>CAJZHL010000012.1:0-1316188 GCA_916048055.1 Pedinophyceae sp. YPF-701 | reverse complement strand
CGCTGCTGCTGGCAGCGGCGTGGGCGCTGGACCGCGCGCGCGCGACGCAGGAGCTCGAGGACCTCGCCGCGGCGGGGCTCGCGGCGGAGCAGGCCGGGATGAGCGCGGCGGCGGAGGCCAAGAGTTTGCGCGAGGCTCACGCGGAGGCCACCGACGCCATCCAGGAGCTGCTGGACGAGCGCGACCGCGCGCTCGGGGCGCACCGGGAGAGCGCGCGGCAGGCGGACGTGCTCGAGTCGCGGTGCCGCGCGCTGGCGGACGAGCTCGAGGCGTCGCGCGCGCGCGTGGCGGAGGCGGAGGCCGCGCGCGATGCTGCAGAGGCGCGCGCCGAGGCGCTGGCGGAGGCGTCGCGGCGTGCGGCGGAGGCGACGGAGGCGGCGACCGGGGGGCTGCGGCAGATTCAGGAGCGGGCGCGGGCGGCGGAGCAGCGCGCTGCGGGCCTGGAGGGCGAGCTGGGGGTGGCGCGGGAGCGCGAGGGCGGCGCGCGGGCCGAGGCGCGGACGCTGCGGGAGGCGCTGACGCGGTCGCAAGGCGCGGCGGAGCGGCTCACGTCCGAGGCGGAGGCGCGGTTCGAGCGCGCGCTCGCGCCGCTGCGGAGGCGCTTGCAGTTTGCCGAGGCACGGGCAGCGGCACTGGTGCCCATGGTGACGGGCGGCTACGCGCCGCACCACGGCGCACGCGGGGGCGACCTTGCGGACCTCGAGCTGCCCGCGGAGGTCGCTGCGGAGATCGCGGCGCTGCGGGACGAGCGCGAGAGCCTCGTTGCGCGGCTGGCGCGGGAGGTGCGGACGCGCCGCGCGGACGACGCGGAGGCGCGGATCGCTGCAGCGCGCTCGGAGGCCCGCGCGTCCATGCAGGCGGTCCGGGACGAGCTCGCGGACGCACGGGAGCGTCTCTTGCAGGCCACGCGGCGCGTGGAGGACGCAGAGTCAGCGCGCCGGGCCGCGGAGGTGGCGGGCGAGCGCTCGGCGCGCGAGTGCAAGCGGCTGCGCGAGGAGGTCGAGGCGGCGCGCGAGGCGGAGCGCGCGGCGCACGACGGGCTCGAGCGGGCGGTGCGCGACGCAGAGACGCGCAGCGCAGAGGAGGTGCGCTCGCTCCGGGGGCAGCTGGACGCGGCCAAGCGGCAGGCGGGGCGCGCAGAGGCGCAGCTCGCGGCCGCGGAGCGCGAGGCGGAGTCGGCGCGGGCGTCCGCGAGCGCCGAGAACGAGGCCCTGGCAGGGGTTCTGGCGTCCAAGCTGCGCGCGCGGGACGCCGCGATCCGCGCGCTGCGGGAGGAGCGCGCGACGCTGCTCGCGACGCTGAAAGAGCGCGTCGCGACGGCGGGGTGGGCTGGCGGCGCCAAGCGCGGCGGCGCGGAGGACGGCGATGTGCCTCGGCGCGGGGGGGTGCCCGCGCGGGTGTGCGAGCCGGGGGCGATTGAGACGCTGCCGGCGGCGCGTGCGCTGCCGTCGGAGTACGATGGCGAGGCGCAGCGCGAGGCCCCGGGCGCGGGGGCGCGCGGGGACGCGTCGCCCAGCCACCACCACTTGCTGGAGCAGAGAGTTGTGTCCTTGACGCGGCTGAGCATGGGGCTGTTGTAGCGCGACGATACGCTTCCGCGGGGTGGTGCGCGCGCTGATGTGATTGAGTCGGTCGGCAGGGCATCTTGACAAGTCATCACTCCATGCACAAGTGCCAGCCTGGCAGGCTCATGGCCCGCCCGCACAGCGCGTGACGTAATAATCAAGCCAATCGCGAGCTGTCGAGTCGTACCGCGCTCCAGGATGCGGGGATGACGGCGGCACGAGCTCCCAGCGCCTCGCCCAGGGCCCTCTGAGCCCCCCAGGCTGCCCACGTGTTCATGCCCATTCTGCGAGGCGACCGTGGCGCCGCGGGGGGCTTCGGCCGCGTCCCCGGCGCTACGGATTGACGTCCTCTTCTCGCCAGCCCTTCCCGAGCTCCCCGATCTCTCTCCGAAACACCTTGCGCTTGTTCTCAAACAGCGCCACGTAGTCGACCTGCAGCCACCGGCGCCGGACACGCGTCACGGCGGTGCCGCAGTCGCGCGCGCAGAGCACGGCGACGCTCGGGCCCCGCCAGCTCGCGCCCGGGAGCGCGCCGGGTCGGCTCACCTCCTGCACGTCCATCAACATCAGGCAGAACGTGTCGAGCGGCTTGTCGATGTGGACCTCCCCCCGCTCCACGACGAACGCGCCGCTGTCGTCCCTCCGAGTGCCCGGGGCTGGCCACGCGAACTGCGTTCTTGCGTCGTCCGACATGTTCATCCAGGCCTGCAGGCTCGCACCAGCGCTCGCCGCGCATCGCGTCGCAGCGCAGTGTGCAGAGAAACGCAACGCTGGTGCAGACCGGCCGAGGGCGCGGGGCGACGATGGAGCCGCGACCGCGTCGCGGCGCCCGCCAAGCGTCCGGCCAGGCAGCCGCAGGTCAGGTACTTTTCGCGGCACAGGGCAGCGTGGCCCCCGACGCGGCCGTCTGGTCCCAGGGAGGCAAAGGAGATGGCGGTGTGTCGAACGTTCGTCTAACCGAGCCCGTTTTTGGCGCAGCTGCGCACCTTTTGCCTCGCACCAGCCAACGCTGCATCCTGCTCTGCGCTGTCTACGATCTTGCACGTGCCATGAAGCCGGTACTGCTCGCGCGTGCCCGCAAAGTACCAGCACATCTCCACGGAGTCATTGCTCCTCACGTCCTCAACCTGCAGACCGCAACGGACGCCTCTCTGCTCTGTAGTGGACTGGGCGCGAAATAGGTCCGCGGAGAGCGCTGTGCTTTCGCACGGGGGGCGACCTCCAGACATGAAGTATCCGGCGGCATCCGTCCCAACACGGGCGCGGGAAGGGCCGCGCGCAACGCCAGCCTGCTGCCGCTTGAGCCCACAATGACTGCCTGTGCGCGCGCTGCCTGGAACGTCGCACGTGCAGAGGCTGTGTGCGTGATCTAACCTTTGCGCTGCGTGCGTCCGTCACGAACGTCACGGTGTCACTGTGCTCCAAGAAGCCGCGGAAGACGACGGTGCGGCATCGAGGCTTGCCGTCCCGCACAGTCGCGAGGCTCACGAACTTGACGGCAGGCCCGATGTCCTTGTTCTTCGAGTCGTGTAGGGACTTTCGTATCGCGGTATGCCACGGCGCGGTGGTCCCTCCCATGCCTCCCACGCCCTTGGTGCCCACAAACCAGCTCCCACGGCCTCCGCAGCGCACTTCCGTCAGACCCTCGCAGCGCCAGAGCCCAACCGAGCTGATCGACGATGGCAATGTCCTGCCATTCCAGCGACGCCCGCGCTTGCAGCCGCCCGCGCACCTCGCCGACTCAGTCGGTCTGTCGCCGACACCGTCGGGTAGCCCTTGGGACTGCCCCGGCATTTGAAACATGGTACTCCCGCGGTGACACCCGCCGCGCTGTCCGCTCGCAACATCGTCGCCGTGCAGCCGGCGTTCGCTCCCGGCCCGGGCGCAAAAGCAGTGGGTGACGCGGATCACAAGCAGCGAAAACTTGCCAGGTCGTCCAGGCAGCGTGCTGGATACCAAGGCTCCTACTGGTCTTTCATGCACACGCCGGCTCTCAGCGCGACAGCAGCGCTGGTCGAGGGCAGTCCCGCAGTTGGCAGGACGTCGGCGGCGGCACAAGGCATGGACAGGGCGGGGGAGGAGGAACGGGAAAGAAGTGATGAGGACACGCGTCGATGGAGCGCCAGGAAAATGGCCGCGCCGACGCGGCACCGGCGGACCAAATGCCGCCTTCACTCGTGTGGTTGCTGCAAGGCTTGGATGATGCGGACGCGGGAACGGAGGGGAAAAGTGTGAAATATAGTACAAAAAGGTGAGGCAGAGCCTGTGCGGGGGCGTGATCGAGATAGGGCCACGTGGCGACTATGTATCATGTTTGCCGTAGCTGCTCTGCTCCTCCGCGGCTCCCTCACGAGCTCTCGTCTGTCCGGCCTGGAGCTTTAGTGTCGGTGTAGGCACTGGTGGGGACGCGGGAGCGATCGCCGGGCGTGCTGTTGGAGCGCGAGTCCACCCCCGAGTCCACCCCGCCCGGCGCCATGCGGCTCATCCGCCCGTTGACCGACTTGCACGCGATGTCGACCTCGCGCCCCGACTGCCGGTGCCGCACGAAGCTCGACTGCCGCGAGGCGTTCACGGTGACGATGCGGTCCATGTTGCGCGACGACCCCACCGCGGACATCACGTCCTCCTCCGCCAGCAGCGAGCCCATGCGCGCGGCCTGCAGCGCCAGCTCGGAGGCGAGGCCGCCCGGGAACCGCGACGGCACCGTGTCGAGCGCCTCGTGGTCGCTGGTTGCCGCGGAGATGGAGCTGTAGCTTCCCTGGTCGTGGTCCGACGCGAACTGCGGCGGGACGCCCAGCTCGCTGTCGACGCGGTTCAGCGAGTGGCGCACGCCGGGGAGCAGGTCGTCCGGGAGCCCGTCGAGCAGGAGCGGGTTGGACGCCTGCCCGCTGCGCCGCGAGAGCTTGTGCAGCGCGGCGAGGAGCTCCGCCCCGGCCTTCTTCCCCTCGTCGTCCCCGGACTGCAGGGCCATGCGCGCGAGGGCCGCGATGGTCCCGGCCGTGACGCCCGTCCCCGTCACCTGGTCCATCGTGAGGTCCGGGAGCGCCAGCACGTCCTTCAGGGCAGTGACGCGCCCGAGCAGCGCGCAGGGGTCCGCGCGGCCCTCCTCCTCCGCGGAGACGAGGAGGTGCCTGAGGACGATCGCCGGGCCGATGCGCGGGCACTCGGCCAGCCGCACGAGGCAGTCGGCGCACTCGGCGCGCACGCGCCTCTGCACGTTGCCGGCACGGCGCACGAGGACCGGGATGATCTTGGACGCGATGCGCGTCAGGCGCAGGCCGTGCTCGTCGCCGACGCGGGGCACGAGGCGCTCGGTCGTCTCCGCGATGAGCTCGAGCGCCGCGAAGAAGACGGGGATGGTGCGGTCGCGCAGGTGCTGGGAGGCGGCGCCGTACGCGGCGCGCACGAGCGCGGTCGCCTGCGCCTCGTCCGCGCCGTTCAGCGCGTCCAGCTTCTTCACGACCAGCGACACGATCGACTTGAGCGCCGCGGTGCGCGCCATCCAGTCGTTGGTGAACAGACTCACTACCGTCTCCTTGCCCAGGAGCTCCAGCCAGGGAACGGCGTGCTCGGGCAGGTCGGGCAGATCCTCGGACTTGTAGTCCGCTATCACGGCCACCCACGCGTGCTGTTGCCCCTCAGCCACGCCGCCTGGCGCCCTCTGCAGGTGCGTCGATGACAGGTGCGAACGCGCGCTGTAGGCACGGGGAGACGCGCGAGAAAGCCGCGCGCAGGCACGACAAGACATGCAGCGCGCGGAAACGGCGCCTGGCGGGCCAGCCGGCCACGCAGGCAGAGCGCTCCGCGCGGTCTTCTGTGG
This sequence comes from Pedinophyceae sp. YPF-701, assembly GCA_916048055.1. Lineage (NCBI taxonomy): Eukaryota > Viridiplantae > Chlorophyta > Pedinophyceae > Pedinophyceae sp. YPF-701. The sequence continues at coordinate 1,310,803 of CAJZHL010000012.1, read as the reverse complement.
GTGAACTTCGCTGGGCAGCACGCGGCGCGCAGGCCGTGCGTACCTGCGCAGCGGCGGCGCCCGCCCTCGCGGCGCCTGCATCGCCCTCCTGCGGCCCCTCGGACGCCTTGTCGGTTGCAGCACGGCCGGTGGGGGCTGCCGCTCCGCTGGCATTCGGCTGGGCCATCGTGGGCTGCTCCGAAAGCGTGGCGCCGTTCACGCTCTTGACCTTCTTCGAGCTCATGTTGGAAAATGGACCGTTGCTTCGGGCGTTTTTCTCCCGCGCCACGGCCTGCGCATCTCCCTGGCGCTCTCCAGGAGGAGCGCGGCTGGCCGCGTCCCCCGGAACGATCGAGTTACCCACGGCCGCATCCTCCTTCGTCGCGCAAGCGCCCATTGCGACGCGGTCTGCTTCCCCCAGCCCGGAAGCAGACGCGCAGTCAAGTGAACCGCTCAGCGCCTGTTTTCAGTCCCGCCCGCAGCTGGCGAGCCTGCACGAACAGCACCTGCGAGTGATGCGCGCAGTCGTTGCCTGCGTGTTGCACCCGCGCGCAGCAATCATCGCCGGACGGCGGCCACGACCCGCCTGACGGCGTCATGAGGACCTTCACGCCCCATGACACACGCCACCGCGTAGGGTGTGGGGCGGCGACCACAAGTCACCACAGCCGCGCTCCCCGCGGCGAGTTCCTCGTGGTCGCTCTACGTTACGGCAGAGAACGCTGGTGCCCCGCAAAGGAGCGCGCTTTAGGCACAGCTTGGTTTGGAAGGGGGCCAGCGCTTGGTGTTGAGCGCGTGGCTGGAGCTGCTGCCCTCCGCGGCCTGTTCGGAGTCCAACAGGGCCGCGCAGGAGCTATGGAGCCGCAAGCGCAGAAGGTGCCCCTCCCCTGCATCACACACCGTCGTGCACTCGACTCACTGCACGCCCGCTGCGTCGCTGCGAGGCCGTGACAAGGATCGCCGGTGTTCTCTGCGCGCGATCCCCTCTCCTGCCGTGGCCACACCGCCGAAACCAAACTGCTCAGGAGCCGCCTGTGCGCACCTCCTGCTCCGCGCTGTCTCCCTGCCGCGACGTCGTCACGAAACAGCGACGCCACGAGGTGACCGTTTCATGCCGCAGGTCATCGATAGGGCCAAGGGTTTGGTGGAAGAGGGCGCGGACTACGAGGCTCACGAGACGGTGAAGTCGGCGTTTCACCGCCTGAAGAAGAAGGGTTTGATGGAAGCGGCGTACGACGTGTGCCGCGAGGGCGGCACCATGCAGCTCGAGCGAGGGAACATCAAAGCAGGTGCGCAGGGGCCCGCGCGGCGCACGAATCCCCCCCCCACCGCGACGGGGCATGCGGAAGTTCACACATCACCGCTGCGGCCGTCGTGGCTGCTGCGGGTGGCGGCACACGCCCGAGGCGAGCCGGAGGACGTCCTCTCGGTGATGGCCATTCTCGCGGCCCGGAAGCGAGAGGCCCGGGCGCGACGCATGCGTCTATCAGCCCTGTCGGAAGCCGGGCGCCCACTCTCACGCGCGGCTCTCTCCCGCGCCCCTGGGATGAGTCGCAGGCCTCGAGTTGGGGCAGTGGATGCTGGACTCGTATTTGGAGGACCAGTGTCCGTGCGACGACGCGCACGTGTCGCGCGCGGACGCGATCCTGGCGGCGTTCCCTGTGCAGATGGACCTCAGCGACGTCGACGTGCCGCTCCGGGAGCTCCCGACGCCGCTGCAGGAGTACTCGGTGCTCGCCGGCCGCGCGGCTCGCTGGGCGCAGAAGATGGGGCACCCTGAGCAGGCGCGGCGGCTCCGGAAACGGCTGGGGATGTATGCGTGGGAGGCCATGTCGCTGAGCGGGCTCGCGGTCGTGACGGACGCGCTGTGCTCGGCGCGCGAGGGCAGGTGCGGCCCCCGCGCAGGCTGTCGGCGCGGGCCGGTCGCGTTCTCGGCCGTTGCCGAGGCGCTGAGCGGGGAGGCGCCGTGCGGTGCATCCACTCTGCAGGGCGCTCGGGCGCATCGTCGCGGAGTGTTCGCGCAGCGGGAAGGCGGAGGAGCGGGACTTGTTCCTGTGTCGGGCGGCGCTGGTGTACCTGGCGTGCAGCGACCGCGACGACACCAAGGAGGGCGTGGCTGGCGTCAAGTCGCTCCTGGCCGCAGCGGAGCAGGAGCTCGGCAACATCCCCTCCACGCCGCTCATGCACTTCCTGACGATGCTCATGGAGGCGATCGAGGTGCGGCCGTGCCCCCCGCCGCACACGACGCAAGTTGTGGAAAACCCTGCACTCGACTGGATGTGTGTACGCGGCGGCAGCCACGTCCGCCGGGCCCCAAGGCGTAGGCCCGCTCCGTTGCACCGCGCAGCTGGACAACGGGCCGCTGGGGGAGTTCCTGGTGCAGCAGTACGCGCCGGCGCTGGCGCGCGACATGGCGGTGAAGGATGCTGCGGAAAAGGCCATCGGGGTGACGCTGGGCGTGGGCAAGCACGCCAACGCGGGCATGGGCGGGATCATGCAGAACGTCATGGACATGCTCTTCGGCGGCGGCGGTGGCTGACGCGGCGCCGGCGCGCCCGCCGTTGGTAGCAACACGGTCGTCTTTGGGGTGTGAGACTCGCGGAAATCAGCAATGTGACTCCGGCCAGCGCGAGTCGGTGCCGAACATTCGCTCTCGTCGCTTGGCTGACCGTCGGCCGGAGACGCAGCGGCGGAGCACTGCGCACCGCCAGGTTATACTGGCAAGCACAGTCTCTTATACCCCTCATCGCTGTTGTACTGCGATTCGCGGTGTGCCGCCAGGGCCTTCGTGGGGCCCGGAGGGCGCAGGCTGGCAGCAGATGCGCGGCCAGGCGAACCTGCACGGGCCGCCGCGCGGCTTCATCTGTGGCAAGCAACCTTGACGGTGCAGGGACGAGGTTGCAGCACACGGAGAGGCGTCAACGCTGGTGTGTCTTGAAAGAGAAGGTGGGGTGCAGCCACACAGTGCCGGGGACGATGACGGACGCTGCGCAGGAGCAGCAGGAACCTTGCTGGCAGGAACCTGGCCAGGCGCGCTGCAACGAGCCGCAGACGGACGGGGGCGGCGACGCAGGGGGAGAATACGAAGATGATTCATGTTCGTGGGAGGTGCGCGACCTCGACAGCTTCCCCGTGCGTGTTCGCGGGGGCGGTTGTCTACCTCAACGCGCAGGAGCCGCTCCGTGGCGGGCCGTGTGCGGTGGGCGGAGCAGTTCGCGTCGACGCGGCGCCGTCATCAGTTCTTGAGCATGGCATCACGATGCAACGTCACGGGAACGGAGACGAGTAACCCGCCGTGCAGGCGCTCACAAGCAATGCACCCTCGCACCGGCACGGCCGACATCCCTGCGTGCCGCGCGAACCGCTCAATGTCGTACGTCTGCTGCAGGCGGAGTCCTCGGACAGCGGGGAGCTGGTTGGTCGCTGCCTCCCGGTGCAGGACATCGACGGCATCAGCGGAGACTTCACCGAGGGCGTGCCCGACGACGCCGACCTGTACCTCGCGATGGTCAGGGCGCAGGCCAAGGGAATGCCGAAGGTCTCGGTGTCGTCGGCGCCCGCCCCGGGCACGCAGCGTGCCCCGCCGGAACCGTCGCAAGAGGCTGCTCGTGACGACACCCCTGCAGCGGTCGCGGACGGCGACGGCGACGCAGGTGCGGGGGCGCACGAGGCAGCGAGCGACGCGGGCGGCGAGGAGGACGCCGGGCGCAGCGAGAGCGCGGCTCCCGCGCCCGCACCTGCGTCGCAGCAAGTGCCGAAGAATTTGCCGCGGAAGTACCGGGACGCTCTGCGCGTGGGTGCCGGCATCGCGCTGGAGGAGGCGAGTGCGCTCCTCGACGCCGGCTGGGTGGCCAGCGCGGTGGCGGAGTTCGCGGATGTGCGAGCCGCGACGGCACGCTGCCGCCCGCCGCCGCTGCCCGCGGGCTCCCGCCGAGTGCACCCGAAGGACGCCGCGAACTTCGTGGCGCGCGTGTTGCCCGACGTCGAGGAGGACGCGACGGGCTCCGGCGCCGGCAGCAAGCCGACCCTGTCGGTCGTTGTCGGGGGCATGGACCGCGTGGCATCGGGGGCGGTGCTCGAGGCGTTCGTGGACGAGGCGGAGGAGCGGGGCAAGCTCGGGGAGCTGCACGCGTCGTGGCTGTACGCGCTCCTGTGTCGCGTGGAGGATCCGCTGGACGCGGCAGCGGTGGCGAGCATTCGTGCACTGGCGCGGTGGAGCGTGTGGCGGTTGCGGCGCATAGGGGACGCGGTGGGCGGGGTGCGCGGGGAGGAGCAGGCGGAGATGCCGGGGGCGCTGTCGCGCGAGGCGGGCGAGCGCGAGCTGCCCCGCGTGGCCGTCCTGCTGGCGGTGTGCGGCGGCTTCTTCCGGCAGTGCGAGGGGCTGAGCGTGTGAAGCGGAGTCGCTCACATGAGCCGGACGCCGACGAGGAACGCGCCGACCGTCGCGGAGAAGAACGCCCAGCCGGGGACCCCCTGGAAGTCCCCGCTGTCCTTGATCAACCGCCCTCCCAGGGCCTCGCTGCGGCGGAACCGCTGCGTGCGACGCGCGAGACGCGGCGTCGTGCTGCGCGCGCGCAGCACCGGCGAGTCGCCGTCGCGCGACGGCGGGGCCCGCGACTTGGCCTCCTCGCGCGCGGTTGCTGCCGCCTCCTCCGACGCCAGCAGAGCCTTCCCGAGCCGACTGTTCTCCGCCCGCAGCGTTTGGTTCTGCATCGTGCACGGCCCGACCGGCTCGCATCGTGGGCCCACAGCGCGCATTGCAATCGTTTTGCAGCTCATGTGTGTTGTGTTGCTGTCGTTGCAAGCCGGCCGCGGCCGCGCGCCGCGCGTCATCTCACCTGCTGCTTCCGCCGCGCCTCCGCCTCCTCGGCCCGCGTCTCCGCCTCCTGCCGCTCGAGGCGCGCCTTGCGCAGGTCCGCCAGCAGGCGCGACACCTCCTGCTTGCGCTCCTCGACCTCCCGCGCCAGCTTCCTGCGCTCGGCCTGCAGCTTCTTGACGGCCTCCTGCTCCGACCCCTGCTGCTCCGCCAGCTGCCGCGACAGCTCCTCTGCCTCCTGGTGCTTCCCGCGCAGCTCGGCCTTGAGGCGCGACACCTGGGCCTCGAGCTCCACAACCAGCCGCGGCTTCATGATCTTCGACGGCGTCAGCTCCGCCGGCTTGTCGATGTTCGCCCACCGCTCCTGCAGGACGGTCACCCTGCTCCAAACAACAGCGCAGGGAGAAACGGTCAGTTTCCGTGCGATGCCAGGCCGCAATGCGGCGGCCCCTTGCACCGGCAGCGCGCAGACGGACGCGCCCTCGAGGGCAGGTGGCCGCGCCCGCGCTCGGGGCTCCGCGCCCCGGGGAGCGGTGTGTTCGCACTCACTCGGCCTGTGCCTTCTGCAGTTTGTCTTTCAGGGCCGCCATCTCCTGCTCGTGCCTCTGCTGCGTCTCGCTCATGTACATGTCGTTCTCGGCGATCTCGTGGTTCATCTTCTCGATCTTGTGCTGCATCCGATGCGAGGAGCAGTGCGTCTCGTGAGGAGGAGCACGCAGCCAGCGAGGGTGACGGAACACGCCTCCCAGACCACCCCACGTTTCGCTGAGGCAGCCATGACCGCATTTCAGTGCGAGGCCGCCAACGTCACGCGCTGTGTGCGCAGAGCCGGGTCATGCCAGTCATAGCAAAAGGTTTGAAGCGGCGTCTGCTTCTCTGTGGGCACACATCCTTGAAAGGATTCGCGCGTGCAGGATGCTGGCATGAGAGATCACTGCGCCGTGATTGCTCGACGCGATGCCGCGCGGCCAGCGCGCAAGCGGCACCGTAGTGGGAAACGCAGAAGCGCGGGCCGGCGGCGACGCGGAAGGGCCGGAAACGCTGACGACGAAGAACGCGCCTCGGAAAGAGGCTGACTTCAAGAAACTGTTCGAATGCGGGCGTGTTCCTGTCGCACAGGCGCCAGGAGCCGACCTCTAGCTGTAGCAGGAAGGGGGGGGCCGCACGCCGCACCTCGTACTCTTGAAGCATCTCCTCCATTGTTGACGTCTCCCTCGCCAGGTCGGTCAGCGTCGAGATCACTGCCGTTGAGGTGAACCCCTTCCCCGCGAGCTCCGCTTGGCTATCTTGGAGCCTCTTCTTCAGCCGCTGGTTCTCCTCCACCAGCGCCTGCAACGTCATCCCATCGTCCTTCATCCTGGCCTCGATCGCTTTGCGTCAAGAAACAGATTCCCGCTGTACCCGGGCGCGGCCCCTCGCCGCCAGGACACAGCCGAGCGCTCACTGAGCTCCTAAGCTCGCGAAGCGTCCCAGCCAATGGTCTCACAGCCTCTTGCTGACGACCACGGGCAGGTTCGTGCCAAATGTGTCGAAATACCGCTCCTGCGCTGCGCCTCGGCGGCCCCTTCAGGCCAGGTCCGAGGCCTCTCATCATGCGTCCTACCATTTCGACAGACAGCTCGCAGCCGCACGCACCCCGAACGGCACGATCCCAGCCGCGCGACCCCACGCGCCGATCCCTCCTCCCTCGAGCAAGCCGACACAGCCGCGACCGCTCGAGCCGGAAAGCGGCCCCGCAGGTTGTTTGTATTTGGCTGACCTACAATAATCTGTTGGACACAGATTCTGCTGAGCACTCACATCACGCAAAGGGACCCCGCGTCACCCGCGCTCATGGCGTATCACGCGCCCGCCCGCCTTCTCCTGCGCGTCGATCCCCACGTGCGACCCCAGCTGCGTGGACCCCCCCAGGTGCACCACCGCGCCGTACCCCGCCCACACGCCTATCTCGCCGTTCTCCTTGATCGCCACCGCCTCATCCTCCGGCCTCGCTCGCGGCGCCGGCACGTTCGGCAGCGTCGCCATCATCGCGTCCTTGCCTGCGCCCGCCTCCCCCAGCGAGAGGCGCGCCAGATGCGCACTGGCGTCACTGCAGCAGACACGCGGCGGCGGGGGCGCGTGGGCGCGAGGGCGCGAAAGCGGGCGCGCGGGTGCGGCGCGTGGGCGCGAGGGCGGGCGTGCGGGTGCGGCGCGGGGACGTACTGCGCGGTCGCGGGCGTCCCCGGCGCGGTGGAGTCGCCGTCGCCGCCGGGCAGGACGCCCATCCTGGGCAGCACGCCATATCTGGGCGCCGGGGCCGCGGGGGCGGGCGGCTCGGGCGCCTCGGCCGCCGAGTTCTTCTTAGCAGAACTCTTCTCTTTCTTGGGCTTCTTCGGCGGGTCGGGGAGCACGAGCGGGTCCGAGAACGCGATGGTTTCCGGGAGCGCGAAGGCGTTGCCTTGGTCCTTGGAGATGTACACGGTGGCGCAGTTCCACGCGCCGACGCCCCAGTTCTTGTTGCCGGCGATCATGCTCTGTGAGATGTGCGCGCTGCACGCCGCGCCGTCGATCACGCACCCGCTGCCGCCGTTGTTGAGAATGTTGCACCCGCGCACCACCGCTTGCGTGCCGCCGCGCATGTCCACCCCGTTGTGCCCGCAGTCTGCGTCAGCGCACGAGACGCGGGGCTGTCGGGCCGACGGTGTCAAAGGCCTCGGCGGCGCCGGGACTGCCAGCCCGCCAGCCTGACGGCGTCGGCCTCCTCGCGAGCAGGCGGGTCCCGTGCTGCTGGGGACGCTGGTCAAGTGGGTGGGTGGGTGCGCACTCTCGATGGTCACGTCCGTCATGTTGAGCTTCGCGGTCTTGCCCTCGCTGAACACGCCGCGGCCCCAGGGGTTGGAGATGGTGATGTTCTCCAGGTTGAGGCCGCCGGCCTTGTGAACGATCGCGGCACCCGTGGCGTCGAGGACCTTGCCCTTCTTGTTCACGCGGGGGTTCATGTCGCGGTGAATAACGATCGTCCTGCAGTGCTCAAAGTCGGCGCAGGTCGCGTCGTGAGGCGCAAGGACCGCGCCGCGCTACGAGGCGCGAGCACCTTGCCACCTGGCTCTTGCAGCCCTTCCGCGCACCAGCCCACGCATCGGAAAGTGGTCGCGCGCTCCGCGTCGCGTTGGAACGAAGCAAGGAGGCGGAAGGGGCCAAGAAGCGCGGATGCTGCCGTGCACGTAGCCCGGGCCCGCTGCTCCGGCATCTCAACAGTTGCGCACGCGCTGCGCCGGTCTCGCACCCGTTGCGCAGCGTCAGCGGTGCCGTTTTCTTCCCCTTGCGCTTGATCGACAGCTGCTTCGTCTTCCCCGTCTTTCCATCCATGTAGACAGTCGTTCCCCCCAGGTCGACAACCTTGGTTGCCTTCTTCTTGCAGACTCCCTGCAGGTCCTTCAGGTTGCCCGAGAAGCGCACGAGCCCCTGCTCACTGCTCGTTGCGCGGCGCAAGTCACGCTCCGCGGACGGAGCGCCACGCAGCGCATGGCCTTCCGTGGGCTGGCGTTGGTAGGTCCCCTGCGAGCAAGCGACGGCGCACACGAGGACGTTTTGTGCACGTCACGCCACCAGGACCACCACGCGGATGATTTCGTATCGACCAGTGCCAGGCATGCGCTCGATTCCTCACGGACGCACCCTCCACGTGGGCTTGCTCTCTGCCACCATTGTGTGCGCGAACGAAGCGCCTGAGCGACAGAAGATGATGCGCCGTGGGGATTGTCGCCGCTAACGCACCAAGCACCGGCCTCATCGGCCCTGCACTGCCGGCGTCGGGCCGACTCGGCGATGGTCGGACACCCCCCCGCGCATGCGCAGCCTGCCTGCGCATCAGCGCTGATGCGGATCATCTATGGGGGGCTGCGCGGGGAGGGCGTGAGGGCCTGCCGCCGCCGCCGCTGACCGACGCCGTGACGGCGCTCGAGCACGTGGACGTGTCGAACCTCAGGTGGGACTGGCTGTCGAGTGACACGTGGGGGAGCGCGCGGGAGCGTGAAGACGCTGCGCGCGTATTGGAGCAGGCTGCGGCGCGTGCCGGAGGGGATGGGGTCGCTGGAGGAGGTGGACGTCTCGGGGTGCGACCAGCTCCAGAACAACACGTGGCTGCCGGTGTCGAGCCGCCCAGCGCTGAGGGTGCTTCAGTGTACCCATAGCATCGACCGCGCGCCGGAAGGTCTCCCGGGGCTGGAGACGATCCGGGTCTCGAAGTGCGCACCAAACTGGCTGCCGCCGAGCTCCGCCCGTAAGTTGAAGGTGCTTGTGTTGAGCTTTTTTTACATCAAGATTCTCCCCCTCGGGTTGGGGGCGCTTGAGGAGCTCAGTCTGGAGTGGTGCCGATATCTGGAGGAGGCGTGGCTGCCCGAGGACTCCGGCGAGAGGCTGCAGAAGCTCGTCGTCACGCTCCATCAGACGCGTCCCGCCACACGTGAGGGCGCTGGAAGTGCTGCGGCTGCGTGGCTGCAAGCAGCTGAGGGAGGACTTCCTGGACGAGGGCTGACGTACGTCGCTGGTCGAGGTGGAGATCGTGGGGTCCATCGTGCGTCGGATGCCTGCCGGGATGTCGTTGCAAAAGCTGACGCTGGCTGGCTGGTACGAAACACCGACAGACCTGGCCGACGACTGGCTGCCGGCGGACTCGGCGCGGGAGCTCCGCTGCCTTGACGTCAGGCACACGAGCGTCCGTCGCGTCCAGACGCAAGCTGCGCGTCCTGGGAGCATCGCACACAGCGACGACGTGCGTGCGGGGCATGCCGGCGCTGGAGGAGCTGGACGTGTCGTGGTGCAACGTTCGGTAGGGCTTCATCGACCGGCAGTCGGCGAGAGGGTTGAAGACGCTCAATATCAGCTGGACGACCGTGACGCGGCTTCCCGAGGGACTGGAAGCGATCGAAGATATCGACGTCGGTGAGCGCGAGGATGAAGAGATCGGTCTGACGTTGGACGATCTATGCTGGACGAAGGGGCTGCTAAGGGGAAGACCGTCACCGCGAGTTTCTGCGCCGAAGGGACGATCAGGGTGCGGGACGGCAAGAAAGTGGAGGGCTGAGCCCTGTGTCGCGAGCCCAGGCACTCGTTCCCCCACGATGTCATGGCAGCACCGTCTGCGCTGCGTGTCAACTGGTTGGGGGGCTCGCACAACACCATCACATTGCGACGCGAAGAATGTAACACCTCACCTCATTGTGATGGTGTGATACAGTCCCCGATGTGTCACGGGCCGATGTCCTGACGCGTGCTCAATACTACCCCCTCATCGTCTGCCGAGACACCCCCGCAGTGTCGTATTATGCGCCCATAATGGGCGGGCCCCGACCGCGGCGAGGTGGTGGGCCAGGCGAGCCGCGCAGAGGGGAGCGCGGCATCGTCTACGGAGGGGTCGGTGACGGTGCTCGCCAGGCCTGGGGGCTGACGAGGGGGGGTTTGACGAGGGGGTGTCAGTCAGGAGACACCCCCGCCGTCGATGCCACGCGGCGCGACCGGCTGCGAGGGTGCATTGCCGCGTGATGGCATCGGCACAGCACAGACACACACGCGCCGGTGCGCAGTGGGGCGTCCTACGGCGCGCGCACGCACAAGGTCGCTGCTTGTGTGCGGGGTGGCATCTGTGGGTCTGTGCTTGCGTGTGGGGGAGCGTGAGGCTGCCGAGGCAGGCGGAGGGTGCGAGCAAGTACAGCTGAGACGCGGCGCTGTGGTCGAGGTGAGGTGTGGCGGCGCTGCCAGTGCGCACGGCGGGCTCGTGCTGCAGGCAATGTGGCGCGCAGGAGCCGTTGCGTCCGCACGCGGTATTGTGATGGCGTGACCTGATCTTCGTGTCCATGCAGATGATCACGAGGCGGCGCGCGAGGATGATGGACGGGAGGGCGCAGGAGCCTGCCACCCCGAGGTGAGATGCCCCGGCTCAGTGGTGGTTGCCTGCGCGGGGGCTCGGGAGCGACGCGTGGCGTGTGCCGATGCGACAGCAAGCAGCGACTGAGCTCAAACGTCCCCGTTGTCGCACATGACGTGCAGTGACGGGCCCCGTGGAGCCCTCCAGCTCACCGACCTGCCCAGCGGTCCTCTGGCGCACGTCGTCGGCTTGCTGGAGCCGCGGGACCGCGTGGCGCTGGCGGCGACGTCGTCGGCGTGCATAGCTGCGGTGCTGCGGTGCTGCCCGGGCGGCGTGGAGCTCACGCCCAGCACGGCACAGGTGGCCGACCAGATCATGGAGCGCCTGCACCAGCAGGGGTGCGTGGCGGCGAACGCACGGATCGGGCGGGTGAGCGAAGAGGGGTGGGTGCTGGTGTACCGGGCGGGGGCGGAGCCGCGGGACGAGGCGTCCGTGGTGGCTCTGAGCAAGACGAACAAGGTCAAGCGCTACGTGGGCAAGAATACAAAGTGGCTGTCTCACGGCGAGGTGCGGGACGACCTGCCGTCGCCGCCGCTGACCGACGCCATGACGGCGCTCGAGCACGTGGACGTGTCGCACCTCGAGTGGGACTGGCTGTCGAGCGACGCGTGGCTGCCACGTGGGGCGCGCGGGAGCGTGAAAACGCTGAACGCGGTGCAGAGCGGGCTGCGGCGCATGCCGGAGGGGATGGAGTCGCTGGAGGAGGTGGACGTCACGTATTGCAAGCTCCTCGATGCAGAGGCGTGGCTGCCGGTGTCGAGCCGCCCAGCGCTGAGGGTGCTTAAGGGTGGCATCGATAGCATCGACCGCGTGCCGGAAGGTCTCCCAGCACTGGAGACAGTCGAACTCTCGAAGTGCGCACCAGACTGGCTGCCGCCGAGCTCCGCCCGCAACTTGAAGGTGCTCGACCTGTGCCAATCAATTATATCCGAATCGGACATCAAGAGACTTCCCCCAGGCCTGAGCGCGCTGGAGGAGCTGACCCTGAAGCACGGCCAATGTCTGGAGGAGGCGTGGCTACCCGAGGACTCCGGCGAGAGGCTGCAGAAGCTTGTCGTCGAGCAGTGCTCCATCAAACGCGTCCCGCCGCACGTGAGGGCGCTGAACGTGCTGCGGCTGGGTGGCTGCGAGGGGCTGTGCGAGGACTTCCTGGACGAGGGCTCGCGCGCGTCGCTGGTCGAGGTGGACATCACGCGGTCGAGCGTGCGTCGGATGCCTGCCGGGATGGTGTCGCTGCAAAGGCTAACGCTGGCTGACAGGTACGGGTCTCGTGTCGATCTGGCCGACGACTGGCTGCCGGCGGACTCGGCGCGGGAGCTGCGCTACCTCAACGTGGAGGGCACGACCGTCCGTCGCGTCCCGGCTTCTGCAACGCACCTCGAAACGCTGATTGTGAGCGGATGCAAGAGCCTGGACCAGCACTGGATCGACGACGCAGCGGCGGCAGCACTGCAGGAGCTCGATGTGTCGCACACGAGCGTGCGCGGCCTTCCTGGCGGCATGACGCAGCTCAAGAAGCTGAAGGTGTGGAGTTGCGAGTTCGACGCGAGCTGGCTGAGCGCGAAGGCGAGCGTGCGGGAGACGCTGCGGGAGCTCAATGCTCGCTACACCGACCTGTGCGAGATGCCGGCCGGGATGCGTGCGCTCGAGGTGCTCGACGTCTCGTTTTGCGGGGCGTTTGATGCAAACAAGATCCCGAAGAGCTCCAAACGCAAGCTGCGCGTCCTGGGAGCATCGTACACAGCGACGACGTGCGTGCGGGGCATGCCGGCGCTAGAGGCGCTGAACGTGGCTGGGTGCAACGTTCGGTCGGGCTTCATGGACCGGCAGTCGGCGAGAGGGTTGAAGACGCTGAAGCTTGATAGGCCGTCAGAGCTTCCCGAGGGGCTGGAGGCGATCGGAGAGATCAGTGTTGGGTCCTCCCGGGACGAAAAGACCGGTCTCGCGTTCGGCGACCTAGGCTGGACGAAGGGGCTGCCCAAGGGGAAGACCGTCACCTTGAGGTGTGACGGCGGATTTACGGTCAGGGTGCGGGACGGCAAGAAAGTGGAGGGCTGAGCCCTGTGTCGCGAGCCCAGGCACTCGCACCCCCGGTCATGTCTGGCAGCACCCTTTGAGCTGCGCGAAGACGTCGACGGGCTGGGGAGATCTCGCAACAACAAGTCGAGGTGTGAGGCCTTTGCGATCGTCGCGCGGCGCATGATGGTGCGCTGTGGCTCCGGTGTGTCACTGGCCGACGCCTTGTGCTGCCCAACGCTCAATACGCCACCCCATCGCCTGCTGAGACACCCCCCCGGCAGCCCACAGGTCAGCGAAGAACTACCACTCCGCCCTCACAGTCCACGCACGTGCTGCGGCCAGGTCCTGGGCAATCTACCGCCTTTTGTACTTCGCTGACCTACAAGCACCCCCGCCGCCGTGGGCGAGCGTGCCCGCACACCTGGAGGCTGGCCGCTCCCCGAGCCAAGCGGCGTGGCTGCGCGCCGCTCACGCTGTATCACATCGTTTCGCGACTACGCCGCGGGTCTCCGTCGCCGCCGTCGCCGCCTCCGCACCCACACAATCAGCATCAGCAGCGAGGCCAGCCCCATGAGGGCGCGCGCCTCCCACACCAGGGCACCTGCTCCCCGCGCCCCCTCGCGCCCTGCCGTGCCCCCCGCCCCCTCCTCGGCCACCGCCTCGCCCTCCGCCCCGCCATCCGTGCCCGCGTCCTCCTGCGCCGCAGCCACCTTGGCCGCAAACGCCCGCCGCCAGTCTCCCAGTCCCATGTCATCCACCACGCTGCACAGCGCGTCTGACAGACCCGACTCCCGCGCAGCCCGCGCCACGACGCGACCCTGCGGCCCCTTGAGCCACTCGACCACCGAAGCCTCCGTGCGCAGCGCCCACAGCGCCATGTCGACGGGCAGGTAGCTCTTGGGCTGTAAGCAGCACAAGCGCGGCAGGAAGGTGAGCCGCGTATTCCGCCCCACGAGCGGCTTCATCATCATGCGGGCACTGCACGCGCACCTGCAGCGCCACCGCGTCGTCGTAGTGCCGCTCGGAGAGGTGGTGGTCCACAGGGAGGCCCAGGCCGAAGTGGTACATCATGCCGAGGTTGAAGCGAGCCTGCGCGCTCTTCGGCGCCGCGCGCTCGTACAGCCGCGCGGCGGTCAGGCGGTCCATGTCGATCCCGTCGCCCGAGTAGTACGCGTCTGCCAGGATCAACAGCGAGCTGCAACCACGACCACGCGCACGCCGACCGCCTCTCACGCCTTGCACGCACATGCCTGCTCTGGAGAGCGCGTTCGCGCGCACAGGAGGCGAGATCGCGGGACGCGCGAGGAGGGTTGTGCGCACCTCAGGTCACCCTCGGCAGCGGCCCGTCGCCGCAGCGCGAGGGAGGCGTGCTTGGCGCCGCGGATGTCGTGCAGGCGCTGCTCGAGCAGCCACGCGGCGTCGACCGCCCCGCCCTCGACGCCGAGCTCCACGGCGCGCAGCGAGTGCAGCAATGCAGCCTCCGCCTGGCCCTGCTTGAAAGCGCGCGTCGCGGCGCGGACGGCAGCCGCGCCGACGGACTGCGCGAGGGCGCCGCGCAGAAGCGACGCTACTCGCGGGCACGCGTCCTGCGCGGAGTGCGAGGGCGCGCGGCGAGGAGCGTGATGGAAGAGGGCACGTTGGCGGTCCCGGGGGAGCGACGCCGCGTGCGAGCCGCGCAGCGCACCTTGAACGCGTCCCGGTCCTGCATCTCCAGCGCGGCGAGCTCGTGCGACGCCAAGAGAGACCCCCCCGCCACCGCCCGCATCAGGTTGCGCGCCGCCTCCTTGGAGTCCTTCGGCCCGCCCAGGCCGTCCCGCTGCATGAGCCCGAGGAAGAAGTGCGCCTCCACGTGCCCTGCAGAGACGTGGGTGCCGGCTGATTCGCATCGAGTCCGGCTACGTGCGAGGCCAGACCCGACAAGCACCATGGATCGTCCCGTGAGCGCACCCGACTTCGCTGCCCGCGTGAGCAGGGCTCTGGCCTGCGCAGGGTCGCGCTGTACGCCACCGAGCCCGAGCAGGTGCAGCGTGCCGGACCCGAAGAGCCCGTCGGCGCTTCCCTGTTCTGCGGCGCGCTGGAGCCACTTCGCCGCGTGCTCGAACGCCTCCTCCTGGCCGCTCGCAACCGCCTCTGCAACGCAAACACGCGGTACGGCGGCGGCGTCGTTGCTGCGGTCCTCGGTGCGGGGGGCGGGAACCGCGCGCGAGCACTGGCGCCATGCCTCACCTGCTGCCTGGAGGTTCCCCAAGTGGCCCATCGCCTGCGCCTCCCCAGCCTCCGCTGCGTCGACGAGGAACTTGCGCGCCGCGGTGGTATCGCGGAGGTGCCGCTGCGTCCCGAAGGCCAGCAGGCGGCCCAGCACGACCTTGGCCGGCGTGTCGCCGCGCTGCGCCTGGACGTGGAAGTAGTCCAGGATGTCCGAGTGCGTCGTCTGCTGCAGCCACATCGGCCACTTCGCGGCCTTGGAGGCGCGAGACACGCGCTCGTGCGCGGTCAGCGGCTTCGAGCCTTCGTGCAGGGCGCCCGGCATGACCTGCGCCGCGGCGCGCATGTAGTACAGGACGGCCGTCTCGCAGCTCTTCGGCACGCTGTGACCGTGCAGGTGACGGAATCCGAGCGCCACCAGCGCGCGCGTGTCGTTCCGCGACGCCGCCATGAAATACGTCGCCACCGCCTCGGGCACCCTCGGGGCGCCGAACGTCACCGCGCTGCCCCCGTCCCGCAGCGTGGCGACCACCTTGCGCACTGCCTCCTGCTGCCCGACACCGGGGGGCGTCGGGGGCGTGGGGCGGTCAGCGGTGGGCACTTGGCCCGGACCCCCCTCCGGGTCGCTGGCGGCGTCGGAGGCGCGCCGCTGGCTGCGGGGCGCCGGCCGCTGCAGTGACGGGTGGTCGAGCGCAATCTCGACGGGGGGGAGGCCGTATGCGGCCCGAAAGCCCATCTCCGCGGACGCCACCGCGTCGCCAGCAGCGGCGGCCAGCGCGATGAGGGCCGCGGAGACGTCGAGGCTCGGTGTCAGCTGCTCGGAGTCCTCGAGCAGGAGGCCCACCACGCGCAGCGACGCGGCATCTATGGTGGCGTTGATCGGCATGGACACTCTGAGAACATGATCGTCGCCCGCCTCGCTCCGCTCGTGGTGGAAAACGATGTCTGCGACGGCGACGACGATCGCAGAAGCTCTCACGGCACACACACAACGCGGCACGTGCGCGTCCAGCCTCACGGCGGCGCGGTGCAGGCGGTTCACGCTGCCGAGGGAGTCCCTCGAAGCACTGCGTGGCGCGCCGTGGGTGCCTCACCGTGGTGACGAAGCACTCGATCAACCGCTTGACTGTGTCGTCCTTCATCGACGAGCTGTTGCGCAACCCGTTCAAGCTCTTGCGACGAGCAATTGACCACAAGTGCAACTACGAGGGCTGCGCAGAGAAGCATGACGCGCACGACGCGCATGATGCGTCGAAGGAAGTTCGCCCTCTTCCTAATCTGTCATCTCGCTCACGAATTCCCCGGAAATAATGACGCACGACGCACACATGGCGTCCAGTCAGTGCAGATCGCTCAGAGCGCAGCCTGCGCAGATATTTCGCGTTCCCGAGCTCGCGGGCGGCTGCACGAGTGGCCTGACGGTCACATGTTCGCGCTCCTTTGTCGGGCAGAGCGCTGCACGCTGCAGCGTCGGGGGGGGGGCAGTGCAGGGGCCTCCGCGGGACCTCCTGAGGCGCCTTCCCGGCGGGGCCCGATGCCCCGAGGATTGCCTCGCAGCGGCAAGTGTTTGGCGCGACCCGCAGGCGTGCATGCTTCGTCAGGAACCCGCACCGTTAGATCAGCGTCCGCCCAGACGTGCCAGTTCTGCCTGTTGAGCGACGTCGTCGGCAGCGAGCGCCTTCCGAGGAGCGCGCGTCGTGCGCGAACGTAGCCCTGATGGGCGCTTACCACGAGCGGCCCACGGACCAGGCGCCGTTGCTGCCCGGGGACGCCGAGCTGAAGGACACCACCTTCGTTGATGTAGTCGAGAAGCTCTCGCTGCCGCAAGTGGAGCGCACTCTGGCGCTCATCAAGCCGGACGCAGTTGCCCAGGGCAATGCGCAGGAGATCATGTCCATCATTCGGCACAAGGGATTCACTATCATCGAGCAGAAGCGCCTGCAGGCACGTCCCATTTAGAGAGCCACTCGCCGCGCCGCCGCGAGAAGCCCCGCGAGCGCGTCTCCGGCTCCGCACGCCCGTGTCTGTTTATGAACCTCCGGTATTTCGTGCGAGCGCGCCCCTCTGACCCCGCGGGGGACGGCAATTCGCGCGTGCAGCTGTTGCGCCTCTGCCTCTGCTTCCACGCCGGCGGAACGCCGTGCTGGCCCCCGCCACGCACACTCCCGTCCCGACTGTTCCATCTGGCACGTTGTCGCGGAGTTGCTTTTGCTTTTCCTCGGCGGTGCGGGCCGCGTGCGTGCCTCATGGGGCTCCGGGTGATGTTGCGGCTCGACTGCTCCGCCCCCGCGTGCTCTGGAGCCGCGAGAGTCCGCGAGGGCGTCGCCCAGTTGACGTCGGCGGCCGCGCGCCCGAGCCGTTCGCCCGGGACCGCGTGCGTGCGTCCCGGGGCCCGCCCGGTCGCTGGGCAGGCATCACATGCCGCTGCCTCCCGCGCGCGCCCGCCGTGCAGTTGAGCCAGACGCGCGCGGAGGAGTTCTACAAGGAGCACAGGGACAAGCCGTTCTTCGCCGGGCTGGTGGAGTTCATGACCTCGGGCCCCATCTACGCGCTGTGCCTGAGCAAGATGAACGCCATCAGCGACTGGCGGGAATGCATGGGCCCGACCAACTCGGACAAGGCCCGCATCGAGTTCCCGCGCTCCATCCGCGCGCTGTACGGCACGGACGGCCGCCGCAACGCCGCGCACGGCTCCGACTCGAAGCTCAGCGCGTACCGCGAGGTCAAGTTCTTCTTCCCGAAGCTCTACATCGAGCCGCCGCGCGACCAGACGTGGGCGAAGGAGTACATCGAGGCGGAGCTCGTCCCCGTGCTCACCAAGGGCCTCGTGGAGCTCGGCCACACGCGCCCGACCGCCAACAAGCTCGAGGCCGTGGTGTGGCTCGCGGACTGGCTCGAGCACCACAACCCGAACAAGGCGCAGCTCGTGGTGGGCCGCGAGGAGATGCCGCTGGGGAAGGAGGAGGTGGACGCCGAGGAGGAGTTCGCGGCCGCGGAGCTGGCGCAGGCCGACAGCGCGCAGCCCGAGGAGGGCGAGGCGACCAGGGCCGAGGCGCAGGCGGCGGCCGGCGGGGAGGGCGCGGACGACGCCGCGGAGCTCGAGGCCGCGGCCACGAAGATCCAGGCGACGTTCCGGGGGATGCAGGACCGGAAGAAGGTGGAGGAGCTGAAGCGCGCAGGCGAGGGGGAGGGGGAGGAAGGCGGGGACGCGGAGTGACGCGGGCGCGTGCCTGCGGGGGCGCGCGGACGCCTCTCTGTGAACGCGCGTGTATCATGTGCCGGACGTGGCTCGCGTCAGTCGTGTCCTACTGCGCCAGTCCCCCGGATGTTCCGGGCGGCCTGGTGGGGCGGCGGTGGCAGCGTGGTGTGCCAGAGCTCGCAGGAGTAGGGCGAGTGGGCGTGGCGTCCGGCGGCCCCGATAGCGCGAGACTCGCGGCTGTGCACGTCTCATTGCTGGGCTGTCGTCCGTGCCCGTCCTGCTGTGCACCGCGACGCATAGGGCCGCGCGCCACCGCTCGTCAAGATGGTCAAGATGATGGACATGTGGCGCTCGGAGGAGATGCAGCTGTTGCAGGTGCGCAGATGGCCGGGGAAGGAAACAAGCTTGGCTTGTGCGGCCTGGGCGGACCGAAGCCCAGATACTCGGCCGCGAACGGCGCACGATCTATTGAAATCTGGCGGAGCGCGACCGGCACGATTGAGCCGTTGACGCGCGCGTGCGCGGGGGACGACAACCGACCTTCACGCACCGTGCACGCCTTTGCAGCTGATCATTCCCTCCGAATCGGCGCACGCGACGATATCCGCACTCGGGGAAGTGGGCATGCTCCAGTTTCGGGACCTGAACAGCGACAAGTCGGCGTTCCAGCGGAGGTACGCTTCGCAAGTCAAGCGCTGCGACGAGATGGCGCGGAAGCTCCGTTTCTTCACCGACCAGGTACGCCCGACAACCAGCCCCATCAGCCACGCACGACGGACTGCCGGTCTGTGCCCTTCTCGTCGACCCCGCAGCGCCATCTATCCTGCACAGCACCCTGCCGCTTGCCCGGTGGGCTGCAAGGACGATTTACCACGAAGTGCGCTCGCACGTGACGGTCTTTCTCCCCGTGCTCCGTCTCGGCGCCCAACAGCGGGGCGCGGGGTCACTGCCCACGCGTTCGCGCTGGTTCGGCCCCCATGGTTTGCACGACGAACCTCGCGCGCTCGCAGGTCGAGAAGGCTGGGCTATTCACGGGCTCGCGACTCGACATCGACCTCTCGAGTGCGCGGGGCATGGATGAGCTCGAGGTGCGCAGGCCCCGCCCGCAACCCCGCACCCCCTGCCTCCCCCGTCCACAGCGCCCTCACCGGCACGCACCCGGCCCGTTCGCGCGCGCAGGTGCGGCTGGCGGACCTCGAGCGCGAGCTGCTGGACATGAACGCGAACAACGAGCGTCTGGAGCGCACGTACGACGAGCTGGTGGAGCTGGAGATCGTGCTCAACCGCGCGGGTGCTTTCTTCGAGGACGTCCGCTCCCTGGCACGTGCGTCCGCCGCCACTTCGCCACACCCGCCGCCCACCGCAAGTGAGCGCCGGCGACCGCCCCGCACTGCGCCGCCTGCCCTGCTCGCCACGCAGCGCTGCCCCCTGCCCGTGCGCCCGCACCGACCCGCGCCGTGTCGCGCCGCGCGCTGCAGGCGGGGGCCTCCAGGACATCACCAACCCGCTGCTGGGCGGCGGCGCGCCGGAGCTGGAGCAGGCGTTCGCGGCGGGCGGCTCGCGTCTGGGGTTCGCGGTGGGGATGGTGGCGACGGAGAAGCTGGGCATCTTCGAGCGCGTGCTGTTCCGGGCCACGCGCGGCAACATGTTCTTCCAGTACCGGGAGCTGGACGCGCCGCTGCGGGACCCGTCGACGCGCGAGATGGTGGAGAAGGCGGTGTTCGTGGTGTTCTTCGCGGGGGACCGGGCGCGCACGAAGATGATGAAGATCTGCGACGCGTTCGGGGCCAACCGGTACCCGTTCCCGGAGGACTTCGACGCGCGGCGGGGGATGCTCGCGCAGGTGTCGACGCGGCTGAACGAGCTGTCGACGGCGATCGCGTCGGCGGCGCGGCTGCGGGACGCGACGCTGCAGCAGGTGGCCGAGTCGCTCGACGCGTGGGTGTCGTACTGCAAGCGCGAGAAGGCCACGTACCACACGCTGAACAAGCTGTCGGTGGACGTGTCGCAGAAGGCGCTCGTCGGGGAGGCGTGGTGCCCGCGGGACGCGCGCGCGGAGGTGCAGGCGGCCGTGCGGCAGGCCGGGGAGCGCGCCCACAGCGCCGTGGGCACGATCGTGCAGACGCTGGCCGCCAAGGACCAGCCGCCGACCTTCTTCCGCACGAGCAAGATCACGAGCGCGTTCCAGACGATCGTCGACGCGTACGGCATCGCGCGGTACCGCGAGGTCAACCCCGCGCCCTTCACCATCGTCACCTTCCCCTTCCTCTTCGCGGTCATGTTCGGCGACGTCGGGCACGGCATCCTCATGCTGCTCTTCGTGCTCTGGCTCATCTCCCGCGAGCGCGCGTGGACCGGCAAGAAGCTCGACGACATCATGGAGATGATGTTTGGCGGGCGCTACGTGCTGCTCCTCATGGCCATCTTCTCCATCTACACGGGCCTGCTCTACAACGAGTTCTTCTCCATGCCCATGAACATCTTCGGGAACTCCCGGTACGCGTGCCCGGGCGAGGAGAAGGTCAACGACAAGGGCTTCACGGTGTGCGAGGAGGCCTACGACGCGGGGCTGGAGCGGCCCGAGGGCGTGCTGCCGTACCCGTTCGGCGTGGACCCGGTGTGGCACGGGACGCGCTCGGAGCTGCCCTTTTTGAACAGCATGAAGATGAAGATGTCGATCGTGATGGGCGTGACGCAGATGACGCTGGGCATCGTGTGCTCGTTCTACAACCACCGGTACTTCGGCGACACGCTCTCCATCCTGTACGAGTTCATCCCGCAGATGCTCTTCCTGCACGGCATGTTTGGCTACCTGTGCTTCCTCATCATCTACAAGTGGGTCTCGGGCTCCACCGCCAACATCTACCACATCCTCATCTACTGGTTCCTCGAACCGGGCAACGTCGACTGCAGCGGGTCCTGCCCGGAGAACCTCCTCTTCCCCGGCCAGGGCGCGCTCCAGAACTTCCTCCTCGTCGTCCTGCTCGTCAGCCTGCCCGTCATGCTCCTCCCCAAGCCCCTCATCCTGCGCGCGCGGCACAACGCGCGGGGCGCGGGCGGCGGCGGGTACGCAACGATAGACGTCGACTCCAACAACGGGGACATCGAGGGGGACGCGGGCGGCCTGGACGCCGGGCGCGGCGCGGACAGCGCGCACGGGCATGGCCACGGGGAGGAGTTCGACTTCGGGGAGGTGTTCGTGCACCAGATCATCCACACGATCGAGTTCGCGCTCGGCGCAATCTCAAACACGGCGTCGTACCTGCGGCTGTGGGCGCTGTCGCTCGCGCACGCGCAGCTGTCGGCGGTGTTCTACGACCGCGTGCTGATGCTCGGGCTGCAGGCGCGCAGCCCCGCGCTCCTCATGGTCGCGTTCTTCGTGTTCATGATCTTCACCATCGGCGTGCTCATGGTCATGGAGACGCTCTCGGCCTTCCTGCACGCCCTGCGTCTCCACTGGGTCGAGTACATGAACAAGTTCTACTCGGGCGACGGGTACTCGTTCGTGCCCTTCGCGTTCGCGCGACTCGAAATGGAAGACCTCTGACGCGGACGACCCGGAGCGCGCGTGTGAAACACCGAGCGCCTGTGTCCCGCAAAAGTGCTGTGGTTTGGCGATAGGGCGACAGCCGGTGGACGAAGCTCGCGCTAGGAGCCACGCGTGAACATGCCCTGCTCACGGCGGCGCCTACTGAAATGGACAAACAGACGATTTGTGCAATGCTCGACGTCATGATCCCTTGACGGTGCCAGGCGAGACCACGGAGCGCGCCGTCGGTCGCACTTGATACCAGTGGGCCCGCTTGTCGCAGCGCCCGCGAGGCATCGCAGGGACGTGTGGTGATCACACGCGTGCGACACCGCAGCTCACGCCGTGATGCTGAGCTGGCTGGCCTGGTCCTGCGTCATGACCACGACCGGTATCGACGCCTGCAGATTCCCCGTCACGCCCCCGCTGGGCACCACGCGCGTGCCCCCCGACAGCACACTATCATGCAACGTGCCACTCCGCGCACCCGCCGTCGTCTGCGCGGCGACCACGGGGCTCGCGTTCTGGGAGAAGGACGGCCCCAAGCTGCGCACCGCCCGGCTGCTGCGCGACACGTCGCTCACGCCGCTCCGCTCCGCCGCGCTCGGGCCTGGCCCCGCCTGCGCCGGGCTCGACAGCCGCGACGTGTTGTCGAGCGCCAGCGGCCGCGGCGACTGCACCAGCTGCGCGTGCCGCTCCTGCAGCCGCTTGACGCCCTCCTCGAGCTTGCTCAGCACCGGGTTGAACACCTGCGCGACCGTCACCGCCATGCGCTTCCGCAGACCCTCCTCCGCCTCAATGTCCATCCGGTTGAACGTGTCGAACACACGCACCGCCGCTGCACAGCACACACGCAAGCGAGTCTTCTCAGACGGCCCAGCGCGAGCGAGCGACGAGAGCTGCGCCGCCACATGCGCCCTGCCACGCACCTGTCCAGCGGGACGCGAACTGGCCGTCCCGCCCCGGGCTGCCCGGCAGCACTGCGTTGCCCCGCATGGTGCTGCGCGCCGCGTCCCCCACGGCCACGTACCCGGGGTCCAGGACCTGTTCCAGCAGCGGGAGGCGCGCTGGGGAGTGCACCACGGGGCGCGGGCGCGGGACGGGGCCCGGGCTGCCGCGCGCGGCCTCGCGGACCTTGTACCCGGGCGTGTAGATCTGGCGGTACGGCAGGACGCTCACGGACGAGTGCGACGCGTTGGCGTCCGACCGGTCCCCCGCGCGGAACCCGGGGGTGTATATCGCGCTCGCCGGCGGGCGCGGGGAGGTCGGCGCGGCGCGCGGGGGCGTGCCCGGCGCCTGCCTGGGCGGGGGCCGCGGGAGGGGCACGGGGAAGCCGTCGCCGCCGCGCGCCGGGTGCGGAAGAGCGCCTGGGGCTGCATGGCGCGGCCCGCGTCGCGCGCGGCGGTGTCGGGGGCGCGCTGCGGCGCGCTCGCGGGCGGGCGGGCCTTGAGCGGGCTGGTGCGGGAACGCGCGCGGACCATGTGCTGGCTGGAGGTCAGGAGGCCCTCGATGGCGGACATGAGCCCGTCATCGCGCTGGAGGGCGACCGCGCGTCTGCCGGCGCCGGAGTCCACGGAGGACTCCCGGGCGCGCTGCGTGGGGAAGGAGAACGAGGATCGCTCTGGCTGGGGCGGGTCGTCGACGGCGGTGACGGTTGGGGGCGGGAGTGCCCGCTGCAGGGCGGTGGTGATGTCCGCCAAAATTGAGCTCGTGTCCTGCAAAGGGGAGACGAGGGTGCTCCGGGTACTGATGGGAACGGATGGGCGCCGAATCGCGGAGGCAACGCCGCGGCTGTGTCCCCGGCGGCCGCCAGGAACCGGCGAGAGAGGTGCCCAGGTGTTGCGTGGCATGATTCGCACCTTGCTCATCGCTCCCGGGACGACACGCGCGCCTTGCGGCGGCTCCGGACCAGGTATGTACGTAGATTCCTCCTCCACGTATCAGTCCCTGCGCGTGCGCTACGCAGCACCGTTCCGGAGGGTCCGGAAACGTTGTTACATATACGCACTGCACGCAGCGCACGTGTACGCACGACCTCGCGCAGCAGGCGCAGGGAAATACATGCATGATTCATCGTGGACCCACCACGGTGCAGCGACACCACGCCGGTGAGGGCACGAGGGTCTCTCCCGCGGTGATGCAGACACACAGCTCTCTTCCCTTGTGAGCGACAATCGGGCCTCGAACCACTTCAGACGCACACCTGAGCTGTCGAGACGGACCGTACCGAGCAATGTGCTAGCCGCTGGCGCCACACGCCCTTGAGACGCCGCGCGAATGCCACCACAGGGCCCCCTTGACAGCAGGTGGAGACGTCGTCCCACGTGCCACGCGCCCTGGAGAATGCGCTGTGCGCGCGCGGCGCGTCCCCAGTACGCGCGCTCGGCAGGCAGCCACGTCGACCAGGTCGGCACACAGGCTGCCGTGACATGCGGTGACGGCACGATGGCGACGGCTTTACAGGAGCAGCTGGGGCAGCTCGCCCTCGCGAGGGGGGCGCCCGGCGACAGACGGCCGAAGGGGCGTCCCTCGCTTCTGTTTGATCCTCTGGAGGCCGCAGATATCGATGCCGCGACCATCCTGGAGATCAGCGGCGCTGGTGAGTGACAGCCCAAGGTCTCGCGCCTCCCGCGCGACGTCCTGCGGGACATTGGCCCCTGGTTGCGGCGGCCGGATCCGAGCAGCTTGTACGAACGCGGCGAGCCGCTGACGGCAGAGAATCAGCGCTGGAGGTCCCCGTGAGCCCCTGCGGTAGCCAGGCGGCGGCACTCGGCCGCCAGGAATGCACGCACGCGACGCTCGGTTCCAATGCTCCGTGCACCGAGCCGGCGTGTACATTCGACCCCCGTATTGGGCCACAGCGTTCCGTCCCGTTGGCGACGCCTTTCGCGGCGGAGCAACCGCACTTCCCCCTACACGTACCAACGGCGCAACTGCCGCGCGGCTGCCATGACACCACCGCTCCTGTGCGCGGCTGTGCAGGTCTCGAGCAGCTGTGCAGGCTGGACGCCAGGTTCGAGCCGTGCGCGGCCAGGCTGTTCTCGCGGGCGAGTCTCTCCACGCACCGCACACAGATGACAGCGGCGGAGAATGCGCAACTCGACCGCGCGATCGAGGACTTCTTGCACCTGCTGTCGGGCTTCTTCCTCACACAGGCGTGCTTCAAGGTCCTGGAGTTCTGCGTGCGGCAGTACGCCATTCACGAGCACAACGTGCCCACGCTGGTTGCGTGCGCGCTGCCCTACCACCAGACGAACGAATTCGTCAAAGTGCTCCAGGTCAGTGAGTCCCGCCCACGGCCCGCGCACTCCCCACAGCTGCAGCCACACACGAAGGTTGACCATGACGTGCTGTCAACCCTCCGCCTCTGCAGCTCTGCTCGCTGGAGGGCACCGTTTTCGCCTTCCTGCGCCCGTCCAAGGAGAGCGGGGCGCCCCCTCCGCGCGAGCCCCTCGCCCGGCGGTGCTGCTCGGACGGCGCGTTCCTCAACGCAGTGTGCGCCGAAGCCCAGGCGCTGGGGGGGCGCCGCCTGGCGTGCCCGACCTTCATGTCCTTCTACGCGGTGCTGCTGTGCGAGGCGCTCATGCTCGCCCCCGCCGTCGACGCCCGGCTGGCCTCGCTCCTGCTGCCACACCTCGCCGCAGGGATGGGCAGGGAGGCCACCTCCGAGTTCCGCGCAGCGACCTTCATGGTGCTCGGGGTGCTGCTGAAGCGCACCGAACTCGACGGGAGCGTCGCGGCAGGTGCGTGTCGCCGCGCGCTCGTCCCGCCGCTGCGTCCGCACGTGGTGACTGCGCCGGTGACGAGAACTCTCCCGTGACGCCGGCCGTTCGAAACGGCACGGCCTGAGCGTATCAGTTTGTATTCCCCGAGGCGCGTCGGGCACGCGCGGCCACACGCGCACCTGCCCCCCGCCCCTGTCTGACTGCGCACTCGCCTGCGTGGTGCTGCAGATCTGCTGGAGCTCGTGTGCCTGTGCCCCGAGGAGGCGCTGTACGGGCAGGCCGTCGCGCTCGCGGCCCTGCTGGTCGCGACGCAGCCCGCCGTGGCGTCCCTCCCGCCGGCGTGCACCCGCAGCCTGGCCAACATCCCCGACCTCCCCGGGGAACTGACGGCGCTCGCGGACGCCGGGGCGGACGTGGGGCGGCTCGTCGCGCTCGTCGTGGACGCGATGGCTGAGGAGCCTCGCGTGCACGCAGCGGCGCTGCTGGGCCTCGTGCGTTGTGCGCCGCTGAGCAGCGACGTGGCAGCCACGCTGGCGTCCGCCCTGCTTCGGGCGGTCGAGTCCGGGCAGGAGGCAGGCGCCGCAGCCAAGGACCTCAAGCTCATCGTGCAGGCCCTGGACCGCCGGTACCCCGCCGCGGTGGACGCGAGCGTCACGGAGCACCTCACGTCGTCAAAGGGGCAGAACAAGCGCCTGAAGGCCTTCTTGGGCGACGTGCTGCACGCCACGCCGCGGGCGATTGTCCCCGAAGCCGCGTTGACGCTCCTACACGCTGTCGACGCGCCCGCCGCCGGCGTCCGCATCGCCGCGCTCGAGCAGCTGGACGCGGCCCTGGCAGCACCGGCGGGCGATGAGGACGCGCGGGCGGAGCTGCTGGCGTTCGCGCGGGAGGCGCTGCTTCGGCGCATCGCGGACGACGAGCCGGACGTGGTCGAGGCCGCGCTGGCGTCGGACGTCCTGCGCGACGCCCCGCAGGAGGCGGTGTGTGCCGCGCTTGAGGGGGCCCTCGCCTCCCGCGCCGACGCGCTCGCGAGGAAACCGCGCAAGGGCGACGAGGCCGCGCAGCAGATCGCGGACGACGTGCGGTGCGCCGTCGCCCTGACAGCCGCGCTCGGGAAGCGCCTCGCGTGCCAGTCGGGCCCTGACTCGGGCGTCGCGGAACTGCTGGGGCTCCTCGTCGTGCCCGCGGGCTCCAGCCTGGCCCAGGTCGCAGCGGCGGCGACCGAGGCCGCGCAGGGCACGAAGCACCCCCTGTTTGCGCTCGTCGGCGGGGGCGCGCGCAAGGGGCGCGCAGGCAGCAAGCAGGCCAAGGCAGAGGAGCCTGACGCGGCGCGGGCCAGCGAGGGGCGCCTCCGCGGGGTCGCGGCCGCGGTCGCGCGTGATCCGGAGACACTCGCGCCGCTCGTGGCGGGGCTGGCCGGCGCGGCGCGGCGCGTGCACGCCTTGGCAGCGGCGGCGATCGCCCTGGGCATGGCGGCGGTCGCGTGCGGGCAGCAGTCGGGCGCGCTCGCCTGCGCGAAGGCTGCGGCTGACCTCGCTCTGCAGCATGTGGAGTATGTATCGGAGGCTCTGGAGGTCGGGCAGGACGGCCTCCCGGCGACGGTGTGCTTGTGGGACGACGCAGTCCCTCCAACCTTCTGGCGTGTCCTGCGCAAGCGCCCGCGCGTTGCCGTGGGCACGGCTCTCCGGGACGGTCTCCTGGCCGCGCTCGCGGCCGCAGCGGGCGCCGGTGACGCGCACCTGGCCTCCCGCGTGCTCAGTGGCCTTGCTGCGGTGACGGCACACGACGGGGGCGCGGCGCGGATGATATTCGAGGCGGCCGTGGACGTCGCCGGCGGGGTGCCCGGCGAGTTCCTCTCGAAGATATTCACCGCCGAGGATGCGCCTCCGGAGGCAGCGGCAGCGGCCCTCGGAGCGCTCACCGTGTCCCTAGCAGCGCCCTCTGGCCAAGACACGCCGAGCGCGCTGTTCGCGCTGCAGCTGGTGTCGGCGTGCGGCGCTGCGTCGAAGCGCGTGCGGAAGGCGGCTGCCTCCGCGGCGGGCGCGTGCGCGAGCTGCCAGACGAGCTGCGCGGCCATTGCCAAGGCCTCGCACTTGACGGCAGCGCAGGTGAAGCACGTGCTCGAAGCGGTCGGGTCGCACCGCTCGCACTTCGGGGCGGACCGCGGGTACGTCGAGGTCCTGCTCGACAACGCGCTCCTCGGATCCTCGACGAAGACCGGTGCGCGGGGCAGGGGCCGTGGCAAACAGCAGGCGCAGGGCGTGGCACAGGCCCTGCTGCCCGCGGGGACTGCGGCGGCGTTGCTGGAGTACCTCACGCGCTGCGTACAGCAGTGCCAGCTAGACGCCTCGGAGTGCGGACCCACGAGCCTCGCGCTGACCGTGCTGGGCCGCCACGTGGCCCAACCGCAGCTGCTCCAGGCCGCGCTGCCCCTGCTGGGGCGGCTCGCCGAGGCCGGGGAGGCGGCCGGCGCCCGGGAGGTGCGTCGCCTTGGAGTGCAGCTGCTGAGCGACGTGCTCGTGGAGGACGCCCTGGTCGGCGTTGACGCCGGTCAGGTGCAGGACGCCGCGGGGAGTCTGTTGCGCCTGCTGTCGACAGAGGCGGGACCGGCCCCGGCCGACCTGCGCGCCGCCGCGGCGAGCGCGCTGAGGCCAGGTGTGCTCGCGTGCCTGCCCGCCGGCCTGCGCCGCGAGGCCGTCTCGCGGGCGCTGTTCATGGCGGACCACGATGCAAACGAGGGGGCCGCTGCTGCGGCACGCAAAGCCGTGGAGAACGCGCCGCTCACGGGCGAGCTCCTCGCCTCCATCATGCTTGGCGACGGAGCCGCAGCTGCGGCGCCCCCGTCCAGGAAGAAGCGCGCCGCGAGCGCCCCTGCAGCCACTGTGCGCCCAGCTGCCGTGCTGGATGACGCCATCGCATGGCAGCGCGCACAGGCGGTGCTGGAGCTCCTCCAGTGGCGCGATGGCATCGAGCAGCCTAGGGCGCTGCTGGACCCGCTGATTGGTCTTGCGAAGGAGCTGGTCGCCGCCGTGGAGCGCCTCAACGCCGGCAGCGATGCCGGCAGCGACGCCGGGGAGAGCGCGGGCGCGAGCGTTGCGGTCGCGGCGTACGGCCTCCAGCTAGTGCTCTCTGCACTCGACCGGCTCGTCGCCAGCGAGCGTTCACTGGCGCAGGCCACGGACGTCGACCTCATCGTGAGTTGCGCGGGGGGCGGCCCGAACGCAGCGTGCCGGGCAGCTGCTCTGTCGCTGCTGGCCTCGCTCGCGTCTGCCGCGCCCGAGCAGGTGTCGTCTCGCGCGATCGAGCTCCTCGCGGCCGTCAGCGGCTCGTTCGCAGCGGACGGGGGCGTGCGCGTGCAGGGGGCGGCAGCGACAGTCCTGCGCGCAATCGTCCCCGCGTGGCAGGCGGACCAGCGGCCCATGCGTGACCTGGTGGCGGGCTTCGCCTCCGCTCTCCCGCAGGCGCCCGCATCCAGACGCGTGCCCCTCCTCACAGCGCTGCTCGAGGCGGCACCAGGCAGGGAGGTGCTTGCCGCGGTCGTGTTGCAGGTGCTCGCCGCGGCCCTCGACGCCGGCAGCCCGCAACAGCCCGACGAGGGCCTCATCGACGCGCTGACCGATGTCTGCCGTGCGGCCCCGGCCGCGGACCGCATCGCGGCACTCGCCGACGCACTCGAGCTCGCGGCGCGGGACGTCGGCCACGAGCTGCACCAGCCCCTGCACGTGGCCTGCATCGCGTTTGTTGCCGATCTCATGGGCGGACCGCGCGCCACGCGCCTCTCGCTGCCGGCATCGGAGGCGACGTCTGAAGCGCAGGATGCCTACCGCTCACTCCTCGAGGCGCTCCTGTCGGACCTGCGCAGCGTGGGGCCGCAGCTCGCGACCGCAGTGCGGGAGGGTCGCAACGCACGCAGCCGGGCGCTCGAGGCCGCGTCGGACAGCCTGTACGCCGCGCTCGACGCGCTGCAGGGGCGCATGGACCCCGAGGCACACCTGGCGGCGCTGTCGGAGCTGTGTGCGCACGAGGACCCAGGCGTTGCGCGCACGGCTTTCCGTCTGACGGCGCAGCGCATCAGCTCGCTCGACCTCGCGGAGGACCCGCTGGTGACGCTGCTGACGGGGGACGAGCGCGCCGAGAAGGAGCGCAACGTGCTGCTCGCGGCGCTCCGGGCGGTGGAGCCCGCTGCGGCGCTACTTGCAGCGGCGGACGACCCCAGCGGGGCGCTGGCGGCGCAGTCCGCGCTGGTTGCGCTGGACAGCCTTGCGAAGGCCTGCGGGGAGGACTTCGCCGCGGAGCTCTGCGTGGCGGTCCCCGCGATCTCGGCGTGCCTCGCGAGGGAGCAGCGCGGGGTGCGTGCTAGCGCGATGGTCACGATCGCCTCGCTTGCCACCGCCCTTGGGGTCAAGCTGCTAGGCCACCTGCCGCAGCTGTCCAGCGTGCTGCTGGACACCGTCGAGGCCGCGCTGCGCACGTTCGCGCTGCGCCCCTCGGACAGCCCGCCGGACGCCGAGGAGGACGGCGGCGACAGCGAGGAGGACGGGCCATCACCTGGGCTGGACAAGGACACAGTGGAGCTCGAGCTGGCCTCGGGCATCTCCGCGTGCGGTGCGATCGTCGAGGGCATGGGCGCGTTCTGCAGCCCGTTTCTGGGACGAATCCTTGCGATCGTGCTGTCGCCAGCTCTCCTGCAAGACGACCAGGACGGCGTGTGTGCAGAGGCAGCAGAGGCGGTGCGCAACACGCTGTGCGACGTCAGCGTAGTGCCACCGCGACTCATCGTGCCAGCGCTGATCTCGCGGCTGGAGGCGTGCGTCGCGGAAGGCGCGGACTCGACCGCGAAGCTGCTCGGCATGTTTGCTGCGACCAGCAAGGCCATGCAACCGAAGACTGCGGCGGAACACCACGACGCGCTGTTCGTCGCACTGCTGAAGGCGCTCGATGTGCGGAGGCGTCGTCCAGCGGGCATAGCCGACAGGGCGCAGATCGAGAAAGTCGAGCAGGCCGCAGTTGCAGCAGTGGTCGCCCTGATCATGAAACTGAGCGAGGCTTTGTTCAAACCCCTCTTCCTGCGGCTGGTGGACTGGACGGGCATGTCCTCGCGCGGAACGGAGGGCGCGGATACCGCACGGATGGCGACAGCCTTCGCTGTCGTGTCTGCCCTGGGGGGGCGCATGCGCACTGTGTTGGTGCCCTACTTCCGCTACGTCGGCGACGCCATCGTTTCCGTGCTCGCGGGGAACGCACATCTCAAGGAGAAGCGGTCGAAAAAGAAGCGCAAGGCTGCCACGCCAGCACCCGATCGCGACTGCAACGATGACCTGTGGCTCTTGCGGTTCCGCGTCTTGGCGGCCCTGCATCGATGCCTGCAGTACGACAGTGGAGTATTCCTCGACCAGGATCGTTTCAGTGCGCTGGCGCCAGCCGTCGTGGCGCAGCTCGACCAAGAGCCTCCTGCGCACTTGCTCCAGGAGGCATGCTTTGACGACCCCGTGTTCGCGGCGATCGAGGACAGCGGTCCTTTCGCCGCCGGCGACGCGTACGGCGTTGCTGTTGCAGAGTGTTTGGCGCAGCTGGCGGTGACGGCGGGCAGTGACGTTGTGTGGAAACCCCTGCATCAGCAGGTGCTCATGGCCACGCGCTCGCCCTCGGCGCGCACGAAGCTCCTCGCGCTCGCGGCCCTCGGGCAGCTCGTGCAGCGGGTGCGCGAGGAGTACCTCGTCCTGCTGCCCGAGTCCCTGCCGTTCCTGTCGGAGCTGATGGAGGACAGCGACGTGCGCGTGGAAGCAAGGGCGCACGACCTCGTGCGAGAACTCGAGGCGCTCGCCGGGGAGGACCTCAGCCAGTATTACAAGTGAGTTATAGGGATGAGGACTTGGGGGAATGCCACGGCCGCGTCGGAATGTGCTGTGAGACCCGCTGCTCTCACTTGAGCTGCCCAAGGTTCGTGCCAATCGTTCCTACGTACTTCCGCGCCACGTCGAGACAGCTCGCCTGTCCGTCGAGGATAGCTCGCACTCTGTTTTCCACTTGCTTCTTGTCCAGCTCCCAGGCCCACAACGATGCCCCGGGCAGCTCGGACTCGACTGTGCCGACGATTCTGCTGCATGCCTGCTTCGAACGCATCTCCGCGCACACCTGGTCGATCAGCACGACAGCTTCCTTGCAGACGCGCGACACCTCCTGCAATGCATGTGACTGTGTGTGTGACCGATGAACATTTCGCCACGTAAGCGGGTTTTTATCACGTGGCTCTCCTACATGTGCCGCGTGCGCACCTGACAAGTTGCCTGAACGGCGTCGCACCCTCCCCGACGGCCCTCGGGCAGCGATTTCATCGCCTTGCCCTTCTTGCCAGCGGGTGCAGCGAGCCCGAGCCTGCGGGCCAGCGCCTCGAGGGCGATGGCGGCCCACACCATCTCTTGCGAAGCGAGCGCGCCGCAGATCCCCACGTCCCGTGCAGACCCGGCACCCACCGGAACGGCACACGCATGCTTGATCGTGGTTAATCCGGCGAAAAGGCAGTTCGCCAGGGCTGTGGCTGCTTCTGGCGAATCGGAGGCGCTACCCTGTAGTGCCGCCGTAAGCACAGCATGGCTGTATCCCTGCACCACCCCAACACCAGTCAGGACGCTGCATTGTCCATCCCATGTTTCTTGAGACAGGCTGGCGAGTGCCTGCTGCAGAACCTCTCGCGAAGTCGTCGAATACTCCGTATCGAGGGCGCAAAGGAGAATCCGCGGCACAAGATTACGCAGCGTCGCGGTCGACGCACACTCGGCCCGCCACGAGGAGGATGCGGGGAGTGGTGCGCAGGACGACCCCGCCTCCTGCCACCACGCGGTGCTCTTCCTCTCGCGAGAGAACCATGAGAGCAGTGCATGCGGAGGAGCACAGCTCGCGGGGGGTAACCAGGACGGGCGGACGGTGAGGTCTTCGTTGAATTCCATATGAAGGTTCGCTTGGGGGGACGCACTGCTGCCGACAGCCTGCTCGAGTGCTGCTTGCAGGCTTTGCCGATCGGGCCTTTGGGTGAAGATGGAGGATATGGCGCTGATGCTGCCTTCTTGGCGCGCTACCAGGCGGGCATGGGAGTACTCCAGCCTCTCCTTGAAGTCGACCATCTCGATCACCTGTGCCACAGTGCCCAGAGTGAGACTCGACTTCAAGGCGGGGACGGAGCGCTGCCCCTCTGTCACGATTGCAGGCACAGCGTGTCAACTCACTTTAGATAGTGTTCCATGTTCGTAGGCGATTGTGAGCGTATCACCCGCCGAGCCTTCATGGTCGTCAAAAAGCGCAACTTCCTGCCGACAGAGGTGCTGCACTTCAGCAAGCGACGATAGCGAGGAGGCCGTCGGCAGGCAGATGTGCCCTGCAAGAAAGTTGAACAGTTTGAGGGGCGTTTCAGTATGCTGACGACTCAGATGAGCCTTGAACTGTCCGCCAGACAGTTCCCTGCAACAGATCAGTATTTGTGACGACCCATCCGGTTCGGGTCCGGCCTCACCCGCCAGGGAGTCGTTCTGGATGAACTTGATGTCCAGGCGCTTGAAGTGCTTCGCGGCCTCCTCTGCGGATCCGAGGATTCCCATGAGGGAACCGGCGGCAATCCGAAGATTCGCGCTGTATGGCCGCTTCTTGATGGCAGCCTCCAGGCACAGAAGCGCCTGCAGACACACGATGTGCACTGTGTCGGGGACACGTCCTCATGCAGCGAGGCTCCGAAGCCGCTGCCGCATCGCCGCGACATCGCGCCAGAGCTGTACCTGAATGAGACGCCCAGTATTGGCGTGGTCCGTGACGGTGGGGCGGTAGCAGTCCACAAGACACCCAGCTGCAATAAGGGCAACATCCTCAGCAGGTCCGCGTTCCCGGGGATCGAGGTCCTTGGAGAGCGGCGAGGCCGCAGCGTACAAATCCATGAGCCTATGTGCGTGCCGCGCGAGGCTGTCTCCATCCTGCCAAGCAAAAGGTCCGATGGGCCCATGGGTGAGTGCACCGGCGACTGCGATGCATGACAAGGATGCCGCGGGAAGATCGATCGAGTCGCCCACCTCTCCATCGCATCCTAGCTCGTGCCGCAGGCGCAGCGCGCACACTCTCGCCCGTAGGTCGTTGGTGGCCTGGCGCATGTCCCCTGAGAGATCAGGGTCCTTCGTGTCGCCCTCGAGCCGGTCAGCGAGGCGTTGAGCTGCCTGCGGAGCGAGCTCGAACCATCGGTTACGCGCGACGTCGCTGGAGCGCACAGGCCGCGGAGCAAGGCCTCAGGAGCGTGACGTTGGGTTGCGCACCTGCGGGAATGAGGATATCTCAGCACAGTACCTGCCGAGGTCCGACGCACATGAACTGACCGTCGAGCATCCTTTGAAGTATGCGTACATGGCATTTGCAAGCTGCTCGCCGTCGCGCTGCCCAGGCTCCGACATCAGGTGCAGTCGGTACGCAAGCTCGGTGCGAGCTAATAGGACGCTCCGACACCTGCGCCTCAAGGCGGTCGAGCGTTGTAAAAAAGCCACTTTCCACCAGCGCAGTGCGGGGGCGCGCGGTCCACTTGGGATCCAGGGGCACGCACCCGCTGTTGTTTTCCTCTGCCCCTCCTTCAAACCTGGCGATCGCCGACTCTACCGCGGCGACCGCATCCTCCAACGACACGTCGCACGCGCTGCGCCGCCTATCCGCCTGAGAGAGCGACACAAGAGAGTCGAGCCCGCCTTGCACAACGTCGCGCCACGGCTCGCCCCCAGGCAGCATGCAATCCAGATATTTCAGCCACGCGTGGAAGTCGTCCTTGTCCTGCGGACGCGGGGAAGGGTCACGTTCAGCACGTGTTCGCGCCCCGCCCTGTCGTGCTGATGCGCGGCCTCGGCGAGGGGTCCACCCACCACATCCAGCAGCGTCAGGTATGACGCGGCTGCCGACGGGTAGTCCCCGCAGTCCTCCAGAAGCACGGCCTCGAGGCCGATCCTCTCATGATCCAGAGGCAGCGCGTTTCGTCCCACCTCGGACCTGCACGGGCCGCCAACATGATGCACATGTTTTCAATCCTTGACGCCTGCCTGCGAGGTGGTCGAGGCGCAACGGGCGGTGAAACCTGTGGCCACACCTCAGGTGATCGAGCGCGTCGCCGGGTCTGTCCATCGCTCGCAGGACGTGCACGGCGACCAGCAGCTGGTCGGCGCTGAGCGATGCCGCCCTGCCGAGGTGCTTGGAGATCATGCCGTCCGCCAGCTTCAGCAGCTGCTGCGCGCCCGGCCCAGCTGGTGCCGCCTGGTCGCGACGTGCGGCCATTCCAGCGTTGCGTGCTTGCAGGAGGACGCTCATGACGACCCACCAGAAGTGCTTGTCGGATGGCGCACCCCTGTTGAGTTTCATGGCGATCTGTTGCTGCTTCACGAAGTTGAACGCCGACATGTTGGCCTGCAGCGCATCGCGATGCTTGCTCTTGGGCGCTGTGCTCCTTCCCCACACGTTCAGCGGGGGGCGGTGGGCTGACACACACATGGGCGAGGCCTCACCCGGAAGGCTTCCTGAAGGAGGTGCATGTTTCCGGGATTTGCCGCGCACGCGTCTTCATACATCGAGCCCAGCTCGGCGGGCCGGCGCTCCCACCGATACACGTTAGATGCAAGCGTCAGCACGTTGGAGTCCGAGAGGATGGCCTTGTCCTTCCTGATGTCCGCGCAGATCTCCAGAGCTTCACTGCCCCGCCCAAGACGTTGCAGGGCGATTGCCCTGAGCACACGTACCTGCAGCCACGCACAGTCACGGGGTTCGGTTGCATGAGCGCAACTTCTTCCCTTGCGTGCGTGACAATGGCCGTTGAACAGCCGTGCGCATCAGAAGCTGCATGTCACGACAATGAAGAAGGGAGTTCCACTACGCACTGGCCGCTTCGTGGCCAGGCATGCGCACTGCGACCCGTTGGGCACAAGCGCAGCACAGAGGGAGCGATCGCTGGCTTGCTCGAGCGGTTGAGCCGGGCCCCAGCCGGTCAACGCCATGCCACCGGCATTGGGACGACGCAGCTGCATGCGTGCCCAGGCGGAGCGGTCGTTACCTCGGCGTTCCCCTTGAAGCTCTTCTTCGCGACGATCTGATCCAGGATCTTCAGGGCGGTCTTCCACTGCGATGCCTCAAGCAAACTGTAGACCTGCTCGAGCTGCTGCCCGAGCACAAGACTCGCCATCCTGGAGGGTTGGTGCAACTCAGCGCAAGGAGTACAGCACGCCGTCCTTGGCAGCGCCTCGGTGGACTGCGTTGTATGGACTACAGAATCAGCTGAGACATCGTCAACTGTTGCCGCCGCGGAAAGCTTGCGTTGCCCTCGAAAAACGCGCGCCGCCCGACCTCAGCTTGGCCACAGGCACCGCGAGAGCTGTCCGGCGAAGTCGTCAAGCGCTTGCGTATCGTGCGACGCATGCAACTGCTTGCAGTGACGCGCACCTGAGACGATAGAGCCGCGACGTGGCGGCCCCGGGCCGGCACGGCCCGTCTGTCTGATGCCTGACTTGGAAGCTGCGTCGGCCTCAGCGGTGGGCGCCGGCTGTCGGCTTCCTGCTGGGGGCGCCGTGTGTGAAGCGCACAGAAGTGACGGGTTCGCGACAAATTTGCAACCTACAACACCGAGAGCGTTTGTAGTCGAGGTGAGATTTGGAAGCGGCTTTCGGCGCCGTTTCGCGCGTGTTGACACGGCTCCAAAGACTCAGATACGAATTTCGATACAGCTATCGCGTCTCGCTGCCTCCAGTGCGACGTTGGTCGCAGGGCGAGGCTGCACGCACGGGCGGTAACCTCGATTGATTCCCGTCTTCCTCTGAGTCTTAGAGAGCGCTCCCGATGCAGAGCAGCAGCTTGTGTCGCCGTGGCGAGTTTCAGCGCGCGGCACCGGTCGTGTATTTTCCACGTTTGCCCGTTGCTACTGACGAGATGCACAAGGGCAGCCGTGTGTGGCGGCCCGGCGCCCGTCGCAGTGCGGGCAGAAGGCGTGTGCGCACTGCCCGCTCCCCGCCTTCTCGCTGACTCCGCGGCACGGGCTCCACTTCGGCGCAGGAGTGCAGGGCGTGTGTTTGCGCGCGAGCGGGAGGCAGGATGGACGGTGTGTTCCCCGAGGCCCTCAAGGCGCTCAAGGACGCGGACCCCGAGGTCTACGGCATCATCCAGGATGAGAAGAAGAGGCAATGGTGCGCGGCGCGGAAGGCTCGTCACGCTTGCGCGCTCGTGGGGGCGCCACGGCCCGCGGCCTTGCGCACCGCTGTGGCTGCGTGCCGGCGCGTTGCCCTGTGCACTGCGGCGCGCTGGTGGGGACGCGCGCACGCGGCCCGCGCTGCAAACAGCGCTCGAGCCGGCCGAGCGGTAACCGTGGGGAAACGGCGGTGCTTTCGCGAGGCAGGGCCGTCCTGAGTGCGGCCTGTTGCTGTTCCGCTCGCAGGACGGGCATCGAGCTGATCGCGTCCGAGAACTTCACGTCGATGCCGGTGATGGAGGCGCTGGGGTCGTGTCTGACGAACAAGTACAGCGAGGGCCAGCCCGGCGCGCGGTACTACGGCGGCAACGAGAACATTGACAAGATCGAGCTGCTGTGCAAGTCCCGCGCCCTCACCGCGTACGGGCTCGACCCCGAGCAGTGGGGCGTCAACGTGCAGCCGTACTCGGGCTCCCCCGCCAACTTCGCCGTGTACACCGCGCTCCTGCAGCCGCACGACCGCATCATGGGCCTGGACCTGCCCTCGGGCGGGCACCTCACGCACGGGTACTACAACGCGCTCGGGCGGAAGATCTCCGCCACCTCCATCTTCTTCGAGAGCCTCCCGTACAAGCTCAACATGGACACCGGCCTCCTCGACTTCGACAAGCTCCTCGAGAAGGCCATGGACTTCCGCCCCAAGATGATCATCTGCGGCGGCAGCGCGTACCCGCGGGACTGGGACTACAAGCGCTTCCGGGAGATCGCCGACAAGGTGCGCGCCGCGCGGACGGAGCCGCTCCCGCCCCGCCCGCGCCCACCGCCGCGGGGGGCCCGCTGCGCAGGTGTGCCTGCAGGACTCTGGCACTCACGTTGCGCGTGCGGCGCGTCGTGCGCAGGTGGGCGCCCTGCTGATGTGCGACATGGCGCACATCTCCGGCCTGGTCGCGGCCCGCGAGGCCAACTCGCCGTTTGAGTACTGCGACGTGGTGACCACCACCACGCACAAGTCGCTCCGCGGCCCGCGCGCGGGCATGATCTTCTACCGCAAGGGCGTCAAGCCCGCGGACCGCCTGCGGAAGGGCGAGCCGGAGGGCACCAAGTACGACTACGGCGACAAGATCGACTTCGCGGTGTTCCCCTCGCTCCAGGGCGGGCCGCACAACCACCAGATCGGCGCGCTGGCCGTGGCGCTCAAGCACGCCACCTCGGACGACTTCAAGGCCTACATCAAGCAGGTCAAGGCCAACTCGGTCGCGCTGGGCAACGCCCTCATGAAGATGGGCTACAACCTCGTCACGGACGGCACGGAGAACCACCTCGTGCTGTGGGACCTCCGGCCAACGGGCGTCACGGGCTCCAAGGTGCGCGCCCGCGTCCCCGACCCGCGCCGCACCGCCGCAGCGCCACGCGGCCCGGCCTGCGTCTCACGCGCCTCCCGCCCGGCTCTCGCAGATGGAGCGGGCGTGCGATCTGTGCCACATCACGCTGAACAAGAACGCCGTGTACGGCGACGCGTCGGCGATGACGCCCGGCGGCGTGCGGATCGGGACGCCGGCGATGACGTCGCGGGGCCTCAGGGAGGCGGACTGGGAGGTGATTGCTGCTCTGCTGGACCGCGTCGTGAAGGTGTGCCTCAAGGTGCAGGAGAGCCACGGGAAGATGCTCAAGGACTTCGAGAAGGGCATCGTGGCGGACCCGGAGATCGCGGCGATCAGGAAGGAGGTCGAGGCCTTTGCCTCGAAGTTCCCCATGCCCGGCTTTGATGTGTCGGCGTTGTAGGAGGGGCCGGGTGAGGGCGCTTAGATTGGCCAGATGTAGGCTAGGAGGGTAGGCGCCGGGCGCACGTGCGACGCCGGCTCGCCCGACGCGCGCCGCCCAGCGTGTGGCGACCATCCCTGCTCCGTGCACCGTGAGATTGTCGCGGGGATCGCGCCACTGTGACGTGTGCTTGCTTCCAGTCGCCTCTGCGCAGCCGGCAGCGGAAGGGCCAGCCCCTTCAGCTCCGAGAGCGGAGTCTGCGTACGAGCTCGGCGCAAAAGTCTGCCAGTGCAACCGAGGT
Source organism: Pedinophyceae sp. YPF-701 (assembly GCA_916048055.1). Classification (NCBI taxonomy): domain Eukaryota; kingdom Viridiplantae; phylum Chlorophyta; class Pedinophyceae; species Pedinophyceae sp. YPF-701. The sequence goes on along the minus strand of CAJZHL010000012.1, from coordinate 1,272,182 downwards.
CAGGCGGCGCCTCGAAAGCGGCTTCCAAGGGCGGCGCTGCGGGCGTGGTTGTTGTGACTTGCGTGACATTCGCTTCCGGGCGGGCAGGGCACTTCACCTGACACCTCATCTGCCACAGGTCGACGCAAATGATCCTCCAGGCCGGCGCCCAGGTGAGGAGCTTGGAAGCTAGGCTACCCCCGCCTGCCCGCCGTGCGCGCGAGGTCCTGCGCGACGCCCCGCAGTGCTTCGAACGTGGATGATGAAATATGTTGAATGCCCAGGGGCGTGCGGTTTGCGGCCAGGAGCGCCCTATCGGGCCGCAAGCGCGCTCGACCTGGACCACCGCTCGTCCAGCCCAGGCGCAACACTGGCAGTGGAGCGCATCCAGCCGAGCTTCTGCCGGCGCGACGCCGCGATGGAGGCTGTCCGCGACTCGCGACGCACGGTCGGGCTGGCGAGCACCTTGGTGCACCGTCGACCTTGTGCTACCGGAGCCTCTGAGGCATCCGATGAAGGAATGCCGCGCATAGCGTGAGATGACCGCGATGGACAGCGCTGCTGCTTGCAGATCAAGGTCCTCGGCAATGTGCCGTCTGGCGTGAGGGTGCGGCGGGCGCACCGGGCGCCGCAGCGGGGCCGGGTGGTGCGGGCTGAGGAGGGCGACCTCGTGAAGGACCTGCAGCAGGATGAGGAGCTGATGTCTCTGGAGGAGCTCGAGAAGAAGCGCAAGAAGGAGGAGGCTGACAGGTGGGGCGTGCGCGCGCACAGCACCGCCGACCGGCGCTGGCGGAAGCCTGCACCTCGGACAAGGCCCGACGTCCACCACGGCCGAGAACTCACCGCAATCAGGAGGCACGGCCGTTGCATCGCAGGCTGCGGGCGCAGGAGAAGTTCATGGTGGTGTCGAGCGGCAAGGCCGACTGCACGCAGTGCGGGTACGTGTACGACCCGGCGCAAGGCGACCCGGAGTTCCCGGTCGCGAAGGGCACCAAGTTCGACGACCTTCCGCAAGACTGGGTGTGCCCTGTCTGCAACTCTACGAAGCAAACGTTCCAGGTGCGGCCGCCCGCGCCCGCAGCCCGACGGTTCGCTGCGACACCCGCACATGTGTTGCGGGCCCGTTTTCCAACGTCGCTCGACGTCGGTGCACGCAGGTGGACAAGCGCGAGCTGGCCGGGTTCGCCGTCAACCAGGTACGCACCCTGCATGCGCCTCGCGCGACGCGGGGGCTGCGCACGGGTGTGTTTCACGACCTGCTTCGAATGCGCCTCCCCCGTGGTCCCACTCGCAGGGGTACGGCCTCGGAACGAACAGCATGACCGGGGACGAGAAGAACCGCCTGATCTTCGGGACCCTCGCTTTCTTCGTCGTCCTGTTCTTGTCCGGCTACTTGCTCGACTGAAAGTGTGAGACAGAGCGCCGCGCACGTGAGGGCCGACGGTGACGTCGCTCGCGGCGCAGACGGCGAGTCCGCCGCATCCTGCCCGCCTGTGTGTCGTCCTGATGGGCGCGTTGACGTCGACGAAGCATGGTCGGCAGGCCCCGGGGGAGCCTGGCACCTTGTGTGCCGAATTGCTGCAACACCGAGGGACGCTCCACTGTCGGACCACTTCCGAGAGCCGCGACGCGTACCTTGTGAGGCGCCTCAGCCCTCGGGGTGAAATTTGCCGCACTCCTCGAGGAGCATTTCGAGATCAAAAACGCCTGTATCTATTTACACTCGTTCACGCTGCGTCTAGAGTTCCAACGCCACGAATCGGGCCCCACCTGCAAGTAAGTGAAGAGCGATTCGAATCAGCACTGCCGAAGCCCCTTTGCAGCAGCCTGCAACGCGAGGAACACGGGCGATATGGGTGCTGAGCAGAGCACGCCCGAGCACAACACCGGGTGAGCGCCGAGCAAGTTTCTCGCCGCATTCTCTGACTCATCACATACATGTGCACCAACAAACGCATCACAATCGACTCGCAGGACGCCTGAAAAGGAAGGCGCCGGCCTGCTTCTGATCTGCAAGGAGAGGAACAAGGTGCTGCTGCTTCTCAGAGCACCCACCAGCGGGAACCCGAACACTTGGGGCGTTCCAGGTGGGTTGAATGAGCCCGGCACAGGAGAAATTCGACAGAAGGACAACCCTCTGCCCCACAGCAGTGTGTACACGCGTTTCCCATGAGCGCAGGGGGGAACATTGATCCGGGAGAGACCGCAGAGGCCGCTGCTGCACGTGAGGCGCGTGAGGAGATGTCGACAGTGCCGGAGCACGACGTCCTCGGCAGCGTACTCACGCGAAGGGGCAAACGCTTGCAGAAGCACTTCACGCTGTTCGTCTGTGCCGTCAAGCCGGTGCGCGAACGGTGGCCATCGCCCTCGACGCTCAAACCCGCACCGCGCGCGCCCCCGCGCAGTGTGCGACGTCGACATGCCTGCATACCCCAAGTTGGGTATCTCGTCCGTGGTGACCTGCAGGAGGCCGTGGACTCGTTCGATCCGGTGCTGGACAAAAGCGAGCACACGGACTTCCGATGGTGAGCCCCGTGGAGCCCTGCTCGCGAGTCGTGCAGGACCTGGATGCAACAGACGCATCTCCCTGTCATCACCCGCCGCCACGCACACTGCACTGCAGGGCGGACATATCGGACGTCGTCAAGTCCGCCTTCGTCGACAAGCCGCTGCATCTGCACCCAGTGCCAGCCATTTGCGTCGGCAAGCACGGCCGCACAGTCTGGAAGATGATTGATCCAGCCGGCGACGTCCCGGAGGACTGGATGGCGCACGCGAGGGCGGAATGAACAGCTCTCAGCCATGCAGACGAGCTTGCTGAGGGCCGTAGGAAATGACCGTGACTGGGTGGCCGAGGGATAACAAAGTTTGTACTTCGCTGACCTACAAGCACCCTCACCGCGATGATGTGCCATGGTGACAAGAGTCCGCGAAGCGCGTCCTGGATGCGGCGCGCGAGTAGATCGGCAGCATTGCAAAGTTCCCTGGGCTGTTGAACGCAACCCCCCATCAACGAACGAGCGAACCACCCGCGCAAGAAACGAAATGCGGGTGTGCTATCGTCCTGATCAAGGCGGCCACGTGCCATGATTACTCGCGCGAATGTACCCCGTGCGGCGCCAATCACAGGTCCCGGAAGGGATCCTCGTATTCTATCATGACACCCCCCTTTCCAGCTCCTTGAGTGACCGTCAGCGAGCGCCCCTGGCCCGGCACGCCGCCTTGAGCTGGCACGCCGCCCGGTCCGTTCACTTGCCGTCCTGCCGCAGCCCGAAGCCCCGACGCGGCCTGGTTCTTCGCAGCGGGATGCCTCGCGGTGTTGGCTGGCCAGGCCTCGCGCGACCCGGGGCGCTTCCTCCATTCCTCGTCCCTGAGCAGGCCAGCTCTGGGCCCAGCCTTATGTACATCCACAGTGCTGTCCGAGCCACCAGGCCGGGCATTGTTGTCTGAAAACACTGGTGGCGGGGTCTCCGGACGCAACCCTCGCGATTTCACGATACTGCCTGCCTTCTCGATATCAAGCCCACCGTCGGGCTCCGTCCTCTTCGCTGCGCGCTCGCGACCCTCCTTGTTCACGTCAGGCCTGAGATCCGGGTCAGCACGGCCGTACTGGAACGCGAAGTAGGTACAGGCGCCTGCAGGAGCGCACGTGAGCCGCACTCGATCAGCGCCGCTGCGGCGAGGGTGCGTAGTTGCAAACGAGGCCGGCATGGTGCCCCGACCTGCTAATACGATGCACGTCGCTCCCAACACGAACAGGGACTTGCTCAGCCCGAGCACGCCTGAGAAATCCGGGCCCTTGGGGAATTTTCTACCGGCACCCAGCTGCCATCCCAGCAGCGCGATCCCGATGATGAACGCGGACAGCCCCACAGCCAAGGCCGCCTTTGCACACGCTGAAGCTACGTCGTGCGGGGCCCTCTCCTCGTACACCACCGGCGGTCGGTCCACCTGCATGGGGCAGCACGGGCTGGAAGTTGCGTGCACTCCCCTGGCAGCACAGCGAGCTTCCCACTGAGGCGGGGGGGTCTTCCGCACCACAGGGTCCTCTTCATCACTGCCCTCCGACGGCTCCAGCGAAGCCGCCGAGTCCCTCCTGTGCCCGAGGGGATCGAGCGTCTCCAGTTGCTTCAGGAGCGCCTTGACCGCCTTGTGAGCCTCGGACTGGTGCTCCTCGAGCAATGCCAGCGCCGCAGCCATGGCCTGCGCAGCCCTGTGCACGTCCCAGATGATGTCCTGCGTGCTGCTCATGCCGTCGACGAGCTGACGCACCATCTCCGCCTGCTCGCGCTGGGGCGGTGGCATCGCAGCGTCTCGCTTGTCGGGGTGGCAGGTCCTGTTGACCACGCTCTCCAGCAAGCGCTGCACCTCCGCGAAACCCTCCTGTCTCTCCTCGAGCGTGGAGCGATCAGGATGATCGTATTCACCCCACGGGAAGGTCCGATCAACGACCGGGACGCCCTCCAGCACAGTGACCGCGAAACCCAACTCCTTGCGCACCTGCAGCGCACAGGGACAAGGGGCGGTCAGACTTTCGACCCCTCGGCGCCACCCTGCTGTCGTGTGCGTCGATCGGGCGCCCGTGTCGGCGGCGCACCTTGTGGTTCATGGGCACTGCGGTCTCGAACATTTCAATGATGGAGCGCGCGAGCATCTCCAGCGAGGGATCCTCCTCCGCCGCCCACACCGCGTGCGCGTCCCTCATCGCTTCCATCATCGGCTGCGCGCACTCTCGTATGGCGAGCGCGCCGAGCCTGCCACAGTGGTCGCGGCACCTTGTCACCAGCAGAGGTATCAACTTCGCGTGCTCGCCCACGCCCAAGCTCCCCGAGTCACGCAGCTGCACGACGCGCTGCGACATGAGCTGCATATCCAGACGGTCGGGGCGTCACCGTGAGCTGCGAGCGCCGGACGCGGCCTGCGTTTGCGCGCACACAACAATGCTTGCAGAGAGCCAGGTTGAACGATGACGCACCCTGCAAGAATCCGCCAGGTCTGCATGGCGCTCTTCGAGCCCCGGAATGAAGCCGCGGAGTGCCCGTGCAAGCCCCTCGAGAAGCTGCCGCGAGGGCAAGAGCATGCCCGCTGCAGTCCAGTACACGCGCCCCACAGAGTCCTGCGACTCGAAGAACCGGCGCAAAAGGGGCGGCCAGTTGTCGGATATGACGGCCAATGAGGTGGCATTCGAACGCTTCCGGCGCTGTTTGAGAGAACGGGGCGGCCTAGAGCATGCGTGGGAGACAGAAATTCGATCGAGTTCCGCGCGCAAGCGGCTCTTCGAGGCGCGGACATGCTTCGCCGGCATCAATCATCGCTTCCGGGGCCGCCTGGTGGCAGTGGTGGGCGCGAACCCCATCGTCACGGCGGGGGAGCACCCCGCTGCCCGACACCTGGCAAGGCAGAGTTCCTCCTCGCCCAGCGCTCGGCGCCGCACGCGCGGCGGGCGCCGCTCGGATGGTCCGGTCGACGTCGAGCGTGTACAAGCACGCCTCGAGACAGCCTTGGACGCCTCACCTTGATCGGCAGCAGCTCGGCCGTGGACGTCTCCAGCTTCGCTTGGACATGCCTCGCTGAGACCCCAAGCTCCTTCAACCATCGATCGAGCTGTAGCGAGGCAGCATCCATTATGTAATAGGAGCGATCTCAGCCTGTCCCAGGGCCGGCGCCGCCCGTGATTGCGCAGCTAACACATATCTTGCTACACGGCTCTTGCTTCCGCGCCCTGGGTCTAGTCTTTGGCCCGCAGCGTCGCTTCGCGGGGTCGCCGCACGCAGTAGGATCGCCCTTCGGTACTGCGCGACCTCGTCGTGGCAACGCGCTCACGTTCGGGCGCGCATCCCCGACGTGAGTCGGACATCGGGGACGCTGCGGTGCTGAGGCGCACATGACGCCAGTGCCGCACGCGCACTCGTCATCTTCCGCACGACGCGCTCACCACTTTCCTGTGCACTGGGCGCGACGGTGCGCACCACCTTTGGTAAGCAGCTCCGCGTGTGACGCCCTCCGGCACTGGCAGCCTGAAGATGTGCCTTCGTCGGGCAAGCTTGAGCGCACCTTGCACCCCTCCCATCTCGAGTCAGAGGCATCGGAATCGACGGCTGAGCAATGTGCGCCGGTCGGCCAGCGCGATGACGCGATCGCACGCGCGGCAGCACATGCAGGGAGTTTGGCCACTGCGCGGCATCGAGGATCCCCTTCGCGCTCGTCTCGGCCGCGTGTACGTGAGAGATAACACTCGGGTCACGGCGGCCCGGGTCCGCAGCTCGAATGGCGACGCACAGTTGGCTGACGACCGGGTGCCCGTAACTGTTTTGACGGGGTTCTTGGGGTCCGGGAAGACGACGCTGCTGAACCATGTTCTGCGCGGGGACCACGGCCTCAGGATTGCCGTGATAGAGAACGAGTTTGGAGAGGAGGACATTGACAGCGAGTTGGTGGCGATGCAGGTACACACGACGACGTGCAGGGGGACGCTTGGCCCTGCGTTCGTCGGCCTGCCGCATCCACCTCAGCGGAGGGCGACGAACGCAGCGTCCTGTGGCCCGCACGCCAGCTTCGCCGGTACCCGCGCGCGCCGCTGCGCAACAAAGCGATGGCAGCTTCCCGAGCACGTGCGAGTGACTACGCTCCTGCGCAGGAAGAGAGCGTCGAGGAGATCGTCATGCTGAGCAACGGCTGTGCGTGCTGCACGGTCCGAGGAGATCTCGTGCGGACTTTGGACGACCTGCTCAAACGACGCAGCAAGTTCGACCACATCATCATAGAGACGACGGGGCTTGCGGACCCAGGGCCGGTCATCGGGACCTTTCTGCTGGACCCACAGCTCGCAGCGCAGCTCAGGTGGGCGTTCATCTCCCCAGCCGCACCGCTCCTGCGAGCCCTGGTCTGTTCCCCAGTCAAGTATTGCCGCCCTGCATTCGCTTGCAGACTTGACGGCGTGGTCTCCCTCGTTGATGCCAAGCACATCGGCATCCAGCTGGATCGTGCGCCAGCGGAGGGCGAGATCAACGAGGCGGTCCAGCAGATAGCCTTTGCAGGTGTGCTGGACATCTGCACTTCACTTCACTTTGCTGTCTGGCGTGCGGATGCGCCACTGTTGATTCCTTGCGTCCTGGCAGCCCGTTCACTGGTCAACGCACGCCCTGGTGAATGCATGTTCCTGTTTTTCTGTGCACTATTGTATTTCAGATAGGCTCGTCCTGAACAAGACGGACCTCGTGACGCCCGAGGAGATCAAGACCGCGGAGGAGCGCATCCGCGGCATCAACACGGTCGCGGAGATCCGGAGGAGCTCACAGGCCGCGGTGGACCTCGACTTTGTACTCGGGATCGGAGGATTCGACCTGGATCGCGTGGAAGGCCTGTTCGACACCGGCGCCGAGCAGTCGGGGACCGCCCACGTGCACGACCACGACGGTGAGGTCCTAGCGACGCGCGGGCGCTGTTGGACCCCGGTGGCTGGATGTGCCTCGGGCCTGCCGCGTCACTCTGTCTCCCCTCCTCCCTGGACTTGCAGGCCCTGAGGGGACGTGCTCGGGTTGTGGAGAGGACCACGCGCACGATCACGGGCACGATCACGCGCACGACCACGGGCACGATCACGGGCACGACCACGCGCACGATCAGCTCGTTTCATCCGTGTCTATCGTCGTCGACGGCGAGATGGACCTGGACAAGGTCAACCAGTGGCTCGGGCTGCTTCTACAGTACCGGGGCGAGGACATTTACAGGACGAAGGGTATCCTGGCGATCAAGGCAAGGAGCACGCTTGCACAGCACACAGTGCGGCCGACTTGCACCAGCGCCAGTATTTCACGTCCAGGTCACCGCGATGGATTGCAGGGGGTCGAGGAGAAGTTCGTCTACCAAGGCGTGCACATGTATTTCGACGGATCTCCGTGGAAGCTCTGGGGCAAGGACGAGCCGCGGCGCTCGCGGATGGTGTTCATTGGCCGGGAACTTGAAGCGGACATCATTCGCGAGGGCTTCGAAACATGCCTCGCCGGCGCGGACGCAGAGTGGTTCGATGAGGCCGCCGCCCCGAACGCCGAGGGCTCTTGACTGTTGCACGGGTTCCCTGCCCAGGACTAGAGGGGGCGGGCAGGTTCGAGCTGCTCCTCACATCAGTGGGTTCCGGCTGGGCAGCCCGTGCCGAGAGCGTGGCAGATGTACAAACTTCGCTCGGAAGTGCCTGTTTGAGCGCGGGTGTGCCCATTGCGAGGGAAGCCGCTGCCTGTGTGAGTTGTCCGATGCCGGTGCAAGTCGCAGTGGCTGCTGCTTCCTCGGGCGAATATCATGCTAGTCAGCGCGTGTCCCGACCTCGTGGTGCCCGGACGGAGCACACAGGCCCGATTTTCCTGTCAACACAAAATCCTGGTACACTGAGCAGTTGCTCTTCTTGCAGGGCTCTTGCAGCGCCTCGTCGTCCTGCGACAACGCAGCTCATGGACCCGTGCATCAGCGTCCCGCGATGTGAAGTGCCCGCGGAGGGGCGCGGGTGCAAGTGACGGCAGGTGGGCTGGAGCGATGGATGTAGCGGGTCCGCACCTCCGCGGCAGGAGGCGTTTTGCCAAAGACCATCTTGCACGACCCGTCCTCGAAGTTGGGCTCCATTGACACGGGCACTCCGACGTGTTCAGCGAAGAAGCGCTGCGCAGGAATCTTGCACATGTTGGTGCACATGCCCACGCAGTCCCCGCTCTCGGTGAGGAACCTGCATCTCACGCGGAGAGGAGCGCATGGAGCGTCGCGCGACACCCTCGGCCTGCGGCGGCGGCGACATGGGCGGGGGGCGCGCGCACCTGCACTTGCGGATCTTGACCGTGGAGTATAGGTCGGTGCGCGCCTCCTCCGCGCCCAGGTGGACCGGCCCCTGCTCCACCACGCTCGGACCGACGAGGAATGCTGCAGACGCGATCCACGTCACGGTGCTGTTAGCAGTGCGGACGAGCGATTTCAATGGATCCGAGGCATTGCGCTGAACAGTGGTCTCCATGCACGTGGGGCGCACCGGAGGCGATCGCAGACCCCCACGCGAAGAACTCGCACGCCTGCGCCGGACTGGCGCGGTACAGGGCCCCGAACACCCACATGATTTGCTTGGGCGTCAGGTACAGGAGCACCTGCAACGCGAGTCGGGCGCGGACATGAGTGAGGCAGGAATGAAACTCTGCACGGGGCGTCTGCGATGGAGCGCCGTGTCGCCCCGATCATGTCGTGCACCAGCGACGGGCAGCACGCCTGCCGCGCAAGCCCGGGTCTGGAGTGTGCACTTGAGTGCCGCGTCCCAGAGGCGGGCTGGGGACCGCAGCAGTAACTAGGGCTGCGACAGGGTCGCTCTCAGCGGTCAGACCTCAGAAAGTGAGGGGCGAAGGCAGTATCATGCAGCGACAAGCGAGGCACGCGCACCTGCAGAGCAGCCTCTTGCTGGCCAACGTCGCTGTGCGACTGTTTCAGCAACTTCGCAAGCTCAACGAACCCGTCGTAGTCCCACATCGATGCCTGAGGCCGGATGTCCCCCTGGACCGCCGACATCCCCCTGCGACGGGGCCAGGCGGAGCACGGCCAGGTTCATGGTAGGGCAACAGTGCTGCCGTCGCACGACCTCGTCCGACGCGTTAATTGAGCGAGCGGCCGGCGCTCGCCATCCAGGCCAGATTGTGCAGTCGGATCACGCACGAACGCTGGTCGCCCCGCGTGCGGCGCGGTGCGTGGTGGGGGCACTCAGAGCGCAGAGGCGCGTCGCGCGCACACATCAAGCGTTTCCCGTCGCATCTCACCCATTCAGGGCACGTATGAGAGCCCTGTCCCACGGCATGTTGGAGTAGACGACCTCCCGGCCCTCCCCATCCAGAAGAATTGCTTGGCCATCAGAACGCGCGCGCGCTCGCAGGTCCCGCAACGCGCCAGCCCGTCGGCAACCATCCGAGAACGGTTGCTCTGATCGTGGGCGCTCGTGGCGTGCGCGCCGCGAGGCACGCACCCACGCAGGCCCGCGGCGTCCGCCAAGCTTTAGGGTGCATGAGCATGGAGCCCCGAGTGGACGTGGTGAAGCCCTCATCGCGAGGCAAGCAGGTTGCTACTGCGCTGCGCAGCCATGCCGGCGGCGCAAGGACTCGGCTGCGCGCTCCGCGCGCCGTGCTCAGCCACCAGGAGTCAGCCTCCTCTCTCGTTGGGGTCCTGCGGCCATTCGCGTGTCAGACCCCGTGTCACGCGCCCCGCCCCCGTGTCCGGACGACAGGAACGTGCTGCGTAGACAGCACGGGTCATTTCCCTGCCAGTTACGACGCTACCATCGCGACGCGTGCGATTTCACCTGGACGAGCACTGCAGCCTCGGGCATTGCACGTTCGGACCGAGCACCGCTAGCTTGAGTGCGACCCATGCATGTGTCACGTTCAGCGAGAGCAACCGCATGGTCGAGGGGCCGGGTGCTCCGGGAGACGCGACGTCGACGGTGTCGGTTGCCCACCACTGTGCGCCGCGTGGACGCGCACATCCGGCCCTGCGCAGTGCCTGAAAGCGCCTTCAGTGGATGGAAGAATAAAGCCCTTGATGACGAGGTTTGCGAGCCCGTGTTGATGACAGCGTTGTTTTGACGGCCGATCCAACATGGTTGTGCTGCAGCCCTGTCTGGGACGCAGTCCCCGGTCGCCACCCGTGCCCGCAGCCGTTGCCCCCCTTCCAGGCAGCGCGCGCACCTCTTGGCACTGATGCTGCAGTTCTCCAAGAGGCACATCGACCTGGATCCAGCCGGGTATTTCGTGATCTATGTGGACCGGTCAGGCGAGGGGGAGATCGTAGCGGACCACTACACGAACGTCATCAACAAAAAGGGCGTAGCCTGCGACCCGGACACCGGGAAACCGATTCCCTGCACGCCAGGTTACAAGCGGCCGCCCTCGAAGACTTACAGGTGCTGACCTTGCAGTAGTCGATGCACCTGGCGAGGAACGAAATGCGGGTGTGCTGTCGTCCTGAACAAGCGGCGTCGTGCTAGGAGTGTTTGCGCCACCTTGCAGCGCACCTCCAACCCTGGCAATGATCCACTGGCGTCGCAGGGGGCGGACGGCAAAGGAGCTACAAATCGCCATCTTCGAGCAGAATGAGGGGGGACAGCGTCAGAGAGTGTCACGCTGCTCAATGCTGGACCACGCGTGCTATCTTGGAAGAGAATTCACACGCGCGGAGGCGGCGCTCGCGACGGGGGAGGAGTACATCCAGGACTGACCGGAACCGCACGCACGTCCGGCGTGCGAACCCCAAGATGGGCACGCGGTCTCCTACATCAACGGCTGCACGCATGCATGCACCGTGCTTCGACCAACCTTCAGCGTCAGCGCGACCCCATGGACGCATCTGTCTCGGCAGGCTTCTTGATGGGCTTCGGGATCCCCTTCTTGTCGAGCGTGTATCGGAACGGGATGAAATCGATGCCCATCATGAAGGGCTGAAGCATTTCCGGCACCTGCAGGCAGGAATTGCAGAGGGGGTGCGAGTGTGATGGTGCTCCATGCAGCTGCTGTCGCGTGCAGCGCCCATGCCTGATGCACGCGTTTCCATGCGCAGTAGGCGCGCACCTTGACACCGTCCGGCGTCTGGTTGTTTTCGAGAAGGCAGCACAAGGCGCGCTCCGTGGCGCTCAGCGTAGAGTTCAACAGGTGCACGAATTCCTTCTTCTGCTCGACACCGGGCTGCTTGGGCGTCCTCAGCCTGATGTCGAGACGACGGGACTGCGGGTGGCGCCACGGGTTGAGGGTCAACTTGAGTGGAGCAGCTACCCACAATGCAAGTGGCACCCGATTTCGCACCACGCTCGGCGAACCTAGCCCCGCACCTGGTAGTCGGTGCAGTTCGAGCACGAGACGAGCTCCCGGAAAGTCTCGGATGCTGGGAACCACGCTTCCAGGTCGTACTTCTTCGCCGCGGCGTTGTTGAGCTCTCCCGAGACGATGTTGACCACCTGCGCCGAACAGCACACCGGTCGCTAGTCCTCCACACTTGTCGGTGACGCGCTACGCAGCGTCAGTACCACAGCGGATGCGGCGGCGGCAGCTTGCGGGTCGTACCTGGTAGGGGATGTTGAGCGCTTGGTAGAATTCTTCGGCGTTGCTGATCATCTCCTCCATGATCTCCCAGCTCTGGTTGTTCTCGCTGCTGCACACGACGAATTGCTCGACCTTCTCGAACTGGTGCACACGAAAGATGCCCAGCGTGTCCCTCCCGTGAGATCCCGCCTCCTTGCGGAAGCACGTGCTGTATCCCACCATGCGCTGCGGAAGATCCGCAGGTTCTGCAGCCGGGGAAATCAGAAGGTGCTTGTGCTGGGGTGCTGCGGTGGCCACTGGGACGCAAGTGCAAGGCATATGCGTGGGGGCCGTCCGCCCCGTGATCGGATGCGTCTCGGAGCGCAAGAAGACGCGCCACGCGTCGTCCAGGCTGGCGGCTGGCGGGACGCACCCATCCAAAGCCCGCGGTGCAGGGCGCACAGGGTTTGCTCCGATGTGGCGATCAGGTACTTGTCCGAGCCCTCGCCCGTGACATGGTAGAGCTCTTCGTCAAACTGACTGAGCTGCGCGCATTGCGCCATGACATCCTTCTGCAAACGCGAAGCACCTATGGGGGAGTGGCCCGTTGGGGCAAAGTGCGAGGCAAGTGTCTGCGGGGCAGGAGAAGGGACCCCACGCACGAGGAAGTGCGGGAAGGGACGCGTCTGCGCGATCTGCACCATGCGTGCGACAGACCTGCATGAAGAATGGTGTTTGCACCGGCTTGTACCCCCGCTTCCACAGGAACTGCATCGCGCAGTTGATCAGCGCCTGGTTCAGCAGCACCCCCTCGCCCAACAAGTAGTATCCACGATTCCCGGCGACCTGCACACCCAGGGCAGGGAGATCTTGCTTCGACACATGCCTCTCACTGTTGCACGCTGCGCTGCGCTCACGATCAGGACCTCTCGCAAATACCTCTGTTCCTTTCTCGAGGTTGACGATTCCGAGCATCTGCACCAAGTCCACGTGATTGAACAGCTTTTGACCGTCCGAAGCCTTCCTGGGTGTGCCCCACGTGCGCACGACGACGTTGTTCGCTTCGTCGTCACTGACGGGCACGCTGTCGTGCACAAGGTTGCCAATGGGCAGGATCGCAGCATCCCGGGCGTCCTCGGCAGTCTTCGCTTGCTCCTCGAGTTGCTTGATCGTCTCCTTCATGGCCTTGCTCTTCTCCATCAGCTCGGACGCGTCCTCCTTGGCCTTGCGCAAGGCAGCAATCTCCTGAACAACACGGTCACGCACGCGCACCAGCGGTGTCATCGACGCCACGCCACGCACGTTCACGGCCTCCGCGCCCCGCTGAGGGCTCGACTGGGGCGTGCTGTCCGCGGGCGTCCCTTCACACCTTGTTCAGCTTGTTGAACTCCATCTTCGCGCCTTCCATCTTGCCCTGAGCAGCGCGCCAAGTCTGCAGGACACTCTCGTCTACGGACCGTCACATGGTCGCACGCGCGCGCGCAAATGTCGTCGTGTCACGAGATACAAGTCACCGGGTGACAGAGCCATCCATCACGTCGTGCTCGGCGGGTCAGCATGGCCGGCCGCATCCTGGCACATCGCACCCAGCCCTCGTGGACGGAGCGCACTATAACGCGAACGAGAGGGACGACGCACCTGATCGAGTTCGATCACTTTGTCCACCAGACTGACATCTGCATATCTCCTCTTCTGGCTCTCCCTAACCACTTCCGGGTCCGAGCCCCTCTCTGCAGCCAGAACAAACATGAGATCGTCGCGGCAACAATCTCTTGCGCAGTCACCCGCTCTGAGCAGAGCTGATCGAAGCTGGAGCAGCTCTGGCCAAACCGTCCTGCGGTGGCGGCGCAGGCGCAGGAACGCGCCCCACTTGGGTGTTTGGCCTACATCCTGACATGCGTTGCACGCACGCGGGCACTCTGAACGGTGTTGCTGCAACAGAGGCCGCGCGTGAGGGCCTGCAGCTCTGGCTGGCCGCATCGCACACCCGGGGTTGACAAAGCTGCGACGAAGGCTCGATCAATGCCGCGGCAACATGATCAAGTGTACGTTGTATCGGCGAGACGATCATGCCCGCTTGTCCAGTACCGGGGGGCTGCGCCCGCCGATCAAGACCCACCTTGGCGGAAGGCGTTGATGTCCAGCATTGTTGCTCGCTTGCGCACGCAAATGGCAGCCGCTTGCGAAGCGCTGACTGTGCAGCAGCGGCGCCGATTGTCGCCCTCCATCGCCAGTTCGCGGGCGAGGGGCAACTCCCCGGCGGGGCCATCCTGACACGCCCCGAAGGCCGCGACGGCGTCATGACGGGGACGGCCTTGCGCCAACCCGCAGCATATGGTCGCACTGTGGACTGAAGCGCAACGCGGAGACGAATGGGCCAATTCTCACATGCGTGGCCTTGCGGCTGCGTCCTTCGCCCATGCTCCACAAGCCGTCGCTGCCCAGCGACGGCGCTAGCTTTGCCAGCTGCACAGATCAGTCGGCCGCATCGCCCATATGAGGATCGCCGTTCGCTGCTGGGACGGAGCCGTTGTCCGTTGCTAAGGCCGTGCAAGGCGAGTGGGAGCAGTGAACAGAAAGGTGGTGTCCCGAAACCGCACAGTGGTTCGTTGATGAGAGCACCGCTGGTCAACTTGGCTCTCTTATGTCCAGATATGCCCCAGGGATATGCTATCAAAGCTTGGTTGACCCCGAGATCGGACCATAGGGCCCGTGCAAAGGGCGGCGGGGTGCAACCGCCTGGGCGGACGATGTGAGGCGTTGATGCGAGCGATGTACGGGCCACATATGCCGGAATGACCGCACATACATGGGGTCTAACTTTGTGCAGAGGCAGATATGGATCAGAACGCCTACAGGATGAGCAAGTACCGGGTAAGTCCTCGGCACACAACGCGCCATCGAGGCGTGGGCACCTGCGCCTTGCCCACGAGGGACAGTCGCTTCGCTGGATGTTCTGCAGGAAGCCGCAGCGTACCTGCGGTCCCTGGGAATCAACAACGCGAGTGAGGTTGCTCGCATCTGCGACGTGGCCATGAATCCAAACTCAATGTTCGTGACGTTCCGGGACCGGAAGCGCAACCAGAATAAGTCGTCGCGGTTGTTGGACGTCGACCAGGTGCGTCACAGTCTCGGCTGACGCGCCATGCGTGACAGCCCCGCAGTTCCTCGTGAACCAGGATGGTCGAGTGCCGTCGTTTCTGCGTTTGTTGCAGGACATCCGTCCCGTGGTCGAGTACCTCCGCACCCTTGGACTCGACGAGGAGGAGGTCTGCTCGGTGATTCTGGAGCACCCGCCGGTCCTGTGTTACAGCGTCGAGGAGCGTCTCAAACCGCTTGTCGACTTCCTGGCAGGAATCGACATCGAAGACCCCGGCAGGGTGCGAAATCGCCGGTGGCACGCGCACCCCCTGCCCCGCCCCGCAGCCGACTGGGCTCTTGACTCGAACAGGCTCGTGGAAACCTGTCTGCAGGTCCTGGTGGCGCGACCTTCACTCATGGGCCTCGACGTCGACGCGAGCCTGCGTAGGATCGTCGGGTACCTCGAGGCAAACGACTACACCCCGCAGGACATCGCCGAGTACTTGTCAAAGAGCATCTAGCCGAGCCATGAGAGGGAAGTGCATGTGTGCAGCGACTTGTGATGCAACAATGTCGTGACACGCAGTCAGCGCAAAGGTGACGGCCGGATGCACGACCCGGGGTCTTGGGGCAGAGGTCGCAGCCTGCACGATGCGGTTTGGCGCTGCCGTGGCGCACAGCTGACTTGCCCGGGGCACTCAGTGCCCCTGTCGGACGTCGTCTCGGAGGCACATTGGGGGGATTCGGGAGCCACCGTAGAAAAAGCGTGAGGTATTCGCGGGATTGCTCAGCGCGGCCGGTTGACGACGCACCATGCACGCGTCCAGCGCGGAGGTCACCGCTCCAAAGAAGCTGCTCCAGGCGCCTTGCGCGATGCACCTCACGCGCGCATCTCCCTTGTCGACACGATTTCCGTCCCTAGCGCGTGCACCTCCGAGTAAGCGCAACGTGCGTCTTTGCGCAACAGACCAAACGCAAGCGCGTCGAGCTGTGTTGCTAGGCAGCACTCTCCTGGCTGGCTTGGGGCTCTGCAGGAGTAGTATCGCAGGGAATGACTCGGTCGTGAACGCTCTGAAGTCATACGCGTCGTCGGGCAAGGGTGAGTGGGCTCCTTGTCGAACTAGAAAGAGACCGGGTGCCCAAGCACAAACAGGTTGCATGCGTCGATCTTCCAACGTCGCAAGAAAGTGCGCAGCGTGCTCTCACACCCGATGCCAAGTGCCGTTCCGTCGCAGCCGAGGAGTCCAGGGTCGTACGACTGCGCAGTGCGCGCGAACAACTGAAGGTGAATTGCACTATCGCTGCGACTTGCGAACGCGCGTGCCAACCGAGCACCGTCGCACGCCTCGACGCGTGAGGCCATTCCCGGCCGCACGAACGTGCACGGCATCGCTCGATGGTGGCTCTGCATTCTTTCAAAGCAAGCGCAAGCGACCAGGAGAGGATGTATTTCTCGTTCCCGTCTCGATCCAGCGCTGCGATAGCGGACAGCGTAGAACGCGCGCGTGCTCACCCGCCTGCGGAAACGCGTACATTCTGCAGAGAGTGGAGCTGCTAGCGGCGGCTGGTGACTTTCGATCAGCAAGGGAGCAGCTCCGGCTGGGGGCCATCAGCAATCTCAACAAGGACCTGCGTAATGTGTCGAACGAACTTGACGGTGTGTCCGCGGACGAGGAAGCGCGGCTGAAAAGGGCCCTGCTCGACCTCGATGGCATCATGCGCGCAAAGGACTCGCCAGAGACAGCGCGTCAGGCTGCCAAGGAAGTGGAAGCAGCGCTCGACGCCGTGCTAGCCTCGCTGAATCAGGTCGAGGCTGTCAAGTGACGCCGATGGGGCGATGTGACGACCGCGGCCCGCCAAAAACCATGGCAGGGGGATCGGCCGAGAGACGGTCCCGCGGGCGCGGCCAAGCGCGCGACCGCAGCACTAGAGACCGATCGGCGCAATGAGTCCTCCGCGAATGCAAGGACGACGCGTCGCTCGCTTCGGTGTGTCCTGACAGCAGGGACTGTTCGTATGCCTAGCCACTCCACAGCTGAGCTCAGGGGAGGCCTGACTAGGTCTCTGGCCTCCGCGCCCCGCTTAGTGGACTATGACGCATCGCTGTCCCCGACTCGTCGCATTCCGGGAAGGAAACGACCATTGCGCACCCTCGCGCCTCCTGTGCTGTGGGTGAGGAAGACAGCGCTGTCGCTCATGCGCGCATGCCGGCGCCGCGGACGTTCAATTCGGCAAGGCCAAAGCCCGTAGGTGAATGCGCCCACCTGCGTGGGCGGAACGTTCTACCGCGGAGACCGCTGACGGCCTGGAGGTCTGCCGGCTCAGCCGCTCGGGTTCCGTGCATGCACTGCGGCGAACACGACAAGTCTCGACTGCTGTTCACGTCGTTCAAGGCTGATCATCTCAGCCTCGCCGACACTTCGAGCGGTGACCTTCCTCACAAGCGGGCGGGGTCGGGCGTGGGAATGGAGCATGACCTTGCGGTCTACGCGGTGTGCACGTCGGCCGATCTCGACCTGCAACCGCTCGAAAAGACGATCGCAAGGCTTGTCGACGTCGTGCGAGGAACACTCATCGTCTTGCTCTACGACGCAAGTCAGGCCAGGGACTGGGCCAAAGAGGAACGGGGTGAAATCGTCCGAGGACTCGCTGGCAATGCTCACCGTGGCATCTCTCTCGACACGTTGGGAGCACTGGAGCGCATCTATGAGGCGGTGTCGATCAGCACCCGGCCATGTGCGGACGTTCGACCTGCTGTAGCGGGCACACATTTCAACATTGAGTACATCCAGGCACCAGGCGCGGGCAAACGCACCATGTCGGCCCTATTTGTCGCGCCCCCGGAGGCTGTTGCATTGCAAGCATGCAATCAGGCAGGCCATGCCGTCAAGTGCGATCCCCGGCGCTTTGACTGTGTTGCACATTGCACGGTCGAGAGCGCCCTGATGTGCGCCCCCGTACGCGCTTCATCGTGACGATCTGGTGCGCCGTGCGCGCACTTCACGCAGCGATGGAAGTGCTTGGCGATGTCTACTGGAGATGATCAAGGCGACGCCTGTCAATGACCAAGGCCTGACTTTTGGCCAGCTTCCGCGCGCCCTTGTCGAGTCGGCCGACCACAACCTCGTCGTGCAAGACATTTGCTCACTGAATACAGTGAATCCTGGAGAATCGTTGCTCGAACCACACACTGCGGTATGCCCCCAAGGACGTCCTCTCCGTCAACGGCACGCCCACGACCTGATCGCGACGCCTGATGATCGCACCCCGCTTGCTTGGACGCAGCCGCGCGTCACGGCGCCGATCGGAAGAAATTGGACGGTTGATGGACCAGCTGCGCCTTGCAACGGTCCCGTCTCCTTCTCCAAGGTCGCGCTTGGCGGCACCTTCGACCGTCTCCACGCGGGGCACAGGTGCTCCTTCGCATGGGTTTGCGGTCGCCTGTCCAATTCGAGCCAGCAGAGAGAGGCCCTGCACCCTGGCAATGGTACATGCACCCGTCCTCGCTACCACGCAGGCTGCTGCTTGCTGCAGGGGCGCTCTTGGCGCGCGAATTGCTGTACGTCGGAATCACTGCGGACAAGCTGCTCGCCTCAAAGGCCCACAGGGAACTATTGCAGGTGATCTCCAGTCGCATGCCACACGCTGCTCATGCTTCATCCTGCCAGTCAGGGGGCTCGACGGCGCTTGCGTCTGAACCGCCCCCCGTTTGTGGAGCGCAGTCATACGAGGAGCGTGAGCGGTGGGTGCTGGACTTCCTCCGTTCCGTGCGCCCAGATATTCATGTTCAAACGGGCGCTTTGGTGGATCCGAAGGAGCCGACTGCAGCTGCGACGGTGGCGGACATGCAGGTTCGTTCGGAGGCGCAACGAACCCGCACGGGGCGCACCGATGGACGAAGCGCACGAGAGCCCTCTCAATCCACTGCGAAAAATCGAACCTTCGCTGCAGGCACTTGTCGTCTCTTTGGAAACCGTGCCTGGAGGTGTCGCCATCAACGAGCAGCGCAGGGGATTCGGGTATCCTGCGCTTTCAGTTGTCGCTGTCGGAATCGTCGGGCAACAGGCCGACGGCACGAAGTTGAGCTCATCGATGCTGAGAAGTCGGCAGGCGAACCAGCAGCCGCACTGACCCTGTATTCATTACATTACATCAAGGGAGCGACTGGTGTTCAATGAACGGCCTCTTGGGGGTGCTCCGATGCGTGCCCGCGCAGCCTACGTACGTCCCAGATGATGACGGAGCGATCGCGTGCGACGGAGGCAAGCAGCGTCAGGTCCGGTGAGAATCGTACCGAGGTGACGGCGCCGTCCAGATCTGCGGCCTGCTCCAGTGCGGTCACCACCGATCTGGTCTTGAAGTCTACCAGCCAAACGCGGCCGTCTGCTCCTGCGGCAGCTGCAAGGCGAGATCCGTTGCCAATAGCCACGTCCGTCCAGCCTCTCTTCGGGATGCGGCACGAACCCTTCAGAACCAGCTCCGCTCCGCCATCGTCCGCCACACCGCTACGCCCCGCTGACCGAGCGAGGAGGAAGCTCGCTTTTCCATCGGCACCAGCACACAGCCCACGCCTCCCGCCCAGCTCCCAGCACATGCACATCACCGGCTCCGTATGGACTTTAAGCTTGTGAAGGCACTGGACACTGCCCGCCCCGGCAGCCCAAGGCACGCCCCAAATCGCCACCTCCCCACTCTCAAACCCACCGAAGGCCTTTGCCGCGAACGCACTTCTGCTCGCCTGCGCGGCGCCAGTCGTCGATACCATGCTCATGCATAGCAGCATGCCGACCTGGTCATCTGGGCGCGTCGCGCGGCAGAGCGCCCGCCAAGTCAAAGGTTTATCAGCAACCTCCGAGTAGAGTGCTGCGGAAACTGCGATCGCATCGTCACCAGTCCCTGGCGAACCGAGCAAGAATGCCGGGCATGAGCCGTCGGGCGCCACTGGGTAGCCTGCGTCCACCTGCACGGCCGTTGAGGGACCCGTCGTCGCAGCATCAGTGTGGACGAGACTCTCATGATGTCCATCATCACGGGCCGGCAACTTTTCGGCACACCTCGATCGCACAGCATCGGCAGAAAGTGTACTCCGAGCTCGGAATTTCCACTAGCTGGGTGATTTCCGTCGTTCCGTCGCTCAACCCTCGCACAGACCAGGCTCGACAGCTGCCGTCGCGGCCCTGCGTGACGAGCACGTTCGCCCGGTGCAAGAAGTGCAGGGACAGAACACCGGCATGCGACGAGTGACACTGAGCTGTATGCACGCAGCGACGCGTGCCCAGGTCCCAAAACCTGCAAGAAACGAAAACCCTTCGTTGCTCGCACGCACGCCTTTCGAACCCGCCGAGAGCGAGGCGTTCAGTGCAGTGTCTGGTGCAGGGAGTCTTACCACACCTGCCCGCCTGCGTCTCCACTGGCGACGTGGCTGTCGTTCAGGAAGCACACACACTGTACTTCGGAGCGGTGGCCACGTAGCACCACGTTCGGCACCGAAGCCGAACGCTGTTCCGAGGTGCCCATACGCTCGACAAGCTCGTGGCGCGCTCCCGCGAGCGACAGCCGCCGGGCGCCATGTACGACGCTACCGTGAAGGCGCTGGCTGTTGCATCCTCGAGGTGCGAGGGCGTCCCCACCCACCGGCCACCGGATTCCTCGCCGAAACACGGTCACAGGAAGCCGCCAAGAAGTGTCCAGCCGGGGAAACGGTGCGTTGTGTCGTCACATTCGGGGACCGGATGGAGGTGCAACTGGTCGAGACTCACTGCCAGTCTGGGGGCGCTCCGAGCTCCCGGGGCGAATGCTGGGCGCCGCCACCGCTACTGCGTTTGCCGTCGACGGCTACCTGCGACAACAGCAGCAGCGTCGAAACAGGTCGGCGCGAGACGTCGTTGGCAGCGCCCGCAGCATGAGATGATCCCGCTCAGCACGGGCAAGGCGTGCTGGAGTGTGGCGAGCGGGCGGCCGCTGGCCAGGGGCGGGCAGAGGACGGCCCGGAGACTCGTGACTCGCACGAGATGCCGCACGCCACGCGTCGAGTGTCGCGCACGGCGCAAGGCAGGGCGCCCTGGCGAGTACGAGCTGCGTGATCTCTCCCCACCTCCGAGGTGCGCGAAGCGCTCGCCTTGAAGCTGCGTCCGGGGATCGGTGAAGCTCGCTGCCACCCCGGAGCGCGCTTGAGAGCGGCGTGCCATGCTCCGCTCCGCAATGTCGCGCCAGCACGCCGGAGGAGGGCATGCACCTCGTTGGTGGTGCCGAGAGAGCGGCCTTCCCCGTTCCCCAAACGCGGCGAACCTGACACGCCGCCGGACTGTCTGCAAACGAAGGAGAACAGCGTGCGCGAAGCGCTGCTTCCCCGTGAACTGATGGGCAGAGAGCTCGTGACCTAGTGTTGGGTGTGTCTCGCGCGACACGCGCTGCTTCCTGAGCTTCCGCGGAAGGTCGTCGCTGCCGAGGCGTTCATGACGCTTTCAACTCCACGTGCGATGCAGAAGTCTCGGGATACATCACTTTGAAACGCCGATTGTTGCCTGTGGCGAGCAGGTGTGCTGGGTTTCCCGACCTCGCGCGTCCGGCGAAGGGCCCGCGGCACATGTGCTCGAATGTTTCTGCTGTCTCTGTGTGGCCCCTACCGCTGAAGGCGCGCACCGCACACGTGCAGGTTGAGGTCGAAGTTGGGGGGCAGGTCTCCGAGTATGTGGTGGAGCGGGTGGTCAAGCAGGTGCGGAGAAGAGCCCGTTGCCCACATCGTCCCGGCACACTCTCGCACCAGGCTGCAGACGAGAGCGCTCAACCCCGCGCGGTGGTCCCGCATCGCCGCAGTACAAATTCCGGAACGGACGTTACGTCCCGCAACACAACCGACTCGACGTGCTGCCGACCGGGAGGTGCGTTCGACAGCGCAACGCTTGCATATTGCAGCCTCGCCGAGCGCGCGACCGCGCGCCACCGCAGTCCCAGCCGTTCACGCCGTCTCGCTTGCAGGTATTTCTTAAACATGATGCTGAACGACCTACTATAGCGCCGAGGCGAGGCAACACATCTGCGCGGCTGTGAGATCGACATCACACAGGCTTTCGGACGTGGACACGAGTCGCAGCGGGCTGTCAGGGCTTCCATTGCCAGACCATGCGCTAGAGCGGGGACGACTGTCGCATGCCCTGCCCGGCGACCGCACAATCCCTTTCTCGGCTGCGCCTCCAGTGCTAGTCCAGCTCGTCCATTCTCTGAATCGCGGGATGCACAGCTGGTGGTGGTGGCACCTCAGGGGCACCATCCTCGACCGGTGGCGGCGCCGGTGTGGCCTCCTGGCCCTCGTGGTCCGGGACTGCGCGCGCTGGGGCCGCTTCTCGCTCGGATGCGTCAGGCCCGTCTGGCTCGGACATGTCGCGGTTCACCAGCACGAAGTGATTTCCTTCATGCAGGTCGAGGCCTTGCCAGTCCTCTCCCAAGGACTCGACCACCCCCTTGCTCCGCGCGATAAACGCCGTGACTTCGAACTCATGCCCAAAGTCTGCACACGAGCGGCGGAGTCAACAGAATCCATGTCTGGAGGTTTGTGGCAGCCCCCCACTTGACCCGCACAACAGTTGCACAAGGGGAAGCGGCAGGTGGGGGGGCGACCGTCAGCCGCGCGGACGATCTCTCGAGTGCACGTGCATGATGCGCTGCGAAACGCGACGCCGACGACTCGCACACCTGTGAGCATCATGTGTGCTTGCTCCACGTGTAGTGGCATGTTCGTCGCGGAATGGATCAGCGCAATCGGCGCTCCAGCGAGCACCGGGAGCCCTTCCGACGCAAGTCTCTTCAGGGCGACAGGGTGAACGACCTGCGGAGTCGGTGGAGGAGGGCGTCCAGGGCCTCTGTGAGCCCGTGGTCGCGGTCGCTGCCGTGGTTGGCGCGCGCGCGGACGGGGGCGTGCTGAGGGGAGCACCTGCCAGACAGAGTCATAGCGCTCGATGCCTGTGACTGTAACGAGCTGGTGTTTGCTCCCGCGGGCGATCCTGCCCCCTGCCTGTGGGGCACTGCAGAGCATGAGCGGCTCCCGTCCACCGGAAGGGTCGAAGTCGTCCCCCTTCACCATGTTGTTGAGATATATGCGAACCTGCGCGAGGCGTCAGGGCAGGAAATGCTCGGGCGCACAGGAGCCCAGGGGTCGCACATACCCGCAGCCTACCCGCGCGAGCCGGCCCGCGCCTGCCCGTGTGAGGCGTCGCCGCGCGAGTCCAGTCCCCACCGCGGAAGCTGTCGCAAGGACCGATGGCATGGGGCAGCCCGAGACGCCGCGACCCAGTGGGGCACCGCGATTGCAGACATGCCATGCTCGACTGCCTCGCGCCGCGCGCACCTTGCTGCCATAACGGAGTACCTGGTCTTCTGGTGCTCTGCTATCGTATGCGTTCGGTTTTCTCGGGTTGTATGCCTGCAGCACGAACGTGCTGCGCGGGCATGGCGCCTTGCTCTCGAACTTGTCCGTAGCTGTGACGGTGCACTCACCCATGTCTAGGTCCACGTCACTCGCGAGGACGGACCGCGAGGCCATGTGCACCATCTGCACTTGTTCTCCGAGCCGCACGTAGCCGTCGTCGCCCCTGGGCTTGATGTCCACCGCGCACAGGCTGCGAGCCAGCTTGGTGTTGTGGCTGTCCAGGCGCAATGTGCCGGTTGCGTGCTTCGTCAGCACATCACGAATGACGCCGTCCTGCCTCTCCCAGTCCTCGTTCCAGTTCCCAATCATACACTTGCTCCCATACTTTGTTCCGCCCGTGAGCTGCTGCCTCGTGAAGGGGTGCATGGTGTCCAGCCGCGCCGAGGCGGGCGAAACCACCTCCGCTAGATCCCGGAGTCCTAACGCGAAGGCGTCCACGAGTATTCGCGGCGAAGATGCGCGGCACCTCCAGCGCCGCGGCGCAACGTCGCGGGCGCTCGCAGCAGGCCCCGGTTGAACGCGCCTGAGCTGGTCTGGCCAGCCCGGCTTGCAGCGGCTCTGCCGGCTTCAAGGCCCTGGGAGCGACGCCGCCGCCTCACTGCATAGTCGTCCGGAGCGCATAGAGCTAACAGGGCACGTCGTTCTCGTATTGAGGCGCTCCGTGGGGCCTCGACAGGAATAGGCAACGCCATGGCCGCGGCCGGAGTTGGCTCCGGGGCATACATGGGCGAGGACCTCGCTGCCGAGGTGTCACTCGCAGGGTGAGGAGGCCTTGGTGCATGGAAACGCGTGTTTCGCGCACTCGAACGCAGCGCCGAGGGAGCGCTGCATGGGTGCACTACTAGCACGCCCTCCACGCGACGGCGCTGAGTGTTTCGGGCCGCATTTCCCCACGCTGGATCATACCATCTCTGCGAGCGCAGGCCGGGGATTGGGGCGACCGGGGCGGTCGGTACAGTGGCGAAAGACCCTCTCACGACGGACCTAACCCCTGCGCGGGCCTTTACCGGCCGTGCCGTTGAGTTGCAAGCCGCGCTGCCGGATTTGTTCCGTCGACCTGGCTCCCTCGAGGCACTGCGTCCGCGTGATGACCAGGTCAACTTCGCAAGGGAGATGGGGCAGCCCGGGTACTTGGAAATTTTCCCGCGTGCTGGAACGAAGCAGCCGCGCCTGCTGCAGAAGCTGGAGCAGATGCTGGGGGACAAGCTGCGTGCTGCCGAGAGGCTCGTCCAGGGGCCGGCGCATGGTTCGCAGCGGACACACGTAGGCGCAGCAAATCTGCGGCTTGATGCGCATCGACAGGTGAGCGGCTGCATCGCAGGCCGTGTCTCTCGCCGCCCGTCGAGTTCCAACGCACCGGATCTCACGCGACTCTGCTGTCCTCGATGCGGCCGTCCGCGCAGGTGTTCGAGGCGTTCATTCAAGCTTTCACAACGTACAAGCCGCTGCTGTCGGCGATCAAGAGGGAATACGACAGCGTGCTGGACGACTCTCTGAAGAGCGCGCACGAGAACGTGGTGATGCGCGCGGAGCTCGCCGTGGCGGAGCAGCGCAAGAACCGCGCGGTGGAGGAGGCAAGGGCTGAGGCTGCTGCGTCGGCGGCCTCCCTTCGGGCTGAGCTGCATGCCCGTCTCATGGAAGCCGAAGAGCGCTCCCGTAAGGCGGAAGCTCGCGAGGTGATTCGACGCCCCCCCCGCGGTGGAGCCACGATCACGTGCTCAGCGCCTGCGACACCGTGCCTGAAAGCAGCCCCTCAACCTCGCGCTCGTGCCATGCGCCGCAGGCGAAGCTCGAGAGCGAAGTGAAGCGCCTGCAATCTTCCCTCGCAAAGTTGCAAGAAGACCTCGAGGGTGCCAAGCGAGCAAATCAGAGCTTGACAGCTCAGATGGTCGCCGAGTCGTCATGGGCGGCGAAACCGCTGGCAGGCCAAATTGCCGCGGTTGTCGTGGGCAAGAAATCTGAGCCTGAACAGAAAGGCGACAAGGCTCAGTGAGGCTTGGTACGCGTTTTGTGTGCTGGGCAGATAGCACTGCTCCTCAGGAGTGACAAAAAAAACGAAGTGGTGTCTCCTGCCGCGAAGACCACAACAGATTTCTTCGAGCGCGTCCTCCCAGAGTTCGCCGCCGCGCAAGTGTGGCGATGCAGCAGCATGCACTAGAGCACTGTGAAATGCCGCACGAGATGTCGTCTGGAGACGCCTGGGGTGCCGCGCCTCGAGGCTGACGATCAAGTGTCCGCCGCCTTCAACCACCGCACAAAGTGCTGAAAGGAGGAGCCTCATGCGACCCTCGATGGACTTTCTGGTAGAACGGCGAGGATCCGTGTGGTTTGATCCCGACATCTGCGTCCACTGGTTTGACGCACGATCTTGCTGCGTTCGATCGCCCACGAATGTCGTTCCACGAACGCTGCGCGCGCGCGATCGTGCCCGGCCCTGAACTCCGGACCCGAGCGTTGCACTGAAGAAACGCACACCTGTAGTGATCAACCATGTGCTCGTGTGAACGGTTCGTCATCCGGGCGTGACGCTGAGCGCGTGCGAAGGCTCGGCCTCGTGGGCGAAGCGCCCTGCGGTACGAACGACATCCTCGCGAAGAAACAACAACCATGGTGTGGTTACTCCAACGCGGGGGCCGTCGTTGCTCCCGGCCACCCTATCATGCGCATTCCGCACGGCACCCGGCACTCATGTTCTGCCGAATGCTGTTCATCCCTGAGTTGTTCTGAAGGGCCCTCGACTATGAGAGATCCCAGCACACAGACCCGGTCGGACCGGGTGACCCGGGGTCTGGGGTCTGTCGCCGGCGAGGAGCTCAGCTGCAAGTTTCAGCGCGGGGTGGGAGCACAATCTGCAAGATTCATTGACACTTTCCGTTCGATGCCCAGCGTGGACGGGCCGGGTGCAGATCCAGCAGTGGACACTTTCCCGGGCAGCTCGCGTGAAATCGCTTCAGTTGGGATCCCGCGCGTGCCATTCAGTCACTAATTATCTCGAGTTGCGTTCCGACCAGCGCCTAGAAGTTCGATGTTCAGCTGGGCCCGAACGGAGGCTGCAGAGGCTGGCGTTGCATCACCGGTGTCCGCTCAACTGCTCTGGCCGTTGGCGAGCAGCCCCGCAACCGCAGCCTATCTCATATGGGAAAGAGCGGGACGGATCGTGAGCTGTGTCCGTGAATGCTGCGCCTTTATCGCCTTCTCCGAGACGTGAGCGCCGATATCAACCTTCCGGGCCAAAGCGGACGTCGCGCGCCCGGACAGCCGAACGGAAGCGTACCCGGACACTCGCCTGTTAGCAGACATCATGCGGGGGGGACATGAGGAAGCTCTGGATGACAGATTATCTGTGCGATCCACGCCAGCAAAACGGGTCTCCCAAAAGGCGGATCTGATGCCGGTCAACCACATCCATCAGCAAGCGGCCGCCGCCGTCGAAAAGCTCCTTCGAGCCGGCGTCACCGGCAAAGGTGCGCGTCCAGGACCGTTTCAGCGTGGCCGCTCGGGACTACCCAACATGAGTGCACTGTCCGACGTCTTTCGCACGCGTGCACCCATCAGCCACACGCGCGATTCTGATAGCGCGTATCCTGTGAGCGCGCAAGGACTCAAGCGCGAGAAGCCCTAAGTGATCGTTAGATGACTAACACGGCTTTGTTACTTTAATGAATTATTTTGCTCGTGACGACAACAAGCTGTTCTCTGACGTCGACAATGAAGCGTCATCACCACGCAAGTGTCTTGACGCAGGAGGATGTACGATCAAGGGGCTGACTCTCGCGCCGCACGTTCGAGCGAAAGCAGCAACGTACGCCGTCACTGTTGAGGCAGTCAAATTCCTCCCAGTGCTCCTACAGGCACGCAAATGATCCCACCGGTGTCTGCGTCGTGCGTTGTGGCAAACCCGCTGTACTGACTTGTGGCTCAACATGCCTTTTTCTGGCGCCTGACGCTGTGCAGGCACTGTTGAAAGAGAAGGTCGCCGTCAGGCGGCTGAACCTCCGTCCTGGGGTGATTTATGTCCTAGGGTACGAGATGCTGGCAGGAAAAGGCATCCAACCAAGAGGACGGGCAGAGCTTGCGATGATCAGGATCAAAGATGCGTTGCAAACGGCTGTCAATCGCGTGATCGCGGCGCAGGACTCACAGGAGTCGGCACCGCAAGGTGGGATGTCCCTCTCGCGCATGTTCTGGGCCAATCACGAACGACATGGTCGCGCAAAGGCTGTTGGAGGACTCTTTGCTGCACGCTCGCAGCAGAGCGTGGTGTTCGTGTCTGCACCTCAGTCGTAGACGCTCACGCACGTTTGTCGCAGGATGTCAAAATCACGGACGATTCCGGTCCGTGAGAGTGAATCTCATAAAAAAATCCGTTCAAGAAGCGGTCAGCTGGCTTGTGGCGCCGCCAGCGGAGCACGCCTCACTGGCCCTCCCGCTCACGGATGTGCAGATTGACAACATGTTGCCAGATGTGCTGCTTCTGCCGAAGGCAACGCGCATGCATGACCACCCGCTGGTCAAAAACGGGACCCTCGTGCTTCAAAGCTGGTGAGATGCTAGAATGAGTCACGTGCACTCGACGCTTTTGCAGGGCTGTCTCCGTGAATCGCTGCTTTGAGCGCTTTTGGTCCCTCACAGGTCGAGCTGCCTCCCAGCACATGCACTAGGTGTGCGCGACAACTGGAAGGTCCTGGACTGTTGCGCTGCTCCGGGGAACAAAACGACTCACGTCGCGTCAATCCTGCGTGGGCGGTCCACAGTTGTCGCCTTCGACAAGAACGCAGCTCGCGTCGAAACCCTGAAGCAAAACACAGAGCGTGCGGGTGCGAGAAACGTGATCGCTTATGTGCAAGACTTTCTGGCAGTCGACGTCGTTGGAGATTCTCGCCTACAGGATGTTCAGGGAGTCATCCTCGATCCGTCTTGCAGCGGATCCGGGACTTCTGCTTCGCGGCTCGATTATCTCACTGCAGACTCGATTGAGATGCACAAAAGACTATTCGAAATCAAGTCAGTCAAGGTGTGTGTGTGTCGCCGAGCCCGCATCTGACATTCGACCTCACCACATCTCCCTTCCCCCCGTGACACTTTTTGCCCGGCACTGTGCAACGTCACGGGGTGCAGGTCGACGAGAGCCAGCGTCTACGAAAGCTTGCGGGATTCCAGAAGGCTGCCCTCAACCACGCGCTGCAAATACCTTCTGTGCGACGGCTTGTATACAGCACTTGCAGGTGCGCTGCTGCGAGTGCTGTATATACTTCACAGTATGCAGTAGCATACTGTACTCAGTGATCACAGGCTGCTCTCGCAGAAGCATGCTGGCCTTCTCGGGTCCCGACTCGACCTCGCACCCGTGCTTCCTGCAGTACTCACGTCGAAGAGAACGAAGAAGTCGTTGCAGCCGTGATCGCGCGGGCTGAAAAACTGGGTTTCTGCTTGGTTGACCCCTTCCCGAGTTGGCATCGTCGTGGCCTGCCGGGAGTGCTGGAAGGCTCGCACCTGCTTGTGCGGGTGGACGAGCAGCAGGCGGGTGCACAAATCTGATGGCTGACATCTGCCTCCTCACGCGTGGACATCTGCCTCCTCACGCGGGCGTGGACTCCTATGCAGACCGTGACGTTTCTAGATGTTTTGCAGGACGGCAGCGATGGATTTTTTCTGGCCTGCTTCGAACGCGCTTCAGCAAGCAAGGCAACTGCATCTACGATAACTTCGTCTGTTTCCCCGAAGCAAAAACCTTTTTTGGACCTCAAACTTGCGAGCAGCGGGACAGCTGACAAGTCTGTGCGGAAAATGTCGCATGTCGCGCAGCACTCACGCGAAGGCCATCATGCCAGGCTGTCTGCAGCGCTCCAGGCGGCCCATCGAAAAAAGAAATCCAGGCACGCACTATGACTCGTTGCGTTCGCGCATCGCAGCAGGGTCACCAGGTCTTTTCGGCGGCTCTTGCTACCCGACAACGTGTGGCACCAAACCAAGACCATTCGTGCCAGTGAGACTACACGTTGCAGTCGGTCACGTCGCCTGTGCGTTACGATGCGACATGTTGTTTTTTCGTGTGTCGTCGTATGGGGGCATGTGGCCCAACAGAGCGGCCACGCGGCCGCGTGTGCGTCACATCCAAGCTCAGAGCCTCACGACCGGCGACGCCAAGAATGTTACACTTCTATGTGACCTCCGGCTTGACACGTTTTTGTCAGCCTGCCGACTGTCCATTGCCTCCGCCGACCCACGTCGCAAGCACCTGTCGCCACCGTCACGGTGGAGGGTTGACATGCTTCGCCACCAAGTCGAATGATCTTTGCATGTCCCACGGCCTGATGGCTGACGGCGCGAAGAATGAAGCCCTTCAGCTCACTTCAAGCAGGATGAGGCAATAGGTCCTGTTGCAGCAAACAACAGAACACGGACGGCTTCGACGAAGGAGACTTTGAAGGCTGAAGCGCACAAAGATTAGATTAAGCTGCGTGCGCAGGTGCTGGGACCCCGACATCTGTCGCCGCCGCCTGCTCATCTTGCGTGCGGGTACTCCACCACGTCGTTGCTCTCGGCCACCCCTTTCCTTGGTTATTGTGACCTCCGGTTTTGACACATTTGTCAGACTGAAAGTTCATTACATCATGAACGACACCGTATCTCTGCCCCTGACAAGTGTCTACGAGCCTTTAAATGACCTTGTCATTGAGGTGGTATGTTTTCAACAACACAGGAAGGATCGGGCGACGGACAGATCGATGACGTTTGGTTGAAGACGTCGGGCGTAACAGGCCATGAAACAACGCATGTATCACAAGGTCTGAAGTGTCTAAAACTTTTTATTCGTGAGGCAAATGTGTCACATGAGTGAACTCAAAATGGTTGCACTGTCTTGGGCGACAGAGGCTCGTGACTGATACCCATCATTCGACACATGTGATCTTCCCTGGTTCCGTCGCTGAATGACCGGCAACGCGATGTGACGAGCACGATTCCAGTACGATGTCGTCGCTCGTGAGGCCATGCTTGACCATGCCATGTGGCGCCCGAGAGCAACCAGCGCGGTCGAGCTCCCGCGTCAGTCGGCCTCCATGACAGCGGGGAGTCCTTCGGCCGGAACAGTGCCCGAGACCGTGCGGGCGCCCGGACGCCGAGGAGGTGCTGCCGATAAGACGCTTGAGTCCGCATTCGCCGAACCTGCGGCAGCACCGGAGCGCGCGATGGTTGGAGGGAACCTCTTCCCTGTCTGGGCGGCACCACTGCCCGCTTGCGCACGAGCATGTCACCCATGGGGCCACGTACCCCGGGGATTCTGCTTGTGTTTTTGATCTCTACGAGCGTGCTTCGGCTCCGCAGACACTCTGGTTCCTTTGATGTGGCGTTTGTCCGGAACGAACGTGTCGAGAGCGGCCAGCGCTTCGAGATCGAACCTGCGCGAGCACTCGCAGGGCATCATTCACTTGATCAGTCAAGTGACTGACTGACTCTTGGGCCGACGACGAGGCAGGGCTGCGAGAGAACGAAAATCCATGTTCCATATTGCGAATGCAGCCGCGACTTGCCTGCTTGGTTTGCGCTTGTTGCTCCCCATCAAGTTGCCCTCCATCTTCATCTCCGCTCGTTTGTGAGAGACGGCGAGCAAGCGATCGCCGTCGCTCCCGAAACTGTCCCTGAAAGAGGCGATCTCCGCCGCCTGACTCGCTTTGCGAGATCGAATGAGGTCTGAAACCGCATTCTGCTGCTCGATGGGTGGCAGGTAGCTGTCGAGCAGTCTCGCTGCCTGCATTTGAGGAGAACACGCTGGGCTCTGAGTTGCGTACGAAAGCTTTGCCGCCGTCGAAACCTACGGCTCGCTTCCTAACGCCGCATTCAGTCAGATCTTGTAAGACAGGAGGCTCTGGACTCGCAAGACGTCCAGCGCGGCTCATCTTGGAAATAACCAGCAAGCAACAGGCACGCGATTTGCTCTTTCGCGGCGATGCCGCACCTTGCGATGTGAGTTGGTCAGCGCAGCCCTGCGAAGCGCTTCGTCCCGCTTCCTGATTTGTGTCGGGCTCACGTAGTTTGAAATGTCCCAGCCTTCGGCACCACCCGGCTCGCGCTTCGTGAAGCGGATGGATCGCGACAGCTGATGCCCCAACTCCTCAGAATCGAATCGTTCGTTCGCCAGGTACTCTTTCCGATGGTCCTTGGGATTCACGCGGGCGAACCCCTCCCCTGCAAAACGCGACCATGCGGAAAAGTTGCAGTGAAAAGAGGCAGTCGTTCGGAGTGACGACCTTGAAAGCTCGCGCGGCCAGGCTTCGGT
Source organism: Pedinophyceae sp. YPF-701 (assembly GCA_916048055.1). Taxonomy (NCBI): domain Eukaryota; kingdom Viridiplantae; phylum Chlorophyta; class Pedinophyceae; species Pedinophyceae sp. YPF-701. The sequence goes on along the minus strand of CAJZHL010000012.1, from coordinate 1,240,393 downwards.
CCAAGACGAAGCGCACGCTCGGTGGTGCCGCGCACCCGTGTTCCATAGCAGCCATTCTGACCACTTCTTCGTGAACTTGTTTCCATCAATCGCAACGCTGTCGGCCCATGAGGTCTTCTTCGCTCCAAGGTGGTCTGGGCCGTACTTCTGCGAAGGCAGGTGAACGCTGAGGATTCGCGTGAGCACCGGCTCGCGAACATGACACTCCTTGGCTCGGGCAGACCATGCAGGCTCGTCACGAGCATGTCAGCACTGTACACGACGAACAAGTGATAGCTCGAGTTCGTGTGTGTCGCCGCCTGCACGCGGATTTTGCCGCTGCATCAATGTGTTCGGGCTGTGAAGCTCGCAAGCCTTGTGGGCATTTACGCCAGGTGCTGGACCTGGAGGTTCCACCGTGTGCATATGGTGGCACTGCTGGAGGTATGATACACGTGTCACGCTCCGTGCAGCCTGGAGCCCGTCGGGACCAGTCGCGTCGCGCAACGTGCCGGAAAACCTCAAGCCGGTGCATGACAGGAGCGCCAACCAGGTGGTTGGAAACTTACCTCCTTCACGAGCTCCCGAGCCTCCACCACAACTGGTGGCGCTGGCGGTAGCACTGCCTCGTGTCTCTCGTAATCCAGTCTGCCCGTGTAATACAGTGCCCGCCCAGGCACGGACTTCGGCGAGCGGTTGCTTGTGTCCCAGTGCTTGCTCAACTCGCGCACCCCCAGGGCCGACTTTGCCGGAGGGCTGCCGCCGCCCACACCGGACGTTTCTGACGTCGCCATGTCGGATAGTATCCGTTGAGTCGAACCGCGAATTGTCGCTCGGTTGACGGCACCGTCACTCGATGTTCGCTTTGTGAAGCTTGGCCAGGTCACGCTGCGACCCTACAAAGTCAGCGCTCACCCGCAAAATGTACCAGAGGAAGAGACAGATCAACACGCAAATGACCTGCAACCCACAACCGCACGTGCAACACAGATTGAAGCGACGGCGCGCGCGACGCATGTCCATCTGCTGCTTGCCCGTTCGGCGCGCAACATGTTTCCGCAGGCGTCTTCTTCGAGAGCGCGAGTGTCAGAACGCGAGATTTGGTTGCACGCAGACTGGCGGCTCTGGCGTTGCGAGTTGTTGGAGTCAGATGCCTGTGCAGCAGGTGCTGCCATGCCGCATGGATTCCTCGCAGGGACTTTGCACTGCGAGGCTCGTCGCTCCCCGACGCAAGCAAGGCGGGTCGGAAGAGACAGGACGAGCGACAGCTGTCGATTCAAGCGCCCGAAACCCGAGGGGCTCGCTTGGCTTCGTCGCACCAGAGTTTCAGCAAGTCCTTTCTCGACCCATGCTTCCGTGATTGACCCCATCCGCTGTGCGATATCCGGCAACGTGGGACAGCCTCGAGTCCCTCACTTGGGGCACAGAAGCGGCGGGCGCGATGCGGGGGGATGCTGCCGCGCAGGCGCAAGCAGGCAGGCAGCACGCGTCCTCCAAAGCGAGTCGCTATCTGTGCGACCAGGCACGCGCGGATGTACGCCGTACGCTGTTCTCCGATTGGCGACACAGCGTCTCCGTCCCCGCCGTTGTTGGCCGAGCTGCGCGCTGCGTGGCGGCCCACGGCAAGTCATTGACCAAGTGCTCGGAGTCCTCCTGGGAAGGGTTGAGCTCGGCTCTGGGCAGCATTGCACCACACGGCCCAGCAGCGCGCGAAGAAGCGCGCACATTCCCATCGCGAGGAGCGCCTGATCCGCCCTCGGTGTGCGCCGTCCTCGACAGGGCCGAGCTTCCCAGACTTGCCAGTTCAGCAGCACCACCAACAGCGTGGCGAGAGAACGCGTCGCCGGAGTTCACAAATCACGGCATTCGCTGAGACCGCGTCGATCAAGCCAGGATGACGAAGAAGTGGCTGCCGCTTGAATCGAACCCGGAGGTCATGTCTGAGTTTGCCCAGCAGCTTGGGCTGGACACCTCGCAGTGGCGATTTCACGATGTATACGGCCTTGATCCTGAGCTCCTCGCGATGGTTCCCCAGCCTGTGGCAGCAGGTACGCACAGCAGCTTGAATTGTGCCTCTCGTCAGCTCTGAAGCCAGAAAACTGTTGCGATCCTCGAGTCGGGCCGGGCCACGCCTGTCGTGCAGTTCTGATGCTCTTTCCTCTGACCGAGGAGTCCGAGAAGGCGCAGAAGCTGCAAGAGGAGGAGATGAAAGGGCAGGCGCAAGCCATCGACGAGGCACGTGACATATGAACACACGCAAAGCTTTTTCCTCGACGCTCCCGTGCGACGCCGGGCCGGACATGATGAACGTGATCCGCGAGTTGCGTGCTCGCAGAAAGTTTGGTTCACGAAGCAAACCATCTCTAACGCTTGCGGGACGGTTGGCGTCTTGCATGCGATTGGAAACAATCTCGAACGCCTTCCTATCCAAGAGGGATCGTTCTTCGCGCGATTCTTCGCCAGTGTGGCGCACATGGACCCAAAGGAGCGCGCGCGTTTCCTCGAGGACCCTCCTCAGGTGCACACCCCAGCAAGCAGTGCTGCGACATGCAGAAGCGCTGCTCCACACACCCTTGCCCTCGCGTGCCCTCGCGAACTGGCGAGCTCGACGAACAGCACCTCGCACTTTGTGGACCTGATGCTGCGCCGACGCAGGGAGCACCGGACATCGAGGACGCACATGCTGCAGCTGCATCTTCCGGACAGACTCGCCCGCCGGCGGAGGGCGAAGAAGTGCTCCTTCACTTCGTTGCCTTCGTCCAGGTCCGCATTTACGACTAGTGGTGATGTGTCTACGAACTGTCCTCGTGCGGACCGACAACACGATGCCAACCCCATACTGCCACTTTCAGGTGAACGACAGACTGTACGAATTGGACGGCAGGAAGATCGCCCCCGTCGACCATGGGCCGACTTCGGCAAGTACGCTGCTCCAAGATTCCGCCCGCGTCGTTCGCACGTTCATGGAGCGGGCGAACTCCATCAACTTCAACCTCATTGCACTTGCGACGTCAGGGTAGGCTGATTCTGCGGCCGAGGCTGGCGTCGACAGATGCGTGTGAAGCGGAAGCTGCAGACGTGTCTCGAATGCTACCTCTGGGACGCATCGCCAGAAGGAGGACAACAACGCCGTTCGCTCACGTGCTCCTGCGGCCTTTCGCACGCGCCGTGTGCACACGACATCACTAGGGGGCTGCAGGATGGGCGTGAATGGGCAGGCAGAGCTTGGCTTCGGAAGGCGGACGCCAGATCCGGCCGGGCACCGGGTGAGGCTCCTGCTTGTAATACCAGTGCTCAGGCCGAGTGGACGGCGTTTTTGGCGACGCCCCTGCCGCGTAGCGCTCGCCCGTCGATGGGCTGGCGCATGTGCGCTGCGGACCATGTGCGAGCTGTGGGTAAAACGCGACAAGGTGCCGTAGGGGTGCGTATTCGGCTCAGAAAGAAGCGAGCCTGGCTTCGGATCATGTCCTGATCCCGCGAGGTCGGGCACGAGGTCGATTCCGCCCGATCGCATGCGTTCAGCGACATGGTATCTGCGTGATCATCTGGCAACGCGCTCGCCCGGAACGGCAGCATGTTCGAGGGCGTCTTGTGCCAGGTGCTCGCTGCTGTCCTAGGGCGGTTCCTCGATGTGCACCCCAAACAGCTCAAATTGAGTCTGCTCGGGGCTTTAGACTTGCGAGATGTGGCCGTTAAAGCGGCTTTCCTGGACAGTCTTGGGCTGCCTCTCAAGGTCAGCGCGGCAACCATTGGTTCGGTTGCCGTCCAGATTCCCTGGAGAAGTGTCACGACTAGGTAGGTGGCGGGGGCGATGCGGATCTTCTCACGATGAGTTACACAGGCCTGATGCGGGGGGCTGCGTTGAAGACGCGTAAATGATAACGCATGCATCTGCGCTGGCCTCTGCAGGCCTCTCAGCATAGAAATCTGCGACATTGCCGTCACCCTTGAGACGCGAGAGGACTGGGAATGGGATGAAGGTCCAGCTGCAACCCGCGCGAAAGCGGCGAAAGCTGCACAGCTCGCGTCGAGTGGTGCGCTGCAAGCAGCGGTCGAAGAAGCTGTTGCAGCCGGTTGCACTGAAGTCCGTCACAGGTATGTCGACTGGGCCCCTCCGGTCGCTTCTGATAATATTATCGCGCCTGCTCGCGCTTGACTGAACCAGTGCTGAGAGTCTGCGTGACGCTGCAAGGGATTCTGCAGGGCAGAGAGCGAGACCTCTTTCGCGGAATGTTCCTCGCAAGCCTCGTCATCCAGGCCGGCAACGAGAGGCGGACTTGTCGGCAAGGCAAGTGCAAGCAGTGCTGCGTAACAGCGATGCGCAATTCCAGCAGCAATCGTGGTGAAACGCCTTTCGTGCTGTTTCCACGAGTTTCCAACCACCGAACCCCACGCTCGCGAAGTGCAGGCCGGGCGAGGCATGGCGTCGTTCGTCCTCATCATTGTCAGTGCTCTGATAAGAAGGCTTCACCTCAGCATACGCGGAACGAGGGTAACGTTGGTGGACAAGAGTTCAACAGTCGCCAAGAACACGCGGGTATGCGCTGCCCGGAGCTGCGGGCGCCGCTGCCGACTCACACGTGCTCGCATCAAGCCGCGCATCCGGGCTGTGCCATTTCATGCGCACGCTGCTCCGCTGCCGACCGTAGACGAGCATTGGCGTGGACATCGGGAGCATCGAGACCGAGCGGTCTGGGGACTCGACGTTCTCCACAGGAAAGATTGCCCGCAGCTTGCGCATTGCGGATGTCGCCTTTTGGTGGCACGCGCAGACGGCAGCCTCGCAGCGTGAGGATGACTCGAACTCGCCGCTCACACCAGTTCAACACGTACGTACACTTCGCAATGCTCGACTCGACTGGCCGAGAGCCCGCGGCGATCGTTTGCGGTGTCCATTTGCGGGTCATGTCGTGGCGAACCATGGTGCCGTTCTGACCGAAGAGACCTGCAGTGGCCAGGGCCCGAGCGTGTCGGCAGCAGACTGGATCAAGACAGCCCCGGACGCGCTATTTCTAGGACAAGCGTTGCTACAACAACTTCGCGGCCCACCCACCGCATACTGCGAGTCCCGATGACGAGGATCGGCGTACAAGTGGAGAACATCCGTGAAGGTCTGGACGCGGAAGTTCCTACAGGTCCAGACGAGGCCATGCAAGTCCATTCCTCTATCGACGTTTCGGAGGTGGCGCTCACGCTGCACACCACGCAGGCACGGAGCGCTCTGATATTCACTTTCTGAGCCTGTTGTTGCTGCTCCCGCTGCTGCCCTTGTCCGGCTGAGGTCTTGAGTTCGATTTGCATTGGTCGTGAATGATGCTGGATGTTTCTTGGCTCTTGCAGCTTGTCGACATGCAGAGATTTGCACGCAAGTGCGAGTTGATACCATATCGTGTCAAATACGGCCGATTTCGACCTCAAGGATGGCGCCCGTCCAAAGCTGCACGTGCGGGGCAAACACAAGGGTCGTGGACAAAAGCCTGGTTGTATGCCGGCCGCTCCGTGCTCGCCGACGTGCGAGCACGGCAGGGCTTCATCTCCGCGGCGCAGCTGTCTGCCCTTAAGAGGCGCCGGGAGAGATACATTGGTATTTGGACGGAACACATACTCGCTCAACGGGGGGGCGCGGCTGTCGAGCTGACTTCCGGCCCTGAGATCGAACTTGCGCAACTTGAAACGGAACTACCTGTTGAGACGATCCTGATATTTCGGGCGCTTGCGGAGCAGCAGGTCCGTGCCTGCAGTGCTCGAACAACCGTCATCCTCGACTATTGACTGCACGCCATCGAGCAAACAGTGACCTGGTTTTGAGTCGCTTGCAGGTGGCGGAGCAGATGAACGCGCAGCCCGGAGTAGTCGCGCCGAACAGAGTGGGTGGTTTATTTGCCTCTGTGTCATCGATGATCAGAGAGGGTGCCCGCGCGGGAGCGTCGATCTTCGGCATAGGCGGACGTGCTCGGCCTGATGGTGCGATGTGCTCACAAGCGGTTGTCCCTGCGAACCAGATTGCGGCCCTCGTCTCAATGCTCACTTGAAACGAGTTTGACGGCCTCACCTTGTGCAGGAACGTCCAACGAGAGGTGGAGCAGGGACGAAGACGTGGAGCACCTTGCAAGGTACCTCGAGGCGGTCATTTCGTCGAAGAAAGACCATGACGGAAGTCGCCCGAAGGCACTGCTGACGCTGGACGCAGAAGTATCTCGCGTCAACGCAGTGTTCGGGATGCCTGCACGGAGTGCATGCGGGCGTCAAGACGCGGGCCGAAGCGCATTCACAAAGGCATTTCAGTTCCGCGTGGAGCGAGTCAGTGTAGCGCAAGCCGAATATGGGTGCGCAAGAGCCCTTCATGCATGCTGTCAAAGCATTTCAGCACACGGCGCACACGAGAGAAACTGCATCATCACGACGTCGAGCGAATCAGCCGGGCGTTCTGCCCCTGCATTTTCTTGCACTGCGGGAGCCGGGGAGTGCTCGACTGACTGGGCCCAGTTGAGAACATGTGGAAAGCTCTTGCGGTTCTGGAACCGTCACGACGAGCGTCGCGAGCCCGCGGCCGCGGCCGGATCGAGTGAAGCCTCCGAGCCATCTGAATGGGACGATGAGAAGTCACAGGTGCGCTAGATACGTGCCTCACCTGAGACCTCAATGGCAACATTATGGAGGACACCTCACCTCGTGCGTCGTGCCGGTGATGATCGTCGCTAGTCGCGCGGAGGTGATCCGTGCTGCGCGGGGGACTCAAGCCATCTCGCGGTGTTCGCTTCTTCGCAGAGCCAACGGGAGATGCCAGAGGCAACGAGCAACACGGTGCATGTCAGGATACCTTCCGTATTTGTTCATCTGGACGGAGCCAGCATGCTGCGACTAGCAGTCTTCGCATCAGCTGCGTCGAAGGGTGTCGAGAGCGAGCATTCCCTCCAGTCAATGTGGGCACTGAACCGCATCAATTCTGAGAGGGTGCAACTGCTCGAAACATCGCAACAGTGCGTTGGACGCATTGGACCAACCGCGACTGATGTGCGAATACAAGTCGGCAGCATGACGGTGGCTTTGGAGGGGGAGCAGCAAGGCAGGGCACTATCGATCACGTCAGCACCAGCCCTGATTGTGGGTGCAAACGAAATCTCGATTCACGTTCTACCGGACGTCAACAGGCTTCACGCGGCGGCGCTCTGTCGCAAGCTCGTGGACTCGTCGACGAGCGCTGCGCGCATCCCGCAGAGCAGCTGGGACAGCACGCGGGACGAAGTGCTCGACCGGCTGATATATGCACGCTCGATGATCGATATTGGAGAAGTCAGCATGTCTCTGGGATATGCGTCTCCTGTGCGGGACATTCAACCGTCGGGATGCGTTCCTGCCCCCTACGAGATTTCCAGGCGCTTCAAAGTTTTGTCTTTGGACTGCAGCCTGCTGATTGACTCCCACAGGCTGCGGTACGATGGACGGCTGCCGAGCTCGCGGATCAAGCTGCAGACACGCCAGGTGGACTTCGAGTTCGGGATGAAGTCAGCAAGCCACTTGCTCAAGTTCTACACCTCGTTCGTGCCTTCGCTCATCGAGAGCCCGCTGCTGAATGAGCTTCACGCGGACGGTGCGCTTGATCGTAACGATGCTGCACCACCTCGGTCGGCGTCAGAGTTCAGCGCGGCTGTGGAGCATTGCGACCTTTGCTTCAAGTTGACTGAGGGACCTGCCACGCGCACCATCGCCGTCGGGGTCGAGCGATTCGACATTTCGACGTCGAGTTCGGCGTATGTGGGATCCAACATGACGGGAAAAGCAGCTCGGATCGTCACGAAGCTTTTCGCCCCGCTGGCACGGGAAGGCAATGACATGCAGGCTCTGGCCACCATCCTCAACAGTCAAGTTTGCGATGTGTCGTTCATTCACGAGACGCGAGTCGGAAGAAACGGGCCGAGCCAGCTTGCTCAAACCCTTGGGCTCACCATTCGATCGGCTGAGGCCTTTACAAGTCCAGCAGTGCCAGCAAGCTGTCTCATGCGCCTCCATCCGTCAGAACGGTGCGACGAGGAGCGCTGCGTGCACGTCATGTCAACGGCAAGGCACGGGCAGGCGTTTGGCGGCACCGTGGCGCACATCGACGTCGACATCGGACGTATTGATATAGGATCTCTGAGCTTGCTCACGACAGCGCGCTTCCTCTCTGATGCCCTACCGGCACTCGTCGACGACATCGCATGGCCGGATGTCCGCGACTCTGTGCGAGTTAGCAAACAGCTCCAGGCGGCACTGGATGGTGCGAGACACATTCAAGTTCAGCAGGACAAGGCAGCACTCACCGCAGACTGCGACACGTCAAGCAGCATTGCATCATTGCATTCCGTGCACAGCTCAATGTCTTCGGAGGCCGCGGGAGATGAGGAGGACATCATGTTGTGGTCCATGCAACTCGAATCCAGCGGTGCACTCCTCTTCCACATCCTCGCGCAAGATGGATCACTGCCGGGCGCTCAGCACGGTCCCAGCTGCTCCCACGGGGCCGCCCCGGCATGCCCACGCGGAGAAGGCCTTGGCATCTTCCTCCTGGTTCGCGGCATCACTGCCCATGTCCCGGAAGTCGACCCGTACAAAATTTGCAGACCTCGCGGGGCGGCGTGGCAGATTGGATGGCAGCTTCTCACGCTCCGAGGCGTTACAGCCGGGGTTTGCGCGGCTTCGCGCCTTGGTGCCATGAGTGCACACGCATCTGCCGACAGAGGATGGGCTGACGTGGGTGCGATCGTCTACGATCAGCCACAGCTGACAGCGAAATTACACGCGGAACACCATGCCTTCAACGAGCGTCGTGCTTCACGTCCCCACCTCGGCGTGGTTGAGTTGAGCCTGGACATTCCTCGGATAGCATGCGACCCCCTCGTGCTTGCGTCGGAGGAAGCAATGACTGCATTTCTGTGCGATACGCAACTTCCGGATTTGCGGCGAGACATCGACGCTGTCGTTGCCTCCATGACGGAAGTCATAATTCGTGTGGAGGAGGAGGGTGCGATTGTCACAAAGACAGCTGGAAGCCCCAGGCGATCGGTGCCGAACTTTCGGCTGCAGCTCCCAGATTTGCCGATCGACATCAGGGCGCAGGTGCTCCTCGAACGAGCGGAGCTGGAACTGTCAACGACCGATCGATCCGTGGCGCCTCCTCAGCGCCGATCGATGGTGCGTGTCCTGGCTGAAGGCGGGGAGATCTCCTGCACTGTCCAGACTTCCTGGGAGGTTCTCGTCTTCTTCGGGCTGTCGAAGACGCAGATCGAGAGGGACCATCAGGGCGTCGCAAATGCCTCGCCGGTCGGCGCAGCAGTTGAGGGCGGACATGGCAGCGACTATCCAGTGGTCGCACTGTTGACGGAGAGCCCTCCAGTTCCAGAATCTTCGGCGGCCTCCGGCACTCGTCCTGCTGCACCGATTTGTGTGCACTCATCACTTCGATTTTGCGTCGATGATTCGCGGCACGTCGAGCGCCTGATCACGGCGGTGCACTGCTCGAACATCTTCGTCCTGTGCTCTTCCCAATCTATTGCTGTGGCTGAGGCTGTCTCCCATGAGACTCTGACCTTGTCGCAGCGCTGGCATGAGCTGACACGCACGAAACGCCGCGTGCAACGCGACACGTCAACGGATGCCCGCGGTGGCGAACTATCGGTAAATTTATCGGATCTCCAACAGTATGGACTGCCGGTCGTACAACTCGAGTGGCGCGCTCCGCGGGTGGAGCTCATGTTGCACCACGGCGGTATTGCACCGCTGACGGTCTTCAGGGGTGCGATTGTGGACACGGTTACAAGATCGTGGAGGGCAGGCATGTCGATTGTCGTCCAAGATACCACGACGTGCCTGCGGGCAGACACAGAACTCCAGCGCTTCGACTTCGAGTCGACTCTAAGTGGCGTCGTTGTGGATGTTTGGCACGGATGTCAGGCGTGTGGGGACGATGCCGAGCGAGTTTGCGACTGGAGGGGCGGGGACCTCTCTGTGCGAGTTGAACGAACAAAGAACTCGATGATCGTCGCCTCCAAAGTTGTCGGGTCTGCCAAGAGGTGCGCATTCGTGTGCAGTCTGCGGGCCTGCAGCACGATAACGTCAATTTTGAATGACGCTGTGCACATCACTGCACGGCAAGGGGTGTGTCAAGAGCCCATGAGACGTCAGGCTTTCATCTCAGTTGAAAAGCGTCAAAATCCCTCTCAAGACATGCGAGACACCTGGATTGGCCGTTCAGTGCCCGTAATCGGCATTCCCTTTACGCTTGATGCCGACTGGTACTTGGAGACGGTGTCGTTCTGTGGTGTGCGCCAAGCCGGTTCGATCGACGATCGGTCGCCTCCGCTATTGACTGCGTCAACGAAGGCGGAGGGATCCATCAACGTCGCCAGCGGCGACGTGAGGCAAGAGGATTGGCAGGTGCACGCAAAAGCCAGTTGGACTTCCAGCTTGTCTTGTGCGAGTCAGGATCAAGTCGTCACGAACGTCATATCGGGCATCACCATGAGCACAGTGATTGACGCCCGCGGGATGCACGGCCTGCCGGTGGATGCGATGAATGTCGTACTGTCGGTGAGATCGAGCGACGGCTCCGTTCGGGCGCTCGTCACGCTTTCGCCGCGGCTGACAGATGCGGCAAACTGGGCCCAGGAAGTGGCAGCCCTGTTCAGCACCCATGCTATGCGGGCTGTGCTGTTTTTGAGGGACGATGTGCGCGCGTGCGACAAGACGGAGTCGCCGCTGTCGCCCGCAAGGGCAGAAACGAAAGGCGCACCATTTTGCATTCTGGAGTCTCGTCTTCAGGAGCCGGTCGTCGCGAGTCTCACTTGCGACGGGAGCGAGCTGTGGAGTGGAGTTGCGCCTGCCGGGCGGGCGTTGCCCCTCGTATGGGATGCGGCTGGTGCGACGACCGCGGGCGGCCTTCCACGTGTCACTTCGGAAGTACACATATCTGTGTTCGAGTTGCAAGATGCTTCGGAATTCAACACCCGAGACCGCGAGAGCATGATCTGTGGTGCATGTATCGGAAGGGCTGCCGCGACGTCAGCGCGCGGAAGCAACTGGAAACTGCGGGCTGCAAATGCAGCAGATTCTCTCGTCCTGTTCCAAGTATGCAGCGCGCCCGGTGAGGCGTTGCGCATTGCGGTCTACCCAAGAATCGTGGTGACTTCCCATCTGCAGCACCATCTGCTGCAGATAGACTTCGCTGAGCCTCAAGACAGGGCGCCCAGTCACGAGACAAGGCATGTTCTGCACAGCGGGTCGCAGTTGTGTGTCAACAGTCGGGTTGCACGCGCGGTGCTTTCTGCACAGAGCCTACATCTACGCGTATGTGCTGCAAGCTGCACAAGGCGGGCCCTCAGATCCTCCTGTCAGGGGTCTGATGTACGGATTGACGTGTCTGATGCTCTTTCTGAGACGGCGCTCCCGCCACGCTCGCACGGGCAGCGGACGTCGTGGCGCTTGATCGAGCTTGAACGGCCGGACGACGGACTTGATGGCTATTCTGGCGCGGACGATAAGCTGCCAGTTCACGTGGCATACAGCAGGGACTCTCTTGGCGTTCTTGGCGTCGAATTCTTGGCGCCCTTGGTGTCATTCAGCTGGTTCCCGTTCGACTTGAGGCTAGCAATATCCGGCCCGGCGGCGGTGACACATCTGATTCTGCGTTCAGCGACGGCTTGCGGATCCTCGATCGAACCTGCGATCGACTACCACCGTTTCTCCGCATCACTTGGGTCAGACCCCTCAACTTGGCGCGTGAGCGTTGAGTCGCAATCTGCACTGGACGCGCAAGCGGTGTCGTCGTGGGCTCGGCTGCAGAAAACTTCAGAGAACGACTTCAGCGCACAGCTAAAGTTGGAGTGGCTGAATCGGCAGCTTGTCGCACGCTTGGAAGTGTCATTGCCGCCGCACGGCGCACCGATTGTGCGAATCCTTCCCTCGTCGGTCATCTTCAACATGAGCGGGTCCAGCGTTGAGGCCATATCCTCGGATCGGTATCCTGCACACGACCAACCTGGATTTATCATTCAAGCCAACGCGAGTTGCTTCCCCACAGTCCAAGGAGGCCTCTACTTGCGCGGTGCGGGTCAGGAGCGCTGGAACGGGCCAATCAAGCTAGGCAGCTGTCGTGGAAGCCTGCCGTTCTTGTCCACCACGGGGCCATTGCAGGCGGCATGCCACGAGGTGGCTTACGGGACTCCGTCATTGACGATCCGAGGCTCGCCGGCTCAGGCTTGCGACCTCGTCGTGAGCAATGCGACTTTGCAGCAGCTCGTCGTGCGACAACAGGGCAACGGAGCAACATGCTCACATCAGGAGCTCGCACTTGCTCCCGGCGCATGCGCGGGCGTGCAGTGGTGCGCGGACAGGACATGCCCGACGCAGCTCACCTTGTCGCCACCACAAGTCAGCGATCGCCATGGTAGTGTCATGCTGGATCTGAGCCCAATCTTGCAGCCCTCGTCGTTCTCCCTTCGTTCCGCGAGGAAGCGCAAGCTTTCCTGCGTCCCTGTTTCGGGGGGTAGCAGATCGCTGATGCGGTGGGCTCTCGGCTACAGCTTCAAGGAGCCGTGTGGACTTGTCGCGCACACTTGCGTGCAGAACGGGACGTTGCACGTCACGATCAGCGACCATTCCAACCCCCCAGCAAGCAACTGGAACAGCGATCTCGGCTCGGCAGGATCCCAGGCCCAGCTGCAGAGAAATGCCTCAATGACCAGCAAGGTGGACTTCCGATTTTCAATACCACATCTAGTCTTCAATGTTCAAGACTTCGATGGCGGGCACGTCGCTGATGTTGACATGGCGGGGCTGCGATTTGAAACCAGGGGCGTCATACCGCACCATGCCGACAGCCGTGGGGTGGTTGTGGACTTCGAGGCCTTCTTGCTTCGTCTCAGGATCTCGGGCGACAAACGTCCGTCTGCAGAGGCGGTCTTACAGTGGCCGGCACGGTGGCGCCCACCCTGTCTCCTCCCGACGAGGCGGATTGCAAAGGTCGAGCCGGCCCTGCGATCCAGTGTCAGATTCGTCCTCTGTCCGCTGGATGTTTCAAGGATTGACGTTCCGAACGTTTCGGTCTCCTTCGGCCCGCTTTCTTTGTGCCCCGACGTCCACCTGGTGCGAATGGCGACCGAGACGTTGAGGTCGGTCCGACAGACCCAGGAATCGCTAGTTCATGCAACTCCATCACCTCCTCAATTGACGGCGCTGGCGTTCAAAGCGAGACGCTCTCAAGGGCTTCACGTGAGGATGATGGACGTGCGAGTCGCACCGCTGCACGTTCTCGTCGGCGTGCAAACACGGGGAGGCAGGGCACACAACGACCTTGCTCATGCAGCGTGCAGCTTGTCGATTCGCCCGGTCATGGGCCTTCCGCTGGGTCTCAAACTGACCGATGCGTACATTATGCCAGAGGACGTCATGGACGCGCTTCTTCCACAAGTCATGCTGCAGGTTGGCCCCTTGCCATACACTGTCCAAAAGACGTGAACGATTTGCTTGCTTGACAACCCAACGCCTTGCACCCACCACGCATTGCAACGCAGGCGCGAATGACGTTGCTGTGTATCCTGGACACAGCAGCGACGTCTGCACTGCCCACGTCAGCGACAGCGTTGTGTTGGCCTGCAAGCAATGCAGTGGCATCCTTGCTGCTCGCCTTCGGGGTGGCAGCGTGCGCTGACGCGCAGCATTTCCAGCAGGATATCCACCGACTGAAGCTTGTAGTGTCTCGAGGAGCGTGCGATGTTGCGTGGGCTCTTTTGAACGTGATGCGCACATCGTCATTCAGTGCGGCACGATGGATGAGGGCGTTGCCAGGACTGCACACGCCGAAAGGGCACATGTACGATGTGTTCTCCTACCTCGGCAGGCGGTGCAGTGATCTGCAAGGCCTCGCCGTTGAGTCTCAGGATCAAGATGACGTGTAAAAACGGCACTCTCGCGGCTCGTGCATCCGACCTGTGCACGTTTGGTTGCCTCTGACCGTCTCCATATTGTGTGCGCTTGCGCCCGGGTGTCGCATTTGTGCTGTGTCGCAGGGAGGTGATGCGTTCTCATTTCTCTCTGTGTTTTCAAGCCTGGACCAGAGCCAACCCGCCTGATGCTGGCGCGCACACGGCAACTCGATCGAGTTCTATCAGCATGCAGTCGCACTGCTCAGGACGCTGGCACGTCCGGATTGCATGTCGCAACGCGGCTGTATCACACAGGCTCGCCGGCCATCGCGGCCATCGGGGCCCGTGACTGGGCTTGCGGACGAGTACTCCCATGCCGCGGGGCTTGTCACTCACCGCGGACTTCCTCAAGCTGATCGCGCAGTTGTGTTGGACCATCGACATCTTGCGTTATCTCTCATGCGCCGGGTACTCCACCGCTGTCGTTGCTCTCGGCCACCCCGGTCTAGATGGTTTCCTACGGCCTTCAGCACGCTCGTTGGCTTTGCTGAAAGTGATTCACTGGCCATGTCTGCTGCTGATTACTGATGACTCAAGGTGTGGGTTTGGAAACGAGGAAGCGTGGGGCGCTTCGCGTTGCGGCAACCAAGGTCAGTAGTTTGACATGGTCACGTGCGGCGCCTGCTTTCCCGCCTCGCTTCGCCGCTGGCGAGGGCATTCAGGTGCGTCTGACATCCTGCACCTGATGCCATCAACCGCTGAGCGGGGGCCGCCCGCTGGGCAACGAGGGCGCGACACGCCGGAATCGGCGCGCACTGAGTGGCGTCCGTCAAGTTCCTTCTGAGTCCCTGAGTTCGCGAGTCAGCCTGCCGGTGTCGCACGAGAATCCACGGACTGGATCTTCATTGCGTGGCCCGCGGCGTGGCTCTCGACGAGCATTCGAGCACGCACGCGTCCAGAGCTTGAGAGTAAGTTGCAGATTCGCAGCAACCGCAGTGGAGCCCATGGAGGTCGTGCCGCCGCCCGCGGCCTCCGCTGCCAACTAGTGGTTGCTGCTCGGGACCGCTGCACTAGCACGGCTTCCCGCGCCCCACCGGCTTGCGGCGGTGTTTCGTATCGGTTTGCATCATTCACGCTTGCTCGACTTGCGAGGTCACGCGCGATGTAGCACAGATCAGCTGCTCACGTCACGCACCGGCCGTTGGCACCGGCGCGAAGCGTCCGATCGCTGCAGATAGTCGGGCATCGAATACGTGCTGCGGGCCGGCTGGTCGCACGGCAGCACGCTGCCGTGGTTGCTCGCGTTTCACCCCGCCGTGCCCCCCTGCGCTCCACAGGCCAACAGACGCACGTACAGCGGGCAACTGCGGTCGGGCATCCATGGACCTGCCGCTATGGGGGAGCGTTCTCGTTGCCGGGGGCCTGGTGTGCTTCTCCGGGCTGTTTTCGGGCCTGACGCTCGGGCTGCTGAGTCTGGACTCGGTTGCTCTTCAGGTATGCTGCCTTTCGTCGGGAACAGCATCACGCGTGGATGGCGAGGGGGACCGCACATGCTCCGGAGCGTGCGAGGCCACAGTCACGTAGTCGATGCGCGATCACGTGCCACTTCGACGCAGATTTTGGCCGATGTCGGCGTACCACCGGAAAACACCCACGCTGCGGCAATCGCGCCGCTTCGAAGACGCGGCAACCTGCTGCTCTGCACCCTTCTCGTCGGAAACGTCATTGTCAACTCGTTTCTGTCGATCTTCCTGGCAGATCTCACCTCTGGCCTGCTCGGCCTCGTGGTGTCCTCGAGTAAGTCACTGGCACTGCCTCGAGCAAGGCACTGGCAGCTACGCCCACGCGTGCCGCTCGCTTCGCACGTACGGTCTGTCCATCCCGCGTACTGCACTAAGTCGCGCGCGATGGTCACGCTCGCTGCAGCACTCATCGTCATATTGGGTGAGATCGTTCCGCAAGCGACGTGCTCCCGGCACGGTCTGGCGATCGGCTACTACACAGTGTGGCTGACGAGGGCGTTCATGATCCTGTTCCTGCCGGTCACATGGCCGCTGGCGTACTGCCTGGACAAGGCGCTTGGAAGAGAGGTGCGTCCAGGAGAAATCAGCTGATGCCTCTCCCGACTGTGTATCAGGCGCACTTCTTGACGACGCGCATGCATCGAACACGACGTGAGCTGCAGGTTGGCCTCATTTATCGCCGCGAGGAGCTGAAGCGCTTGATCGAGATCCACGTGGAGCACCCAGAGCATGCTGAACAGGACGTCGGCATCACGAAGGACGACCACCAGCTGATTCGCGGCGCCCTGGAGTATTCCGCGAAGGTACAAGCTGTCCGTGTCGCAAGGCCGACAGCCGCCATGTGTAGTGCGACCCTGTCCCGTCTAATCCAGGACGTTCGTGGCGAATCTGTGCAGACGGTGAACGACGTCATGACGCCCCTGGAGCGCGTGTACATGGTTGAGATGAAGACAAAGCTGGACTTCGACTGCATGCTGGACATTTACCGCAGTGGATACACCCGAATCCCGGTGTACGAAGGCTCACGGCAGCACATCACTGGCATCCTGTACACGAAAGATCTCATCTTGGTCGATCCCGACGACGAGGTCGAGGTGGGCACCATCGTGTCGTTCCACGGTCGTTCGCATGTGCGTTTCATCGAGGAGTCGATCCCCCTGAACCAGGTGTTCTCATCGTTCAAGGCCCAGTACATCCACGTAATGATCGCCTTCCGCGGAGCGCCGGTGGATGCAACGGAGGCCGGCGAAGAGCCCGTCACCAACGGCAGCAAGGCGGAGGCGAAAGGCGGCTCTCAGATCGGGCCGGTGAAGCCACCTGCTCAGGTGGTCTTCGACAAACTTCCAGGGGATGCACAACACGTTACAGGCAAGCGGCTGCGCGCTCGTCACGTCCGAGCAAACCAGAGCGCCGCTTGTGTACGTTATGCACCCAGCGCCGCCGGCACCGCGCAATCACCTGCAGGCATCATCACGCTTGAGGATGTGCTCGAAGAGATGATCCAAGCTGAGATCGTGGACGAGACAGACGTGTACGAATCCAACTTGGGCGTTCCTGTCAAGAGAGGCGGCAGACCAGATGTGTCCGCGTATCTGGCGCTCTTCCAGCACAAGATTCGCGAGAACATCAAACTCTCATCACAGGTACATGCGCCACGAGTTGCTGCCCACGCACCATCGCCAGCTTTCTCCAGCCATGACTCACGCATGGCTGTCGTGGGCGCGTGATACGCAGGAGACCCAGGCCATCGCTGCGTACCTGGCTGTTTCCCTGCCGGAGTTCAAGCCGTTTGAGATCAACCTTGGAATGCTGAAGAGCCTGGTGCGGTCTGGGCAGATGCTGGACATGGAAGAAGGTCCTGATGACGAGCTCGAGGGCCCTGAATCCATCACCGACCTTCTCAAGACGCGCCTCACGACTATCAACGAGCAGTCCGAAGGGCTCGTGCTGCTGTACAAGCGTGGCGTCCGCTCCGACACGTTCACCCTCGTCCTACAGGTGACCTACGTGCTCCTGTGCCGCGTGACCAGCGTTGCGTCAGCATGCACGCTGTGGGTGACAATGTTCCCGTGCACTGACCTCCGATTGCGCGGTCGATTGCGAGGTGCAGGGGCGAGTGATGGTCAGGGCGGGCAGCGAAGAGTTCCTCTCCGAGTTGGGGCCGTGGAGCCACCTTGGTAGTTCCGCCCTCACCCAGGAGGCGTACATACCTGACTACACCGCGATTGGCATCGGACCTTGCAGGCTGCTGCGGCTCAATCGCACCGACTACGTGGCCGCCTTGAAAGCAGGCCAGGTGCGGCCCCAAAGCATGTCGACGACGGTCAGCCTCTCGGATTGTGCAGCCTTGCATGCCCCAACGCATCCGCTTCGCGTCATCCTCGTGCAGGTGGGGACCGTGCTCGCCAGTTCGAAGCGCGCCATCAGTCTCATGACGCTAGAAGGCAGCAGCCTTCAGAGGAACTCGGCCGCGCAACCTCACTCCGCGGTTCCGACTGTGCAAGAGGGCGACGAGCGCGCAGCAGCGAGTACCCCTGTCTCGAGGACGGAGGCAAGCACGAGGGGCACATGATGTGCGCCTCGACGAGACGCGTCCGACCCGGCCGCGCTATGCAGAGGGCGCTCGCGGCCGAGTGTCGCAGACGCCGCTGGGCCATGACACGCAGCGACGCAGGGGCGAACGTGGTCGTTTATGTCACAGCAACATGCTAAGATTCAAGCCCGCGAAGACTGTGACGTTCGCCCCCACTCGGGTGGTTGCGTCCCCTCCCCGGCTGCTCCGCCAAACCCGAAACCCTGGAGGTACACAGGTCAGTCACGACTTGAGATGATGGTCGGCCGACCCCGCAGCCCCACACTCAGCCATGCACACACTGGGCACACACAAAGCTGCTCGCTGTCGCAGCTACAGGCGCGCGTGCGTGCCCGCCGCGGGATTCGGCCCGCCCCTTCAGGCCGAGAGCACGCTCTGGGCGTCCTTCTGCTCGTCCACCAGCTCCTGCGCCGTGGCGTCCATCAGCTTGCGGGACATGTCGTCAATCTTGAGCCCGGACACGATTTCCCACTTCCCGGCCTTGCACTTGACTGGGAAAGAGTACACGATGCCGTTCGGAATGCCGTAGCTGTTGCCATCCGACAGCACGGCCATCGAGGTCCACTCGCCTCCGGGCGTGCCAAGCATCCACGACCTGACGTGGTCGCAAGCCGAGTGTGCGGCCGAGAGCGCAGAGGACGCGCCGCGCATGTTGATTACGGCCTTGCCGCGCTGCTGAATGAGCTTGATGAACTCCCCGTTCAAGTACTCGTCGTTCCCGACCTTCTGCGCGTGGCAGGCGGGGCAGGGCAGGGCGCGTGCGGTTTTGCCGCCCGCACAGTCATCACACAGTGTGGGGCGTTTGGCTGCAACAGGAGGGGGCATCGCACACTGTGTCGCACCTCGCGGATCGGCTTGCCCGCCACCGTTCCGTGGTTCACGTCGGGGTACTGGGTGGCCGAGTGGTTGCCCCAAATGATGACGTTCTTGACCTGCACGGACAAACAGATGACTAGCATTCTGCGTCGCGTGCGACGCATGCGCAGCGGGGCCCTGAGGGTAGTTCGGCTGGAAATCGCCACCCACCTCGGAGTTGGGAACAGACGTCATCTCAGAGATCTGTCCAATCGTGCGGTTGTGGTCGAGCCGGGTCAACGCAGTGATGTTTTCCTTCGGGATGCCAGGGCCGCCCTTCGACACCAGCCAGGCGTTCGTGTTCGCAGGGTTGGCGACCACCAACACCCGAACGTCCTTGGAGGCGAACTTCTCGAGCGCCGCTCCCTGCAAACCGCATTCATTCGAAACGCCGCGGCATCAGGCGGGCGATCCACGCAGCTGCACGGCGGGTGTGACGGCTACGTAGCAAGCCGCCGACGTGGAAGGAGGAGGAGCCGAGTTCTCCGCGGCTGTGCACGAATATGCCATACAGGAACACACAACTCGCCTGCGGCCCGAAAATGGGCGCGTTCTTGGCCATGAGATCCTTGCGCTCCATCCCCGGGCCGCGGGGGAAGCCTCCGACGAGGACGGCGATGTCGACGTCCTTGCAGGCCTCTTCCAGGCTCGTCGTCGCAACGACTCCCTTCAGAAGCGGAAACGCTGCGTCAACCAGCTCCATCGCCAGCCCGTCGAGCCTCTGCTTCGCCGGCTCGATGTCGAGCAAGTGCAGGATGACGGGCTGGTCAGGGCCGAGCATCTCGCCAGCCGCCACCATAGGAGCCAGGGCGTACCCAATCTGACCTGCGGCGCCGATGCGACTTAAGAATGGCTCAGTACAGTCAAAGAAACCGCGGCGGCACACGAGGAAATCGTATATCGCGGACTCACGGAGCTCCTACGCGGACCTTCGAGCCTGCCGAGCTGTTCGGGGAGCACCACAGTGAAAATCACGCTGACACCGCGCGAGGGTGCGCAGCAACGTGCACGTTCATGAGGAGCCACCAGGGCAGCGACGCTGTGTCGTCGGCCTTCGGGCACAAAGCAGGCAACTACCACCAGACCTTGAGGTCCACCTGGCGCAGCGCGAGGCGATCGAAAAGCGGCCCTGACATCGCGACCCTCGTGATCGCGCTTCGGAAACCAGGGTCGTGACGTGGATCTCCGCTCGCAAGCTTCCCCTGGCAGGCAAACGCATAGTCAGGACAGCTGCGGGGGGGCGGCGCTCCCGCGAGCTGCAGGCACGCACCAGCGGCACCAGTCACGAGGACATGCTTCGGAGCACTCGGAGAACCCATCTTGCTGAAAAACTTGACGCCAACAGCGGTTGCGATCCCGGCAGCGTAGCTGAGCATTGACGCACAAGCGAGTTCCGAAAGCAGGGACGACACAGGTGGGTAGTAGTTCGATCGATGCTCGATCAACACGTGACCCAAGACGGACCCCGGGTGGGCCATTCAGCGCACTCGAGGGCCCCCTGGCTACGGGTCTCAGATTGAGTCCAGCGGAGTCGGGATCTCAGAAAGCCGCCTGGACCAGGGGTGTCTGCTTGTGAGCCCCGCCTGATCGGAGCAGTAAACCTCGCGCCGCGTGCACGGCGCTCAGATCGTCAAGTGATGCCACGATGACCGGGGCTCCTTCTCAGAAGGAAGTTCTGCGCACCACAAATCCCTTCCATGTTTTCACAGTTTGCCCTCCGCGAGTAAAACGAGGACCCGCAGCGGGCCGGTCAGATCGACCCAGGCGAAGTTGTGCGCAGCTGCGCGCGACACCCTGGCCCACATCCCGGGGTTGATGGCCGCAGAGAGGACTCTGTTACTCGCAGCTGCTTGCCCGACCGAGTCTACGTGCGCGAGGTGGGCCTTCGCCATCCGCTCAAGTCTTCTTTTTGTCAGTTGTCGACGGCCCTGCGGCCCCGGACGTGCCAGCACGCTCGGCTTCTCCTTTCCTCCGCCGCAGACCATCCCTGTTCTGCACGGCCCGGGCCGTTCCCTGCGAAACGAACCCCGGGTTGACTTGCAAGTACTCACGTGGCTCCTGCCTCTCGGTGGCGGCCGCCTGGGCTCGCGGCGGTGTTGGTACCGCCGCTGGTGCACGTGGTGATGGGATCACTGCGCACCTTGTCATATCCTTGCGCCGTGTCGGAACTCTCCTGAGCCTCGTCGCCATCCTTCCCAGCGTCGGTCGCAGAAAAGCCGAACTCGTTGACGCGCGTTGGATCAACTCGGTAGATCCAGCGCTGATACAAGAAGACCAGGAAAACAAGGTCGTCACGGAACACTGCTAAGCGATGTAGCAACGGCATCTTGATGACGAAGGCGAACAAATCATCGATGATAGTGTTCAGGAACTTGTATGTCATTTGACGCCAGGGAAGGTGGGCAACCGACTTCAGTTTGTAGTTCAAGTAGAGCTGCAAGTCACGGCAGGGCGAGACGCGTGATGAGATGCTAGCGCGGCGTCCAGGTGCTTGTGCAGGCCGATGATGGAGGGACTGCACCTGTGGACACATCAGAATGAACCCGAACATGTAGACTGCGCCGACGAGGGAGCTGAGGACCCAGGAGTACCAGGACTTGTGTGTTTGGTACGCGAGCGAGTACACCGCGTAGCACCCCACGAGAGGATACGCTGCGTACGACAGATACCTGCGGTACACTCGCGAGCGAAGAGGCGGGGATCAGCGGCGCTGCATGCAGGCGCGGGCGCCGGCATGGTTGGGGCCGTGCACTAGTCCCGAGTCACCTCATGGCCGCTTCGTCGTGTTCCTTGGTCTTACTCGAAACGTAGGACTCTCTATCCTCGAACTTTACCATACGCCAGAGCGGCCTCCTCGCATCAAACGTCACCCTGAACACTTTTGTTAGCTTCCAAAATTCGATCACTGTACCGATGAGCGCGCTGGCCAGTACCACGATCGACGTGTCGTTGTCGAGGAGGTACAGGGCGATGATCAGCTGGCACACACAGTTGATCACCACCGTCCTGCATGAGCGAGACGCTCGAGCGAAGGGTAGAAGTCAATAGCAAGTGCAGCAAGCGACGAGCGCGGACACCGGCGCCGGGCATTGCAACAGCGAGCTGACCTCGCCGATAAGCCCTCCATGGACTTGTTGCTCTTCCAGAACCCGATGTCGTTTTTGAAGGCAAGCGCATCGAAGACGGAGTGCAGCAACGAGACGCTGAACGTCAACGCTAAGAAGTATGGGTTGCCCTCCGTCAGGATCCTCTTGAATTCGTCGGAGTCGCCATCCTGCGCGTGCAAGTGTCTTTTCGCGCATTGTGGATAGGATGTGCCGCCCTCACCTGCGACTAAGCATCACAGGCATGGCATGTACTGACCTGATTCAGGCCCATCGACTTTTGCATGTCGAACGACTGGTCGAGTTGTGTGAAGATCTGCCATTTCCACGAGCCGATCGAGCCCCACTCGAGAGTGAGCGGAAGCCGCGAGTTCGTCGCGTTGACCTCAACAAGCTTGTCGTTGAGCAGCCAGAACGTGTTGTGGTAAATGAACGGGTAAAACCTGCACATCGATACGACAGCACGCGTACTGTCGTTCTGATAGCAACGGCGGGCCTGTGCGGGCCACGGCGATGACATGCGACAGCGGCAAGATGTGGCGCGGCAGGTTCCCCCACCTGTGAGGGTTCTCGTCCTTGTAGACTTTCAGCAACGGCTGTAGCAGAGGGTTCAGTTGACGAGGGTAAAATGGTGCAAAATTGTCGATGACGTGAATCGTCATGTTGGGTCGCCAGTAGTTGACGATTTCCGCCGGCTTGGAGTCAAGCTCTTCATGCTGCGGAGAAGCAAAGAGGTAGCTCGCACGTACTTGCGCGTATCCCGACATCTCACTTGCACCACACGACCGATGCGCGCCGCTCGTGGTGCAGCGTGGCGAGAAGTGAAAAGCGAGCAGTGCACACGTAGGCTCGCCCTCCAACTCTTGCAGGCAGCACTTCCAGGGCTTTCGCGACGCTTGACCAGTCCAGCTCGCACCTGCTTCTTCATCTGGTCTATGTCGCTCTGCTCTGCCTCGAGCAGATTCACGTACTGCTTGACGCGGCGCTTCGGTTTGTGCACCGTGATGGGATGAGTTGTGACGAACCACTCCGGGTCGCCAGGCTCCCTTGGATAGTCACGGAACATCCCAGCGCGGCAGACAAAGGTGTGGAGCCACATTGTGCCGTTGTCAAGGACATCCTGCGAACTCGAGAGCAGAGTGAAGGTTGAGAACGTTTCTACATGCCGCTCCGCATCGTCGGACAACCGTGCACCGAGCACGTCAAGCACCTGAGGAATGTCGATCTCAAGGTGCTTGTGCTGCGGGTTTTTGACGAGGAGCGGAGTGTCAAGGATCTCCCACGCCGGTTTCTGCTCCATGACACTCAAACCTGCGCATGGGGTTTGAACCTCTCAGACAACGATCTCAGCGACTGGGCCTGCGAACGGCCGCGGCTGTGGAGCGCAGCAACGCTCGTCGCACCTGAGCTGTTCGTGTTGACGTACATGCGCACGTCAACAAAGTCGTTGCCCACGAACAGCGGTGCCACGGCTCGAGGGTCGCCTTCCTTGACGCTGGAGCCACGGAAGTAGTTGAAAACCTGCGATCCCCAGGAAGCGCGCACGAGCAGTGAGCACGGCAAGCCGGGGCACCTGCTAGGCTGCTGCAAAGCGGAAGCGCCAACGGCCATCTGGGCTACAAACGCGAGTTGCGGACGAAGCGACAATTGTGAGGTTCGGTCGGGTCACGATAGCACGGCAAGGTGGCGGCCCGGGCTTGCGCGCGCCGGCGGGAGGTGTGCAGCGCTCACGGAAAGGGCCCGCATGTCCGGGCGTCAGGAAAACGGCGCTCGAGGCACCAACAAACACAGTCCGGACGCATGAGTCAGTGGAGGTAGACCGTCGGCCCAGCGCGATGGTGTCTGAGTGAGCGGGTTCTGCGTGCGCGCTGGTTGCGCCCACCTGCATCATGAGCCACATGCGAAACAGTGATCCCATGAGCCCGCCGCCGAATAGACCGCCTCCCCCGCGATTATTATTAGCCGCACCATCGCCGGCGGCGGCTGGTGCGGCTGCCTGCCCCCCTGTGGCCATCGCGCGAGCAGCTCTTCACTGCAGCTGCACCAATCAGTATCGCGAACGCCACTGTGCCTCGGTTCGTCGCGTGCCCTGGCGCGCAACCGGAATGAGGTCTGCTCTTCCTAGGCGTCGCACATGATGACAGGGAATCACACGGAAGACAGGGGACTGGGACCCCCTCCCCACCAGTCGCACACAGCCCAGGCGCCGCGTTGTGTTGGATGAGGGCCGGACATTTCCGTTCCTCATCCCGCGACACCGCCATGCTGACGGTGGGGAAGACCAGCCAGAAGCCAGCCCGCCCGTACGGGCAGGGGCCTTCGCCCCAAGCCTTGCTCGCCATAACAGCGAAACGTATGATTCGGACATAGAGTTGGGTGCGGTAACGGGGGTTAGGGTGGAGCAGGGGAGGTTTGCAGGGGGGGTGCGATGGCCCAGCGCGGCAGGGTGGCCCGGAGCGCGCGGGCAGAGGTCATCTCGATGGAGAGCAGGGAAGGGTGCGTCCATGTGACGTGGTCGTTGTCGTTGAGGGTGAATATGTATCCGTCAAGGCTGTAGCGTTTGGTGAAGCGGAGTATGGAGTTGCGGGAGGGGCACGGGGGCAGACGCTTCGTGCCCCATACCACAGCAATGGCCAGTCTGCTCTTCCTAGGCGTCGCACATGGAACAAATGAGGACCGGCGGGGGGACTGAGTCCGACTCCCCCTGGGGAACTGAGTTCCGACCTCGGATTCAGTGTCTGACGGCCCGGCGATCACTACCATGATGGCAGCTCGATCAGTCACCCACTGCCAGCGGGCACAAGCAGCCGGGCCCTGTGCCCTCAGCTTGCCCCCCCGACGTCGTGTCATGTTTTTGGCAGCACCAGGCGCGCACGGGCCCGCGAGGCTCGCCTCCTTCGGCCTTGCCTTGCTTTGTAGCGTGCGATGCCGGGCGCGAGCGTACCTGCGGAGGGCCCGTTGCTCCCCGGCTCCTCTGGCACGTGCTTCTACGCGCAGGTCATAGAAGGGACGTGGTCGCCCGCCGCGGCGACGTCGGAGGCGTGCGGAGGCGCTTATCCAGGGTTTCCAAGACACTTGCGCACGCGCGTCACGACGCTGCACGCGGCCCCGGGCGGACAACACGCCCTGGCGGCGGCATTAGCCGTGGCGCGTCGCGGAAATCTAGGCTGCAACAGGTGTCACAACGGGAGGAATCTAGGCTGCGAGTGTACCCGCACAAGGACATTTCTGAAGTCACGAGGGTCTCCCTGGCCGACGATCGAGCGCCGACGCTCATGGCCGCGGGACCAAAGTGTTGTCACACCCCCAGCCCAACCTCTGGGCGAAACCCCAGCGTCAATATTTGAACACGACCCGTTCATCATTCCCCAGCTCTTCAAACACCGCATTCACCACGTCGGCTGATGGAACGACGCATTTGATCGCAATGGAAAACCACTTGCCGTTCATGCGTTCCTTGACGGAGATGTCCTGCGGGAGGATGGAGACGCCTGCGAGTGATGTGACCAGATTTTTGAAGTCCTGCAGAAATGTGTCTGGCATGTCCCGCCCTGAAGCACCGGCCCCCTTGCAGACCACCTTGAATTCGAACTCGGCAGGAAAAATCGTCAGGCTGTCGAGAATGCGGCCGCTAGCCCGGTCCTCCGTGTCGTCGTCCTCGATTCCCTGCGTCAACTCTCCCCGCAGCGCCCGCACTGCAACATCGAAGCGCGTCGCACCCAGAGAGTTTAAAACCTGCAACGACAATCGGATTCAATCGCTGTGCTGGGCCCGCTATGCAGCCAATGAAGATGGAGACTTGGCGGGCCACCAATCCCGACCCATCCGAGGAAGCTGTCCGAGGAGGTCGACTTGTACACCACACCTTGCCCGTTTGCCTGTCTCGCAATTCGCCGCTCTGGGTCATCTCGAAGCCCTCGAGGGGAGTGCCGGAAAAGTCTGTGACATACTGCGAGTGGTGCGGGGACAAGGAAGTTTGCCGGCCCCGCACGCGGTGCTCGAAGAGCTGCTGCCACGACTCAGCCGTGCCCACGCTGAGCATACTTCGCGGAGACCGTCAGGTTGGCCGATAACTTGCAAGCAGCGTCACTCAACAGCGGCAGACGGAGTGGCCTTCCCGGCTGCGCCGCGCCGCTGGCCCACCACGCGCGTCGAGCTGAAGTGCGACATGAGCGACAGCCGCTGAACCCACGCTTGCCGGTCGGGGGGGCGTGCCTGCACATTCATTCCGTCCTCGGAAGTAGGTTGGCCGCAGGGTGGTTCATTCTCGTCCGGTTTCGCCCGCGCAAGCGGTCGTCTGCTGGCTTGGCAGAGAGGGCGGAAAGGGGTCCGCTGCGTGCACCACGCTGACCCGTGTGACACGGGTACTTGGCTGCGGATTGCACTCATCTGCCTACCTACAAGCTGGCGACGCCGCTCGCACAGCTATGCGAGCCCCAGTCTAGGCCACACGATGCCCTCTCGCTCGAGGCTTGGCTGCACCGCACAGACAACGGCGAAAGTGGCAGGCGACCTTGCGGAGTGCGGAACAAGCCTATGCGCACGCACCGCGCCGGCGTTTCCTTCTGGAGGCTCAGCGAGGGAACGTGGGCTCGACTGTCAGCCGGGGACTGGGCCCTTTTGGGGCAAGCCTTGGCACGACTCTCTACATGAGTCCTCGCGTCTGCCCGAAACGACTCACTGCGCATACCACCAATCTGCGCATCCTGGGCAGGGCGTGAAGACACTTCTGTGCGGCTTGCCGTACGGACGTTCGTTGAACGGGGTACTGCAAGCAGGACGAACACGTCGGTACTGAGGCAGCCGTGCATCGAGGTAGCCACGCGCGGTCCCCACAGGGTCGAGGAAGCGACAGGTCCCAGGTCGCGGTACGGGCGAGCGTTTCGAGCTCCAGCTGCCCCGGCAACACTCCATCACCTCTAGGGGCCGGACGGAGGGCTGAGCCACGCTTTCTTGCGTTCGGCCTTGCCGCGGGTCGGAAAACACTGTCAGGTACGCGACGAAGTCCACTCGCGGGAACGTTGCGCCCACCACAGAGCTGCCGCTGAACTTGGTTGGCAGTTCCTGCTCTCGAGAGGCAGCTGCCTCGCTGCGTGGAAGCTTCGCACTTTGACGCGGGGATATGTGCGCGCCAGGGCGTCAAATTTATCAGTCGGAGGTTTCGTGGCCGACGAGTGCGCGCAGTGCGACGACGCGGTTCTTACCGCAGGGTGGGCGGTGTCTGCACGGCGACGCTGCGCAACAGCACTGCCGCTGCGTGGCGCTGCGCAAGGAAACCGAGACGGAGGCGCAGCTGGAGAAAGTGCAGGCCGCGATGTTCGACCAGCACTACCTCGAGGCCGTGCTAGAAGCGCTCTGCCGCCAGCGTCAAACCCCCACGGCGCAAGCGCTTCTCGATCCGCCGATGGCCCTTTATGCGTATGTCGAGGCGCACAAGGACGGGAAGCAGTTCCGGCCAGACAGGGGCGCGCGCTCGGCTCTGGGGCTGGGCCGTGACTGGCACAGCAGCGTGGAGGAGGTGGTTTGGCTCATCGGCCGCGCCGCCGCAGACGCGATGGTCGAGCACCGCAAGACGTACGCCATGCACCTGCGGTACGTCGCGGACCACGCCGAGCGCCCCGCAAGCAGGGTCGGGGACATCGGTCTGTCCTTGGCCCCTGACCCCAGCAAGGCGCCGCCCGCGTCGACGGCGGCGACCGGTGGCGCTGTGAAGCAGCCCACCAGCGGCGCACGGAAGCGCGGCCTGAGCACCGACGGAATGGCGCCGGGTGGGCCCGCCGAGAAGCGCAACGGGGCAGGAAGGCCCGCCACGGATCGTGCGGAGATCGCACGACCCCTGCAGGACCTCGGTGCGCAGGGAGGGGGCGACGAGCTCCTTGCTCGTGGCGCGGGCGCCGGCGGCCGCGCCCCGCCTGCGCAGGCGGCCGCAGCGTGCCGCGTCTGCATGGTCGGCTGCGGCGACGACACCCGGCGGGCGATCGCGGCGCGTCCGGGCGGGCACTGCGTCGACGACGCGTCCGGCCTGGAGGGCGACGGCGTGGTGGTCGTCGGCGAGGACTGCCACGGGGGCTGCCGCGAGGCCGCGAGGGCGGCGCTCGCCGCCGTGGCGCGGGGCTTGCGGTGCTTTACGGGTGCGGCGTGGAAGGACGCGAGGCCGGAGACGCCGGAGGACGTGGCGGCGGCCCTCGCGCAGCTGGTCGCGCTGGCGCGATCGAGCGGAGACGCCGAGGGGGGGGGGTCGCAGGACGGTGACGACGCGGGACTGCTCCTGGAGGAGTGGAGTATTGTCGTCGCGGGGGGCGCAGACGCCCGCACGCACCGCTGTCGCAGCCTCGTTCGCGCCCTGGGCGGGATCGTGGTGGACCCCGACAGCGTCGATGTCGAACTGTGCATCGTCGTGGGCAACGCGGCCATGCCGGACGGGCTGGACAACCTTTCCGTCCACGACACCTGGCTCGTTGCCTGCTGCGTCGACTTGAAGTGGTGCTCGACAGTCCCACATCGTGTGCTCGCAATCGGCCCGTGAGTCCGTGGCTGGGGAGGGCGAGAGTCGAACGGGGAGGGGAGGTTGGTGCGTGGGACTGGGAGAGGGAGGCTGGGTCAGCCAGGAGGGTGACGCGGGAGGGCGCGCACAGCGGTGCGCTGCATGGGCCGGGCGGGGATGCAAGGGGTGTCTGGGAGAGGATGTGTAGTGTGGCCGGGGACAAGGAGGGCGAGCGAAACCCCGCGCGTGTGATGGTGAATGGCAACGTCCGCGCGGCCGGGTGAAGGGAGTGGGGAGCGCGTCGCCGTCGCTCTGTCGACCGCATGGCGGCTAGCAGGCTCTTGGCGGGATGGAGGGGGCGGCGAGCACGACGAGAGCGGCCGAGCTTTTTCGCAGCTGCCGGAAGGTGAGACCATCTTCGCGGAGCCAGAGCCTGGGAGAATCTTCCGTCTCAGCGGTCCCGGCACCGATGACAGTGACGAATACAAACAGGCTGCTGCAGCAGTGCTGCGCGGATTTCTCCGCGCCGGTGCCGTCGTTCTCATCGACGAGATCGGTTTGGCGAACACGTTGCTCTCGTGTGCTGTGGACGACCGCTGTCGCAGACGCGGTGCCGGCGAGCTGCAGCACAGCTTGTTGGTGGGAAAGATCGTCGCTTTAGTGCAGGCCTGTCTCAGCTCCACGACGTGCGTTACCGACGCTGGCGCTCATCGACAGGACACGGACGACACGCGCACGACACGGGAGCGCGGCGTGCGCGCAACTGGGGAAGCGTGCAGCTTGCAAGCACAGTGAAATACCGGACCTGGCGGGAGCACGCGCATCGCCTGGAGGTGGCGGAACGCGTGCACACTGAAGACGACAGCAGTTCGGCAACGGCACGGTTACCGACGGCCACAGACGGGGCCCGTTGGGGTGGTTCGGACCGCAACGGGAGAACACGTGGCGTGGTGTCCGCGACGAGTGAATGCTTTGGAGAATGAATAGCCAATTGTCTAGCTTGCAGTGGGTGATGTGGGTGCAGCAGAGCGGCAGGACCGATCGGCCGCCGAAAGAAGAAGACACCCCCTGCATAACAGAAACGGCAAAGAAACAAAGGAAAGAGATAGCAAGGGAGAGAAGCAGTGACGATGGCGACGCGCTCTACCAGGGCGCATGCGTCGGGGGCGCAGGCGGTCGCAGGCGCGGCGGGGGGTCGCGCTACACGGACTTCCCACGCCGGTCCCTCACGCCGGTGATGCCTGTGAAGCTGGGTACGCAGGACGGGCTGCTCGCGCTTGCTCACACGGTCGCGTCCGGTGCGGGCCGCAGCGCGCGCGGGGCTCCCGCCGCGGCGACGCCGCAGCCCGACGCCGGTGGTGGTGGTCCCCCCTGTGCTGCGTGCAACAGTATGACGCTGCCGAGTCAGGTCGCTGTTGTCAGGCCTTGGCGGCCGAGCTGCGCGATCATGTCGGGAGCGTGCACGCTCCAACTGTAGCTCTGCTGGTGTCCGGGACAGGCTCTGTGCGATCTACGAGAGCAGCGGGGCAGTCTGTTCTTACACTGCGGCACGAGCGCCACTCCCTCCCCACATGTGGTTTTAATACCCCCTCCCCCCCGCCCCGCCATCCCATTCTGTAACCGGAGCGCGTCATTCCTGCTCGTCTCCGCGCGACCGCTTGCGCCCCCGAAGCGCAAGCTTCTCCCTCAGCAAGTCGAGTGCAGGAAGGAACACCACTCGGGCCCTGGCGGTCAGGCAAGTGAGCCGCAGGAGCTGGCAGTCGCGTTCATTAGGCGGCAGCGAGGTGATACTCTGCAGGACGCCGTCCGTATCGGCGCCGGCGTACCGGCCCCACAGGTCGTAGAACTGGTAGCAGGTCCAGAGCAGCCGCGCCTCCACGGGCCCGTCCGGCCCGTCGGCGGGCACTGGCGCGCCCTGCTGCAGCAGCTTGTCGACCTGCTCCTCCAGCGCTTCGCGCGCGAGACCGTCCTTCCACTGCAGGCGCGGGGTTGGGATCGTGTGCGGGGTTGGCCGGGGCGTCACGGCGTGCTGGCGGGACTTGCGTTCGCGAGCAGCGTCACTGCTGCTGCTGCAAGGCTGCAGCGAGTCCGTCAGGAGCGCGCATGCGCGGTGGTCTGCGTGCGCGGTGTGGGCGGTAGGGTGGCTCACGTCACGCGCGATCTGCGTGGCGCGCTGGTGCGCCTGCTCGCGCTCCCCCGCCGCGTCGTCCATCGCTCCTGCAGGAATCAGACCTCACGGTTCCGATCGCGACACCTGGCACGCCACGGAGCGCGCAGAAGCGCGGCGCGCGCCTCTGAAAAGCGCAGGGCGAGCCGCGTACCCGACGGCCCGGCGCCAGGGTCGCCGCTCGTGGCCATTCCCGTCAATTGAACGCCAATCCAGATTTCAGCAGTCTCGGGAACGCGGTCAAAACGGTCACGAACGCGCTTGAGCCGCGATGAGAGGCCTGCGAAGCTTTTTTCAGTCGAACGTTTCGCTTTCCGGGCCCGCCAGGGCACGCTCCTGGCTGTTCGTACGCTGTAAGTACCCGGAACCGCTATGACTACTTTTGTTCTGCGCCCGCAGAGTCTGCAGCGTTCCAAATATGCCCGGAAGAGAGCGGAATCGCCGAAACCACCAGACTCCCTGGGTACCTGTTCAAGCTGTCTGCCGTGGATCGCGGCCCAGGCTGCTCGCAACTTGCCCCGAACGCCAGTCTCATCGCACGAGAACGAAGCTACCATACCTGTGCAGCACTTTTCTGGCACGATCCATGCCCGTGGTCTCCGTCACACGGCGGCATTCTGCGCGTAGTCCGCGCTTTTGCGAGTCGGACCGTAGATTTACTGAGCTCGTGCGAGATCGGCACTCAGTCGTGTTTCGTCCGCTACACCTGCGTCACAGCTTGAGACACCACCGGGCGCGGAGAGGTGCTGCGCAGATGGAGGTGATCGAACATAGCACTTTCTTGCAGTCGAGCGATTAAGAATGCGCTAGCAGAGCAGCAGTTTCTTCGTGTGCGGGCTGCTATAGTTGTGTTTCAGTGGGCTGCTTCCGCAAGCCGCAAGCAGCGGTCTGGGCCATCGAGGACGGGAGCCTGAGGTTGCTGAAGGGCCACAAAGTCGCCGTGGTGCGCGCAACACTCCAGGCGCGCCTACGCTCAGTAAAGCTCCGCGCTCCCGGGACGCTCCGGGACGCTCCGACCCTGGCGCACGCTGCCGCCAGGAGGGACCAAAGAACTCTCCGTTGCTCGAAAACTGAGGTGATGAGAAGCCGAAAGGCATGTGAACGTACCTGCTGTTCGGAACTGCCGCACGTGCGCGCCAGGCGTCCCGGAGAGCGCGGCTCGGGCACCGATGGCGCCGTACGTGCATCGCAGCGCCCGACCCGCGGCCCGAGGGCGCCCGTATATCTGTGTCTGCCTGATGGGTCACATCAGATAGCGCAGCAGAAGATCTCCGTCTCCGAGAGAAGATCTCGCTGGTGCGTGACGCCGCACACGAGCCCACGACGCCGCCATAATAGGTCACGGGCACGTCAGGGCCCTTGCGGGGCTCTGCGACGTCGGCGTGTAGCGAGCGAAGTTTGTACTTCGCTGACCTACAAGCACCCTCACCGCGAGGATGCCTGAGCGACCGAAATGGTGCGGCAGGCGAGACTCACACAGCAGACAGGGCAGACAATGAGGTGAGGTGTCACATTCTTCAAAGCAGTCATGTCGTACATTCACCTGCGCGACGCGAAGTTGCTGCAACGGCTGGCTATATTTCCACCCCATCTCGACTCTCGGGCAGAGGACCACGGGTCACATCGCAGATGCGTCATTCTGTCTGTCAGCGGGACGAAAGGCGGGGGGGAATGTTGTTTGAGCTAGTCCCGACCTGACCAGGTCACTGACCGTCGCGGGTGACAGACTGCGGCCGCGTAGGCGAGGGAAGCGGGCTGGAGCATCTCGGGATCAAAGTGAGTGTCTCTTGTCACGCCGTCGTCGCCAAAGGGTGGCATCCCACCATGACTCCTTGGCCTGCGACGTCGACGTCGACCCAGGCTGTTTGTCGAGCAGCCAGGGCGCGAGCTTCCGCACCGTCTCGGGCATCGGCACGAACTGCCGTCGCCCCTCCTCGTCGTGCACGTACGCGAAGATGCGCAGCCCGCGTCTACGCGTACGAGCACGACGCGGAGGGCCGTCGGCAATTCGTCAAGATGCCGGAGACGGTGCGGAAGCTCGCGCTCTGGCTGCTCGACAAACAGCCTGGGTCGACGCCGGCGTCGCGGGTCGAGGAGCGGGACGCAGTGGCGCAGACAGTCCGCGAGATCCGGGAGACCCCGGCGCAGCTCGCCGACGGTGCTGCCTTCCCGCGGCTGGCTGCCCTGTTCTGGGCCCTGCCAGGGGGGGGGCTGGAGCAGCGACGCAGAGGCGCTCCTTAAGGAGATCCCCGAAGCGGAGCGGAGTGCGCCCGGATCCGCGTCCGTGCTGTGCCCCGGGGGGCTCGCCGCGGTGCTGGCCGGCGACGGTCAAGCCCACGGCGATGTTTGACACGTCAAGCCAGAGGACGGCGAGGGCGGCCCGGGGGCGGTGGAGGCGGCGAAGATGTCGCCCGAGGACCGCGCCAGGATGTACGCGGCTGCACGGGACAAGGTGACGGTGCGCGACCTCTTCTCGACGTTCGTGAAGAGGTCGCGCACCGTCAGCTTGTCCCGTGCAGCCTCGTACAGCCTGGCGCGGCGCTCGGGCGACATCTTCGTGGAGAAGCTGGACGAGCTGTCCGCGCCTGCGGTGCCGGACCGCGTCGTCCTCCTCGTGGCGGACAACGCGGTCTTCGGCCTGGAGGTGCTCGCGAAGATGGTCGACGCGGGGCACGGCGAAAAGCTCAAGGCGTTGCGCGGTGTTGTCATCATGCTCTCGAGCACCTCCAGGCCGAAGACCGCGTCGTCCGCCTCGTGGCGGACAACGCGGTTCGGCACCATCCCGTGTTGCTGGCGCAGCAAGGTCGACACGTTTTTGGGCCGGGCAATGATCGCCATCGTTCGTGCCCACGTCCCGGATGCTACATGAGGTGCGCTCATCTGCGGAGTCAACACCAACAGAAAAGGCGGCGCTGCGATTGAAATCTCGCACGCGGACAGGGCGTCTGCGGGCGATCGCAATGCGACGTGCGCGTGGGCGAGAGGCGCACGTTCAATCGTGTTTTGACGCAGGTGAAGAGCTTGGAGTCGTCAGGTGCTTCTCGGATGGCATTCGTCAATGTACTCGACCGGCGTTCATTGCATCTGCATACTTGTGGAACTAAAATAAGTCTTATCTGATGGCGCAGTGCTTCGAAAGCGACTGTGTGCCTGCCAGGGTGCTCCTTGGACGAGCGCGGCACATGGAGCGCCGTGTCAAGTGTCATCCGAACGTGACTCACCTCTCAGCGAAGAATCCTACAAGCTGGCCTTCCGGGCGAGCTCCTAGTAGCCCCGCGGATGCAGCGGACATGCCTGCTTCATGCGCTGCTTCGCTCAGCACAGCCCGCGACCAACCACTCGTGGGAACCTTCTGCAAGTCATCCAGGGAAGCGCAAGTCTTTAGCAACGATTCGTCTCGCTGAAGAACGTCTGAGAAATCATGCGCTTGAAACTTCAGGTGGGCGTTCTCATTCCGCTCACCTTGAGAGCACGCCGTAGGACATCGAGGCGAAGTCTCTCGATGTCACCCGAGGCGCCCTCGTCGAATTCCAAGCCATCTAGAAACTCCGGGTCGTACGGGCGCTCGCCTGCCCCAGGCGAGGCTACGCGCTGGAGCATCTGAGAAGAGGCATGCTTGCAAGGAGGTTCCGACCGCCCGCTTCGCCCAACTGGCGATCCTCGGGGCCGACATGTCGTCCGATCCTCGCCGCCTGTCGAGGCTCTTCAGTCGAAAGCGCTGTCTACGACAACACGGCGCTTCATGTGTAGTCTGGTACGTGCACAAACAGCAGCCGCTGAACCCGCGCTTGCCGGTCGGGGGGGCATGCCTGCACATTCATTCCGTCCTCGGAAGTAGGTTGGCCGCAGGGTGGTTCATTCTCGTCCGGTTTCGCCCGCGCAAGCGGTCGTCTGCTGGCTTGGCAGAGAGGGCGGAAAGGGGTCCGCTGCGTGCACCACGCTGACCCGTGTGACACGGGTACTTGGCTGCGGATTGCACTCATCTGCCTGTCTACAAGCTGGCGACGCCGCTCGCACAGCTATGCGAGCCCCAGTCTAGGCCACACGATGCCCTCTCGCTCGAGGCTTGGCTGCACCGCACAGACAACGGCGAAAGTGGCAGGCGACCTTGCGGAGTGCGGAACAAGCCTATGCGCACGCACCGCGCCGGCGTTTCCTTCTGGAGGCTCAGCGATACAACGTGGGCTCGACGCCGGGGACTGGGCCCTTTTGGGGCAACTGCAAGCCTTTGGCACGACTCTCTACATGAGTCCTCGCGACCTCGCGTCTGCCCGAAACGACTCACGGCGCATACCACCAATCTGCGCATCCTGGGCAGGGCGTGAAGACACTTCTGTGCGGCTTGCCGTACGGACGTTCGTTGAACGGGGTACTGCAAGCAGGACGAACACGTCGGTACTGAGGCAGCCGTGCATCGAGGTAGCCACGCGCGGTCCCCACAGGGTCGAGGAAGCGACAGGTCCCAGGTCGCGGTACGGGCGAGCGTTTCGAGCTCCAGCTGCCCCGGCAACACTCCATCACCTCTAGGGGCCGGACGGAGGGCTGAGCCACGCTTTCTTGCGTTCGGCCTTGCCGCGGGCCGAAAAACACTGTCAGGTCCGCGACGAAGTCCACTCGCGGGAACGTTGCGCCCACCACAGAGCTGCCGCTGAAACTTTGGTTGGCAGTTCCTGCTCTCGAGAGGGGCAGCTGCCGCGTGGAAGCTTCGCGCTTTGACGCGGGGATATGCGAGCAAAGCATCCGCTTGATTTCGAAAACCCGCCACGGAAATTCATCCACCGCCTGCTCATCCTGCAAGGTGTGTGCAATGAAGACAATTGCAAGGAAAGTGAGCAAGACCTGCAGTTGTCGATGTCGCATCGCGCTGCGTACAATGTGCATGCAGGTCATAGGGCCGCGAGCTCTGCGAAGCGGACTGCCCCGCCAGTCTTCCACGCTCTCCACCGGCGCTTGCGATTGTGGCTGCGACCGGTCCACGCTCGCGATGCCGCGGCCTCAAGATGCTGTCGACAGTGCTCGCCGGCAGGCCGGTCGCGGGCCTCGCATAATCAAGAGCAAGGACGCGGACAACCCGAAGTTCCAGCGAGTCAGGAAGAACCTGTGGCGTCCCGAGCTAGCCGGAAGCGCAGCCCCGCGTAAACTCTCGTTGCAAGAAGTCGACGCATGCGTGTGCACGCAGATGGATGCATGTGGCGAGGTGAGGGCGGTGTACGCGTTGCGCCGCGCGACGGTGTTGCCAGTGTTCCTCGAACATCGGGCATGGCGGCCAGCTGACGCTCGACCAACCCGAATCGCATTCCAACGATGCTTTGCAGGGCTGCATCAATCGCGTTTCAAGCCTACTGTGCGACCCACGCGTATGTCCAGCTGGCTCAGCTTGCCAGAACAAGCCCTTCGAGTTACGCGAGATTCCTGGGATGCACATCAAGTGGACTGGGACACAGCGCGGCTGGGGAGCATTTGCTGCCGAGGTACGTGGGGCGTCGGGGCCTCTTGAGAAACGAAATCACGGAGCTACTGATGGCACTGACGCGACTCTCCGATGCCCTGGTCTCCAACGCCCTGCTCTTTGTCAGACCTGCCCGGGTGACCGATCGACTGTGATGTGGCGCGCGGGCCTGCGCTGACGACGGCAGCTGCTGTTGTGTGCTCCTGCTTTCCAGTGCATCATGCTGAAAAGCGGTGCGCAAAGCTCTCCTGCAGGACATTCGGTCTGGTTCATTCGTCGTAGAGTACGCCGGCGAGATCATCTGCAACGAGGTGGCGGAGGAACGGCTGAGAGAGGCCAAGCGGAAGGGCGATCCGACTTTCTACATGATGATGGTGTCGGATGACGTGATCATCGACGCAAAGGTCAAGGGGAGCTGGGCCAGGTTCCTGAATTCCTCCTGCGACCCAAACTGCGTCACGCAGGTGAGATTCTCCCACACCGCGATTCCAGGACAGCTGATGCACGGTTCCAGCCATGCACGCATTGCGCCAGACTCCTGAAAGCGACTCCAATGCGGCTGGTCATGTCATCCGAAGCTGCAGAAGTGGACCAACACGTCAGATTCAGAGACACGTGTGGGAATTTTCGCTATGGAGGATATCAAGAAAGGTGAAGAGCTGACGTACAATTACATGTTCGAGCATTTCGGGGCGCTGTCCGGAGAAACAGTCAGGTGCCTCTGTGGTTCCGCGAAGTGCGGTGGAACTCTGGATAGAAAGAGAGGCAACAACGAGAACGTGCACGCGCGAGGCAAGGACCTGCAGCCGCAACCACCTAGAAAAGTACAGAAGAGATAATCATTGCTCGTCGCGCGGACGGATCTTGTGGACGGTGGCGATCGAAACGCGTCGTTTCTCGTCACAGTGAGCCGCGCCCCGCGGGTTTCGCGCCGAGCCCCTGGTACAGCTGTGCTTCGTTCAGTGCCGGGAGTGTGCCCTCAGTCAGGTCAGCAGAAGCTGTCAGTCTACAGGCCCGCAAGAACCTACCGCGTAACGCGAAGCGCACTGCCACTGAAGCCTCCCGTGGCAACGGGCAGCGTGCCAGATTTCCTCACGACGTGTGATCCACCTCTCAAGGGCGACCCTGTCAAGCCGTTGCATCCCCCGGTAGGCTCGCCCTGCCCCCCTCCGCGTGGGCCCTCGCTGTCGCTGCGGCCTTTCGCTGACGCCGCGCGCCGCGAAGGCTCTGTTGACACACTTGAGATATGGCCTTGCACCTGGAGATGCCCACAAGTATTTGCAGTGATGCCCTGCCAAATGCCCGGCTCACGCTCGAGGACTGCTGCAGCATCTGGCTTCGCCACGAGATGAACCAGTCGCCCAAGGCGGGCGATGCGCTTCCGCAGCCCTGTGCGACCATCTGTGGACTGCAGACACATCTGGTCCGACTCGACCGCCCGAAGCAGATCCTGGATTTCGTCCCGGAGCGCCGCGAGGCGGGCAGACACGCGTGCTTCCCCGCCATCACCTCGATCGTCGTGCATGTCGAGGCCCTGCTGCTCATTCGCGAGCGCATGGAGCCGAGCTTTGTACTTCTTCGCTCGCGCCGCATGCGCCATCGCGAGGCTCAGGACTCGCGTGTAGTGTTCACGCGCAACGAGACCTGCCTTGGGCGGCTCCGTGCAGCCGTCGTCGGGCATGACGATCCGCTTGTCCTCGACAGGTGCAAGCTGCAACGCTCCTGAACAGCACTCGCGGGTCGGCAGGCCGGCCACGGACAGTCGGCGTCGTCGCTCCGCAGACTCGTTCGTCCGATCCGCTGGCTCGCTGTCGGGGTAGCGCGGCACGGACGAGGACCGCTTCTGCGCCCTGGTGTGTGCTGCGTTGCCCTGTGCAGCTGCGCGCTGTGTCGCATCACGAGAACTCGAGCCCACCCTGCTGGATGCTTTTGCGTTCTGCAGATGAAGCTTCATGTTTTGCTGCCGCAGGCCTTCAATCATCGCCGATGCCCTGCGAGGAGACAACGTGATTTTGATGCAGGTGAAATGCTGCACATGCATCAGTCCGACCGCTCCCGTCATGTGTGCGGCAATGTCTCTGTCCGGACCTATCCAGTTTATTGCTGACGTCTGCCTCCAGTGCGTCCATCGCCTCGCTCAGCTCTGCACATCCCTTGCAGCCATCCCCGGCGTTCGCGGCCCTGGCCTCGTCCATGCGCTCAAGCTCGCCCTCGAGGACCCTTATCTGATCCTCAGCTGCGCGCAGCTTTTCCTGCGGAGCATGGAATCAGGGCGCAGTTGACTGGGGGATATAAGGTTCAACACAGTAGGCAAACCTCTGGACCGTCAGCTCACTGGCGAACCTCCGCTTGTCTCACCTCGATCGTTGCCCTGATTTCCTCGGCGGCCTTTCTTGAGGCAACCTGGGCGTCGAGTTGTTCTCGCGCGGCCCTGGCCTGTTCGATGGCCGTGCGAGCAGCTGCACGGGATTTTGCAATCTCACTATCCTGACTCCTGGATGCCTTCTGCAGCTTCGCTAGGTTCTCCTCGGCGTCGCGAGCCTGCGCCTTGCACGGAGCGCACACTCGACTCAGCCACGCCGCATCAGTCAACAGCAGAGCACCACGACCGTTGTTAATATGAGCTGCATGAGGCACGTGGCAACGCACCTGCCGAACCGCAGTTTCATGCTCGCTTTGAAAGTGCTGCGCTTGCAGCTGCATGCGGGCGATCTGCTCGTCGGCCTCTCGCACAGCGATGCGCATCTCGTGGCAGGCTGCAGAGAGATCGCTGTTTTCCTGCTCGAGTCGAGCAGCCTTCCTCTCTGCTGCGATTGCGGCCGCCACTGAGCTCCGAAGTTCTCTCTCGCTGTCGTCCTTGATGCGATCCGCAAGTTGCATTGCCTCAGACGCTCCTTTCTCCAGCTCTTGGACCCGCTGCTGTAGGTGCTGCACTTCGTTCCGATGCACCTCGGCTTCGCGCCCGCGCTGCGCTTTCAAGTCGTTCATGAGGCCGCGCTGCTCCCGGTTGACGTGCTCGATCACTTGCTTGAGGCGTTGCTTGTCTCTTGCCAAGTCAGCGCAAGATGTGCAGGCCTCGCTGCCAGCGTTTGCCGTCTCGGCTTGTTCGGCCTCGCCGTCGTCTCGCGACGCCAGTGCCTCGCAGCGAGCTAGTAGCACGCGAACTGTGGACGTCAACTCTCGCTTCTCCCGCTGAACAGAGGTCAGGTCCGCAGCAAGCGACGCTTCTCGCTTGCCTGCACAGCATGTCCAGCAATGCCATGTTGTGAGTCTTC
This sequence comes from Pedinophyceae sp. YPF-701, assembly GCA_916048055.1. Classification (NCBI taxonomy): domain Eukaryota; kingdom Viridiplantae; phylum Chlorophyta; class Pedinophyceae; species Pedinophyceae sp. YPF-701. Next base: position 1,201,066 of record CAJZHL010000012.1, on the reverse strand, counting down.
TTTGATTCGGCTTCCGGCCGCGGCACGGAACAAGGCTCGATGCGAACTACCTGCGTCGTTCAGTTGCCCTCGTAACGCGGCGACCTCTGCCTTCAACTGCTCCTGTTGGAGCGTGTCGGCCTGCGATACGTGCAAGGCAGCGTCCACCGCTTCCCGGGCGCCGCGCGAATCCTGACGCCGCTTCTCGATGCCAGCGAGGGCAGGGGCCGCCCGTTCCCGGCGCTGCTCGGTCTGCCTCCGTGCGGTTTCAAGTTCTTGCTGACAGGTCTTGAGTGACATCTTGGTCGCATCGAGCGCCGAGTGTGCTTGTTCAACCTCTTCCTCAAGCGCCTTGATGCGCTTGCGCGCCATCTCGTTCTCCTCGACTACTCGATCGGCAGCCTGACCTTCGGTCTGCAAGAGGTCGGAGGTCGGTAAAATGAGACTAGAGCGCTGACATCGCTGCTGCCCTCATCTTCCATCTTTTGACCACAGGCATACCTGTACCAGAGCCTGCATCTTCTGCCTGACGTTGTCCAGTTCCTGGCGAATCGCCTCGACTTCTTGCCTGGACGATTCGGCTCGTTGTTGAGAAGCGTGAGCGCATCTGTGCAGTTGTTCGATGGCGTCGAGTGGCTCGACGCCGTCATCCATTTGACAGCCGAGGACGGTACAAACCTGACCCAGGGCGCCGATGATCGCTGGAACGTCACGAGCATCGCCGCGACCAGGAGCAATGCGCGAAGGACCAACATTGCCTGCTGTCAGTTCGGCTGCGCGCGGTACGTCGATGTGTGCCGGTCTATTTTCAACGCCGTCCCCGCCGTCGCCTGCGTCGGAACACGTCCCCGAATGGTCCAGCGAGGTCATCGTGCACGCCTCAACGCGGGCGGTCTCGGGCCCTGGAAGCGATGCAGGCTGCGCGATTTGCTGGGAAACCTTTTCCTCGAACTCCGTCAACCTCAGCTCTATGCGCTCCGCGAGATGTTCCGCTGCGACGTGCGAGGTAGCGGCCGCGGAGAGCTCGCTTCGGAAACGATCGAGCTGTTCTGCTAGCTCCAACCCCTTGTCCGAACTCTCCTTCTCGGCTGCCGCCCGAGCACATGAGACGTCCGATACCGCGACCTGAAGCTGCGCCGTGAGCTCGGCATTGCGGGCGTGCAGCGCACGCTCCTGCTCCAGCGAGCACTGGAGACGGCGCGCAGCCTGGTCCACTTGCTGATGCAGGTCCTGGATCTCTCTTTTGGCTCGCGCAACTTCGGCCGTCGCAAGGCTTGCGGCGTGTGCATGCGACTGTGCCTCGTTCTGAAGACCCTCGCGCTCTTCAAGCAGCCAGGCGATCCGCGCTTCCGCCTCGGAAAGCCGAGCTTCCGCCAAACGAGCGGCACGTTCCATGGCCACTCTCTCCTGCTCGTGTTGCTGGTCTACCAGGGCTCCGAGGGGACGCTGACGCTCGAGGGCGCGTTCCAGCGCATGCTGCACCGCCTGCGCGCGCATCGAATGTCGACCAGCCGCACGTCAAGCGTCGGTCAGAGAGGTGCGGCACCGGCATCATGTCTGGTCCTGATGGTGCGCACCTTCAGCTCCGCGACGTCGGCGCACTGTCCCTGAAGTCGCTCCGCGAGGAGCACGGTCTCCCTGAGCGCGCGCGCGCGCTCAAACTCGGTCTCTTCGCATCGGGTGCGCGCCTCGTCCGCTGCAGACATTTCAAAGTGCGGATCAGGTGTGCACGCGTGCTCCACCGGGTCGAGCTTGACCGCTGGCCACAGAGAGGTGGTCCCCTACCTGCACGTCGACAGTCCTCCAGTGCGCGCGAAGCTTCGTCGATTGTCGCTTTGAGGTCCGCCTCGCGCCGTGATGCAGCGCCAACAGATGCCTCGTAGCGCTGCTCGAGAGACGACACTTCGAAGGACCGCCTCGCCAGAGCGGCGGTGAGTTCGCGACACTCGGCACTAGCGGCGATCGCTGCGTCGCGATGAGCCGCGGCATCCCGCCACGCGTCGTCGAGGGCCAACTGCAGCTGGTGGCAATGGGCGGTCAGCTTGACCACGCTGCGCTGTTGTTGACCGGCCTCGTCAGACAGCCTCGCGTTCTCGCGCTGCAGGTGCACGACGCGGACCAGCGCTTTTCCGATCGGGGCAACGCCTACTCGGCTGTCAGGGGACCCAGGCTCGGACGGGGGAGAGCTCCGTCCCCGGTCGAGCCGCAACTGGCGCTCGGTCGCTTCGCGAGGGCGTACGCCTCCCGCAACGACCACCGCAGACGCTTGCCCGGTCTGCTGCGTCGCCAGCCGTTGCTCGCGCTCTACGTCCTGGGCCAACTGATTCAGCAAGGCCTGCATCTCGACCATGCGCTCCTCGTACGCGCGTCGCTCCTCCGAAAAGCTTGCTCGCTCGGCTTCCAGCGCTCGAAGTTGCCTCTCAGCTGTGCGACGTGCGCAATCCGCATCCAAAAGTCTGACGTGGAGTTTTTGCAGTTCTTGCTTCAGGCCTTGGATTTCTACCTCGGCGGCCTCCGCGATGCCGCGCGACGTTGTCAGCGCGGACTCAAGCTCCTCCACGCGTGCCTCACGACACCGCTCCATCTCGCGGTCAGTCGGCCGGCGCGCGCGTTCACGAGCAAGCTCGGCATCTAGGTTTGAAGCATGGTGCCGATGCGCGCGAGCCTCTTGAAGCAATTTCTCACGCTCCTGCAGACAAGTTGCAGCGAGCACAAATCCTCTTCGACGCCACGGCCTCGGTTTTGCCAGCAATTGTGAAGTGCGATGGATGTACGCGCGGTGCGTGTTTACCTTCCAGTGCTGCTCTTGCATGCTGGCAATTCGTTCTTCGAGGTCATGGACGGCCCTGGGCTGTACTGAACGCGACTGCTCGTCGACGATCACGTCTGCGCGCTGTGATGGGCCTGCAGAATCGCCCTGCGCGGAGGCGGACAACGTCGACAACGACATTGGAACCGACTCCTCCGCTTCAGGAGACCGACGCCGCGGACGAAGATCAGGCGAGTCGCCACCGCCGGATCCACTGGCTACCGACTTGCCGTTGGTGTCGTCGTTGTCCCCGGGGATGGAAACGGTCAGCGCCCCGAAGGCTCGACATGCGACGACTTGGACAGCGGGCGGGCTCAACGCCACCGACCGTTTCATACCACCTGCACCGCTCGTGTCGTCCGAAGCGTGGGGCGAGAACAACTCGTTGGTCATCATCTGCAGGCAGCCCTCGCCTCCGTCCGCTGGCATCTGGCGATGTGAGATGCTGGCATCGGCAGCGAGCGGAGCGATGCGCTCCTCGGTGGATGCTGGACGGTCGTCCTCGCTCTCGACAGGAGCGCCAAGAGTGTCCCCCTTCGGCGACGGGGGCTCCGGGGCGCCTGTTCCACCAGAATCAGAGGACGCATCGGAGCAGGCGCGAACCGGCCCACTCAGGCCCCTGCCGCCCGCGACGCTCCCCGTGCTGCTCTGTGGTGCGTCTTGAGCCAGGACAGGCTGCCCGAGCCGCAGTCCAGGTGTAGAATGCGCTGCACTGGACGTGATTGCTGCTGTGGCCGGCGATGGGCGCACTCCGAAGCTGAATGACGGTGTCGCCTGCAGCGGCGCGACGTGCGGCGGGCGCGCGGTGACGTGGGCGCAGGCGGAGGAGTCCACACTCGTACGGCCGCACATGCCACTGCGCATCTCAAGCAACTGCTTGCCCACCTCTTTCGCGTTTCGCTCTGCGTCCTCGTTCGCACGCGCGCCGTTCGGAGCCCTCGGATGATCGGGCGCGGCAGACCTGCAGGTCGCGTCCAGCCCGAGATAGTTTGGAAACTTGTTTCGCAGCGAGCTCTTGGCACAGCCTTGGCACGGCAAACGCACCTGGGTGTCCCGCCTTGCTCGTTCTCGTCATCGGCTCCTTGGGGGACTCCTGTCGGCGAGAACAGGAGGGCGAAGGCCGCCGATGCCACGTCGCTGGCGCATCTTCCCGTTGCGCCCTGCCGCGCCCCAGCCACGACGGCGCCGTCCTCGCGGCGTGAGGCGCAGCCCGGGCTCGCGTCATCTGCCCCGACAGACACGCGGCTGGCAGCATCCTGGTCCGCCGTCGGACGACAGGCCTCGCGCTTCGTTTTGGACCCCGTCGTCGAGCTCTGTTGCTTCTGGCCGTGCTCGCACCCACCGCTGCCAAAGCGAGGCGGCTCGTCCGCCGGCCCGCGCAATGGCGACATCTCGAAACCTCCGAACGCAAGGTTCGAGCCGCCGGGGCCGCCGTCGGCCAGCGAGTGGACCAGTGATCCCAAGTGCTCCTGCACCGTGCTCGCGCGTCGCCCTCGGGTGGGCCGTGAGTGCCATCGGACTGCCTAGGCGCGAGATCGAATCTGAGGGAAACGCTCCAGGACAGCCGGGACCGAGAACGTAGACGCAGGCTGCGACGCGCGACCAGCTACAGCAGGCCATGTTGTTGCCCGGGACGCTTACCTCGTCCAGTTCCAGAGGCTTGGCCGCCGGCGACCTCCGCTCGCTGTTCAGAAGCGAAACACTGATGTCAGCAAGCACGCTCGGGCGCCGTCTGCTGCGCAGGCTCGGCGGCGGCGAAGCTGGCGTCCCGGAGGAGCCCACCTCTGGTGAAAGAGCCATCCTGAAGGCTGCCTGGTACTCGAAACCTAGCCGCGCGCTGTCTGCCGATAGGCGCGACTACGGAATACCGGGAGGCGACCACAGACGTCGACCCTGACCGCTCCAAGGCGCGCCGAAGCCGAAACTGCTTGATGGCAATTCAAGTTCACCGCCCAGCTCTCATCTGACACCCACGCGTACGTCGCTTCTGGGCTACGAATCGTCGCGTGTGAATGATGTCTCGGTATTGACCGCGCTGGCGGGGCCCCGGAACGGCACGGAGGTGGCCCCGCGAGTTGCCGCAGACGCGCGCTGTGTGCGCAGGTTCCCAGTGCGCCGTCCCTGTGCGCAGGGGAACGAGCAGCGGCGTGGAAATCCGATGCGTGCTGTCCCTGTTCGCTGAGATGGCTCGTGCCGACGACCGCGGCCGCCCGTGCGCAATCAGCCGCGCAGTGGCACTGCCCGCCATGGCCCTCGCACCCCCTCCGAGTCCCTCAGGCCGGCGCCGGCGGCGCCGCAGCACGCCGTCGCCGCTGGATACTTCAGCGCGCCTGCCTGCGCGCCCACTTCGTCCGGACAGCAGCACCGTGTCGCAGAGGCAGTGAATCGTGAATTCCACGGCCCTAGAAGCCCCACTTGTGTAGCAGTGCTTCACGCCCGCCGAGTGTCGGACAAAATGGGCGGAAACATCAAGGAGATCAAGACCAAGGAGGAGTTTGTGGCAGCGCTGGAGGCCGCGGGGGACAAGCTCGTCGTCGTGGACTTCTGGGCGGTGCGCTCCCCCACCTGCATGACCTGATGCACGGCGCCGCGTTCGCTGCGGGCCCGACGCCGATTCTGCGATGCAGCGCATGATGTCGACCACTCCCCTCGCGATACACGGCCGCCTGCGCGCCTCAGAGCGCCGACCTTGTGCGCGACGCCGGAACCAGCCTCCAACCGCGCCAGGCGGTGCGAGAACAGTTCGCGGCCCCCTTCGCGGCTCCCCTCGCATCTGCGGCGTACATCCAGAGCCGGATCCCCGTTGTCGCCGAGCCGTTTGGTGCGGAGTTGCTCTCCAGTGCGGCTGGGCCGCGAGCTGCACACTCCGTGCAAGGACTCCTGGTCGTGCGCGCGCACGCTCGCCGGCCACCGGGCGCCTCAGCATGCCCAGACATGGCGGCACGTCCAACACACACCCCGCGCCTCAAGTCGCCGGTCCCCGCGCACCGCGTTGCAGAACTGGTGTGGCCCGTGCCGCATGATCGCGCCCAAGTTCGAGGCCATGTCGGTCGAGTTCGCCGACTGCGTGTTCCTGAAGGTCGACGTCGACACCGCGGAGCAGGTGGCGCAAGAAGCCGGCATCAGCGCCATGCCCACCTTCAAGGTGAGCCTCGCGCACTCGCACATGTCGCGCAGCTCCCGCACCCACCTGCGCGAGGCGTCGCTCTCCGTCGCTGCGCGGGCCGGCCCCTGCCGTAATACGCCGTCGCACCCGCAGCTTTCGCGCGCGCGCGGCGGCCCACCGAGAGCTCCGCGCCCGCGCCCGCGCCCGCGCAGCTCTACAAGAACAAGGCGCCCGTGGCGGAGGTCGTGGGCGCAGCCGAGCCCCCCCTGCGCAAGGCCATCATGGAGCACAAGTGAGCGCTGCGCAGCTCGCGCGTCACAGTCGCCAGGCGGCAGCTGTTGGCCGCCAACACCGGTGGTGAGGTGCAGAACAAACGGAGACACTCGACTCCCCGCGAAGCTGGGCGACCGCGCAGCGGCCAACGCTGGACGGAACGCCCCGCTTCGGATGCGAGCGGCCGCGTTTGCAGCGCGCGTTTGCAACACTAGTGCCTTTCGCCTCCGAAGCACACGTCTGTCGTCTCTCCGATGTGATTTGGCTGCTTCGGAGCGCGCCGGTATCACGCACCCGGTGGCGTGCAGGCAGCAGGCCTCGCCGCTGCACGTACATGGTAGCACTGCGCCGTGGAGCGACGGCTCTGCGGGCTACTTGGCTGCGCACCGGAGCCTCCCCAGGCCGGGACTGGCAGCCCGCGACGCTGTGCCCCGGTGCTCGGAGCGGCGGGCCGAACGGTCGCCGCGGAGCCCCGCGCGCTGTCGGCTGCCCTCGCCCGGTCTGGGCGCCACAGTCGAGGCGACTAGGAAGCTTGCGGAATCCACCAGGTCGCGCAACCACCCCTGGGTCGCGCAAGCTGACGAGCTCCCGCAGCGCAGTGCGGCATGCCCGCGGTGCCCGATACAGATCCTTCTCGCTGGTGTCCGTGAAGCCGGCTTCCTGTGTGGGATTTGAGTACCAAGGTTCGCCGAGCCAGTGTTCGAATGACGCAACCGCGGTGTCCCGGACTGTCCAAGTCGGACTGTCCGAGTCGGTACGACAGTGTCACGCCCACACCGAGTGTCTGCTATTGTACTCTGAGCCTCTAACGGCCTTACAGAGGATAACAGCCTGTACTACCTGGCAGCCGGTCTCTCTCGACCCAGTGCCGCGCCGCACGGCGGGCGCACCGCACTTGCATCCGCCGAGAAGTGCACTTCTACGTCAACTCAGAGCGGTGTTCATCGGGACGCGGCCTTCGGTCGGTTTCTTTCATCACTGCTGGGGCCACACTTTGCGCACGACACGCTCTTTCCGTGCGCATGGAGCCGTGAGATTCGGCCGCCCGGTGTGTTCCTGGGCAGGTGAGCATAGCGCTGTCCCTCGGACGCACAGTGGACTGCTGCTGCTTGCGACAGCGGAATGCTGACCACGGCCCGTTGGTCTCTGTATCTCCACGCCCAAAGACCTTCGCGTCGGACAGTTGCGCGTTCCTCAAGTCACGTGAGATCATCGTTGCACATGGCGGTCAACTGATTCTTTTTCCCGCGCTGGCGCGCCCGGAGACGTCGTAGCACAGGATGCTTCCTTGCACCGTGCCCTCGGGCCCCGGATCCGGGACGCAGCGGACGCACGTCGGCGTCGTGCCGCGACCGTCCTCACAGATCCTGTAGGGTTCTTCTGCCGTTTCCGCGTGGAAACGGCCTCCGTGACCCGCCGCTGCTGATTTCGCACCCTGGCGTGCAGCAGCCCCGATGCGCGCGGCGCTGCGGCGCAGCAGGTTGCACGAACTGCCCCTTCATCGCCCCGTCGTGATCGCAGGTGTTCGAATATGCCGCGGCATGCTCCGCCCCGGTGGGGCTGCTTCGCGAGCGTCCTGGCAGTGCTCCTTGCCGTGCCCCTGTGCACCGCCACGGCCGCCGAGGCGCAGCTGGATGCCATCGGTCTGTACAGCGAGCCCGGCCTGGGGAACGACACGGCGGCTGGTGCAGACCTTGCTGCGCGTCGGCAAACGGTGCGGCCTCACACTCGCACGTGGCACTGCGCTGGGCCCCCATGCCATGCACGCGCCCGCTGCGTTTGCATTCCCTGCCTTCCTGAGCTGCGTGTATCGTACTTCGCGTCGAGGGGCAGCAAAGAGCCCAGGCCCCTCGAGCTGCGTGTCTCGACCGATACCCGTCGCGTGTGTTGCCCGCAGCTCGCAACGGACGCGGCCGTGGGGGGGGCGTGCACGAGCCATTGGACCGTGTCCATGTTCCTCGGCAACGGCGACACAAGCCAGCCTAGCCAGGAAGGCACGGGGTCCAGTGTGCGCATCGGCCCCGTGGCACACTACTCGATCTTCGGCCCCGACGGCAAGCTGTACTGGAGCGAAACGACTCACACGCATGTCGTTCGCAGGGCCTCACTGACCGGCACAACGGAGCGCGTCCTCGGGACTGTCAACTCCCCCGGGTTCGTCGACGGCGCGGCCCCGTCCCCGGCTCAGATCGACGTCCCGACGGGCCTGGCCTTTGCTCGGGACGGGTCGCTGTATGTTGCCGGATTCTACAACCACGCGCTGAGGAAGATGCCACCGGACCTGTCGTCCATCACGACGGTGGTCGGCGCCACCAGCGGCGGCCCGCCGACGGGAACTCTTGCGACTGAAACTTCTCCGCTGAATCCTCCGCTGAGCACCGACAACACGGGACGACTGAGACATCCCGAGGGCATCTGCGTCGATCGGGACGACCGCGTGCTCATCATGGACAAATCGTTACATCGCGTCTTGCGCTACGACCCTGCGTTGAACACGCTCACGCATGTGGCGGGGATCACAACACTCAAACACCCAACTGATGCGACTGGTCCCACGGAGTACGGCAAGGACGGGCCGTTCGGGACGTCGACCATCACGTTTGCGTACGGCGTGGTCTGCGATCACGTCACCGGTCTCGCGTACTTCTCGGAGTCTCTCGGGACGGGCAATTATTACAGCACCCGCATCCGTGTGCTGTACCCGGACGGCTTCATCAGGACCCTCGCGGGCACCCGATCGCACCGGAATCTCTATCATGCCGCGGATGCGTTCGGTTCGACCGCGGAGTGGACCCACTCATGGGCCCTGGGCATGTACAATGGCTTCCTCTATGTGCCGAGCGACGTTGACCACCGGCTCCACATGGTGAAGGCCCTCGGCTACGGACCGGGCGGTGGCACGCTGGCACTCGTCGCGGGGCAGTCGTTCGTTTCGGGCACCTCCGACGGCAACGCGGCCTCGGCAACGCTTCAGAACCCAGGCGGCCCTGCTGTCGACCCGGCGACGGGCGACGTGTACCTCACAAGCATGGGGGGCTCCCACATCCGCAAGCTCAGCCCCGGCTCGGGTGCCGAGGCCTGCGTCGACGGCCTGTTTCCGTCGCGAGCCCCAGGGTGCGCCGCAGCGGCCTCGGCGGTGGTGGACCAGGGCCTCGCCTATCCCTGGACGTCCGGGCGCGCCAGCTGCAGGCTGCCCACGACCGGGTGCGGGATGTACTGGCGCGTGTACAGGTACGCAGGAGCGCCGACGCTCGTGGACCCGGTGACGTTCCAGCGCACGAGCCCGCGGGACAACATCGCCGATCCTGCCGCGGTCCTTCTACCGTGGCTCCACAACACCGACGAGGCGCCGTATCTGGCGGAGGACAAGTTCCGCAGCAACGTGGTTCCCAGCACGTCGTGGGCTCACCATGCCAGCGCCTGCCACACCTCGCTGAGCACAGTCTCGCGCACGAACGCCGCGTTAGGGGCGGCCGTGAACTTCCACACCCTGCCGTTCCCGAGCGTCGACAACCACTTCTTCGTCGCACGCACGACATTCGAGGTCCCGGCGGGCGGCGTTCCGGGTTCTTTGAAGATCATGCTGAACTGCGACGACCAGTGCACGCTCTACGTGAATGGCGTCTACGCCGCGTCGAAATGGCTGGCAGATGCCGAGACGACGACGGCGAAGCTCACGCAGCGGCGCATGGACATGTGGGTCGACGTCGGCACCGACCATGTGGGTGAGGAGGACACTCTGCTGGGCTACAACTGGGGGTGGAGCAACGGCGGCTTTCACCGCAGGAACGTGCCCCTCAAAGAGGGCACCAACACCATCGACATCGCACTGACCGAGTACGGCGGCGGCGAGCGCGTCCAGTACGCCTTCTACCCGAGCGCGGCGGCCACAGCGTTCCAGAACAGCATCCGTCCCTGCATGGGGCCCATGGGCTCCCCTCTCGACACGGAACTTCTCGACGACCGGAAGCCCGTCATCGTGTCCAGCGGGGGCGCCTTGTTCGTCGGAGAGCAGTACGACGACACCGTGGCGGCGGATGCGGGCAAGGTCTCCATCGTGGCTTTCAACGCATCGACGGACGCGTGGGAGACCGTCGCGATACTGACGTCGCAGAACACCGCTGCGGGATCGCGCCTCGGATCGTCCGTCGCTGCGGGGTCCGGGTGGGTGGCGGCGGGCGCGCCCGGCCACTTGAACGGCGACGGAGCAGTGTTCTTGTTCCGCACCACAGCAGGCATCGCTGGGCCGTACGAGCAGATGGACATGCTGGTGCGCTCCGGCGGGACGACAGACACGGCTCTCGGCAGCGCGGTGGCGATGGACGTGGCTGCGGAGACGCTCGTTTTCAGCTCGCCAACGCCAGGGGCAATTTACTTCTACACGCGCGTCTCCCCGGCAAACGCGTTCAGCCTGGGCAGCCGCGTGGCCTCGGCCGTTCCCGGTGCCCTCGCTCCGTCTCCCGACTCTCTCGCGCTCGACGCGAAGTGGGGCATGGTGGCCGCTGGAAACACCGTGTCTGCAGCCACTGACGAACGCGTGATGCTGTTTCGTGTCACCAACTTCGCCGCCCCGCAGCAGTGGGCGCACTCGTTGACGATGGTTCAGTCGACGCACTTCCCTTCGAATCGGGCCTGCGCGCTCAACGTCAAGTTCAATTACAAACAGGTCGTGCTTGGGTGCCGAGGCGTCACTGGCGCGCACAGTGGCAGCGTCCATACGTACAGGCTGACCTCGAGCACGGCTTTGGAGGAGGCCGACCCGAAGAACGTAGGTGGCCCTCACTACTGGTCCCTCTACAAGGGCGGGACAGCGCTGTCAGACTACCAGAACCAGCTCTTCTCGACGGCTTTCCCGGCGGGGATCACGGCTGACGAGTACGGTGCGTCCGTGGCCATCGTTGACGACGGCGCGACGCTGTACGTCCTGTCACCCTCGGACGGGCTGCAGGTCTATCAGAACGAGCAGAGGCTCAGTGCACTTACCAACACGTGGGAGTTGAAGACCAGCGTGCCCCCGACGGCCCTCGGGTTGGAGGATGTGGACTTCTCGGCCAGGGCTCTGACGGTCGGCGAGGACGGCCTCATCGGCGTGGCCACTGCTGATGGCGTGCGTGCCTACCAGTTCGTCTGCAAGGAGGCACAGCGCGCGTGCACGGCAGCGGAGCGCCAAGCGTGCCCGGCCGGGACGGCGCGGTGCGTCATGACGGACGCCGCCCCGCACTGCGTGCCCAACGATGCGACCGCGACGTGCGCAGATGCGCACGTGGTGGAGACCGTCGCGCAGAACGTCGGAGCTGGGTTCCTGGCCATGCACGGAGGCAACATGTACGTGTCCTCGATGTCAGACGACCGCGTGTACAGGATCACGAGCCTGCAGAGCGGCAAAGCGGAGACTTTCATCAGGGACATCCCAGACGCCGTCTCCATCGCGGTTCAGGGCAACATCGCGTACCTGGCAGCGTCTGCCGACCACACCATCCGCAGTGCCGACCTGACTCAGGCTGGGCCGCTCGCGTTCTCGTCACTTCCGGTCGTCGTCGGTGCGTCGGCCACGTCGGGCACAGCAATCGGCTCCGCGTCGGCCACTAGGCTGCTTTGGCCCACGGGCCTGGCGCTCGAGACGTCGGATCGGCTGCTCATCGCGGACAAGGACAACCACCGGATCCTGCGGCTGACACTCTCGAGTTCGAATGTCGAGCTGGTCGCTGGAGTGGCCGGGTTCAGGGGCAATCACGACGGCCCGGTCGCAGAGGCGACGTTCAACGCACCGCTGGCACTGGCCTGGGATGCCTCGAACAGCGCGATCTTCGTCACCGACTTCAAGAACCACCGCATCAGAAGGATCGCCTCCGGGCAGGTGACGACTTTCGCCGGGAGCGGCCAGGGTCGCACGGACGGCTTCCGCACGTGCGCCACCTTCCATTGGCCCTCGGACATCAAGCTGGACAGCTCGGGCAACGTGTACGTGACGGACGGACAGAACGGCCTCCGCTACATCGATGCCGCCACTGGTAACGTGGCCACCATTGCCGGCACGGGCTCTTCGGGCTACGTAGACGGGCCCGCGAGCGGCGCGCAATTCACTGGCGCCTGGAATGGACTGCTGCTCGAGGAGAGCTCTGGCGTCGACGTTGCCTTCATCGGCCAGTGGTCGGACAGTGCGGGGCACGTGCGGCGCGTGGTCCCGTACACCGGGGCGGATGCGCCGCGGGCGGACCACGTGGGAGGCCATGCGGCTTGCGCCACACCTCCGGGCGGGGTCACCTCCTGTCCGCACTCGCGGCAGGCGTGCAGCGACATTGGCAGCTGCCCAAACTCGCAGCAGTGCCGCGACCACGAGCTCGGACACGCCTGCGGGGACCCTGTGGAGCCGCTGACGTGCGCGGCGAACTACACGGTGTCGCTCGTGGCCGGAAACGTAGACGGAATGACCCAAACGGACTTGCTGTTCCAGGCCAGGAGCGGAGCCGGCAAGGGCGCGTGGCTCTCCGGGCCCGTGGGCATCCATGCGCTGCGCAGTGGCGGCGTCGCCTTCGTAACGCAGTGCAACGGCGGGAGGGTGTCGCGGCTCAGTGGCGCGGGGCTGGCGACTGTGGAGGATTACGTTGTCGAATCAGATCTCGCGTACATGAACTGCCCCTACAGCGTCGCCGTGGTGGCAAATGACCTGTACGTGGGTAGTTACTATCCGAACAACTATGTCGAGCTGAGCTACACCTTTTCGCGGTACTCTTTCACGGACATCAACGACCCCTCTACATTCAGCAGCAAGGCGATCATCGGAAGCGGCAGTGGTACGACGGGTCTGAACGCAGTGCACACCAGCGTCAAGTTCGAGCACGTGCTCGGCATGGACTCGGACGCGTCTGGGCGGGTGCTCTTCGTGGAGGCGGTTGGCCGCAGGGTGCGGATTTACAACCCGTCATCGGGTGCGGTCTCGACGCTCGCCGGAACAGGACTGAAGGGCATTCGAGACGGTCCGGGAACGGAAGCGTCGTTCGGCTCGCTGTGGGACATTGCTCACGACCACGTGACGCAGCTCACCTTTGTGGGCGACTGGGATGCACGCGGCGTGCGACAGATCGCCCCCGACGGGTTCGTGAAGACCATCGCGGGTGCGTCCGGGAACGAAGGGGCTCAAGGAGGGTTCGGATCGTGCGCCAGCGTGGGGACTGTGTATGGCATCACGGCACACAACGGCGAGATCTTCTTCTCGACGTTCGGCTCGGGCGAGCACAGGATCATGCGCACCACCGCTGGTGGCAGCGTCGAGATCGCCGCTGGCGGGCTGCGGTCAGCGTTCCCCTTGCAAACGGCGGTGAACAAACCCGGCCCGATGTCCGGACCGGCAGACATTGTCACGTTAAAGGCGATTCATTACCTGGCCCTTGAGCCCACCAGCGGAAAAGTGCTGCTCGTGGAGAGGGGGTCGGACACCGTGCTTTCTTTGGAGCGCACTGGACCGGCCTGTCCCGCGCACATCCGCCCAGCCTCGACAGGGTCGCTGTGCGGCCGGGAGCACAATCGCATCGACTGCTCTGGGTCGTCTTGCCCGGCGGGAACGACGTGCGTCGAGGCCGACGCGGGCCACTACTGCCGGCCCACCGACCTGAGCACCGCCTCCTGCGAGGAGGTGTGGAGCGTCAACACGCAGGCTGGGACAGGCCTTGCGTGGGGCTCGGACGGGGGCACCGGGACCGCATCCAGCCTAAACGCACCCAAGGGCATCGCGGTCCGGTCGAACGCGGCCGTGTACTTCACAGAGGGCTTCAAGGTCCGCAAATTCGACACGACCTCCCAGGGCCTCACGACGCTCACGACTTACGCCGGGTCGACGCAGGGCTACGTTGACCACGCGGACCCGCTCCAGGCCCAGTTCGACGACCCGCGCGCCATGGCCGTGGCCCCGGACGGGACGCTGTACGTGGCGGAGTACAGCCAGAGCAAGATTCGGACCATCTCCACCAGCGGCGCGGTGACCACGGGCCCGTTCTCTGCGGGGTTCGGCAGCGGCCAGAGCGACCCGAAGCAGCTCGCACGTCCAAGCGACATCGCCATAGTCCCGGGCACGAGCGACTTGGTGGTGTGCGAGCAGGTGGGTAACAAGGTCGTCCGGTACATGGCGGCGACGGACACGGTTCTCGTCCTGGCCGGTAACGGCGAGATCGGGTTTCGTGACGGCCCGGGAAGCGTGGCCATGTTCAACAGTCCGGTCAGCGTGGCGGCCGACTCTGCTGGAAACGTCTACGTGGCAGACCAGGGCAACTATCGCGTGCGCCTCATCGACCCCAACGGCGTGGTCTCGACGCTCATTGGGTCGGGTTCCTATAGCGGCGGCTTCAAGATCGGAACGGGGAGTTGTGCGCAGATCAAGCCTGCGTCTCTTTCGGCGAGTGTCAGCGGAGCGGACGTCTACGTCACGGACGCTACGGCGGGCAGGGTCATGCAGATTCGCGACAACCAGCTAGTGCCGGTCGCCGGGTCGGACGATCCCGGTGACCTCGACGGGGTCGGCTTGCTGGCGCGGGTTCGAGAGGGAGCCATCCTGGCGCCGGGCCTCAACGACATGACGATGCTCGTGCTCGAGCCCGGGACCGTGGGTTCGTCGATCAAGTACCTGCAGCGCGGTGCCACCCCCTGCTCCGCGCCTCCCCAGGCCAACGCGAGCTGCGTCGTGCCGCCGTGGACGCCAGAGCCCTCCCCCCACCTGGTTGAGCCCTGCGATGACCCTGGGCGATGTGCGGGGGGGCTCACGTGCCTCAACGTACCGGCGGCGGCGGGCGGCCACGTGTGCGCGAACGTCACACATCCTTGCGCAGCTGCATGGGCTTCGTCGAAGATCGTGCCCACGGCAGACTTGGCCGCGCAGGCCCTCTTGCTCGGACCGGCGTCCGAGACCGCGGCGTTGGTTGTGGACCCCTCGGACGCTACCAAAAACATCAATATTTTCACGGGCGTCACTGCGTGGATCGAGGGCCAGTCATCTACGTCAGCGGCGTTCGACGGTGATGCGGGAACCGCATGGACGGACATCGGAGCGGCGTCGGCGAAACTCATCTACGACATGCCGGCGGGAGTTGTGGTCACATCGTACAAGGTCGCCACTGCGGCAATCGGTGAGAACCAGGACTGGACCCTGGAGGGCACTAACGACGAGGTCATCTGGATGCTGCTGTCGTCGTCCACCGGAAACGCTCCAGGTGGAACGTACCAGGTCAACGTCGCGCCGGTGCAACAGAGGGTGTTCAAGCGGTTTCAGCTGACCCTGGTGTCTGGCTCCGCGAACGTGGGCGTTTCTGAGTTCACGTTGACGACCAGGCGCTTCGCTTCCGGCGGCATCGCGGACGTGCCCCCACTGTTATCGCAGCCGCGTGATGTGGCGCACGTTTCGGGTGATACGCTGGTTGCGGATGGTGCGGGGCACCAGGTGCGGATGCTCAAGCCGACCGGGCAGCACATTCAGTCGGACCCTGTTGCAGGCATACCGACTGCGGCAGCCGCATTGGCGACGGGCGACGTGCGGTCTGTGGCGCGGTT
Source organism: Pedinophyceae sp. YPF-701 (assembly GCA_916048055.1). Lineage (NCBI taxonomy): Eukaryota > Viridiplantae > Chlorophyta > Pedinophyceae > Pedinophyceae sp. YPF-701. Next base: position 1,185,362 of record CAJZHL010000012.1, on the reverse strand, counting down.
GCACACACCTGCGGCCGCCGTGCAGGATGCTTCCGGTTCGATCTTCATCGCGGACGCGGGGGCCAACGTCGTCGTCAAGGTGACCGGCACGAGCATGACGGTGGTGGTTGGCGCACTGAACGGGGCCGCGGGCACGGCCGTCGGCGCGCCGACCGACGCGACCACGGGCCGTCTGAACGCCCCCGAAGGCCTTGCACTCGACCGCGACGGCACGGGCCTGCTCATCGCCGACACGGGGAACCACCGCATCCTCCACTTCACGGGGTCGACGCTGGTGGTCCTGGCCGGCGCGGCGGGCAGTCCGGGGCTGCTGGACGCCGTCGGTGTCGCCGCACGCTTAAATGCACCGACGGGCGTGGCGTTTGATCCGTCTTCGAACCGCACGTACGTGGCGGACAAGGGCAACAACGCCGTGCGCGTGCTGAATGGGACGCACTTGTGGACGTTCGCGGGGTCCGTCCAGGGCGCAGCCGGGTACGCAGACGGCTTCCGCAGGTGCGCGCGCTTCGACGGCCCGCACGGGATCATCCTCGCGGACGGCGCGCTGATCGTGACCGAGGAGCGCGGCCGGCGCGTTAGGCGGGTCAACCTGGGCGGCACCGTGTCGACCATCGCGACCTCCGGGCAGCTGGGTCTCGTGGAGCCACCTGCGAACGCGACGCTGAATCCCGTGTACTCGGGTCCCATGGGGCTGGACAGCGCGGGGAACGGGGACCTGTTGGTTGCCGTGGGGTCGTTGCCCGAGGTCGTTCGCCTGACACTGGGAAGCTCGGCACCGGGCAACTGTACAATGGAGGCGCCGAAGTGGAACTGTTCCGTGGGATGGGAGAACGAATGCGTCGAGGGCTCGGACGGTTGCGGCGCCAACACCGTGTGCTCAGACCAGCCAGAGACGCGCTCGTACAAGTGCAGCTGTCCGAGTGGCTACACCGTCGATGGCACGCCGTCGGGGGCAACGGACGACGTCGGGCCCTTCGTGCCATGCAACGACGTTGACGAGTGCACGCACAGCACGCACACGTGCGCCGAGACGCAGCGGTGCACGAATGTTGCGGGGAGCTACTACTGCACGACGTACTGCGACGCAATCGCGGGAGTGCCGAGCTCGTTCTGCATCAGTGGGATCTAGGAGGAGGCCACTGTACCAGCCAAAGTGCTTCTGGTTGGCTCATCTTTCTATCTTCTGTCAAGCGTCGCGCCAGAAGCGATTTCGCCTCCTTTTGCTCTTCTACTGTTTTATTGTTGCTACATGATTGAGTTCGTAATTGGTGCATTTCATTTTATCCTGCGCTGGATGGCACGATTTGGCGTTGTGCGAGTCGTCTGATGATTTCCGGAGACCCAAGCACGGCCGGCATGAACTGCCTGCCTGTTCCCAGGGCAAGCCAACATGGCATCGACAGAGAGGCCGCAGGAGACTGCGACGCGAGGTTTTAGGCTGCGGAGGATGCTGTCACATGTCCACGCAGCGAAGCTGTGCGCAAAGCGGCGAGGCAGTGGACCCCACCTAGGTGCCGTGCACAGTGTGACAAAGATCAGCATGACAGAGGCCATGCGCCAGGGGAGACGGCCCGACACGGCGGCTCGCGAGAGTCTGGCTGCGTCATCCATCGCCCAGAACCGGCATCGCAGCGCGAACGCCCCAGCCGAGCAAGGCCAAGGCGTTGCGCACAACGTTGCCAACGTGCCACAGGGTCAGCACTCCCTCGTCAGAGTCGGAGAGCGACGTGAAGAACGACGAGTCGGCTTCCTGTCGGAAGGCCCAGCGCACCTCGAGGGGAACGATGATGGTGCTGGAGAGGAAGGCCAGCATGTAGCAGACAAGTGCGATCGTCAGCGCAGCTCGGACAGCTGTTGGCGCTGCCCCCTTGGCCCGCAGCCTGTGACGGCGGCCTCGCGCGCACAGGAGGTCATAGCTCGTGTGACTGACAGCCATGACGAGCAGCAGGAAGAAACTTGCACTCACTGCAACCGCACCCTCCGAGTACTGCAGCGCATCCGGGCGAGGCGCGAGACGTTCAGCGCCGCCCTGTGTGTTGCGCCACACTGCTACGTGGCAGTCACGGTCGGGGGTGCATACTTGGGACAGGAAGGACGACAGGGCAGTCGGCAGGGAGCTGCTCGAGTCCAAAATGTACACCCACAGGAGCATGGCGATGGCGAGGCCCGCAAGCAGCCCCTCGGAGACTCTCCCAGCCGTCCTGTTCGACGCGTGCACGGCGCGCTGCAGGCCGTCCGCCGGGACAAGCGCTGCGACGTCCCCTTGCTCTTCGCCTGCGAAAGCCCTGTCCAGGGATTTGCTCGCTGGTGGTTTGCGCGTCCCGCCTTTCACCTGCACGTGTAGCGAGGCGAGCACTGTCGGCACTGCGATGAAGCTCGGCGGCGGGCCACGCGAAGCACAGCAGCGGCTGCAAAAGTGCACACACCCGGTAGAACTGCCCCGTGGAGTAATTCTCCACGTACTCTTTGGCCGCACCAGTCCCGCGCAGCCCGCCCTCTTGCGCACCGGCGGCTTGCAGGGCCGGGACTGGCAGTTCGCGGCGCTGCCCTCCCTGTGGCGGGTGCGGCAAGTCGAGCTGGCGCCGTGAACCCTGGCCTGCCGCCGGCTGTCCACGTCTCGATGGTTTCCCCGCGCCCGCTGCAGGGATCGCTGCGCCGGTCGATGGCACCTCAGGCGCCGGCCCACCTTGCAGGCCAGGCGCGGGGGCGTGCAGCTGGGCCTGATCAGTCGTGTCAGCTTGATGACTCGGCGTCGCCGGCGCGTCTCGGAGCCGGGCCGACGGAGGCTCCGCGGCAGCTCCTGGGCCAGCGACCCCAGCACGCGGCGTGCCGGAGGGTGCGAGCGACGGCGAGCTGGCGGCGGCAGCAACAGTGGTTTGCGGAGACGTGCCGAGGCCTTGTGCTGCTTGCTCCGTCGCGCTTGGTGGCGCACCCGCGTTGAAGCTTGGGTTCAGCAGGCGCTGCCGCATGGGCGCGCCGGAGGACGGCCTGAGTGGGGGCAGCGTGGCACCCGCGCCAGCTGGGAGTGGCGCCAGCTGGGGCGGTGGCGCCGCGCCCGTCGATGTTTGATCCTGGGCGGTCGTCATCCCGCGGTGAATGCGGAGCGATGTCCTACTTTTCCGCACACTATAACTCCCGTTGGTCGCGCCGCAGTGGTCGTTCCGAGGGGCCACACGTTCCTGCCTCTGTATCGCGGACACCGAGCAGCAGCGTCACATTGTGGGCACGCGGAGTTCGCACTGAAACAGATGCAGTCTGGAGTGACAATGAGAGTAGGTCGCGCGGACACTGGATTGGCATGGCCTGCGCGCCAGGATGTGGCACCCACATTCCCAGGGCACCCAGCTTGAATCGCGCGCTCGGACGCTTGTGTCGCGTCACGCAGGATACGCGATAACCGAATGGACCCGGCACACACGGTGCATCATCGTCGGAGACACAAGCGTGGAAGCCGTGGCTGCCTGTTCTGACGCGCTTCGAAGACGCACTGCTCACCTGCCTCAGGGAACTGCGGCGCCGCGCTTGAAGCGTTCGGCTGCAGTGGCGCGAGTCGGTCCCTCGGCTACGGTAGGTTACGCTCGCTACGGGTGGCGAAACACGGTTGGACTGCGCTCGCGACGCAGCGGTTAGCCGTGCACTGGCTCCGAGCTCCTCGGAGACGAGTGGTCCCTCGCGGCGAGCCTAACGCCGTTCCCCTCAACCTAACTTCGGCAACGCCCTCTACGATCACTGCAGTGGCTCCCGGCCTGCCGGCATGCAGCCTTGTCGTCGGGCGCCGGGCGGTCTGCGTCGCAATACGTCACCACTGCGCCATGCAGCGTGGTGTCAGACGGAGACGAACCTCAGATGCGGTCACCAGCCAGGTCCTGGGCACGCCGCGTACGCATGCCGGCAGCAGTGCTTCAGGCGGTGGCTTCAGGTCAGGCGTGGACGTGCTCGTCAAACACCCAACTGCGGAAACACAACAGCAGTGCGGGTGCTGTCCGCTGGCCTAGTTCTTTGCTGACCTACGAGCACCCTCACCGCGAGGATGCCGGAGCGACCGAAATGGCCTGGGCGTGACGTCCGCGCATCACGGCTCTCGCCGCGGCAGGGCGTGGCTTCGCTAATCCGGCGCCGCGGCGCCGCCACGCGGTGCGATGTGTCACAAGCGTCTACCGGTACGACTTCTGGAACCGCGCGCGCGCACCCTTACCACCGAACTTCTTGGGCTCGCAGCGACGCGGGTCGGCGACGAGCAGCGAGCGGTCGTACGACAGCAGCACGTCCTGCAGGAACGCACCAGAGAGGGGGCGGACGGGCGCTCGGCGCGGCGCTGGCGACGTGCCGCACGGCGGCGTGCCGGCGGGCGTCGCGCGGGCGGCGCGGCGGTCAGCGGGCGGCGGCGGGCGCGCCCCTTGATCTCCTGCTTGGCCGACTCGTCCACGTACTTCTGGTAGAACGCAACCACGGCCTTGGCGATGGCCTGGCGGATGGCGTAGATCTGCGACACGCGACCACCGCCCTTCACGCGCACGCGGATGTCCAGGTCGGCAAACCGCGCCCGCCCGAGCAGGTTGATGGGCTCGTAGACCTTCCAGCGCAGCGTCTCCGGCTCCACCAAGTCCAGAGGAGCGCCTGCACGAGTCCAGGGGGTCGCGCTCATGTGACGTGGCCGTGCCGACCTGAGAAACCTAGCCGCTTCGCGGCGCAGCGGCACGCCAGACGCCAGCGCAGTGCAGCAGCCAGCCTTGGCGACGTCCGGCGCAAGTGAGCGCACGACATGGGCGGGGAGACGTCGCGGACGCGCGGAGAGCTCGACGGCCTCCGTCCGTCCGGCAGCTGCCCCGGAACTGCCCGCACGTCAGCGCCTCAGGCGAGGCAAACGAATGCACATGCAGAAACACCGCAAAAGGGCGCCGTCACCGACACCGCGGGGCGCGGCACCAGGCATGCTCGGCACAAAAAATGTCGTGGAGCGCTCCCGCGGTGAGTACATCGCACATGGGCCTCGACGCGCGGCTGGGCGGGCAGGCGCCGACGAGCAGCCGTGCCAAACCGCGACGACGGAGCCCGAGGTCGCGCAATGGCGCGAGAAACAGACGCAGAGGTATTCGGTCAGTGCTGAACCGATACGACAGCGCGCACCATTGATCTTGATGAGCCCCTTCCCCTTCTTGCAGTGCGCCACCGCGACCGCGGTCTTCTGCGCAGACAAACAGGCACAAGCTGAGCGGCTCAGATATCTGCCGGACAGAAGTGCTTCCTCGTGCGGCGAACGAGCTGCCAGAGAGCGCCAGCACGCGCCGGGGCCGGTGAGCCGGGCTTCCGGGCGCCCTGGCAGTGCGTGCCCGGGGCGCCGGTGCCACGCCCGCCGGATGCCGTCGCGTGTCGTAACCGGGGGAACGCACCTTCCGGCCGAAAGTCTGAACGGCGGCCTTCGCGTCCTGCAAGCACGATGGGGGGAGATGCCGAACTGTGAGCCTCGCTCGCCAAAAACGCACGACGGCGACGGGTTTGGTCGAGAAGGATGCGACATCGCGCGTGCCGCGCCCAGCATGTGCGGCGCATGCGGTTGCGCGAGCACGCGGGCCGCTCGCTGGTGGTCGTGGCGGCCAGTTGGCCGCCTCGGGCGACTGCGCACCTCCATGGCTGCGACTGATGGGCTGCTACGAAAGGGAGGGCGACAGAGGTGGCGTGCGGCAATCACGTCCCGCCGGCGTGCGCGGTCCCTGACCGGGGCGCACAGCACACACATGCTTCTACCCTCCCCGGCCCCGGCACATTCGACGAATTCGTGGCAGCGCGTACGGGGCCCGGGCGCGTACCGCCGGGCGACGCCCTCGCGCACACGGTCCGCACTGCGCACCGACCAGAGCCGCACTGCGGCGGCGTGCGGACAGGTGACACTTTTTCTGGAGTGGCGCCAAGCCTGTGCGTCGTGTCATAGCCAGGTGAGGCCGCGGGCTGCGCGACCGGGGGTAGGGTCTGGTGGGCGAGCGAGGCTGTCCGCGCCAGTGGTGCAGAGGACGGCACAGAGGTCACACTATGGATTTGTCAACCCCACAGTGTCACGAGAACCCCGCGGTGTCCGCAGCCGCGCGAGACGGCGACGACGACGCGCTGCCGCCGAGTTCCTGCGGGCGACGTCGGAACGAGCGCGGGTCGGGGCGTGACGGGCACGCACCGGACCTAGGGCCCCTCGTGCACACAGGGGGGGAGGACGGGCCGTCGTGCGCACCTTCCTCCTGTCGTTGATGTAGTCCCTGAGCTCGATGAATTTGTCGAGCGCGCGGAGCTCCACCTTGGAGTTGTCCGCGAGCGTGATGACCATGTCGCCCCACAGGCCCACGCCGCGCCCAATGACCTGCACGTTCTTCACCTCCTGCACACCGCCGCGACAGGCCCACGCTCGCCGCCTTAGTTGCGGCCCAGACCGTCGGCCGCGGGCGCCAGGGTGAGGGCGGGCGGCGGCGTGCGTTCGACAGGGCTGTGTGTGACGGGCTGCTGGGGCCCACCTGGTACGGCACGTCGAGCTGGTCGTTCTTCCACGGAGCAGTGGTGATGACGGAAATCCGGCGGTCCGTGAACTTGTACTTGACGAAAGCGGCGCGACCGATGGCCGCGAAGGTGAGCGGAAGCCACACCAGTGTTGGCGTCAGCGCAATGTTGACGGCCAAGTCACCCCTGCGGGGCGCAGTGCAACCATCGCACCGCAGCGTGACGGGAGCCAGCGACAGCGCTCCGCAAGCCGTCCCGCGTGCCGGGGGGGCGTCCGAGACCCGCCATGGATGCAGCGTCTCGTGCGTTCGAGCGCGCGGCGCGAGCTGCATGGCCGGCCGAGCTCTCACCTGTGCGGCGGCCCCTCGTAGTGGAGCTTCTCGTTCGAATAGTCGTACACCTTCTTGGGGGCTTTCTTCGCGGTCTTCGGACCGGACGTACCCTCCTGCAGACCTTGGAAGGAGGTTTGCGTCTCGCTCGCCACGGTCAGGCTGCGAACGATGCCCGTGCCAGCTCGACTACATCCGGTGACGGTCGGCAGGCACGCTGGCGCTGCGATCGCGGGCCTCCAGCCTCGAGCGGCACGACAGCTTCCGCGTGCAACCAGCGGACAGGGCGCCCCGCGCCTCGATTCCCCGCGGCGGAGCAAGTGCGGTGGCGCGATGACGGCTGCTCGACGGAAACGTGGCGCGCGGCGTGCTGTTCGGTGCAGTGACGCGACGGCGCGGCGCGGCAGGGGCGGGCGAGTTCTCTGCCAGGGACCAGCGGGCCTCGCCTTCTTCTTCCCCTCCCCCATCGGCGTCTGGCCCTTCGCCAGCTTCAGCCGCCTGATCCGCTCCTCGAAGTCGTCGTCGTCATCGTCCGACGCGGCGCGCACCAACACGGTGCGCCGCGCCGGAGCCCGAGCCTGGCAGGGTCGCGCATGGCCCCGCCCCACCGGCACCTTCACCTGCGACCGCGCACTCACGCTGGACAACATGACGTCTCGCTTGATGTCTGCCCCGTGGCGGGCGCGGCGCCGCGTCCATGAGTGCGGCCCCTCGCTGGCGACGGGAGGTGTGGGGGGCGGGGGGGGCGACTGCGCCACACACACAAAGTGGAGTCCGCCCGGCGCCGCGGGAGCCCGCCCGGCGCACTTCGGGCAGCGGCGCGGCGTCGACGCGGGGCACTGGGGCACCGCTGGCCACGGCAGGCGCCTGGTTCTTGAGGGGCGGCGTCGCGGGGCGCATGAGCGTGCCTCCTGATGGCGCCAAAGAAACGAGCGGGGCCTGCGGGCGGCGCCCGCGAACGGACAGACGAGGAACGGGAACGACTCGCCCAGCTCCGTGCGATCATTCTCGAGAGCGACAGCGATGACGTCGAGGTGCGAGGCAGCGCTCTTGCGGGAACCCTTGCCCTGCAGTGCACGTCCGGTGTGCGCCGCGGCCCGACGTCCACGCGTCGCTGTGCTGCGCCATCGCGCCTAGACGCGACCGACACGTCGTCGCTCCGGCGACTCCGCGCGGCGTCGACGCAGATCGTGGAGGAACGCGCTGCGAGGCCTGGACCATCTGGCTCGTCCGGTGTGAAGCGGAGGCGTGACGACGGCGGCTCAGACCCGCGAGCGGACGACGACGCACAGGATGCCCACAATGGTGCTGAAGAGGGTGGAGCAGAGCCTGCTGAAGCGGCTCAGGCGGGCAAAAAGCGCACCAAGCGCAAGGACCCCAACGCACCGAAGCGGGCGCGAAGTGCGTACGTCATATTCAGCGCCGAGCGACGGCCGAGCGTCAAGCAGGCGCATCCGGGTGAGTCAGCTGGGCGTGCCTCCAACCTCGCGATGGACCAAACAGTGCTCTTGTCATAGGCAGTCCATAGTTCCTTCGGCTGGGTGAAGATCGGGTCCGCACTGTCACGTCCCATGTGTCGTGCGCAGATTGGAAGCTTCCAGAGGTGTCCCGCGAGCTCGCCCGCCTCTGGAAGGAGTGTGCGGGTGACGATCGCAAACCATACGAGGAACAGGCGGCCAAGGACCGCGAGCGCTACGAAGCGGAGATGAAGGCATACAAGGCGAGCAAGCCGTGCGCTGTGCCATGCTCGATGTCTTCGACGTGCTGCGGCCACAGTGGGGCAGGTGCCGCCCTTTCCGTTTAATCACAACCTGCCGGCTCCGACGCTTGCCTGTGCAGGCGGCCCGAGGCGAGGCGCTGTCTGACGACGAGCAGGCGGACCGTCCGCAGGGCGGGGGGCGGAAGGGCAAGGGCAAGTCGAGGCTCCAGCCGCACGTCCTTGCAGCCCTGCTCGAGTTCGTGGCGACCAACCCTCAGCTCAAGATGGGCAAGGCGACGGACGCGTTCGCGGGGACGGAAATCGCGCAAGGCAGCACGAAGGCGGCCATCAAGGCGGCTATCAAAGAGTCTGCTGAACATGTGTTTGGACGATGGGTGATCAGGGAGGCGGCAGGTGCGCGTCAGCAGCGGCAGCGCGCGCTCTACGTGCATAACAAGAAGGGTCATGACGTGCCACGAAGCGACCGGTAGCCCTGCTCGAATGCGCTTGCTGCGCAGTGGTCGCTGCCGAGACGTCCTCGGAGCACCTCACTTCGCTCGAGGGCGCGAACACGACCGTCCTCAGCGAGGCTGCGCTGGACCAGCTCCTGGAGGACAAGAAGAACGGTGTGCGACCCCAGACGGAGGAGGACGGCGACCCCTACGAGCTCGAGAGCGATGAAGACCCTGCAGACTTTTTCTTCCCCGAGAGAGAGCTCAAGGCAAGTTTGCGGGTGCCCGCAAGGGGCGCAGAACCCTCTGCGCGCACTGCAAGTTGCCTTCGACCAGGACCCGCGACCGTCGCCGCACGTCCGGAACCTGCGACCGTGCAGGAAGTGGAACCTCCACAGGAAATCCTGATGCCCCTCCTGCCGTACCAGAAGGAATTCCTGTGGTGGGCGATGACTCAGGAGAAGGGTCCGTTCCAAGGCGGCCTCCTGTGCGACGAGATGGGCATGGGAAAGACTATTCAGGCGGTCTCCGTCATCGTCAGCCACAGGACTGACGACCAGTACGCCGATTTCGCGCCGGAGCCGCTTCCGCCGCTGAAGGAAGCGAAGCCGGAAATACAGTATGACTCGAAGGGCAAGCCAAAGAAGCCGAAGATGAGCCACTGGGAGGTCGAGCACCCGCGGCTGATTGAAGATGGCTGCGATGGGCAGCAACCCTGCAGAGCGACTCTCGTGCTCTGCCCGGTCGTGGCCGTCATCCAGTGGAGGCAGGAAATCGCGCGCTTCGTCAAACCCGGGACGCTGAAGGTGCGTCGGGCGCCAGCGCGCATGCTTGGGCCGCCCGTGAGGGGCAAGTTCAGCCCAGACGTAAGGCTCTTCATCTCGGATCCATCCTGCTGCAGGTCGTCACGTATCACGGACCGAAGCGCGGCGGAGTGACCGCGAAGGACCTGCAGGAGGCTGATGTGGTTCTCGCGACGTACAGTACGCTGGAGAACGATTACAGGAGATTCATGATGCCGCTCAAGGTGGAGTGTCCGTACTGCTCCAAGAAGTACTATCCAGATCGTCTGAAGGTGCACCTGAAGTTCTTCTGTGGGCCAGGCGCCCACAAATCGGACGCTTTGGCGAAGCAGGAGAAAAAGACGCAGAAAATCTGGATCATGAAGAATAAAGCCCTCAAGGAGGACAGGGAGAAAGAAAAGAGCAAGAGCGCTCCACGTGCGAAAAAGCAGGACCGCGCAAAGAAATCTCGGGTCACGAAAGGCGAGCTCAAACACTGCTATGCGTGAAGCAGTGTTGTTGTTGCTGGCCCACCTCCAGTGTGTCGAAGCAGGCGCGCGATCTCCTTTGCACCGCAGTGAAGAAAGAGGAGGACGACTGGGACGCGGACGAGGCAGGACCAAGCGACCCGTCGAAGGCTCGTTCGAGGTCGCGCCCGATCACTCCTGCGCGCACAGGCGGACACAGCGATGACGAGGCGGGCGGCGGCGGGAGCGACGATCCTGACTTCGAGGCGGACGACGTCGAGCACGACGAGGCGGAGGAGGATGCCGAGTTCGAAGGCGGCGAGGACGACGGGGCAGTCGAGAGTGGCTCGGAGGGGAGCGAGGAAAACCCAGAAGGTGACTCTTGGCAAGCGATGTGCCCCGCACATGTCTGTTCCGTGCCGAAGACAGGTCGAACGAACGGTCGCAGCTTTCCGCCGGCTTGCCTCTTGAATGCCCACATCTCCCCCCACTGGGCGCTTGCAGAGTACGACCCGGAGCAAGACGTCAAAGTCGCGGAGCTATTGAAGGAGTCCGAGACGAGCCGCGGCACGAGCATACTGCACAAAATTCTGTGGCGGCGCATCATCCTCGACGAGGCGCATTCGATCAAGGACCGCCGAACCAACACAGCACAGGCCGTCTTCGCCCTCAACGCCAAGTACCGCTGGGCCTTGTCCGGCACCCCGCTGCAGAACCGCGTCAACGAGCTCTACTCCCAGATCCGTTTCCTGCGGCCGCTGCCTTTCGCGTACTACTACTGCAAGCAGTGCCCGTGCAAGTGCCTGGACTACCCGTTCCGGAAGGACTGGAAGCAGTGCGAGCACTGCGGCCACTCCCCGATGCAGCACTTCTGCTGGTGGAACCGCATGGTGGCGAACCCGATCATCTACCACGGGTACAGGGGCCGCGGCAGGGCTGCGCTGCTTCGCCTGCGGCACGACATTTTGAACTCGCTCCTGTTGCGAAGGTGAGGCTTCGCACGGCGATTGTCTTGGCACGGGAACGCGCACCGCGACGCACTTCCCGTCGACTGCGCCGCTGCGTGACCGGTCCCAGGCCGTCGCCCCCTGCTGCTCGCAGGACGAAGGTGCAATGCGCAGACGACCTCGCCCTCCCGCCACGCGTGGTGACGTTGCGGAAAGAGCGACTCGACCCGTCCGAGCAGGACTTTTACGAGGCGCTCTACACACAAAGCACGGCGGAATTCGACTCATACGTTGCGGCTGGCACGCTGGTAAGGCATCCCCACGTGCTGCACGGCATCTAGGCCGCTGCTGTGCCGCTGTAGTCGCGCCTGATGCCAATTTTCAGCGGCAAGGTGCGGGTCTTTGAGTGCAGGTCAACAACTTCGCACACATTTTCGATCTCCTGATTCGTCTGCGGCAGAGCGTTTGTCATCCCTACCTGGTGATTCATTCCGCGTCGCGGGCGCTCGCTGCTCCGGCTGGCGATGACACCACCTTGACCGGCACTCCTGCGACGTCCAGTGGTACGCCCGGTGCAGCGGACTCCGCCGCAGAGGAGGCGGGCATGTGCAGCATTTGTCATGATCCGATTGAGGACCCCGTCACCGCTGAGTGCGGGCACTCGTTCTGCCGTCTGTGCGTCGGGGAGTATCTGGAATCTCTGGACGATCGGGCGCTGTGCCCGAAGGACACGTGCGGGAAGCCCCTCACAGTCAACCTCGGCATCGGCGCAGATGCATCGCCTGGCAAACAGCCCGCGCCGGTGAGTCGCTGCACGATGAAACCATGCAGCGCGAGCCTCACTTGTCTCGAGGCTCTCTGACGGTTCCGCGCCCTCTTCGATGCATCGTCGCAGCCGCCTGTGCTGTCCAAGCGGAAGCAGAAGTCCATCATCAACAGAATCGACAAGTCGAATTTCCGGAGCAGCACGAAGATCGAGGCCCTCAGGGAGGAGATCGACCTGATGCTCCAGAAGGCAAGTTCGCGCACGCATGCGGGAGCTGCTGCCCTGCCCTTCGCAAACACTCTCACTCCTGCACACCCGCCTGAACGGCTCGTGCAGGACCCGAGCGCGAAGTGCATCGTGTTCTCCCAGTTCACGAGCATCTTGGACATCATCGAGTTCCGCTTGCAGCAGTGCGGAGTGAAGACCGTGAAGCTGCAAGGCTCGATGTCCCTCGAGCAGCGCGACGCTGTCATCGACAAGTTCACCAACGACCCGTCGGTCGTCGTTTTCTTGATGTCTCTGAAGGCGGGCGGCGTGGCGCTGAACCTGACGGCTGCTTCGCACGTGATGCTGATGGACCCTTGGTGGAACCCGGCAGTGGAGCAGCAGGCGCAAGACCGCATCCACCGCCTGGGGCAGTACAAGCCCATCAGCGTGACGCGCTTCATCATCGCCGGAACCATCGAGGAGCGCATTCTCAAGCTGCAGGAGAAGAAGCAGCTCATGTTCGAGTCGACGGTCGGGCAGGACCACTCCGCGCTGGGCAAGCTCGGTGAAGAGGACCTCAAGTTCCTGTTCGGCCGGGGCTGATCGGCACGCCAGCGGAGCGCACACACCCCCTGTCCCGTGTCAGCCTCGCCATGTGAGCGGCTTGTCATGTCACTTGACTCGAAGCAGTAGCCGCGTGACTCCGCCTGCGCCAGCCACATCATCTGGAGGCGCACCACGCAGGCGCGCGCGAGGGACCACCACGAAAGCCCCTGGGGGTGCTTGCAGCAAGTCTGCCTGACCAGATGGACCCATGACAGGCGGCCCGGCCGGGCCGCCCGGGCGACAAGGCCGCACTTGATACCGCGCTTGCAAGCAGATGCCGTTTACCGCGCAGTAGACAAACTCGAGCGGTGTGGTCAAGCCCTGCGCGAGGCCTGCAACCCAGGAGTGCCACTGCGGTGCCGGAATCGCCTCACCACTGGCGCGGCCTTGCAGTTTGATCGCGCAGCCCCCCGGTGGACTTCAGCGTCACCGGGGCCAGGAATATCTAGGTGCGGGCACGTATTTCTCGGTTCGCGTGGCAGGAATGATGTTGGGCAACGTCCGTCGCTGTGCGGGCGCAGCTTGTCGCAAGGTGTTCGGGGCGGGTGCGGGCACCGAAAGTGGTACACATGTGCGCAGCTTCGGAAAGAAGGCGGATCCTTGGGGCTGGGGCCTTCCAGGTGCGTCGAAGGCATCGGAGTCGATGCCGCGTCGGCCTGCTACGTCAGACGCGTTCAACAACCACTGCAGTCTGTAGTCTGAAAAAGAGCATCTGACGCATGGCGACTGCTCGAACAGCCCGGGCGTCCACGCGGCGTTGGCTGCGATCCAAGGCCTGGCTTGCATGAACTCTTGCAGTGCCTCCCCCTGGGTCGACCGTCGTTGACCCGAATCGCCACGCTTGCATGATGAGCGCGTTTGCCATGTGCTTGACGGCCGACGTCCTCGTTTTGTGCACGCCTCGGCGGTTTTTCGGACGTGCTTGCAACCAAGCTGCCTTCAACTCCGGCCGCAGAGGGTTTCTTCGCGGAGGGAACGCAATCTCGAGGAGCAGGAGGGTTCAAGTACGGAGAGACGCCGCCCGCGCCGGGAATCCCGCGGAAGTGGGAGACTTGGGAGGCCCCGTACTACTTTGCTGTCTTTGGCAGCCTCTTCGCCGTTGCCTGGGTGCACTTCGTCGAGTACGACCCGGAAAACAACCCGAACCACACGACGATGTCTAAGTACGCGGCGAAGGAGGCAAACAGGCGCATCACGGAGCTGCGTGAGCAGGTGTGTGTGCCTCGGCTCGTCTCCTGCTGGCACACATAGCCGCCCTCCCTGCGCTCCTCAGTGCCTTGGTGTGCGTCCACGCGAGCACCCTTGCCGGCCGCGTCCTGTCGTCGCCCTGCTGCCGGCCACGGCGCGCTCCCCCGCATCCGATGTGCAACACAACACATTGATGGCAACTCGCAAGCACCTTCCCGCGTTCGCAGGGTCTCACGCCCGAGGACACGGGCATGTACCACCAGTTCCCGTTCGCGCGCCGCCGGAGAGAAATCATGGAGGCCAAGGCCGCTGCGGAGGCCGAGGACGAGTGAGAGTGGGCACTGCGCCCCTCCTGATACAGCGCCCGCGAGGCGCAAGCGGGGACCCCAAGTGGCCGCGTGCTCCTCCAGGCACGGTGGTGGGCGGGCGGGCGAGCACTTGCAGCGCAAGACTCATGTCGCGAGACACCACAGGCCTGGGCGGGAACCGGTGTGACGCACGCACTGACTCGCGTGGCGCCAGACAAAGCGTGGCATGCACGCCAGTCCACGCGCTCGCTTCGCGCCGGCGCAGTTGCATGTTTGCGTCAGGGAGGCCACCTGGCGCACAACGTCAGGAGCCCAACAACGCTGAGATCGCATCATGCTCGGGACGTGACAGGCCACGCTCCTGCGGTCATGCGACAGCCAGTCCACCGGCGCGGGCGTTTGTGTTTGTCTATAGCTTTGGGAGCTGCAGCTTTTGGGGACGCGTCCTGGCAAACCGTTGCGGCGGGCAAACAGCAGGAGGGTCGGTGGGGAGCAGGCGCACGGGGAACACTGCCGCCAGGTGGCCACATGGGCCACCGGCCGCACGTCCTCCTCCTCGCCTCGACGCCGGGCGAGCACAGGGGTGGAGTGACGTGCCGAGCCACTGTTGCATTGACTCAGGTTTCAGGCCCGCTGCCCCGGGGCAGCTGTTGGGGGGCGCGGCTGGCGGCAATCGGCAGTTGGCGTATGGGTCGGCGGAGGTTCCGCGTGGACTATTCGTTTCTCTACGCGGGTTGCGACGGTTCCTGGGACACGGCAGCGAACAATCCAGTGTAGCTCTCTCGGCCACCATGGCCCCGGGCGATGAGAAGCCCCGCAACCTGTTCCCGACATTAGCCAAGTACCTAGACAGGCATCTCATTTTTCCAATCCTGGAGTTCCATGAGCTGAAGGGGACGTATGCAGCGGAGGAGGTTGCCAAGGGCAAGATAGAGCTGCTGCAGAAAACCAACCTGATCGACTTCGCGGCTGATCTCTACAAGCAACTTCACCACACTGATGAGGTGCCACAGGAGCTCACCAAGCGAAGGTGCGGGCGAGAGCGCCCGTGCGCAGTGGCCGCCGTTGCGCGCCGTCCCCCGTGGCCGCTCGGAGGGCGCAAGGCAGGATCGCCTGGGCACCTGCTTTTCCTCGTCGCCATTTTCGGCGGCCGTGGCGTTGCGCTGCGATCCGCATGCGAGGCGCTGCGGCGTTTAGGGGGACAGACCTGTTGCAAGGCATTTTTCCTCCCTGCAACGAGGCCCACACGGCGTTTTTCCCCTTTGTTAGCTGCTGCGCCTCAAGGGCATCGCGCGGCAGGCACAGCGCGGCCGTCGCGTGCCATGTACACTTCCTCTTCGCAAGTGGCGGGGCAGCAAAAGCCTGCTTCAGCACACCAAGCCGCGACCGCCCGCACGACCTCCTTCCGTCGCAAGGGTGTCCGGCAGCTGCGCGTAGCGCGCTTGTCTCTGCGTCTCACGGTTCCGCGGCGACCGCGCCTCCGTGCCGCTTGCACCTCGTCTGCACTCCTGTTTGCTCAGCAATAGTGTGGCCCCTCGCCCTCTGAGATATGCTGCCAAAACACTCATTGTTCCACGAGTGTTCTGCGTGCGCAAGCAGGCCGGAGGTCATCGCAAACTTGCGGCGGCTGGAGGAGAAGGCGCGGCCGATGATTCAGTTCCTGTCCAACGCGGAGCTTGTCAGCCGCCTCCGCAAGGACAAGACGTTCAACCTGCAGTTCCTGCACGAGGAGTTCTCCATCGGCCCGGAGCAGATCGACGCCCTGTACCAATTCGCCAAGTTCCAGTACGAGTGCGGCAACTACCAGCAGGTGCGCCTCGCCGCCGGGCGCCCCCCCCGCCGCGAGGTCGCGCGCCTCGGACAGCGCCTGCGGGCCCTGCAGTGACGATTGGCTTCACCCAGCTCACTACGAGCTACGGCAATGAATTCATCACAGCCATTTCTCACGTTACATGAGCTGAGCAGCCGGCCGCAGCGCGTCCCCCGCCGCCGCCCGCGCGCGCCGCCGCCGTGCACGCGGCGCGTCGTCGCGAGCGCCCCCGCGCCCGCGCGCCCCCCTCGCAGGCGGCCGAGCTTCTGGACCGGTACATCACCCTGTGCACGTCGACGGAAAGGCTGTTCAGCTCGCTGTGGGGGAAGCTGGCGGCGTCGATCATGCAGGCGGGGCTCACGGGGTCGTGGGAGGCCGCGCAGGAGGACCTCGGGCGGCTGAAGGAGGCGATCGACAACAAGACGCCCAACTCGATGGCCCTCAACCTGGTCACCCAGCGCGTGTGGCTCATGCACTGGTCGCTCTTCGTGCTCCTGAACGTGTCCGGCGGCCGCAGCGCGCTCGTCGACCTGTTCCTCCAGGAGCAGTACATGAACGCCATCCAGACGCTGGCGCCACACCTCCTGCGGTACCTGGCCGTGGCCATCGTGACCAACAAGTCCGCGCGGCGGTCGGCGATGCGCGAGCTGGTGACGGTCCTGAAGCAGGAGCAGTACGAGTACCGCGACGCGATCACGGAGTTCGTCCTGTGCCTGTTCGTGGAGCACGACTTCGACAAGGCGCAGGAGATGCTGCGCGAGTGCGAGCAGGTCATGTCGGAGGACTACTTCCTCGTCGCCTGCAAGGACGCGTTCCTCGAGTGCGCGCGCCAGTACATCTTCGAGACGTACTGCCGCCTGCACTCGTGCATCGACATCAAGATGCTCTCGGAGCGCCTCAACATGAACGAAGACGACGCCGAGAAGTGGATCGTCAACCTCGTCTCCAGCGCCCGCCTGAACGCCAAGATCGACTCCGCCAACGGCACCGTCGTCATGGGCCCGCAGCACTCGAGCCCCTTCGACCAGCTCATGAGCCGAGCGCGGTCCCTGGCCATCCGGACCTACATGGTGGCCAACGTGGTCGTGGGCGGCCGCGTCTGACGACCGGCCCGTGTGACGACCGACGAGCCGACGCGCCGCCCTGCACCCAGCCCCTCGCGCTCACCCACCTCGCCCCCGCGCCGCATGCCACAGCGCGTCCAGCTGCGGGCGCCCAACGTCGCGGCGCGCCCCGTCAACCCAGGGCAGCACAGCTGCGACAGTCGGGCTGGTGGCCAGCAGCGTGGTCGCGACGCCGAGCGCAGACCCGACGGCGACATCGCTGATGTGATGGCGCGCCAGGACGACTCGAGACATGCTCGTCATAGAGGCCCACGCCACAGCCGCCGCGGACCACCAGGCCCCCGCGCGCATGACGACGACGACGAAAGTGGCTATCAGCCACGAGCGCGACGCGTGTCCGCTCGGGAACGAGAACCGATCAACTGCGACGGCCACATGGAAGTCCTTCAAGCCTCCCGGCGGCCTGCCCCGGCGCACGGCCGCCTTGAGAGTCCCAACGAAGATCAGGTCCAGCACCAGCGCGAAGATGAGGTCGTAAGCAAGCTGTCTCAAGGCTGCTGCGCCCTTCGGAACGGCCAGTGCGAGCACCAGGGCAACGGGGATCCACAGCCGTCCGTCGCCACTCAGCTCCAGCGCCTTGCACCACTGGCGGACGCGTCTTGACTCCGACACAAGGGAGCTCGACGCCTGAGCGTCGGCGCTGTCCGCGGCGCGGAGTAGGTCTGCGACTAGCATCCGTCCAGAACGCCAGGCACGGCGTCAGCTGGAGTGCACGCGGATATCTCCGGGCTGTTGATCCAGAGAGCGAGTCATGATAGCGCTGCGAGGTGCCCCTACTCGAGTCGGGCTGCGGCCAGTCTGGGGCCGCCGGGGCGTTGCAAGCCTCAGGCTGGCACTGCCCGACACCTCACTGCGTGACACTCACGCCCCGCGGGCGCGCCGACAATGCCCTGCGCCGTCGTCCAAACCCGTCACGTCGCCAGACACGGTACTCCTGACCAGGAACGCGGCCGGCGGGCCGTGGCGGTGCGGACAACAGCTGCGGAGCTTTACAAACGGCGATTGCCGCGGGAGGGCCCTGCCACCACCCGTGCGCGCTTGCAGGGCCATGGCAGTGGTGGGCGACCAGCCTGGGCGACGAAAGGGCCCGTCATACGTCCTGATACATTCGCGGCCTCCTTCCGCCGGGCACGGCGAGGGAGGTGGGACGGCCTCCGAAGACTTGCTGGGGCTGCCGCTCGACGTCGTGCGACCCGCGCGCAGAACGCTTCGAAGCAGTTCGCGATCGCCGCCGACCCGGAGGGCGACGCGCGTGCCCCGGACGAGCCACGACGGCGCCAACCCGTGGGATGCGACCCACCAGCAGACGGGCGGGGCGCTCGTGCTCGCCGGGGAGGCGATCAAAGAGCGCGCTGAGGACAGCGCGAAGCGGATAGAGGTACCGACGTCTTCGCAGCGGGGCAAGCCTCGCGATTGTCGATGCCAGCAACGCGCGTGGAGCCCGCTCGCCTGGCCAAAGGACGCACACGCACCTGGCCTGCGAAGGAGCCCGCGGCGACGCTCGACCTGAGGTCCCGTTCCCCGCAGGCATGGAAGGCGCGAGCGGCGAAGATCAGAGACGCGAATATGCGGATGAGGGCGAGCCAGAAGGCCATCACAGCCACCATGGCGGGGCTGGAGCGGGACAAGGCAGCGCGGAGCGGCGTGCGTCAGCGGACGCCCTCGCGGTCGCCTGGGCGCGCAGTCTGGCGGCATCCTTCGCCCATCCCCGTGCGGGGCACCGCGAAGATGCCCTACACTTCGCCCACGCGGACAAGGACGCCAGGTGCGCCCTGGAGGCGTGTGTGTGTGCGTGCGGAGGCAGCGGGTCGGCCGCGCCGCAGGTTGCGCCGCCCTGGGAGGCGCGCTGCTGACCGTCGGCGAGTGCACCGGTGCGGCTGCAGGTGCGTCGCCGAGTCGGCAAGCAGCCCCAACGGCGGGAGGCCTCGCCACGGTCGAGTACGTGGACCTGCGCGGGCAGGCGGAGGGGCGCCGCTCGCCGCGCGCGGCACGAGCGCTGTCGGCGCGGCGGGTGGGAGAGGCTGCCGAGGTGGCCGCGACGGTGCGTCACGTTCCGGCGTGGTCGTGAGTGCAGCTCGACTCAAGCGCACGACTTGCGCCCTCGAGTGACGCTCGCGCGCCCCGGCTTCCCCCGTGCACGCGCAGGCGGCGACTCGGTGGGAGGCTGCAGCGACGCAGGACCGTCACCGCCCGCTCGCGCAGTGCGCGCAGGACTGGCAGCACGGTTTGCGCGAGGGCGGGGCGCGGGCGGGCTCGCGCTCGCCCGCGGGACACCGCCCCGGCGCCGCGTCGCCCCCGCGACTCGTCGCGCCCCCGCGGTCGCCCCGACCGGCACGCGCACCGCGCCTGGACGTCCCGGCGCTGGCCACCACCGTCACGCACCCACCACCCCTCGCTGCCAGCCCGCCCCGCAGCGCTGAGGCGGAGTCGGCGGACGTGCTTCGCCGGATCCTCGCCGGTGTCTCCACGGGCGGCG
Organism: Pedinophyceae sp. YPF-701; assembly: GCA_916048055.1. Lineage (NCBI taxonomy): Eukaryota > Viridiplantae > Chlorophyta > Pedinophyceae > Pedinophyceae sp. YPF-701. The sequence continues at coordinate 1,165,721 of CAJZHL010000012.1, read as the reverse complement.
CGGCCGGTTGCAACGCGCCGGCGTCGCCTCGCAGGCCGCCCGAGGCGGGTGCGCTGGATTTGGCAGAGCAGCGCCTGGCGGGGGAGATGGCGCGGTTCGAGGCGGCGTGGCGCGCGGTGCAGCGGGCGCGCGGACTGCAGGACCTGCGGGAGGCGCGGCGGGTGCGGCTGGCGAAGCGGGAGGCGGAGCTGCGTGGGGACCTGGAGGGGCGGGTGCGCGGGCTGCTCGCGGAGCGGGCGGCGGAGCTGGGACGGTGCGAGGGGCTGCGGCGGGAGCTGGCGCGGGAGCTGGACGCGCTGCAGGGCGTGGTGCGGCTGCTGGACGCGCGGCAGGCGGAACTGGAGGCAGCGTACGACGACTGCCTGGACGAGCTGCGCGGCGGGTACCACCGCGAGCTGGAGCGGATGGCGCGGGCGGAGCAGCGGGAGGAGATCGCCGCGGAACATGCGGCGCAGCTGCCCGCGCCGGGGGGCTGAGGGGACGCGGGCGGCGTAGGCGGCCCCCCCATGTGAGGGTGTGTGCCACTCTGGTGACACGCGAGAACTGCGAACGTGGCTGCGGCCGGTCGCTGCAGGGTTGGCGCGAGGGGCGTGCGCTGCCGCGGCGATTTGGGCGCGAATCGCGCCAGCTGACGTGAGGTACAACAAGCCCTGACGCACTGCAACGACACGCACCTGGTGGGGCGCCACGAGGCCGGGAGTTCGGGGAGATCGCAGCCAGTTGCAGCCGACCAGCCGCTCGCCGCTGGCTTCGCCCGGCGCCGATGGAGGCGTGAGAGTGGTGCTGAGCTGCACTTGCAACCTCAGGCACGGGCACCATGGTGGCGAACGAGAAGAATCGCGTCACGCCTGCGCAGCATGCGGAGCACAAGAGGATCCTCGCGGCGCTGCTGAAGCAAGAGCACAACAAGGTGTGCGCGGACTGCAAGTCGCGAGGTCCGCGCTGGGCCAGCGTCAACTTGGGGGTTTTCATGTGCCTGGAATGCGCCGGGGTGCACCGATCCATGGGCGTACACGTGTCGAAAGTGAGGTCGACGGACATGGACACATGGTTGCCGGAGCAGGTCCAGTTCATCCAGGTGAGGCTCGCTGCCTGGCTCTTCAGGTCGCCCTCACGCCACGCCAGGGACGTCCCGGGGGGCACACGAGGCGGACCGATGTCCGAGAACGAACGCACTGCCGGACCACGTGGCTTTGGGAACGTCAGGTCCCGCCGCGAACGACAGCAAGCCTGCGACCTTCCCCCTACCCTGGGCCCGCGTCCTTCGGCACCCTGCCACGTGCCACCCGTGCATCGACGCGCAGTGCAGAGCACTCGAAAGATCATAGTCGCCGACTTCCATCGTTTGTGGCCGGCGACCGGGCCGGCCGGCCATCACGGGCCACGGTCACCCTTGGCGCCCCTCTGCGGGGCTGGGCCGGCGCGCCGCGACCCCCGCGTCCGTGCGCGACCACCGCGCGGGACGCGTCCATAGATCGTCGTCACGCGAGCACCTCCGACCACGCCGCGGTCCCGTGCAGGTGATGGGGAACGCGAAAGCCAATGCGTACTGGGAGGCCAACTTGCCCGCGAACTTCCGGAAGCCAGACAGCTGCGACCGGTCGTTCATCGAGCAGAAGTACATCAGGGGAAGGTACCGCAGCAGCGAGAAGCCTCCGACCATCGAGAGGTTCATGCGCGGGGAGATGGACCCGCCCCCTGCCTCTCAGCAGAAACCCGCCCCGGCCGCCGCGCACGCACCGCCGGCGCCGAGCGGGACCGTCGCCCCCATGCTCGCGGCACCGGGCGGGCGGCCAGCCGCTCCCCGCGCGCCGCCATCCGCGGCCCCAGCGCCGGTGCCAACTGCGCCTGTTCCGGTGGACCTCCTCGGGCTGGACGACCCGGTCCCCGCGCCAGCAGCAGCACCGCAGCCGCCCGCCCAGGCCCCACAGGCTCCCGTGAGCTTCGACGCGGGCTGGGATGCCTTCGCAGGTACACCCTCCCCCCCTACTGGTAGCGCGGCAGGGACTCGCCGCTGTTCGCTGGTTCAGTTCGCGGGGCGCGACGCGGACGGGTGGCACACGACACGCCGTGCCGTCCGGGGCTTTGGCTGCCTCCGCGCACAGTCGTCCGACACGTTGGCATGTCACTGTTGCACTGCAGGGCCCGTGCAGCAGCAGCCGCCATCGGCCGCGCCAAGAGACGGCGGCCTGGACAGCATCGGCACGTTTGCTCCCGGCGCGCAGCCAGCGCAACGTCCGACGGCTGGAGACCCGTTCGGCGACTTGAACTTCACCCCGCCAACACCAGCGCCCTCTGCGGCCACCGGTCCTCCCGGCGGGGCCCTCGGCGGGCTCGGTACAGCAGCAGGCGCAAACCCGGCTGCCGGAGCGTTCGCGAGCCCCGCGGCGCCTCAGGCAGTGCCCCACCATACGGCACACCACTCGTGGAATGGCGAGGCGCACCACGCCGCCCCGGCGCAGGTCGGCGACGGGCTCCATCCATCGGCGAGCGCACAACAGCTGGGCGCGGAGCCGGCGAGATCGAAGCCGGCGAGATCGAAGCCCACCAACGACGACATCATGGCTCTCTTCGGCCCACCCGCCGCCGGTGCTCTCGCGCCAGCTGCGCCGCCCGCCACGCCGCCGTATGGCGTGCCGTGGCAGCAGGGCGGGTCCGTGGCAGGAACCGGCGGCCCGATGGTGGGGGCTGCTGCCGCAGGTGCGTGGCAACAGCCCGGGTTCGGGGGGAGCGCTGCGCAAGTCGGCTGGCAGCAACCGCAGGCGCGGCCAGCTGCGGGGCAGCAGTGGGCACCGCAGTGGCAGTAGGCGAGGACGGCTGCTGCGCGCTACTGGTGGCAGTGACATCCAGCGAGAGAGGGCCTGCAGCTGCGCCAACCAGAATCATTGACGCGCGCCTGCATCGTGCGTGCCACCGTGTGATCGACGTGCTGCCCGACGGCACATTGGGATTCCGGCCGTGCGTGCCCATGTGTCTCTCGCCATTGCAGCCAACGGTCTGCTCGCTCAACGCGGCAAAAGGCGTCGACGTCGCCTGACGCGAGGAGCAAGGTGCCGGCATGCAGACGGGGCGCGAGTCCCGCGGCGCTCGCGGCCAAGTCGACCTGTGGGCGAGGTGCCGAGTCAGCCTCCAACAGACGGGCTGAGACCCCCGCCGCGTACGCGCGAGGCAAGGCTGTGGCGCCGCCGCGCGTTCGAGTACTTGAAAGTACACGCACGAGAAGACCGAAAGCGACAACCAGGCGCGAAGTTTCGGAAGCGAGCAGCTGCTCGAGCTGCAGGAAATGCGCAGCGCGGTTGGCGCGGCCCAGCCCAGGCACGTCGACGCACTTCGCCCGCCCCTGTGGTGGTCTGATTTCATGAATTCGCTGTGCGGCGCCCGCTTGCGACTCGGCGCGGAACGTACGGTACTCGCAGCCCGCGCTCAGCACCAGGGAACAGAAGGCACACGTTGGCTGCATCCCGCTGAGCGCCGTCCAGCGGCCCGTAGGTGCCGAGGATGCGCCGCGTGCCTTCCAGGCTGTCTGTGGTCGGCGCTTCGAGCGGGACGGCGCGATATACCCCGTCCTGCCGCCGGCGTGCTCGTTCAGTTCATGCTGGGACTAAAGCGTTGCCCTGCCGCGCTGTTGACGACGACGTGCAGGTGTCCTGCCGCGTGCGGGCTCCACGGGTTGAGAGGCGATGGAAGGCAGGGTGGGCATTTCGAGCGGGGGGCTCCGCTGCAGGGGTGGCGCGCGGTGAGAGTGGCGCGCCACCAGAGGCTCGGCTGGCGACGAGAGCGCTCCGGCCGCGGAGGTGCAAGGGTGAGCCGTGCGCCCGCGCCGACGAAACGACTGCCGCGCGACTGATTGCCCGGCAAGCTGCCCGGGCCACTTGGTCCCCTCCCTCTCGCGCCCTGCCTCCTTGGCGCTGACACGACGCGCCGCGCGCGCGCCGTTTCGCGGATGGGCCGCTGCGATCGATCGCGGCGCTTCGTCCCACCGCGACTGACACCGACGTGTGCCCAAGACGGATGCACCTCGTTCGCGCACGAGCCCGCGCCCCGCGCAAGCCTAGCAGGCCCTGCCGCACGAGTCCCACGGTGCCCTTCGCCCCGCACCCACGGGCCCCAGAGATCGATCCCGCGATTGCAGGTGGGTTCGTGGCTCGGGGGAGCTGATGTGTTCAGGGTCTTCAATGGCGGGCGGGCCCGGTCATCGTCACCGGAGAGGTCGGCACCGCAACAGAACGACGGCGCGGGAGGCCGCCAGCAGGCCCTGCCGGCCGTTGCACACACCCTCGGCGAGCTCGATCAAGTGCAGCACCCGCGCAAGGCGAAGGCACAGGTCCGTGGAGGGCCGCGCGGGAGCCCCTGCCGCGCTGCCTCGGAACTCGCGACCCCAGCAACACGGCCCACGGGCCGCCCGCGCGCCCGGAGCGCGCGCTCTGCGCCGCCGCCGCGCCGCGCACTGCTCGTGCCCGCGCGACACGCCGCGCCCCTCCTCCCTCACCGCGCCCCGCCCCGCCCCCCGCCGACGCTCCCCGCAGCCCCCGAAGAAGAAGGCAGCGCGGCGGGTGCCGAACCTCATTCCGTACCTGGCGCCCGTGGCGCGAGGCGAGCTGCGGCACCTCCGCTTCCTGTCGTCGCTGTCGTCGCTGACGTACCGCATGGAGCGCCTCACGCCCGCGTTCCTGGACCAGGTGCACAACCTCAAGCTGGTCACCACCTCGCGCGCCTGCTCCCTCCCGGTGGCCGCACCCTTCGAGCCCCCCGGCGAGGTGTTCGCGTACGGCGACGCGATGGCGACGTTCGCCTCCGTGGACGGCGGGCTGGTCGACGTGGCCAGCAGCCTGCCGCCCCCGCTGTCCGCCGAGGGGTTCGGCGCCGACAACGAGCTGCCCCCCGGGGGCGAGGAGCGCGCGGTCGCGCGCGGCGCCGCGGAGCGCGAGGAGGAGGAGGCACGGGAGCGCGTCCGGCGCGCGATGCTTCGGCTGGGCACCGATGAGCAGCAGGACCTGACGGTGGAGGAGACCCTCGCGCGGCGGCTGGGCGACGCGGCGGCGGCGGCGTCCGACCGCGGCGAGGAGAACTTCCTCACGCGCGCGGCGGGCAACTGGGCCATCGCGAGCACCCTCGGGAGCGTGCTGGACGCAGTCATGACCTCGCTGCCGGGGCTGGGCCACGGGCGGCAGCAGCGGCAGCAGCGGCAGGACTGCGGCCCGGCGGCGATCGTGATGGGCCCGTCCGCGCGCGCGCTGGAGCCCATCCCGACGGAGTGGTTCGTGTGCGACGACGACGTGTCGCGCACGCGCTACGTGGTGATCCAGGGCAGCGACAACGTGGACTCGTGGATCACCAACCTCACGTTCGAGCCGGTGCCCTTCGAGGACCCGAAGCTCGAGGTGACCATCCACAAGGGCGTGTACCAGGTCGCGCAGTCGCTGTATGAGCGCATCGTGCCGCTGGTGCACGACCACCTGTCGTCGTCGCCCTACGCGCGCGTGTGCTTCGTCGGACACTCGCTCGGCGGCGCGCTGTCGTCCGCGCTCATGATGATGGCCATCCACCGCGGCGTGGCCAAGCCCGAGCAGCTCGAGCCCGTCTACACGTTCGGCGGCGCTGCGGCGTTTTGCGACACGCGCCTCGACCGCGGCGGCGACGCGCCCGGACCCGTGGCGCCCGAGGACGCGGCGCGCGGCCACAACTGCCCGTTCCTCGCGCGGTTCGGCCTCCCGCCGTCGATGGTCAAGAACGTGGTGATGCACCGCGACGCCGTCCCGCGCGCCTTCTTCTGCGACTACTCGCCAGTGCGCGACATCATGCTCAGCTGGGGCGGGCCGTACGCGAAGCACCCGCTGCTCGCGAAGCCCAGTCGGCGGTCAGGCAAGCCGGTTATGTTCACGTTCCCCGGGCAGATCATGATCCTGCAGCCCGCAGCGCACCTGCACTTCGTCGCCGAAGAGGAGGGCGAGCACGAGCTGCTGCCGCGCGGCGGCGGGCTCTGGACGATCGTCGAGCCCGACTCCGCCGCCGGCAAGCGCGCGGCGCGGCAGCGGGCGATGGGGCTCATCGACCGCGCCATGGCGGGCCCTTCGGCCAAGCACGCGAAGAGCAGGCCGCACCCGCGGAACGGCGACCTCCCCCTGAGCGAGTACGCGACGGCGGTCGGCGGCGATGGGGCGTCGATGATGGACCTGATTCCCGTGCGGGGTGCGCTGGCCACGAACGTTCCGCCGGAGGTAGCGGAGGTGACTGTGGACCTCGACGACGAGGAGGTCGAGGAGTACGACCCCGGGAGCGCGTGGGAGGCGGCGCTTGCGGCCATGGACAGTCCCCACCCTCTGATCGACATCCTGGCCAGCAGCCGCGCGTACGGGGACAACGGGTCGATCAGCCGCTACCACAACCCGGACAGCTACACGCGGGCGCTGCGGTGCGCGTACTACATGCGGAAGGGCAGCATGGCGGGCTGCACACACGTTGAGGGGGACATGCCCGCGCCAACGGCCTCACGGCGAGCACAGGCGGAGACCCGCAGCCGCGCGCAGTGACAGTACAGGCATTTTTTTCGCGAACGGATTCTCGCCCTCGAAGAGACTTTTCCAGCGGCACACACCGATGGTGACACACGTTGTAAATACGTCACGCAGTCGGCTGCCAGGATCTTGCTCACATTGTCTGCCTTGTCTGCTGTGTCAGTCTGCCGCCCCGATCAGGACGATAGCACACCCGCATTTCGTTTCGTGCGCGGGTGGTCAATTACTACTTTGTGAGTCTCGCCTGCCGTACCATTTCGGTCGCTCAGGCATCCTCGCGGTGAAGGTGCTTGTAGTCTACCTAAGGTCAGCAAAGTAAGAGTCCGTACGATCGGGGGCGGGGGCGATGCCTGCCACAGTAGCTGTTGCATGTAGCCGCGTGTTACTACACTCCGCGCGTGCCGGGGCATGTCGGGTCGGACCGGCCTCTGCCTCACTCAGTAACCCCCTTGGGAAGACCCGCCTACAAAGCGGAGCGCTCCGCCGGCTCGCGCGCTCAATCGGCTCGCATCATTTGATGCAAGCCGCCGTGTTGTGCCCAACAGGAGTTTGCGATCGCGTCAAAGCGGCGCGCTTGCTGTGGCGAAGCGGTTCATCGCGATATGGCGGCGCATGCCGGGCAGGCACTTTCGAAGCAGCCCAACCGCTCACCTTACCCATAGTCCTTGCATCCTCTGGTCTCGAACGTCTCGTCAAAGGCCTCAGAAGCCTGCTTTAGTCAGCAGTCCATCAGGCGAGGCGAGGTGAGACGGGGACCATGCTGCTGTGCGGGTGTGCTGACGCTTGGCGCCCGCGTGAATGCGTGTGGACCGTCTCACAGGTCGCTTCGGGCTCGAGACGGGCCGCCTGCGCGAGGCGCCGCGCCTTGTCTCTCCTTTTAGTTGAGAAGTCGAGAGACCCTCGACGCCGCACAGCAGTCCTCAATAGACTGCTGGCTCGTCCGCACTGCGTATGAGAGTGCACCGCTGCCGAAATGCGGTGCACTCGCTGCATGGCAGACCCGTCAAAGCTGGTTCATTCTCACCGCTGCAGTTTTAGCGCCCGAGGTGCACGAGGCTGAACAAGCCCGCCAGAGGAGCGCAAGGCTGTCGGCAAGCCGTGCTTGCGCGAGCTCACGGCCAGCCGCTGACAATGGCGGCGCCTTCGGTCGGTGGTCAGGTCAGCCGACAAAGCACCTTGGTTGTTGCACTCCTCGCCGCTTCCCCTGGATGACAGCGCTTCAGAGCGGTTCCCGTGCCGCGAGCGTGTTCGGGCATCGTACTCGTCTGAACGGCACCACTGCGGTCCCGTCCAGGGGCGCAGCGGGATCGCCGCCGCTGGATTGCTCATCAAGGCTTAGCGGCCGCTCTGCGCCTTGCACCCGCGCACTCACGATTGCTCCCGCCGCCCCGTGCATACTTGATAGATGCAGAGCTCCGAGGGCGCGCTGGCAGTCGACGATCCGTCTGGTCCGCGGCTGTCCTCGGGCGTGACCCCTGCCAAGCGCAAGGCCAAGCCACTGAGCCTAGCGGAAGAGTCGGACGTCTCCTTCGGACGCGAGGAAACCGGGGACGACAGCCCTGATCAGACAGCGTCGCAGGCAGTCGGTCGCGGACGCGGGAGAGGTGCGCTGTCGGCTCGGCCCGCATCGCAAGGTCAACAACTCCTGCCGGCGCCTCCTGCGCCCCTGATGCTGCCATCGAACCGGCTCGCCACCGCGACGGAGAACGCAGGTCGCGGTCGTGGAGGACGCGGGCGTGGCAGAGGCGCCGGGCGCGGGAGGGGCGGGCGGGGTCGCGGCGAGGCCAGTGCGGGGGGCGGTGAAACTCCCGCGCCCGGCGACGCTGACGATGACGATGGGGGCGACGACGACTACAACAGGTGCGACGCCCGCCCGTCGACGGTCCGCGGGGCCGTCGCAGGACACGCACCCCCCGCCCGCACTCGACTGAGCGGTTGATCCACGTGCTTGTTCGCCCGCGGCTGCCGCGCAGCGACGATGAGAACCGGGGGCTGCTCGAGGGCCTCCAGGAGCGCCTGAAGGCTGCGCGCGAGTTCGAGAAGGCGCGCGCGTCCGAGGGCCTCCCGGCTTACCGGACAGAGTGGGACCCAGAGATCACCGCGGACCTCGCGCAAGCCTACGGCCTGCTCCGCGCGCTGTCGTGGGTGCTCAAGCTCTCTCCGTTCTCGTTCCAGGACCTGTACGACGCCGTCGTCTTCCCGGGGGCGTCCACGCTGGTCGACGAGGTCCACGTGTGCGTGCTGCGCACCTTTGCTGCCAACGACACCAACCAGATGCGCAAGGCCCGCAAGATCGACGTGGGCCTGCTGGACCCGGTCACGTGGCCCGAGTTCCTGTGGGACTGGCTGCGGATCATGAATGACCCGAACGTGCGGAGCATGGAGACGAAGCCCGACCGCGCGCGCCGCCTGGGCGGCTGGGTCCCGTCCCTGCTCGCGAGCGGGCACATGGGCCCGCGCGGCATGGAGGGGGTTCCGCGGCTGCCGGACCCCGCGGAGGCCGAGGAGGACCCGCCCGCGACCTTGGAGGCACACCTGCCGGGGCTGCGGCAGTCGCGGCTGTCTGGGCTCACGGCGCGGGCACGCGCGGAGTACTACAGCCTGCCGCCGCGGGTGAAGGCGGCGGTGCTGGCAGGCGTGGTGGACGACCTGTTGGAGATGGGGGCGGTGCGCGAGGAGCTGGAGAAGCGTGAGAAGGGGCACAAGTTCTTCGGTGGGCCGGGCGGGCGGGGCGGCATGTACGGGATGTGGAGTGAGGACGAGCGGAGGGAGCGGCGCGCGCGCATCGCTGCTGGCGAGGCGGACGGGAACCTCGAGACGTGCGTGCTGTGCAAGCAGGGGGGCAACCTGGTGTGCTGCGACTTCTGTCCGGGCACGTACCACATGCGGTGCATCGGCGAGACGCCCCGCGCTCTGTCGGACGAGCGGGACTGGAAGTGCCCGGAGTGCGAGTTCGGCGGCCGCGACCAGTCGGCGGGCCTGCGCGCGCCCCGCACCGCCATTGACGGCGACCAGCGCTCCTTCATCATCTACCACGGGGGCGTGCTGGCGACCGAGCAGGTCGTCGACGACGCTGACAGCGACAGCGACGCGGGCGACGGAGACGTCATGCATCGCCCTCAGCGGCCATGGGAGGCGCGCGGGTACCGCGTGGGGCTGCTTGACCGCGACTTCCGGGGATTCGCGTTCCTGCAGGGCAGCGCGGCCCTGTCCGCGCTGGCCAAGTCCGACGCGCGCCGCGTACGTGCCGGCCGCGCCGGCGGGCGCCACTTGCAGACGGTCGCCATGGTGGACCCGCAGCAGGGCAAGAGGATCGTGGGCGCGTCGGCGTACGCCAACCGCTACAGGAACAGCTGGGTGACGTTCGCCATCCACCTGCAGGACCACGTGGACCAGCTGGAGAAGGAGTTTCGCCGGGGGTCGCGCGGGCGTGGCAACGCGCCCTACATCCCGCCACCCCTGCGTCCGGCGTCCCTGCCCATCCACCGCTTCCAGTACCCGGCCCCGCCCGGCAGGGCGCCCGCACAGCCCGTGCGGCAGCCGGCGATCAAGTGCGGGCTGTGCGTGCACTGCCTCAACCCGCAGCACAAGAAGCCTTGCCTGGAGCGCGACAACCTGATGGACGTACCGGACGACTCCCTCGCGCCGCCCGAGGACGACGGCCGGGGCATCAACGGGTCGCCGCGGCTGTCGACGCTCATCGCGCTGGTCATGCGCATGGAGCGCGAGCTGTGGGGGGTGCTGGGCGGCTGCTGGGGGGGCTTCTCTGAGAACAACCCCCTGCGGCAGTTCCGTCAAGAGCCCGGCGCGGGCCGCGAGGCGCTTGCCAGGGGCGGCGAGTGGCGCCGCGAGTGGGTGCGGAGCGTCCGGGGCGCGACAACTGTGTCGCACCTGGCCGCCGCCTGTGCGCAGCTGGAGGCCGCCGTGCCGCGCGAGCTGCTGCCCCCCGCGTGGGACATCGTGGGCCTCGAGCTGCCGGACGCGACCATCAGCGCGTGCAACATCGACCAGGCGGACCCGCAGATGCTGAGCGAGATGCCGTCCGGGACGCCGCGCGCGATCCTCTTCCACAAGATGGGCGGCATGATGGGCGCGGCGGCGGGGCGGCGGGTCAAGCTGCAGGCCCCCGACGGGTACACGGTGGTGCACGGCTACCGCTGCGGGTACTGCGACTGCTGCCTGAATCCGCACTGGAAGCAGGCGTGCAAGAACCGCCTGGTCAAGAAGGAGGAGGACCCCCCCAAGAAGAGCGGCGGGAGCAAGAAGCGGAAGGCGCCCGCGCCGCCGGCGATCTCGTTCGGGATCCCCGCGCCGGGCGGCGACCGGCCGCGGTCGAAGCGGCTCGCGGCGCGGCAGGACATGGCGGCGGCGGACATGGCAGCGTCCACAGTGGTGGAGCACAAGCCCGTGCCCGCCGTGCCCCCGCGGCCGAGCCTGCAGACCGCCGCGGAGTTCGCCAGTGAGATCCCGCCGGACGTGCTCGCGGAGGCCCAGGGCGACGTGCGCAGGTCGGGGCGGCGGAGCAGGCCGGTGGAGTTTTTCCGCCCGGACGACCCGCGCAAGCAGCTGGGGTCCGAGCCCAGCGCGCAGGCGGCCGCGCCGGACCGCCGGTCGGAGGTGACGCTGCTCATGGACGAGAAGGACGCGATCGTCTCGTGGAAGCTGAACGGTCCGGACGGGAACGAGCTGCTGGACCCGCCCCCCAAGGGCACCTGTGGGTTCCAGTTCGTGCAGCGGCGTCGGAGCGGCGCGCGGGCGGGCCCCGCGCTGCCGACCCTCGTGCTGCGGCGCGCGGCGCGCCAGGGCGGGCAGCGGATGGTGCCCGGGGTGTCGTACAAGAACCGCAAGGCCGAGCACGGGCTGGAGTCGTCCCCGCGGCTGCAGTGGCTGGCGCGCGTGGACCAGGCGCAGACCGCGTCGCAGCTCGGGCTGCTGCTGCGGGAGCTCGACATGGCGGTGCACTGGGACCCGGTGAAGAAGCCCGAGGCCTCTGCTGCGGGCGTGTTTCACTTTCTGGGCATACTCGACAGGAGGGTGGCGGAAGGCGGGGGGTGGCTCGAGTACCTGGTCGACTTCGAGGGTGGCGGCCGCGGGCTGTCCGACGCCGTGGAGCGGCTGGTGGACGACTACGCGGGCCGCTGGGTCCCGAGCTACGACCTGCCCATGTGGTTCACGCGGGAGTTCGAGGAGCGCGCACGGCGCAGGGCCTCGGTCGCGACGGAGCGCGGCCTCGACTTCTACGAGGCGTGCCTGACCTGCGGCAAGGCCCCCGGGGAGCCCGTCGACGGCGGGGAGGGCGGCTGGCTCTGCTGCAGCTCGTGCTCCCGCGCCGTGCACGCGGCCTGCGCGGGGTTCCCCGGGTGCGACTCGAACTACGAGTGGTGCTGCGGCGAGTGCAGCTCGGAGCGCAGCACGAGGACGCGCGTGCGGCACGTGACTCGCGCGCTGGAGGACGGCCTGGACAAGGCGGGCGCGCCGGGGGAGCGGAGGAGGGTGGACGACATCATCCAGGAGTACCAGGGGCGGGGGGAGGCGGTGGTCGTCGTCGGGCCGCGACGCGCCAGGAAGGACAAGCCCTCCGTGGGCGCTGCGATCCAGACGACCCTGGAGGAGGTCGGGATCCACCGCAGGGAGCGTGGAGCAGCGGATGTCTGCGTCTGTCGCTCGACCGACCGCAGCCGGGCCGCCGTCACGTGCGACGTGTGCGGGGAGCTGTACCACGCGGACTGCGTGGGGCTCCTGTCGGACGACGTGCACCTGGTCGACCAGTACGTGTGCCAGGGCTGCACGACACAGCTGACTGCATTCAACAAGCCCGACATGGTCGTGCGGCTGCCGCCCAAGGAACCCCGCGACGGTTGCGATTCGCGCCCCTGCACTGTGTGCCAGGTGCGCGGCTCCGGCCCGCTGGACGTCCTGGGGGAGGTGAGGACGTGCGGGCACTGCAAGGTGCCTGCGCACCTCTACTGTGCGTTCAACAGCAGCTCGGTCGACCCCTCCAACCCGAATGAGTGGCTCTGCGACGCATGTGCCGCGGGCCACGAGCCAGATCAGCTGGTCTGCGTGCTCTGCGAGAAGTCCGGGGGCCTGCTGAAGCGCATGGAGGCCAACTGCGCGGCGGGCGTCATCGCGATGCGTCAGGCGGCCGCGGAGAAGCTGCGCAACCACAGGGAGAGCTACCGCAGCCCGTTCGCGTTCGACCCGTCCGAGGTGTGGTGTCACACGCTCTGTGCGGCGTGGATGCAGGCGAGCTTCACCGGGCAGGGGGAGGTGACGGGCCTGCAGGACTCTGTCGAAGAGGCCGCTTTCACGTACAAGTGTCGCCTCTGCGGCGACAAGGGTCGCGGGGCACTCGCGGTGTGCGACCACGTCGACAGCGACGGCCCGCGCCTGAAGTTCTGCTCCGTCCAGGTCCACCCAGCGTGTGCGCGCGAGCACGGTCTCCCGATGGCGCTCATCCCCGCCTTCGGGTACGCGGCCGGCGACGCGATGCTGGCGCGCTTCTATTGCCCGAACCACGCGCACAGTCACCCCGCGGAGGTCAAGTACGCGGGCGACCGGATGTACAGCACTGGCTACCTGATCGACGTCGGGCAGGACATTGCGGCGCTGCAGAGCGCCTCCGCGGCGCGATCGCACGAGCTCGCGCGGCTCGGGCCAGGAATGCGCAAGTGTCTGCTCGCGGTGGACGCCCTGCTGCTGTGCCCGGAGTCGCTGATCTTCCGGGAGCCTGTGTCGCGCTCCGAGGCACCCGACTACCACCGAGTGGTCAAGTGCCCGATGGACCTCGGAACCATCCGTAAGAACATCGTCGGCGGGGCGTTCGCGGCCACCGCGGACGTTGCGCGCGCGGTGAGGCTGGTGTTTGCCAACTGCCGCTTGTACAACGACCCGGGGTCGTCCTTCTGCACCGTCGACGCACGGCTGTGTCAAGTGGCGTTCGAACGAGCGTGGGCCACTGCTGGCCTACCCCCGGAAGAGGCCGCGCAGGGCCAGGACGAACGCCTCGCCATGGTAGCAGACGTGAAGAGGGGCGGAGGGCGGGGCTCGCGCGCTGGTCGCAAGGACGACGCCGAGGACTGGGTTCGCAGCGCTCAGAGCGTGCTGGGCAAGGTCCTGAAGCTGAAGGCGGCCTGGTGGTTCACGGAGCCCGTGCCGCTCGACACCGCCCCGGACTACTTGGAGGTCGTCAAGCACCCCATGGACCTCGGCACGGTGAGGGACAAGCTTCAGGCAGGTGGCCTCCAGAGCCCGGAACAGGTCGTGGAGCTGGTCGAGCTTGTCTGGAGCAACTGCAGGGCCTACAACGACGCCGATTCGGACGTGTGTCGGGACGCTGCGACCTGCGAGAAGGCTTTCAACAAACACTGGACGAGCGAGGGCCTGCCTGGACTCGTCACGCCTTCGCCTCAGACCGCGCAACCCGGGGTTCCCGCCACGCCAGCGCCAGACGCGCAGAACCTCAATGCTGAGGCCGTACTGGCGAATCCAGCAGTGCCTGCGGCCCACGCGTCCCTCCCACCCGCGCCACAGGCGGCTGCACCGTCCCGCGAGGCCACCGTTGCAGCAGGCCCAGCGCCCCCGATCGGCAATCCCTCCACACCCTTGGCACCCCCGGCTCAGCCGCCCCAGCCTGCCCAGCCCGCTCCAGAGCCTGTGCCGGCGGTCGTCCAGCAGGCCCAGGACGCGAGCCTGACGGTGTCGCAGCGGGTGACCTGGGCTCTTGGGCAGGCCATGTTGAGTCCCCTGGGCTGGGCCTTCACGCAAGGGCCCGCTCAGGCAACGGGCGACTCGCACGTCCCGAACCTTGGAACGATGCGGCTCGGGGCGGAGACGGGGAAGTATGGCGTGATGACCGCGCCGGACGGGCAGCCGGCGGAGGACACCCTTCGGCGAGTCCTCGCAGACTTGTGGAAGCTGGCAGAGCGCGCCGACGCACCCGGGGGGGTCCCAGCTGCACGCAAGGTTGCCGCAGAAGCGCTGAAGGCGTGGTCAGCGGCGGGCCTGCCGTGCCTGGGGGCGGCGGAGCTGGATCTGATGCGCTCAGCATGATCATCTACTCAGGACTGTTGACGTGCGTACTCCACTCTTCGTACGTACTCTCAGCGTTGCACATCAAACGGTTCTCTACACCACCTTGACGTCATCTCCGGGCGGCACCATCTCTGGACAAACGCGCGAGCGTTGTGGGCAGGCACTGGTCCCACGGAAGGCAATCCACTCAAATGACTGTGCAGTTGAGCAGGAAACCATCTCTCTTCTCCCACCACTGAGACTCCTATACTAATGTAAGACTTGAGTATCGACGCGGTCGAGTGAGCGAGTCGCAGGCGGGCGAGATACCCCACCGCTGTCGTTGCTCTCGTCGCCCCTTCCATGCCCAACTTGGGCACATTGAACTCCAACCTCTCGGCCGCCCTTCCATTGAATGCGCCACTTTGAGGGTCAGTGACCCTCAGCTGACACGTATGTCATAGTTCATCACATTTGCCGCCGCCTGCTCATCCTGCGTGCGGGTACTCCACCGCGTCGTTGCTCTCGGCCACCCCTTTCCTTGGTTATTGTGACCTCCAGTTTTGACACATTTGTCAGACTGAAAGTTCATTACACAGATGACCTCGAGGGTCGATGCGGGTCCTCGCCCCTGCGGACCTTCTCGTGGTTCTCAGCCACGATCTCCCACGGCTGCTTCACGCGCTCGAGAAACAGCCTGTGGAACTCTGCGCACGACGGCTGCTCCTCGTTCCAGCGCCGTGCCTGGCCCGCCCTCGCCAGGCGACGGGCCTCCTGCGCGGCAGTTCGGCACCTGTCGGCGGCCGATCAGGCGGTTGCCTGGCTCGCTCTCATCCTCTCTTCCATCGCTTGGCGCAGTTCCTGCTCGCGGCGCAGCTTCTCCCGCTCCTGCTGCAGCTCTATTTCCTGCTCACGTTCCCGCTGCTGCCTGAGCTTTTGCTGGTATGGGGGTCCCGTGAAGAGCTCTTGGTAAGTCATGCACGGCGCCATTGACACCGAGGCGGCGTCGTTGTAGCGGCGCTGGCGAGTCAGCAGGGCGCGCACCTGCGGACAGCCGGGGCGCGAGACACACGTGAGTGGTTCCAGGCGGGCCATGCACTGGCGCGAGCTGCACAGCAGCGCCTTGGGCTGGACGCCCGCGCGACACCCACCTGTCTCTGCTTGGTGCACTCCTGCTTGAGCTTCTCCTTGTAGTCCTTCTCGATGTTGAGTTCCAGCCGCTCCAACTTCTGCGTGTGCGGCGGGAACTCGCGCCGGAAGGCCAGGCGGTCCTTCACGAAGTAGGGGACCTCGCGCCCACTGAACGTCGTGACCATCGGCACGCGGTAGTCGTTCTTCTTCTCCAACACGTACTCCGGCCCGCTGCAGACGTGACGCACAACACACCGCCCTTGAGCACGCCGTCGCGGCTGCAAGACGGCGAGGCGCGCGCGCGGGGCGTCCTGCGGCGGGGCCGGCGCACCTTCCGCCGAGCATCATCAGGCCGAGGAGCAGCAGCGGCAGCAACGCCATCAGGCGCCCCACCAACACCATGAACGGGTCCTGGGGCGCTTGCGAGTACGCCCCGCGCCGGCGCGCGGACGCGAAGCCGCCCGCGTCGTCGTCCGAGTCCACGACGTGCCCGGCGCGCGTGCGGCGGGATCGCCGGTGCACGGGCCGCGCGTTGAACCCCGGGCCCGCTTGGTGGAACGCACCGCCGAAGGGGCCGCCCATGCCCCCCCCGAACGGCCCGCCCCCGCCGAAGAACATGCGGAAGATCATCTCGGCTTCGTCCGCCGAGAAGTCGCCGCCACCGAACCCCGAGGGCCCCGCACGCGGCCCTCTGCGCATGCTCCCCATCGTGGGCGGGCCGTCCGGGCCGAACCTGCGTCGAAGCAGAGCAGAGGCAGGATGTTCCACGTGCTACCGAACTGGAGGTCCAGGCTGGGCAGCGTCGGGGACTGCAGACTGCCGAGGCGCGCGGGGGGACGCGAGGGGCGCCTGGAGGAGCGCGGGTCAACCCGCACGCGCAGCGAACGCGGGGAGGCGCGCAGGCCTGGGTGGGCTGCACGTTCTCGCACCTGTCGTACTCGGCCCTCTTGTCGGCGTCCTGGAGCGTGCTGAACGCCTTGCTCACCGCCTTGAACGCCTCCTCGGCCCCAGCGGCGGAGTTCTTGTCGGGGTGCAGCTTCAGCGCGAGCTTGCGGTACGCCTTCTTGATCTCGTCGTCGGAGGCGCTTCGATCGACGCCGAGGATCTGGTAGTAGTCCTTCGTACTCCTTATCTTCCGCACCATCGCGCGCTGCTCCGGAGTGCCAGCGTTGGGATCCTCCTTCGGTGCCTCCGTGCTCTTGCGCGCGGTGGACGCGCGCTTCGCCTGCCCCTGAGGGTGCCTGCAACGCCAGACTCGAGGAGATGCCGGACGTATTTGCTCGTGGGTGCACGCGAGGGCGGCGGCGGCATCGCCCACAGCCCACGCTCAGAGCACCGGGGCCAGGCGCGCGCCGTGCGTCGCGATCGGCCAACGCAGCAAGAGGCACTGGGTCGATCATCTGCGGGGCGGCGAGCCCCCCGTGCACGTGACAGCGCGAGCTCGGCGCCCCGCCCCGTCCGCACTCGGTTGCGTCCCAGTGCTCTGTGGCCCGCAAGAGGCCCCCGCACCTGTGACGCATGCCCTCTGCGCCGGGGCGGGCCGCTGGACGCGCGGACGCTCCGTTGGACTGCGACCCACTCCGAAGATTTTGCACCTCCTGAAGCAGGCTGGCCCCTTGCTGTGACGGAAAGAGCTTTTGCGCCTTCTCGGCGAACCTCTGAGCCTTATCCAGGTTCCCTTCATCCCTCGCTCTGCTCGCGATCCTCAGACACTTGACCGCCTCATCTCTGTTGGCCACGTCCGCCATCGCGCGGCAGCTCGGCCCACGGACCCGGCCCGTCCCCTCGACCCTCCGCGCCTACCGAGGGCACCAACGCACGGCACCGCGCGGAGTCGCCCCGTGCGCCACGACCACGACTACACCAGCAGCGTCCGCCCAGCGAACTATCCCGGCCCCGCTCGAACCAGAACCAGCCCGGCCTGGTGCGCTCTCAGGTCACTCTGTGTCCCGCACCGGTGTAGAGCCGCTCCTCGAAAACCCCTCCCGCTGGTCAGTGCTCGCGAGCGCGGCAGCCGACAGCGTTGGGGCGCCGTCGCGGCCCCCCGCGGGACGGTCCCGGACACCTCCGGCCCGACGGACTGACGTGCCAGCGCGTCTCGGCGCCGCGGCCGCGCGCGCGAGGGGCGGCTCCAAGGCCGCGCCCCCCCCCGCCACCACCGGCAGAGCTAGGTGCAGTCACGTCGAATCTGTGCCACACCTGCGTTTCAACGCCCGTCTCCAAGGCTTCCAACTCAGTCCAGCAGTTTGCTCAGACACAGCTTGATCGGGGAAGTCTCGATCCGGGAAGGGCACCGCAGGCCACGATGTCTTACATGAACAACTACCAGCAGACGGGCGGCCTGCCCCAGAGCATGTCGCTGTCCCACATGCAGGTGCGCTCCTGGCCTCCTGCTCTGGAGATCCAGCGCCGCGGCCCCGGCAGACGGCCCCGAACCGACGGTCGGGGCCGCGCTGCGGACCGGTCTTGCGCGCAACGTGCGGATTCCGCAGCGCCGACGCTGAATGTGCTCGGCTTTGACGGCGCCGCCGGTGCTCATCCTGTGCCGTGCCTTGCGACGGTTGCAGAATGCATTCGTGACGCAATGCGAGTCGATGTACGGCAGGCCGCACCCGTCCCGCCACGAGGCCGTGTCGGCGGGCCGCATCGTGGTGAAAGTGGGCACGTCAGTGGTATCTCGGTCCGTGGATGGTCGGCTTGCACTCGGCAGGCTTGGGGCGCTCGTGGAGCAGCTCGAGGCTCTCGTCCGGTCGGGGCGCCAGGTGAGAGGCCATTAGCGATTTAGCTTGCCCAAACGCACGGGAGATTTTCGCCGCCGGCGCGACCGTTCGTCGGCGCGCGGGACTCGGCCACCAGCCACACCAAGCCCGCGGACAGGCCCCTTGCCGCGCGTGCCAGCCTCATTCTCTGCCGCTCTCGCATCCATGAGGCCTACCAGGGCCATCCCATGCACGGAAGTCAACTTCACGCGGCGGGCAGCGCGGGCGTTGTGCCTGAGCTGTGCCGCTGTTCTCCCCGTCGATGCGCACGCTCCTGACGGCACGAACGGACATGTGGGTGGACGCAGGTGATCCTCGTTTCGTCCGGGTCTGTCGGTGTGGGTCGTCAGAGGCTGCGGCACCAGCAGGTGAGGGACAGACGCTGCGTGCACTACCCGCTGGTCTCCGCCGCTGCCCGCGCCGCCCCGCCGTCCGGACAGGCTCGAAACGCTGGCACGCGCATGGCTTTGTACGCAGGTCATGAACCGTTCGCCGCTCGAGATGCACCTGGGCGGCGGCACGACGGAGGCGAAGTCGCGCGCTGCTGCTGCCGCTGGGCAGTCGGGCCTCATGTCACTGTACGACAACCTGTTCAATCTGATGGACGTCATGTGCGCCCAGTTCCTGGTGACGACCGCGGACTTCCAGCAGACGGGCTTCCGGCAGCAGCTGCGCGAGACGGTGGACCAGCTGGTGGACGTGGGCGTGGTGCCCGTCTTCAACGAGAACGACGCCATCTCCGTGCACCAGCTCACGGAGAAGGACACCTCCGCCGACGCCCCGCCGTTCTGGGACAACGACTCCCTCGCCGCGCTCCTCGCGGACGTGCTGAAGGCCGACCTCCTCGTGCTGTGCACCGACGTGGACGCGCTCTACACCGGCCCGCCGTCGGAGCCCGGGTCCAAGATCATCCACACCTTCTGCCCGGAGATCCACATGCCGATGCTCAAGTTCGGCCAGAAGTCGACGGGCGGGCGCGGCGGGATGCTCGCCAAGATCGACGCGGCGTGGGAGTGCGCCACCAAGGCCTGCCCCGTGGTCATCGCCAACGGCAAGGCCCTGGACATCGTGCTGCGCGTGGTCGCGGGCCAGCAGATCGGCACGCTCGTGAGCGTCGACGCGGCGCGGGTGTTCGCGAAGGAGGCCGAGTACGGGCAGCACGCCGACACGGAGCACCAGTCCTCGAGCGACGTGGCCAAGGCCGCGCGCGCGGCCGGGGAGCGCCTGCAGGCGCTGTCCGAGGCGGAGCGCTCCAGGATCCTGGAGGCGATCGCCGACGCGCTGATCGAGGCGGAGGCGGAGATCATCGTGGAGAACAACGCCGACATGGCGGGCTCGCACGGCCGCGTGACCGACACGCTCATGCAGCAGCTCTTCCTGAAGCCCGGGCGCATCCGCGAGGTGGCGCAGGCGGTGCGCGCGATCGCGGCGGGCGAGGCCCGCGTCGGCGAGGTGCTGGACCGGCGCACGCTGGAGGACGGGGTCACGCTGGAGAAGGTGTCGGCGCCCGTGGGGGTGGTGCTCGCGGTGGTGGAGGCGCACCCGGAGTGGCTCCCCGTCGTGACCGCGATGGCCATCAAGGCCGGGAGCGCCGTCGTGATCAAGGGCGGGAAGGAGGCCTCCCGCAGCAACGCCATCGTGCACAAGACCATGGCGGCCGTGCTGGAGGGCACGGCGCCCGGGAGCGCGCTGGTGTCCTTCGTGGGCGCCACGGAGGAGCTCGACGGCGTGCTCGCGCTCGACAACATCGACCTCGTGATCCCGCACGGCACCCCCGAGTTCGTGGCCTTCACCCGGCGGGTGTCCAAGGCCCCGGTGCTGGGCGCAGCCGAGGGGGTGTGCAACATCTACGTGGACGCGTCGGTCGACATGGCGCAGGCGATCGACGTCTGCGTGGACGCGAAGACGGACAAGAGCGACGCCGAGAACGCCGTCGACAAGGTGCTGGTGCACCGCGCCCTCGTCGACGACGGGCGCATCCTGCAGCTCACCTCGGCCATGGTCAAGGCGGGCGTGCGCGTCAACGGCGGCGAGGAGGCCACGCGCGTCCTCGGCCTGCCCCCCGCTCCCTCGGCCCGCGTCGACTACCGCGCGCGGGAGATGACGCTCGAGGTGGTGGACTCCCTGGAGGGCGCCATCGCCCACATCAACGAGTTCGGGTCCGGGCACACGGACTGCATCCTGACCAACAACGAGGAAACCGCGACGGCCTTCAAGAAGGCGGTGCAGTCCGCGTGCGTGTTCTGGAACGCGTCCACGCGCCTCGCGGACGCAGGCTACTTTGGTTTCGGGTCCGAGGCGTGCTTCAGCGACAGCAAGCTGCACGCCAGGGGGCCCGTGACCGTGCCGAACCTGATGACGTACAAGTGGGTGGTGTCAGGAAACGGCAAGTGCGCGGCGACCGCGCTCAGCAAGAACTAGGTTTGGCGCGCCTGCGTCCCAGGACAACTTTTTCCCCCCAAACAGGACGAAGAGACCCGCTTGAGACATCGTGCAAGTGGCGCCTTGAATTCATAGGTGCGGTGCGGACCACAAACAGCTTCGCGGTGAGGGGATCGTGCAGCATGCTGCACAACGAAATGGTAGATCAATTTCTGTAATGAACAATCGAACCGGAGGACACATTGACCAAGGAGAGGGGTGGCCGGCAGCAACGACGTGATGGAGTACCCGCACGCAGGGTGAGCAAGCTGCGGCAGATGTCGGGCGTACTCGTAGGCAAGCCCCCCCGCGCATCCCCACCAGCTGTCACTCCACCGCGTCGTTGCTCTCGGCCACCCCTTTCCTTGGTTATTGTGACCTCCGGTTTGACACGTTTGTCAGACTGAAAGTTCATTACGTCACCCGCTACTCGGGCCGCTGCGAGGTTCTTCTCCGCGCACACAGACATTGCAGTTCTCTCAAGCGCGTTCAGCAACTCAGGCTCCTTCTTGCGGCCATCGAGGTCTGCGCCTGACACGTCGAGACGTCGTTTGCAGCCTCATCGAATGGGCTTACACCCCCTATGAGCGGCCACGTCAACGCTATGTGCACGCGATGGTGCAGACATGCGCCTTCGTGGCACTCGATGTTTTGCCTTTCTCGCGCAGTGCGAGATCCCATCCCCTCGAAGCGACGTTGTGGGTCCGTAGCCTGGACTTCTGGGACACATTGACCAAGCTGTTGTATACAGCGCGAACGAACCCGACCCTGCCCCCCGACTTCCCTCAGTTCCCTCGGTTCGGGATCACATACATTCTATAATGAGTTTCGCTGCGTATAGCGCCCCGTCGTATCCGCTTCTCGTGTCGAGGACCTTGAACAGCCACGTGCCTACAGCGTCCTCGCCAGTAAAGTCGCCGAAGTGTTCCCGAGGACGTCTCGTGCCGCGCGGAAAGGAGCTGGACTGAACGCTCGTGGACGCGTCCGAGTCTAGGGTTACGACGCCACTACGCGCGTTACTGGTGCCGCCGACCTTGTAGAAGGCAGTGCGCTGCAAGCCACTGGGCGCCTGGATGTAGAGGATCATGTCTGCCCATCGCGAGTGGCCGATGTCAAACTGGACCCTCAGCCGCCGTACGGTACACGCAGGGGATGAGACTGTGATCGACCTGATCCGCCAAGCGTACGAGGGGATGCTGGTGGGGAGCGATGACGCGGAAATCGTGCCCTTGTCGGCAGGCTTGGAAGCCTCGACGAGCTGGCACCTGATGAGCAAGCTGAAAGCCTCAATCGAGCCCAAATTCGTTTCCGCAGTGTCCTCTACGCGCAAGGACCACGTACCGACGCCATTATCCCATCCCAGGTATCCGAGCGGGTCGTAAGGCCGGTACGTCCCCCACGGCAAGGAGTCCTCGCTCGCGAACAAGGTGGAGCCCGCGTCGCTGAACGTCACGGCGCCCTCGCCACCGCCTGCGTAGTCTACGCCCCCGGCCTGATGCAGGCGAACCTGGGTGTTGTCTGGCGACCTCAGGGTGAGCGAGAGGTCCTTCCAGCGCGCATGTTTAATCGTCAGCGAGACTCTGACCACGTCTACGGCGCAGCGTCTCCCATTAAAGTCGTTGACTGATGTAAAAATGCTCAGATACGTGACCGCGTTGTCGGGAATTGCACGCGGCAGAGTCCCCGAGTACGCCACGTCTGCAACCGAGATTGGGGGCGGTGTCGGTGCTGCCGTCGTGGTCGGTGCTGCCGTCGTTGTGGGCGCCGCCGTCGTGGTCGGTGCTGCCGTGGTAGTCGGTGCTGCCGTCGTGGTGGGTGCTGCCGTCGTGGTCGGTGCTGCCGTCGTTGTGGGCGCCGCCGTCGTGGTCGGTGCTGCCGTCGTGGTCGGTGCTGCCGTCGTTGTGGGCGCCGCCGTCGTGGTGGGTGCTGCCGTCGTGGTCGGTGCTGCCGTCGTTGTGGGCGCCGCCGTCGTGGTAGGCGCCGCCGTCGTGGTCGGTGCTGCCGTCGTTGTGGGCGCCGCCGTCGTGGTGGGCGCCGCCGTCGTGGTCGGTGCCGCCGTCGTGGTCGGTGCCGCCATGGTGGTAGGCGCCGCCGTCGTGGTCGGTGCCGCCGTGGTGGTAGGCGCCGCTGTCGTCGTCGCAGCGATCTGGCAGGCAACACGTACGCGGAATGCATGAATCTGGCCAACGTCAGCAGAGGCCGCATCAATCACGCGAAGTCTGAAGGCGCCCCCCACCGCGCTCTCCCCACCAAGGGCTGCTCTGAGCGACGTAACAGCACGGTACGGCCCCGCAGGCTTGCTCTGTTCATCCTGCAGCCGGCTGGCCGCCCCGTCGCGCAGCGTCACCGAGGACGTTCCTTGACCATTGAATCTCATTCGACTGAAGAGCAGCACGGACGTGCCGGCCGGTGAGGTCAAGACGGCCACGATGTCATTGAAGTAAGTATGCGAAAGCGTGAAATCAATGGCGACGTCGTCCACCACGCAGCTCCCGCCATCGAACGTACTCGCTGCCGTCGAGATGTCGAGGACAACACCGGTGCTATCGTCGTCGGGAATCGAAACTGGAAGCGGGCCAGTATAGACCAGCAGGCCGCCAGACGAGGGCAGTGCTGTTGCCGCGGCGGCGGTCGTGGTGGGAGCCGCTGCTGTCGTTGCGGGTGGCGCCACTGTGGTCGCGGGTGCAGCCGTCGGCGTCGGGGCAACTGTTGCCGGGGGACCCGTGGTTGTTGCTGCTGGCGTGGTCGATGCTGCCGTCGTCGTCGTTGTCCGCGCAGGCGCCGTCGCGCCCCCCTGCTGACACGTGACGCGTATGCTGAACGCCATGACTTGCCCGACGTCCGCAGAGGCCAAATCCATCACGCGCATCGTCCAGGTCCCTTCCGCTGTCCCTCCCGCGAGACCTCGCAGCGAATCCATCGCGCGATACGACCCCGCGGGAAGGCTTCGCTGATCCTGCAGCCGGCTGGCCGCCCCGTCGCGCAGCGTCACCGTGGACGTCCCGCCCCTTGAATACCCGATCCGAGAGAACAGTCGCACCTGCCTGCCGTCAGGGGCGGTCAGAATAGCCGCCAAATCAGCCCAGAAGCTGTGCGAAAGCGCCAAATCCACCTCGACCGCCCCCACCACGCAGCCAACGTCGCCGTAAGTGCTCGCCGTAGTTGTGATACCAAGACTGATGCCCGTACTATCATCGTCCGGGATACTAGCGGGAAGATTGCCAGAATATGAGGTTTGCACTGCCACTGGAGTCGCGGATACCACAGTCGTCGTTGACGCCGTCGCTGCAGGCGTCAGCGTCGTATTCACTGTTATATTTCGGGTCGCTGGCGGCGTGGTCGATGCTGCTGGCGTGGTCGTTGTCCGCGCAGGCGCCGTCGCGCCCCCCTGCTGACACGTGACGCGGAGGCTGAACGCCATGACTTGCCCGACGTCCGCAGAGGCCAGATCCATCACGCGCATCGTCCAGGTCCCTTCCGCTGTCCCTCCCGCGAGACCTCGCAGCGAATCCATCGCGCGATACGACCCCGCGGGAAGGCTTCGCTGATCCTGCAGCCGGCTGGCCGCCCCGTCGCGCAGCGTCACCGTGGACGTCCCGCCCCTTGAATACCCGATCCGAGAGAACAGTCGCACCTGCCTGCCGTCAGGGCCGGTCAGAATAGCCGCCAAATCAGCCCAGAAGCTGTGCGAAAGCGAGAAAACCACCTCGACCGCCTCCACCACGCAGCCAACGTCGCCGTAAGTGCTCGCCGTAGTTGTGATACCAAGACTGATGCCCGTGCTATCGTCGTCGGGAATCGAAACCGGAAGCGGGCCGTTGAAGACCAGCAGGCCGCCAGACGAGGGCAGTGTTGTTGCCGCGGCGGAGTACGTCAGTGGTCCGGGAGATGCCGGCTGCTGCGTCGTTGGCGCCGCCGTGTCGGTAAAAGACGGCGTGATGCCCGGCGCAGACGTTGCAGCGATCGAACAAACCACACGCACGCCAAATGCATCAACGCGCCCCACGTCCGCCCTGGCAACATCCATCATCCGTAGCCTGAAGGCCCCACCCAACGCGCTCTCGCCGGCCAGGCTCGCGAGCGACCCCACCGGACTGTACGCCCCCGCTGGCAGGCTGGTCTGGTCCTGCAACCGGCTCGCCGCTCCGTCGCGCAGCGTCACCGAGGACGTCCCTTGGCCGTTGAATGGCATGCGACTGAAAAGAACGACATTCGTGCCAGCTGGAGATGTCAGAACTGCTGTCAGATCATTCCAGAACTCGTGCGTGAGCGTCAACTCAACGGTAACAGCCGATTCGCTCAACGTGCAGCCGTTACCGCCAAACGTACTTGGAGAAGTTTCGATGCTGAGCTCGACCCCGGAAAGGTCCGGGATACGCACGGGGAGACTGCCAGAGAAGGTCAGCAGCCCCCCAGAAGCGCCGACTGCTCCAGAAGAAGGCAGCGTCGGCGCTGCAGCAGCAGAGCTTGCCGTGGGCGGCACCGTCGTCCCCGATAGTGGCGTCGGACCACCGTCCAGGCAGTCGATCTTCAATATGAACGCGCTGACCGATCCCACGTCCGCTTGTACTACATCGGCGATATTGATCCGCCACGCGCCTGTGCCGCGCTCCCCAGCGAAGGCCGCGAACGGCGTCGAAGGCCTGTAGGCGCCAGTCGAGATGCGGGCTGCGTCCTGCAGCCGGCTCGAGGCCCCGTCGCGTAGCGTCACGAGGTATGAACCCCGTCCGCTGTACCTCATCTCGCTGAACAAGGTGACCTCAGTGCCGCTAGGCGACACCAGCACTGCCCGCAAATCCGAAAAGTACGTGTGGGCGATCAGGAGCTGGATTTCCACGGCGTCGATCACGCAGCCGCTACCGCCAAATGTGCTCGCTTCAGTCACGATGCGAAGGTCGACACCGTGCTCGTCGAAGTCTGGTACTGCTACAGGGAGCCTGCCCGTGAATGGGACAGTAGCCCCCGTCGTTGTCCCAGCTGCAGGTGTCGGCACGGGAGAAGTGGCCGATCCATCTCGAGCATCGTCCACAATGATGCCCTCGGAGCACGTGATCCGCAGGGTGAACGCTTTCAAGATGCCTGCGTCTCCCGATGCGTCATCGTACACGTTGATCGACCAATTGCCTCCGAGCGCATCCGCGCCGAAGAACGCGCTGAAAGACCGTTCCGGACGGAATGTGCCCGTCAACCCCGTTCGTTGCACGTCCTGGATCGACGCGCTCGACGCAGATGAGTTGAGGTGCAAGTCCGCGACGCCATGGAAGCCATTCGCGATGTGCGTGAACAGCGAGGCGGTCGTGCCATCCGGCGCGCTGAGGCTCATGCGCAGGTCCGTGAGGTACGAGTGCCAGAGCACGACGTGAACAGAGACGTCGTGCACCGTGCAGGAGCCGTTCCACGCGGGGTCCAGCAGGCCCTCCGACACCGTGATGCTGCTGAACCCCGCCGACGACACCATATCCGGGATGGGCTTCGGGAGGTCGACTGCGGAGCTCGTGACGACACCCGGGGGTGCTTCAGACTCCTGGGCACGCAGCTCGTCTCGGCATTGAAGCAGTAAGTCCGCCGCAACGACGCGTCCTAGCAGGGTGCTGCTGCTCGAGATGATCAGCTCCCAGACCCCGCGACCTGGGAAGTTTCGGAAGGTTTCTCCAAGTTCTGTCACGGGAGCGTACACGCCAGTGATCATGTTCGCGTCCTCCTGAGGCGCGTCGATGCCCCTGTTCGCTACGTCGGAGAAAACCACATCAGAAAGCCCGCCGTAGCCCGCACCGTCAGGTGAGCCCTGGAACAGTATGGCTGTGCCCTTCACGGCGGCGCGCTGCATGTACTTCGCTGAGACAGAATGCCCCGCGAGGGATGCATTTGTGGCAGCTGGCGAAGTGGGACTTGCCGAGTTCGTGCCGTTTGCCGGGGGCGCGCTGAGCAACAGGCGCATCGACGCGCCTCCCGCTTCCGCAGGCCTTGATGATCCCGGGGTCGAGGTGGGAGCGGCCCCCGACGAATTGCCGTCTGCGCGCACGATCGGAGGGTCCTTTCGCACGGCGACAGTGATGTTCTCCAGACCCGGGTGATCGATCGTCAGCCGCATACGAACATTCGCCACGAAGCAGGTCCGATTGAAGGCTTCAGGCGGCACAACGATGGACACCTTCATGTGCTTCTGTGCCGCTGCATCTCCCTGTTGCTCGCCTGGGCTGAGCGCGGGGATCGCTGCCCCGAGAGGCGGCAACGAGGCCCTGAAGATCGCTGGCGTCTCCTCGCAATCTACCATCAGCTCGAAATTGTTGAGCCGCCCGACATCAAACCTTGCGTAATCACCGATCCGGAGCACCCATCGGCCAACGGCCGTTTCGCCCGTCACCATGGCGAACGAGGCGAAGGGCCTGTACACGCCCGCGACAGAGCCTTCGGGCGTGGGAACCGCATCGCCGATGGGCACGTCGGCGAAATCCGTGAACAGCACTGGCCGGAAGCCCTGTCCGTCGTTTCCAACGTTCGATGCAATGTCCAGGCTCAGGCCGGACGGGGTCTCCAGCCACACCCTCACGTCGCTGATGAAGGAGTGCGACACGTCCACCAGGGCTGCGAACCGCTTGATCGTGCACGTGCCGCCCTCGACCTGGAAGACGTCAGACCCGACATCAAGGTTCAGCGCCTCCGCGACGTGCCGGCCCTCGCCGGGGTAGTCGGGGATGTCGACACCATCGCCGACTGCTGCCCGGAACGCGTGGTATTCCCTGCGGAACGCCTCAATCTCTGCGGCATTGCCCGTCAGGTCGAACTCGGGCTTGCTGGGGCCGCCGCAGTGCAAGCGCAGCTGCCAGGCGTTGATCTCGCCCACGTCAGACGGCGCGAAGTCGGCGCCGATGAGCGACCACGTCCCCTGCGCCGGCTCACCCCTGAAAAAGTTGAACGCGTCCTCGGGCTTGAACGCGCCGGTCAACTGATCGAGCACGTCTCCGAGCCCAGCGATGGAGCTCGCGGCCTGGTCGTCGAATACCACGCCAAAGTAGCCGTTCCCTGCACCTCCCCGCGCCCGCGACAGACGCACGTAGCGCGGCACGTGGCCGGGCTCCAGCCTGAAGTACGCAAGCCAGAGATGCAAGTCGCCCATGTAGTCATGCGTGATGTCGACCACGACCTCGATGTCGGACACGCGGCACTGCGTGTTGTGGATGTAGATGGCGTCTGGCGTGTACGTGGGGCTAAGGACCGTCGCCTCGGCGATCGGCGTCGAGAGGCCCCGGCGCTCGAACGTGCAAGTGTCGTTCGCGGTCGTGCCGGGGCAACTCAGTGCGGCACACTTGAGTTCCAGTTTCCAGCCCTCGATGACTCCCTCGCTCCCGCTCGCCCTGTCCACCACGCGAAGCTTCCACTCGCCGCGTGCATTCGGAAGTCCGCCGCCGTCCGAGAGTGTCCGTAGCAGGCTCCTCACCTTGCGCGCCGACACGTCGGCGCCCAGTCCAGACGCGGACCCCGACGCTGCTGCGATGAGGAGACCGAGGGGCTGCAGAGGCTGGAACACTCCGCGGAACGCCAGGTTGAAATTCGCCCCGAAGTCGGCGTCGCGAGTGGAAGCCGTCGCCTGGTCCGAGAAGATGGTGCGGTCGTACGAGGGCAGCTGCACAAGCTCCTCGGGCAAGCGCGTCTCGTCTTGAAGCACCACCGAGGCGCCCCACGGGG
Source organism: Pedinophyceae sp. YPF-701 (assembly GCA_916048055.1). NCBI lineage: Eukaryota > Viridiplantae > Chlorophyta > Pedinophyceae > Pedinophyceae sp. YPF-701. Next base: position 1,137,196 of record CAJZHL010000012.1, on the reverse strand, counting down.
CCACGAGCGCGATCTCGAGGTCCCGCACGTTGCTGTGTTCGATGTCCACCTCGACGCTCACGTCCACAACGCGGCAATCGTCGTCGACGAGCAGCGCGTCCTCCGTGGTGTCGACGTCGGCGATGCGCACGTTGCCGCGTGCGTGGTCGGCGATGAACGTGCAGACACCCGGGGCGCAGCTCCTTCCAAAGTCGGGGAGGCCCTTGTTGGTCAGCGAGACCGCGGCGCGCGTCGACGCCCGCGAGCAGTCCTCGCGCGTGGGGTCGCACTCGATCTCCCACCGCGTGCGCACGTCGAGGTCCTCGTCGGCGCACGGGACGTCCCTGAGCACCTTGTCTTCGCGCACCCAGTCAAGGTACCAGTTCGACAGCAGCGCGTCCTCATAGTCGCCCTCCTCCGCACCGGTGCGCTGCTGGTAGAACTCCTCCACCAGCAGCATGTACGCCTGCATACCGCACTCGTCGCACTGCGAGAAGTCGATCGGGGGGGCCTGGTAGGTCCCGCGAGCGTTGTAGCCAGGTTGGAACAGGCCCCCCAGAAGCGGGTCTGCGGTGGGCGGGGGCCTCGGGAACTTGTCGCAGAACTTCCGAGTCTTCAGCATCGCGGCGCCCTGCAGGATCGCCGTGTGGACCGGCGGCACGTAGACGACCAGCTTACTGTTGGCCAGGGGGTCATTGTTCGATTCCCGCCCGACGACCGTGGACGTGCCGTTGATGGGAGGGGCGCCGCAAGTGCCGTTCACGGCGGTTCCGTTGCACGTGACGTTGAACGCGGCAGTCGCCGCGCGACGTGTGGACCTGGCCACCGTTCGTCGCCCCGCATTCACCTTCGCCTTAAGCCTCTCGGGCGTCCACCTGCGAAGTCCTGGAGCATCGTCATCGCCAGAGGCCCCGCCCCGTGAAGAGAAGCTCGCCCTCGTGAGTCCGGGAGCAACCATGTTGCCACGCGATGCCAGTGTGCGTCGAGCCGAAGCCTCGCGAGAGGCGGCTGCGATCTCGGAGGGCCAAACGATGCCGGACAGGTCGCGCACCCATGCACGGCCGCAGCAGATCCCCGTCAGGAAGCCCTCACTTATTGTGAACGGTGCGAAGCGGTATTCGAGGTCCTCCGGGTTCGTCGCTTCTCCTGTGACCTCGTCGTGCCCCATCTTGGCGCCGCAGAACCTGCCATCGCACGGGTCGACAGGCCCAATTTCCTCCCACGCACTTGTATAGAAGGCAAGACGCGGCTTGATTGTGGTGCCCTCACGGGAGGCCTGCCGACCTTCGGCGTTCTGGCCCTCCGTGATAGAGCTCAAGCGCAAGAGCTTGGTCCGAACCGGGTGGCCGAATGCGTCAGACTCGTCGCGATACGCGACCGCGAGATGAAGGATGCCCTCGTGGATGAACCCCTGGGAGTAGTACCACGTGTGCAGAGGATTGTCATCCGACCACAACGGATTCGACAACAGGACCTCGCCACCCTGCTTCGTTCGGACGAAGCGAGTGCCAACGCGCGTGACAGGCACCCAGTGGAGACGCTCAGTCGGCTCGCTGAATCCACATCCGAGATCGGTGTACTTGCCCAACACGCGCACCTCCTGGGGACCGACGAAGAAGATGCGACCCTTTGCGTCCGGCCCGAGAAGCGCGACTTGAGCGCGGGCCTGGTTCGCGATGTGGTCGCTGATGTCGTTGGAGAGCAGCTGCCACTCGCAACTGAGACCGCTGCGCATCGGCCGGCATTGCGCGGTGTTCAGGCAGGCACTGTCATCGACCTCGCTGATCTGGCTCGACGTCGGGTTCAGCCGCGCGATGAACGTTTTGAAGCCAAGAGAACTTGGGTCGTACCAGTCCTGGTCCTCATTGGGCAGCATGAACACACGCGCCATCAACGGGAATACCTGGTCCGCAGCTGGGCCAGTGTAGGCCACGAGCACCCCTGTAAGCGGATCGTTCGAGCGCACGAGCGCCGCCACACCGAGGTTCGACGCCGCCTTTCGATGGTCGCTCGTGAAGAGCGTGTCGTCCAGAATCAGGACGCGGTAAGAGCGTTTCGTTGCCCCGTAGTCCGTGCCGGTGACGCCCAGCGGATCCTGCTCACCCGTGAGGCGATACTGGTGCAGTTCGAGCGAGGCCTGTGACGCACTCTTCTCCAGGATCATCGGAAGCAACAGCCACTCCGCGTCGTCAGGCGACTTCGTCAGGTGCGCGTCCCACGCCAGGGGCTTCTGGCGAAAGCTGTCCATGTCGTCGAGGTACTTGATCCACGGCCCGTCTGTCCCGACTTGGTTGGCGCCTAGGTACGCTCGTATTTTCAGTCGCGGAATGACATCCGAGTCGCGGTACCCGACAACGTAACGTTGCATGCTGCCCCCGAGATACACCGCTTTGCTCAGGTGCCGAGCCAGCCCCTCAAGGTCCTCGGCGAGATCCGGCCTCGACGTGAACGTCTTTTCTGAGCGCAGTGAGGACCATGTTGGGAGATTGACTGCAACGGCAGCCTCCTTCAGCGTGCTCGGCGCGCGAGGCATGTCGCCGGGATCACGGCCGTCAGAGCCGAACGATATGTCAAGCGTCAGAATCGCCTGCGAAGGCACCGCGACGGCGCCGTCAACGCCACTCAAGAACTCGTCAGCGACGAGGTGTGTGGAGAGCAGCACCATCAGCCGGTCTGCGTGCGGGCCAGACGCATCGATCGTGCCTTGCAAAGCCGTCGCTTTGGAAAGCAGGAAGTCGCGCCTCGCGCCGCCGTCGCGAGGGACGACCTGGGCGCAAGGAGGAGTGTGCAGGGAGACGTGCTGGTACTGTGCAACGCCCTCCTGCACGTCGCCGTCGGGCGGTACGGCACGCGGGGTCCCGCCTCGCTGAAACGGGATGAAGACGGCGGCCGGCCTCGGGTCTGTGCACAGCACGACGGGGTACGGCGACCTGCCAAACAGCAGCTGTGGCCTGCAAATGCTCGCCCGCGGACCCGTGCTGCCGGGCTCAGGGGGCACGCCGTGCGTGAATCGCGCGACGAGTTTCCACACGAATCGTTCGCCGTCTTCGGACACGAGTCCGGTGCGATTCGTGTCCATCTTGAAGATGGACATGGAACACCGGGGGGGCAGCTTGCTCGAGGCGGGGCGGTCGACGCATGCCTCCGAAACGTCCCACATCGCGCCGTGTCTGTCAGTCTGAACGTTTGCGGTGGCAGATGCGGCGCCCTGGATGCCGTACGTGACGTTGCCGACCTGCAGCGGGTTGTGGGTGGAGAATTGGCGGAAGGACGTCATTTCGCCGTCCCACGTGCCGTACTTGTCCCCGCCCAGGGACGCCAGAACGCGACCATGCAAGCCGATAGCAGCGCTGACATCGCCGGCCTCATCCACCGGCCGCGCCGTCGTCAGGGCCTGCCAAAGCAGCGGAATGCCACGGTGCTGGTCGCAGCGATTCAGCTCCGGGCCTGGGCACATCTCCGGGGCCACATGGCGGCCCAGCACCGGCTGCAAGTCGCCGCCCATCGTGGTTGTGTATTCGCCGTAGGCGTCGTGGTGGCTGGCGAACTTGTAGATGACCGTGCCGTCGCTGCCAACAATGCGCAGGCCCCACTGCAAGAAAACGCCATCCGTGCCCTCAACCTGATCGTCAACGCTCAGAACCCACTTTCCCCTCGACGACGTGCCATGAAAGGCGTCAAGGCCAACACCACCGGACGGGCACTGGGCGCCCATCGGCCTGAATGAGCCGTGGTGGAAGGTCTCGAGCCCGTAGAACCAGTCGCCGAAAGCAGTCATGCACGAGTACGATCCGTCGAACCAGTTCACGCACTCCCCCAAGAACTCGAGCAGCGTCTGGTAGGAGAAGAATATCGGGAGCATCCGCGAAGCACCTGGCACCGAGCTGGTGATACGAGGGTCGGACGTGAATCGCGTCCCGAAGTAGCCTTCCTGCTGGCCGCGGAAGCGCTCGCGAGCTTCGACCAGGCAGGCGACAGTGTCCTTGGTGACGGAGTTGGCGAGGGTGATGCGAAGATCGTTCGGGCTGCGGTGCGACAGGTAGACGATGACGTCCACTGACGTGATGTTCACGTCCTCGGGGATGTCGATCTCTGCCCTCGTGACGTACGTCGATGTGATGGGAGCGCCGTAACCCAGCTTGAAAGTCGGCCAGTCAAACGTGACGTTGAAGGCGTTCCCTTCCGGGTCCGTGAAGAAGTCGTCAAACGCTTCGAACCCGGCCAGACCTTCAGCGACGCGGTGAGCCGCGGCCTCGACGGCCACCATGTCATTCCCTCGGAAGTCGGCGAACTTCGGGGAGTAGTAGCTGCGGGCCAGGTCCTCCGTCAGGGTGAAGGACTTCGCCGTGACCATCTCCCATGCCTCGCGAAGTGGCACCTGGCCCTCGATCCCGGGAATGGTAACGTTCGTTGCTGCGACCTTGCTGACGACGCGGCGGTTCAGCAGTTCGCCATAGTCGTACCGCGGGACCCACTGCCCTTCCAAGAAGAACGGGACGTCGCACAAGTGCTTGGCGTAGTACAGGGCGCACGTCGACGCGGCGCGGCTGCCGTATAGGAAGTTCGGAGTCGGCGCGAACAGGCAGAAATTCATTATCACCTCGCCGTTCGGCCCATAGGCTGGACGCTGCCCAACCTCGAACCACCCGAAGTCCGCATCCATCGTGCCGAGGCCGCGAATGGTGTCCGACCGCAGTGTGTCGTAGCAGCCCGACCCGAGCGTGGGCTCGACCTCGGAAACGGCTATCCGACCGTCCCTCCACACCGGGTACTCGAGTTTGATGGACAGGATCTGCTGCGCCATGTTCTTGGCATCGTCGTCGCTGTCCGCGCGCCCCGTGAGGTACGTCACCATCAGGTACTGTCGGACGAACCTGCGGCCGGCCCGTGAGGTGTCCGGTGCATTGACGAGCTGCGCGTGGAGGGGCAGAAAGGCGCCCAGGCGCCGCAGCGTGCCCTTGAACAGATCGTTCAGAATCGCCTCCGCGGTCTTCGCCTCCTCGCTGTACGACTCCGGACCCAGCACGACTTCCCAGCCGCTGCCCGTCGGCCGCTTGCGCTCCACGATCGGCGCCACGACCACCCCGCGCGGCGTGCGCACCTCTGCTCCGTGCACCAGCCACACCGTGCCAGGGTCGACGGTGCGGTCGACGTCGAAAGCCGCGCGATCGATCCCTGGCTGGCTCATGCGAGCAGAGTCCGCCTGCAGGCGACGCTGGCCGCGCGAGTTCGGCAAGGGGAACGACGTCCAGCCCAGCCCAGTGCTGCGTTCGAACGTCCCACGAGTTCCATTGCGCGGCAGGTCGTGCAGGGGCTCCGTCACCGAGTCGAATCGCTTCAGGAAGAGGTCGATTTCCGCAGCGTCACCCGGCCGCGGCGCCGCGTACATCATGATGATCTTCTGTGCCTGCTTGCCGGCAGCGATGAAGTCAACCTCGAGCCGCGTTGCGCCCAGCGCCGGGGCGACGAATCGAGTGTACGTCGTGTCGTTCGGTCGCAGCGCGCTAGCGGCGAGGTACAGGGCCGACGAATTGGAACCCGATTCCTCGCAAACGACTCCTGGCCTGCCATCAATGGCAAAGGCAAGGGACTGCGTCAGGCAGAAACCGTACCGCGCGAGGGGAAGCTGCAACGAAGCCTCCTCGACCTTCTCCCCCGCAGCAGTCACCCTGTTCAGCAGGACGCGGTCCGGGCCTTCCCCGAGCAACCCGGAGGCGGCCAGATCCCTCTCGTTGATGATGTTCAACTCCTGAAGGACGATGATGATTTCCGGCGGGAACCCCGCGTAGCGGTTCTCGATAGAAGGAACGTCCTTGTTGGGCAAAGTCACCCACGTGCCGCCGCGCGGGTCCCTTGCGATGCCCGGGAGCGGGCACACCTCGGAAAAGATTTCCGTTGGAGTCCACATGCCGTCGGTGAAACGCCACATCTGGCCAGTGTTCATCAGGATGCCGATCGCCTGGCGGTCCTGCACGATGTGCGGATGGCCGAACTTGGGCTCGCAGGACGACGCGGGCAGCTCGTAAAGCGTGTCACCCAGGACCGAGGATATCTGGACGATGTTTTTCAGCGGCGCGCGGTACGGCGTCGGAGTCTTGAACTCCATTCGCCCGTCGTGGTAGAGGTACGTGTGCACGCACGCGCGCGCAACGCACACCCGCGGATCGCTGCACGAGGCCTCGCACACGTTGCTGCGGGTCGACACAGCGAGGAAGATGCCGCCATTTTGACGCCGGTTGTCGACGATGTCGAACGCGAACGGTGTCTGGGAGTTGTCGATTACCACGAACTGCGCCACAGACGTGTTGACGGTTGACATGCGCCCCGACGTCACGTCCAACTCGAGCTGCTCGTGTGAGAGGCGGTGCGGGAACTGCAGCGGTCCCCACACCCGTGTCCACGGGCTGCGCTCCGTGAGGTTTTGCACCGATTGATCCCACTCGAGCAGCGTCACCGTGCCTTTGCTGGTCCCCACTGCCACGAGCATTCCTCGAGGTGTCTCGATAGCTTTGATTGCAGTGGCCGCCACGTCGTAGGTCGCGTTGCGGCGTTCCACGAACATCGGCTGGAGGTCCGCGGCCTCGGTGAAGCCAGGCGCCCGCGTCACGTCCAACCAATCACGTGGTTGCGTCTTGTTGAAATTGAGTTCGCCAAGGGCGGCTCGCGCATCAGCGTGCGATTCGGACCGAACAGCCGGGTCTGGCACCACAGTGCTGTTGGAATGAGCAGTGGGCGCCGGCGACAGAGTTTCAGCAGCGCAATCGACGCCGGCACTGCACTCCGAGTGTGCGTCGCGCCGGATCAGGATCAGGGCTTTGCCGTTTCCGACCCCCACCGCCCTGAGAGCGCCCGTGCCGTGGTGCGCTGAGATCCTCAGATCCCCCAGGTTGCGCAGGTGGGCCAAGGAGTCGCTGTACTCGTGCCACCTCGGAAGGGAGAGGGTCGAGGCAAAGGCAGCAGGTTGCGCTGTAGCTGCAGCGGTCTGAACGCTGGGCAAGCCCGAAGATCCGACAGCGAGAGCCGCGGCATCGTGGATGGACTGGGCGGCCGTGTTGACGCGGATGTTCGTCGTCTCGAAGGAGTTGTCTGCCTTGTTGCGATAAGACACGTGGATCGTGATGTGGTCCCCGCTTTCCTTGTACGACGCTGCGTACAGCCGAAGCGAGTCGATCGCATGAACCGGCGGGTAGAGGAACTGCCAGCGTTTCCCGGGGGTCTGCACCAGGAGGATCGGTGTTGACGACGTCTCGCAGGACACCACCATCTGACCCTCGCCAACGGACACGGCCGCAATCGCCGTACACTGCACCGAAGATATTTCGGTCGGCGTCAGGGACGTGTCGACCTCCCAGGTGCTCGTGGAAGGTACATACTTGAGAACAATGAAGCCGCCCGATACAGGCGACGCGGGGTCCCTGACGAGGGTGCTTTGCGGGCAAACCATGACGCTCTTCCCGACCTCATCCTTCAACACCACGGGTGATATGCTGCACTGCACGGTCGCAGCTGGCAGCTGCTCGAAGCTCCCGCCGGCCCAGTCGAGGACCGATGATGTCGGTGTTGCTGCAGCACGACTGGCCACTGCCTCGTCGCTGCCGTCGCCCGCCTCGTCCGCGTCGGGAACGAACCCGCGCGTCGACGCGCTGCCGCGCACCACGGGCGTGCTGACCGGCCCTGCGTGCCCGTCCTCCCACGCGAACTCGGGGAACAGGTCGTATACGTGGCCCTCCCACCTCGCGCCGTACCCGTGGTAGCTCACGGTGCGCGTCGCCTCGGGAGATGGCGTCCCGGCTGCGTGCTCGCCGTCGAGCAGCGCGCCCAGAAGGCGCTTGTTGCTCAGAAGGCGTCTCTGTGTCGTGGCCGGTGTTTGGTGCAACACCACCGACGGCGCGCCGGAAGGCGTGGCGAGGATGTCCATCCTGGCTGCTGCGGGCAGCCTCCCTCCCATGAGCAGCCAGCCCCGGTCGTACAGGCTCAGCGCGCACAGCTCGGGGAGGCAGCGTCCAAACGCAAGCGTGCCACCTGTGAGTGCTTTCAGCGCGATGGCGTCGTCCCGAGTCGCTCCTTGAGGGGTCGTCAGGCCCGTGAGAATCTCCCAGGTATGGTTCAGGCCCGAGGAGATCACCTGCCGCTGCACCACCCCTGGGAAGCCGGCCGCATCGCGCACGAAGCCCACGACTACCCTCCCAAGAGAGTCCACGTCCATGACGGCCGACGCGACCTTCGCGGAAACGAGCGTCGAATTGCCGATGAGCGGCGCGGCTGATGCGCCGCTTGTGGCCAGCGCCGAGCGACCAGCCCTGCGATTCTTTGGCAGCACCCCCACGTGTAGGTTCCCGGACGGGTCCGAGAACGCGCCCACCTCCGAGCCGTCCGGGCGCCCCTTGACGACCAACGGGGTCCATGAAGGGTGTACGCTGGTTGTAGTGTGCGACGCAGGTGCTGCGAGCGCCGCGGGAGCCGTCTCTGGCGCCCAGGTTGATGTGAGCTCGGGGGCGCGAGGCTCGCTGTACGTCGCCCAGTCGATGTCGCTGTCGAGCGTCACGTTGATCCGCGAAGATGTCAGAATCATGTCCGTCGCTGCGACCGGTGGGCCGCCGCCCTTGTCCTCGTCCTTGAGCCTCCGCAACCACACCTCTCCAAGAGTTGGTGTGCCAACCAGCAACACGAGCAGCACGAGCGCCGGGATCACCATCGCGATGAATATCCTCCACATCGCTTCGAAGATGATGGTCCGCCGCAGGTTGTCCGCGAGCAGCTCCCCCCTCTTGATCAACCTGGCGTTTCTCTCGCCCAGCAGGTCGCACACCTTCTGCCACGCAGACGGCGGCAGTCCGAGGCCTGGCATCGACTGCCGGCGCTGCGCCTCGCTCACGGCGCTCGACAAGAGCGCCGCCTCCCTCGTGGAGTTCGCGGCCTCTTCGCGGCTCGACCCCAGTGGAATCTTCTCAATCTCCGCAGCAATGCTGAACTTCACGCGCTCGCTCCAGTGCTTCGCCAGCACTCTGTCTCGTGGTGGCTGCGGGGAGGCCAGGTCGTTCGTGAAGCTTGCGGCGGTAGGACTCGGCGCAACCTTGCCGCGACCTCTGATGGGCTCTGGTGGAGCCAGACCTGGCCAGGCGTCATGGTGTCCTGTCCCGGGAGGCTCCGCACGCGACCGCAGGAAAGTAATATACTTCTGCTGCCTGAAACTTGTGGCTTGCAACAGCCTCCGTCGCGAGACAGTCGGCTTGTTGCTCTCCCGCCGCATTGCTATTGACTCCTGTTGTTGTGGCCGCGTTGCTCGGGCGGCGCCGAACGTATGTACATCCTCGAATATGTCGCCACCCTCCTGCTCCTCTCCGATCGGCTCCGTTTCGCGGCCCTCGCCGAAACCGCGAGCCGGCTGCGCATCACTCAGCCTCATCCCTGTCAAGGACGTACTTCGAGCCCCGCGCGACCCCGCCTCCTCGCGCATAGACCGGAACCCGTGCACGTGGTCGTCCACGGGGGCGATCTTCGTGAACCCGAGCGCGGACTTGCGAGCGTGCGCCCTCCTGACCCTCTCTGCCCGATCCTGTGCACTGTCCACACCAGCGGGGTCACTGTCGTACGCCGCTGGGCCTGTGTGAAGCTTCCCCGCGTGCACCGGGTGCTGCGCCCCCTTCTCCAGGTCCTTCTCGCCTCCGGAGTCCCCGTCGTCATCGAGGTCCGCGTTCAGCGACGTGCGTGCCGACCCGGCGACCTCGTTCGCGTATGCGGCGCGCTGGAGCAGCCGCGCGGTCCGCAGCTGCCTGCGTGTGTGATCGATCTCGCTGCGCATCCAGCCCTCGAACTCCTTGACCAGGAACCCGCAGACAAGCTCGACAATGCCCCACAGCGCGCCCAGTTCGAGGAAGATGTCCAGCCACGACATCCGCAGCGACTCCTGCTCCGTCACGAGGGATGTGGCCCCGCCGATCACCACGAACCGCACGCTGCTCTCGTCGTACGTGTCCGACATGTCGAACTCGTTGTCCATGTCGTCGTGGAAAAACACCAGGTCCGCGTCCGTGAAATTGCCGTACGGGATCTTCGGCGACGTCCCGGACGCCGTCATCAGCGGGGTCGTCACCTGGGAGAAGTCCGCCGTGCCGTGCGCGCCGACCTGCGCGGCGGGGTGCTCCGTCGGGCACTTGCTGGTCTGCACCGCGCTGTCAGGGAACGTCGGGGAGAAGACGGGGCCCACGCACGTCACGTTCGGCGTGCGGTTCGGCGGCCGGAAGCCCGTGGACCACAGCGTGGTGGTGTGGTCGACGTCCACGTTGTAGACGTTGAAGGGGTTGTTGGGCCGCCACGTGGGGTACGCCGTGGGGAAGGTGGCGTTGATCGACAGCGTCTTCGTCTCGACGCTCGTGATATTGAGCGCCCGCACGAGCGCGGCGGTCTTGAACGCCTCCATGTTGCGCGTCACCACGGCGCTGCGGTCCACGCGCCCGGATATGCGCTCTGTGTCGAACATGGCGATCTCTGGCCGCTCACCCTCGAAGACGGTCACGCCCGACAGGCTCACGACGGGCTGTCGACGCTCCGTGAGCGGCTCCGGCACGCAGTAGTCCATGCACCCAGTCGTGCAGGCTGGGGCGAGGCGGTCCTGCCAGTAGTGCAGCGGACGGGAGCCACCGTCGCATATTTGCTTCTGCTGCATCACGCGGCGCGGAACGACGACCAAGCCGTCACCTGCGGGCACATCGAAGCACGGCAGTGTTGAGCCCCCCAGCAGGTGGTGGGTCGAAGAACACTTGCCAGCCACGCACGCAAACAGCGACCTCGCGACGCCGGCGAGCGCTTTCGCACGATACACGCTCTGCTTGCCTGAGCTCTTGAAAAATCGCAGCGTTGCCATGACTGTTTCCCCGTGCTCCATTTGCCGCGCCGCGACGGGCTGTCCGCTCTGGAGATCGACGGCCACGCATCCGTGTCGCCACAGACACTCCATCGGCGTCTGGACCCCGCGCGCCGGGTCGACCACCTGCGAGCACGTCATCGGGACATCAGTCGTCAGCGCTAGGGGGATGTGCCCAAGGACACCCCTTGCGCAACTCAAAGCCTTGCATCTGCTTCGGAGCCATGCCCAGCATGCCGGGTGGCTGCCACCGCCCGGGCTTCGCCTCACGCGGCATGGGCACCGTCGTGCCACGCTCAGAAGCGGACCCATGCACAAGTGAGGGGCAACCGCTTTTCGGAACGGCCGCGAGCGCGTAGTGGCTGACCGCCACTGCGGCGGCATGTGGCCAGACTGTGGGTGCGTGCCGCGAGCTGCTGCGATGAAGACAAGCGTTGAACGCTGAGCCAGCGGCCTGCCTGTACCAGCGACTGCGGAGTAGGGCCCGCTGGGGTGGCAGTCAGGTTGCTGCGGCAGTGCGACATCGTGACCTGAGACCTACCACAATAGCTGATGTTGTTGTTATGCGTTGCATCTCCGGAATCCACTGCGAGGGCAGGAACGCAGGTCAATCGTCGTGCGTTGGCATGGTGTCTGTGGGCAACACCGCGGCTCCATGGGGGGGCCGGAGCATGGTGCGATTCAGGGGTGTCGGTGTGCCGTCCTCACGGGCAAATGCGCGAGTTTTTGCGCACCTGTGCGTAGAACCAGAGCATGACCAGCACGGACGCAATTGCCATCACTCCGCCGAGGAAGGAGCGCGTGTCCTCGTCGTCCACCGAGAGCAGGTAGAAATCGCACCATCTCACCGTACTGCGGAGCCGGAGTTCGGGGGCAGGGTGGCCGCTTTATGAGGCCCAAGCGGCGACGCGCGCCTAAGGCAGTTGCTGGTGGTGACCACCCCGGAACGCTCTGATGCCGTGGATGAAACACGCCATTCGTCGCCCGAATCGCACGTTCGGCGACAGCAAGCGATATTCGCGCCATCGTCAGGCGCGCAACGGACACACAGCGCTACGAGCAGGTTCAACAGAGCCGGCTGGTTCGAGCTCGCTGCTGCACGCAGCATGCCGCCCCAGGCAGCCTGAGCCGCCAGCCGGCACGAACATCAGCTTGGCTGCCAGGCGGCACTCTGACATGACGTTCGGTACGGGTGCGCACTCGACGCCAAGCCTCCATGGCTTTGAGAGCTTTGCCTTCACGCCCATCGTCGCGTCCAGTAGCACAACCACCCCTCGCCCTGCCGTACAGGCTCGTATGGGGCCCTGGACGACGCCCTGGCTGCAAGCGCTGACTGGCGCCCCGCCGCACTGCACCGCTACAATGAGATTCCAACCCCTGTTCAGGAGTGTGGGGCACTGCGAACCCAAGCTGTTCGGCGGTACCTGCGCGGCGACATGGCGCTGTGTGCGCGGAGAATGGCAGCGTGCGTGTCGGTGAGGTGCGCTTGTCGGTGTCCGGGCCGGCCCCCGGGGCCCGCGGCCGTGCTGACATATGGCGACACACACCTCCCTGACGACATCGCGACCCGTCATCCTGATCAGGTTCCCACGTTGGCCCGCACCGACGGGCTACCAGATTGATCGACCACGGGTGCGTCTTCAGACCGCGTTGCCCCCCGTCCTGTCGTCGACGGTCGAACAGACACACTGGCCTGCAACAGTGGCTAGTCCCATCGGGGGCGGCTCCTGCGGAAACTGCTCTAGTGAGCGTCGCGGACTGGGTCGAGGAAAGCATCTTCAACCGCAGCGACCTGCAACACCGTCGACGCGCGCCGGCCACACCCAAGCCCCTGTCATGTGGTGGTGGTCCTGGGTTGGCACACCCTGCCTGCACTCCCATAAAATACGAAGTCGTGCCAGCCCTCGGCCACCCCTTCCACCCCGGCGACCAGCGCCGGTCCTTCGGCGGGGTGAGGGCGCCCCGTCCTAGGCTTTCCGCGTCGGATCCTGAGACGCGCCTTTAAAGGCCACAGGCGCACATGGGTGGGGGCTTCGGCCTCTGCTCGCGCCGCACCGGCCGACCGGGGAACCGTCTCCGGAGTGTAACTCTCTGTCTGTCTGTCAGCGGGAACAAGCAGCAGGCTGACATGGATCGGCCGCTGGTACACCAGCCTGGGCGCTTCTGCCGACTGACGCCCGCCGTCTGGAGCCCGGGCTTCGATGCGCCGAACCCTTTTGCGTTCGGCCACGCAGGCGCTAGTGCTGGGCAAAAATCATGCGTCTGACTCTCATGCGACATGCTGTTATCAGCGCGTGCCATGCGACGTGCATGCCACGGTCCAGGGGGCGCTCACAGCCGTTCGCCGTACTTGGCTGCCCACTTCCACATCACAGCGACGTGGGGCGCGTGAACGCCAGGTGGCAGCGCGTGTCCAATTGTCCACAATTGTCACCCGGTCCATCCGTCGACGCTACGCTTCTCGCTCGCTCAATTCGAGCTGGACGTTGAGCCTCTGACGGGGGGAAGGGGAGGGCGCTCGCGCCGACCTCCGGCGCAGCTGCGATGGCGCTGAAACGGGAGTCCGTGTGAGCGTAGAGCACGTCAATTCGCAACGCCCTCGCGACGTCAGCGCGCCCTCCTGCCGCAGCCAGCCCGCCCAGACATCGTGGCAGGACGGGCAGCACCGGCGCGGCGCCGTGCCATGAAAAGCTGCGGGCACGTGGCTCGCATCTGGCACTGCGCTTCGAGGTCGCACGCTTGACAGTCCTTATTCGCCGACGGATGCTTCATCCCTTTGTAGTGCATTCGTTTCGCCGCCTCCTCCGCCCTCGGGCCCCCGCAGCGCTGCGCGCGCGACCCCTCGGCCTGACGTATGGTGGCACGCCGCGCTATTGCCGCCGCGCGTCGCCGCAGCACGCCCTTTTCCGTGGCAGGCGGCTTCGCTCGATAAGTGGGGTCTGCGGGCGAAGATGGCTGAGAAGAGCGTGACCATCCGGACGCGCAAGTTCATGACGAACGCGCTCCTGCAGCGCAAGCAGTTCGTGAGTGCCCGTGGCCCGCATGATGCGCGCGGTGCGGCGATGTGCTATCGAGAGGAACCTCTGGGGGGCGCGGAAACGCCGCGCTCGCCCCCGCCGCGGGTGCTTGAGGGATGCGCAGCAGTCGCAAGCATGCGTGTGCGCGGCGCGGGGGCCTTGAGGTGCCGGGGGGCGGGCGTGGGGCACCTCTCGGTCCAGAGGATGCGCCGTGCTGCAGCGAGCTTCGCGCTCGCCGCCCCGGGCGGCGCCTGGGCACCGTCCTGGTGGGGCCAGACTGGTGGGCGCGCGCGGCTCTGACGCGGGTGCACCGTTTCCCGCTGCAGGTCCTGGACGTGGTGCACCCTGGCAAGGCCAACGTGTCGAAGGAGGACATCCGGGAGCGCCTGGTGAAGATGTACGACGTGAAGGACGTGAACACGGTGCAGGTGTTTGGGATGAGGACTTCGTTCGGTGGTGGGAAGTCCACGGGCTTCGGTTTGATCTACGACACGGTGGATGCCGCGAAGAAGTTTGAGCCGATCTACAGGCTGGCGCGGGTGAGTCCACGGGCCGCGCGCGGCTCGACCTCCTGGCGATGCTGTGTGCTGCGCGCCCCGGCGCGGCGCCGTGGGGGCGTGGCGGGGCGCGGGGGCGTCTCCGCGAGGACATGCTGCTCGGGCGCAAGCGTCGGCAGCACGTGTCGCCTTTCCCGCGCCGCGCGGGGGCCGGTAGCGAGGCTGCTGGTCGGCGGCCGCGGCAGCGGTGCGGGCTGCGGGCGACGCAGCGACGCGCGGGGCTTGCGCGCGGCTGGCCGAGCGCGCGTGCATGCGGCGCCTCGAGACGCGAGGGCGCACGGCATCGTGTCATGCACTGCAGGTGGGGCTGAAGGAGCACAAGCGCACGGCCCGCAAGCAGAAGAAGGAGCGGAAGAACAAGATGAAGGCGGTTCGCGGCGTCAAGCGGTCGTAGGCGCACCGCGGAGGGCGCCTCAAGGCCGTCCGGATGTGACCCACGTCAACGCGACAGACTTCCAGGAGTATCACGCGCTGCACACGTCTCGCATGATTTTCGCCTACGCACGGCACAGCCCCTTGCCATCGTACGTGCTGGTCGACCCACGCTGAAGAGCCCCGACGGTCACCGGGCCCAGAGCGCAGCAAGGGGATCTGGTACACGATGCCGCCTGGTCGAACGACCACTACTGGGCCCAGCCGCCCGTTATCCGACGACGCTCAGCATCCGGTCCACTCAGATTGCAGCCCAGCAAAAACATGTGCTGGCCGCGGTAATGAGTTGCCCAGCACAGTACACCTGTGATATTGAGATGCCACTGAGCTCGCCTGGCGCCCCAAGCACTACTGCGTCGAGCCAGAACCTGCACAGGGGCGCGTGGGTGCCGGTCCGCGCCCCGGCATGCCGAATTCCGTGGGGCACGCATGCGCAGCAGCTTTGTGCAACAGTGTCGCGGTGACTCGGCTGCGCGTGGCTACGTCCGAGCCGCGCGGAAGACAGGCGGCCCAGGCTACTACGGGGGCAGCTAACGCAAAAACCCTTCGGAAGCATGTGGTGAAAGTGGCGGTTTGCGGTGGGCACCAGAGGCTGCAGCCAGATGCCACCACCTAAGGGGGGGGGGAAAGCTGCCGCGGTCCCTCACCGCAGCGTGTCCTGCGGCAGCGCGTGTGACAGTCCTGAAAACGATGCAGCTGCCGGCGGTTCGACTGATGTGCAGAAAAATCTGCCACGACTGCCTCCAGGTTGACGACGACGTGAACTCACAGCCGGGCCACCAGGCGTGGAGCAGCTGCGCTCCGCGCCCTCCGCGGTGCGCCTACGACCGCTTGACGCCGCGAACCGCCTTCATCTTGTTCTTCCGCTCCTTCTTCTGCTTGCGGGCCGTGCGCTTGTGCTCCTTCAGCCCCACCTGCAGTGCATGACACGATGCCGTGCGCCCTCGCGTCTCGCGCCGCATGCAAGCGCGCTCGGCCAGCCGCGCGCAAGCCCCGCGCGTCGCTGCGTCCCCCGCAGCCCGCACCGCTGCCGCGGCCGCCGACCAGCAGCCTCGCTACCGGCCCCCGCGCGGCGCGGGAAAGGCGACACGTGCTGCCGACGCTTGCGCCCGAGCGATGTGTCCTCGCGGAGACGTCCCCGCGCCCCGCCACGCCCCCACGGCGCCGCGCCGGGGCGCGCAGCACACAGCATCGCCAGGAGGTCGAGCCGCGCGCGGCCCGTGGACTCACCCGCGCCAGCCTGTAGATCGGCTCAAACTTCTTCGCGGCATCCACCGTGTCGTAGATCAAACCGAAGCCCGTGGACTTCCCACCACCGAACGAAGTCCTCATCCCAAACACCTGCACCGTGTTCACGTCCTTCACGTCGTACATCTTCACCAGGCGCTCCCGGATGTCCTCCTTCGACACGTTGGCCTTGCCAGGGTGCACCACGTCCAGGACCTGCAGCGGGAAACGGTGCACCCGCGTCAGAGCCGCGCGCGCCCACCAGTCTGGCCCCACCAGGACGGTGCCCAGGCGCCGCCCGGGGCGGCGAGCGCGAAGCTCGCTGCAGCACGGCGCATCCTCTGGACCGAGAGGTGCCCCACGCCCGCCCCCCGGCACCTCAAGGCCCCCGCGCCGCGCACACGCATGCTTGCGACTGCTGCGCATCCCTCAAGCACCCGCGGCGGGGGCGAGCGCGGCGTTTCCGCGCCCCCCAGAGGTTCCTCTCGATAGCACATCGCCGCACCGCGCGCATCATGCGGGCCACGGGCACTCACGAACTGCTTGCGCTGCAGGAGCGCGTTCGTCATGAACTTGCGCGTCCGGATGGTCACGCTCTTCTCAGCCATCTTCGCCCGCAGACCCCACTTATCGAGCGAAACCGCCTGCCACGGAAAAGGGCGTGCTGCGGCGACGCGCGGCGGCAATAGCGCGGCGTGCCACCATACGTCAGGCCGAGGGGTCGCGCGCGCAGCGCTGCGGGGGCCCGAGGGCGGAGGAGGCGGCGAAACGAATGCACTGTAAAGGGATGAAGCATCCGTCGGACGAGCAGGCCGGAGGTCGGTGTTGAGTTGCGGTTCGGAAGCACTTTTCCCACCGCCCTTCACCTGTGCAGTCTCAAGGTTGCCGTAGGGCCATGGCCGGTGGGGACGGCGAGAAGGCAGCTTTGCCTTTCGGTCATCCGGTGGTCCCAGAGCCGAGCGAGAACCTCTACGCCGCTTGGCAGCACATCTCATGGAAGTGTAAGGAGGTTACCAAGGCATACGTGCGCTGCAAGAAGAATGATCGGCACCCCGGCGCGTGTCTGAAGGAGGGTGAAGCTCTGTCGTTGTGTGTACATGGACTGTAGGTGCCCCGGACCACCGACGTTGCCGATGCACGACAGCACCGTGAGCATTCCTTGCTGCTTTCGCTGCATGGCGCACGCAGGCGGATTTCCCCCGCGCGCCCTGCACTTGCTCCGCTGTGTGCGTGCCGCTGTGCCACCTGAAGATCCACGCGCCGCATGTCCAGCTCGTTGCGACCGCACACTGGTTTCCGCACAACCCAAGTGCACCCGCGGCCTCCGATGCGGCGCACTCGCGTCGTTCCCAGGCCCACGACATGGACGTTGACGTCAACATGCGGGCACGCGCGAGCATGGTGTCGCACGCCCACGCGCACTGTCGCGGGAACCCATCTTGCCCTTGGTAGCCTGTGGCGCCCCCCAGTCCTGCCTGGAGGGTCCCTGCGAGCACGGTCTTGCGCCGTCTCACGAACCTGACATGATTTGTTGCATCGGGGCCGCGTCCAATCGTGCACGTGAAGGCCGTGACGCGCCTGTCTGGTCGAAAACTGCCTTGGCAATTGCTGACGACGCTCCGGCCCCGACCCTTCCCGCGACGCAGCGTGAAAGATCTCAAAGAAAATTGTGGGACCGAGTGGCAGGACTTCACCAAGTGTCTGAATTACCAATCTTGCAACCTGAAGAACTGCAAGTATGCACACACACCGACCCACCTCCGCGCCTGCGCTTCTGACAGCCTGTGCCACACCGAATTCAACGCCACCCACATGCCCCGACCACACCTCATGGGTGCCGCGTCGTCAAGCCTGCTCTCGGCGCGTCGCAGTGATCGTGTCGCACCCCTAGCGTGCCAGCACGCACCCTGCGGCGGGCCTTGCACGCGCTCCATCTCTCCACGCGCGCCGCCATGCACAGTCGTTGACGCGCGGGTCTAAAGGGGCGTCGTTTGTCGGGCTCCGATGCAGAGCTCAGGAGAGTGCCTTCCGCACCAAGTGCCCGGTCCCGGAGGAGGTGCTGCAGCGCGAGCTGTGGGCGGTGAAGCAAGCGCAAAACCCGCAGGGCCTCCCTTAGCGGCGCCGTCTGGCTCGACCGCGCGGGGGGGAGGACATGCCGCAGGTCGGACAGGCGCGGCGCGGCGAAGGGATGTGATGCGAGCACGACGGAGCCGAGGCTGTCGCGACCGGATCGCGCGCGGTTTCCTGGGCTGGGGCCCGACTCGGCGCGGGTGCTGTGGGGCAGGTCCGCCACGCGTGTGTGACGTCGAGTTGAGCACTCAGCATGATGCACCCTGGCGGCGTGCGACGGGACCGCAGACAGTGCAGAGCTGGCTTGCTGCAGCGCGTGGTCCACCGCAACGGAGCCGCGCTCGAGGATCCGCGAGTGCTGCGCGTCCTGCCACGTGGCAGTAGCCTTGAGGAGTGCATTGATCGTGCGACGCCCCTGGCCGCGCTGGCCAGGGAGGTGAGGCGCGTGGTTGGTGTGTGAAGTGTTCACACGTAGACCAGGGAATGGTTGAGGGGACGGACATCGTGATGTGCTGATGTCGACGCCCTCGGTGGGCGTGAGGGGTGGGCTGTGGGATCATGCGGAGGTGGAGTCCGAGCGGTTACGGGCGTACAGGGAGACGGGCGGCACGACAGTCTACAGGCGCGCGAGAGCTGCCCGGCGGCTCTCGACTTCGCCCGGGGTGAGCGAGGCGAAGGTGGCGGGCATGTCGTAGGAGCCGACGTCGCGCATGTAGTTGGAGAACCGCCCGATGATCTCCGGCAGCGTGTCGTAGTGCACGTAGTTGATACCGCGCGCCTCGCACTCCTCGCGGACGATCTTCGCGATGGCCGGGTAGTGCATGAAGGAGATGGCTGGGAACAGGTGGTGCTCGATCTGGAGGTTGAGGCCGCCGGTGAAGAAGTTGCCGACGACGCCGCCCCAGTTGGAGGACGTGAGCACCTGCTGCTCGGCCCAGTCGCGCGAGTCCACGGGCTGGTACAGGTTCTCCGTGGACGCGGACCCGCCCTGCACGGGCTTGTTCTCCTCGAGGTTGTGGGACACCGCGAACGTGGCGGCCAGCACGATGCCCTGCACGGCCGTGTAGCACGCGGAGGCCACGAGCGTCTGCATCGGGCCGTGCATCACCCACGGCAGCCCGAAGATGAGCCCGTAGTGCGCCAGCTTGCCCGCGACGACCGTGGCCCGCTCGAGCGCGGAGACGCCGTAGAGCGTGGCGCCCTTGGTGCGGTTGGTGAAGAGCGCCTGCCAGTCGCCGATCTGGAAGACGAGCTGGAGGAAGGGGAAGGTGGCCCACATGTAGATGTGCTGGTACTTGTGGAACCACTCGCGCGGGAGGCGCGGGTCGAAGCGGAGGAACGGGAGGGCGGAGAACACGTCCTCGTCCAGCGCGTCGTCGTTGCAGTGGATGTGGTGCGACACCTGGTGGTGGTACCGCCACATCAGGGACGACCCGCCAATCAGGTCGTCCGTCAGACCCATCAGGTTGTTCACCAGCGGCGACTTGGACATCGCGCCGTGGTTCCCGCAGTGCTGGATCGTCAGCCCGATCCACGCGCCGGCCAGGCCCAGCAGCCCGCCCGTCAGCACGTTGGGCGCCGCCGCGTACGCCGCGTACGCCACCGCCGCGTAGCCCAGGATGACCGCCGCCGCGCCCTCCGAGCCCGTGCGGTGCCGGCCGTCCGCGGCGCCGTCGAAGAGCTCGTTGCGGACGCGCTCGCGGATGGAGTTGTACAGGTCCGAGTCGTTCGGGTAGGGCGCGACGGGCACGGTGTGGATGGGGAAGTCCTCGATCTTCGGGAGGCGCGCGAGGTGCGCGGCGGCGACGTCCGGCCGGAGGTGGTAGGACTCGAACAGGGCGGTGCAGTCGCGGCCGATGGCGAGGCGCAGCAGCCAGGACCCCCCGGGGTGCTTGGAGTTGGCCAGGTAGTCCGTCAGGTCGTACGCCACGCCGCGGTACACCGTCCACTTCATCGTCGCCCACGGCTCGTCCTGCCACGGGTCGCCCGGGGCCTTGTGGTCGAACGTCTGCGCCTCCTGCGCGAGCACGCCGGCGACAAGGGAGTGGGCACAGATCGAGCCAGCGCGGGGAGCGGCCGCGGTGCGCCGCAGCGCGCTGTGGCCACGACATGCAAGGAGAGCGTGCGGCTGGTTCGCGCAGCCGGCGCGGCGGACCGCTCACCTTGGCCCGTTCGGCACGCTCCGCTGGGCGAGATGGCGCCTCCACCTCCACCGACGCCGCCCGCCCCGTCACCGATGACCTTTGCGCGGCGGCCACGACGACATGCCGCTGAGGGCCAGCTGCCTGCAAGGATCGTCGTCGTTGCGCGCGAAGGATCGGCCCGCGTTGGCGGGCGACCGTGCCATTGACGCTGCGCAGGGTTTCGCCCCGGCAGGCGCACAATTGCGCCCGCACTGGACAAGCGGGCCCCGCACGGCACCTCGTGAAGGGGGAGAGGGAGATGCGGGGCGCGTGCACCGGCGGCTGAGCCACGGGACGCCGGCGGTCGGAGATGGCAAGCTAGTGGTGGCAGCAGCAGAGGCAAGGCCGCTGGATTCGCAGTGCCCTCGCGCAGACGACGCACAGTCTGCCGCAGAGGGCGTGGGGGAGAAACAACTCCGTGCGCTGGTGCTGTCCACGGACCGCGGCGGCGCGCAGGCGGCTCCCGCTCGACGGGGCGCGATCTCGACACGGGTCGAGGCGGGGCGCCGCGCTGAACGCCCGCACATGCGCGTGATCGCGAGGGCCCCGATGTGTACAGAGCAGATGCGATGCGTCGCGGGGCCCGGAGTCATCCGACGCACCTGGTGCCGCCGCGACAGCCTGCCCACCGCGCATGGGGCGCCCAGGTGCAGTGTCCCCGCACAAGCCATGGTGATAGCTGCCTTCCGCCCTAGCAACGCAATAGTTACTGCGGGGTGCACGCGCCGGGGGCGGCCCAAGGCCCGCACGCCGTCCAGGAACGTGCGGCGTCACGGGGACGAGGGGGGTGCGGGTCCTGGGGGCCTCCCGCGGCGCCTGCGGGGTGCGGTGCTGGCGCGGACAAGGGCTCGGCCGCGCGCCGCGGGGCGGCAGCTCTGGGCGCCAGCGTCGAAACAGGGGGTTCGAGCGGGTTGGAGCGCGCGCAGCTCGCCACCAGGTGCGTCCCTCCCACGCAACCCGGGCCGATCGCTGCACCGCCCGGAAGAATTTCCGGCAGGGTGTGCGGGTGACCTGCACACCAGAGCGGCCTTTCCGGCAAGGCGCGCGCGGAAACGCAGATGCCCCTGCAATTTCGCGCGTGTGCCGGAGGCAACACCTGGGCCATGCACGTTGCGTCGGCGCTCGGCAGGGCGGTGTGCCGCGAACAGACAGTGGCAGGCTCTCGGGAAAGTGCCGCGTCGGCATCGCCGCCGGCTCCGGGCCTGTGCCGCGGGCGCACTCCGCCGTGGCTGCCGCACCGCCGCCGCGCGCTGGCCTCGCTGGCCGCGCTGCCCGGGGTCGGGTTGGAACGTCGATGCTGCCCGTGCTGGCGTTTCGACCTTCCACGCCCGTTAAGATGCATGTTGGCATCGAGGTTCCGGCGTTCATCGTCGGATATTCCCCACGAGGACGTGCTCAGCGCGCCGCCCAGTAACAAGTGCTGATGCTCAGGTTGCGCGCAACCAGCCGCCCCGCGCTCGCATCAACAATGTCTCGAGAGCCATGAACGCCCGCCCCCCCCGATGCCCGCAGTCCGCCTACGCGCCACGTCGTTCGACCGCGGGGACCGCGCACACGGAGCGGCCGCACACGTCACTGGCAGACTTGCGACACAGCTGTGGGGCGCCACAGGAATGCCGGGTAGTCGCGTGCATTCGGTTTCTGACGAGGATAACAAGAGCGAGAGGCCGATGGGCGAGAGCGCCGTGGTCGACAAGGACCCGGCCAGCGGGAAGGCCTCGATGGAGGCGGGGGGCAGCGACGACGCCACCAAGGCCGGCGACGGGGTCGAGCACATGGACAAGGAGGAGCTGGTCCAGAAGGGCCTCATCGCCGAGGTGCGAGCGGCCCCCGGGCGGGACGCCGGCATGGACCCTCGCCGCGCTGCACCGTGTTGTTGCTTGCGCCTGTGACAGTCGCCAGGCGCTGGGCCCCCGCAGGTGACGTACAAGGACATCTTCAAGCGGTTCGTGCTTCTCGGCTGGACCGCGTTCGGCGGCCCCGCGGCGCACATCGCCATCTTCCAGAAGCTCTTTGTCGAGAACCTCAAGTGGATGTCCCTGGGGGTGTTCACCGAACTCCTCGCGCTCGGACAGTGCCTCCCGGGACCCACCTCGACGCAGATGTCATTCGCCATCGGCGTCGTGTCCAAGGGCATCCCGGGCGGCCTCCTCTCGGGCATCCTCTTCCAGTACCCAGGCCTCATCATCATGACCGTCGTCGGCGCCGGTGCGGCCGAGTTCCTCGCGGTGCGACCCCCGCCGCGAACGCGTGCCCCACCGAGCGCGGCCGCCGCGGCCCCGCCTGAGCCCCGCCGACGAGCCCCCCCCTCGCAGTCCCCCGACGCATGGCTGCGGGCCATGGCACAAGGCTTCGGCGCGACGGGCGTGGCCCTGGTCGCCGGCGCGGCGGTGAGTCTGGCGATGAAGCTGTGCCCCACGATCGACCTCCGCGCCCTGTGCGCCATCTCGGCGGTGCTGGCCTTCTACATGCCCGAGCCATGGATGTTCCCGTCCCTCATCGCGTTCGGCGGGCTCGTGACGCTGTACGTGAACCGCAAGAAGGACATGCGCCGCGCGGACGCCGAGGGCGACGTCACGAGCCTGGGTCTCGGGATGTGGAGCGGCGGCGCGCTGATCCTGGTGTGGCTCGCCGTGCTCGTCTCCGTGATCGTGGCGCGCAGCCAGACGGACTACGACGACGACCACATCAAGCCGCTCCACTGGTTCGAGGCGTTCTACCGCATCGGGTCGCTCATCTTCGGCGGCGGGCAGGTCGTGCTGCCCATGCTGATCGACGAAGTGGTGCAGGACGACTGCCCGCTGCAGCCCGACGGGACGAACGACTGCCCGGACTCCTGGGTCTCCACCGAGCAGTTCCTGGCCGGTCTCGGCCTGGCGCAGGTGCGCGAATCCTCGCTCGAGCCGCTGGCGGTGCACTTGCGTCCGCCGCCTAGCCCCAACGTGCGAAGCGCTCTGTGGTGGTGCGCAGGCGATGCCCGGGCCGCTCTTCAACCTGTCGGCGTACCTCGGCGCCGTCATGGCGATCCGCGCCGGCATGCCGTTCATCGCCGGCGTCGCGGTGTGCTGGATCGGCCTCTTTGGCCCAGGCCTGATGCTCATCTACGGCGTGCTGCCGTTCTGGGGCAAGTTCCGCAGCCAGCCGGTCTACCGGCGCGCCCTGCCCGGTCTGAACGCCTCGGCGGTCGGCCTCGTGGTCGCGGCGGTGTTCTCGCTGTTTTTGAAGATTTACCTGAACGACCTGATGGACTGGAAGAAGGCCTCGGTGTGCATCATGATCATCTCCTTCGCCAGCGTCGAGTACCTCAAGGTGCCCGCGCCGCTCATGGTGCTCGGGGGCGGCGTCCTGGGCCTCATCGCGCACTACGGCGGCCTTGAGTAGGCGAGCCAAGTATGTGACCACGGCGGTGGAGGGTGGCGCGGCCCCGTGACGTGCTGGACTGCGCGGGCACGGCGGTGGCCCGTGGGCGCGGCGCGCTGCGCACTCGGACCGGCGCTCATTCAGCTCCACGGCCACATGCATATTGGCTGCCAAGAGGAAACTATTGAATCTGGACCTGCATGCCAACACTCAGCTCCGAACGCGAACAGTGCTCACATACGCCGGTGGTGCGGACTCGGCGGCGGAATATGCCTGGGCGTGCTCATTCAGTCGAGGCACGGGTGGGTGGTGGACTTGCTCACAGGGCGTCGGCAGCACGCGGGCGGCGCTTCCCCGACATGCAGGACAGGTGTCCCGGAAGCTCAATCTATGGAAGCCCTCGTGGAGGCGCGTCAAGTTCGGATGCGGACTGTCTCGTGCGTGATTTCCCCGGGGCTGGAGGCCTCCGCGATCTGATCAGCACCGACTCCGGCGCCCCGCACACATCGGCGCCGCGCGAACCGCCCCGCCAGCAATAGTTTCATACGGTGTGAATCGCGTCCCACCGGCATTTGTCCGTGGGTACGCCTGGATTTTCGCACCCGGGCTCTGGCACCCTGGAAGCAGCTGTTTCTTGCCCATGGTGCTCGTCTGCTAGTCTGTCGACCTGCCCGAGGACCATGCGGACGCTTCTATGGACTATCGTGGTAGTTCTCCTATCGCAGGCATGCGTTGCCGTCGCGACGGGCGCTGCGCCGCTGACGCAGCGGTCGCTGGGCGGGCAGCGCTCTTGGAGCGACGCTGGCCGCACCGAGGGCGCGCGTCGGCGCAACCAGGCGGTCGCGAGTGGCCTGGAGTCCGTGTCTGACGAATTCGTCGCTGTCGCTGGACAGCAGCCTGCCAGGAAACTGGCATCGGTGCGAGCCCAAGTGCCGATCCACCCTGGTCACCCCGCGGCTGGCACGCGCGGATTGATCGCGCCGAGCGCGCGTTCGCCACATGCAGTTCAGATCCCCTGCGAACAGCCCACGAGGAGCGTCAAATACTCCGTTGCGCTGCCGTCATCGCCCCTGCTGCTGAACTGAGAGCAGCTCGAGGCGCGGAAGGAACGGAGCAGCCGGCCCGGCACCTTCCGCGCGCACGCTTCGATCGCCGCTGACACGAGCATGACCCTGTTTGCCCGCAGGCGACGTGTCTGACGGACCAGACGCCCTGCTCCTTGCTGGGCGCGGCGGTGGTTGCCGCCCCAGTCAACGCCTCGGGGCTCTTCGGACGCTCGCTGTTCGTCGATGCCGAGAACGCTCAGGCCATCATCGGGGCCCCGGCAGCCGACACGGCGCGCGGCGTGCGCTCAGGGGCCGCGGTGGTCGCTGCGCGCAACGCCTCTGGCTGGGCGACCCTGCAGGTCCTCAGGGGCAGCGACAGCAAGGCCCACGACCACTTCGGGTCCTCAGCGGCCGCCGCGGGCGCGACCGTGGCCGTCGGCGCCCCGCTGGCCAACGGCCCGGAGTACAACGACACGGGCGCGGTGTACGTGTTCAGCAAGGACGTGAACGGCACCTTCCAGCAGACGCAACGGCTGCAGCTGCCCGACGCGCGCGCCGGCGACCTCCTCGGGTTCTCCGTCGCCATCGCGCCCGGGCAGGTACTCGCCGGCGCGCCCGGGACGAACGGCACGGGCGCCGTCCTGGTGGCGTCGGCGGTGGGGCCCAACGGGACGTACGTGACCACCGACGTGCTGCGGGCGCGGGACGCGACGTACGTCAGCTGCGACGTGGTCGCCGCGCGGCGCATGCTGTCCGAGCGGCGTCAGCTGAGCGCGCAGACGCTGGCCTGGATGCGCCGCGAGTCGGGCTCGTGCACGTGCGGCGGGTCGGACGTTCCCCCGGGCTGCTGCAGCTGCACGCAGTCGTCCCTGGGCGACTCGTTCGGGTCGCGGCTGGCGATCGACGGCGGCACGCTGGCCGTCACGGCGCCCGGCGACGACCTCGACGGCACGCAGGGGCACGTGGACCTCTCGTACGAGTGGGGCAGCACCTACATCTTCCTGCGCCTGCCGCAGGGCGGCTGGCTGCAGGCGCAGAAGCTCCGGGCATCGCAGCAGACCCGCGGGCTGCGCTTCGGTAGCTCGGTCGCGCTCGCGCACGGCGTGCTCGCGGTGGGCGCGCTGGGCTACCAGCTGGGTTCTTCCGCCGTGGGCGCGGTGTTCATCTTCAACAACGTGGGCGGCGTGTTCCGCGAGACCGCAGTCCTGACCCTGCCGGACGCGTCGAGCCCGGCGTCGTTCGGGCACAGTCTCGCCATCACCCCGGACGGGCAGGCCGTCGCGGTGGGCGAACCGGGCACGACGTCGACGCGCGGGACGGTGACGGTGTTTGTGCGCACCAACGCCACCAGCTGGACGCCCGCGAGCAGCGTGTCGACGGACTCGGTGCAGACGGGCGACTTTTTCGGTGGATCGGTGGCTTACGACCGCCCGGGGTCGTTCCTGGTCGGAGCCCCCGCGCGCGAGTCGGCTGCAGGGGGGGTCTTTGCGCTGACAGTCAACACCACCTGCGTCCACGGGCCGGCGGGGGCGCACGTCGGCGCGTGTCTGCACGGAACGGACGGTGACGGCGACGGCAGCCCCGACCGGCTGCAGCCCACGCCCGTGGCCGGGGTGGACCCCACCCTCCCGCTGGGCAACGGGTCGTTCTATGGAACCTCGGTGGCGGCTCAGGGCGCGACGGCAGCTGCCGCGCTACGGCGCGGCGCCAACGGGACGTACGCGTCCGGGGCGGTCGTGTTCATGCGGCGGCAGGCGGGCGCGAACGAGTGGGGCGTCACGCAGGTCGTGGAGCCACAGGGCGCTGTTCCCGACGAGTTCTTCGGACAAAGCTCGGTGCTGTCCGGGAAGATCCTGGCGGTCAGCGCTCCGCGGGGTAACGCGACCAAGGCCGCGTACCCCGGAGCGGTGTACGCCTTTTACGAGACGCCCTCTGGGGCGTGGACCTTCCTGTCCAAGCTGATGCCCAAGGCCCCGCTGCGCGAGGAGTTCTTCGGACGACAAGTCGACATGGACGGCGACTACCTGGTGGTCGGCGCTCCGCGTCGGAACGACGCCGGGGCGGCGTACATTTTCCGCATCAACTCGACTCTGACGTTCACAGAGGAGCAGCGCCTGCAGGGCACGGACGCCCCGCCGTACATCCGCGACCTCAACCCCAAGAGCACTCCGCCGTACCCCGTGGTCGAGATCGACGGGTGCGAGTGCTACGTGCCGTTCGTGGCGCCGAACGGCTGCCGGTGCGCGCAGAACGAGAAGTACGACAACTTCGGTACTAGCGTGGCCATCAAACGCGGCACGATCGCGGTCGGGGCCCCCGAGGACGACGACGACGGCCCCGAAGGATACTACAACGTCAACCGGGACTGGGGCTCCGTGTCCATCTACACCCTGAACACCGACAGGACCTGGAGCTTCACGCAGAAGCTGCGCCACCCCGACTACGGTCAGGCGGCGGGCGAACAGCTGCGCTTCGGGAGCGCGCTGGCCCTCCACGAGGACTACCTCGCCGTTGCCGCGCTCGGCGCGGGCGTGATCGCGGGGGCGCAGGGTGAGGGCAGCATCGCCCTCTTCAAGCGCAACAACAACTTCGTGTTCGAGTCCGCCGGAATTCTGCGCTCGCACTTGCCGGGAACCGGGGACCTGTTCGGGCTGCAGATGCGGTTCGACAGCAACCACTCGCAGCTGTTCGTCGCGTCTGCGTACCACGGCGCTGGACTAGACGGCCCGTACGCAGCAGACGACGACCTCGGCGTGGGAACTGTGTCCGTGTACGACTTCGTCGAGGACTCCTGGTCGCTGCGCGAGGAGCTGGTGAGGCCGGCGGGCAGCGGCGCTCGTGACGGTTTTGGGCACGCCCTGGCCGTCACGGGGGACGCCGTGTTTGTCGGCGCGCCAGCTTCGGAGGGCACGCACGGGAGCGTGTTCGCGTTCGCTCGCGACCTGTGCCCGCACGATGCCAACAGCACGGGGTCGCACTTCGCCCTCTGCGGCGCGAGGTACCTGCGCGACGTCCTACGCGCGCCCGACGTTCCGGAGTGGGTTGGGGACGCGATCTACGAGGTGGGCATCCCGGGGCTGCCGAACCTGCTCGATGAGTACGAGCTCGGGGGGCTCACGGCACGCGGCGGCTCGCTGTCTTGGACAAACGTCACGGCTTGCCTGCGGGACGTGACGCTGCTGGCGAACTTCCGGCAGCCCATGCTCGACGACACCGACGGCGGACGCTTCACCGTGCACGAGCTCTGCGTGTCTGCGCCCGTTGAACGCGGTCCGGCGGCCGAGATTGCGTCGCTCGACATGACGGTCGCGATCGGGCAGGACTCGGATGCGCGGCACAGGAAGCTGGGTGCGCAGGTGGTTGAGACGCGGTTCGCGCTGACGCACCCGTGCCCGCACCCGCTCAGCGCCGCGCCGCCGACGACCTCGAGCGTCGACCACATGGCGCTGTTCTGGCTCCCCGGGCTGTGGAAGCGAGACGGGGTGTGGTTCGGCGGCGCTGGGTGGACGGGGAAGGTCAACATCACCCTCGCGCCCCCGGACCTCAAGTCCGCCGACGTCGTGCCCGTGTGCAACGGCACCCGCGTGGACGCCTTCGACGTGCAGATGTCCCTGCACGTTTCGCCGTACGAGGTCCTCACGTCGATCCAGTACGACCCCACGAAGGCGCTTCCGTCGCAAGTCGCGTTCTCTGCGGAGAACTTCGTCTACTCGCACGAGACGCGGCACGTCGGCATCTCCGGGCGCCTCATCGGCGAGGTCATGAACACCACCCTTGGCGACGCAGAACTCGAGCGGCCCGTGAGGATCCCCGACGGCAAGGACATGCGCCACGAGGTCAAGTTCTTCGCCACGCAGGTCCTGTCCGCCGACCGGCTCACTTCCAACCTCGACAGCCTGAACGCAAGCCACTACCGCACCTCGGTGTTCCACTCCTTGGAGTGGGCGTCGCGATCGAAGGAGCCCGAGGAGTGCGGGTGCCGCAGCGTCGAGCAAGCATGTATCGACGCCGACGGCGACGGGCTGTCGGACTGCTTCAACCCGCTCGACCGCCCCCTGACCTTGCCGAGGAGCATTGCTCAGGAGCATGCGCAGCTGGGGCACGCGCTCGCTCGCTCGGGCGACGACTTGCTGGCGGCCATGGCGTGGTGGGACGCGGGGGGCAACACGTCGTTTGCGCAGGCTGGCGGTGTGGCGCACTTCAAGCGCGCCACGGACCCGGTCAGCGGCAAGGACATCTTTGAGCCCTTTGCCGTCGTCGAGGCGCCCTCCCCGGCGGCCAACGCGCACTTCGGGTCCTCGATTGACATGAACGACGGAAAGCTCCTCGCGGTCGGAGCCAACCTTGCAAACGTCGCCGCGCTCGACTCGGGCGCCGTGTTCTTGTACGAGAAGGGCGTCGAAGGGCACTTCAACCACACGGCCACTCTCGTGGCCAGCGATGCGACCGCGGGCTCCTTCCTCGGTACCTCCGTGGCCGTGGTGGGGCGCACAGTTGCCGCAGGCGCCCCGAACCTGGGGTTGTCTGGCTCCGTGGTGGTGTTCAAGGAGGACCCCTTCAGCGGCCAGTGGAGGGAGCACCAGCGCTTGTTCCCCACCGACGAGCCGTACAACAGCACGTCTCCCATCAGCTGTTTCCCGTGCGTGACGGACGGCACACCCGATGTGCAACACCGCTTCATCCGCGAGGCTGAGAACTGCGTCTGTCCAGCGGAGGGAGCATCGCCTGCCGATCCGTGCGTGTGCCAGCAGGCCCAAGCCGGCGACTCGTTCGGCATGTCGATCGCCGCGGACCGCTCCACCATGGTGGTGTCTGCCCCCGACGATGACATGGACGGCCCGGCTGCGTACCTGCCAGACAACATGCACTTCGATCTCGGATCCGTCTACGTCTTCGCCCAGAACGACTCTGCCTGGACGCAGGTGCAGAAGCTGCGCCCTCCCGTGAACGTGAGCGGCCTCCGCTACGGGCACGCCCTGGCGCTAGAGGGCGACTTCTTGGCCGTGACCACCATCACCCTGGAGGTCCAGGGCAAGTCCAACGCCGGCGGCGTCTACACGTACCGCAAGGGGCCCGGCGGCGCGTTCGAGTCCACAGGGCTAGTGTCGCACCACCAGCCCGTGCCCGACCTGTTCTGCGGCACATCCGTGACCTTCTCCCCCGGGGCAGACATCCTCCTCGTGGGCTGCACTGGCGACGACATCGGCGCGGGGTCGGTGCTCACCTTCCGCCGCAGTGCGTCCAACAACAAGTGGTCGCGCGCCGAGAAGCTGAATGCTTTCGACGGGCTCTTCGACGAGCGCTTTGGAGCACCCGTGCTCCTCACAGGCAACAGTCTGGTCGTCGGCACGAGATTCCGCGACCGCGGGCGCGGAGGCATGTACGAGTTCCAGATCGACCTCTGTCCCGACGAACCATCGCAGCTGACGCCCGGGCCGTGCGGATGTGGCAGCAACGTTGACGGCGATGGAGTGGAGTCATGCATGACTGGGCCGCGGCTTCTCGACGCGCCCTCGTCGTTCGGAAGGCAGCACGCAGGCTTGGCGGTGGCGATCAGTGGCAAGGCTGCGGTAGTTGCGGCGGCCCGAGCGAACACTCCGGCTGGCGCGCATGCCGGCGCCGTTTACGTCTACAACCGCACAGACTGGAGCGCGGCGCCGCAGACGCTCACGGCCAGCGACGCGGCGGCGCACGACATGTTTGGCGAGGCAGTTGCGCTGGAGGGCGACATGCTGGCCGTGGGCGCCCACATGGCTGACGTGGGCGCGGCGGCGGACGCGGGCGCAGTGTACGTGTTCGGCAGGACGGCGGGCACGTGGGCGCAGAGCGCGAAGGTGACGGCCGGGACGCCCGCGGCCAGCGCCCACCTTGGCTTCACGTTGGCCATGCGCGGAGACGAGATCCTCGCGGGCGCACCTGGCAAGGGACCCGGTAGCGGCGCAGTGCACGTGTTCAGGCAAGGCGCCGGTGCCTCGTGGGCGCAAGTACAGGTTCTGGAAGGCGTCAAGAGCAACTACACTGCATGTACGCTGTTGTCGCGTGATGACTTCTATCCGATCTCGTGGGACCGGGAGGCAAGCGCCTGCGACTGCGACGCTTTCGTCAACTCCACGTGCTGCGACTGCCGGCCAGCTCGGCTGGGCGACTCCTTCGGCGCGTCCATGGCTCTGGACGGCGCCCTGTTGGCCGTTGGATCTCCTGGCGAGGACCAGGATGGCACAGACGGCCACCGCGATCCTCAGGCTGATTTCGGATCTGTCTACATCTTTGTTCAGTCGACATCGTGGACCCTGTCGCAGCGCCTGCGTCCGACGAACCTCCTGCGGGGTCTGCGTTTCGGCACGTCGCTGGCGCTGTCGCTATCGTCGAGGATCCTTGCAGTGCAGGCAACGAGCGCGGTTGCGGGGCAGTCGCCAGTGTTCGTCTACCGCAACTCGCTGGACGGCTTCGTCCCTCACGGCAGTCTCGTCCCTGCCGTCGGCGTAGCCAACACTGATCTCGGCTCGAGCATGGCGGTTCTCTCCCCGGATGCGCTGCTCGTCGGCGAGCCCGGCGCGTACGCAGGGGAAGGCACTGTCGCCAGGTACATCAGGGCCGCCGACGGGTCCTGGTCGAGGTTTACGAGCATGGAGACGGTGGACCTCAAGGATATCAAGGGTCTCGCCGGGGAGTCGCTGGCTCTGGATGGCTCGAACGTCTTGGTGGGTGCCCCGATGCGCAAAAACGGCACCGGCGGCGCGTTCTCGGTAGAGCTCGACCTGTGCCCGACGACGATGCGGACTGCGCCCGGTGGCTGCGGCTGCAATGCGGATGCCGACGGTGATGGCGAGGACTCGTGCTACACGACAAAGCAGTCGCTCCTCTCGCCAAGCACCTCCACGGGTGACGGCTTCGGGAGCGCGCTGGCCACGGACGCGACCCAGACGACAGTCTCGGCCCCGAAGACCAACACCTCGGCTGGCGCGCATGCCGGCGCCGTTTACGTCTACAACCGCACAGACTGGAGCGCGGCGCCGCAGACGCTCACGGCCAGCGACGCGGCGGCGCACGACATGTTTGGCGAGGCAGTTGCGCTGGAGGGCGACATGCTGGCCGTGGGCGCCCACATGGCTGACGTGGGCGCGGCGGCGGACGCGGGCGCGGTGTACGTGTTCGGCAGGACGGCGGGCACGTGGGCGCAGAGCGCGAAGGTGACGGCCGGGACGCCCGCGGCCAGCGCGCACTTCGGAGCTTCGTTATCGATGCGGGCCGGAACGATGCTTGTCGGCGCGCCAGGCGAAGCCAAGGCGTATCTCATGACGTACAAGTGGAGCGCATCAGTGGTGTGGGACACGCTCGAGACGCTGACGGGCGACGGATCGTCCAGCAGCAGGTTCGGTGCCTGCACGGCACTGCGCGAGAACTACGCGGTCGTCGGTGCCCCTGACGAGGCCCCTGCGGCGGGGAAGATGACCGGCGCTTTCTACGTGTTCGAGGCGAACGACGTGCAAGTTTATCACAGGCTTGTCGCGGACGGGCTCGCAGAGGACCGCATCGGACTTTCGGTCGCCATTTCGGAAGGCTGGATTGCCGTGGGGAGCACGCAGGGCGCGTCGGGAAGCGTCTTCATGTACCAGTTCGTGGACGGCATCCCCGCACTTCGCGTGAAGCTGATCCCCATGCTGCGAGTCCCCGCGAACTTCGGATCCGACGGCATGACATTCTCGCCGGACGGGACCGTTCTCTCTGTCGGCAACTCAGGCGAGGGGCGCGGTCGGGGCGCGGTGGCCTTGTTCCGGCTCGTTGGCGCAACGTGGGTCGAGCAGCCGCCCGTGGAAGGCGATGCCGCGAACGCCTTCCTTGGCAGCGCGGTCGCCATACACGGCAACTCCCTCACGGTGACTGCCACAGGCAACGAGGTCATCAAGGGTGGGCTGTTCGACATGACCGTCGACCTCTGCCCGGAGTCTTCGGCCGTCATCGTTCCTGGACCGTGCGGCTGCAACCCTGACGAGGACGGCGACGGAGTCGAGGACTGCATGCGGCCGACGGGGTTCGCGCTGAGCGCCGCCGCGGCCGTTCCGACGAGCATGTACGGGAGCGCGCTCGCACTGACTGCGAACCGTGCTGCTGTCGGCGGGAAAGGTGACAGCAGCAAGGGCGCTGTGTGGATGTTCTCGCGCAGCGCCTTCGGTAGCGCGTGGCCAAGTGCGCCGGATGCCAAGCTCGTGGCAAGCGACGGTGCTAGTGGAGATGGCTTCGGGGCAGCAGTCGCGCTCTCATTGGACTTGATGATCGTTGGCGCTTCGGGTGCAACGGCGAGCGCTCAGGCTGGTGCCGGAAAGGCGTACATGTTCCAGTACGCGGCGGGCACCAACTCGTGGTCTGAGACCGGGAGCCTTGCCGCGCCATCACCTGCGGCCAGTGGCGGGTTCGGGAGCTCTGCTGCCGCTGTTGCCGACGGCACGTTTGCCGTCGGCGAGCCAGGTCGTTCGGCCGGAGGCAGGGTCTACATCGTCTCCAGCGGCTCCGTCCAGCAGACACTCACTCCGAGTGATTCCAGCGCCGGCGACGAGTTCGGTACCTCGGTTGACGCGTCTTCCGGCCTTCTTGTCGTCGGTGCGCCGAGGGCTGGCGCGAGCGGGGCTGCCTACCTGTACCGTGACGACGGGAACTCCTTCGTCGCCGTCACGAAGGTCATGCCCAACTTCACGTCGCCCGTAACGAACATCTTGTTTGGGACGGCGGTCTCGGTGTCGAACGGCATCGTTGCGGTCTCTGCGTCGGCCTTCTACGAAGGCAACAGCCTGGGTCGTGGCGCTGTCTTCGTGTTCAGGGAGGTGCAGGATGGCTTTGCCCAGGCTGCAATCCTGCAATCTCCGCAGCCCCGGTACGCTGGCAGCTTCGGGAACGCCCTCGCCCTGACGCAGACAGCGGCTGAGCTTGTCGTCACGGAAAGCGTGTCAGACGGGCCTGAGGGCCGGGATGCGCTGTACGCAGTGCGCTTCTCTCTCGACGGAAACGCGAGCCCCAGCCAGCCGACTCGGACGCGCCTGTCGTCGTTCGTCGCCGCAACGACGGCATCCACGGCAGTTGCGATCGACGGCCCAACGATGCTCGCTGCCCTCGTGCCAGCCAGTGGATCGGTCGGGTCTGTGCACGAACTCCGGACTGATCTGTGCCCCGGTAACAGCCAATCTGTGCGCCCGGGCCCGTGCGGCTGCACGGATGACGCCGACTCGGATGGAATTCCAGACTGCCTCACGTCGCAGACAAGGCAATCCATCCCGGCGCCTGTCAACGAGACAGACAGCTACGGATCTTCCGCAGTCGTGCAGGGAGGAAGAGCCATAGTCGGTATCCCTACGGCGACGGCCGCTGGCTCTGCAAAGGTCTATGGACTAGCAAGCAACTCGTCGTGGGCCCTCTCTTCGACTCTCCAGGCTTTTGATGGTGCAGTTGCGGACAAGTTCGGCACCTCCCTGGCTATCGAGGAGCCTTACATCGTCGTAGGTGCTCCTGGGGCTGCCAGCGACGCCGGTGCGGCGTACGTCTACGAGATCGCATCCACCGGTGCGTGGGAACTCGACCAGAAGATCGTGCCCGCCGGTGCGGCGTCCGGCGACACGTGGGGCAAGTCGCTCTCTCTGCATGGCGCCGTTGTGGCCGTTGGAGGACCGGGGGCTGGCAACGGGAAGGTGGCCATCTTCGAGAAGCTGCCAGGCCAGGCTTGGAGTGCTCTGGGCACCGCGCTGACAGGCGCGACGTCGGGAGACCTCTTTGGCATGCGAGTGGTGCACGCGCGCGACGGCACGGCACTCGTCATCTCGGCACCAGGTTTCTCGTCAGCGGAGGGCGCCGTCTATGTCTACGAGCGCACCGCCGGCAACCCGTACGCTCAGAAACAGATGCTGCAGGGGAGTCAGACGGTTGGGGTCGCCAGCGCCGGATTCGGCGAGGCCATCGCAACGAATGGGGACATGCTCGCGGTCGGCGCGTGCTGCGCAGGCACGAGCAAGCACGTCTTCATGTTCGAGCGACTCGCGAACGGCCTCTACAACGAGGTGGCTCTCCTTCCGTCGGCCTCTGCTCCCACGCTGTTTGGCTCGTCACTGGCCTTTGCGGAGTCCGGGAAGCTGCTCTTCGTGGCATCGCGAGGCGGCGTGGCGATCAACCAAGGGCCAGGGGCCATCACGTCCTTTGGGAGGCAGAACGACGGGTCCTGGCGCCGCCTGTACGAGTACGTGGACGGCGACGTGCTCCCGGTGGATCTCTGGCCGTCATCGATCAGCATGGATGGTGATCAGATCGTCACCACCGCCCCCGGCGAAGCGACTGGCGCCTCGAGGGTCCGCAGCTACAGAATCGACCTGTGCCACAAAAACCCCGGGAAGACGCAGCAGGGCTTCTGTGGCTGCGAGGCGGAGGACGGAGTCTCGCTCAGCGGGCTCCCTGCCTGCATGTCCTGCCCGGTGCAGCAAGACGATGTCGACAAGGGATGCATCCACCGCGGGAACGAGCTGTACCGCGTGCAGAGCGACGCCCCTGGGCTGGCCAGCCGCCTGTTCGGAGAGCAGCTCGGGCTGCCGCTTGCGTTCACGACCACGTGTTTCGAGCGCACCTTCGACGGCTTCCGATCGTACTTCCGCTCTTACAACACGTGGTTCCCGTCCATCCGCGCGTCGCCGCTGACGGACGGAGTCAACACGATCCCGGCGTGCATGACGCCCGCTGCGAACGTCTTCGCGTGGGGGCCCGTGACGACCGAAGCTGCGCCTCTGGACGCGATCGCTTGGACTCTGGACCGCACCGCGACGGGCATCGCCTTCCTGCCGCCTGGTAGTCGCAATTTCTTCCGGCTGGTCCCGGGCACCGTCGTCGAGCTCTTCGAAGACACGGGCTTCCGCGGCGCATCGGTCACGCTGTTCAACGACGAGCCGGACGAGGACAAAGTGTACGACTGCAGCGAGAACAGTGCCTGCGTGGAATCCTGGACGGACGGATCCGGGCGCGCGAAGTCGCTGCGCTTCTACTCGCGAGCGGCGACCCACGTGAGGGACTTCTACGGCACGTCGGCGCCCACGCCCACGGTGAAAACGTACACGGGCAACTTCGAGCTCCAGCTCGGCACCATCTCGGGCGACGGAGCGAACTCGACGCTCGTGCCCTCGGCGGCCACGGCCTTCTCGGTCGGCCCCTGGACAGAGGCGCGGTTCCTGCAGGACCTGGGCGCCGACGTCGACCTGTCGCCAAGACCGACCAACCGCCTGCTGGTCGTCTCGAACCCCAGCAACGTCGAGCGGCTGGTCACCACCGGGGAGGTGTTCTCAAACATCGCTGCCATCACCGTGACCGAGTCCACCCCCGGCTGGAGCTCTTACTCCCCCCTCCAGGACGGCAGTTTTGCCGCATCGGGATTCTACACGGACGTCATGGAGGAATACTTCCTCACCGGCGGCTTCGAGGTGGGCGGGAACGCCACCGTCGGCCTGACCACCCGGATGGGCATGCGCAAGTTCAGCCTGCGGGCCAGCATGATGCACCTCGCGAAT
This sequence comes from Pedinophyceae sp. YPF-701, assembly GCA_916048055.1. NCBI lineage: Eukaryota > Viridiplantae > Chlorophyta > Pedinophyceae > Pedinophyceae sp. YPF-701. The sequence goes on along the minus strand of CAJZHL010000012.1, from coordinate 1,100,930 downwards.
GTCGATCTCCGGACGTCGCCCGAGTTGCACGAGCGCGTGAAGATCACCATCAACGGCCTCTTCGAGTACCCCGCTCCCCGGGAGGCGCCCGCGCCGCTCACCTCGGTGACCACCCCGGACGGTCCGTTCCCGCTGGTGATCGACCCCGCGACGCTGCTGGAGGAGATTCCCTACCGAGGGCAGTGGAACCCGTCCGCGTACTGGTGGGCGGCGGTCGACACGCGGCACGACTTCGGCGTCGCTGTCCTCGACCAGGGCATGTGCGGGTCGAAGCTGTCGATGCACAAGGGCAAGTACTTCTACCCGCGGCAGGAGGGCAAGCCGATGCTCATCGGCGTCTTCTTCATGCTCGACATGTACGACCGCTTCCCGACGTTCTGGCAGGACAACGAAATGACGGTGTTCTTCCGCTGCCAGGGCCTGAAGCCCGTGGGAGCCGAGGTCAACTGGCCCAATGGGCTGATGGTCGACCTGGGGTCTCAGTTCGGCAAGCTCTTCATCGAGAACCCGACCATGATCCTCGACCTCGCCGCCATGTCGGCTGTCCGGCCCGCGACTGTGCGCGGGACCATTGCTGGCATGACTGCCGAGATCGACGTGTTCATCGACGATGCGCGGTACACGCGCGTCGAGATCCGCACCACCGGCGACCAGCGCGTGAACGTCGGATACGCGCTGGGCAAGATGCAGGACTCGCCCTTCTTCCGCGTGGTGCACGAGTCTGGAGTGCCGGGCGTGCCTGTCGCGGGGCAGGCCCTGTACGGCTTTGAGATGTACGACGTCCAGATGCTTCACGGCGCGTCCACCACCGACGGCCTCAGCCCGTACAAGCTCACGGCGAACTTCACGGACCCCTCGTTGAACGCCACGCGCATCGAGAGGCGCAGCTCCGCGGAGATTCTGCTCAACAAGAACAGCGGGAACGTCACCCTGCTGCAGTTCGTCAAGCTGGGCATGACGGCCGAGGGGATCGCGTCTTACTCCGTCGCGGGCAAGCCGTGCGACATAACTGTCGAGCCCACGTTCGACATCGACTTCGCCGTCGGCGACATCTTCCCCACGGGCGGCTCCATGCGCGGCGGGACGGGGCGCTTCTACTGCACGCCCGCGCTCATCGGCTGGCAGGGCGGGCCCTGGATCAAGGACATCTTCCTCAGGGCCTCGTCCCCTCGGCTCGCCGGGATCAGCCTGCACCTGCCGGTGCTGTTGACGGAGGGGCTCCTGGAGTTTTCCATCTGGCACAACGACCTGCGCTCCAGCGCCGGCGGGATCCTCTGCAAGTCCTTCGACCCGCCGGACGCGAACTGCTTCCCGCGCCTGGACTTCACCGCGGAGGCACCGCTGCTGTCGCTCGCTCTCTCCTCGGTCAACATCTTCACGCCGCCAGAGCTCATCGGAACCACCATCCCCGGCAACGACTTCCCCCTCATGCTCGCCTCAGCCCCCCAGCTGAACGACCTACTGAAGGAGGTCGGCATCCCCGCGGGCCCGCGTGACGTTCTCGAGATCCTCGACGTGGGGTACTTCAACGCCACGCAGTCGGGCGCGACGCCGGGCGAGGCCAACGTCGAGTACGTCCTCGACCCCCGCGTCGGCGACATGAAGCTGACCGGAAAGATGTCGACGGAGCGCGTGACGACGCCGCTGGAGACCTACACGGCCATCAAGAGCCTGCAGGTCAACCTGGCTGCGGCAACGTTTATGGAGGTGGACTTCTCCATCGATCGGCCGTGCGACGGCAGCTCCCAGGCTCCGGCGGCTACCAAGCTGTTCAACTTGCCGTGGGCGAAGTGCGTACGTCCAGCACCGGGCGCGCCGTGCGAGACCCTGCTCTCGACCACGGCTGTGACCGTCAACACGACGGCGTACGTGAGCTGCGACGCACGGAGCGTGCGCGACATCGTGGTGCGGGCCAACGTCACGGGCATTGAGCTCGAGGCGGGCACCACCGATCCCAATGACCCGCCGCTCTTCAGGCAGCCGCTCAACTTGACGGACGCCAAGTTCGACTACTCCTACTCGCAAGCCGATCTCCGCGTGTGGGGCATGCTCGACTCGCCGCATCTTCCGGATCTGCTCACGGAGTACCGCGTCTCGCTCAGCAGGACGGTGCGCGCGATGTTCGCCTTCGAGCCGGGCGTTCCGGAGCGGCTCAAGCTCGCGGACAAGATGTCCATCTTCGACAACCCGGCGCTCGCAGACGCGCCCGTGGTTGGAACTCCGGCGCACACGATCGGCCAGCTGGACCTGGGTCTCGGGGGCGGTTTGCTGGAGGCTGTCTGCATGCATGGCATCCCCGAGGTGGGGCTTGCAAAGCTGGACACATCCAGCATTCTGTACCTGGATACCATTGCGGACCGCTGCTCGTCGTTCGCCGCGGTGCTGCTGTACAACCCGCGCGTTGAGGTGATGCGCACCGAGGCGGGTTTGAACCTGGAGTCCGCGAGGGTGCGTGTGTATGGGTACGCACTGCCGCCTGCCGCCGCTGCGGATCCGGCGGCGAGCACGCGCATGGAGGCGCGCATGGAGGTCTACCGCGGACGCGTGCGAACATTCCAGGATCCGAGCAGTGGCACCGTTCAGCGGTACGACTTCAGGCCGTTCGACCCCGCAACATTCGCTGTTCAAGCTCGGGACCCGTTCTGGAACAACTCCGTCATTGTGGGCAGCACGCGGCTGTCGGAGCTCGGCCTGGCAACTCTGGGCGGACTGAGCTGCGTCGATCAGGACGAGAACTACCGCGCGGTGTGTACGTACCCGTTGATTCAGGAGTATGATGTCTGCGCGGCAGGAACCATCGCACTCAACGCCACGCTGCCGCTCGCGGAGATGCTCGACCACCCAGCGATGCCGGCAAGCATCAACGCGACGGGCCGTGCGGACGTGAAGTGCGCGAACTTCCAGCTGGTTGACTTGCTGATGTCGGTCGACATCACCTCTGCCCCCTCTGGGCTCACGTGGGACGGCCTGGCGGGCAACCTGACGGTGGAGCACCTGCGGTGGGACAGCCTCGTCATCAATGGGGCTGGTCTTGACTTGGAGATCCGTGGCACGGCCTGCGTCGGCGTCGACTGCCTGATGAGGGCGTATGGCATCATCGATGTCGCGCGCGGGGAGTACACGCGGGGCGCGGCCGGAACCACGACGCGCATCTCGCTGTACCTCCCACACCCCGATCAGAGCGCTCTAGCAGGCCCAGCTAGGGCCGTGCAGGGCGAGGTGATTGGCGTCGACGCATTGCTGCCAGCAGCAGTGGGCAAGGTCCTCCGGACGTCCCTGCCGCTGATTCAGGAGACTCCGGCGCTGTTCTCGAGGGAGATGCTCGTCACTATTCCCGAGCCGGAGACGCTGATCATGCGCGGCAACAGCTCGAACACGACGGTCGTCACGGCAGCGCCCACTTTGACACCCCTGGGCGGGAACGCAACGACCACCTCGTCCTGCACTCCCACGGCGGCTTCCGACATCCACGTTTCCGCATCGCTGTTCCAGAAGCGCTGGATCGTCGGCCTGCACCAGGCGACGATCCGGGCGCCAGGGATGATGTGCGGGCCCAACGGCACACACATCATGCACGAGTCCTTCCGCCTCGCGTCGGCGGCCGCGGTCACGGTAGTGCAGAACGCCACGAGCCTGACCGGGACATCAACGAACTCGAACCGGCCAACGTGGGCAGCGGATGTCGCAGCGGGTGACTATGCAGGGCTTGCTGCAACGACCAGGAACTTCAACTGCAGTGTTGCAGCGGAACAGCGCGCCAGCGAGGTCTCTCTCTGGAACATGCCGTTCCGCATGCACCTGCTCGACGCCGAGGCAGCTCTGCACGTCATCGCTGCGGTGGACGGCAGCCCGGCGAGCAGCCCGGGCCACAAGTGGGCGGCGTTCAACGTGCGGCCCTCTCGGCTCGGACTTCCGTGCGCGGGGAACATGTCCTTCGAGGCCGACCTCGGCACGATCGCTGTCGGGACAGTCGCGCTGGGGCAGCTGCACCTCAAGCAGGCCACGGTGAGCTACACGTCTGCCAACCACACTGACGATGGCGGCCAGTTCGTCGTTCGCGGCAAAGCGGGGGTCCTGGACGCGACACTGACGTTCCACGCGTCCGGTCCAACCGCAAGCAACGCCACCACGCTCGCCCTTGGCCTGCCGGCCAGTTCCGGGACGGTCACCCTCGATCAGCTTGGTGACGTGGCCGCGCCTCTCCTCGAGGGCTTCCTCGCGGCAGGGATTCCGGGAATTCTGCCCGCTGGAACTCCGCAGTCTTCGGCGGCATCTGTCGTCGTGAGCAGTCTCTCCATCGAGACGCATCCGGCTCGCTCCACCTTCGAGGCCAGAGGAGTGGCTTCGGCGCCGACCTTTGGCAACTTCGACCGCGGGGCGCAGTTCGGGTGGACACGAGGCGGAGGAGGCGGTGCCTTCCACGTCATGTACACCGTCCAGGGCGCGTCTGACGGAGCGCTCGCCGCTCGGCCAGGCTCTCCTGCACTGCCGGCTTCCAACGACACGGTCCCGACGTACTCCGGCGCGACGGTGGTTCGTTGGAACGAGACCTGGTTCCGCCTGGATGGTTCGTCGTGGGTCCATGACCCTGCTCTCGACCCCGACGCCTGGTGGGTGTACGACCCGGCGACTTCACTCTGGATGTGGCGCTTCAAGGCAGGCGCAGTTGCACTCACCTGGCCCGCAGAGGTGACGGCGGGGCTGCACTGGTCCGCGTACTGGCGACTGGCGGTTGCTCGGGCGGCGACAGGTGCACCTCCGGCGCCAACGCCTGCCGCGGGCGTGAGCTACTCCCTCGTGTGGACGCGACGCTACCTGTCGCGGCCGGGCGTGTCCATCACCGTCGACTCGGCCGTCGACCCGTGCACTCCAGCTGCTGCCGGGTCCATCACCGGATCCGGCTTCGTGCTGGGACCCGCCCCGCCGCCGGGGCAGAATGCGAGCATTGTGGTTCCAGGGCATCCCCTGCAACAGGGCGGCCCACGGCAAGTCATCGGCTACTCGGACGGGGCAGTGAACCTCACGTGCTCGAACTTGACGATCACTGGCTTCTCCTTCGTCGCGACCCAAGATTCGTTCCAGTGGGCCATCGACGCGCTGGCGTTCAACGAAACCTTCAACAGCGCCTCGCTGGCCTTCTCGGACGACGATGACGACGAGGCGCTCAGATTCGCCGAGCTGAGAGGTACCGAGGCGACTGGGCTGCGGGCGACGCTGCGCTTCGACCCGCAAGGCGCTGCGCCGCAACTGCAGCTCTCCGCCCCCTTCACAGCCAAGCTGTCCAACATCGTGCCCTTGCTGCTGGGCGATGCGCTGAACGGCAACCTTTCGGCCTGCGTCGCGTACGCCGGCCTGCCCGGTGTCGATCTGCTCTCCGTCAACGGGACGAACGCCGGCCAGCTGAACTGGACAACCACGCTCAACAACCTGGTCATCTACTTGGCAGCAAACGGGTCGCAGGGCCACCCCCCGCCGTTCAGGTGGATGGCGGACGTCGCTGTCGGCGACGTGGTCGCGCATCTCGACGTCACCGTGGGGTCGAACGCGTCGACTCCGGGCGCCAGCAGCAGCTCTGCATTCCCGCCTGAGGTCCCCAACTACGGGGCGCACCCAGGTGCGATCTCGGGGCTGTTCGCCGCGGTATGGCGTGGCACGGACGCGAGCTTGTCGAACGCCCGCAAGGTCCAGCGGACTGTCGGGCAGGCAGCCGTGGACCTCGGCGCAGTGAGCATCGTGGGCACCGCAGTCGGCAGCACGTCAGAGCCACCGTGCGCGGGCGTGGCGGTGTCGAGCGCGTTCGACGTCAGGAACGGTGCGCTTCTTGCGGCCCCTGTCGTCACTGGAGCGGGAACAACGACCATCACGTGTTCGGCCGGCCGGCCACAAGGCATTTCCACATCTGGCAACCAAATCACGGGCAACGCAGTCGTCAGGACGCCTCGGGAATCGTTCGAGATCAGCAACGGCGAAGCGCACGTCACGTGGAGCGACGGCGCTGTCAGGCTGGCAGGTGACTACCGGGGCGCGTCCACGGGCACCGCGCAGGCAGGCAACACAACTTTCGCAGCTTCAGCGCCGCAGCTGGCCGTGCACACCATCCAGCTGACGGGCCCGCTGCAGCAGGCCATGTGCGCCTTCCCGACGCTCGCGTCTGTTCTCGACGCCCACGGCGTGCCCGGGCTCGCGGCTCCCGGCAACACGGCGGGAGCTGTGTCGCTGGGGAGCAGCGGGGTGTCCATCATGTCCGGTGGGGCCTCTTCGCTGTCGCTGGGCGGTCCGGCGACGCTCGTCGTCCAGCTGGCGGCGGACACGGTGGTCTTGAACGCCCCGGGCAGCGAGCTGCACTTCGTTCCCGGACCAGTGGACCCCTCCGCGCCAAACGCAACGTTTGCGGCCTCCTGCACAGCTCCGGCCGGTAGCTGGACGATGCAGGAGCGCTTCGTGGGCGCTGGGTACGAGTTGATGATCGAATGGGGCAATGCGACGCAGACCTGTTGGTATGCTTCCAGCGTGGCAGCTCCTGTGGCCAGCTCCAAGTTCGAGCCAGATGGCAGCGTCGGGACCGTTACCTTCTCGGCGGGTGCCACCGCGTCCGCGATGTGCGTGGACGGGAAGTCCCAGCAATTCGACGTCACGGGGAGCACTGCCGACCGAGCACTGCCCCTGGTGTTGAACAACGTGACCATGGGGAACGGCACGATTGTCTCCGCCGGGGCGCGCTTCCAGTACCCCGCACGGGAGATGACTATTCACGGCCAAGTCGCGGGGACGGCGGGGACGGTCGGCATGAGGACGTCGTTTGCCGTTGCGGCACAGGGCACCCCAGATATCGAGATTGTCGCCCCCGTGTCCAGTTCGGCGGTGCGGTTCGACCTCGCAGGGTCGCTTGGATTTGCTCCGGCGCTGCAGAACGTGGTCGCAGGGAGCGGCTTGGAGGGCAGGCCAGGGAGCTGGGGCCTGTTTGTGCGGGCCAACGTGTCCCGCGCAGCTGGTCACGCCGACCTGCACTTCGAGACGCTGCACCCGTCAGGCGGCATCGTCGGGCTGACGATGCTGCTGGAGCAGCCTGCGGGCGCCGGTCCGCTGCGCCCGCTCTCGAGCAGCATCGATTTCAGGCAGTCGTCCTCCTCGGTTGCTCTCGCGGAGAGCCTGGGTGTCATCCCGCGCCGCAACGGCACCTGCGCCGACGGTCTGCAGGGCGCCGAGCTGGCAGCGCTCTCAGACACGCTCGCCCTGCCCACGGACTGGATGAAGCCCGGGGTGTCGCTTGCGTCGCGGGGGAAGCTTGCCGGGGAGAACGTCACGGTTGCGGGGTCATTCAAGAACGCCACGGGGGGACTCTGCCTTCCGGCAGTGCTCTCTGGGAACGTCACGACGTACACGAGGGCTGGCATCGTCGAGCTTGCGGGCCTGGCCGCGGTGTCTTGCACGCCCTCCGGCGAGCTCCTTGTGCTGAACTCCTACCTTCCAGCCACATCGAACGTGAGTCTTGCGCACCCGCTGACCGGCGACTTGGATCTGACGGTGACGCATGCCGTTCTGCACGTCGACATCGGGCCCTCCATCCCGGCACCCTCGGTCGACTTCTCGGCGAACATCACGCGCCAGTCCCTCGCGGGGTCCATCGCAATCAACTACACGGATCTGTCCGTGCCGGAGTCGCTGGAGCTGGCTGGTTCGGCCGGGCTCGACATCCGCCCGGTCGTTCTCGCGTCGCAGCCAACCGGGATGCTCTCGGCTGTCTTCCCGACGGCGACGGTGTCGAGTGCGACCGTGTACAGTGGCCCGGCACTGACGGTGGCCGACGCCAAGGTCGAGGTTCTGCTGCACGAGAACAGGGTCAATCTGGATGCCACGCTTGAATTCGCGGGGCAGGGGAATGTCACTGCACAGGTTGCGTCCTCAGTACTGCTGATCGACCCCCCGCCTTCCAGCGGCGCGTCATCGTGTACCGCCGGAGCAATGTCCGGGCCGGAGTCTCAAGGGAACGTCGCACCAGCTGCGGCTTTGTCTGACGGTGCAGCTCTCAAGAGCCTGGCGGATATCGTTGCGCCGGAGAACACGACGGTCGTTCTGTCGCGCAGAGATGACTACGGCCGGGAAGTGACTCTGACCGTGCACGGCAGCGACGCATGCGGACCGTCGCAGGTTGTCGATGCGATGCTGCGCCTGAAGGTTCCGCAAGTCGCGGACTTCACTGCGGCATTCAGCAGCGATGTGCAGGTGGTGTGCAATGGTCGCCGAGCTGACTCTATGGCCCTGCCGACTCAGCTGGCCGGCTACATGGACCTCCAGCTTGGCGTGCTTGGCGCAACTAACGTGAGTGGCGTCGTCGTCGACTTGCCGCTCGACTTTGAGCAGGTGTCGCTGGTTGGCGCGCTGTCTGCGCATCCAGCTATCAACACGACCCTCAGCACCCGGCTTTCGTCGACCGGTGTCAATGCGTCGATATTCGCGGTTGAACCTGGAAGCGTCCAGTCGTTCCTCAACGCGCTTTCCGATTACGCGGGCAAGCGGAGCGTGACGGACGTACTTGTCGACCCCATTGGCACCTCGGTGCTGTACTCGGACACCTTCGACAGCCTGCGTGTGTCGACGGACGCCGACGGGCCTAACGTGTATGAAGTGCAGACGGTGCTTGCTGTTCCCGTCATCGGCGACCTCGCGATGAACCTCACGGTGTCGATCGACGCCACGAATAGAACCTTGAGCGACATCGATCTCGCGAGCACGATCGAGCGCGCGTCCTTGCGGATGCCTGAAGGCTCTGACGCTTCGTTCGCGTCGCTCGACGTCGTCGCGGAGAGGCCATGCTCGACCGGAGTCGCAAACGGCACCATCAGGCTCGTCAGCGTTCCCGGCACGAACGAGTCCTTCACTGCCACGTCAAGTTTCAGGACGCACTGCTCGAACTCTGGACGGATTACCAAGCTCGATACGATGCGGGACGCCGCGACCGGGGAGATCTTGAAGATCGATCAGTACTCGACGCCACTGGTTGGCATTGCATTCAACTCCACTGTCGGTTTCCTCCTCGAGAGTTCGTTGATGCAATTCGAACTTTCCACTGGCGATACCGGTGCTACGCTGCTGCGCGCGGACATCTACCGCGGCGTCTTGCCCGTGGGCGTGCTCTTCGAGTTCGGCAACTTCACGACAACGTATGCGGACATCAACGGAAGCCTTGGTATCGATTCGCTGGAATCTGCGCTCTTGCGGCTCGGTGTCCCGGGAGTCCCACCACAGGAGTCGAACGACAGCATCGTTTTGAGTAACATCGGCGTCGTGATCTCCGAAGGCGGCGTCATGCAGTTCGACGCTGCTGTCAACCTCACTGGAAACGGCAGTGGCAGCTCTGTGGACAACCTGATGTCGTTCTCTGCGACCTATCTGGTCGTTATCAACGCAGACTCGAGCTCATCGGCTTCTTTGACGTATGTGGAGCTGCAGAATCAGTTGTTCAACAAGTTTGGAGAGCGCGCTGCCTACATCTCCGTTCGCGGCGAGAATCCTTGCGAGCCAGGTGCTTCCGTCAACGTCAGCGCAATCATTGCCCAGGATCCTTTCGCGGGCACGTCGAGCGACGCCCTGTCAGTGGCGGCCCCTGCGTCCCCTGGGTGCAACAGTGAGGGCAACATCATTTCGTACAACGTCAACACAACCGTGGGCCAGCTTGCTGGAGTCAGTGCTGGTTCGCTGGGCCAAGTCGACCTGACGGACGCACGATTCGCGTTGTCCGGAGAGACTTACGTCATGACCTTGTCCGGACGTGCACAAGTTGTGGATGTCTCGGTCCTGCCAGTCGACCTGACCAACCTCACCGAGAGGGCGTCAATGCGGTTCAGGGCGCGAGACGAAACTGCGGCTCTGTCCCTGGGCCAGCTGTCTGGCGCTCTGTTGGCATCATGCGGGGGCTTCGGGCATGCGCTAACGGCAGCGTTGCTGGAGACGGGGTTGATCTCCTGTGGCCCCTCCAGCACGTGCGCCAGCGACGCCCGACTGGTTGGAATGGACGTCGTTGTCTCGAACGACACGCTCGTCATCTCCGCGGGCAACATCATGGAACGCTACGGAATGTGCGGGCAGCGTTCCGTGGACGCGAATGCGATCGTTCAGCTTGGACGCTCCTCGGCAGAATGTTCGTGGGACACCGAGCTCCGGCAGTTGCGGACCTCGGTGCAGTCGGACTCCCTGTCGTTCACAGTGTCATCGCAGTTCCCCTGTGCGTCGAACACAGCCAACATCACGAATCTGCAGCTCGGTCACCCGCTGGCAGAGCCTGCGACGGTGTCTTCAGCCGCTGCCGATGTCGTCTGCAACGGCAGCGCCTTGTGGAGCATTGCCTTGCGCACGCAGGACCTCTCCTTCGCCTCATCCCCGCCTCGTCTGCACGCGAACATTTCGGACGTGTTCAGTTACGTTTCGGGGACGACCCTGGCTCTGGAGTGTGTCGCTGACGCAGCATCGTCGACCGTGGCGCTGAGCGGGAGCACCGCAACCTCGAGCGGCGTGAAGCTGGGCGACGTTCCGGTCACGTTCAGCTATGACCTGTCGGACTCGCGCAGCTGGACGTGGCAGCTCGGGAACGCGTCCTCGGCAGCTCCAGGCGCAGGAATTTCGGCACTGGAGCTGGTGGACTCTCTGAATTCCCAGGCTGTTAAGCAAGCCATCACTGCGTTTGGCATTCCGGGCATTGCGCCGCCGAACGATGAGAGCGGTTTCGCGGCTTCTAACATCACCGCCATCAGCGCAACGGTCGTGTCTGATGCGAAGTCGATGGTGCTGCGAGGAGCTGGAACCATCGTCAGTGGCGAGTCGACCCAGATTGCCATGCGCATTGACGAGCTCGCTTCGGGGGCTCTCGAAGTGACCGCCACCGGGGTCCGCGTCCCGGGTACAAGCAGTGCCTTCCACACCCTGTTCGCTGTCAAGGGCCCTGCTCCGTGTTCCGGGAGCAACTCGGCCCACACAACAGGCGTGTACGCACTCCAGATGGTGCAACTGGACAGGTCGCATCCTGCAATCGGACGACCGGTCACGAACGCGTACATTCCAGACTCGCGTCTGAGGAACTATCAGATCTCGACGCTGTGCGCCGACTTCCTCATCGGTGACGAGAAGTGCACCCTCGGGACCGTCCGCTTCGCATGCGCGAACGGCGGAGTGAGCGATGCCTTCGCGACTTTCGACGTCAATGTCACACAGGCGCTGCCGTCAGAGTTCAGCGGTCAGCCGGAGGCCGCTATTCCAGCCTGGAACGGGTTCGCGCCCGACGTCGCAGGTCTTGGTGTGGTCGGGCCAGTGCAAAACGCTTCCGGTTCGCTCTCCGTTGGCGCCGGCGTGCTCAACGTCACGGGCTCCTTGAGCGCCCCAGGCAGCGACGCGTCCGTCAGCGTGGACCTCGGTTTCAACCTCGCGGACCCCTACTCCGCTGTCTCCGCCCACTTCGCGCTTCAGGCCGGCTCGACGCCCGTGCAGCTCGGCCAAGCTCTCGCGGTGCTGAACGTGGCTCCGATCGCTTCTCTGATCGAGCAGTCGGGACTGCCTGGTGCCGCCTTTGCGAAGCATGTCAGCAGGTCTGACTCGGGCGCCGGTCCGGGCAGCGTGAACGACCTGTCGGTCTCAACCCTTGACGTACGCCTGGAGCAAGAGTCTCTCGTCATCGTTGTGGATGTCGTAGTGGCCGGCATGTCGGGCGTTGTTGCATCGCACCGCCTGGAGGCTGACGCCAGCACCTGGGTGCAGGGCGCGACAGGCTCGTCGTTCGACAGCGCCCCTACTCTCACGGCAATGTCGCTGGATATCACAGGTGGCGACGTGCAGGTCTCCTTGAGCGGCAACGGACGCCCATGTGGGCTGTGTGCTCCTTTCACGGGTTCCGTCTCGCTCAGTGTGCCCGGCGTGAGCGTGGGTGGAGCGCGCGACGGCATCGTCATGTCGGGTCCGGCGTTCTTCAACTGTTCGACCAGTGGTGGGCTCCCCGGGACCGACTTCACCATCCTCGGCACGGGGCTGACGGGCAACGTGAGCACGCTTGCGCTCGGAACGGTCGCCGCGCACAACATGACGGCAACGTACCGCCACCAGGGCAGCATGCTGTCGTTGACGGGCAAGGCGGACGGTGGCCACGAGGTCGCGGTCAATGTGGGGCGCCTCGGCGCGAGCGACGCCCCCGCTGACGCTGCTTTCGCGATCCTCCCGTCGTTCCACCGCTATCTGGAGCGAGCGTCGTTGTGTCGCGACACGAGAGTTGGAGTGACGTTCAACGCCTCGAAGGGCACCGAAGACGTGTCAGACGGAGTCCCCGCCACGATGAGCACCTTCACGTGTCCTGCCGTCACGCAGCAAGCGTGCCGCGGGGCTGATGGCAGGGCGCGTGGATCTTTCGAGCCGATCCAGTGGCACTCCTGGCTGAGTTCGGCGAAGCACATCTTCACGAACGGCACAAATGCCACTTCGAGCAATTTGACAATCGCCGTCGACCCGGACCAGCTTCCGAACTGCACAGTGCCCATCCATGTGCCTGACAGCGAGGAGCTCCTCTCCTGCGACCTCCCGCTGGTGGACACGTTCGCTGACCTGGAAAGCCGAGCGACCTTCACCTCGCAACCAGCAGGCATTGCTGCCGCGGAGGGCGCATCCTGCGCGTGCAGCACGTCGTGCGCGCCCGGAGCGACGCTAAACGCGACGTCCTGCAACGTGGCATGCAACCAGACGGGCCTGCACGAGCTGCTGCGCCTCTCGGTGACGACACCAGCCGGCTCCGCAGTTGCCTTTGGCAAGGTGTTCACGGACGGCATCGAGCCGCTGCTGCAGTCGCTGGCACTGCCCGCGCTGCTCGGTAGCACCCCATCTATGCTCGGAAACGTGTCCACCACGGGTCTAACCGTCGCCTTCGACAACGTGAACGGCTGTGCCCTCGTTTCTGGGGACGTCGCCATCCCCGGGATTCGAGGCCACTCGCTCACGATGTCCGCGTGCCGCAACGCGACGCTCCTCGGGATGCATGTCGCTCAGCGCAGCGACCCTGCCCAAGCTCGCTGCGTATCCCTTGAGGACAGTTGGACGGGCGCCCGGATGCCCAAGGACTACGGAGCCGCTGTCGTTGACGCAGCCTCGCAGCCCGTCGTCTCGGGCGCCGACGTCTTCGTCGCGCAGCAGCTTTCGCTGAACGTCTCGACTCCGGGCGGCAGCGTTGATGCTGTCGCGCTGGGCGTTCCTGGCTGCGCAGCTGGTCCTGGCTTGCGAACGGCGTCTACCACGAGGCTCGCGCTCAACATCCCGGCGCTGTCGCTCCCAAGCTCGTCGGCCAGTCTCACCGTGTCCTGCCTGCCGACTGGCATGCTCGGGAAGCCAGTGTTCGGCGGGCACGTGTTGTCAGCCACGGTGCCGACTGCCGACATCGACATCGGTGCTCACCGCCTCACGGTCAGCAACCCGACGTTCGAGCTCTCGAGCGACATGCGCGCTGTCGAGGCGCAGGCCACGGCGGGAGGCTTCGCGATGCAGGCCTACGCGGCGGTCACGGACGCTCTTGGGAACGTTGCAAATGGAGACGAGGATACATTCTCCGTCGGACTCGCCCCGGGCGGCCCGCTCACCACGGTCTCTGCTTTGAGTCAACTTCTGGTCGGCTCGACTTTGTCTCGGGCCATGTCTGCCGTCGGGATTCCGGGCATCAACTCGACTTCTGACAGCTTGACCGTGCTGTCGTCCTTCACACTCCAAGGATCGAAGGACACGACGATTCTGGGCGTGTCTTCTGCCCTTGACGGTGGGATGACGCATGAGTTCCTGGCGAATTTCACTGCGTCTCCCGCGGTGGCTGCGAACGCGACCTTTGGCTCCCACATCCTCAACAACCTCACGGCCTTGTCCGTCAACGCATCGATGAACGCTGCGAGCGGCTCGATCGCTCTGAGTGTCGAGACGAGTATGCCAGGCCATCCGTGCGACGTTCAGTCGTCGTCTTCCATGGATTTCTCTGGGAGCGGATTGTTTGCAACCCCGACATCTGTCGCGGGCAGCGCGGCGTTCCGCTGCAGCGTGGGCGGCGACATCGAAGCATATGACCTGCTCTTGCAGTCAGCATCGGAGACTCTTGCGACGGGAGCGCTCGGGAGCTTGGCCGTCTCTGGGCTGTCAGTCGCTTACGACAGTTCCACGCGTCGCGCAAGTGTCGCGGCAAGTGCCGGCGGTGCTGCGGCCTCGTGGAACGTGTCCTCGGCTTTCACGTTGTGCGGAACTACGGCATGCCCGGCTTCGTCCTCTGCGTGCTCGTGTGCGGGCCAGCACGGGCTTTGCTCCACATCCAACACTACGCTCCGCAACGTCAGCAATCCTGTCGCCGTCGACGACCTATCCACCGCACTCGGGCTGCCGATCACCGCGGCCATTGTCAGTGTTGGCCTGCCCGGCGTTGACAGCTCTCAGGAGAGCTTGATCGGGAACGCGACGATGTCCGGTGCGACGTTGGAGTTTGACCCGTTCACGGAGTGCACGACGGTTTCTTGGGACGACCTCAACCTCGGCGATGGCACGCAGCTGCTGTCGTCCGCTGTCGAGCTCTGTCGCGTCTGCGGTGGCGCGCAAGCAAGGAGGAGTTTGAGTGCAACCAACCTGGGCAACACCACTCTGTGGATGAACGACGGCAGCGTCTACGCGTCGCTCCACTACGGCGCACTCACGTTCGTCGCCACCGGGCGAAGTCCTTGTCGCTACTATTCCAATGGCCAGGTCCAGGAGGTCACGGCCGCGGAGGGACCAGCCTCAACCACAGACCTCAACGCTGCCTTGCCGTCCATCGGAGTATCCGGCACATTCCCTGGCATGTACACGCTCGGTTGCAGCGGGGGGCGCATCTCGTACTTCACTGCTAGCTCAAGTCTGGGCGCAACACGTGTCTCGACCGGCGCGTTGGTGCTCGACGTGCCGTCCTCGGTGCTGACGTACACCTCGAGTGCTTCACAGGTCGCCCTGGTTGGCACGTCCAGCGACACGAGCGACATCTCCCTCAGAGCGGCGCTGCCCAGGTCCCGCAGCGGCCCGCCAGCGGTGTCCATCGACACGTCGAGCCTGCAGGTCCAGACAGGGTTCCGCGAGCAGGCGGGCCAGAACATCAGCGTCGGGACATGGCTGAGTACGCGCGCATCGCCGCTGGTCAGCGGCCTCGTTGCCGCTGCTGGAGTCCCGGGTGTCGCTCGCGGGGAGCTGATGCAAGCGCGTGTCGTTCAGGTCGACTCCGTGCTGGCGCCCTCCTTCGTGTCCTTCTCCATGTCCGTCGACTGGGACGGGATGCGCTGGTCCGTCGGCATGGATGCCGGCGTCTCTACGACGTCGAGTGCGGCGTTTTCAGTCGGCCCCGGGAACTGGACGGCGAACGGCACGACATTCGACGTTCAGCGCTTCAATTTCTCTGCATCGACGCTGCAAGCCAGGTCCGGAGCGGTGTCGATCGCTGCAGCTGTTTCAGGCAATCCATGCAGCTCGCCTGGTACTGCGGAGTTGTCGGTGAATGCATCGACGCTGCTCGACAGCGTGCTCTTCGCTGCGGGCAGCGTGACCGTTACGTGCGGTGTCGACGGCGTTGGAGACTACAGCGCCGCGCTCAGCTCTGCTGCGCCAGCGCTGCGCACCGGTGTTGTTGGCAACCTGCAGTCCAGCAGCACGGTGCAAGTCGCGTTCAATAGCAGCGACACGAACGTCGCCCTCGAGTGGGCTAGCGCGGGCGCCACTACATCCTGGGGCTTCAAAATGTGTCGCGACAGCCTCCAGGGGCCGCAACCGCAACCAGCGTGCGGTGCTCCTGCCTTCTCGGAGTTTGGCGTGTGCGCACCCAAGCGCGCCCAGGGCACCTTCGGGGGCAGCAGCACGCGCCTCGGAGACGCAGACTCCTTCCTGGGGTCTGGCGCCTCCGTGGCCGCTGCCGTCGGCGAGGTTGGGCTCCCCGGCCTCACACAGGTGCTGTCTTCACAGGAAGCACAAGATGTGACCGTCCAGGGGGCCTCGATGGCCATCGACGTTGCATCCAAGTGCGTGGACTTCGTCGGAGGCATGGCGACCTCGGTCAACCCCGCCTTGGAGCTTCCGGAATACGAGATCTGCAGACCCTGCTCTGTGGGCATCAGGCACATCAGGCGATTCAACGTTTCGGTCGTGGCGCTCAGCGGGACTGTCGCGTTGCAGTCGTCCGGCGTGGCGCCGTGCGTCGTGATCGGCGCAGGCCAGCAGGCGCTGCCTGTGGTGAGCTCGGGCACATACCTGTCCCCGCTGCCGTATCAGGCTTCGGTGACGTTCATGATCGCGGACGCCGGGATTGGAGTGACGACGCCAGGGACGTTCACGCCCGTCTGTCAGCAGCAGACCCTCATCGGATACAGGGTCCGCGGAATCGTGCCGTCGATCAGCCTCGACACATACCCGATTGCGGTCTCGATCATCAACGCAACGTTGCAGTACTCCACGGTCGGCAACCAGCTCGCGGCGCTGTCGGTGAACAACGTCACTGAGACGCTCGTGCAGTTCGCCCCCGTGGGTGCCCGTCTGCAAAAGCTCAACTCTGTCAACCGGCAGACGATGTCCGTCAGCGAGGTGCGGGGCAACTTCGGGGACCCCGTCGTGGACTGGCTACTGGAGCTTGGCACGCCGGGAATGAACGACGCAGTGGACGAGCTGCGCGTCCCGTACATCTTCGTGGATCTCGACTTGTACGACGAAGCCGCCGACGCCTACAATCTTGGCACCCTGATAGCAGAGTTCAACCTCAGGCACAACGAGGAGTTCGCACGCACGGAGCTGGGCCTGCGCGTGACGATCCTGGACGCAAGAGATCGTGCGCTGGCGAGAACGGACGACGTCGACATCGAGTTCGCCTCCACGTTCATCGAGCAGAACCTCCCGCAGGCGGAATGGCCGTCCGTGGGAGTCCGTGCTCGCGGCGTGTCTCCTTGCGGTGCGGGGGCTGAGGCGAACGTTACCGGCGCGCTGATCCTGCTAAACATGCCCTTCGGGCTCGGTTCTCCGAGCTTCGATGCCACTGTGCAGATCATCTGCAACAACAGTCAGTTGACCGACATCAACGCCTTCGCGACTCTCGACAAGCTCAACGTTCAGGTCGGCTTCGTTGTGCCGATGCAAGACGTTCTTGTCACAGCGAAGATGGGCGAGGGCTCTCTTTCCGTCGTGGGAGATGTCCAGCGCCTCCGCGGTGACCTTTTCATCCCCCTGCGTGGGCAGGCGGACTACCGCGACAGCGTGCGGATGTACATCACGAGCCAGACCGACCTGACGTGGGCGGAGGTGCACACCAGTGCGGGCCTCAGTCTCGGAGACAGGCTGCGCCACTCTGGCGCGCCAGGCGTCCAGCCGTTCCGCCTCTCGGACGGAGAGATGATCGTTCGTGATGGCCTCCTGCTGACTTTGGCGACTCGTTGGTTCTCTGCATCCTACGAGCTGGAGGGCGATGTCGGTTCGCAGGCGAACGCGTTCGAAGTCGACTACAATCAAGTCCGCGGGGCCCTCCCCGGTCAGTGGCTGTTCAACGAGACCAGCTTCACTGCCCACGTCAGGTGCAGTCGGGGCGCGGACGGGTACGTGGACACCTCGAACTGCACGATGCAGGTCGACACCGCCGGCCCGGACCCCTGTCAGGAGTTCTACCTCGCGAGGGAAAACGGCACTCCGCTGCCGGAGATCCCGGCGTGGAACGCGACGCTGCAGATGCGGGACATGGCGTTCGACATCGGCACCATGAACGCGACGGGCATCGTGAACTTCACGTGCTTGCGCCCCACGCGGGACAGGCCGTACGGCGAGATCAACACGTGGCGCTTTGAGGCAATGAAGCAGCTGAACCGAACGCTCGACGTGGGCCTGACTTTCATCGAGGGTCTAGAGCCCACGCGCTTCGCGGTGTACTACGATGAAGGCCGCCGCATCGCTGCTGCACAGCTGTTTGTGGGCGGCCCCACTGCGAACAACACGGTGCCCAGGGGCGCTTTCGACAGCCTCTTGGACCTCTTGCTGTACCGTGATCTAACCATCACGGAGGAGGACGACGTCTGGCATCTGTTCGAGCGCATCACGGCAAATTACAGGACGTTCCTGCTGGTGCAAGACCTCCATGTTGATGTCTTGCCGGTTGTTCGGGCGCGCATCGACCGGTGCCTGGGCGAGTACGGATGGAACACAGGCCTGCTGGCTGGGTTCTTCACTTCTCAATACATCGACGGGTCCTTCGTGCACAACCTCACGTCCACACAGCTCTGGAGCATTTCGATGGCCAGCATCGCGCCCATCCCGCTGCGCATCGTGCCGACGATTCTCGAGGGGTACCTGTATGATTTCCTGACGGATTACGGCACTGCACAGCTGGACGCCAAGTTGGACGAGGCGTTTGCTCGGGACATTTGGCTGTATCTTGACACGTTCGACCACGAACTCGGCTTGCCCACGGAGGGAGACCTCGACATGGAAGGAGCAGTGCGCTGGGACGACCCGGACACGCTCACGCGCTTGACCACACTGGTTACGGCTACGTACGAGCGGGCGAGGACCGTGAACGCGACCTTGGTTGCGTTCGCGTGGGAGTACACGCACATCTTCTTCGTCAGTGCCGAAGCTCCAAAGCCGAGCCGGATGATCGTCAGTGTAGCCGGATCGACGCCGTGTGGAACCGCAGCGGGTCCGGCGACCACCCAGAACGTGGCAAGCGGCGACCTCGAGACAACGAACATGCCGTACGGCATCGGTGACAGGGAGATGCCGGCGTCGGTGACGTTCACGTGCGTCAACGGCCGCATCGACGACTTCAGAATGCTTGCGCTGCCGGGCAGCCTCAACGTGGACCTGACGGACACCAAGGACGCGCCCGCTGACAAGACGCTGATTGTTCCAGTGTTCTTCGCGGAAATGACGTTCGAGCGCTCCACGGAGGACCTCACGGTGCTGGGCGAGACAGCGCGACTCATGGCGCTCCTGACGGTGTCGCTCGACCGAGCGCGCAACAACGTGGTCTCGGGCCTGCGTCTGTGGAACGACTGGGGCGACAGCAATCACAAGGGCATTCTGGCGAGCATTGGCGAGCTGGCGCCGATTTTCGACAACGCCGGCGTCCCCGGCATCATGCCATACCGTAACTGGCTGTACATGTCCCGGCCAGGACTGGAGATCCGCGTCAAGATCGTGTACGGCGTTCCAAAGATTGGAGGTTCCTTCCCGCCGATGGACATCAACGTGCGCCTTCCGACCGAAAGTCGGGTGCTCGGGATCGACAACAAGGTTGTCTCGGGGGCTTGGCTCGACGTTGAGTACACGATCGTGAAGATCCGGTCGCGTGCGATCGACTACTTTGTTGTTGGGGATGTGTCTTTCGACACCGGGCAGAACTGCCGCTTCGGTGCCGACCGGTACATCGATCGTTCGACGTGTCGGATGGTCGCAACAGGCATCCGCGGCCCCAACCCGTGCTTCGAGCTGTACCGCTCCATCGAGCTGGGAGAGCCCCTTGCGGGCACGCGCACGTGGTCCGGCTCGACGGCGACGTTCCGCGACCTGCCGCTCAGTACGCCAGACACGGTCGAGAGGGAATCGACAGTTCGTTTCTACTGCGAGACGCCGCGGACAGTCACCCCGTACGGGAGGCTGAACTCGTGGTTCCTGGAGGCTCTCTCGCCTCAGCCCAGCCCCTTCCGCGTGACGCTGGACTTCGTGCCACGCTGGGACGCGCAGCACTACGTCGCCTACTACGACGAGAGGCGGCGGATGATCGCTACGCACTATCTGACGCCGACCATGCCGCTGGCTGTGCCCAACCCGGGCTGGCTCTTGGTGGATGCCTACCTGATCTGGCTGCAGTACATCGGCGAGGCGGAACTCGGTGGCACGGAGCAGTACGACGGCCGGGAGGACGTGTACAAGTTCGCCATCGTGGGTCACGACCGCTCGATCGTCTCGGACGAGCTGAGGTTCCTCCCGCTCGAGTTCAGCACCATTGTCGTCACGTTCGACGACGACACGCGAACCATGTACGGTTACTCCGAGACACCCCTGGCGGAAACTGTGTTCTCCTACCAGGACCGCGAGGACAAGTTCCGCGGAGCCCGTTTCCGGCAGAAGTCTGCCAAGGCCAGTCTGGCAACTGTGGAGCAGATGGCAGGCACTCTCCTGCGCAGCTGGGTGTACCAGCAGGGTCTGCCGGGCGCCAGGCTGAAGATGTCGGAGGCGGCGATCCAGGAGCTGTCCTACGTGAGCGGGCTCGAGGTCTATATCGACTTGTTCAACGACACCACGCTGCAATACATCCCTGGGGGGCTCATGAACATCCAGGCGACGGCGCGGTACCCGCACGAGAACAACACGTACACGACGAACATCGTCATGGACTTCGTCGACGCGATCTTCGACTCGCGCGTTCTGGTCAACTACCGCCTGACGTCCGGCTTCGAGTTCTTTGTCAGGGACGGCACCGGCGAGAACGTCGTGCCCGCGCCTGCGAGCTCTCTGCTTGTCAACGCCGAGTTCAAAGACATATGGCCCTGCAAGAACAACCTGGCTCACGACATCCCGGCGCGCGTGCGATTCGTGCGGGGGCCGTACGGGCTGACGAGCTTTGACAGGGAGACAGGAGTCAACGGCCTCGACGCGCGCTGGTACCTGGTGTGCGATTCCAGCGGCAACCTGGTGGACTGGTCGGTCGTCGCTCAGATGCCCGAAATGTCCCTCGGTTTAGGACTGCCGATGGTACCTGCCAGGAACATCAGCTTCCTCCTGCGCATTGAGGATGCCGTCGTGCGCGGTCTCGGAGTGATTCCGGACGCTCAGACCCCCGCGAATGCGCCGGCAATGACCGTTACCGTCACGATTCCGCTCGAGCGGGACAGGATGCGGACCCAAGCGGTTGCGGTGCTCGAGGTTGTGGACGACATTCCTTTCGCTCGCATGGAGCGCGACGTCGGGTACTTCCTTGGCTGGCACTTGCGCCGGGCCGGCATTCCGGGGGTGTCTCCAACGGAGTTCGCATCATTCGAGGTCCTCGGCGGGACCAAGCTCGAGTTGCGGCAGCTGCAAACTCTGTTCTATGGTGGCACGCAAGGGTGGCTCAATGACTTCGGCACTATGGTGGACTTCGGGGTGCTGTCGCGCCGCCGTCTCGGCGGAAACATTTACGAGTGGTACCAGGACGAGATGAACAGCACAGTGGGCACGATGTGTTCCATGCCCAGCACGGACAACAATTTCTACGTGCCAGACACGAGCTGCAAGAACGTCGCGTACTTCAAGGGAACCGACCCGTGCTACGAGATGACGCAGAATGGGCTACCGGCCCCTCGCAACTGGATCGTTCCGGGCATTGTGCGCGATGCACCGTTCAACATGCCGGACCTCGCCACCACGGGCAACCTGACGTGGCAGTGCGCTGCCCCGCGCGGAGATGCGCCGTTCGGCTACATCATCGGGTTCCGCATCAACTCGCTTGTCGACGGTTCCAGCGCGCAGGGCCGCAGGATGCAGGAAGCGATGGCGTTCCAGCTCGTGGGGCAGATGGGCTTCTTGGCCCCGTTCCCGGAAATCGCGGAAGTGAACCTTCCGGCGTCAGCTTCGATGTCGCCTGTCGAGGGCATCACCATCGGATACGATCTTCTGAGAAACATGTTCGTTTTCCGCTTTGACTGGGATCCATCAGGCTCCGACGAAGAGATCGACTGGACAGAGATCGACGATCTTTTCTCGTTGGCCATCGAGGAGGGTGCGCCCTTCCCCAACAAGATTGTCGGGGACCTCAAGGAGTATTTGTCGAAGGACCCCGCGAAGATGGCAGAAGATGCCGCCGCTGGCGCCATCGCCAAGCTGTCACAGACGAAGATGGTGGTCCAGCTCAGGGGCACGCCGAGCTTCCAGGGCGCCGGCGCCATGCAGTTCAAGGACATTCGGGACATCGTCGGTCTATTCGACGCTGCGACGGGTAGCTTCACGGGCATGGTCACGACCAAGTACTTCAAGGGCGTGTTTGACTACCAGGTGCCTGGGACATACATCATCAACGGCGCGACGAGAGTGCAGCCGGCCGGTCTGCGCGGTCTCGACGTCTCGCAGCGTGAATACGACCCGGCCACGGGTGACGGTGGTCCGCTGGGCTGGCTGGACCTGCTGGACACAGTTGGAAGTGGTGTGTTCACGGTGCTCACGGAGCTCGTCTCCGGGCAGGAAGCCACGTCGCCCGACTTCTTCTACTCGCTCGGTGGATCCGACATGAACAGCATGCTGGCCTTCGACAACTTGTACTTCACTATCAACGGGTTCGACTACGGAACGATGGAGCTCATCGACGGCACCATGTGGGTTGGCGGGCTTTTGACTGTAGGAGGCACATTCTTCGCCGGTTCGGTCGACGCAACGTTCTATCAGGTGCCGTGCAGCGACCCCTCGACTTCGTACGTGTGGGAACTGGGCTCTCCGGACCCTGAAGATGTGGCAGCGTGTGTGGAGCAGAGGGCGCAACGCCAGCTCGCCGTGGACGCTGGCACGCGACGCAGTCTGCTGGCCTTCGAAGACCCGGACACGGGCGTTCTGTCTGGCGACGCATCGTTCCTGAACGGCACCGACCCTGCAGAGGTTCTCTTGACCCCCGGTGGGCGCCAGGCTCGCCAGGGCGCTGTTGCGTGGCAGGGTGCTGCGGGCAGCACGGTGTCGGTGTCGTTCGAGATGCGCATCAGCAAGACGGCCGCTGGCAGCGACCTGCCAGACCTGCAGGCGCTGTGGTTCTTCTTCGGCACTGCTGAGCCAGCGAGCGTGCGTGAGACGGACCCACGCGGGGGCGTGCTGCTGTACATGTACGCGGTGTCGTCGACGAACGACGAGCTGGGCGTGCGCACGGGTACACCTACATCGCTGAAGACGTGGCGGCGGTCGGGCGTCGGCCTGTACAGGCGATGCGCGACCGCCTGGTGTACCGTGACTGCGACCTTCCAAGTCACGGCTACGGCGGTGACGGGCAGCGTGCGGGTGGTGCGCGCGAGCGGCGCGGCGTCGACGTACAGCTTCTCTGTGGCTGCGCCGGCGGGCGGGCTGCCGGACGTGGCGAACGTGCAGCTGTGGCACGGGATCGGGGCGCGGCACTCGGCGCTGGAGGCATACACGCGGGTGCGGTCGCTGTCGGGCGGGCCGGGAGCGAGCACGCAAGCACCTCAGGTGACGACAACGCCGCCGACGACGACGAGAGGGGTGGAGACCGTCGCGGCGGCGCCTTCGGGGTCTTGCCCCCGTGGATCCTACAGGGGTTCCACGGGCGGTTGCCTGCCCTGCCCGGCCGGCTGCCTCGCGTGCCGCCCGCGCCAGGCTGTGCAAGGCCTGAACTGCCAGGTCGACGAACCTGTGTGCACTTCTTGCGTGGACGGCTCTGCCTTGCGGCTGTACGAGTACGTTGCGGGCGTCGGCGAGAAATTCTGCGACGTTGGCCAGTGCATCCCCTGCACGGAACACATCCCTTACTGCAAGTCCTGCACATGGGAGTGCGGTTCCAGCCCGTGTCGTCTCCCAGACCCGGTCGCACGCATGCAGTGCACGAAGTGCAACGAAACTGCCGTTGAGATCCGAACCGGAGATGCGCTCACGTGCGAGTACGTCGGCGCTGGAGCTGGCGACCAGGGGCAGGACCCGATCGGCCTGATCTTGGACGACGACGGCGACGACCGCAACAAGACGAAGCCCGTCGATATCTTCCAGGAGGATGAGGGTAACAACCAGACCCCGGACTCTTGCATCGAGGAGACCCCCGCTGGGAACGTCAACAATTGCGAAAAGGACGGCCTCGGGGAGCAGGCTGTCACTGACGACCCAGAGGACGTCATCTGCGACTGCCAGGCAGATGCAGGCGGGCCTGTTGTGGCGGTGGACGGGGTTTGCGCGTGTCCAGAGAGAGCCCTGCCGGACGCTCGAGACCTAAGCTTCAACGACGGCGATCTTGGAGCGCGATTCCGCCGCACTCCCCAGAACCCGATTCACATTCACTCGTACTTCTGGTGCAATGAGCGCATGCGAACGAGTCGCGGCCTGTCCGTCGTTGACTTGGACAGCTGCACCATTGAACTGTTTGGCGGAGCCACGAAGTTCCCTGTTTGCAGCTCGCTGACGTGGTGAGTCCGCGCCCGTGACTGCGCATCGCTGGTCGTGCGCGCATGCATGTTTGTTCCGCGATCCGATTGCAGTCCTCGCTGTGTGTTGTTGTTTGCAGGCCTGCAAGTGCCACTCCTGCTGATACGATTGGCACGGAGATCATTATCGGGTTCTCTCTCAAGCTGGAAGAGCTCGGGATGTCGGAGCCGCTCTCGGGCGACTTCAAGATGAACCGGATTTGCGCCCCGCCTGACGCTCAGCACAACGAGGGGTGGGTGAAGACCACGAAGCTGTCCACGGCATCCATCTTTGACATTTTCAAGCGCCAGGTCGAGGCGATCGTCATCGACGCGCTGGAGGAGTTGCTCGGAGAGTCGCTTGTGCGGTCCGTGACTGGGTCAGTCTCGGACGAAGACACTGGCATCCTGGGCACGACAATTCGCCAAGCAATTGAAGGCGCAGGCCTGTCGTCTATGGTGGCCGAGATCGAGACGCAACTGGGCGTAGGTGACATAACGCAGCTCGCTTCAGACGTCTCGGCGACCACTGGAGGGGCGCTGGAGTCGAAGATGAGCGACCAGGTGCTCGGGAACCTCGGGGCGACCGTTGCACGCGAGGTGCTTCAGATCGTTGTCGACGAGGACGGAAACCCGCAAAGCGGCGCGGCATCCGGCCTTGTCCGCGCATTGCGGCGCGCAGTGGGCGGTGCGCTGGACGCAGCTGCGGACGCGACGCTCTCGGCCGTGTCGCAGCGGCGTCGGCTGCAGCAGATCGACGCTTCGGTGGGCGCGGTCTCGCAAGCAGGCCAAGACGTGTTGTCGACGGCACAAGGTGCAATGGTCGATGCGGAGGCGATTTGCGAGAGCGTCACGGCGTACGTCACGTCCGAGGCAGTCACACTCGCCAACTCCTTGACGTCTGTCGTCATGGACGGGCTGGCGGCAGTAGGGGGTGTCGAGGCCGTGGTGCGGTCGTCGATTCAGGGCCTGATCGAAGACGCCGGGGAACTGGGCGCAACGGTGACGAACGCTGTTTTCGACGCCATCCCTGGGCCAGTCCTTGGAGTTGTTGTCGACAGCGCACAAGCAGCCGTCGGGGGCGCGATCCGGTCTGCTGCATCCGACTTGACGGCGGCAGTGTCCGGTTCGGTGACTGGCGCGCTGCGCAACGCCGTGCAGGCGGCGTCTCAGCAGGCCATCGAGCGCGTCCTTGCTGGCGGGCAGGTGGTGTGCGGCACCGTCCGCGACGCGGTGACGCGCGCGGTGGAGGACGCGGTGATGCGAGCGCTGGCGGAGCACGGCGGGTCGTGCGCGCTGGGGTCGGTGGCCGACGGCGCGATGGTGCAGGCGGCTGTGCTGCAGGGCCTGGGCGAGGGCCTGGTGGCGGACGTGCGCACCGAGGTGGAGACGGCGGTGCGGTCGGCGGCGAGCCTGCAGGCGGCGCTGGCGGGCGGCGCGGACGCGGCGACGGTGGCCGCGGAGGTGTCGGCGCGGGCGCTGGCGGCGATGGCCGAGGGCGCAGCTGCCGAGGTGGTGGCGGTGGTGCAGCGGGGCGTTGAGCGGGCGTACTCGGCGCCGCTGCGGGAGGCGCTGCTTGCGGCGGGCGGGTCGACGGTGCGGACGGCGATCCGCAACGCAGTCGCGGAGGCGCGGCAGGACCCGGTGGGCGCGTTCGACAACGTGGAGGCCAGGCTGCTGGCCAAGGCTGGGGAGCTGCGGTCGGCGGGTCTGGACGCGGTGTCGGCTGTGCTTGAGGCGTCGGTGGGCGTCGAGGGCGTGGTGCGGTCGCTGCGTACGGCGGTGGAGTCGGAGGTGGCCCGCGGCACGGCGGTGGCGGAGGCGGTGGCGGACAGCGTGGGTGCTGCTGCGGAGGCTGACGTGCGGAGCATCACGGCGGCGGCGGCGCGCGGCGCGCTGGCGGCGCTGGGTCGCGCGGCGTCGGCGGAGGCGGTGGTGCGGAAGGTGGTCGCGGACGTGACGTCTGAGCTGTCTGGGTGCATGGACCTGGCACGCGCGGTGGCTGGCAACCTGGAGAGCGCGGTGACGGACGCGGTGTCGGGCGTGGTTGCGGCAGCGGACGTGGAGAGCGTGGCTGCGTCGGTGGTGCGGTCGATGAGCGAGGCGGTGTCGCGGCGCGTGACGGCGCTGGCTGGCGAGGCTGGTGCAGTGGCGGTGGCGACCCGCGAGGCTGTGCGCGGTGCGGTGGAGACCGCGACGTCGGCGGACGTGCAGGCGGCGGTGGCGCGGGCTGTGGCGGGCGCGGCGAGCGACGCGGAGGCGACGGCGCGCGCGGTGGCCGGGCGCGTGGTGAGCGAGGTTGTGCGCGAGGTGCAGAGCCGCGTGGAGGGCTCGGTGCTGACGGCGGTGCGCGGGGCTGCGTCTGCAGGGAGCACGGGCAGCGTGCAGAGCGCGATGAGCGGCGCGCTGTCGGCGACGGCGCAGGAGGCGGTGTCGGGCGCGGTCGCGAACGGCATCTCTGACCCTGGCACAGTGGTCGCGGCGATGAAGCGAGCTCTGCGTGGCGCGCCGGTCAACTCGTCCGGCACAGTTGACCTTTCCACACTCGTCTCCACTCGCATCGGGTCGCGCGTCGTCGGTGTCGTCTACGCGAAGATTGAGGCCGAGCTCGGCGCAATTGTGGACGAGTCCATCTTGAGGGCGAGCAGCGAGGAGTTTGTCGCGAATGCGGTGGCGCTCGAGAGCTCGGGCAGCATGTCGCCGGCAACTGCGGCATCGATCCGAGCAGCCGTCGTTGCTTCCCTGGACGATGGAGTCAAAGCCGAAATGAAGCAGGCCATCACCGAGAACGTCGTCAATGCTGTCAAGGGCAAGGTTTCTCTGTCCGTGTCGACGGCCTACTCGGAGGGCGTCAACGGGGCTACGCGTAGCGCTGCATCAGCAGCCGTGTCTTCTGCGAAGGAGTCCTTCATCCAGCTGGTGAGCGACGGCCTGGCTCCACTTGCGACGCAGGCCCTGCAGTCGGAAGTCAACTCAGCCATGGCTAACATCGGAGGGAACTTCGACGTGGCAGAGGCCGTCAACAGCGCCTTGAATACGGAGTTCGCAACTGTCCGCGAGTCCATCATGACGGAGATCCAGGAGGCTGGTGCGGAGATAATGAGGACGGTGTCACGCATCGCACTCGCGACGAGTGAGTCGGTGTCGCGTGAACTTGCGCGGCTGACTTCAGGAGCGGTCCTTCGTGACGTCGCAAACGCGGCCATTGCGAGTGTCAAGAGGTCCTTGACAGCCGCGATCTCTGTCATCGCGAATGCCATCACCGAGGGCTTGGCTGCGGCGAAGCAGCTCAGAGACTTTGACGACGTCTGCAGGACGGTTTCGAAGTCGGTTGCGGATGGGGTGACGACAGTGGACAGCCTGGTAACGGGAACCGTGCTTGCGGAGACTGTCGATGCGGCAGCAAGAGCTGCGGCAACAGCGCTGTCCTCGTACATCGAGAGCGCGGCCGGCAACGCCGTGCGTAGCGCCCTGTCGGAGGCTTCGTCGAGTCCTCTGAGCCAGCAGGTTGTTGAGACAGTGGAGGAGGCGGTCAGGTCGACGGCCTCAGCGTCAATCATGGACGTTGCAAGCCAAGTGTCCGACGCCACGAACGACATCCTCGCCGAAGTCCTCGACGGCCCGGTGACCGATGCCATCAGTGCTGTCGCCGGCTTCACCTCCGCAACGAGCGGCAAGAACTGCGCCTCGATCGTGATGTCAGTTGTCGCTGCTGTGCTCAGGGATACGGTCGTCGGGCGGATGGCGCAGGATGTCGAGGACGACATCAAGGCTCGGCTCATCGAGGAGGTCACCGATCCCGAAAACGGCGCGATGGCGGGCGTGCTTTCCACCGTGTTTGGCGACGAACTTGGAGGCTTCATTTCTGCATCTGTTGTCAGAGTCGTCACTGGCCCGGAGAGTCCCGAGGACGTGATGCTGGACGCCACGGCCGGGTTCTCCGCAGCTGCCGTCGCGCGTGAGGCAGCAGCAAACGTGAGCCCCAAGGTGTCACGGCTCGTTGCTCGCGCGATCTCTCGACGCGGGCCTCGCGTGCTGGAAGGCGTTGTCTTCAATCGCACGGAAGAGCGAATGAACGCCGTTTTCGACAGCCTGCTTTCGGAGGCTTCGAGTGCATTGCCGCCTGCCACGCGGCGCAGTCTGCTGGCCTTCGAGGACCCGAGCTCCGGCGTCCTGTCTGGCGACGCATCCCTCACCAGCGGCACCGCCCCCCTGGAGGTCCTGCTGACCCCCGGTGGGCGTGACCCTCGCCAGGGCGCTGTTGCGTGGCAGGGTGCTGCGGGCAGCACGGTGTCGGTGTCGTTCGAGATGCGCATCAGCAAGACGGCCGCTGGCAGCGACCTGCCAGACCTGCAGGCGCTGTGGTTCTTCTTCGGGACTGCTGAGCCAGCGAGCGTGCGTGAGACGGACCCACGCGGGGGCGTGCTGCTGTACATGTACGCGGTGTCGTCGACGAACGACGAGCTGGGCGTGCGCACGGGTACACCTACATCGCTGCAGACGTGGCGGCGGTCAAACGTGAACCTGTTTAGGCAGTGCGCGACGGCGTGGTGCTCAGTGGACGCGACGTTCAATGTCACGGCTACGGCGGTGACGGGCAGCGTGCGGGTGGTGCGCGCGAGCGGCGCGGCGTCGACGTACAGCTTCTCTGTGGCTGCGCCGGCGGGCGGGCTGCCGGACGTGGCGAACGTGCAGCTGTGGCACGGGATCGGGGCGCGGCACTCGGCGCTGGAGGCATACACGCGGGTGCGGTCGCTGTCGGGCGGGCCGGGAGCGAGCACAACGGCACCGCCGACGACTACGGCGTCGCCGACGACTACGGCACCGCCGACGACTACGGCACCGCCGACGACCACTGTGCCGGGCGCGACGCCTGGCACATCAGCGGCAACCAATGCGCCAGCGGCCACGACGCAGTCCGCGACAACTGCGCCGCCCGCGGAAACAACGGCATCGGCTGCGACGACGCAGGCAACTACGCCATCAGCTGCGACGACCGCTCCAGGAACGCCGCGCCCGCCTGGTATTTTCGACGGCGCTTTGCCGGATGTCCAGGCGCTGTGCGAGGGCTTGGCGGGAGCCGTCACCACGGAAGCGGCCGGTCTGGCAGAGAGCGTGGCACAGGCGATCGTTGACGAGCTCAACGCGCTTGGCGGCGTGGAGGCGACGGTGCGCGGCGCGATCATGGGCGTGGTGGCGGACGCGGCGGCGCTGGCGGACTCGGTCGAGGCGGCTGTTGCGGGCGTTGTGCCTCCCGCCCTCCTTGACGTCATCATGCCCCCCATCAACACAGCCATCGTGCAGGCGATGCAGCCTGTCGCTGACTTTGGAGTCGCAGTCGCGTCAACCTCAATCGTGCAGCCGCTGCAGCAGCAGCTGCAGATTTTCACTCAGCAGGCCATCGAGCGCGTCCTTGCTGGCGGGCAGGTAGTGTGCGGTACTGTCCGCGACGCGGTGACGCGCGCGGTGGAGGACGCGGTGATGCGAGCGCTGGCGGAGCACGGCGGGTCGTGCGCGCTGGGGTCGGTGACCGACGGCGCGATGGTGCAGGCGGCTGTGCTGCAGGGCCTGGGCGAGGGCCTGGTGGCGGACGTGCGCACCGAGGTGGAGACGGCGGTGCGGTCGGCGGCGAGCCTGCAGGCGGCGCTGGCGGGCGGCGCGGACGCGGCGACGGTGGCCGCGGAGGTGTCGGCGCGGGCGCTGGCGGCGATGGCCGAGGGCGCAGCTGCCGAGGTGGTGGCGGTGGTGCAGCGGGGCGTTGAGCGGGCGTACTCGGCGCCGCTGCGGGAGGCGCTGCTTGCGGCGGGCGGGTCGACGGTGCGGACGGCGATCCGCAACGCAGTCGCGGAGGCGCGGCAGGACCCGGTGGGCGCGTTCGACAACGTGGAGGCCAGGCTGCTGGCCAAGGCTGGGGAGCTGCGGTCGGCGGGTCTGGACGCGGTGTCGGCTGTGCTTGAGGCGTCGGTGGGCGTCGAGGGCGTGGTGCGGTCGCTGCGTACGGCGGTGGAGTCGGAGGTGGCCCGCGGCACGGCGGTGGCGGAGGCGGTGGCGGACAGCGTGGGTGCTGCTGCGGAGGCTGACGTGCGGAGCATCACGGCGGCGGCGGCGCGCGGCGCGCTGGCGGCGCTGGGTCGCGCGGCGTCGGCGGAGGCGGTGGTGCGGAAGGTGGTCGCGGACGTGACGTCTGAGCTGTCTGGGTGCATGGACCTGGCACGCGCGGTGGCTGGCAACCTGGAGAGCGCGGTGACGGACGCGGTGTCGGGCGTGGTTGCGGCGGCGGACGTGGAGAGCGTGGCTGCGTCGGTGGTGCGGTCGATGAGCGAGGCGGTGTCGCGGCGCGTGACGGCGCTGGCTGGCGAGGCTGGTGCAGTGGCGGTGGCGACCCGCGAGGCTGTGCGCGGTGCGGTGGAGACCGCGACGTCGGCGGACGTGCAGGCGGCGGTGGCGCGGGCTGTGGCGGGCGCGGCGAGCGACGCGGAGGCGACGGCGCGCGCGGTGGCCGGGCGCGTGGTGAGCGAGGTTGTGCGCGAGGTGCAGAGCCGCGTCGAGGGCTCGGTGCTGACGGCGGTGCGCGGGGCTGCGTCTGGGAACGGCACGGGCAGCGTGCAGAGCGCGATGAGCGGCGCGCTGTCGGCGACGGCGCAGGAGGCGGTGTCGGGCGCGGTCGCGAGCGGGCCGGCGGACGCTGGTGCCGTGGCGGATGCCCTGCGCGGTGGGCTGAGCGGCTCGTCTGGCGGGGCGTCGAGCGACGTGCTGGGGTCGATCAGGGCCCGGGTGGAGGCCGAGGTGAGCAAGCTGGACGTGAGCGCGGCTGCGGATGCGGCGCTTGCCAGCGGTGTGGTGCGGTCCGCCCTCGAGGCTGTGGGATTGAGCGACAGCTTGGTGGCGTCCGTGGAGAGCGAGGTGCGCACGGCGCTGTCAGGGCGCGCGACCGACACGGAGGCGTCGCTGCGGGACCGCGTGGCGAGCGGTGTGGAGGACAAGCTGCGGGCAGCGGTGATGCAAGGCTTGAGCGGGTCGGTACTCGGACAGGCGCGCGCGGCTGCCAGTCAGGTGCTTCAGAGTGCCACCGACGACATTCGGCGTGCCGTCGTCGCGGAAGTCCGCAGCAGACTGGGCGCGACGTTGGCCACAAGTCTGGACTCTGCTTGGTCGCAGCAGAATGCGCAGCTTCTGTCGTCCTTCGACCAGCAAGTGGCAGCGGTGCTGTCTGGAGACCTGCAGAGCCAGATTTCGGCTGCGTTGTCGACGCAGATTTCGGCGCAGGAGATACAAGACCGCATCCAGCAGGCCGCATCTGACGGCTCTGCTATTGCTGCTGTTGTTGCCCGCCATGTTGCTGCAGAGCTTGCCAAGCGCGCTCTTGCCGAGGCACGCCCGCTCATCATTCGCGAGATCTCCGCGTTCGTCGACAGGGGAGCGACCGAGGCAGGCATTTCGCGATCAATGAACAGTACACTCATCCAGGGAGCCCTGAGAAATGCCACTGCAACGCTGGAAGGCAATCTGCTCCAACAGATCAGTGGAAACCGACGTCTCTTGCAGCTCGGTGCACCAACGCTGGACCTGACTGGTATCTACGAGGGTGCTCTGTCGGATGCCCAGGCGCTGTGCGAGGACGTGGCGGGAGCCGTCACCGCGGAAGCGGCCGGTCTGGCAGAGAGCGTGGCACAGGCCATTGTGGGCGAGCTCAACGCGCTGGGCGGCGTGGAGGCGACGGTGCGCGGCGCGATCATGGGCGTGGTGGCGGACGCGGCGGCGCTGGCGGACTCGGTCGAGGCGGCCGTTGCAGGAGCGGTTCCAGGTCCCCTGCTGGGTGTGGTAGTTGACGGAGCGCGGGCTGCGATCGACGACGCGATTCGGTCGACGGTCAATGGGGCTGCGCGGGCGCTGTCCGGGTCGGTGACTGGCGAGCTGCGCAACGCCGTGCAGGCGGCGTCTCAGCAGGCCATCGAGCGCGTCCTTGCTGGCGGGCAGGTGGTGTGCGGTACTGTCCGCGACGCGGTGACGCGCGCGGTGGAGGACGCGGTGATGCGAGCGCTGGCGGAGCACGGCGGGTCGTGCGCGCTGGGGTCGGTGGCCGACGGCGCGATGGTGCAGGCGGCTGTGCTGCAGGGCCTGGGCGAGGGCCTGGTGGCGGACGTGCGCACCGAGGTGGAGACGGCGGTGCGGTCGGCGGCGAGCCTGCAGGCGGCGCTGGCGGGCGGCGCGGACGCGGCGACGGTGGCCGCGGAGGTGTCGGCACGGGCGCTGGCGGCGATGGCCGAGGGCGCAGCTGCCGAGGTGGTGGCGGTGGTGCAGCGGGGCGTTGAGCGGGCGTACTCGGCGCCGCTGCGGGAGGCGCTGCTTGCGGCGGGCGGATCGACGGTGCGGACGGCGATCCGCAACGCAGTCGCGGAGGCGCGGCAGGACCCGGTGGGCGCGTTCGACAACGTGGAGGCCAGGCTGCTGGCCAAGGCTGGGGAGCTGCGGTCGGCGGGTCTGGACGCGGTGTCGGCTGTGCTTGAGGCGTCGGTGGGCGTGGAGGGCATGGTGCGGTCGCTGCGTACGGCGGTGGAGTCGGAGGTGGCCCGCGGCACGGCGGTGGCGGAGGCGGTGGCGGACAGCGTGGGTGCTGCTGCGGAGGCTGACGTGCGGAGCATCACGGCGGCGGCGGCGCGCGGCGCGCTGGCGGCGCTGGGTCGCGCGGCGTCGGCGGAGGCGGTGGTGCGGAAGGTGGTCGCGGACGTGACGTCTGAGCTGTCAGGGTGCATGGACCTGGCACGCGCGGTGGCTGGCAACCTGGAGAGCGCGGTGACGGACGCAGTGTCGGGCGTGGTTGCGGCAGCGGATGTGGAGAGCGTGGCTGCGTCGGTGGTGCGGTCGATGAGCGAGGCGGTGTCGCGGCGCGTGACGGCGCTGGCTGGCGAGGCCGGTGCAGTGGCGGTGGCGACCCGCGAGGCTGTGCGCGGTGCGGTGGAGACCGCGACGTCGGCAGACGTGCAGGCGGCGGTGGCGCGGGCCGTGGCGGGCGCGGCGAGCGACGCGGAGGCGACGGCGCGCGCGGTGGCCGGGCGCGTGGTGAGCGAGGTTGTGCGCGAGGTGCAGAGCCGCGTTGAGGGCTCGGTGCTGACGGCGGTGCGCGGGGCTGCGTCTGGGAACGGCACGGGCAGCGTGCAGAGCGCGATGAGCGGCGCGCTGTCGGCGACGGCGCGGGAGGCGGTGTCGGGCGCGGTCGCGAGCGGGCCGGCGGACGCTGGTGCCGTGGCGGATGCCCTGCGCGGTGGGCTGAGCGGCTCGTCTGGCGGGGCGTCGAGCGACGTGCTGGGGTCGATCAGGGCCCGGGTGGAGGCCGAGGTGAGCAAGCTGGACGTGAGCGCGGCTGCGGATGCGGCGCTTGCCAGCGGTGTGGTGCGGTCCGCCCTCGAGGCTGTGGGATTGAGCGACAGCTTGGTGGCGTCCGTGGAGAGCGAGGTGCGCACGGCGCTGTCAGGGCGCGCGACCGACACGGATGCGTCGCTGCGGGACCGCGTGGCGAGCGGTGTGGAGGACAAGCTGCGGGCAGCGGTGATGCAAGGCTTGAGCGGGTCGGTACTCGGACAGGCGCGCGCGGCTGCTGCAGGGGCCCTCGTGGGGCAGGTACAGCAGCTGCGGCAGGACGTGGAGACACGGATGTCGACAGAAATGTCCACAGCTGTGGCGAACGGCCTTGCAGAGCTGTCCAGTGGTGGAGAGATCGGTCGCTCTCTTGGCCCGCTCATCGAGGTGCTGATGCAGCGCGCTCTCGAAGGACCCACCGCAGTGGTCACCGCAGAACGTTTGTTGGCGGACATCATCGCTGCGAAGGAAGCCGCCCTCGGCTTCGCCCAGGGCGTCTCTTCCGCCTTCGCCAAGGCAATGGCAACTGGAACTCTCCAGTCCGCGGCTGAGGACATTGTCGACGACGTTATTGGAGGCGTCAAGAGGCGCTTGACGACCGCCATGGACGAAGTGCGCGCCGCGATCGATGCTGTGGTGCCGCCCGCGGGAGACTTCAGCAGCCTCGACCCGACGTGCATCAGCGTGATGGAAGCAGTGCAAACCATTGCCGCGGCTGTCGACGGAGTGGTTTCCGGTGGCACGGTTGCGGCCATTGCGAATGATCTTGAACAGGTGGTTCTCTCAGCAGTGCGTCGGAATGCCGACGCCGCGATGACGGGTGTCATTGATGACGCCGTGTCTCTGTCTTCCAATGGCGCGTCCGTGACGTCGAGTCTGCTCAACGCTGTCAAGACGGCCATTCTGACTACCGTTGACAGGGAGCTCAGCCGCGTCACGAGCGCTGTGGTGGACGCGCTGGTCTCCAGGATCGACACGCTTCTCTCAGGGAGTGCTGCCGACACCATCACGCAACTGACGGGATTCATCGGCGGGGTCGAAGGCGACAACTGCGTCTCCATCATCGCTAGCGTGATCCGGGGAGCGCTCCGCGGCACTGTCGTCGGGCAGACGATCGAGGAAGCTAGGGTGTCCATCCGTGACACAGTCCAGGAGCAGATCACTGCCGCGGACGGAGTGATCAGTGGAGCTGTCTCTGGCGTCTTCGGTGAGTCGGCATTCGGTGACGTAGCGCAGGCTGTCAAGGGCGTCGTCTCGGGCAACGTCGATGATCCTCAAGGCTCTGCAAACATGCTGTCGAACACAACGGGCAACGCCATCCTCTCCAAGGCAACCGACCTGGCCCTCCGCGGGCTGGCGACATACATCAATGGCGGGGTCACGAACAGGACGGTGTACGACGCAATCCAGGGTCTTCGGTCCAAGGCCGAGGGCACAGTCAAGGAGGCCGTGCTGACGTTTGTGCTTGACAGCATCGACAGCCAGCTCGCGACGAAGCGCATGATGTCGTCGCGGCGATCGCTGATGGCGTTCGAGGACCCATTGTCCGGGGTTCTGTTCGGCGACGCGTCTGTGCTCAGCACGGCTTCTCTTGGCAACCCTCCGGAGGTCCTCCTGACCCCTGGGGGGCGTCAGGCCAAGCTTGGCTCCATCGGCTGGCTGGACGTGATCGGCAGCACGGTGTCGGTGTCGTTCGAGATGCGCATCAGCAAGACGGCCGCTGGCAGCGACCTGCCAGACCTGCAGGCGCTGTGGTTCTTCTTCGGGACTGCTGAGCCAGCGAGCGTGCGTGAGACGGACCCACGCGGGGGCGTGCTGCTGTACATGTACGCGGTGTCGTCGACGAACGACGAGCTGGGCGTGCGCACGGGTACACCTACATCGCTGCAGACGTGGCGGCGGTCAAACGTGAACCTGTTTAGGCAGTGCGCGACGGCGTGGTGCTCAGTGGACGCGACGTTCAATGTCACGGCTACGGCGGTGACGGGCAGCGTGCGGGTGGTGCGCGCGAGCGGCGCGGCGTCGACGTACAGCTTCTCTGTGGCTGCGCCGGCGGGCGGGCTGCCGGACGTGGCGAACGTGCAGCTGTGGCACGGGATCGGGGCGCGGCACTCGGCGCTGGAGGCATACACGCGGGTGCGGTCGCTGTCGGGCGGGCCGGGAGCGAGCACAACGGCACCGCCGACGACTACGGCACCGCCGACGACTACGGCACCGCCGACGACTACGGCACCGCCGACGACCACTGTGCCGGGCGCGACGCCTGGCACATCAGCGGCAACCAATGCGCCAGCGGCCACGACGCAGTCCGCGACAACTGCGCCGCCCGCGGAAACAACGGCATCAGCTGCAACGACGCAGGCAACTACGCCATCAGCTGCGACGACCGCTCCAGGAACGCCGCGCCTGCCTGGTATTTTCGACGGCGCTTTGCCGGATGTCCAGGCGCTGTGCGAGGGCTTGGCGGGAGCCGTCACCGCGGAAGCGGCCGGTCTGGCAGAGAGCGTGGCACAGGCGATCGTTGACGAGCTGGATGCGCTGGGCGGCGTGGAGGCGACGGTGCGCGGCGCGATCATGGGCGTGGTGGCGGACGCGGCGGCGCTGGCGGACTCGGTCGAGGCGGCCGTTGCAGGAGCGGTTCCAGGTCCCCTGCTGGGTGTGGTAGTTGACGGAGCGCGGGCTGCGATCGACGACGCGATTCGGTCGACGGTCAATGGGGCTGCGCGGGCGCTGTCCGGGTCGGTGACTGGCGAGCTGCGCAACGCCGTGCAGGCGGCGTCTCAGCAGGCCATCGAGCGCGTCCTTGCTGGCGGGCAGGTGGTGTGCGGTACTGTCCGCGACGCGGTGACGCGCGCGGTGGAGGACGCGGTGATGCGAGCGCTGGCGGAGCACGGCGGGTCGTGCGCGCTGGGGTCGGTGGCCGACGGCGCGATGGTGCAGGCGGCTGTGCTGCAGGGCCTGGGCGAGGGCCTGGTGGCGGACGTGCGCACCGAGGTGGA
This sequence comes from Pedinophyceae sp. YPF-701, assembly GCA_916048055.1. Classification (NCBI taxonomy): domain Eukaryota; kingdom Viridiplantae; phylum Chlorophyta; class Pedinophyceae; species Pedinophyceae sp. YPF-701. The sequence continues at coordinate 1,064,446 of CAJZHL010000012.1, read as the reverse complement.
GACGGCGGTGCGGTCGGCGGCGAGCCTGCAGGCGGCGCTGGCGGGCGGCGCGGACGCGGCGACGGTGGCCGCGGAGGTGTCGGCACGGGCGCTGGCGGCGATGGCCGAGGGCGCAGCTGCCGAGGTGGTGGCGGTGGTGCAGCGGGGCGTTGAGCGGGCGTACTCGGCGCCGCTGCGGGAGGCGCTGCTTGCGGCGGGCGGATCGACGGTGCGGACGGCGATCCGCAACGCAGTCGCGGAGGCGCGGCAGGACCCGGTGGGCGCGTTCGACAACGTGGAGGCCAGGCTGCTGGCCAAGGCTGGGGAGCTGCGGTCGGCGGGTCTGGACGCGGTGTCGGCTGTGCTTGAGGCGTCGGTGGGCGTGGAGGGCATGGTGCGGTCGCTGCGTACGGCGGTGGAGTCGGAGGTGGCCCGCGGCACGGCGGTGGCGGAGGCGGTGGCGGACAGCGTGGGTGCTGCTGCGGAGGCTGACGTGCGGAGCATCACGGCGGCGGCGGCGCGCGGCGCGCTGGCGGCGCTGGGTCGCGCGGCGTCGGCGGAGGCGGTGGTGCGGAAGGTGGTCGCGGACGTGACGTCTGAGCTGTCAGGGTGCATGGACCTGGCACGCGCGGTGGCTGGCAACCTGGAGAGCGCGGTGACGGACGCAGTGTCGGGCGTGGTTGCGGCAGCGGATGTGGAGAGCGTGGCTGCGTCGGTGGTGCGGTCGATGAGCGAGGCGGTGTCGCGGCGCGTGACGGCGCTGGCCGGCGAGGCTGGTGCAGTGGCGGTGGCGACCCGCGAGGCTGTGCGCGGTGCGGTGGAGACCGCGACGTCGGCAGACGTGCAGGCGGCGGTGGCGCGGGCCGTGGCGGGCGCGGCGAGCGACGCGGAGGCGACGGCGCGCGCGGTGGCCGGGCGCGTGGTGAGCGAGGTTGTGCGCGAGGTGCAGAGCCGCGTCGAGGGCTCGGTGCTGACGGCGGTGCGCGGGGCTGCGTCTGGGAACGGCACGGGCAGCGTGCAGAGCGCGATGAGCGGCGCGCTGTCGGCGACGGCGCAGGAGGCGGTGTCGGGCGCGGTCGCGAGCGGGCCGGCGGACGCTGGTGCCGTGGCGGATGCCCTGCGCGGTGGGCTGAGCGGCTCGTCTGGCGGGGCGTCGAGCGACGTGCTGGGGTCGATCAGGGCCCGGGTGGAGGCCGAGGTGAGCAAGCTGGACGTGAGCGCGGCTGCGGATGCGGCGCTCGCCAGCGGTGTGGTGCGGTCCGCGCTCGAGGCCAGTGGCAGGCTGCAGGTCACCAGCCAACTGGTCTCCGCGGTCGAAGACACGATCGCGCTCGCGTTGGCGGGCCGCTCGCGCAGCATGGAGGGCTCGCTACGGGGGCGTGTGGCGGCTGCTGTGGAGAGCCAGCTGCAGTCGGCCGTGACGCAGGCGGTGAGCGGTTCGGTGCTTGGGCAGGCGCGTGCAGGAGCCACGATGGCGCTGAGGTCCGAGCTCGACTCGCTCACCACGCGGGTCGCGAACGACGCGCTGCGCACGCTGTCCAAGGCGCTTGCCGACGCGGTGTACATCCAGCTGCGTCCGGGGCAGATTGGGCAGCTGTTGGCACCCCTCGTCTACGGCGACGTGTCTACCAAGATCGTCACTGATGTCACCAACGAGGTCGCTTTGCGGGTTCGCAGCGCCCTCGAGAGAGCCGTGGACCTGGCCCGCGCGGTGTCCGAGACTGTGGTGTCTTCGGTCTCGACCCTGTTCCAGGAGCGGACGATCAAGTCCCTCGCGGACAAGGTCACCACGACCGTCATGGAGCAGATGTCCGGGATCATGGACCAGTTCGAACAAGCTCTCGACGCATCACTGGAAAGTGTGCTCGTTGATCTCATCAAGGTCGCGGTCGCGGGAGACGCGGACTCGATTTGCGATTCCGTCGTGAGCGCAGTCGCTGCCGGTGCATCCCAAACCGTGACGGATGTCACGGCTATCGTCGGCGAGCGCCTGACCGTGTCGCTGCGCGGGGCAGTGACGCAGACAGTCGAGGAGTCGATGCTGATCGTCTCTGGAGAGGTGCAGCGCGGGCTTCGGGACGCGGGTATCACGTTGCCGCGGCCGATGATCACAGAGGTTGTGGCGGCCGTGCGAGACACGGCGTCAAACTCTGTCACCGAGCCGGCAGTGCTCCTGCTCGAGGATCAGGTCGTCAACAGGACGCGCGACGCGTTGCTGGCGGCGATCGAGGACGTGATCTCGGGGAGGCTGCGCGACGCTCTTTGTGGGCAAGTGGCCTCGGCGACCTCCGGCACCGAGTTCTTCGCGCCCGTCTTCGACGCTGTTAATCTCGTGGTCGACGGCATCACTGGCGGTCTGGCCGACCAGCTCGCCAAGTGGGGCCTGGACATGGGTTTCTTGAACCTCGACTTCATGGATCCTTTCCTCCCGAGCGCCTTCGACTTCGGCTACGAAACGACGCGCGGCACGTTCTGGTTTGATGCCGTCTTCAACGACGCCATCCGCCTGAACTTCCAGCGAGCCGCCAGTCTGGACGGCACGCGGGCGAACTACGCGCCGACCTTCGAGCTCGTCCGAACGATCACAGTCTGGGACTTGTTCGGGATACTCGGTGACGTCCTGGACTCTGCTGGCCTGTTCGACTTCTCGGCCGTGCCGTTCATGCAGGCTCTGGAGCCCTACCTGGACTTCGGCATCGCGCACGGCTCCTTGCTGTCGATCCAAAAGGACGACAGGAAGGGCGTGTACAGGTTCTTGTTCGACGGTGCAATTCTGCTCCCTCCAGCTGCCGGACAGCTCGACCAGGACGAGGGCTTCATCTCGAACGACCCGCAAGGCGGATACGGGCTCGCACCTGGCCAGGATGTGCCATTTGTCATTCCGTCGGATCGTATGGGGATCAGGACAGCCTTCACCGTCGAGAAGCCCATGTCCGGAGGTGGCGCACAAGCCGGGTTCGTCTCTATCAGCGTCGTGGACATGATCAACGTCATCAGCTCGCTCGGCGGAATGGACTGGCTGAACGTGTGGTTCGACTTCGTCGGAGTGACAGACGATCCGCGCAAGGCGTCGCAGTTCGACCTGGTCTTCTCGCTTGGCAAGCGCGGTGAATACCCGAAGCTGCTCCGAGAGGACATCCTCCGCGAGTCCGCGAACTTCCACGAGGGCCTCGGCGTTGGTCGCGGCGGGGGCACGACGCTCCCCGAGGAGCAAGTCCGCCGCATCTTTAGCAGCGACCCCATGATTATGTGGATCGACCCTGACGCGGCTCGCGGAGGAATCGTAGGAACTCTGCTTCAGATCATCGGCGCGGTCATGGACCAGGCCTTCGGACCGGCCATCGACGTTCAGATCATCCCTGTCGGCTTGACGACGATCGAACTGAAGGTGTTTTCCATTGCTGACCTGGCCATCAGCGACAAGGTTTGGATTACGAACATCTTGATGGAGGTCGTCATCGACGTAAGTCACGCACGCGACGTGCCCCTGCCCTAATCACTGTCTGACGCATGGTGCCATTCACTAAAGTTCACTAAATCCGCTGTCGCGTGGTCCGTCGTTGCAGATGACTCCCGCGCCGCCGTTCGGGTTCGGCATGGAGTTCCATTTCTTGATCGACACGGCGGAGGGAGAAAGGGAGCTCATCTTTGGATTTATGATCAACTTTGACTGGAAGCTCAACCTGCTCGGTGGAGAGCTGTACGTACTTGTCGAGGAGGGCTTACGGCTGACGCGCTCCCTCGTCATCTACGAGATCTACTTGTCGGCGAAGGTCCAGATTCCTTCGCTCGTACCGTTGGAATTCGCGATGGCTGTCGACGGCAGTTACGGCGATATTGCGCTGAAGGGCGGCGTTTTCATTGACTTCGCGAATCCGGCGAAGCCTGCGTTCGCATTCAAGGTGGATGTTTTCGGACTATTCGGCCGCGAGATCTCGTACGCCGACCTGATCCAAGCGCTCCTCGACGACGTGATGTGGGCCCTGGCGCCGAACGAGCCGACGGTGCAGCTCCCAAGCATGGTGAAAAAGGGTTTCGACATCTTCGGGTCAGTCAGGAGGGGACTCATCAGCTTCAACCCCCTGCCGCTCGTGTATCGCATCGGCAGCCAAGTCATCCAGAGAGGCTACATGGTGGAGGTGGTGAACTTCAAGTACCTGATGCTCGAGATCATTTATGGCAAGTTCGAGTACACCTTGGATCCGCTGCCGAAGATCGAGGCGGTGCTCAACGTTGCGCCCGTCAACTTCTACGACATCGCTGAGATGTACAAGTCGACGGTCGAGACGAACCGGGGACCGTACTGCTTCCTGCGGGCCCGCATGCTCCCTGGAGGGCGCCGGGCGGCAACTGAGGAGTCTCCCAGCGCGCTGCTCGCTGCGCCTCAAGAGACCGAAAATGAATTCAGCCGTCGGGGGCTGCTCGAGCCCAGGGACTTCTTCTTGATCGACTGCGAAGGCTACCTGAGGTTCCTGAACATCGAGTTCAAGCTCAGAGCGTATGGCACGCCAGTAGACTTCGTCGCTGAAATGGACGGCAGCCTCTTCGGCGGCAAGGCCATCTTGAGGGCGTCGTTCGCGCTGAACATGGATTCAATCCTTGCGGTGCCGCCTGCGGTCGAGGCCAGGTATCAATTCTCCTTGCGAGCAGGAGACGGCAACGATTCCGTGCTCAAAGCGATCCTTGAAGGCTACTTGGAACTGTTCTTCGATACCCTTCGGAGGCTGGTCAGTGAGATGCTCGCTGTGGCGTACGACATCATTCAGACGGCGCGCGACATGGCGCAGGCAGCATTCGAAGCTGCGTCAGCAGCTTTCGATGCTGCATTCGCAGCCCTGGAAGAGGCGAAGGCCGTCGTCCGGCCTGCAATCCACGCGGCACGCGGTTCTGAAGGGCACCATCGCGGCAGAGCGGACGGGTATTCGTGCAAATGGTACAAGCCGTGGAATTGCGTCGCCAAAGCATTCCACCGTGGCATGCAATACATGTTCGGTGGCATTGCCGCGGGTCTCGAGGGCGTCTTCAGGGCCGCTGAGGAACTCTTGAACGCGGCGAAGTATGCACTTGACTTCGCGAAGAAGGTCATGGAACTCGTGCTCGAGGGCACGACCATCTTCATCGGCATCGTGGAGCGAATCCTGGAGGAGCTGATCAACGGGATCCAGTCCGCGTACAATACGGCAGCCGACGTCGTCACGTTCTTCGCCGACGCAATCTTCGCAGTCCGCTCCTTCAAGGTGGACCAGGTCTATGGCGCAAGGGTCAGTCGTTACAGACTGGAGCTGGATGCGAACTGGTTCAGCATGGGGTACTCGACGATGATTCTGAACTGCAACTTCAACCTGGGCTCCATCCTCTCCGAGCTGGTCGCGGGATCGGTCCCGAAGGTCTGGGACTACATCCAGTCGCTGATGCCCAACCCGAGTGACTTCTGGTCGCTGCGCCGCCGAGGGCTCCTGTCGGTGCCAGAAGGCAGCTTCGCGGCCCTCGCCGGAAGCTCCGCTGCGGCTACGGCGCAGTTCCAGCACATGAAGGGCAGACTGCTCGAGACGGTCAAGAACGGTCGCTTTGCCGACGATGCTGCAGAGGACCTCAGCGACGAGGGAGCTCCGTTCCGACTGCGCTCGCTACTGCAGGCGTACCCGGTCAACGGAACGCTCTTGCCGTTCGAGACTGCGAGTCCCGAGGAGCTGGCGAGGCTCGACGCCTTCACGTCGTCCTACGACCCTGTCGTGCTCAACGCGGCAGGCGTGACGAACCCACTCGCGCCCGGGCAGCCGATCGTTCCGTCCAGCGAGCTGACTGCGCAGATGAGGTCGGCAGTCGGCGACAGCCTGAATCCGAAAGCAGTCATGGCGTCGTCTTTGGTGGAGGTCGTGGCAGCCAGTCAGGCATACGTTCCCGAGGGCCTGCGTCCGACGGTCAGCCCCGTCGACGCGAGGGCGCTGCAGGAGGTCAGCAGTTTCGGTGCTGCGAACCGCACTCTCTGGCTGGGCGTTCAAGCGCGCTCTGACCCGGCATCCGTCGCTTCTGCAGCCGCTCTGCCCACGTGCACATCAGGCCTCGTGGGGCGCACGTGGCTTGTACCCAAAATGGTGTCTGCGGCCAAGCCCGCTCGCGTATACGAGCGATCCGGGCGAGTTTACGAGGCGCGGGAGACTTGGTGGCCGGAAGCCGTCCAACAAGGACTGGTGTCATCCAACGACACCTGGCCTGTCAACTCGACGGATGTCTTCCAGGCGTGCAAGCTGCCCCTGCAGTCCCTCGACCAGGAACTCGCGCAGTTCGCGTTCAAGTACCTCGGCTCGCGCTTCGTCGCGCTGGACCTGGCCTCAACTTACTCGTTTGAGGTTGCAAACGCGACGCAGTCCTCGTTCGAGACAGCGCGTGATGGATGCGGTCTTGCGTTCAACGTCTCGACCACAGAAGGCCACTCGCTTGAGCTCCGTGCGAACAGCGAGCTCATCGCCGGTGACATCCCGCAAGCTGGAGCGGCAAACCTGACAGCAGCGGGTCCGGCAGTGATCGCAGAGCTGCACAAGTGCGGGTCGGCTAACTACTCACAGTATCTGTCATTGCTCTCGGAACCCGCCTTGCGGCACCCGAACTTCCCGGGCGGGCCTCTCTGGCTGCCTCCAGGCGAGGGCAACGGCGATGCCGCTCACCCTCCGCGGTACATCGCGATGAAGATTTCAAACGTTGCCGTCAACCTCACCATCGGCGACGGCGGGCCGGGAACTACCAGCGTCGCCGAGTTGGCTCTGGCGACGGAGCAGCTCGCCAGTGGAAACGTTGCGCGTGACTTCGCTGCCGCACTGCGAGCCGCGGGCGTCGTGTTTGTCGGCGAGGACGGCGCGGTGCACGAGGTTCTCGTTGGCGGGCTGCCCACCGTCAACATCGATCTGTCTGCTGAGAGGGCACGTGCGTTCCCCACGCGGAAGCTCGCGATGACCTTCGCGGCCGGGTTCGGCAACTCGGGAGAAGCGGCGGCGCTGGCCTCGCTGGAGCGCGCAGTCGATCAGGGGCTGGCCAGCCAAGTCGAGCATCTGACGAACCGGACAAACACGGGGAACAACTTCTTCACGGTGGCGAAGCGCGACGACTCGGCCGTGCTCAGGCGCGGCCTTCTCGCGGGGCTGAATTCAGGTGTCGTCATCACAGTGCACTTCGGTGGCACGCACGCGCACGACATGGCGTTGGCAGCCCATGCTCACTTGTCGTCGGCGTCCTCGCACGCCGCCATCACACAGGCGGCTGCGAGCATCGCGGGCGGCGGCGCGGCCTTCACGGTCGCGAAGCTGCCAGCACTCTCCACGATGGGCGGCCAGCCGATCCAGGTCTTCGCGCCAGGCGCTCCCACCGCGAACGCCACCAACGCCACCAACGCCACGGTCGTCCCGAAGATCCAACCGTCCGAGACGATCGCCCCGCAGACGAGCACGCCGGCCCCGGTCGACGCGGGTGCCATTCAGCCTGCGAGCACCGCGTCGCCGGGCGCAGGAGCGGTCGCCGCGACCCAGCCTGCAGGAGGAAGTCCTGCGACTGCTGCGACCCCCACGCCGAGCGTCGCGTCGACCGTCGACGTCACGATGCGGATCAACGGGGTCACGGCATGTTCGTCGCAGGTCTCGGCCGCGCTCGAGGGCGCACTTTTGCAGTTTGTCCAGCCTCGGCCGGTGTCGGCGCTGACCAAGTCCTGTGCGGCCTCGGCGGGGCGGCTCCGGTCCCTCCTCGATCGCGCTCTGCGGCAGGGCGGCGGTGCAGTCTCGCTGGTCGTGCAGCTCTCGTTCTCGGGCCAAGTTGCCGGCTCGAGCGTCATGCAGAGCATCAACTCTGCGTCCTCGTCGATAGTGTCGGCCCTGGTCGCAAGTGGTGTGCCTGCTCAGAGCCTCACGCTGCTGTCAGTCGGCGGTGACTCGGGAGGCGCCGTTGACGACAGCCCCGACGGCAGTCTCGGTGCAGGTCCGATTGTTGGCTTTATCGCGGCAGGGATCATCGTCGCGGCGGTTGTCACCATGGTCATCGCGTTGCGGTCGAGCCCGCGATTCGCCAGAATGATGGCGAGGGCCATCGGCAGGCATTCTCGCACTGGCGACGTCGTTCCGGTCGCAACGCGGACGCAGCTCTCGCCTACCGCACGCGAACCGTCCTCGCAGCCCTCCGGGCCGTGGTTCGGGTCTCCTCCCTCATCGGTTCCGACTCAAGGCCGCGTTGTGGGCTTACAGTCGGCTGTGGAAGGATTCCGTGCATCACAAAGCGGCGCGCAAGCAAGGACCACTGGTCCTGTGGTTCCAGGGGCCGCCGATCGAGCATCACATCGGAGCAGCGGAGAGGGCCGCATGTCGATCGACATGCGCGGAGGCGACATGCCAGTGCCACGGACCCTCAGCATTCCGTCGTCGCGCACGGGGACGCCTCGCGCGAGCGTGGCAGAGCGCCGCGCCAGCCGTCCGAGCGAGCTCGGCGCGCGCACCGCCTCGCGTAGGTCGAGTGTACCAGTCGGCGCGGCGTTGGAGGAGGGGCGTGGGTATGCCGCGCAGGTGCGCAGATCTCTCTCGCGGACTGGCGCACAGCTCCCCGAAGGCCACATCATCAGCAGTCCCGCCCAGCCAAGGTCGCGGATGAGCACACCAGGAGTGAGTGCACGAGGAGTGGGTTCGCCAGGAGCGGGCACACCGGGAGCGGGGGCAGGAGGGAACAACGAGTCCGCGTGAGCCGCGGCGGCACCCACGAACATGAAGCAACAGCGGTCACGCGCGCGTCGATACGCTCGAATGCCCCGTACAGGGCTCGAACTAATGTCGAGAGTGAGGCAATAGAATGATGGAACCAGGTTTTTGTGAGGACCTCACTCGACACGCGTCCCCTGCCTGCGTGCAGACGAGTCGCTTACATCGCCCCCATGCTGCTCATCTCGCGTGCTCGCGAGAAGGCAGAGCCGCTTCCTTCGCCGCGGCATCTCCGTGTGTGCAGAGCCACAAGCATCACCGCAGGGCACCCAAGTCTTTCTGTGCGGTGCCCTGGGTGAGGCTGGCAGGGAGGCGACGTCGCGACCCCGGGGCGCGCCCGACCGCCGCACCCCCGCCGGTCCGTCGCCCCGGCTCCTCATCGCTGTCATCGCTCGTCACCACGATGGGGTCCGCCTGAACCCTCGGCGGCTTTGCCGTGCTCGTGCGACGCTGCTTGCGAGCGGCTGCACCGTCGCCACTGGGCGCGCGGGCACGCTTCGATCGACCTGCTCGGGGGCGGAGAGTGAAACCACAATGAGCACATCTGGCATGGCGCAGCGACGACCGCCGACAGCATGCGCCTGGGCTCTCACCGGAAGCCTGCGACGGTTCCAGGGAGTCAGCAGGTGACGCGCCGCGCGCGGCGGCTTTCTTGCTCTTCCGCCCGGCGGCTCCCCGGGCTGGTGCCGCGTCCTCGTCACTGATAGCATCACCGTCCGACGAGCCCGACGAATCTTGCAAGGCGATCGCTGCGGGCCACACGCGAGATCTTGCCGATCGTCTAGATCATACATGCCGTGCATGGCGTCGGCGCACGGCCAGCGGACGCGACTCGCACCTTTCCTTGCTGTGGCTGCAGCAGCTCGGCCCTGTCGCTGCGTCCCTCGCTTCGGCGGGTTGGTGCGCGGCGCCGGCGGTTCCTCGCTGCTGTCGCTGTCGACCTCATCGTCGTCGCTGCTCAGCGCCGCCCTGCGGGACGCCTTGCTGCGCCCTGCCGCTTTGCGCTGCGCCCCACGCGGTGCCGCCGGCGCCGCTTGCGGCCTCCGCTTCACGAAGCCGACCGGAGCCGCCTCCTGCACCGCTCCTTCGCGCACGCCGTTCGTCCCATCCGTCGCCGTCGCTGTCGCCCCCGCAGGCGCCTGCAGGCGCGCCTGCACCGCATGCTGCACGATCTCCGCGACGGCGTCGTCTCCGGCCATGTCTGCGTCCTCGCCGTCGCCCGCACCGCCTCGCGCCTCGCGGGCGGTGCGCCGCGTCTGCTCGAGCACGTGCGCGACGCACTCGTCGATGGCGCCCGTCTCCTGCTTGTCCACGAACTTGGACACCGCGTTCGTGAGCTCGCTCTCCGGGAGGACCTCGAGGCGCTGCTTCATATGCCGCGTGATCAGCGCCTCCATCAGCTCCTGGTCCAGCTGGTTCGCGTCCAGCTGCATTGGAGGGGCGTGCGCAGGAGCATGTGAGGGGTTGCAACGCAGGCAATAATGCTGCGCTCGCAACCCCGCATGGCATCAGGCGTCGCGACGCCCGCTCCACTGAGCGCGCCGCTCCCTCCCTCTACGCACTCAGCACGTTGCAACCGCGATCAGTCGCGTCAGGCATAATAAGACAACAATACCTTGTCCATGTCGTACAATATGTGTTCCAGGTCCGCCAGGTCGCCCTCGCGGCCGCCCTCCGCCGCGTCCTCGTTCTGCGCCTTCTTCGCGGCGCGCTTGGACCACAGCATGATGTCCTGCGGGTTCGCCACGCGGTCCACGAAGCGCGCCCCGAACTGCTGCGAGTTGATGGTCGGGAACCCGGCGTGGTCCACGCGGAGGCGCACGAGCGGCAGCCGGTCGTCGCCGGGGCGCGCCTTCTTGCGCGCCTCCTCGATCATGCCCTCGACGCGCCGCTCGAGGTACGCCTCGACGGTCGCGGGGTCCTCGGGGTCGATGTCGGGCACGTCCGACAGGCACGTGCTCTGGAACACGTACGGGCGCACCGCCTCGAGCGGGAAGCACGTCGTGCGGTACGACTCCCGGCAGATCTCGAGCATCATGATCTTCTTCTCCTTGGCCTCGGCCTCCGTCAGCGTGGTGGCCACGGACGACCCCGGCTGGCTCACCATGGTCCCGCGGCCCCGCGCGGCGCCGCGGCGACCGTTCCCCATGCGCTGCGGCTCCACCAGGCACTCGTGCTCGTGGCCCCACACGACGAAGTCCAGGAAGTCCGGCAGGTACTCCTCCGGCAGGTAGTTCTTCGCCCCGTACGTCGCCCTGCAGCAAACGCGCCCACACGCGCCGCGCGGTCAGCGGGGGCCGCCGGCGCCGGCTCCGTCGCTCCGCGCTCGGCGCAGTCGGCCGCTCACCTGTTCTGGTGCACCACGAAGATCGAGAAGAAGTCGTGCGGCTGCACAACCTGCCCGCCCTCCAGCTCGAACGTGGGCCGGACCCACTCGACGGCCCCCGCGGTGCGGAACATCCGGCACAGGCGCTCGTCGCGCATGTACCCCAGGCCGTACAGCGCCACGCGCGTCTCGCCCTTCTCGAGCACCACGGGCGCGAGCTTGAGGTTGCCGTACACCTCCCCCGACAGGGCATGCTTCCCGAAGTAGTTCACCAGGCCCGCCGCGGCGAGCACGTCGATCGCGCTCGTCGCCTCCCGCCCGACGGGGTCGTCGTGGTTGCCGTGGATCGTGAAGGCCGGGAGGCCCACGTTGATGTCGGGGCTGGCAAAGTTGGCCTTGCCCCCCGTGGCCTGCGAGAACGCGACGTCCGCCTCGTTCGCCACGCGGAACCGCACGGGGCGGTCCGAGAGGCAGTACTTGCGGAGGATGTTCATGGTGCGGACCATCGTGGCCTGGCTGGGCTTGTTGACATGGAAGATGTCTCCGCCCAGCAGCACCAGGTCCGCGCCCAGCTCCAGCGCGCGCTGAAACACCTCCTCGAACGCCTCGAACGAGTCGTCGCGCCGAATCTCGTCGTTCTCGTGCACGCCCTGCACGCTCGGGGGGGGTCGGGCGCCGTGCGCGTAGATGCAGTGTGCGGGGAGGGAGGTGGCTTCGCGGGGGGGGCAGGGGGTGCCGCAGCGGGGCCGCCGCGCGAGACGAGCCGTGAAGAGTACGTGAATCGTTCGTGGATCGGGAACGCTGCGGAAGAGACGCCAGCGCGGCGCACGGGCGAGGCCGCCAAGAGCGGTCCCCAGGACGTTACGACTGGTGCGTGAGGGACGCGACGCGCCGCTCGGAGTGCCTTTCGCTGCCGAGACTGATCGTGACAAGGCGAGCAGCACTGTGGGATAGTGCCGGGCACGGTCCGTCCCGTGATTGCGGCAGTATGGGCGCAGCAGGGAGAGCGCACTGCCTGCTCCCCGAGGCCGCTCACCAAGTGGTTGTCCGTGGCCACCATGATCTTGATAATGTCGTCGTCGCTGCAGACGGTAGCGAGAAGCGCATGTGGGAGTCGTATCGCGCGCGGCGACGTCAGCACGCGGCGCCGCGAGCCAGCGTGGACGCGGGCGCAGTGTCGCTCGTCACACCTGGGGTCCACGGGCGAGGCGCCCCCGTCCCGCGCCATGGCAGCTGCGTCAGGGCCCACGGGCGTAGCGACGCGGCAACGCGGGCGGCCGCGCCCGCTTCTCGGCGCACGACCCTCTGCTCTCTCTGTGGCTCGCTAGCACCGTTGCCCGTGAACAAGCGCGGAGTTTTGTCCGTGGTGATAGCTGAGGAGACTGACGGACGACCGCCCGAGGTCCCGCACACGAGGAGGGCCTGCGCCGGGCGCCTCCCCGACCCGCCCGACCGGGCTCAGCTGTTGCGCGGAGGGGTCGCTGAAACGCCGCGCGGCGCGGCTCCCCGGCGTCGGGACGGCGGTCGCAGGGGCCAGGTCAGATCGAACTCTTCGTTCGTAGTGAAACGACAGGATCACGCGGAGCCATGTTGTAGAAGGCAGCCCTGTTCTCTGTTGCAGTGCATCACGGCTCGGTCGCGGACGACTGGGCCGCTATAGCCCGCGGCGCACGTCGAGGAGAGGGTCGGCTGAAGCGCCTGCGTGGGGCGGCCGGGTTCTGCGCGCGTAGAGGCAGGGACGGGGACGGGAGGGGGCCGGAAGCGCTGCGAGGCGACCATGGCCATCGACCGCAGTCCCGGCGTGCCGCCTTCCGCACGACAGATAGTTCGCGCGGGCGACCTGTACCGCCGGCATAGGGCTACCGTGCACCGGAGGAGTAACGGGGATTTCGCCATCTATGGGTGGTTTGAGCGCCTGCTCATGTCTCGAGCGGTGGGGCACAGCCCGGAGGACCCCATCATCCTCGACGACCGGGACCAGACGCACGAGGTGCGACCCCGACATGTCCGTGACCTTCTCGCGCGCGACGAGGCGCGCCGCCCGCGCTGCTGGTCGGCTGCCGCCGCTAAGCTGTGCTGCAGGGCGCACAGCTCCCTTGCGGGCCTCGCCGAGAGCGCGCAGCCGGAACGAACACCGCTCGGGAAGCGCGTCGACGAGAACGGCGTTCGGCAGTGCGCAGCTGCGCTCGATAGCGGCCGTCGCAGCGTCCAAGGAGCACCGCCGCGCTGCCTCACCATGAGCACGTTGGGTGCCTCCGTGCCGCGCAGGGCCGCGGACCGGACGGCGCAGACGCCGCTGCAGCGCCGGAGCTCTATCCGCTCCGTGGGCCGGACGGCGCGGCGCTGCCTGAAACGAGCGGTGTGGTGGTCAACGTGCAGGTGTGTCTGCACCTGCTCTCGTTGCCGGCCGCACGGCCAGCGCGCACGCACTCCGCGCCCGCGTGCACTACACATTTCCCGTACACACCCACGCCAGCGGGTCTGCGGCGCATTCTGCACCTCGCACGCACGACATAGGCCCTCCTCGTTGCTTGCTGTCCCGTGCGCCTTGCTCATGCGCCCGGCCCCCCCCGAACCCCACCCACCCGCATGAGAGACGTCGGTGCCGCGCAGGAGGACCCGGGCGGCCGCACGCCTCCGCGGCTGCGCGGCGGTTCGCGCCAGGAGATTCTGCGGCGCCAAGCATGGGTGGAAACGGTGCGCCAGCTGACGGAGATCCACGGCAGCGACAGCCCGCAGCGCTCCGGCGACGCCCTGCGGCCCTCCCGCCCGCCGCGCCTGGGCTTCATCGAGGCCAGCGAGCTGCCGATCAACTCGTTGGCCGACCACGGCACAGCGGGGGGGTCGATGCGGCTCGCTGCGCGCGGGCGGCACTTCCGCACGATGACGGGGATCCGCCCGACGCAGCCGCTGAGCGGTCCGCCGCGCGCTGCGGGCGATGCCGGCGGCAGTGCGCGTGCGGACGCTGAGGGCCAGGAGGGCCTGCGCGGCCTGACGCTGCGGCTCCCGCCGCGGCCGAGCACGTCGCGCGGGCGCAGGGACGACCGGGACGACCGGGACGCGAGCCCGCCGCGCGTGGAGTGGCGCCGCGAGAGCCACGGGCGCGGGGGCATGTTGCTGCTGGCGGAGGGGACCGCCCCGCGCGACGGGCCGGTGTCGGGGGAGTGGGGGCGGCGCGCCGAGCGGGGGGACCGGTCGGGCGACGCGCGCGTGTGGCCGGTCGGCGGCGGCGCGGGCGCGTTCAACGGCCTGTCGCTCACAAGGCTGGTGGGCCACCGGGGGGGGGACGCGGACAACGCCCCGGACGGGTCGCGCCCGTCGGCACACGCGGCGGCGCTGCTCTCCCACATGCTCCCGCCGCACGACGACCTCGGAGAGACGTGGATGCCGGACCTGTACAGCGAGCGCGCGGGCGGCTGGGTGGTGTACTCCTCCACGGTGGCGCCTGCGCGGCCCAGCGCGAGCGAGTACCGCGTCGACGACGCTGCTTACGCGCCCTACTCGCCGCGGCGCCGCGAGAACGCGCAGCGGGAACGCGAGGGTCGGGAGCGCGCGGCGCAGGAGGACGGCGAGGCCCCACCAGTGCGCATGTTGGTGCAGCAGGTGCGCGGGCGCCTGCGCGCGCGGAGGGACCAGTACGAGCGCATCATGCGGAACCGCCGCTCGCGCGAGGACGCCGCGGCCGCGGGCGGGCGCAGCAGGCCCGACGACGCCCCGCCGCCGGCTCCGGCGGCGGGGGGGTCTGCAGAAGACCCCCTGATGGCGGAACGGGCGCGGGCGGCATCGCGGATGCGGCGGCTGGCCCTCGGGTCCGACACGGAGGCCGTGAGCCACGCGGCGGCCGCGGCAGCAGCAGCCGCCTCGACAGCAGCGCGGGCCCTGGCGCGCGGGCGCACGCGGCTCCCCTCCCCGACGCCGTGCCCGCGCGTGCGCGACGCGTGCGGCATCGACGCCCCCGCCGCGGACGAGGACCACGGCGGCGAGCGCGTCCTGGCAGTGCACGGTCGGCGGCTCCGGCTGCATCGCGACACGGACCCCGGGGACGCAGGGCTCTCCCTGGACGAGGACATGCGGCTGCTGGAGCGGATATCGCTGGACCGGCGCCAGGAGCACATCATGAGCGAGGACCTCCAGACGGCGATTCGCATGGCAGAGGCAGAGCAGGCGACGGCGGCGACGAGCCCGAACAGCGCGGGCGTCGGGGGCGGCGAGGGCGGCGCCGCGGACGAGTTCGCGGCGTGGACGCGGTCGCGGCGGCGCGAGGCGCGCGACGCGGCGGGGGACCGCGACGAGGACCGGAGGGCGCGGGAGCGATAGGTGGCGGGGGGCGCGGCGCGTGGCGGGCGGGGACCCGGCGACGGACAGGGCGGGCCGGGCGCGGGCGCGGGCGCGGGCGGCCCAGGCCGCGTTGGCGCAGTTGTGGACGCAGTCAGTCATCGTGGCGAGGCAGTCCGACGGACAAGGCGCGGTGCGGCTGGGTGGGGAGACGTGTGGGCCTGGAGCGTGGGGTGTGACGCACTGTGTACGTGGCTCGCGGGTCGTGGTGCCGTGCTGGTGGTTGGCTGTCCGCGCGTGTCGTGGCTTCCAGTTAGGGCAAGGTGGGAGAGCAGAGTCGCTCAGGGCGCGTGCAGGCCGCTCGTACGGCTCGGTCGGACCGGTTCGGAGGAAGGGAGGATGTTGCACCTGGCCTCGAGGCTCGGGCGGCGCTTCACGGCTGGGCCAAGGCTGTGTGCGGTGGCCAGCACCTCACAGGCATCTTACTTCGCTTCTGGTGAGGCTCCCGGCACGTTTCGGTGACACGGTGCCACGAGATGGCCTCTATGAATGTTTTCTTTCGAAATCCGCTCCGATGCGCTTGACAAGCGGCTCCCCGACCGCGCACGGCGGACACCAGCAGACGGTTCCGTCCGGCTGAGGGCGTCGTCCTGAGTCAAACATCCGGCTCGCTCGGCGTCTCAGGCGGATCTTCTGATGATCACGACCGTTCGAGCGTCACTGTCGGGCTGATATAAGCGGTCTGGTGCACCGCCCGCGCCGTGCACCTCTTCAGAGTCCGTCCGTGCCCTTCAGGGGCGCTCGACGGCACCAAGCACTGGCATCGACCAGCGCCATGAATCCTTAGCTCTCAGGCGTACGCCCAGCTCCGCAACATCTTGGAGTTCGGCTTGGGGGCAACCTGCGGCGCCTGCCCTCACCAACTGCAGGGGTGGCAGCGGCGAACCCGGCGGATGATGAGACCGAGAAGCACGTCATGGTCTTCAACATTCCGTATCATTACGATACCGATCTCATCAAGGCACACATGGGCGAGGCGGGCACCGTTGAAGGCATCAAGGTGCCTTTCCCTAGGCACCATGCGCGAGGGCCTCCCGTGTCGTCCGCGCCCCCGCCGCCCCGCCCCTGGGAGCTCACCTCCGGCAGTCCAGTGGCGCTGTCCCTCGCAGATGAAGTCCGCCAGCTGCGCGGAGATCGCGTATGGCGACGCCCCCGCGGCCATCCGCGCCGTCGACCTTATGAACGGCACGGTGCTCGGCGGGCGCACGATCTTCGTCCGCCGGGACCTCCAGGGCCAGCGCAACAAGCTGATGCCCTCAGCGAAGAAGATCTTCGTCATGGGCATCCCGCCCGAATGGACCTGGAAGGAGGTCAAGTCCTTCTTCTCAGAGTGGTGCGCCGACCGCAGCCCCCGCCGACGCCGACGCCCGCAGCGCAGCGGAGCGCCGCGCCACGATGCCCCCGACGCCCTCCGACCGCCCGCGCCGCCCCCGTCCCCGCAGCGGCGACGTGGCCTTCGTCAAGACGTTCCGGGGGCAGGGGGGGTCTCCCGAGGACGGCCACAACGGCACGGCGTCGGTGGAGTTCGAGGACGAAAACGACGCGATGACCGCGGTGCGCACCTTCCACCGGCACCCCATCGGCGACGATCGCTTCCTGTCGGTGCGCCGGGACCGCAAGGCGGACCCCTCCCGGGGGCCACTGGTGGCCAACGCGGCGGGGCGGCAGGTGGTGTTCTTCGGGCTGCCGTACCGGTACAGCGAGGACGACGTCCGCCTGATCGTGGAGGGCGTCGCGCCGACGGAGGCCGTCCAGATCGTCAGAGACCACCACGGGAGCTCGCGCGGCTTCGCACGGGTGGCGTTCCAGGCGCGACCCCCCCCTGCCCGCCCTCCCCCTCCGTGTGCGTGGCCGGGACGTGTTGCGTGCGAGACGCAGCTGGAGCTGACGGGCGTGGGCGTGTGTTGTGCTGTCGCAGACGGAGGAGGGGGCGAGGCTGGCGATTGAGCGGTTGGACGGGGTGGTCAAGCACGGGCGCTTGTGGGCGGTCAAGTTCGACAAGTTCGCGGCGGGGGTGCCGCACCGGACCGTCGCGCACGGTGACAGCGCGGAGGGGGAGGACTTGGGCGGGGGGGAGTCGGGGGAGGAGGACAGCGCGGATACGAGGAGCTGACGTGGGCGAGGACAGCGACACGTGCGCTGTGATGCGGCATGTGCGAAGTGCGGCTTCGAGCCCGCACGAGATGGCATGTGCAACATGTTTGTTGCTGCGCAAGGAGGCTCCACGAGCACAGGGCTGCACCACGGCGCCGTCTGCAACTGTAGGATCATCACACGCCTATCACGCGCTTCGCGGCGCTACGCGGTGGCGACGGCGGGCGCGGGCGCGGCGGCCTGTTTGATGGTGACTGCCTTGAGGAACTTGAAGAGGCCCGAGGACCTGTCGATCAGGCGGCGCTTGACGAGCTCTTTCGCGATGACGTCCACATGGATGTGGTAGTCCGCGAGGTTCATCAAACACCACGCCGCGGCCTTCATTACCTCCTCCTTGGGCACGTGCGTTGCGCTCCCGCGCGTCTTGCGCGCCCCGCTGGCCTCGGCGGGGTCCGTGACGACGCCCGGGCCCTCCCCGAGCAGCTGCCGGCCAAGGGGCTCGATGAGCGCCGCGAGCGCCTGCAGGGCGCCCGCGCGGTGGATGGTGCGCTGCACTTCGAAGTTCTTGTGCCCGACGTTGACGAGGCCGCCGAGCGCCGCCATCTTCGCGCTGTTCGGCACGCCCTCGTGCGAGATGATCTCCACCAGCAGCCGCACCACGCCGTTCTGCGCCAGGTACGCCTGCATCGGCTCGTTGCTCTTGCAGAACTGCGCCCACGCCGACACCACCGCCTCCATCGCCTTCCGCGACGTCGGCCGCATGTTCAGCGTCAGCACCACGCGCTCGCTCAGCCCAGGCGGCGCCGCCGCAGCGCCCTCCTCCTCGCCCTCCTCCTCGCCCTCGCCCTCGTTCCCCTCCACGTCCTCGCCAGCCTCCGACTTGGCGCCCTCGCCCAGCCCGGCGGCCATCGACACCTCGCCGACGCTCTCCACGGCGAGCTCGGCCTCGGGGTAGAAGTTCGCGAGCGCGACCATGGCCTGCAGGAACTCGGCGTCCTCCAGGAAGCGCTGCTGGAACTTGGGGTGCTGGCACACAGTGCGCATCAGGTTGCACGCCGCGGCCTGCGGCTCCTCGTCGGGCACCGCGAGCCCGAGCAGCATCAGCTCCATCCCGCTGTGCGTCGCCGGGCGGTCCTCGCTCGCGGTCGTCGGCACGCCCCCCGGCCCCACCGCCAGCCCGTGCATCACCTCCTCCTGCAGCGCGTGGTTCTCGTACAGCAGGTTCTTCAACGCCCCCAGCGCCTCGCCGACGCACTGCACCCAGAACGGGTGCGCCGCAGGGTCGTTCCGGCGCGACTCCAGGTCCCCCGCCGGCGGAGCGGGCGTCGCCGCCGCCTCGCGCCGCGGCGGGGCGTCCTCCGCGTCGCCGGCGCCCTCGGCCCGCGACGTGGGCGCGCCCTTCCCGGGCGGGGCGCCCTTCCCGCCCTTGGCGTCCTTCTTCCCGTGCGCGGACCCGCCCGGGTCCTCGTCGTCCTCGTCCTCGTGCACGCTGGGCTCCGGCGTGGGGACGGGCTCCGCGTAGAAGTCGTGCGCGATGATCGCCATGAGGGGGCCGAGCGCACCCATGCTCGCGAGCTCCTCCTGCGTCGATCGGCTGCGGTACGCGAGCAGCCCGAGGATGCCGCAGGCGTACCGTTTCGAGCACCACGCCGCCACGGAGCCCTCCTTCTGCAGGAGAACCGCGATGAGCTGCGGGACGCACGCGAGAAGCTCTGTGTTGTCCTCGATCGCGCCGGCGGCGAGGCGCACGAGCCAGAGCATGGCCTCCCGCGCCGACGTGTCGCGGTCGTCCAGCGCGCCAAACACCTTGGGAATGATGCCCTTGGCGATGAGCTGCTGGAACAGGGCCTGGTTGCCGTGGCACATCAGCCCGAGCGACTTCGCGACCTGCCGGACCGTCGCGTTCGACGACTCCGCGTCCTCGAACAGCTCCATCAGCGTGCTGAGCCCGCCCTGGGACACCACCGACGTCTGCACGCTGGGGCCGCCCTGGCAGACCGACCCGAGGAGACCCGCGGCGCCGTGCTTGCCGTGGTCGCCGCCGTGCTTCACGACGTCGATCGCCGCCTTCACCGCCGGGCTGTTGACCACGCCGGAGAGCACGCGCGAGGCGTGCTCAGGGCCCTGCTTGTCGTACACCCCCGCGCGGCGCGCCGCGAGCTCGGTGTCGACGAGCTGCCACAGCGCCCAGAGCGCCGCGTCCTTGACGGGCCAGATCGCGCTCTCGGCGCCCATGTTGTGCGCGTCCACGTCGAACTTGAGCTTGCAGGAGATGTTGACGCGCCGCCGGCCAATCATGGCCGCGTACGTCACGCGCGACGAGAAGCGGTGCTCGAAGGGCAGGAACGACAGACAGAGGTCGAGCGTCGGCTGCAGCACGACCGCGGACGGGTCCAGCCCCGCGCCGCGCTCCACCATGGGCGACGTGGCCCCCGTCAGGTTGGCGACCATCACGGGGAGCGCGCCGGCCTCCACGATGCGCGCGAGGCGCGAGGGGGACTCCCGCGCGAGGTCCGAGAGGAGGCCCATGCACGCGATGCGCGCGCTCACGTTCCCGTGGCCCATGACCTGGACCACGATCTTGAGGTACCGCGGGTCCGTGAGCTGCTCCTTGATGGCCTCGGTGCACGTGAGCCGCCACAGCGCCCACGCCGCCGCGGCCTGCGCACGCCACGTGCCGTACACCAGCAGGTTGACCAGGAGCGGGATGGTGCCGGCCTTGGCCACCGCGCGGCGGTTGGGGTCGCTGGAGGCAATGTTGACCAGGCCCCACGCCGCGTCCTTGCGGCCGCCGTCCGTGCCGTTCTTCAGCAGCTCCATCAGGCCCTTGACGGTCACGATGACCTCGCGCTCCGCGACGGGCGGCGTCGTGTCCGGCACGAAGCTCGACTGCTGCTTGCCCTTCAGAAGAGAGCTGGCGCCGCGGCCGATGACCTTGACTAGGGGCTCGAAGGCCCCGCACGCGATGATCTCCTCCTTGCACGTCGGGTTCGCGGCGATGGACCAGAGCGCGATGCCCGCGGAGTCGCGGACCTGCACGGCGCGCGACAGCAGGTTCTTGACCAGGGCCGGGACACCCCCCGCCTTGGAGACCTCGAGCTGCGCCTCGGGCTGCGCGGACGCAATCTGCGTGATCGCGCGCGCGGCGATCTCCTGGATCTCGTGGTCGTCGTTCCCCAGCAGCGAGACCAGCGGCGGGCACGCGCCCGACGTGGCGGCCTTCTTCTTTGCCTGCGGCGTCTGGCACAGCACCGTCAGCGCCATCGCCGCGGTCGTGCGTGCCTTGGTGTCCTCGATCTGGATCACCCCCAGGACCGCGTCCAGCGCCCCGACCTGCACCAGGTGCTCCAGGGCCGCGTCGCTTCCCGCGCCGATGTTGTGCAGCGCCAGCGCCGCGGCCGTGCGACCCTCGGTCGACCCGTCCTTGCACAGGTCGATCAGCGGCCGCGTCGCGTTTCCGGGCAGCAGCGCGATCTCCTCGATGTTGAGCATGCACTGCGACAGCACGCCGAGCGCCAGCGCGGCCGCCGTGCGCGCCTGGTCCGGCCCCGTCACCAGCAGGTCCACCAGTGGCGCCAGCATCCCGAGCTCGAGTGCCTTGACCTGCAACCCGGGGTTCAGGTCGCACACGCTCTCCACCGCCGCTGCCGCCGCCTGTCGGCACCGCATCGGCTGCGAGGAATACCCCTCCCCCTGGGCCCCCTTCGCGCCCCCTTTGTCCCCCTTCCCGCCCTTGCCGCCCTTGCCCGCGTCCTTCGCCCCCTCCTCCAGCGCCGCCGCCATCATCGCCTCCCGCTCCTCCGCCGTCAACACCTTGCCGCCTAGCAGCCGGATCAGCGCCTCCAGGCCCCCCTTCTCGTCCACGTCCCGCTGATTCGGCAGGTACCCGCGCGCGAGGTTCGTCACCGCGATGGCCGCCGCGACCTTGGCCTCCTCGCTGCCATGGTGCATGAGGCCCAGGAGCGGCTTCACGGCGCCGATGACGGCGATCAGGATCTGCGTCGCCTTGCTGTTCGTCGCGAGGAAGCCGATCGCGCCCGCCGCGGCGGTCCGGCCGTCGTCGTGCGTCTTCGGGGAGTGCAGCATCGTCACCATGGGCTCGATGGCGCCGGCGTTGATGATGCGCCGCACGTTGTCCGTGGTGCCCGCGAGGTTCTTCAGTGCCGTCGCGGAGATCTCCTTGCCCTCCTCGCTCCCCGTCATCAGCATGTCCACCAGCGGCTCGATCGCGTCCGCCAGTGCGATCAGCCCCATGTTGTTCTTGTTGCCGTCCGCCAAGTCCCGCAGCGCCGCCGCCGCGACCTCCTGCGCGTGCAGCCGCACCTGCAGCGGGAGCTGCTCGCGGTCCGCGTCCACGCTCAGCAGCGACACGATGCCGAAGATCGACGCGCGCTCCGCCGCGATGGCGTCCTGT
The DNA here is from genome assembly GCA_916048055.1 of Pedinophyceae sp. YPF-701. NCBI lineage: Eukaryota > Viridiplantae > Chlorophyta > Pedinophyceae > Pedinophyceae sp. YPF-701. Next base: position 1,042,569 of record CAJZHL010000012.1, on the reverse strand, counting down.
GCGACCTTGTTCCCGCACGCCAGGTGCCGCAGCGCGTCCGCGGCCTCGATGCGCGCCGACAGGTGGCCCGTCACGAGCACGTCGACGAGCGGCTGCACCACCCCGGCCTCCACAAGCGCGTTCTGGTTCGCCACGTGCTTCTTCGCTGCAAACGCGCCCACCGCTGCCGCCGCCGCCTCCTGCACGATCCACGTGCACCCGTCCTCGTCCGGGGCCCCCGCGGGGCGCCGGTCCTTCACGGGCGACAGCAGCGCCGGGTTGTTGGCCGCCGCCGGGCTCCGCAACACGCGCGAGAGCTCCTCGGGCACCGCCATGATGCTCTTCAGTGGCTCGATCGCGTTCAGGCCCGGGAGCATGTCCTGCACCGCCGGGTGGCGCGCGAGGCGCTGCAGCGCGAAGGCGGCCGCGGCGCGCGCCTCGTGCTGCCCCTCGGCGCTCTCGAAGATGTCGGGGCCGTCCTCGGGTCGGCAGCCCACAACGAGCCGCACGAGCTTCTCCGGGAAGCCGGCTCGGCCCAGGGTCTCCTGCATGTTCGGGTTGGTGTCGGCGAGGGCCACGACGGCCATGGCGGCGGCACGGCGGCGCTCCTCAGCCTGCTGCAGGCGCATGCGCAGCGCCTCGGCCTCCGCCTCGGCTGCAGGGACACGGAAAGCAATCTTCGTGAGTGCACCGGCCGAGGCATCAGGGCTCTCCTGCGGAGAGCCGGTGGGCACAGGCAGGAAGGGGGCGAGCGCACCGTCCGCGATGCGTCCGCCCGTCCGCGACGTCAGCCCCGTGCGCGTGCCCGGGCGGCTGCTCGCGGCGGCCACCACGGGCGCCGCGTCCTTGCCCTTCTTGTCCTTGTCCTTGCCCTTGCCGCCTGCCTCGGCCGACGCTGCCGCCTCCGCCTCGGTGGGCGGGAAGTCGAGGAACGTCAGGAGCTGGTCCATCGCCGGCTTGTCCTTCCCGGCCTCGTCCTGGTGCTGCTGAATGTCCGTGCTGACCATCTCGAGGGCGTTGGCGGCCACCATCTTCAATCGGTCGCTCTCCGCCTGCTTGATCAGGTCTGCAAGGAGGGGGGCCGGGCGCCGGCACTGCGGGTCCTGAGCACGCCTTGCACGTGCGGGGCGAGCAGCGTGCAGTGCGGTGCGGTGCCGTGCGCGCGAGCCGTGTTGTTGTTGCTCACCGAGGATGATGGGCATGCCGCCGTCCTTCCCGACGCGCGCGCGGCAGTTCTTCGAGATGGCGATCGCGGTGACGCACTTCGTGGCCGCGTGCCGCCCCTCCGCGCCCGTGCCCGCGCCGCCGACCACGGCCAGCAGCGGCGGGATGGCCCCGCACCCCATGGCCACCTGGCGGTTGCCGTCCGAGTACAGGCACAGGTCCTCCAGCGCGAGGCTCGCGAGCTCGCGCCCCTTGCTCGATCCGTCCTCGAGCAGGTTGACCAGCACCTGCACCACCGTGGGGTCCTTCGTCATGTCCTTGTCCGCGTTGGGGTCCATCACGAGGTTGCACAGCGCCTGCTCGGCGTCGGCCTTGCCCGCGGCGGGGATCTTGCTCTTCAGGAGCGCCACGAGCGGCATGATGGCGCCCGCCGCGATGATCGACGCGCGGATCCCCGCGTTGGTCGCCAGGTTCATGATGGCGCCCGCCGCCGCGATCCGCGAGTCGTCGGAGCCCTCCTTCAGCAGCGCGACGAGCGTCTTCACCGCGCCCGCCCCCGCGATGAGCTCCTGGTTGCGCTTGTTGTCCTGCGCGAGGGCCTGGAGCGCCAGCGCCGACACCAGCTTCGAGTAGTCGGCCTTGGCGTCGCGCAGCCACCCCGCCACCAGCGGAATCGCGCCCTGCTCCTCGTGCTGGAAGTCTGCGGTCGCGGGGCCGGAGACGCGGGCGAGTCGCGCACCGCGCGGGGGCGCGCGCCGACGGTGTGTGCGCGTACGTGCGCGAGCGGGGGTTGCGCCGCGGGGACGCGCCTGGGATGGCTTCGCGGCACGCGGCGCTTTGTGAGAGCACGCCGATCGCCTTCGTGACGGCGTCCTTGACCGGGGCGGAGCCGACCGCGAGCAGCTGGACCAGGGGCGGCACGGCTCCAGCCTCGAGCAGCATGTCTCGCTGCTCGTCGCCGAACGCGAGGGACTCGATCGAGCCGGCGGCGGCGATGACGGACGAGTCCTTGCCCGTACGGAGCAGCTCGACGAGGTCCAGGCTGCGCGGCACCACGGCGGGCCCGCGGCGCTCGCCCCCGCCATCCTCCGCATCTGCACAGCCGGGGGACCACGCGGTGGTCGGTGTGGTGGGCCGCGGGGGCGCACGCGGCACGCCCGCGGCGAACAGAACAGCGCCGCAAGCGCGCGCGGTGGTTCGAGGGATCTACGGGTCGGGGGGCCTCGGGAGGCCGCGAAGGTGCCGTGGGCAACATGGAGCACCCGCGCCGACGCCCTCGCGGTTCCGCGCAGGACCGAGCGCCCGCACGGCACGGCGTGCAGGGCGGAATGTAGGGAGGCCGCGGCGGAGCGTTGCGACGCAGCAGGGCGACCGCGGCGCGGCTGTGCGCGTGTCGCTGCCTCGCGCTGCAATGCAACATGCAGCGTGCGACGCACGCCGCGGATGACGCACTGGCGGGCTGTTCCCGGCCCCCTCGACAGACTTATCAACAAAGGATCCAGTGCGGCACAAGCGGGCATCTGGGACCCCCTCTGGCGCACACAGGCTGCTCCAAAGCTGCGCTGGAGGTGCAGTCACCATGCGCGAGAAATGCGACCTCACCGTCCCGTCCCTTCCCTGTCTTGACGCGCGTCGTCTTGGGCGCCATCGTGCCTAGCTACGCGCGTGCAAGACGGCGCGTGTGGGCCCCTCGGCGCGCTGTCTCGACCCTGTGCTGGGCACTGGCAGCAGCTCCTGCCCTGCACGCTCCAGCGCCTTGCCTCCCGCAGACGTGAGGTCAGCACGTATCTGCGTCGCTCGGGGCCTCAAACGCGCTCACTCACGCGGGTGTCCCCGCTCGCGCCAGGACCAGCTTCTGAGCAGGCCCGCGTGCAGCCCGGAGCTCTCAACAACCTGTCTCCTCCTCCCCTAGACAGCCAGGGGAGACACTGTCCGTCCTCGCCGGCCGCGGCGACCGATGCTCCGCGGCGCGAGGCGGCTGCCGCTGCGGGGTACTCTCGAGGTCTGTCGACAGCTGTTTTGCGCCTGACGCGCGCACAGCAGCGCGCCACGCCGCGTCCGTTGCTGCGGAACGCCATGCGGTCGCCGCACGTTGGTCTCTCGAGCGTCGGCGATGGCGCGGCTGCGCCTCAAGCATCGCTTTGAGCAGCCAAGAGTCAAGCGGAGCGTTTCAGAGCGCGTCCGTCCACTGCTCTGGATTCTCGTGGTCAGCCTGCTGTCATGGATCCTCATCAAGAAGTTCTCAGGTACAGAACGCGGCACCGGGCTGATCATGACGCGGATTTCGCGGCGTGAGGAATCTTCAGTTGCGCACCGTGCTGCCCGGCCCTGTACGCTGCAGGGCAAGAGGGCCGCGACGAAGCACGGAGACATGAGTACGAGGACTATCTCACGGCGCATTCCGGCGAGCTCGACGAGCTCCAACGCGTGCGAGACGAGCTCCAGGCAAGCCCCGCCCTGCGCCACGGGTCCTGCCCGTTCACCCGCGCAGAGGGCCCGCGAACGCGCGGGCACGGCGCCACGACCGCGCGCAGGATAGGCTGGCCGAGGTGGAAGACAAGATTCACGCCGTGAGCGGCGAGGGCAGGTTTCGGGAGGACATCCGCCACGACGTGGAGGACGCATGGATGCATGACGGGGAGGAGGACGACTGGGGCGGAGGCGCCAGGCCGGCCGCTCCGCACGTGTCGCGGGCTCCGGACGAGCAGCGGGCCGTCGGCGGCCAGTTCCGGACGGCAGGGCCTGCGGTGGCGAAAGTGGTTGCTGGTGCGGAGAAGCGCTTTGCCGAAGAGACGCCGCGCGCGGGCAAGGCCGGCGAGGACGCGCTGCCGGCGGGGAAGGGCGGCGCTGGGCGCGTGGGGCCGCGCGCCACGGCGCCGCCGGCGGAGCACCTGCTGGGAGGCAAACGGGGGCACCTCCCGCCGGCGGCCGGGGGCGTGAGCGGGAAGAAGAAGGCGCCGCGGATAGCGGAGAAGGCGAAGCAGCAGAAGGGTGGCGGGCAGGAGCGCGGCCGGAAGCACGGACCAGTGCCGCGCAAAGTGCCGCACTAGGTGCACGTCTGCAGACAGACAGACGCGGCCCTGCGCGTTCGTCACGAACGATAGCCAGCGGGAGTGAGCTGCGCGTCGGCGCCGTGCGTTGCACCGCGTCGCCTGCACGCCCTCGCATGCCCTGTGCATCACACAGCGCGGTGCTGTTGCGGCACCGCGCCGCCGCCCGTGCGGCCTACGGGAACATGGGCTGCTGCATGAGCCCCTCGCCCTCGTCGAGCCCGAGCACGAGGTTCATGTTCTGCACCGCCTGCCCCGAGGCGCCCTTGACCACGTTGTCGATGACCGACATGATGATCGCGCGGCCCGGGAGGCGGTCCTCGAACACCCCGATGTAGTTGTAGTTGCTCCCGCGCACGTACCGCGTGTGCGGGACCTGCCCCTTGTCCATCACCGTCACGAACCGCTCCGTCGCGTAGAAATCCTTGAGCTCCGCGCGCAGCCCATCCACCGTCTGGCCCTGCTCGAGCCCGACGTAGATCGTCGAGAGCATCCCGCGGTTCATCGGGATCAGGTGCGGCGTGAAGGAGATCCGCACGTCCTTCCCGCTCGCCTTGGAGAGCTCCTGCTCGATCTCGGGCATGTGGCGGTGGCTGCCGACGCCGTAGCCGTGCATCCCCTCGGAGACCTCGCAGAAGAGGATGCCGACCTTCGCGCTGCGGCCCGCGCCCGTCACGCCGGACTTGGAGTCGATGAAGATGTTGTTCGTGGAGATCATGCCCTTGCGCAGGAGCGGCACCAGCGGGAGCTGCACCGAGGTCGGGTAGCACCCGGGGTTCGCAACGAGGCGCGCGCCGCGCACCGCCTCGCGGTTGAGCTCCGTGAGACCGTACACGGCCTCCTTCTGCAGCTCGGGCGCGAGGTGCGCGCCGCCGTACCACGTGGCGTAGGTCTCCACGTCCGACAGGCGGAAGTCCGCGGAGAGGTCGACGATCTTGACGTGCTTCGGGATCGTCTTGACGATCTCCTGCGTCGTCGCGTGCGGGAGGCAGCAGAACGCGCCGTCGATCTGCGACCAGTCCACCTGCACGCACACACACGCAACAGAGGGGGCGGGGTCGGCCGGCGGGGGTGCTGGCGCGCCGCGGGGCACGCCCGGCGCGCGGGCAGGGCCGCGGGCAGCGACGGGGGGCGGACCTCGGCGTTCTTGATGAGGCGCGGGACGTCGGTGGCGTTCAGGAGGTGGGGGTAGATGTCAGCGAGGAGCTTGCCGGCGTTGCTCTCCGCGGTCATGGCGGTGATCTTCATCTGGGGGTGGCACGCGAGGAGGCGCGTGACGTCGGCGCCTGCGGGGGCGAGGGGCGGGCCGGCAGCGGTCGGGGCGCGCGTGGGCGGTGCAGCGCCTCGTGGTGACCTAGCGCACCGCGGGCCGGTCGAACGATGGCGCGGGCTTCGGACATCGTGTGCGACATGGAGACGTGCAACAGGCGTCGGATTGGGGAAGGACGTGGCGAATGGGCCACGCCACGGGGACGCAGCGCCGTGTTGGTTGGTGAGGCCAACCAGCTGGCGGCGCGGCGGTGCGTCTGCGGCCAGCGCGGGGCGCTCTGCCGATGCGGAAGCGGTGGCGGCGGGAGGTGCTGGTTGCCGCGTGCCGTTGGTGGAGTCGATAGGCCGCAGCCGCGGGGACACGGCGGCAGGGCGCCCAGCAAGGTCGAGTGCACCTGGTGCTGGATCCCGACATGCGTTTCAGGGCACAGGCGACGGCGGAACGCATTGCCCCTACGCGAGAAAAAAGCTGAAAACAGAGGAAACCACCCGCACTTCATGCCAAGCCCAACGCACGGCCCGGTCGGAGCGCAGTTGCGGTTCGCCCTCAGGACGCGATTCCACCGCCCCCAGCGAGGCTCACGCTACGACGACGCCAGGGCGGGATACCCATCCGAGGCTATGCCCGTCGAGCCGCACGGGGCGGCGGCAGGCGCATGCAATTGCCCGCGGTTCGGTGCGGCACCTACCGGTGTATCCGGACGCGCCCAACACGCAGATCTTCGCGGGGTTCTCGGACGTGAAGGCCGCCGCGGCGACGCTCCGGCGAGTCTGGAGCGGCCGGCGGGGCGCACGGGCCGACGTGCGCAGCGCAGGCCGCGCGAACGCGCAGGGCATCGTAACCGCCGCCATCTCGCGCACCAGATGTCGGAGACACGCAGCGGGACCGACGAACAGGAACTAGCCCGACACCGCCGCGCCCCGAGGCCATGCCTGCGCGCACGTCGCGGCAGCCACGCGGCCTGACGCAGGGCGTGACACCCTCTGCGGCTCCGTCTGACGCAGCTGTGCACGTGGGCGTGGGGCGCGAGCGACGTCACACGCGGGCGCTGCTCACGCGTCCCCCGCGTCCTTGATCACGGGGCTCGTGCACTTGAGCGGCTCGCTGATCGTCCCCTGCGGAATGTCCACCAGCGGCCCGTTGGTGTCCTCGCTCAGGGAGATCACGCTCGTGCGCTCCCCGGGCTGGAACGGGTCGCTCGCGGCGTCCCCGGGGGCCGCCGGGGCGCCCTCCTGCCCCGGCGCGGCCGCTGCGTCGCCGTTCCCGGGCGGCACGTCCAGGCTGAACCCAAACGTCTTCTGTGCCTCCTCCATCGCCACGCGCGTGCCCTGCGTCGGGGTGGCGCGCAGACGGGGGCTCGGCGGTCGCGTGCGTGCGCGTGAGGGCCCGCCATGGGGCCGCCAGGTGCGGGGCGTGTAAGGGGGGGTGTTGTACCTCGTCGTCGGTGGCGTACAGGATCTTCTCGATGACGTTGACGAGGGGCATGTCCTTGGACTCGAGGTACTGGCACAGGATCTCGATCTCGCGGAGCTTCCCGAAGTAGAAGTCCCGCTCCTTCTCCGCCTGTTCTACCGTCATCTTCAACTCCCCCAGCTGCCGCGTCAGCTCTTCCGTCTCCGGACCCGCAGCTGCACGAACCGCGCCACCGCCGCCGGCCAGTCAGCACCCCGCCCACCTCCACAGCCTACCGCGGCGAGCGAGCAAGCAAGCGACCGCCCGAGCGGCCAGGCGCGCCGGCGTCGCGCGCACCTGCAGCGGGCGCCTTCTTGGCGGGAGTCGTCGCCTTCGTGGCCCGCGGGGGCGTGTTCGCTGCCGCGGGCGCCCCGCTGGGACGGTCCGCGCGCACCGAGTTGGCCTTGCGCACCGCCGCGGGCCCCGTGTTGGAGGGGGTGCGCGCGGGCGGGTTCTTGGCCGCGCGCACGGAGCTGGCCTTCCCGAGCCGCGCGTTCGCGGGGTTCTTTGCCCGCCGCGCGTCGGGGTTGTAGTTCTCGAGCGTCTCGCTCTGGGCCTCCTGCACCGCAGCGGGGGCGTCGCGCGAGGTGGGAGGGGGGTGTTGGGACGCGAAGAAGGGGGTGTGCGCCGCGCCGGCGGCCGTGCGAGGGCGCACCGCGTCGAACCAGGCCTTGAGCCACTGCATGAACTCGGTGTTGTCCAGCGGCCGGCCCTTGATCAGCCTGCACGATCACCGCACACAGGCACTCGGGGTTTCTCGATCGCCAGCGGCACGCCGGCCGTGTCTGACAGCTGCGCCGCCGCCCGGCCAGGGGCGATCGGTGCGTCGCGCACGGGCGCGCGGGCGGGCCGTGGGGCGCGCACTTGTTGACCTCTATGTGCTTGTCCAGCCCAAGCTTGTCAAACGCCTTCTGCAGCTCCTTGTAGTTGTTGATGTACTCGTACTCGGACTTGGCCGTGAAGTTCACCTGCGGGGCAACGGACGCGGGGCGCGCGCGGTCCCGGCGGCCCCGTGCGCAGCCCGGACGCAGGACCGTTGGTGCGCGGCGCGGGTGTTGGCGGGGGCGCGCGCGCGACGCCGCGGCACGCGGAACGCGCCCGCGCACCGCCGCGCTGTGGAGCATTGCGAGTGGACGACGCGCGCGCGGCGCGGCGCGGGCGCGCGGGGCGTCCGCGGGCGGCAACGGCGCGGGGCGCGGGGTGGGTGCGGTGCGCACCTTGTCCATCCGGACAGCGCCTGGTTTGACGGCGTCGACCATCTGGCAGGCCACGGCGCCGGAGCAGGTCTCCTCAATCTTCGAGAGGCTCAGGTTGAGCGTGCTGTTGATCCACCCGAGGAGCTCCCCGCGCCCCACGAAGTAGGCCTGCGCTCGCACGCCCACTGGAGGGGGAAGCCGTCGCACCGCCGCGAACGGGGCCAACAACATGAGGAAAGCGCTGGAACGGGGCCCCGACGCACTGTTCCGTCGAGGCGGGGCGATGGGCGGGGCGCGCGGGGGCCTGAGCGCCCGGGAGCGCGTCCAGAGTGTGGAGGGAGCTCGTGCACCAGCGCGGGCGTATCTGGGCAGGTCAGGGGCTGACCAAGCCCCGCGGCGATCCCTGCGCGTACAGCATGAGTGCGAGGGCGCGCGCGTACATTGTCCATCATGCCAATCCGCGCCATCTTGCCGCTCGTCACTCAAACAGAACGCGCAGCGCCGATGTGACCCTCCTGGCCAGTTGGGCGTCGATTCCGCAGTAACCACGACCTGTCTCGCCGGTCGCTGCAACCTCTTGATGCGTGCTCGCCCGGCGCCGGTTCCGAAACGATCGCACGGCCAGCCACGGGCGAGCAATGGCGCGAGTCCAGCTGCCAGCTCAGGGGCGGGTGCTCCCGGGGGGGTCGCCTGACGTACACGCGTCACCGCGCGCCACGGCCACCGCCGCGCCCCGCGCCCACTTCCTCGAGCCGCTGCGTCGCGACGCCACTCGGTCGTTCCGGTGCCCGGCCTCGACGCACGCAAGGCACTTGTTCCAGTAGCTTGTGTGCCGTCTCGCGCGCGACACGCGTCCTCCTAGTCGCGCGCTCTCAGAGAGATGACATGTGTCGTTGAGGGGCATCACGCGAAAGCGCATGCCGCCACCTCACGGGTCCGGCATTTGCCCCGGGCGCCTCTCCGACCCAGGCGCTGCGTGCCCCCACCCGCGCAACTCCTCGCCCCCGCCCGCGGGTTCGTGGGAGAGAGCGCGCAGGCACCAGTGGCGGGCGAGTTCCACTGCCACGACTTCGACCATGAGGACCTCCGCGACGCCGCCTCTGCCCGACTCGCGGAGCAAGCACGCGAAAGGTACCTGAGCTCTCCCGCCACGCGACACCGCCCGCGAGGGAACGGCGACCCCGCCGACAGCCTACCTCCCGACCGCACCTCCGCGCACCCCGCAGCGCCGTCGAACGCCGCAGCGACCCGTCCCCGCCCGCCACGGCCCGCAAACGCCGCACCCGCCCGCCCGCCGCCCTGCAGGGACCGCGCCCTCCGCGAGGCCACCGCCGTGGCGCCCCCGCAGCCCGACGCCGCGTGGGAGGCGTTCCACACCACGCAGAACGCCGGCGCGCGCTTTTACAAGGAGAAGCGGTACATCCCGCTGGCGTTCCCGGCGCTGCGGTGCGGCGCGCAGCCGCTGCACGTCCTCGAGGTCGGCTGCGGCTGCGGGTCCACGATCCTCCCGCTCCTCCAGGCCAACGCCGGCATGACTGCTACGGCGGTCGACCTCAGTCCCGCCGCGGTCGCCGCCACCGCGCGCGTCGCGGACGGCCTCGGGGTCGACCCCGGTCGCCTCACCGCGCTCGCCGCGGACGTCTCGGACGGGGCGTGCGCTGGGCGCGCGCGCCTCCTGGACGCGGGCGCGGGGGCGCACGACGCGGCCCTGATGGTGTTCACGCTCAGCGCGGTGCCGCCGGCGCAGATGCCGGACGCCGTGGACGCCGTGGCGGCGTGCGTGCGGCCGGGCGGGCTCGTGATGGTGCGGGACTACGGCCTGTGGGACATGGCGCAGCTCAGGTTCCACGGCCGGCAGCTGCGCGACGACGGCGCGTACGTCAGGCAGGAAGGCACGCTGGCGACGTTCTTCTCCGTCGAGCAGCTCGGGGGCCTGCTGCGGGCCGCGGGGCTGGAGGAGCGGGAGCTGGAGTACCACTGCGTGGAGAGCCGGAACCGGCGGCGGGGCACGACCCTACGGCGGGTGTTTGTGCACGCCGTCTTCCAGCGCCCCGAGCTGTGAACGCGAGCGCGCGCGCCGACCCCGGCGCCGATCAGCAGTGTTGATTCCGGTCCGTCGGTCCCGCGTACGTCTCATGTTCGTGTCGGCGGAGATCGAGCGAGGGGGGCATGGGCCAGGCATCCCACTGCAGGGCCGTGGTGCCGCGTGCCGCGGGAAAAACGGCCGCGCGATCACGCTGTGCTCGCGCCTCACGGGCCGAACACCGCGCCATCGCGGGCGTGCAGGCGGGGTCGGCCTCCCCCCGGGTCGGGCCTCGGTAACCGCCTGCGGAAAAGTTCCCCAGGAAGCCCCCAGAGCGCGTGGGGGCGGATACGGGCGTGGGGCGGCGCAGCTGGGCGGCAGATACTGCACGGGGTCGCATCTCGCCAGCAGCATCTCGGGAAACGCTCGTGCGCGCCCGTACCGCGCAGGAAGAATCAGCCGCAAGCAGCGGTGGTGAAGTTCGCGCGAAGCTGACGCGTGGTCTGCTCGCGCGCGCGCGCAGTCGATCAGCCATGCACCGGCTGTGCACCTCGGAGGCGGCGACGCGTCACGGCGTCGCCTTGGCGCAGCCGCGCAGGCTTGCACGCCTCAACCGGTCACCGTGGGGATGCCCGCACGGCGGCGCCCACAGGGCAGTTCTGGTCGCTCGCGGCGTGCCAGACGGCTCGAGCGAAGACCCGCGGACTTCGGCCAACGGCGCGGCCGGCGCGGCCCACGCCACGACGCCTGCGGCCAATGGAGCGCGTAATGCGAAAAGCACCCGCCTCGCGGTGTCCAGGGACGGCAACGGCGCCGCGGGTGGCGCCCAGCTTGCGCGCAAAAGCGATGCAAGCGCGGACAGGGCGGCTATCCGCGCTCTGCAGGCCGAGCTCAGCGCAGCTACCTCGTCGCTCGTCGAGACGTCCGCAGCCCTCGAGGCCACGCAGGAGGCGCTCAGGTGAGCCGCTCCCCGCGCCACAATCGTCGCAGGGACGCGCTTTTGCGCGGGAAAGCACCTCGGCACCCCCTGTGCGGGCTGCAGCGCCCCCCGCCCTCCCGCGAGTCTCCGCCCGTGCGGCACCTCGGCCTCGGCCCGCCGCGCCGGGGCCCGCCGGCTGCGCTCGGGGGGCACAGATACATACGACGCGGGGCGTGGGGCCCCGTGGCGCGGACGGCGTCGGCGCGCGCGCCACGTCCCGCGTTCCTATTTGCCATGGGCGGGGGCAGCCCCTGAGCGCGCCTTCCGGCGCGGTACATGACGAGGTTCTCGCCCCGGGACGTCCTCCCAGATCTCGGCTGCCCGAAACTTCGGTAACACGCGCGCCCCCGCGCCGCGCCCCGCCCCGCGCGCAGGTCCCAGGTCATGCCCTACGTGAAGGCGAAAGAGGCCGAAATGTCCGCGGCCCTGGCCAAGATCGATCAGCAGGACGAGGCCATCGCCGTTCTGAAGAAGGTACCCGCGCCCGCCCCCGCTCCGAGCCCGCCCCCGGCCCCTGCAGCCTTGCTGCCCTCGCGCGCGGCATCCTGTCAACGATCCGCGCCCCCGGCGCCGCGGCGCGCGGATCCCGACCCCCGCGCGCCCCAACGTGCACCCCTGCAGGACCTCTCCATGGCCCAGACGGACGTGGAGGAGTCGAACGCCCTCATGGGCCGCGCCCTCGACGCCCTCACCCACCTCTCGCAGGAGAAGGCCCAGCTCCGCGAGAGGCTCGCGACGTCCACCTCGCAGCTCGCCGACGCCCAGTCGCAGATCGCGCGCTTCGGGGAGGCCATGGCGCTCCTGAACCAGGGCCTCTCGACCGCGAGCGCCGCCTCTGACTGGGCGGACTCGGGGGAGACGCTCGAGGAGATCACCACGCGGGTCTCGGAGCTGCTCGCGTCCGTGGACGAGGAGCTCGACCGCGACTGGTCCGTGAGCGCGGAGGAGCCCGCCGACGGGAAGGCCGAGGCTGCGCTGGGGACGCTCCAGCAGCTGATGAGCTCCGTGGTCAACGGCGCGGACGCGGACGCGGACGGCGGCGCGAAGCAGGCGAACGGGAAGGCGCGGACCACGCGGGACGGCGCGCCGGGGTCGCTGTGGGGCGACGGGCCGGGCCCGGGGCCGGCGGTGCAGCAGGAGGCCGCAGCGGCCGAGGCGGAGATTGGGGCGGACGACGAGCGGGTCGCGGTGCCGGTGGGGAAGAGCAAGGCCGGCGTCGCGGTGCCGGCGCGCGGGATGCGGACCGGCGCGGGCTCGGCGAACGCGGTCGAGGCGCTGGGGTTCATGGCCCAGGAGCTGGTCAAGGACGCCAAGCTCGACCGGCAGCTGTCCGGTGCGTGCCAGGGCCCCGTGCGTGCGCGTGTGCGTGTGCGTGTGCGTGTGCGTGTGCCTGTGCATGTGCGTGTGCGTGTGCGTGTGCGTGGCTAAGGGTGGTGTGTGTGTGTGTGTGTGTGTGCGCGTGCAGACTGGCGGCGGAGGCTGATGGGGAGGACGCGGGAGTAGAGAGTGACGTCCACTTGTGCATTACGCCTGCTCTCGTGAATCGAGAAGCAGCAAGACGACACGGAAGCATCCCACCAAGTCACAGCCTGGTCCCGGCGACCCTGCCCGTTCCATTGAACGCGCGTTCCCGCCGCCGAGGACTCCCCCCCCGGAGCGACGCTGCTGTGACGCCGCCCCGCAACACCCCCCCCCTAGGGCTCAAAGTTGTCCATCACGCGACTGCCAGCGCGCCCACGCCGCCGCTGCCGCCCCGCTGCGGGCCGGCCGACGTCCTCCAGGTTCTCCGACACCAGACCGTCGTCACCGGCGCCGAGGCGCCGCCACCTGCGCCGCGGGGACGCGTCTGCAGCCGCGGCCATCTCCGCAGCGCCCGCCCCCTGTGGCGCACGAGGTTGCTCCCTCTGCGCCGGGGCACGCGCGGACGCTTGCGGCGCTTTCGCTTTCGCTGGCGCTGGCGCTGTCGGCTCGCTTTGCACCACGGGCGCGCCGGCGAGCTCGCTCTCGGCCCGAAGTCGGTCGCGCCGGTCGGCCAGTGACGCTACTGCGCCAGCAGTCACCCACGGGTCGGGCGGCGGCTTGAACGCCCGCGCCGGCTCCGCGCGACCCGTCAGCTGCTCCTCGACGGGCGGGAGCTCGGTGCTGGTCGCAAATTGCCCCCCACCGGCCGAGTCGACGGCTTCTGGCAGCTCCTCCGCTCGCGTCCACAGCACCCCGCCCTCCGTCGCGGCCGCCTCCGCCGACGCGCCCCCGTCCTCGGCGCGCGTCCACAACACGCCACTTGGCTGTGCGGGCCCCTCAGACCAAGCCGCCTCGTCGTACGACACACGCTCCAACCCCAACGGCGGTGGGGGGGTCCCCCCCGCGCCCCACGCGACGTCCGCGCCGTCCCGCACACCACCTTCGACCGCGCCGCTGCGTGCCACGCCCGTGCCGATCCTGCGCAGCGCGTCCCCCGCGGCCTGCACGAGGCTGGCGAGCGCCACCACGCCCGCGGCCACCACCAGCCCCGGCGACACGCGCGCCGCCGTCACCACGACCCGACCGAGCCGCGGATCGCTCGCGTCCTCCGCGAAAGCCGTCGCGCCGCGAACAAGTCCCACGTACGCGTTCTTCACCGTTTCCAACGGCCCAGCCCCTGCCGGCTCTTTGGCCGCTCGCTGCGCCGCGGCCGCCTCGGCTGCGCCGTCGGCCGCGCCCCCTGCGGAGAAAGCCCCGGACTTGTACTGCCGGAGCATGTCGTCCGCACCGAGGGACCGCAGCATGTCCTCCACCGGGTCGCTCCCAGTGTCCCGCGCAGCATCCCCGTCGCCCGCGTCCTCGCCGCCAGCGCCAGCGCGCGCCTCGAAGGCCCCACTGTCTCCAGCCTCATCTTCCTCGCCGGCGTCGCCCGCGACGCTCCGGACAGGAGGGTCACCGCGGACGTCGCTGCCGTCTGTCCCGGAACCAGCCACGTCGCTGCGCTCGCGATACCGCTTCACGGCGTCCTTCACCGCGCGCTGGCCCGTCTCCTCCTGCGCGTCCACGCCCTTCGCGGGGTCCGCCGCAGCGGGCACAGAGTTCGGCTGCGCGGCGTCCGTGGGGGTGCGCAGCCTCTCCTGCAGCTGCGCCGCCCAGCCCGCCAGGCCGCCGGCTCTCTCACTCGAGGCTTCCTGCTGCGTCCCCGCCGGCGCTGGCCGATCGCCCGCGCGAACGCCCGGTTCCGGCGCGCTGGGCGGCGCACTGAAGCGCGGTTCAGTCGGCGCAGCGCTCGCCGCCCGGCGGCTGGGCTCGAGGGCCAGCCGCAGCGCCGTGGACGCGCCGCGCTCGGACCGCTGCGCCCGCGCGGGGGCGGCGCGCGCAGACGCGAGGACCTCGTCGAGCAAGTCGAGGAGTTCCTGCTCAGATAGGGAATCCAGTTCCTCGGCAAGTTCTCTCTCCAGCATTGCCTGCACCGGCGCGCAGGGCGGCGGCGACAGCGTGATCGACGCAGAGAGCGGATGCAACGCGGCTGGCGGCCGCGCGAGAGACGCCGCCATCAGCGTCGGGAGTTGTTGTTCACGCGAGGCCTCGGCTGCGCGACGCGGGCGCTGGCAGCGAGCGAGAACGGGCCCGGAAGCGTCTATTCAGTGGTCGTGTCCCGCACCCTCACTCGCGCCCTGACGACCGCGGCTGCATCTGGCGCCGCGCCGACCGCGGAGGCACGCGCGGCTGTGCACCCGACCCCGGCCGTCGAAATCGCGCACACGAGCGCCGCGGTCACCACGCCGCGGGACAGCAGGGACAACAGAGTGCGCGCAGTGCCTGAGTCGCGCCGTACAGCGCGCGTGGACACCGTGCGGCCAGCCCTCGGTCCAACAGCTTGCGGCCCACCACGCTGCCGCCCCCGCCGGCCGGCATCCTGCGCCGCGCGCGAGCATCTGCCGAATGTGGACCGCATGCGCTCCACGAAGTGCGCGCCAGAGGCTGGTGTCGCGCGCAGACGTCGCCGGGGCCGCTCCTGCTGGAGGTGTGCTGCCACGTCGGGCGGTCGCGAGGGCCGCGCACCGCGGCCGGGGCGGGGAACGAGGGCGTGCGGCGGACGGCGGTGGGTGCAGACTTAACGTTTGAGCAGAATACTCCCAGGTCTGACGTGTCCGTTCGATCAGGCTTGAGCATCTACACGCCGCGCACACATAGCCCGCCTGGTGCTGTCAGGGAAGACACCTTCCTTCCCTGAGAGGCCGTCTACGTGGTCGAGACTGACTCGCTCCTGCCGTTGCGTCGCCTCCTTGGGCTGTGCGGCGCCCCCGCTGCGCAGGGCCGGCGATCCAGGCCTAGCATCCCAGGCAGGTGCTGCGGCTCTCACCTGCACCCATGAGCTCGCACCTGGGCATCAGCGCCATCAACGGCGCGGCAGGGGTCCGCACAATCCAGCAGGTGCGCGCCACGTCACCACCGCAGCGCTTGAGCGGAGTGCTCAAGGCAGCTCGCCCTGCGCCTTTCGCGCCCTCCCAGCAACGCCTCCGTCTCTCGGCACTGCATCGACGCACCCTCCCCGCGAGCAGCAGCGCGGCCGCGGTGTCAGCCCCGCCGCCGAGCCCTGGTAGCAACGTCCCGCGGGCCTGTGTGCCTGTTGGGTCGCGTCGGCTGCTGCGCCGCGGCGGGCCCGCGCGCAGCGGGGCTCCGAGGCAGCGCCGCGTGGCTGCTGCCGGTCCCTTCCCGAGCGCGAGTCCGTCCTGGGCGTTCCGCCGCAGGCGCCGCAGGCGCAGCCCCAAGTTGACGAGAGCAACCAGCCGGAGCACGTCGTTCTGCGGCTGCGGCGGCGAGGAGTGACGTGGGCAGGCAGCGTAGTCGACAACGAAGGGCAGGGCAGGAAGAGCTCGAAGAGTGAGTGCCCCGAGCCTCGGTCGCGCAACAGGGCTCAGCGCACACTGGCCTGCACGCCTGCGCGTCGCCCCGGGTCCTGTTTGGTCGCACACGCACGCACATCCAGCTCTCGACGGAGATGCGCTTCCGGCCCGCTCCTGCCCGGGCGCGGCGCTCGCCCCGGGCGTCCCTCACAGCCTGCATTGTGCGAGCGGCGTCCGCAGAATGCTGCATCTACCACAAGCCCCGCGAGTTCGGGGAGTGGAGCGACCATGAGGACTCGGACTGCGAGGGCCACGATCACGGCGGCTGCGCACACCGGCACGGCGGGTGAGCCCCTCCCCCCAACCCTCCTCGTGCGAAGCCGCGCCCGCCGCGACGTCCGCCCGGCCCCACGACCCTCCCTCTCCGCCACGAGTCACTCCCGCAGCGGCGACATGGAGACGGACCCACAGGGCGGCGGCGGCGGCCGCAGGGGTGGGCTGCGGCGTCCACGGCAGGACGACCCGTCGGAGGGCGGCGGGCCCACGAAAGCGCCGCGGAACGATTCGTAGGGCGTGCGGTGTGACGGACGTGCTGCAGGTGCCCGGGGTGCCCGCGTCGAGGGTGCGCGTGCGCGTGTGGTTGCCGGACAGGTGGCACTTGGGGGTGTCGTCGCAGCGCCGCCGTCGCGGAGCCGCCCGCGCCGCCGAGGGGCCGCTGGGCCGCACGTGTTGCACATTCCACAAGCCGGCCGTTCGCAACGTGCGAGGTCTTCGAACTCGACGCCCGAGCGCCCATTTCTCGTGCGCTAGCTACCTCTCGTTCCGGCAGCGACCCTGCCGCGCTCAGAGCAGCCTGGACCCGTTGCAGCAGTTCATTGGAGCTGCGAGGTTCGATCGAGCGTGGTTTCACGTATTGCGAAGCAGCCGATTCGCGCCTGTTGGTCCCGTTCCCCTCTGCACCCTACGCCACGGTGGCACGCCAGTATGCGTCCGCACAGCTCGCTTCCCGCCGTACTGGCAGTCGTACGAGCCTAATCAGGAATCGTCCTCCTCTACGCCGGCATCGCACGAGGGCGCGCGGCCTGTCGACGACACACGGAACAACAGCAAATAGTCCATTAAATGAGGCCGGTCACCGTGCGCACGGGCAAGGTCGCCTGGAAGATGACCTCTCGCTGGGTCGCTCTATACATGTTCTTGGCAGTTCTGGCGGCGACGCCGCAGACAGGTGCGCGTCCCCGCCGCGGAAGGAGCAAGAATCTCTGCCTTGCACCTAGCTGTCCACCAGACCGCTCCGCCGCGGGCGGTCCAGCCTGTCCGCCCCGCACGACTGCCAGCACGCACTCGCATCGATCTCCGGAACGCGCCGCGCCGCTGAATCCGCTGTGGCATGCAGGGGCCGCTCAGACCGCGGGCCTGGATGCAGCGGACGCATCGCGCAGCTGGGTCGACGTGACAGCGAGCAGCTGGGCCGAGGTGAGGTCCGCGGCCAGCACCTCGTCCCTCAGCAACCCAGTGCGGATCACGCTGACTCAGGACATCACCGCGGAGTGCGCCCCCGTGACCACGGGTGGAGCAAATGGGGTTGCCGCACCCCTGTGGATCCGAGGTGCGCTCGTCCGACTGCACGTCGCCGCTCGCTGGGTCGTTGCGCACCTCCCTTTGCGCAGACACGGTGACCCCGTCCGCGCGGCGCACGGCTGTTTGCAGGCAACTGCGACGCGGCCACGTCCCCGCTGCGCTCTGACGCGGCACGCAGCCTCGAGGCGGCGACGGGCCGGCACCCCTGCCGGCTGTGGGCCAACAACGTCGCCGACCCGCCCCAGGTGCGGCCGACGCCACCGCTGAAGCGAAGCGCGTGATCACAGCACTTGCGAACCGCGTGCTGTGGCTGCTGGCCGCCCACTTCACGGCTCGCACGTGTTCGCAGAGGCACGGCGTCGAGGACTGCGCACCGTACAACGTGCTTCCTGGAGGCACGCTCGTCCTGGAGGGAGTCGAGCTCGTCGGCTGCACGAGCAGGAACGCGGAGGGGTGCGGCGAGGTTGCGCAGGGAGGCAGCATCATTGTCGGGCAGGTGGCGCTGGCGTTCAACTACGCGCGCGGCGTCGGCTCGGCCTTCGGCGTGCGTGGCACCGCCCAGGTCGAGGACTCGTACGGCAGCGACAACGTCTCCGGCAGTCGCGGGCCCGGCGGCGACGTGCACATCTGGGCCGAGGGGACGCTCGTGAACCAGCGCGCCACGGCCGACGTCGAAGTGACCTACGAAGTGGAGCCGGCCACGTCCCCGCCACCGGCAGCGCCCGCAACGCCCGCGCCTGGGCCGTCGGACGCGAGCGCGGAGGGATCGCCGTCGCAGCAAGACACAGACAGGCAGCAGGGGCAGCAGGCCGGCGGCGCGGGGGGGCCGGGGGGCGACGCGGCGCTCGAGCAGGGCGAGATCGCGTCTGAGGGCAGCGGCGCCGCGGTGTCGCCGCTGGGCATCGGAGGCATTGTGGGCGGCTGCGTGGGGCTGTTCGCGCTCGTGGTGGTGGCCGTGGTGGGCGTGCGGTACGCGGCGGCTCGGCGCGCGCGCGTGGCGGTGATCGAGAACCAGGAGGTCTGGTTCGGGCGGCGCAAGGGCATCTTCGGGACGGGCAACTGGGAGAAGGCGGCCGCAATTGAGCTGCAGCTGCGGGACAAGGCGAAGGAGGTGGCCGGGGACATCTCGCGGTACAACACCGCCAAGGACTCTCAGTGGGCCGCGGTGAACGAGTTCCTGAAGGACCTGAAGCAGAAGCGCGACGGCGGGCGCCGGAAGCGGCCAAGCTTCTTTCAACGGTTGTCGGGGCGGCTGTCACGCAGGACAAGCGCGGCGGCGCTGTCTCGCGGACAGAGCCTCGCGGCTGCCGCCGCAGAGGCGCAGGCGGGCATGAAGGCCCGGCCGACAGCCACAGGGCCGTACCAGCCCGCACGCCGCGTGGGCTCCGGAGAGGAACCCCCCCCGTTCGTCCTCAACGGCGCCCAGGCGCAAGCCGACCGCATTCTCCGGTCCCTCCCAGACAGCCGCGTGGCTCGCGCTGCGCTGGCTCCCGTCATCACGCCAGAGAGGCTGACCCCCCCCACCAAGCCCGAGCCCGCGGCGCCCGCGACGGGTCGGGGCCCTGAGCCGCAGCGCGGTCCGCGGCCGAGCGTCGACCGCACCTCGCCGTTCGTGTCCCCGGCTGCGAGCAAGCGGGAGGTCGACGCGCTCCCCCCCACGCGCTCGATTCACTTTGGCCCAACGCCCAGCCTGGGGCGCGTCCCCGGTGCCGCGCGGACGGGCGGCGGTCCGGTCGCGAGCCCCGCCGGCGTGGCGACGCGGCACTCGCGCGCCGGCGAGCGGCAGCGGGGCAGGCGCGCGCGGCGGCACCCGCAGGCGGAAGCCGTGGTGCGCAGCACCTTGCGCACGCAGAAGAGCGCCGGGAAGGGCCTCGCGCGGGGCAAGTCCGGCACCGTGTCGGTACACGACGGTGCGGGTGCGGAGCTGCGTTCTGCGCTGTCCAGGGCCCAGCAGCAGCAGCCACCTGCTCGCCAAGCAGAGAGTGCGAACTCGGACCTGTCTGGTGCGGTCTCGCCGGTCGCGTAGAATCGTGGGTCATGAAGACGGCGAGGTCGCGCCGGCTGCGGCCAGGCGTGACGAGCGGTAAAACAAGGAGCAAATCCGAAGAACGAAAACAAAGATGACAGGGACCAGCGTTGCTCTGAGGAGTCCCAGGAACTCCTCCGACTGTGCGAACATCGAAAATCGAAAAGCGAAGGACGCGCCCGCGGAGCCGCGCAGAGCGGCCCTGAAGGACGCGGCCCCCCCTTGATGGGCCAAACGCACCACCACCCACTGCGGAAAGTGACGCACGTGATTCCGCTCAGCGGCCAGCCACGGCCGGGACAGGCTATCTCACGCGCTGAATTGTGAGCCCTCCCATGCTCTCTGTCAGCCACGAAGCGGGCCCACCTGCCACTCGCGGACTGCACTTGAGGCTCGACTGCATTAACAGGGCGACTCGCGCGACACGAATCGACCCGCCCCTCCGCCAGCGTTATAACATCGCCGTCCTCGGCGCACGGCGCACGGCGCCGCCCCCGCCCCCGTCCGTCACGCGATGAGGTTGTAGATGTACGCCGCCAGCCCCAGCAGCACACACACGAGGATCACGTCGATGCAGAAGTTCCGCGAGCTCCGCACGCTCCCCAGCACCTCCTTCAGCCGCCGGTTGTTGTTCTTGAGCGTCGAGTGCGCCTCGTCCACCCGCTCGTCCAGCGCGTCCAAGATGGGGTTGCCGCGCGCCAGGGCGTCCTCCTGCGCCTTCGCGACCTCCTTCAGCTCGTCCACGCCGCGCCCGATGCGCTCCAGGTGCTTGTCCTGCCGGTTCTTCGACGCGTGCCACTCCGCGCGGAACTCCATCGCCTCGGGCGTCGCCTCGTAGTACGCCGCGTCGTACTCCTGCGCCCCCTCCATGTTGATCGTCACGTCGCCGTGCTTCCGCCCCTTGCCGAACGGCTGGCCCGGCGCGCCCTGCTGCGGCCGGACCGGCCGGAGCGGCGTCGCTGCGCAACAAGAGCGGCGGGGTGCATGAGATGAGATGCGGCGCAGGGGGATGGTGCGGGGGCGGGGCGGCGGGAGGGGCCGGAGCCGCGGCGACGCGGAGGCGGGTGGCTCACGTCCTGCGTTGGTGCCGTCGGCGATGTTGCCGATCTCCTGCACGAGCTGCGAGATTTGCACGGTGCGCTGCTGCACCATTTGCGGGGTGATGCCGCGGCCCTTCTTGAGGAGCTTCTGGAGGCGCGGGACCTCGATCGTCGTCAGGTTGTTCTTCGCGCGCCGCAGCTCCGCGTACCCCGTGGCCTTGGCCGCCTGGTTCTGCTCCGCCGAAACCTCCACCGCACGCTGCACTCCACGAGGCGGGCGCGCGCGGACCGGCGTGGGCAGAGGCGGCGACGCGGCGCCCCCCCGCGACGCCACGGGTCCACGCGAGCCGCGCGTGCATCCACGCGGGGGCGAGCGGCGGCAGGGAGCGCGCGGCAGCCCGGGCTGTGCAGGCAACGAAGAGAAACGGTCTGGGCGACTGCGGGCGGCGCCACGTGGCCGCAGGCCCCCGCGCGGGACAGGAGGGGGGCGTGAGGCGCAGGCGACGCTGGGGCGCGTCGAATGCGGCGCGGCAGCCGCGGCTGGCTCGTGCGCGCCTCAGCGCAAGCGTGGCGCAACGAGGGCGCTCTCCCACACAGCGCGCAGGTCGGAGGTCCCCGGGAAGCGCGGGACAGCGTGGGACAACGCATGTGCAAGAAGAAACGGCCGTCGGGCATCGAAATTCGGGGTCCAGGCGGGCGTGCGCGGCACGCGTGCTCCTCGAGGGGAGGGCGGGTGTCCGGGCGCACGCGGCAGCACAGGCGCTCGTGCCGCGCAGGGCAGCGTGGAAGGAGCGTCGTGGTGGGCGCGTGCCTGGTTGAGGTGGTCGATTTGCGTCCGGATCATGTGCAGTTCGCTCATGAAGGGATCGTCGCTGTTCAGAAGGCGCTCCTTCGTGTGGTCCACGTCATATTTCGAGTACTTCCCAATCAACTGCTTCGACCGCAGACTGATGGTCGACAGGTTGACCGCCATCGTGCCCGCGTTCGCGCCTCTACCGTGCGGAACCGGCCGCTCTAGTGCTCAGTGCTTGAGCAGGCCCGCTCACGCGCTGGGGCTGCCGAGCGGGCGTCCAGCCCCTCACGGACAGGCTCGGCGGGCAAGGCGTTCCTCCCAGCTCCCGGGAAACTGCTGCCCCCGGCTTCCAGGCCCACGCGGCGCCCCAACGTGCGGAAAAGCGACCCTAGCTGTCTTCGACGAACCTCGGGGCAAATGTCGCGCGGCTCGCAACGTCTGCGCTTGCGGTTCGTGGTCTGGCGCGGCGGCGTGCGGCGCGCGGTCAAAGCGCGCCACGCCCTCGCACGGCGGAGGTCCCGGCTGACGTGTGATGAGCGCGTGCATCTTCTGGCAGACTGGTGCCTCCGACTCCCGCCCCCAATCCCGGCGCCCTTTGCGCTCGGGCCGCGGCACTAGGCGTCAGTGACGGTCTGTGCCGGTTGAGGAGCAAGTTGACCGCTGGTGACCCATCGCCGAAGGTTGGAAGCAGAGGCGAGTGGCTTTTTGGGATCGCCGCGGCGCCGGGAGACGCGCGCCGGCCGCTGGCTGCGCAGGTGATGGCTGGACAGCGCTGTTGATGGTTGCACCGCTTGGCATTTGAGCACGCGAGCGCCGGCGTGATGCTGAAGAGGAGGGCTGCTACGCGCCGCAAGGACGCCCTGGGCGGCGCGTCCATCTCCAGCTGGACCGACATCACGAAGGCCGTCTCGTCGCCGAACATGATCGAGCGGAGGTTCAGCAACGGGGACACGTACATCGGAGACTGGTCAGACGGCCAGGTGCGCGCCACGTTCGCCCCTGGCACTTCCGCAGCCGCGCGGCACCTCGCGCGCCCGCGAACACCTGAATCGCCCGCCGCCGCGTGCCGGCTCGCGCACGGGCCACAATACGCGCGCCGCGCATCGGCTGCTGCCGCACCGCGCGTCCTACGCGCCGAACGTGCTCAGCCCGGTGCCTTGGCAAGGGGCGCGCGCTGCACGTGGGACTCCGCGCCCGCGGGGGCCTCGGTGCCGCGATGTTGACGTCTGCGCCCTCCGTGCCTCGCCTGGCCGCTTTCCCTCGCGGGAAACGGGCGACGCGCGAGCCAGGGCCCCACATTGTCTCGCGCCCTGCCCTGCCAACACACCGCGCCCAGAGCACTCGCCTGCGCGGTTCCGCCGCCGCGGCACGTTTCACCGGGCAGTGTGCCGTCGCTGGACGCTCGGCTCGCCGCTCCACGCCCCGGGAGCCGGCTCGGGCCCACGGCCAGTACCTCGACCATCCTTTTTCTTCGCGCCCCGCTGCGCCGCGCAGCCGCATGGATCCGGAACGTACTCCTGGAAGGACGGAGCGAAGTACGTGGGCGACTGGCATGAGGGGGAGAAGCACGGAGAGGGCGAATACATCTGGCCGAGCGGCGCTCGATACAAGGGGGACTGGTGGCACGGATGCATGCACGGCGTGGGGACCTACACCACTCCAGGCGCGCCGCCCGCCCCCCGCGACCCCGCGCGCGTCCGCCGAGCGCTGGCCCGCGCCGGGCGGCAGCCGTCGACCCTGGCCCCACCCTCTGCGGCACCATGCTGACGTGCGTTCGTGCGGCGCAGGCGGCGGCGTGTACGAGGGCAGCTGGGCGCTGGACCTCAAGCACGGGCTCGGGAAGAAGGTGTTTGAGAACGGCGACGTGTACAGCGGGCTGTGGCGCGAGGGGCAGCCGCACGGCCCCGGCACGTACAAGTGGGCGTCTGGGAACGAGTACGCGGGGGACTGGGCGGGCGGGCAGATGAACGGGTACGGGACGTACGTGTGGAGCACGGGGGAGAAGTACGACGGGGAGTGGCTGGACGGCAAGGAGCACGGGGAGGGGGTGTTTACACGCCCCGACGGGTCGCAGTTCGAGGGGCTGTGGTTCTACGGGCAGAAGCACGGGATCGGGATCTACCGCCCGCCGCCGGAGCACCGCTTCGAGAAGGTGCGCCCGCGCCCGCGCCGCGGGGCCGGCGTGCTGCTGCGCGGCAGGAGTCCCGCTTACAAGTGGTCGTCGCGCCCGGTGCTTGCAGGACCCGCAGGAGCGCGCGGAGGGGATCGAGGGCGTGGGGCGAGTGACGCGCGTGGCGCGGGCGTCGCGGGCGTCGCGGGCGTCCTCCGAGGACGAGGTGTCACAGGCCCACGGGAGCCCCGTCAGCCCGTCACGCCGGCGACGGAAGTCGGTGCACCACACCGTGGCGCCCACGCCGAAAGGCCGCGAACGTACGCCCGTCCCCGTCGCACCGCGTCGTGCAGCGCTGGGTCGTCTTCGTGCCCCTGCAACACCATTGCCTGCTTGCCTCGTCGCGACCACCATCGGTTCCCGCGGTGGGTCGTTGCTTGCAGTGTCGCCGAGTGCGGAGCTAGCGGAGCGATCCGCGAGCGACGCCGTGCCGTCCGCGGTGCGCGACCCGCCAGACGTGGACCTGACGACGGACGGGGGCGCGGCGCTGCGGCGCGGGCTCCACCGCACGACGCAGGCGGGCGGCCCCACGCTCGCGGGCGGTCGCGTCGTGGTGCGGCAGTACAACATGGGCACGTTGCTGCACGAGCGGCAGATGCCCGCGCGGTCGGTGCCCAAGGTGGTCAAGATCCGCCGCAAGCACCGCCGGCAGGTGGCGCGGCAGAACGCGGGCGACGTGCCAACGCAGGGCATTCAGATCTACAAGGGCCACTCGTCGTGGTCGCTGATGTGCTCGCTGAAGGTCGGCGTGCTGTACAGCGTGGGCGGCAACGTGCAGCAGCGCTTCGTGCCGCGCCTGGAGCCGCGGCACTTCACGGAGAAGACCAAGGTGCTGTTCCCGAAGCGCGGGTCCCAGGTGACGCCGCCGCACTCGGGCCAGGACTTCAAGTGGAAGGACTACGCCCCCGCGGTGTTCCAGAAGCTGCGCGAGTGCTTCGACATCAACCCCTCGGACTACCTGGTGTCGCTGTGCGGCGCCGAGGCGCTCCGCGAGCTCCGCACGCCCGGCAAGTCCGGCTCGGTGTTCTTCCTCTCGTCCGACCTGCGCTACTTCGTCAAGACGGTGTCGGCGGTGGAGTACAGCCTGCTGATGGAGATGCTCCCGCAGTACACGGAGCACGTGCGGCACTACCCGAACACGCTCATCTGCAAGTTCTTCGGCCTGCACTCGGTCAAGCCGGACGGCGGGAAGAAGGTGCGCTTTGTGGTCATGGGCAACCTGTTCAACACCGACCTCAAGATCCACACGCGGTACGACCTCAAGGGCTCCACGCACGGACGCTTCACGAAGAACCCCACCGCGACGTCCACCCTCAAAGATCTCGACCTCACCGAGTCCTACGTCCTCGAACCACGATGGTGCGCAACCCTGATGCTGCGAGCGGAGCGACGCGCACGCCCGGCGCTGAGCGATGGCGCGCAGTGACGCACGCGTGCCCGCGTCGACTGCGCCGCGCCTCTCCCGCCCCCGCGCGAGCGCCCCGTGCGCCCCCGCGTTGTGCAGGCAAGAGCGGCTGCTGCACCAGCTGGAGCGGGACACGGAGTTCCTCGCGCGCATGAACATCATGGACTACTCTCTCCTCCTCGGCGTCCACTCCGACGGCCCCCACTCCGGCGGCCCCCTGACGCTCAACCGCGTGTCCCCGCAAGGGTCGCTGCCCTCGGGCGTGGACCGCGGCACGAGCACGCGCGTGCCGTCCATGACCGCCGCCTCCGTGGTGACCGGTGCCGGGGCAGAGAGGGACATGCCGCGCACCACCGCCGGCACGTTCGAGCCACCCACGCCCGCGGGAAACCGGGAGGTCATGCAGTCGTGGACGCGGCCGCGGCGCGACCCGTCGCTGGTGACGCGGCATGGGCAGCCGAGCGAGAGCGACGTGCTGAGCCCCACGACGCCCACGCGCGGCCCCGCGGGGCGGGCGTCGTTGGAGTTCTCTCACACCAAGACTATGGCTGCGCAGGCCCAGGAGCTCCCGCTGTGGCCGGGGGACCCCATGCACTGGTCGCTCGCGGACGCGACGAACGAGGAGGACCTGGCGCGGCTGCTCGACGACATCGGGTTCCACCGGTGGCGGAAGAAGAAGGGTCTGTGGAACAAAATGCGGCGCAACTACCAGGTGCAGCGGCTGCCGCAGGGTGCGACGGCCGTGCCCGCGCAGGCGAACGGCCCCGTCTCGGGGAAGGTCGGGGACCGCGCGACGCGGACGGGCGGCGAGGACACGCGGCACAGCGCGCTCCAGGGCACGACGGCGGCGCGGCAGTCGATGCTGGACTCGCGGTCGAAGAAGATGCTGATGCCCGCGGCGCAGCAGGACGCGCCCGCGGTGCGGCCGAACGGCCCGCGGAACGAGTACGCGGACGGGGACGTGTTTTTGCCGCGCGGGGAGATGCTGGCCACGGACATGCTCAACTTGGACCTGGGGTACACGTCGGTGCGGCTCGGGAACAACATGACGGCGGTCGCGGTGGACGCCAAGGGCGCGGTGCTCGGGCCCGTCGTGCTGTACATGGGGTGCGCGCCCACACACACGTCTGCTGCGCCGCAGGTCGCGTCCTGCGCTGCCGCCATCCTCACGGCCTCGCTCCCTCTCTCCCGCACCCGTGCAGCGTGATCGACATTCTCCAGACGTACAGGACGCGGAAGAAGCTCGAGCACCTGTTCAAGAGCATGGTGTCGGACGGGAACAAGATCAGCGTCATCCACCCGCGGAAGTACGCCAAGCGCTTCATGGAGTCGATGCGCAAGACCTTCCCTGTGTCCATCCCGGGCGTGCAGGCCCCCCTCATGCCGATGGACACCCTCCTCACGCAGGGGTCCATCGCGCTGCACTCGCGCTTCACAGCGGCCGCCGCGTCGCCAGGCGCCAACGGCGCGCCAGTGGGCTTCCAGACCGTCGCGGGGACGGTTCAGAAGGACGCGCGCGAGTCCTCTGGGGCCTCGCACTTGCAGGACCTCGACGAGTCGCAGGACGAGACGCAGACCCCGCAAAAGCCGGAGACGCAGCGGGGGCGCCGCAGCCCCGCGCTCGCGATAGAGCTGCCGGGGGGCGGCGCCGGGAACAAGCAGGCCCTGCGCGCGGTGTAGACATGCGCGAAACACACACTGCAGCGACGCTACACTCGGGCTGTGAGGCCTCCTGTTGATTTGCGGCGATTCCCACTTGTCATGGCGCACACATACCGCCGCTATCCTCCCCCTCGGCCACCCCTGTTCTTGGCCAGCGAGGCCCATGGTCAGCGCTGTTGTTTCCTGTCGTGCATCACCCTCAGCAACGCCTCGTGCGCGACGGTGATTACACGCCATGCGCTTCGCAGAGCGTCCGCCGCCTAGCCCGCGTCGCCGCCGTCCGTGCTCGCCCCCGCGTCGAGGCCCAGCAGCTCGCGTTCCAGCTCCCGCAAGCGCCCCACCTCGGTGCCGCCCCTGCGCCCCAACCCCATCTCCTCCAGCTCCCGGGACCAGTCATCCGGCCCGCTCGTGTCCAGCGCAATGCCGCTCTCCTCGGCGCCTGACGCGTCCCCGCCGGGCTCGCGCTCGCTCTCGAGACTCGACTGTGTGGGGGGGTCATCCAGCGCTGACACGTTGTCGTCCGAGTCCGACCCAGGCGCGTCCGCGCCCGTCGCTCGCACCTCGCGCTGCAGCCTCTCCGCCGCACGCCGCACTCGCCCGCTGCTCGGCGTGCCCGGGGGCGACCCAGCGCGCCCTCCACCTGCCATCGCATCCCCTGCGGCAGCCGTCGCGGCCCGCGACGTCGCCAGATCCGCCAGCCGCGCGCGCTCGCGCGCCAGCGCCACCTCCAGCCGCTCGATGTCAGCCGTGAGCGCGCCCCGCATCTCCGCCGCCCGCTTCGTCGCCTCCGTCCGCAGCGCCTCAGCAGCCCTCTTCTCCGCCTCCAGCCGCGCGTACGCCTCCTCGAGCTCACCGCGCCGGCCCTCAGCCGCCGCCAGCTCAGCCCGCAGCTCCGTGATCCGCTCCCGGGCGGCAGCGGCGCGGTCGTCTGCCGCGGCAGCAGCGCGCCGTGCGTCGCGCACTCCCTCCTCCGCCGCCGCGAGCTCGCGCTCCAGCTGCGCCGCGCGCGCCGTCTGCCGCCGCACCTCGGCCTCCGCGGGCGCACCGCTCGCCGCGGCCCTCGCCCGCGCCTCGATCGCCTCCGCACGCGCCTGCGCCGCTGTCGCGCGCAGCGCGTCCGCCTCCGCGGCCAGCTCGCGCGCGCGCTGCTGCTCAGCGGCGAGCTCGGCCTCCGCGGCGCTGATTTGCGACTGCAGCCGCCGCGTGCCTGCGCGCCACGCCTCGCGCGCCGCGCCGAACTCCCTGTCGTGGTGCGCTTGCATTTCGTCGCGCACGCTCTGCACGACGCCCGGGAGGGCCTCGAGCGACGCACGCGCCTCCTCGCACGCCTGCTCCGCGTGCGACAGCCGCAGGGTGAGGTCCGAGCAGCGCTGCGTGGACAGCGCCTCGGCGGCGCGCGCTGCCTCCGTGTCTGCCTGCAGCGCCTCCGCGGCCCGCCGCCAGTGGTCGGCCTGCGCCTGGAGGTGCGCGAGCTGCCCGAGAGCCTCGGCCGCGGCCGCGTTGAGCTCGCCGACGCCGTTGTACGCCGCCGCGAGGCGCCTGCGCAGCTTCTCGGCGCGCCGCGTCGCCGCCTCCGCCGCCGCACGCAGCCGCGCCGCCTCCGCGCGCTCGTCCGCGAGCTTCTGCCGCAGGATGCGCGCGGCCTTGATGGCCTCCCCTCCGGACTGCACCGCGCGCTCGTGCATCTTCTTCGACCGCTCGGCGTCCTTCTCCAGGGCGCGCGCCTTCTCACGGGTGCCGCGCTGCTCCCCGACGGCGTTGATGAGCCGCTCCTTGATCTGCTGGGCCTGCGAGCGCAGGTGGGGGCGCGGCACGCCGGGCGATGTGACGCGGCGTTCGGGTGCTGCGGGACGGCGCGAGGAGGGGGGATGTGTGGGGTGGCGCACCTCAGCTGCGGTGGCGACCGCGCGAGCGGTGAGCTGCGCACCAGCCTCGACGGCGTCGCTTTCGATGACGTGGCAGCCTGGCACGGATCCGCTGGAGCCGATGCCGCCAGCGACGAGGATCCTGCGGCCCACAAGCGCGGCCGCATGCGCTGCGCGGGGCTGCGGGCACTCCGACGGCGGCGCCTCCACATCCAGCGGCCGCCACATGCCGTGCCGCGTGTCGAACGCCCACACGTCGTTCAGGTAGCTCTGACCGTCGTACCCGCCGTACAGCAGCACGTGCCGCCCGACCAGGACCAGCGCATGCTGCCGGCGCGGGGGGGGCGACGGTCCACGCGGGTCGACGCGGGACCACTGCCACGACTCGGTGTCGAGGACGTGCATGTCCGAGAGGTGCTCGCGGCCGTTGAAGCCGCCGTGCAGGAACACCCGCCCGTTCCCCGCTGCCATGGCGTGCCCGCGTCGGTGCGGGGGGGGGTCCCCGCGGATGTCGGGCCGCCACCACCGCCGGTGCGCGGGCGTGTACACGGCCGTGTCGTTGAGGTGGCCGTGCACGCCGTCCGGGCCGTGCACGGCGCCCCCGCGGCTGCAGTACCCCCCGAACATCACCGCCACGCCCGACCTGACGTCAAAACACACCCCGTGGCCCGCCCGCCCGGCAATGCCCTGCATCGGGACCTCCTCCCACGTTGCAGTCGGCTCGCTCGCACCGTCCGCGTGCTCCGCGATGTGCAGCAGGAAGCTGTCGTTCCGTTCCCGCGTCCCGTCAAAGCCGCCCACGACCAGCACGGTGTCGGCCCCGACAGCGCACGACGCGTGGTCCCGCCGGGCGACAGGTGCCTCGCCGTGGACCGCGGCGCGCCGCCAGACCCACTCCCCCCCCGGCGCGTCGGCGTCCAGCGCGCCCCCGGCCAGCGTCAGGTCCACGGAGGCGCGCACGGGGCCGTCCGCGGGCCCCACAGCCGGTGCGGCGCCCGAGTCGACCGTCGTGACCTCGACGGTCGCCACGGGCTGCCAGCGCAGCAGCCACACGTCCGTCAGCCACGTCTGCTGCGTCATGCCGCCAAACAGGACCGCGTGCCCCATGGCCCGACGCCGCCACTCCCTGACGACGGTGCACCCGCCGCTGACCGACTCGGAGCGCAGCGCTGGCGCCGCGGCCGCGCCGTCGCCCTCGGTGCCGGGCTTGAGCGGCAGCCACGCGCACGTGAGCCTCTCGCGTGCCGTGGGCTCCTCGCCCTCCGCGCGCAACCGCCGCCAGCGCAGCGACGTGCCCAGCAGCGACGCCGAGGGCGCCAGCGCTGCGCCAAGCACCGCCGTCGCCTCCGCCTCCGCGGCGCGCGTCGTCGCCGCCTGCGACGCGCTCCGCGCTGCGTCGCGCTCCGCCTCCGTCTGCGCCAGCCGCGACGCGAGCGACGACGCCTCCTGCGCCGCCGTCGCCGTTGCCGCGTCGCTCGCCAGCAGCCGCCACGCCCCCAGACACCGCGCCCGCACGCGTCTGTCGCGCGCGGCCACGGCGGCGCGCCCCAGCTGCTGCAGCCGCGCATTCGCACGCGCCTCATCGCGCCAGCGCTCGACGCACGCGCGCAGCGTCCGCAGCCGTCGCGCCTCGAGGTGCCTCGCGAGCGACGCCTCGTTCGCCCGCGCGCGCGCCGCGCAGTCCGCCCACGCGCCGAGCACGCACGCCGCGCGCTCGTGCTGCTTCCGGCGCACGTGGCGGGCCGCG
This sequence comes from Pedinophyceae sp. YPF-701, assembly GCA_916048055.1. NCBI lineage: Eukaryota > Viridiplantae > Chlorophyta > Pedinophyceae > Pedinophyceae sp. YPF-701. Next base: position 1,012,356 of record CAJZHL010000012.1, on the reverse strand, counting down.
GCCGTCCGCAGCGCCCGCTCGTGCGCGGTCCACGCGCTCCACGCGCCCAGAGCCGCGCGCGCGACCTCCGCGGCCCCCTCGGCGCACCGCCGCACACACACCCCCCGCACCACCTCCCGCCGCGCCGCAGACGTCCCCGCAGCGTCCCGCCAGCCCCGCAGCAACCTCTGCAGCCGCTCACGTCGCCACGTGTCGCGCAGGTAGCTCTCCCGCGCGCGCAGGTCCCTGCGCGCCGCCGCGTGGTCCCTCCACGCACACAGCGCCCGCCGCCGCACGTTGCGGGCCAGCTGCTGCCGCGCCGCAGCGCACACGGCCTCTTCGTCCCTCCGCAGCGGCGCGTGCGTCTCCGCGGCCAGCTCACGCCACTCCCCGAACACCGCCTGAAGGGTCCGCGCGCGGTGCCGCGCCGCCGCGGCCGCCCCCATCGCCCGCAGGTGGCGCGCACACGCCGTCGACTCCGCCCACGCCCGCAGCGCGCCCGCGCGCGCCGCTCCTCCGCCGCCGCGCGGAACTTCGCGACCCGCCGCCGCGTCGCCGCCTTCGCGCGCGCGCGGTCCCGCCACGCGACGAACGCGGCCCCCACCACCGCGCTCTCCCACGCGTCCTCCTCGGCGCTGCGCTGGATGCTCTCGAGACGCTGGATGCGCTGCCGGGCCGCCCACCGCTGCCACGCGACAAAGCACTCCGCCGTCGCCGCGGCCGCAGCCCTCCGACGCTGCGCGGGACACGGCGGGAGCGCAAAGCCGGTAACGGCAGGCACAAGGCAGCGACACAGTGCGCGCCCGCGAGCGCGTGACGCGGGGCCCGCACCTGCTGGGCCAGGAGGAGGTTGCCCTGCCGCCGCAGCCGCTCCTCGTGCATGCGCGTCGCGATCGCGTCCTCGGCGTGCTCCGCGAGCGCATCGAACGCCCGCCGCAAGCGCTGCCGCCTCCCCCACCGCGCCGCCTGCGCCTCTCTGCGGTCCTCCGCCAGCTGCGCCCTGCACGAACCGGCCGCGCAGACGCCCTGGCGTCAGCCTAGACCGAGGTCGGCGCGACCGCAGGCGGTCATCAGCGCGCGGGGGGTCTCACCGGACGTCATAGTCCAGCTGAAGTCGCAACATTTCGCCCTGTAGCTGGTGCTCCCTGCGGTCCGCGACGGCGCGCGCCTCCTCGAGCTCCTTGCTCGCCGCCGCGCGCTCGGCCTCCCGCGCCCGCTGCGCCGCTAGGCGCGTCGTCTCCTCCTGTTGCAGCACCTGCACGGCCGCACGACGAAGGCACGGCGCGTGAGTGATCCGGGAGCGAGCCGCAGGGTCCGCTATGGACCCCGGCCGTGAACACGCTGCTCGGTGCGGCGCGCGCGACGTCGCTCGCCGCGCGAGAGCGCCCGAAGCATCTCGTCAGTTGCACGCGTGCCGAAACCAGGCCCTCGGCGCGGCCTCGGCGGCGCGTCGCATCATTTTCGCGCTCACGCGTGAGATACACGTGCGCAGCGGACCTGTACGCGGAGTTCCGCGGCCTCCTTCGCTGCGGCGTCGCGCTCTTCTTGCAAGCGCAGGACCGCGCGGTTCTTCTGCATCTCCCACGTTCCGCCGTGCCCGTACGTCGCAGTCGCGTCCGGCTCGCGCGTGAGCGTCACCGCGCCCGCGGGGCCGCGCCGCAGCGCCGGCGGCAGCACGGGACCTTCGCGCGGCACCTCAATCATCACCACCTCCGGCGCGTACCCGCGCGGGCGCTCGTGCCCGTGCGGCGGCGCCTGCGCCTGCGCTTCGTGCGACACCGCCATCGCGCCAGCTCGTCCGTGCGATCCACGCGCGGAACACTGCGCTGCGTACCCACCACCCGCGGCGCCCGCAGCGCCCCGACGCACACCTGCGAGCGCAGTCCGAGCGGGACGTGCTGCCTGTTGGATACCTGAGGTCGCGGCGGGGCGGCGGACCGCCGTGCGCGTCCCCGCACCCCGCAAAACCGGCGCTCGGGCTCCGTGCTGTGTTTTGGAACCGGGGTGGCGGGAGGTGCGAGGGCCCGCTCGACGCGGCTACGGGACGCGGCGGCGCGCCGGGCAGGCCAGCGGGGCGGCGGTTCGGCCGCCCGAGCGGGCGCGCGGGCCGCGGACCTGCGGCCTGAGCGTTCGTGGCAACAGCGCAGTGGGCCTCCGCGCAGCTCTCTGTGGCGTCCGAGCGCAGCCGTGGGCGCGTGCCCGGCCGAGCTTGACCGAGGCTGCCCCGGGGAAGGCGCCGCACTGCCGCGGGCAGGCGCGGGGGCGCGCAGATCTCGCGACGGCCCCCTGGCTCCTGCAGGTGGAGGTAGAAGTGGGGCAGTTGGAGCTCGTGGGTCCGCGCGGGGGGGGCACGACGGCGCGGCGGGGCGCGCGGGGGACGCATCGTTTCGACTGGCCGCATTTGGCGCTGTCAAGGTCACGTAGGAAGCATGTCTGACGCCGAGAAGGATCAGGTTGCCCAGGAGCAGCCCGCTGAGGAGGTGCGCTGGCGGCCCGCGCGCCCCGCCCGCCCCCGCCGCGCCTCCCATCTCCAGGCAGCTCGCGCGGGCCCCCAGCGCCGGCGACGTCGCGTGTCCGCGTCCCGGGCGCCCTGGTGTAACGACTGCGCTTCACGGGATCCTGCCTCGCCGGTGCGCCGCGCAGGAGACGCCCGCCGCCATCGAGGCGAAGGAAGAGGAGCCGGCCACCGCGGGCAAGAGGAGCCGCGAGGAGGAGCAGGAGGAGGACGACGAGCCCGCAACGAAGAAGCCAGCCGTCGCTGCCGACGAAAAGGTGAGCCTGCCGCCGCACCGCCCGCGCCCGCGCGCCAGGGCGCACCCTCAGCTCACCAGCGCGCACCTGCGCCGCCCCCAAGCCCCAGGCAGAGCAGGCCCGCCCGGGCGCCCCGGCCCTTTGCCTGCACGGCCCTCCACCGCGCTCCCGTGGCCGTTTCCGGGCCCGAGCGACGATTATACACGCCGCGCCGGATCCTCCACCTCGGCCGCGACCCCCTCGCGCGCCGCCGGGCCCGCACACCCCCCGGACCCCCGCCCCGCGCTCCCGCCCGGAGCCCGCGTGCTGGCCACGCCCTCCCTCCCGGACCGCCGCGGCGCCGCCCTGAGCGAGGTATAAACTCGCTCCGCCCGGGCGCACGCGTGTCGGACACGCCGTCCGCGGCGCCGCGCACGCTCAGCCGGGCCCCCCTCCCCACGGGGGGTCCTGGAGTGCGCTGGGCGGGGCGGGGCGGGGCGGGGCGCGGGCGGGCCTAGGGGCGGCGCGCGGGCGCGTCGCGCGCAAAGACGGGACCCGCGGACACGCTTCATCGCCGACATACCCTACTTTGCATGTTAGCCTAGATTCTTTGCTGCCCTAGAGGAGCAGCGGGTGGAGAACTGACGCCATGGCGGGGAGAGATTCATCCCCTCCTGCGCCTGCGCCGCAGGATGCGAGCCCTTCGGCCGTTGACGACGCCCGGGCGCGGGCGATGGCGATCGCGGCCGCGTACCAGGCGCCGCAGGGTGGCGCTGGGGGCGACGCTGGTCCTGCCGAGCAACCCGACGCGGACGCGGCTGCCGGCGCTGCCGGGGCGAACGAGAAGGTTATTTACGTCTCGTCCAGTATGATCGGCAAGGTCATCGGCAAGGGCGGCGAGAACCTGCGGCGCGCCCAGGCGATGTCAGGTGCGCGCTCCGAGACGCTCCCGCGCGCCCGCAACGCGCCGCGAGCCGTGTATGCGGCGTCCTCTACGTCGGCTCGACTGAATTCGACGCTGCCGACCCTGAAATAGGGCGTTTCAGCGCCCGGATACGACGCGAACACGCCAGGCCCGCAGAAAGTTCCTCGCGCGCGCGTCCGAGCGCCAGGGCTTCCACGCCGCGCCCTCCCGCGAGCCCGATGTCGTGACTCCCTCGAATCCGGACGCGTGCCCTGGCGCGTGACCCGCTCCCCCCCTGGGCCTGAGACGTCCAGGTGTCGAGGGCTGAGCTGCGCACAGGGCCCAGATGACTGACGATTTTCCCTCGTCCGTGGTGCTCGCAGGAACTCGGATCGACGTTGATCATGAGGACACCGAGGGAGCCCAGCGTCGCGTCACCATCAAGGGCGCCACAGCCGAGGCCGTGGCGAAGGCCGAGGAAATCATTCACGACTATTCCCGCGAGGGCACGGGCGAAGGCGATCTAGAGGAATTCATGCCCTGTCCCAAGGTGCGTCGCGGCGAACCGCGCAGCCCCCCCCAGGCTGCGCCCCGGCCAGCGACCCTATCGTCCAGGGTCCCCGACGCTCGGCCGCGGCCCTGCCAAAGCCGCGCCGGTCGACCCCGAACTCCGCTTCATTGGCAGGAGCCGGCCCACCGCTCGAATGTGCACGGCTCGGCCGGGCCTACGCCGCCCACTGCGCAAAGCGCTCACAGCTGCTCTTTTCGCCCCGGCGCTCGCGCAGGAGATGGTGGGACGCATCATCGGACGCGGCGGCGAGACCATCATGACCCTGCAGCGCATCACGCGCTGCAAAATCGACATCAAGCAGGACATGCCGGAGCCCGAGCCTCGGCAGATTCAGCTGCGTGGGCCCGCCTCGGCCGTGGGCGAGGCCCGGCACTGGCTGGACAAGCTCCTCGGCGACCCCAGCCTCGCGCCCGTCCAGGAGCTCATGAAGTACGCCATGTCCCTCGGCGGCTCCGCGCTCGCCGGGGAGGGCGCCGGCACGCGCATTGTGCCGTGCCCCAAGGAGAGCGTGGGGCGCATCATCGGGCGGCAGGGCGCCACGATCAAGGACCTGCAGGCGCACTCCGGCTGCCGCATCCAGATCGACCAGTCCACGGAGCCGTGCAGCGTCACCATCACCGGCCCGCCGCAGGGCCTGGAGCGCGCCGCGCGCATGATTGAGGACGTCCTCAACGGGGTGCGCGGCGTCGTGCCGCCCGCGGGCGGGTACGGCGGCGGGTACGGCGGCGGGTACGGAGCGCCCGGCGGGTACGGCGGCGGGTACGGCGGCGGGTACGGCGCCCCGGCCGCGGGTGGCTACGGCGCTCCGGCGGGCGGCGGCTACGGGGGCGGGTACGGCGGCGGGTACGACCAGTACGGCGGCGCCGGCGGGTACGGCGCTGCGGCCGGCGGGTACGGCGGGGGCGCCGCGGGCGGGTACGGCGGGTCGGCCGGCGCCGCGGGCGGGTACGGCGGCGGCGCTGGCGGGTACGGCGGCGGCGGGGCCGCGGCGGGCGGGTATGATCCTTCGGCGTACGGGCAGGGCGGCGCCGCTCCCGCTGCGGCGGCGTCGTCTGTCTGGCAGACTTGCAAGGACGAGTACGGCCGGACCTACTACTACAACTCGCAGACGCAGACCAGCCAGTGGGAGAAGCCGGCGGGGATGTAGGCGGGAGGGCGCGGGGCGGGGGAAGACGACGAGGACGGTTCGCACTCCAGACTGCCGCTGGTGCCCGCACTTCGCCCTGCCGTGGTGTCCTGCGCACCTGCATTCGACACCTGGACCTGGCCGTGCTTGCGCCGCGCGCTGAGACTGGCTGGAGACGTGCTCTGCTCTCGGATGGATTGGAATGCTGAGTGCCCTGCTGCCGTGACGCGCGCGCATGCACCTGGCTTGCGTGGAAGTACAACTACACAGCCTTGAGGGGCGCAAACTGAAGACCTACAACAGGTGTTGGACGACTGCGGCACCGCTGACGGGGCGCCGCGCGGCCGCCAGCGCGCAATTCACTACCGCAAATCACCACTACTGCTGCTTCGGATCATCGCGAGCGCCACTGCCTGCGCGCACGCAACAACCCTCCTGCTGGGTCGAACATGGCGAAGTTCGGCGCCGCGGAATCTCTCTCTTTGCCCTCTGTTGATGTAAGCTTGCGCCACGACCGTCGCCCCCGCGTCACCGCGCAAAGTCCCCGCACCCAAGGGAGTGTCCAGCGGCCAGGTCGCGCCCAACCGCGACGCGTCCAGCGCGTATTACGAATCACAGGTATGAAAGTCGGCCTTCCAGGCTAGCCTCGCTGTGCGCGCACTTCGCTATGTGTCGCGGAATGGTTCTCTCCCTCCGTCGCCCGTTGCCTCTGAAACCCGAGGTCGTCCCTGCTCGACGCGGCGCCGCTCCACGCCCGCGCTCAGTCCTTGAAGTCGGACACCCCGCCCGCCGTCAGCGAGAAGGACGCCTCCGCCTCCCCCAGGTTGGGCGCGTCCACGACCTTGGCCAGCCGCTGCTCCGCCTGCACGTCGCACGGCAGACGCACTGGGCACTCACGAAGGACACGCTGCCTGCTGCAATGTCAGCTCGCGCCGGGCTCAGATCTCGCGCAGGCGGGGGTCGGAGCGCCCTGAGAAGCAGCGCGGCACGGACGCAGGGCGCGGTCCGGTGACGCACCTTGCCCTTGCGCAGGCTGACGCGGACGGTGGACGCGTGCGCGAGGACGTGGCCGCCGATGGGCTTCTTCGGGTCGACGACGAAGGTCATGCCGCCGCTCGGGTCGGACATGACGTGGTTGGTGATGACCACGGCCAGGTTGAACTCGCAGGCCAGCTTCTTCAGGCGCGCGCACATCCGGCCCAGCACCTGCTGCCGCTCGCTGAGCTCCCCGCGGCCGCAGAAGTCGTTCCTCAGCAGACCCATGATCGAGTCTGCGGGTGGCGCAGTGCACAACACAGCCATCAGCGCGTCCCGGGAGATCGGGGCCGAACGGGCGTCTGCTGGCCGCAGCTAGGGCGCAGGGGCGTAGTTCGCACCAATGACGAGGAGCTTGAACGGCTCCTCGGCCATTTTGGCGGCCACTGCGACGATGAGGTCGAGCTGGTGCTCGGAGGTGAAGGCGCGCGCGACGGCGATGTTGTCGAGCACGGCGGCGCCATCGAGGCCGAAGCGCTCCGCGATCGCGACGATCTGCTCCGGGCGGAACGTCCCCTCGGTGTCGATGAAGGCGCACTTGCCAGCGGCGCCGCCCATGTCGCTGGGCAGCTGGCACGCCACCGCCAGGGTGTGCATGAGCAGGCTCTTGCCCGTGCGGTACTCGCCGAAGACCTCGGTGATGGCCTGGGTCTCGATCCCGCCGCCAAGCACCTCGTTCAGCGCCTCGCACCCGGTCGTGATGTGCAGGATGCTTTGCATGCGCTGCAGTGCGCGGTGGCGCGGCGCGGTCACGTCAGGGGGGCGCAGCTTGCCATGATCTGCAATGATCAAGGTCAGGGCTGCTTGGCTGCGGGGGAAATGCGCGCTCACCTTCTGGTAGGCCATCGTGCCAGTGACGAAGCCGGCGCCAGGAACGAGCTTCATGGCAGCGTCGAGGGCCTTCTCGGCCTTGGCCTCGGAGATGCCCTTGACAGCGCAGATCACCTTCCTGGATGACTCAGGGCGGGGCGCGGCGTCGGGTGAGCGAGCGCCGCGCAGCGTTGCGTTCGAAGCTGCATGTCGCGAAGCGTCTCACCGCGTGTTCATGATGAGGGCCTGGCACGTGTGGAAACCACCCTCCTTGAGCTTCTTGATGTCTCCTGCGAAGAGAGCGTCGAGGCGCTGCTGTGACGCGGCGCTGCGGCGTAAGGGACCGCGCTGCGCTGTGATGGCCGGTTGCGCGCACCTGCTCCGATGCCGTGGACCGAAAGCTGATCGATCGGCACGAAGTCCGAGAACTCGTCCTCGATCGCCTCGTCCTGGACATTGTGAGCGTCGGCGTGGGCCAGCAGGCCGTCCGCGGGCAGTGCAGCCTCGACTTGTGCCATTGTGCCGTTTCTCGACTGTCTCGGCGAAGGTTTCGGGCGCGCTTCCTGCGAACAAGCAGTTCCGATATATTTCACGACGAGTAAGTTCGCTCAAGAGCGGCGCGACGGTGCGACACGGACCGTCAAGCGAGCGAACAGGCAACACACAGCAGGTCGCGCGCGACAACACCTGACGTCGCGTGGGCCAGCTCGTCGATAGATTCGGACGAGAAAAATGCGAGGCCGAAGTGCAGAGTGGCTCCGTCCGGACACGAGCCGACGCGATGGCTCGGAACGCACGAAGAGGGGTCTCTCAACTGACACCATCCAACCGGTCCGACGGCGGGCCGCGTGCGGCGCTGACCGCAGCTAGCGCGCAGCTGGCCACCACATGACGCACAGTGCCCAGCTGCGCGGCGCAAACACGCACGGCGGCCGCGGGACGCACGTGAAACAACGTCGTTGTGCCAGCGACAGTTGTAGGCTTACAACCTGGACGAACAACCTGCGCGCACCCGACGCGCTGGCCGACGCCGGCGTCCTCGACCGCCGCAGCGCATCAGTTGCCGACGACGAGGCCCGCGGGCCCGGTGGACGTGTTGGTGACGAGCGGGCGGAACCCGAGCTCGTCGGCGGGGATGCCAAACTCGGCCAGCTTGGCCTCGTAGACCCGGATGAGGTCGTTGTGCGCCTTGCAGACCTTCGCGACGTCGTACTGCAGCGCCTTGATGATGGAGTTCTTGTTCTCCAGCACCTCCTCGAGCTTCTGGTTGACCTTTTGCAGCGTGGCCGGGTCCAGGTTGGACGCGGCGAGCACCTCGGCCAGCTGGCTCTCCTTCTTCTCCAGCTGCTCCGACATCGCCTCGAGCTTCCTCTCGAGCAGCATCGACCGCAGCCCGGCCTTCTGCTGCACGTCGTAGATCGAGCGCTCGAACCGGTCGTACAGGTCGTCGCGCTCCCGCTGCACCTCCGCGAACCGCTGCTGGAGCACCTCGTTCTCCCACTCCAGGTTCTTCAGCTTCTTGTCCGCCTGCAGCAGCCGCGCCTTCGTCTGGCTCAGCGTCATCTTGTCCTTCTCGTAGTTGACCACCTGGTGCCGCAACGTGTCCACCTCCTTCCGCGCCTGCTGCAGCGGCTCCATCAGCCGCTTGTTCTCCTGAACGATCTGGTTCATGTCGCGGTCGTGCTTCGCGGCCACCTGCACGCACGCACGCACGCACACCGCGTCAGCACGCCACCCACCGCAGCACTGGCAACCGCACCGCAGCTAAGCGCACGAGCGCTCCCGCGCACGCAGGCGCGCGGCTGCGGCGTCCGGCGGGCCACTTACGTCCTTCATGCGCGCGACGTCCTCCTTGAGCGTCTTGATGAGGTCGAGGTTGTTGTGCGTGATGTCGTTGTAGTAGTTCTTGATCTCCGCGAAGGCCTTCTCGTGCTTCTTCATCAGCTCGTTGATGTGCGCGTTCTTCCGCTCCTCGATCTCGTGGATCTCCTGCTTCCGCCGCAGGTCCAGGTCGTCGCTGAGCATCTTCATCTTCTTCTCGTACTTGCGCTGCAGCTCCTTGGCGTTCAGCTCGAACTCCTGCCGCAGCTTCGTGATCTCCTTGCTCTGCTCCAGCTTGAGCTGCGAGATGATCGTCTCGTGCTCCAGCTCCTGGTCCCGCAGCTCCTGCTTCAGCGCCCGCTTGTCCTTGCTCAGCTCCACCTGCGGCAACCAACGCACCGCCGCACGAGTCGCGCGCGCTCGCGGCACGCCCAGAGGCGCAGGCGGGCGCTGCGCGTCCACGGCGCGCGGCGCGCACCTCTCGCACGCGGAACTCCTCCTGCTGCTGCTTGAGCGCGGACTCGCCGTCCGTCTTGAGCGTCGTGATGTTGCTCTGGTGCTCGTACAGCAGGTGCTTGACCTTCTGCTTGTACACCTTGATCTCCATCTGGTGCCGCTCCTCGAGCTCCTCCATTTCCCGGTCCTTGGTCCGCAGCTCCGCCTTGCGGTCCTCCAGCTCCTTCTTCGTGATCTCCCAGAACTGGCTGATCTTGTCGCGCTCCAGCTGCATGTAGTTGCGCTGCTTCTCCTCCTCCGCCTTCTCGCCCTCCAGCCCCGTCACCTTGGCCAGCAGGTCCTCCATCGACAGCACTTCGCCCGCGCCCTCGTCCGCCGCGGGCGCGTCGCCCTTCTTCCCGCCCTGCGTTGAGTCGGGGTGACGCGGGGTCGCGCGGGTGGGCGTGCGGGGCGCTGCGCGGGCCTCGTGCGGGCGGGACAGGTGCGCAGCTGCGTTCGAGCGCTCGGACGCGGACGCCGGCGAGCCAGGGCGTCGAGCGCCGCGGAGGCGCGGTCGGGGGACTCAGCGGTGCAGCGGGCGCGCCGGCAGCTGCGAGCTCTGTGCGCGGAAGCGACGAAACTGCCCGCATTCGCAGCTGGACCAGCGGGCAACATGCAGGCGTCGTTCGGCGCGGAGATTGCCGCACGGCGTCGCGCTGGGGCCAGCGTGCAGACGGAGAGGATGATCGGGCCGGGCGGGGAGCGACGCGCGCGCGCCGGGCGCGCGAGGAGCGCGCGGGCAGGCCGAGGGGGCACAGGCTCCGAGGGACAAGCCGAGGCGTCGGTGGCCTGATGGGCGCCTGGGGGCCGAGAAAGGCATCGACGGCGCTAACACGCCACGGGGATCGTGTGCAGCACGCTCACGGGGCGGGACGGTGCGGCGACGCGGTGGTTGAAGGCCGCGCGTAGGCCAGCGCATGGTCCTGGCCTCGGGACGCGCCGACAGCGTCAAGGGAAACCTTGCTCGCGGTACCATCGTCAACTTATCATTCCAACGCGTCGATGCGAGCATCGCGGGAGCGCTCGGACGCCCCTTGCGCCGCACGACGGGCGCCAACTCTGCAGCAGGTCGTCGCGCTCGAGAACGCACCTTCCCTCCCTTCTTCGGCGGCATGTTCGCGCGCCCCGCGTCCAGCCAGCAGGGACTCTGCGAGCGGTCAGCAGCCGCGCCGTCCTAGCTCCCCACTCGAGACCACGCGCGCGCAGGCTTCCTGGGCCTGAATGCCACGCTCTCTATGCCGGCAGGACAGGAGGTATACCTCCCTGACCACCGGTCCGCGTGCTACTGTGCCCGGCCTGCACCGCGGTCGCGTGCAATCTCGCGCCCGCTGCGCCGCGGTGTCGCGGGGGGCCGTGCCTGCACGCGCACAGCCGACGTGGGGCCGTGGGGCCGTTGACTCCCCCCGGCTACAACCGGGGAGGGAGCCGGCCTGATCGCTCCACGCCGACATTGACTCCGCCTCTGACGACGAGTCATCGCGTTCAGCGCGCGTTTGAGGCGTGGGAGCCGGTCAGCAGAGTTGCGCCGTGCTGTCTGCCCGTAGCATCGCGAGGGTCAATCACAGAGCGGCGCTGGGCGCCCGGCAATCGAGGAACGACATCCGCCCACGTTGGAGATAGTGAGAGACGGACGGCTTGTCGCAGCCCGGCAGCTTCGGGCTGCTTCAGGCAACTGCTGCAGCTCCGATGGCCACCTCGCGGCGCATTTGCCGGGCAGCCTGATCTGACGCACGCGGATCGACTGGAAGCACTATGACGGAGCGTGTGGACTTCAACGCGTTTCTCGAGCAGCTGCCGGCAGCCCAGTTGGAGCGCCTCTATGCATCCCGCTGGACGTCGCAGGCGGTGCTGCGCTCGCTGCCGCCGCTGGCGAAACAGTACGTGATCCGGCTGGTTCAGCTCTGTAGGAAGGCCGGGGGGGGCCGCGAGGACGTGTCCATGGCCACCCTCACCGCGTGGAGGCCTTTCACCTCGGACCCCACCATCGCCGACGCCGAGGCCACGATCCGCGAGCACAAGCAGGCAATCGAGCGCCTGCGCCGCCTCCAGGCACGGCCCCCGCGCCCCGCTCCGTCGCCGCGCCTGCTGCGGACGCAGCAACCCCGCAGCGTCATCCCACAGTGCCCCTGCGTCACAGCTGCAGATCATCACCGTGCAGTCGGAGCTGCAGCAGAAAGAGCACCAGATCTCCGTCACGATCAACGCGCGCCTGCTCGCCAACCTCCGCCTCGCGATGCTGTCGGGAGCGGGCACCCAGGAGGCCCCCCCGCCCGCGCACGTCGCCGCCGCGGTGCCGTCGCGCGACCAGCTCGACCGGTTCGGCGAGCAGCAGTGGGAAGCCTTGCTCGGCTACCTCCTCCGCGAAGCGGACCCGCCGGCCCTCCCGGAACGCATCCAGTCAGCCCTGGGGGAACCCCCCCTCGACATCGAAGCGCTCCTCGACAGCGCTGGCCTGACGTCAGTCATCACCGGCAGGTGCGCCGCGCGGGAGCTCCCGCCCAGCCGTCCGCGAACGGCGCCGCCCGAGCGCGATCCGATCCGCGCGCACACGTACCGACCCGCCCGGTGCGCGTGCGCTGTCATCACGCAGGTCGACGATGCAGGCGCAGCAGGAGACGCGGTTCGAGTTCCTCCTCCGGCGCACGCACTCGCAGCTGTGGCAGGTCCTGCGCGCCCTCATCGTCGACGCTGAGTCAAGGCTCGAGACTGACCAGCCCACCGTGGTCGGGATGCTCCTGCAGCTCTCGTTCCGCTCCGTCGGGCTGCCGTACCGCGTCCCCGCGCGCGGCTCCCCCGAGCGCCGCATTCTCTCGCACCTCGCGACCCTCGGCCTCGCGATGCCGTTCCTGGCGCCGCCTGCACCCGACGGCGACCACGCAATGGACGGCGGCGACGACGGCGACGCGAGCCTTTGGTTCTGCCCGACGCCGCTCGCGGCGGTGCTGTGCAGCTCGCCCGGCGGCGCCGCGGGCGTGGACGGCGGCGCGCACGACGGGTTCATCATCGTAGAGACCAACTTCAAGGTATATGCTTATACCTCGTCGGACGTGCACGCGGCGGTGCTGCAGCAGGTCATCACGCCGGACTGCCGCCTCCCGAACCTCCTCGTCGGCGCCATCACGCACCAGTCCATCCAGGGCGCGCTCAACGCGGGCATGAGCGCCGAGGCCATCATCCGCTATCTGGAGGAGCACGCGCACCCGAAGGCGCGGCGACGGGAGCACCCCGTCCCGATGGCCGTCCAGCGGCAGATCCAGCTGTGGCAGACGGACATGCACCGCGTGCAGCACCACCAGGCGGTGGTGCTCAGCCACTTCGGGTCCCCGGACTTCTTCCGCGCGGCGTGGAAGTTCGCGCGGGAGCGGGGCATGCTGCTGTACCCGCTGCCGCGCCCAAGGAAGCCGCAGGACGCCGAGGACGAGCCGCCGGAGGGGTGCGGAGAGGAGGGGGGGAGAGACACCCTCATCTGCAGGGACGCCGGCCGCGAGGAAATGAAGCAGTGGCTCAAAAACAACAAGGCGCGGTACATCGCGGAAGCGCAGGCGCCGGCGGCCTCGGCCCCACCGGGCGGCGTGACGCGCTGATGTGACCACTGCGCGCGTCACAGCTGCGAGCGCGGCTTGCGCGGGTGTTCAATGACTCCTCTGCGCGGCCGCGATATGCAGCCCCCGGGCACGCGGGTGCGCCATCGTCGCGCCCCGGCGCCCTCACCTCCGGGCCTTCTTCGACGCACCCCCCCCCTGCGGGAGCTTCCGCTTCCTCTTCTCCTCGCGCTCCTTCGCGTGCTCCTCCTCCTCCTCGTGCGTCACCTCGCTCTCCCACACCGGGAAGTCTTTCAGCTGCTCCTCGGTCGCCTCGACCAAAAACATGGTGTGGCCCATGCCGCAGGCCACGCGCTGGGTGAGGATGCCCTCGAGCGACGGCACGCGCTCGGGGTTCGCGGAGGACTTCTTCCCGTTCGGGCCGAACCCGCACTCGCCGTACTGCGCCTGCCCCCACGTCACCGTGGACGTGTCCGAGCACACCGCGAACGTCACCGTGCCTGCAGGCGCAGCCGCGGCCCCGCACGCAGCCGCTCGGCACGCAGCACACCGGGCGATCGAGCAGTGCGATGCGAGGCCCGGCACGGCCACACACACACGCGTGTGCACCATCGCGAGTCACTGACAGGTGCGCACCTGCTGAAATGTCGCGCAGCTTCCAGCCCTGGAGGTGCTGGAGCGGCATGGGGCGCATCAGGCCGTCGCCGGAGACCTTGAGCTTGCCGCACGCGAAGAGCTGCCCGTCCGGCTGCACGGTCGCCAGCGTCGCGTTCTGGGATGCCGCGAGAAGCGAGTCCGGCGCGCACGTGTACCCGCGCAGGAGCGCCTCGACGGGCCGCGGCAGCTTCTCCTCGTGCTGCTTGTTGTGCCCGAGCTTGCCGTACCCGCCGTCGCCCCACGTGAAGCACAGGCCCTCCTTGGTCACGCACACGCAGTGGTTGTTGCCGCACGCCACCGACGTGACCGTCTTGCCGCGCAGGAGGCCCTCGATCTTCTTCGGCACCGGCTGCGGCTCGAACACCAGCTTGATCGTGTTGTCCGCCGCGTTGTACTGGTGGTCCGTCCCGTGCCCCAGCTGCCCGTACTGCGGCAGCCCGGCCGAGTACAGCGCGCCGTCGCACACCCAGACGCTGAACTCCGCCCCGCACTTCGCGTTCTGACACTTGGGCACCTGCGCCGCGCACTCGACCGCTCGCCGTTCGCCGCGGGCCCGCAGCCGCACACGACGCACACAGCGCACGGCCGAGGGAGGGCGCCTCGCACCTGGCACTTCGTCGGCGTGGTCAGGAAGTGCTCCGGGACCTTCGTGTCGATCTGTCCGATGCCGAGCTGCCCGTGCTTGTTGCTCCCCATCGCGTATGCCTCGCCGTCCTCGGTCACCACGATGGTGTGGTGCTTCCCGCACGCGGCGGCGACGACCTTCTTGTCCTTGAGCGGGCCCTCGATCTGCGTCGGAGCGTTGCGCTGCACCGTGTCGCCCAGCCCGAGCTGCCCGAACTCGTTGCGCCCGAACGCGTACGCCTTGCCGTCACCGTCGACAATCACCGAGTGACACGCTGACGACCCCGCGGCGATGAGGTGGATCTTCTTCCCGATCACCGCCTGCGCGGGGGGCACGACGGCCGCGGGGCGCAGTTCGGGACCCGTTCGGCCGCGCAGGGCCGCGTCGCGGCGCGGTGCACACCCGCGTGTGCAACGCGGCCTGTGTCGGGCGCGTCGCCGGGCGGCCGGCCGCGGGAGACGCGCGCGGCTCGGTCCGGGAGCCCACTGGGCCGCGCGGGCGGGGCGGCGGAGGTCGCGCAGGCAGCGGGCGGCGGCGCGTGTGTGCGGGAGCCCCGTGGCGGGATGTCGCGGTGGCGCGTGGGGGGACGGCTACGCACCTTGAAGCGGTGCGGCTCGGTCAGGTTCGGGTACTTGATCAAGCGCTCGGCCTCCTGGTCCTTCTTCTTCGGATCCTTGCGCCCAATCTGCGACAGAACCCGCACGGCCACCTCTTTCAGCTCCCCGGGGCCACGCAAACGCGCCTCGCGCGCGAGGGGCGCGCCGAAGCAGCTGTGCCGGAAGCCACAGATACGTACATGGCCTCGGGGCATCGAAATCGCGCCAGGGAGCGCGGGGCAGCGCGCCAGCGCCCAGCAGCCCTGCGGCTCGATGCGGTTGCTCCCATTGCGTCCGCACCGCGGCCGTGGGCGTTCGTGCGGCCGGCGTGGGCGACCGCGCGCCTCCTAGGGTCGTGATCGTTGGTTCGGCGGCGATTTCGCGCGCCGCCGTGGCCGCCGGGCGCCGGGCGCGGCTCCTCTGCCAGTGGCTGGTGCAGCGGACGTGTGGGGGCCGGCGAGAGGGAGCGGGGGGGGTCGGGAGGGCGGGGTGGCACCTGGTCCCAGTCGGTGGAGCCGCAAATGAGCAGTTCGCCGCCGTTGAAGGGCTTGGAGATGTCCCGGGCCTTCCCGGTGGGCGCCCCGGCGGGAGCGGCCATCGCTGAGGCGGCTGCTCGACGGCCGCGTGCGCGCGCTGATGACGGTGAAAGGAAGCGGCGCGGCGCCGAGCGTTTCAAATATTCTGGAGCACCACGGCGCGTGCCCCGGCGTTCTCGCGGGCGCGGACGCGCACGCACGCGGCGCCAACGACAGCTGGGCCGAGTATGACACTTCAGGTCCCCCTAGCGCGCGCGTCAGACCCCGCGAGGCGGATATGGCCGCGCCCGCAGCAGCACTCGAGACAGGACTGGGCCTGTGAGGCGTCGAGGGACGACGGAAGCGAAGCAGCAGGTCGCTAGCCGCCGATCAGCACACCGAGCGTTCACTTGCTTCGCCCGCATCTAGAAGGCGCGATGTTGGCTGCGCGCACGTCCGTGCCCGCTGTTGCGGCGAAGGGTACGTCCGCCATGATGCTCGAGGCCGTCTGCCGGGTCACCGACGCGCAGCTCGCCCTGGGCACGCCACAGTGTCTGCGGGCTCTGCTTTTGCCCCGCGCAAGCACAATCCAGGCGCAACACGGTCCGACGTTGCTGCAGGCCGCGGGCGTACTACTCGGAGATCGGTGCTGGCGCGCGGACTGGCCGACCAGGTGTCCGTGCGGGAAGGGGGGCTCAGTGCCAAGGGGATGAGATTCGGCGTGGTTGTGGGCAGGTCCGACCACGGCCCCGCAGGACACCGCTTCGAGCCGAACATGCACCGAACGCAATGTTTGTCCCCGGGACAGTGCTTCCGCACTACGCCGGGTCCACACCTCTGCCCACCCGAGCCCCGGCGTCGTCCTCAATGCTGTCGGTGCACCTCTCCGGGCGGGCGGCGCGACCGCTCGAGCAGCCCGGCCCGCGCCCTGCGCCGCACGCGACCAGGGCCCGCGCCTCTCGCACCTCGCGCGCGCCACCTCCGCATTTCCACCCGCACAGACCCAACGCACAACCTCGCGCAGCGCAACGCCGCAGGCGACAGCGCCGGCCGAGCGACCCCACGCGCGCCCGCCGCGGCACCCGCCCGCGCAGGTTCAACGACCTGGTGACGAAGGACCTCCTCGAGGGCTGCCTGGCGGCGTTCAAGCGCCACGGGTGCAACATCGAGCAGGACGTCGAGGTGTGCTGGGTGCCCGGGTCCTTCGAGATCCCCCTCACCGCCAAGCACATGGCGAAGAGCGGGTCGTTCAGCGCGGTGGTCGCCATCGGCGCCGTCGTCCGCGGCGCGACGACGCACTACGACGAGGTGTGCAGCGCGGCCACCTCGGGCGTCCTCGGGGCCGGCATGGACACCGGGGTGCCCGTCGTGTTCGGCGTCATCACCACGGAGACCATGGAGCAGGTGAGCCGCGCGCCCTCAGCGCCCACGCCGCGCAGGGCCTGCATGCAAACGCCGCGCCGCAGCGCTGCGTGCGGCGGCCGAACACGTGTGTCGCGCCGTGTCCGCGCAGGCCCAGGATCGCGCGGGCGGCAAGGTGGGGAACAAGGGGTACGAGGCCGGCGTCACCGCGATCGAGATGTCCAGTCTGCTCAACAGCCTGCGGGAGGATGGCATGGCGGCGGAGCCGTGGCTCTGAGCGGCGGGAGTCGCAGGCGGCGATGGCCTGTCGCGCGTGTGACGTACGCTGGCCTGAGGGGACGCGGTGGCGCGGGGAGGCATCAGATGCTGCGTTCTGACGCGCGAGGCCCATCACAGGAAGAGCAGACAGGCGTGCGTGCTCGCTCACGGCAAGAGCTGCGCCGGAGACCGGCGCAAGCACAGGGCCGGGAGTCGGAGCAGGCGCCGCATGGGGCTCCGCAGTGCACCAGAGCGTGTCGGTCGCGTGGAGGGAAGGGCACTTCGTTCGCGGGCCCTCTTGCGTTCGGTCGACGCGGGGAAGAGAGTCTCGGCCGAGCATAGCGTGTTGCGATGCCTGGCTGACTGCCGTACGACATGGCAATCCTTGGTTGGCAAACAAACATCCGCGGCAAGTCAAGACGGCTGTCTCGGCACGTCACGATGCTCTCGACCCGCTCCGGTGCCGTCGTGAGCGTCTGAAAATCCTCCAGACTCGACCGGACGGCCACGGAAGAGGCTGAGAGCATGGTGACTGCCGGATCAAATCAGCAGGAGGCAGGTGGAGGGGGGGAAGAGAGAGCACAAGAAACAGCGCACAACGGTTGGGGTTTATGAGGGGAGGGAGGGGGGGGCGATTGGGCATCACTTGGTGTCCACGGCGAGGGACATGGAGAGGGCATCGGTTGTTCGCAGAGCAATTCTTTTTGAGAGAAAGAATCTCATTTCTTTTCGAGTGTAAGAATCTCATCGTGACGAGTCGCA
This sequence comes from Pedinophyceae sp. YPF-701, assembly GCA_916048055.1. Taxonomy (NCBI): domain Eukaryota; kingdom Viridiplantae; phylum Chlorophyta; class Pedinophyceae; species Pedinophyceae sp. YPF-701. The sequence goes on along the minus strand of CAJZHL010000012.1, from coordinate 994,568 downwards.
GCGCGAACTCGTGGCAAGGCGGAGCAGGACAGCGCAGGCCAGCGCCCCGTGTGCTCGCGATCGTCATGCGCGAAGCGGGGCGCGTGGTGCGCCGGCTGTCCTCTCTCGTATGCGTGGGGAGCAGCAATTGGGTCGCCCGGTGGTCGGGGGCGCGAGGGGGCGCCGGGGTAGAGTCGGGGGAGGGGGCGCGTGCGTCGCTGCGAGCTACCGTCGCTGGAGCGAGGCGGCGGAAGACGCAGCATGGTGGGCGCGCTGAGATGGGCGCCGAGTGAAAGCGCTCGCGCTCCACGGGGCGTGGTGTGGGTTCGCGCGCCGCGGAGAGCGCGCGCTGACTGCGTCCGAGTCAGCGAACGCGCCGGGGAAGGCGGCGGCTGGGAGCGGCAGTGCAGGGCACATCGCCAGCCCCCGCGAGCGTACTGCGGGCGTCCCCGGCGCGACGCCGGGTGTGCAGCACGTTCCGCGTGTCGGAACTGTCGTCAGGCTGCCTCGGCGAGCGTCCTCGGCGCGTCGCAGGCGCCATCGGGGAGGCAGAGCAGCGCCGCCTCACGGGTGACCGCTTCCAGAGCTCCTGGGTCGGTGTGAAAACGTCGCGCGCCGTCGTGGGCCCGCTGCGCCCGGGTCTCGATGCTCGCCTGGCTCGGGCTCTTGCTGCGCGTCGCTGCCTCGCGGACCAGTGCGGCCTTCCTGATGTCCGGGACGAGTTCCAACGAGTGGAGGTGCCCGGCGGGCGCGAGCTCGCTCGCCAGCGTCTTTCGGACGAGGCTGCTGCCCTGCGGTCGTTGGCGAGTGTTCTGGCCACCGTTTGAGGCGCCTCGCAGGCCAAGTTTCGCAGCGATCGGCCCAGCAGGGCCGTCCCGCCGCTTCGAGGAAAGAGGGCGCGCGCAGCGTCGTCCGGTAATGTCGGACAATTATAGCATTGTGGGGCCATTGGACAGCAATCTTCACTTCATTCACGTCGAGAACTGCCACAAGAAGCCGCGTTGAAGGGCCAGCCGCACCATTGCATGAGCGAGTGCCTCAGCGGTACCCGTCGCGTCCGATATGCGGGTCCTGCGGCGAGCCTTGTCCTGCTTGGCGACAGCACTGACGAGGCTGCCGTGCGAAAACCTCCGCTGCGCCTGCCTGGAGCCAGCAGGGGCTCCCTGAGATCGATTGAGCCTCGTGCGCTGCTCCATCGCGTAGTGTCCGATTCGCGTGGTCGTGCTGAATAGTTTTTCACCAGTGTTTGCAATGTGCGTGGTGGCACGGGCCGATGAGCCCCGGTCGAGCCGCTGGCCGAAGGGGTCTGTGTGGACCCACTCGATTCAGCGCCGCTCCCTCGACGTGTCTGCGCTTTTCCACAGCTTTGATCCACGCACAGACACACCTGGATCCTCAGAATCCCCTTCTGCCCGAAAGTGCCGTGTTTGGCGACGTTTGTGTGCGCGACCTTCGCCTGAAGGGACCGTCGCTCCGTGGCGAGTGCGCGGCACGATGTTTCGTCGCCACCGGCCACGAGAGGGATGCAGCGTTGTTCACGTCTGCATGCGCACGACTGTCGCGAGAAAGCTGCGTCGCGAAAGAGACGAGTCTGTACTTCGCTGCGTCTGTTCGGTGCAGAAACCCACCACCTGACCGGACGAGCTGGACCATAATTCTTCGCTGACCTACGAGCACCCTCAACGCGAGGATGCCGGAGCGACCGAAATGGTACGGCAGGCGAGACTCACACAGCAGACAGGGTAGACAATGTTTGTTTGTTCTTCGCTGGACCGTCGCAGCAGCGGCAGGCACGACGCAGGTGCAGTGGAGGCAGTAAGGACGAAGGCTCACATTCGCGTGGCGCTGGTATGTACATCGCCCGGCAAGTTCCTCGCGCAGAGCGCAACTAATGGGCGCGAGGTCCGTGACACAAGTTCGACGAGCGCCGCACTTGAAGTCATCACTATCGACGGTGGGTGAGGTGGGGGAGGGGGGACTGTCGGGGCGGGGTAGGGGTGTCTAATCATGAGGATCATCTACTGCTCTGACAATAGGGTAGGCTAGTTAGTTAGTTAGGCTCACGCGCACGATGTGCGCGTCGACGGAGCGCGAGGTAGTCAGGTGGTGTTTGCGGGTCCCTGCATGGCGTGCGCCAGGTGGTGCCGCGTCACCACACGACGTCTAGTGCGGGATACTGTCGCCATTTTGCGACAATTCCCATGAGGAACAGTTTGTGTGTGTTGAGAGCCGGCGAGATGAATGTTCACGAGCGTTCGGGCGACGGGGGGCGGGGCAGGGGAGCGCGGGACGGAAGCGGGGCAGGAGGCCTCGCGGACCGCTGCGGAGGCGACGCTGTCGTTGTCGTTTGCCTCAAGTGTCGGGGGGGCTCAATGTGCTGCGGTGTCAGGTGTAGCATGCGTCGACTGCACGTCGACATGAGCGTCGCTGTCGGACGCCGGCGGCGGGGAGGGGGGAGGAGTGAGAGATGAAGAGATGAGTCCTGGCATTTGCTGTTTGCGTGCGCAGGACGCTCGGCGCGCGTGCCCCTCTGTGAGGCATGCTCCTGGACGGGTCATCGCCTCGTTGGCGCGACCCAAGTTCAGGGCGACAGTGATTCCGGGGATGTGGATGGGGGAGGGGGATTTGGGTGGAGTGATGCGTCTCGACAAGGTGAAGCTGCCCCGTCGTTGCGGGTGAGTTGGCGTTGGCGAGCGCCGTCGTGCCCTGACCGCTCGGAATGCACGCAGTCCGGCCGGCGGGGGCACGGCGGGGGGGTGTAGGTCGACCTGACTAGAGGACGTTGGGGTCGAAGGGGGCGCACTGCTCCTCCGCGGGGCCGGAGAGCCGAGTGCCTTGGAGCGTGGCGCGCGTCATGCCCGCGCATGGCAGCTCGAGTGCGTGGAATTTCCGCGTGGACGCCGAGCGCACCGCGGACTGCGCGGGCGCGAGGTCCGGGAAGTTGACTGCCATGAAGTCCGACGCCTCCTCGATGCACAGCAGGTCGATCTGCAGGCGCGACGCGGCGCACCGCAGGAGCACGGCCTTCCGCAAGTCCATCGACCGCCTCCTGGGCGCCCAGTCCGGGCCCTCGGACGTGCGATGGTTGGGGCCGAGCTCCTGAACGGTAGGCTCGTCCGCCGGAGCCGCCTCGGGCTCGGCGTCCACGAAGTCCTGCGGGTTCCATGAACGAGTGTAATGCAACCGGTTCGAGATCAAAATGCCGCCGCATGGGTGTCTCAGCGGCACTGGGAGGGAAGTAGTTGGCGAGACCAGCAGTTGGGCGTTGCGCCCGATTAGTCCGCAATTTGACGCAGCCCGCAGCGGTAGGCAACGTCGTAGTTAAAATATGCAGAGACATGACGCTTTCAACGATGACGAGAGGCTGGGTGACGGCTAGCGGGGCAAGCGCAAAAGCCGGCCCTCTCGACCGTTGCCGCGCGTGGACTTTCGACTGAAACGCCGCTCTCTGTCTAGTTAACTTCAAAGTGATTGCTGTGTGCCGGAAAAAGGTCGTCCGATGCCTGGTTGCGCGCTCACCATGTCGTTCTCGTGTAGGTCCTCAGCCCACTCCGTTCCGCTTGTGGCGCCGTCCTCGCACAGCAGCATGGCCGCGAGACTGTCGCAGCAGGGTTCGGGGTCGACCGCGATGGTGCCCGAGTCCGAGGGCATGCGAGGCTGCGATTCATCGTCGCCGACCTTAACGCTCAAGCCTCGCATCGCCTCTCTCGCACACTCGACATCGCATTGCATCGCCGACATCCCTCGCCAGCTGGCGTAGGTAGTGGGACGGTGGGGTATGCGCGCGGAACGCCGTTTCGCGCCCCGCTCAGCCCGGACGGCCGCGAGCGACACAAAGGCAGTAGTTGTGTCAGGTATGACACCGTCATGAGCTGACGTGTCACGGGGAAGGAGTGGACACTGGCGGCCGCAAGACACCCCGGTCGCCGACGCCGACCCCTGGGGCACGCCTCGGCTCGCGACGTCGCCTGCGCGCGGTCGCTGCATCCAACGCACTGCACGCCAGCGCGGCCCCCCTCAGGAGCGCGGCGCAGGGGTGGCGGGCGCGGCGGCGCGACATCGCCGCGTACATGCCGTGCGGCTTCGCCTGGCGCCCTGTGGGCCCGTCGATGCTGCCGAAGCAAGTCTAGGGGCGACGTCAACGTCGACAACCGTTTGACGGAGGCTGGACTCACAAGTCGCGGGCTGCGACGTCTATCCGATGGTTGGCGTGCACGTGGGCGGGTGGCGAGGCGGGACGGACGGGCAGGACGGGCGGAGGCGAGGCGTGAAATCGTCGTGCTGGGGGGTGGCGGCCCGGACAACCAGGGGCCGCTAGAGCGGCGGCTACGGCGCGATGTACACAGCCAACAGCGGCCCTGCATTCAGGCTTGCAAGGGTGTGCGGACTGGACGCGCCAGTGTGAGATAGGTCGTGTGTACAAGTCTGGACAAGAGCAGACGAGTGCACCTGGGCTCGTGCGCACGAGCGACTCGAACACGCCGGTCCGTCGCCGGGACAGGCGAGCGCTACGGGGAGCTCGTCGGACCCGACGACCGCCGCTCGTGGCGAGGCGGGGTGCGCTTCGAGCCCAGCTCAGGGGGGGGGTGTTCGTAAACATGACGTGGCAGGGCAGTGGAGCAGGGGTCAAAAGCTGCGAACGCGCCCCGCGAGCACGGGGGCTGGCTGGGCGCGCAGGTTTGCGCGTGACCTGGCGCGCACAGGCGGGAGGGGGGGGGTGAAGGGCATGTAGCCGATTGCACCTCTGTAGGTGTTGGATCGATCGCTCGGTTGGTTGGTGGGTTGATTCGTCGGCGCAGTCGCCCGTTGCTGGTCGTAGTTCGGTGCTCCCTCCGAAAGACGTTCTGGTCGGTGTGTGTTTCTTCGGGGGACCACGTGCCAAAGCTAGCGGGCCTGGGCGACGCTGGGCAGCGCGTGCCTAGACAGAGGGGTCTCCGCGGCAGTCGGCGCGTCGACCGGCGCGAATGATTGGGTCTAGATGGTTGGCCCCATCCAAAAGGTTCCGAGCGCAGGGGGGGGGGAGATTTGTGCCGGGCGGGGCGAGGGGGCGTGAAAACAGTCCCTGTCGCGGGGACTCTCCGCGCCGCGCGAGGTGGCTGCGCCCAGCTCGCCGCCGTGGGCCGGGGGGGCCAGGGCTGCGTTCAGCGTGCTGGGAAAGGCAAACAACACAGGGGCTGCTGAACACATCTCTTCTTCGGTCTTCGTGCAGATCCACGTCTGCAGGCGAGGCACGCGCCCTCTCCGGCGCGTGCGCCGCGTCGCGGCCGCGGCGCGCGGCGCCTACAGGACGTTGGGGTCCGCGTTGGGCGGCGCGAGGCCCTGCTCGTCCTCCCAGGACATGCTGCGCCGCCGCGCGTCGCATTGCTCGATCTCGAGCGCGCTGGCGACGCACACCGCGCTGCGCTGGCAGCCCTCGAGCGCGCAGCTCGCGAGGACGTCGCCGAAGAGCGCGTCAGCCTGCACCATGGTGGCGATGGTAGGCGGCGCGAGGCGGCTGGAGGCGCAGCGCAGCAGGACGGCCTTGCGGAGGTCGAAGTCCTTGTTGTTGTTGTGATGCGTGAAGCTCGCCGGCGGCGAGAAGTGCGCCGTCGGCGACGCGTAGACAGGCGCCCATCTGGAAGTTGGGCGTTGGTGCTGCGGCGCCTCGCGCTGGCCGCGCTGCGGGGATCGAGGGAGACGAACGTGCACAAATGAGCTCACGCACTGCGGCACGCGCATCCGCGCGGGGTCGCAGAGCGGCGCCCGCTCCGGTGCGGCGCCTCGAAAAACCTCGGACCTCTCGGCCCTCCCGCGCAGCCACCGGGCGCTGCGACGCGAAGCCACGGCCAGCACAGCCTAGTGCCCAACTGACTATGCATTCGCGCCCGGCCTAACTCGCGCGGCCCGTCCCACGCACCTTGTCCAGCGCGTCGTCGCACGCGTGGATCGCGTCCTCGCCAGGCGCTCGCGGGCCGCCGCTCGGCCACGCAGCGTGCGCGCCGTCAGTGTGAAACGCCCTCACGTCCGCGTCCGTGAGGTCCCAGCCGGGGTGGCTCTTCGCCTTGCGCGCGGCAGGCCGGGGTGCCCCCTCCTCACTTGATGCGCACCCTGTCATGCTGCTCCGGGCGCAAGCCGCGGCTTTCTCCGCCTTCCTCTTCAGCATCATCGCGTGTGGCGCCGCCGGGCCCCCGCGCGCCCCACTGCACCCAGCACGGCGGTACTGCCGGGCAGGATACCTCTAGTAAGAGTGCCAGTGCCTACTGGACATGCCGCACACGCAGACGCCGCCCCGGAAATCGCGCGGGCGCGGCGGACGCAGCCCGATGACGAGAGGCGGCGACGCCGCGGCCCGCGCGCCGCCGCACGCCCGCGCGCGCCGCCCGCGCTGGTGCTTTGCGTCGATGGGGCACCCTGCGCGCCGCGAGTCACACGGCGGGCTACTCGTCGCCCATGAGCCCCCAGAGCGTGTCTGCGATCTCGCACTGCGACATGGCCGTCAGGTCCAGGTCGAACGTGCGCGGGCCGGTCGCCGCCAGGCTCGCCACCGTCCCCGCCAGGCGCCGCGGGTACTGGTCCAGCCGCAGCGTCGCGCGGCTGATGTGCGCGTACAGCGTGAGCTGGTTGCGCGCCTGCGGCTCCTTCTCCGACGCCAGCTGGTCGATCCGCGCCCTCTGCGCACCACCGAGCCGCCCGCACGCGCCCTCGTTGCGCGACACGTGCGTGCACGTGTGGCATGCGAGGCACGGCGACGCGCTGCGGGCCGCGGACGGGCGGGCGCGCGGGGGAGGGGGAGCTGCACCTGGGACCGGAGCTCCTGGAAACGCCGCGCCATCGTCTCGCGCTGCCCGCGCAGCGCCCCCAGCTCCGACGACAGGGCCTGCACCGCCCCCTTCGCGGCGTCCTGCTGCGCGCGGAGGTCATCCACGCGGCCCCGGTGCGCCGCCGGATCCTCCTTCACCGCGGCCTCGCGGCTCAGCGCCTCCACGTCCGCGGCCAGCCCTGCGGTCACGCACACGCACCAACTGCCCCGCCGCTTACAGCCCCGCCACGGCCCGCTGGCAGAGCACGCGCGCTCACGGCGCGAGGAAACAGTATCTCTGGCCTCGCGCGGCTGTTCTCGCCTTGAATGATGTTCTGGACGCGCCCCTCGCTCTCGCTGATGAGCTCGCGCAGCTCCTGGTGCTCGCGGTGCACGGCGGCGATCTCCTCCGAGTCCCCGGCGTCGAGCTCCGCAATCAGCGACGCCATCACGTCCAGGTTGTCGCGGATGCGGTCCGAGTCCATCCTCCCCGCGCCCGTCCCGCACCTGGCGACAGCCCACGCACGCGCTGCTGCTTGCTGGCCGCTGCCGGCCGCCACGGCACTCAAAGCGAACAGTGCCGCCGCGAATACCAGGAGGCTAGCTCCGCTGGTGCTCTCCGCGGAGCGTTCCGTCACCCTGGAGGGCAAATCGCGACGCTCTCTCAGGTGGTGGCCCTCCAAGCAGGTCACTCGCCCGTGGCGCACCGGGGTCGGAAAACCGGGGGTCTTGTGTGCTCGGCAGAGGAGTCCGGGCCCCACATGACGTCGCGGGCGGGTCGGAGCGGGAGGAGCGCCGGCGAAACGCCCCGGGGGGGCCAAGAATGGTAGAAGCAGCAGTTTGGATTCAAACCGCGCCAAGTGCCCCGCAGCGGTGGCCGCGCGGGCAGTCACTGCGTCGCTCGGCTGCGCGCCAGCTCAGGGGACCGCGACGGCCGAGCGGAGTCGCACGGCGGCGCACGCGCACCGCAGGAGAGGCGGTCGCAGCGCTGGAGGCGCGGCGAGACCCGTGGGCGCCGCGCGGGCTGCATTGCGGACGAGCGCGCATCCGGTTCGCGCAAGATGCCGCCGGAGAACGCCGAGAAGCCCCCCGCGGACCGCGAGTTCCACTCCGGGATCACACCGCGCGTTCCGAGCCCCCCTCAGGGCCATGGCTATTACGCCGACAAACCCGTCTACTCCGACGACAGCTCGCAGTCCGCGCTCCCGCAGGACCGCATGTACTCGGCCTCGGGCATGCAGCGCTTCCCGGGCCGCTTCCCGAGCACGAGGTACGTCCCCACGGCCCGCAACAAGACACCGGAACCAGTCTTCCGGCCTGCAACGCGTGTACGGGCCGCCGCACGCAGTGCCACTGCCAGCTGGAGCAGCTCCTGAAGTCAAAGATGCTGCGTCCTTGATCGCTGGGCTGTACGCGGCTTGCAGCGCCCGGGGCGAGCTCCAGCACAGGCCGAATGCACCAGCTCGAGCCCTTTCGCGCAGGAGCATGCCGGGCGCGCCGCCGGGCCTGAGCCGCGAGAGCATCGAGATACGGCGGCGCCTCGCGAACCCCAACCCGCCGGAATCGCTGCACGCGCACGCCGTGGAGAGCAGCTCAGTGGTCGCCAGCTCCATCGCGCCCAGCACGGGGCTGCCGGCCTCCGCGCGCGCAGCCTCCGCCTCCGGCGCGCCGATGACAGCGCAGCAGGTCAAGCATCTCCGCAACCTCGCCCTGGGCATCCAGGACAGCACACCAGCCTCCACGTACGCCCAACGACTCTCGGTCCCAGCGCGCACGCTCGCCGCCCGCAGCGCGCCTGGCCTGCGCTGCGGCAGTGCGCACCGAGAGCACGCGCTCGCACGGCCCCCGTCGGAGCCCGAGCCGCGCTTGCGCGCCTGCAGTGCAGTTGATGAGAAGAGCTCTTGGCCGTTCTGTGTTCGTACGCCGCGCGGTGCGCAGCACTCGACCGTCGCCCGCGCACGATGCTCGCAGGGCGGAGGGAGCGGGGGACAGCGCGGACGTGCCCGCCGCGGCCGCGGCCGACAAGCGAGCCCGCTTTGTGCGCGGCACTAGCGACGATGTCGACACAAGCGCGGACAGCGCGCGCAGCTCCCCGCAGGGCCCGCAGGCGGTGTCGGACATCTTCTCCGCGGACTCGGACGCGCCGGGGTCCCCCGACGCCGCGTCACGGACCACCGCGGGCCACCCGCAGCAACGCACCGTCTCCGGGGGCCTTGCCTCCCCGTCCGACTCCCGGGCAGCGCCGTCCGGGGTCGGCCGCGCGAGCTCGGACCCTCCCAGTGAAATGCTCTACCGGTGCGCCCCGGCCCGCCCGTCGCCCGCACCGCCCCGAATATTCTGTGGTCGCGCGACGACGCGGTGCGGCCCCGTTCCGGATGGACTGCAGGTCGCAGGACTACGAGGTGTCTCCGCTGACGGATCTGCAGACGGGCAGGCTCGGGGCGCAGTCCGCGACGCCGGCGGCGGGCACGCCCGGGGGGTCGGACCTGGTGGGCCAGCTGGCGGCAATGCTGGCGTCGCAGCTGCGGCCGCAGGACGGCCAGGGGCGCGGGAACGGCGACGTGGACCCTTCGACCATCGATCCGCGCGTGCTGAACGACGTCCTGCGGTCCGTGGCGAACATGCCCACGCCGCATCTCGCGCAGGCTGCGCCGGCACCGCAGCGCGCCGTCTCGCCGCCAGCGCGCCCCGCGCCGGCCGCAGCGCCGGACTCGCCGGAGCTCGGCATGGACATGGTTTCTGAGAGCGTGTACATCGTCCCGGGCGCCCCCGCGGGCCTCATCGGGGAGGGACTCCCCCCGGGGGGTGCCAGCGACGAGTACGACTTGCAGCCAAACACCTCCACGCCGCGCCTGGGCGACGCCAGCCGGTCCCGCGACGCCTCTCGCTCCCCGCAGGCCGCGCGCGGCCGCAGCGCCAGCCCCGCTGCACCGCCCCAGCCCCCGCCGCAGCCGCAGTCGCCGACCATGGGCAGCCCCGGCGTGGACGTCCGCGCGTCCGCGCAGTCGCTCAGTGCGGTTCCCGTCGCGTACGTGCCGTACCCGCCGGGCGCGTACGCCGCACCGCCCGCCCCTGGCCGGGACATGACGGCGGAGGTTGGGGAGCTGCGCGAGGAGCTCGGGCGCGCGGCGGCGGCGTTCGAGAACCTCCAGGAGCGCCTGAAGGGGGAGTCGTCGTCCCGGAAGAACGCGGAGATGGCGCTCGCGTCGCTGCGGCGGGATCACTCCGAGGTGGTGGAGGCGCTCGACGCGACGCGCGCGCACCTGGAGGAGGCCACGGCGGCGAACGAGAAGATGCACAAGGCGATCGGCGCGCGCGAGGAGCAGCACCGGGCCGCCGCGGCGTCGCTGCTGGAGCAGCACCGCGCGCAGGTGGCGTCGCTCCTCGAGAAGCTGCACGCAGCGGCGGAGCGCGAGAACGCGATGCGCGCGCACCTCGCGGAGGTCGCAGGGCGCGGGCGCGAGCTCGAGAGCGCGCTCGCGGAGATGGGCGAGGGCATGCGGAAGCGCGACGTCGACATGGGCAACATGCACCGGCAGTGGGGCGCGGCGGTGTCGCGGGTCGAGGAGCTCACGGGGCGCTGCGTGGAGCTCGAGGGGACGCTCGGAGACGAGCGGCAGCGCGTCGCGCGCGCCGCGGAGGCCGAGGAGGCCATCCAGGGCATGGTTGCGCAGGTCCGCGAGGACAACGACGCGCTGCGGCTGCGGCTGGACCGCACGGAGCAGGCGCTGGAGGCCGCGAAGGGGCGCATGCGGGAGATGTTCGAGCAGGGCAAGGCGATGCTCGCGTCGCGGGAGAACCTCGTGCAGCAGCACGAGGCGGTGGTGCGCGAGCGCGACGCGCTGGCGGCGGAGCGGGCGGCGCTGGTGCAGCGCGTGCGCGGGCTGGAGGCGGACGCGGCGCGCGGGGAGGGCGTGCTGAAGGCTGCGAAGGAGGAGCTCTCGGACCTCGCGGCGCGGCACCGCGCGGCGGTGCGTGCGCTGGGACAGACGCAAGCTCAGCTCGCCGCGGAGCAGGCGCGGCGGCGCGAGGCCGGGGAGAGCGACGCGGACGGCGCGGGCGCCCCCGCGGGCGGCGCGTCGTCCGAGGACGTGCTGACGAGCATCGTGCGGAAGCTCGCGCGCGCGGAGACGGGGGCGCCGCGAGCTGCGCCGTCGGGCCCCGCGGCCGCCGCGCACCGCGACGCCGCGGCGGTGCTCGCGCTCGAGGACCTCGCGAACCCCGCAAGCGCGGACCCGGGCGTGCGTGCGCGGCGCGAGGCCGTCATGGAGGGCCTCGCGGACGCCGTTGCTGCGCGCATGTTGGAAGCAATGGGCCCGCCACGTGGCATGCGCCTCCCGCCGTACGCGTACGGCCCTCCGCGCGGCTGGCATGGGCCGCCGGAGGGCCCGCCGCAGATCGAGGCGCCGCCGCCGCGGCGTGCGCCTTCCGTGGACGACGCGCCGCCACCGCCACCGCCACCGCAAGCGCAGAGGGCACCTGAGCCCGCGGCGTCGCCTGCGAAGCCCGCGCCGGAGAAGCAGGCGCCGGTGCCCGCTGCGTCGGGGCCGCCGAAGGTGCCGTCGACGTACGAGGCGTGGGCTGCGCGGCGCATGGGCCCGGGCGGGCGGCCTCTGTTGCCACAGCGCGACGCCGAGGCTCCGCGTGCCCCGCCAGCGCCGCCGGAGCGGCCGCAGACCGCAGCACCGCCGCAGCGACCTCCTGACCCACGCGTCCAGCGACCGGCCCCGCCGGAGCGCCCGCAGACGGCTGCACCGCAGGCGAGCGGGCAGGACGCGGCTGCGCCGTTCGGAACCGACGGCAACCTGCGCGACATGATGGACCAGACGCAGGCGGTGGAGGACCGGCTGATGGCGCTCAACCGCGAGCGCGAGGCGCTGCAGGCGGAGTTTGCAAAGATGCCCCCGGGGGCGGGCAAGACCATGACTCAGCGGCGACGCAAGGCCGAGGTGGAGGAGGGGATCGAGCGCGTGACGAAGGAGATCAGCTCGTGCCGGCTGCAGCTGAAGCGGCTCGGCGTGCGCTGAGGGCGCGTGGCTGTGATGCGTTGTGGCCTGTTGCCGAAGTCAGTGTGGGCGCAGGACGAGCGAGATGCAAGTAGAACGAGGCTGCAACACAACCATGGAAAAGAGAAGCAGTACGACACATACGTCTTCTGGAAATTACAGTGACCGGAACAGGGGTGGCCGAGAGCAACGGCGGCGGCAGAGCATCCGCACGCATGGTTCGTATCCATGAGAGATAACAACGCAAGTGCAGATGTCGATGGTCCAACACACCTGCGCGACCAGCTTGAGGGAAACCTCGTGCTTTTTGCGGGCCATGGACCCGTCAGAGGGCCGTCGCTCAGCCAGGACGCCGGGCGGGTCCCCAAGGACCTCGATGTCGCCGTGCGGTCGTTCGGGGCGGGCGTCTCGATACGAGCAAGGTCGCTGCGCTAGGAGTCACAGCGAATGATCACGCCGCCCAGCGAGGGCGGGACAGCAAAACGTGACTCGTAGCCTTCCGTCAATGCGCAGTAAGGCACTGGAGGCGCAACGCCTCACCGCCTGGTCGCCCTGCCGGCCGCGGCCTGCTGCTCCGCGAGCTGCTCGTCGATCGCCGTGGACAGCCACCCGCGCATCATTTCGTCGCCCTGTCCGCGCGGCAACGCCCCCCAAAACACCCCCGGGAGTCCGCACAGGTCCAGCACGAAGGGCACGCGCACGAGCTTCCACCCGCGCTGCTGCAGGTCGCGGTCCCGCAGCACCGTCGCCGCGACGAGCCGCCGCATGTCGTTCCTCTGCACGGCCAAGCACACCAACGCACGGGCTGTGAAATCAACTCGACATGCACATGCGCTGCGGACATGCTGCTGGCGAGCAGCGCTGGCCCACGCACCATGAAATGTGGCTCCCCGTCGACCTCCACCGCGATCTTCACGCCCTCCAGCGCCCCGCCCTCCACGCCGATCACCGCGACGTCCACGCTGCGTAGCGGCACACCCCCCTCGGCCGCCCCCTCGCCGCCCCCGTCCAAAAACTCCGGCTCCACCACGAGATCCCGCTCGAACCCCAGGCCCCGCACCACCGCCCGCACCTGCCCGAACACCACCCTGTGCTGCGTGTTGAGCCGCCTTGCGCCCCCCGCTGCCCACCCGTCCCCGCCGCGCTGCCGCATCACGCCCGCGTTCCACGCACGCGTCGCGGCCTCGAGCAGGCTCGCAGGCAGGTTCCTGCGCGCCTCGGCACTCAGCGCCGCCGCCTGCGCCACCTGCGCCAGCCCAGCGTCCTGCGCATCCAGCGCGCCCGCATCGACAACGCGCGCCGCGAACCGCCACCACGAGCGGTCCTCGTGGCGCATCAGCGCGGCGGACCACACCAGGTTGCACATCGGCTGCACCACGAGGTCCTCCGGCTGCGCCGTGACGCTGCGCCAAGCGAGGGCAGAGGGGGGGTGTTATTTCCGCTTGCGTCAGTCCGCGTCATGCAGCGACACGTCAGGGCAGCGGAGCACGCGACTCGGACGGCAGCAGCAACCAAAGTCGGACGAACCAACACTGCGCGGCGCGATCCCGCGCCCCGCACACAGTCGAGCGTCGACGCCACGCACAGCAGGGAGCGCGGGCCGGGGGCGCTCACCGCTTCTGCACCTCCTGGAACAGCGCGTCGCGCTGCTTCGGCGGCGGCACGTGGCCGAGCACCGCCATGCCGTGCATCGCGTTCGTCAGCGCCTGGAGCGTCGCCGCGCTGCGACTCGCGACCGCCGCGTCCACCAAGATCGCGAGCACGTCCTCTCCGGGGTACCACCGCAGCCGCCCGAGCGCCCAGAGCTGGCTCGACACCGCCTGCGGCGTCACGTCGCGCGCGCCCTGCCCACTGTGGCGGCGCCACACGTCCAGCATGCGGTCGGCCCAGTCCGGCCCGAGGCCGCGCAGGTCGGCGTTGAGCGTCGCGAGGGCCCACCAGGCGTTCGCGGCCTGCCGCGCGTCGCAGGTCGCGAGCTTCGTTTGGTCGCGCGCGATTTCCTGCGCCAGCGGGAGGGGGTCCGGGGCGACGCGGCCGTCGACGTTGAGCGCCGCGATGGCCCAGAGCGCCGAGGTGAGCGCGTGGGAGCTCGAGGCGCGGAGCTTGGACGGTTTCGAGAGGATGCGGACGAGGTCTCGGACGAGGAGCAGCAGTCTCTGCTTCTCGTCTGGCGGCGCGTCGGCGGGCAGGTTGAGCTTCGCGAGCGCCCAGAGCGCGTTGCTGTAGCCCTGCGGCCTGTCGCTGCCCAGCTCGGACTTCCGCAGGCCCGCGAGGAGCCCCGCGACGGCGCCCGCGCTCGCCCGCAGCCTGGCCAGGGCGTCGTCGCACGCGCCGCGTTCCGCGAGCGTCTCGTGCAGCCGGGCGTGCGACCACAGCAGGTTGATGATCTCGCGCGTCCCGAGCATGTCGTCGCCCCGCCTCCGCGCGTCCACGGCCTGCAAGGACGCGCCGAACACCAGCGCGGTCCCATTGGTTAGGGTTCCGCCGAGCGCCTGGCTCGCGGAAGATGCCGGCCGGCCGCCCGCCGCGAGCGCTTGCAACGGTGAGCAGGAGCGCGGATTCGCGGGCGCTGACCTCGTCCGTGATCCTCACGACGAGGTCGACCAGTTCGGAGGGGGCCAGCGGAGGGCTGGCCCCGCGGCCGGAGCGGCGCACGCCGGACGCGGTGGACACCAGGGACGCGAGCCTGGTGACTGCGGTGGCGCGGTTGACCTGGTTGAAGAAGTCGCCTTCCGCGAGGTACAGGTCTAGGACGCAGCCACTGTCCTCGCAGTCCTGCAGAGCCCGGTTGCGCAACAGGTCCTCGGGGGCCGCGCGCTTGGACGCTCCGCGCTGCTGATTGCCGCGACCCCACGCGAAGAACCCGGTCCCGTTCCCGCCCGCGTCTGAGCCGTCGTCGTCTTGCGGGCTGCGCGCATCGAAGGGAGGCACTTAGGTTCGACGAGGGACGGAATGCAGGAGCGGGTGGGCGCCCGCAGAGGTCGAAAAGGACGGCGCAGTGGCCCTGGGAGCTGGTGCGATGCTCTGAGGCCCCGGTCCGCGTGCGGCAATCGTTGAGTGCGTCGGATTGCGCGACACCAGTGCTTGCCTCTCGTCGTCGTCGCCAGGCATCTTGACCGGGCGTCTCTTCGCGCGCATGGTGCGCCGGCTCTCCTGCTTGTCCCAGAACTCATCGCTGCCGAACTCGTACGACGCGCACGCGACGTGCTCGCGCCGCGGGGCCTGTCTCGCCCTGCGCTCGGACCTCACGCCCAGGTTCGGCCGGTTCGCGAACCGCAGCGGGGGCCCCGTGCGCACGCGCGGCACCGCCATGATCCTGCAGGTGTGCTCGGCGCCCTTGCATCGCAGAGCAGCTCCAGCTGGCGCCCCGCAGGGGTGCCCAGCAAGCTCTCTCCCACGCATCTCGCTCTCCGGTCCTCAAACGCACATCGCGCAGTCCAAGTTGCGTCTTCGGAAAGATAGACAGATCACAGAGACGTGCCCCAGGCGCCGGGAAGCCGCCCTAAGAAGCGCAGGCGTCGTCACAGGGACAGAGGTCTCCTGGACACACGTGTGTACGGCCCAGGCACGCCACGTCCCGTCGAACGCGCACCGTTTCCGCACGCGCGCGGGCAGCTCGGAAGCTCAGGAGGCCCGTGAGACGTCGCAGCGGGCGAGCCAGCGTCCGCAAACTCACTCCCGCGCCGGGGCACCCCTTGCGTCACATCCCGCGCCCACCACGAACAGCAAGTCGCGGCGCTCGCGGCTGGGAACGCAGCGCTTCGCCGAGGGGAGGACACGACCGCACGTGGGACGATCACGCGGTGCGCCGCCGGCGCGTTCAGTAGAACATGATTCGTCGCAGGCGACAGTAGGCGACGATCATCATGAAGCAGGCCGCCGCCACGAGGATGCTCACCATCGTCACGACCCAGAACGCCCTGCAGGTCCGTCGGACGCGCGCCGCTGCGTGAGCGCTGGCCCGCAGCGCGGCGACCGCCCCCGGAGCGGTGCGACGTGCAACAAGCAGCTCAGCGGGCGGGTCGGGCGGGGGGCGCACGTGTAGGAGGCCTCGACGCGGTTCGTGAGGTTCATCCCGAACACCGCGCCGACGCTGCCGACGATGGCGAGCGAGAACGTCGCGCTGGACACGAAGACCTCGAGCTTCATGAGAGCGTTGCGCTGCCGGTCCAGCTCGACGCTCAGGAAGTCCTCGGCGTGCGTGAGGCGCTCCTGCGGGCGGCGGCGACAGGGCGCGTCGGCACGCGCCGCGGGGGCGACCAGCGAAGGGAAGAGAAGGCAATCGAACACGTGATGTGCGAAACCGAGAAAGGAAATACGAGAATTGGGAGCGCGACGGTCGGTGCGGAGCCGAATGCGGCGGGTGGCTGGCGGCGGGGCCTGACCTGGACCTGCGTGAGCCGCAGGGCTGCGCCGCCGAGAGATATGGAGTGCGGTTCCAGCACCAGACTCACTTCCTCGACTAGCTCCTTCATGATGTCCTCGACTCCGCCGCTCCGCATCGAAACCGAGTCCAGCTCGTCCGCCGCGAGCGCCTGCTTCCGCAGCTCGTCCGCGCCCCCCGCCGCGTCCGACGCCATGCTCTGCCCGCGCTCGCTCGCCTCCGCCAGCGACGCCAGCCCTGCTTGCCACCGCGACTGCTCCGGACCCCCGCCGCCCTCCTGGCTGCTCCGGCCCGCCGAGCTCAGGCTCCGCAGCGTAGGCTGGAACGCCTTGATCGCGTTCGCGAGCGTGTGCATCGTCAGCCGCTGCTGCAGCGTCCCGCTGTTGTCGGGCAGGGCATCTAGCAACTCGCCCGAGGGCGGCGGGAGCTCGACGGGCGGCGGCGTGGCGTCGACCCCGCGGCCGGCTTCGGCCTGGCTGCTCAACGAGGGCAGGCCATCGCCGGACGCGTCCGTTTCGCGCCCCGCGGCGCCCGACTCGCCGGGCGCGGGCGTAGCGTCGTCGATGCCGCGCCGTGACGCCGCGATCGCGTCGATCTCCTCCGGCGACAGCACGTCCACGGGCGCGTTCTCGTCGACCGGCGCCAGCGGGTCCGCGGTCGGCTGCACGGGCGGGGGCGCACTGGCTGCCACACCGCCGACGCTCGGCGGCTCTGCGGCAGGCTGCTCGGCGAGCGGCGGCGCCGACCCCGCAGCGGGTTGCGCGGGCGCGGAGCTTGGAGCGGCGCTGGCGGCGGACTCGAGCGCGGTGCCGGCCGCGGACAGCCGCGCCGTCCCCGCCGCGGACAGGCGCCCAAGCAGGCTGCGGGGGGTCGGCGGCACCGAGTGCTCCGCGGCGGCGTCGGCGTCCTCCTGCTGCGGGTAGTTCTCGAGATCTCGGACTTTTTCCGCCTGCCCGACCGAGTCCTCGTCGTCCAGAGCCATGTGCCTGCGCACAGCGGGGCAACAAAAGTCAGGGTTGTAGCTCGAGCGTGCGGCCGACGAACGCCGGGATCCGGAGCGCGTGCACGCCGACCGGTGTGTTTTTTTCGCCACGTACCGCGCGCGTTCCTCCCACGACAGGTGCATGGACCGCAGGGACTCCTCGGACTCGAGCAGGTGGTCGATGACCCCCGAGAAGCCCGAGATGCGCGCGTCCAGCCGCGAGACGCCCGCCTTGAGCACGCGGAGGTGGTCCAGGCCTTCCGAGTCGACGACCCGGACCAGCTGCAAGCACGCAAGCACGCCGCAGGCCCAGCGGGGAAATGAGAAGACAAGCGAACGCTCGCGAACGCGCAACGGACAGCGCGCGCCGTCCTCGTCGCCGGACGCGCCGTGCGCTGCGACGCACCCGTTCCAGCTGCTTGCTGATGGAGGAGTCCACGTCAACTACCAGCCCTGCCAGCTTGGCGACGATGTGCTCGATCACCGCGTCCAGACAGCGCAGCTCGAACGGCTCGTCGTCGTCGTCGTCCTGGAGGCCCTCGGTGACCCTCTTCACGACGTGCTGGATGAGCAGCTGCGTCTCTGGGCTGCGGCAGTGGGCGACGAGGAGCATGTTGGCGCTGATGACGCACCGCGCGTGCTCGACGCCCACGACGACGCGCTGCCCGCGACTGAGGATCACGGGGGGCAGCTGCCGCGCGGCGCTCTGCGCCTCGAGCACGCGCAGGTCGCGCAAAGAGAGACCCAGCAAACGAACCAGCCTGTGCTTCGGGACCATGTGCGTGGAGATGGTCGCGTCGGGCTGTATGCATGCCCACTCCCAGTTCGTGTGCGTCTGCGCCTTCTGCTTCAATTTCTCTTGCAGCTTCTGCACGGAAACGGCAACCGCAACGCACTCGTGTTCAGAGCGCGCGAATCCGCCGCGTCACGCGCCGCCGTGCTCGTGGCGCAGCATGACCGGACACAGAGGCGCCAGGTTCCCCATATGCGCCGAAGTATTCAAACGCATCAGCGCGAAATCTGCGCAGCGCGCGGCAGCAAGTCAATCGCTCAGCCCGCGCCGCGCGCACCCTTCTGTTCGCATTGCCGACCGACGACACCGATGAGGCGTCTTTCGACGGCCTAGGGTGCCCGGGCAGCATGCCCGCGCTCATTTCGGCGGCGTCCGGCGCTGCCGCTCCTCGACCACGCAACCACCGCCTGTGAAATCACCACCTGCGCGCGAATCGCCACACACCCGCGCGCTTCAGTCGATCTCGGCCTCAGCGGCGCCTCCTACGTCACCCTCTGCGCCTCGCACGCCGCGCCGCGAGGCCACCAGGCCCAGGGACACGCCGCCAGCGGACCGTCAGCCCGCCCGCCGACGCTGACGCAGCTCGTGCTGGTCTGACGCAGCCGCGCGCCCGACTTGCGCCGGGGACGACAGCCCGCCACCGTGCAAGCACGCACCTCTCCTGGCGACGCACTCCACACGTCGTGCGTCGTCTCGAGCCCACCAGCCACACCCCAGCGTGTTTGTTGCCGCGCTCTCACGTCGCTTCGCAGCGGACCCGGGCGGTCGAGCGCGCCGTTGCCTTTCAGTCACACTGCCCGGTGCAGAGCCAGCCACGTCAGGCCACAGCCTGCGTCAGGCCGGCACTGGCACTGTGGGGCGCGCGCGGGCTCCGTCGTCACGTGCCCGGTCGAGGGGGCTCGGTGGCATGCCGATCGACACACGCGGCGACGCGAACGGGCCCAGGAGCGCGCCCTCCGCGTCGAAGCCCTCCCCTCCGGGCCCGTCCTCGTCCCCTGAGTCGGAGAATAACTCCCCCCTCCCCTCGAGCTGGGCGGACCTGGCGCAAAAGTCCTCCCACTCCCCCACGTCCCGCATCTCGGGCCACTCCCACTCGAGATCCCCGCCGTACATCGCGGGAACGTTCTCCGCCCTGCAACGCCCAGAAACGCGCGCACGTCAGCAAGCAGCACACGACAGCGGCGGCGGTGCGCGGCCCCCGGTGCGCAGCCGCGGAGGGCAGGTCGCTGAGGACGCACCCGATGAGGCCGCAGAGGGTCTTTCCGGGGTTCCCGCCGACCATGCTGATCTTGCGTTTGGTTTTGGGGGGGAGGAGTATTGACACGACGTTCCAGAGCATGCCGCAGCCGCGCGGGACGTTGATGATGAGGATCTTCGAGAGCGTCTCCGGGAAGAAGTCCAGAGCGACGCCGGACTCCTGCTTCGTCGCGGGTGACGTCAGGTGCTTGAGCATCCCCACCGGCGACACGTGCGCCATGTCGAGCACCATGATCACGTCCTCGACGTTGTACCCGCGCGCGGCCGACTCCATGTGGCACATCAGCCGCACCGCCTCCTGCGAGGACGCCTGCAGCAGCAGCCTGTCGTTCAGGCTCGTGCGGTGCCCGTACCGCCGCCGCAGCGTCTCCTTCGCCCGCTGCCAAATCACGGGCCGGCCCCCCCTGCGCACAGCGACCAGGAGCGCTCGCTCGAACGTGCCGGACGCGCAGTGCGGGGGAACGGCGTTCGAGTAAGAACAAGGATAGAGTACAAGCATGAGTCAAAGACGTGTGTGATGTGGTGCGAGGGCCATGAGAGACGGGGTTTTGCTGCCGACGACACGCGCGCGCGACGATGCGTTCGGTTGGGCCCGTGCGCAGTCCCGGCGCACCTGCACGTGCCGATGACCACCGCCTGGATGTAGGTCCCGTACACCCCCCGCAGCCGCTGAGTCAGGGCGCCGGGGCGCGCGCGCACGCGCTGGATCTGGTCCAGGAGCTCGGTCGGGTAGCAGAAGATCGGGCGCACGACCGGGCTCGGCGAGACCTGCATCTCCGCGAGATACTTAGATAGGAATTTCCGATACATTCTCTCCGTCTCCTTCTGGTCGAAGTCGCGCGCGCGCAGGAAGCGCAGCATGTCGTGGTCCGTGTGCATCAGCTGCGACACCGGAAACCGCGCCCGGAGGTGTTCCAGCGCCGCAGTCTGACTCGCTGTCAGAGACCCCAAGTACCCCGACTCCCCCTCGTGCCACGGCGCGACCGGCAGCAGCGGCAGCTCCGCCGCTTGCTCCACGCTCGCTCCGTATATCCTGCACAACGAACCCGCCACCACCGCTCAGATCCGGCCTCAAACGCAGCAGGTGGCAGCTCTATTGTTTTCATGCATAGCTGCGCGTGACGCACAGCCCGGCCTGCGCCGCTCGCCTGTTGTACGCGCGTATCTTCTCCCTCTCGATCTCGAACACTGCGAGCGCCTCGGCCCCGTCGTCGCTCGTCACCGACGCCCGCTGCAGCGCACACGCCGCCACAGGCTCAGCCTTCAGCGGCGCACTCGGCTCAGCCCCGCTCGGCTCCGTCCCGAACGCCTCCGTGCCGTTCGTCTCCGTATCGGCGACGACGGCGCTCGGCCGCAACGGCGTCGACGGCCCGCTGGACACCCCGTCGTCGTCCCAGCTATCAAAGATGTTGTGCGACACCAGGCGGGCCAGAGTCAGCTTGCGCGCAAAGTACTTCTCCCCGCCCGGCGGCGCGCGCTCGTGGTGCCCCGGGCCTGCACGCAGGACGGGCGCGCGGCGCGGGGTGTGCGGCAGGACGCAGCACCGGGAGGGCGCAGGGGTCGCAGACGTGAATTCACCGCGCCGCACCTTCGTTCGCGTGATTCGTGAAGACCCACGCAGGGAGAGGTATCGCCTCGATCTGCCCATCTGGCGTCGGCGTCCAGAGCGGCTCTGCGGGGGCCGTGGCTCCGGGTGCGTGGTCCACCTCCGCTGCGGGCCCGTCCCCGCGCCACCCGCGCGAAACGAACGCCGGCGAATGGAACACGCAATCGCCCCCTGATGACACCGCGGCCGACGGAGCCGGCATTCCGCCTCGCGCGCCGCAGCAGTGACCTGGGCCTCGGCCCGGAGCCCGTCCAAGTGGCCCCCGCGCTCCGAGCGCTGCTCGGGCAGCGCTATGGGCGGGCACGTGGATGGGTGTCCGTCAGGACCCCCAGAGATCGAAGTTTCCGCAGTGTGCTCTGAGTCAGAAAGCGCGAATCTTGTCTACGGACAGAGAACCGTTCCGACCCCCTTGATGACGCGCCCAGTGCTTTTCGAGATCGACTGCGCAGCGGAACGGCTCACTGTATCGCTGACAACCGACCCTGAACCGCCCAGCCCCTGCCCGCGGCGTAACGGGTGCGGCACGTCCACTGCACTCCTGGCGCTACTCCCACTGCAGTTGATCAGCCGCTGCACTGGCGACGCAGAGCCGACGCACCCCTGTCGACGCGCAGAGTGCGCGCGGACCTCCGGCGGCTCTCCCTGTGACCGCGCCGGCCTCGACGACCAGCACAGAGCGTCAGGCGGGCCGGAGCCTGCGCGTTGTTGGTCTGTCAGCCCCGTGACTCCCCCCACGTCGCCCCGCGCTGAAGTGCGTGCGTCTCCGCGCACATGCGGATCATCAGGCGTGGCGGTCCGTCGCCTGTGGCCTCTCTTCCGCACCACGCGCGACGAGGGCGCAAGCACTGTCCCAGAAACTACCGACCAGCACAATGCCCTGCCCGCACGCGCGTGGCCGGCTGCCGTGAGCTGCGCGCCATCTCTGTGCCTGTGCGGCCGGCAACATGGGCGCGGGGGCGTCGAAGAAGACGGTGCCGGACCCAGGGCCCAACGTAGGCGCCGTGGGGCCCCGGCCAGCCCCGGAGGACCTGCCGCGGGATGAGGAGCTGCGCACCATCCACGAGCAGACGCTCGACCAGGTCCCGGACGAGCACCGGCAGATCGCGAAGAAGAACAAGCCGCTCATGCGCAAGTGCGACGCCCATCTGCACCTTCGCGACCAACACACGGCGCCAACGACCGCCGCGCGCGCCCGTCCCGTGCACGCATCGTTTCCGACGTCGTGCGCGGGGCGATTCGTGCTGTCGTGCCGGCACGACGCGCCCAGCGCGTCGACGAGCAGCGCGCTGGTCACCAGAGCTGTCGCCCTCCGTGGGGGCGCCGCGGTCGCCGAGCGTTGCCGCTGAGCCGCGCGGCTCCTCCGACTGTGATGCTCGTGCAGGACGAGCTCCATGCGGCAGCTCATCGAGGAGGCAGACGACGAGCAGCGGGCAAAGGAGCGGAGAGCCATGTTGACAGGCATCCACGGCAGCCAGGTGCGGCGCGTGCGGGCCCGCCTTCCGCGACCGGCGTCGTCAGCGACTCTCGCGCATCCAGGCATGCGGGTCCTGCGCCCGGGACCGCTCACCTGCTGCAGCGAGCGCACAGCATGCTTGTGCTCCGCCGTTGGCTCTCCGCGGCCGCTGCGGGCTCGAAACGCCATGCATAGGCGCACAATCAGTTTTACCGGTATTCACGTGTCCTGCGAGCCGCATTGACGGCGCGTCGGTGCCCGGAACCGCATGGAATGGCGGCAAAGTCTGCGCAGAGCCCTCACGCGGCACGCCGCCTCGCCCCCTCCCGCGCCGCGCAGCGCCACATGCGCACGAGCCAGCGCAAGCTCGAGGTCCAGAGGTCGTTCGGCAGGCAGTCGTCCATCAAACAGCTCCTGGTAGAAAATGAAGGCCTCGCGCGCGCCGAGTCCCCCCACTACGAAGCCAGCTCGCCGTCGCGCGCGCGCGAAACATACTCCCCCGCGAGACCGGGCACCTCCGCGATGTTCGACGGCGACGACCCGTCCTCGAGCAGGCCGCGACTCGTGCGGAACGTCAGTCATGGTGCGGCGGGCTTCTCTCTCAGCGGCGACCCGGCGCGGTCGAGCGAGGTGCGTGCAGCGCGTGCGCTCAGCAGCGCGACCACCCCGGCCTCGCGCGCGCCAGCTGTTCGCGCGCGATCCCTCCCGCCGACGGCACCGTGCGCGCGTGCTATCGCATGCAGGCGGAGTCGGCGCGCCGGGACGGCAAGAAGCTGCGGAAGGCCCTCAAGGGCAAGTCCAAGAGCATGATGCAGCGCGCGCAGGACGCGAACGCCTCGGACTCGGACGCCGCCTCGCCAGCGCGCGCTCATGCACACACCGACGTCGAGCCGGGCGGCAGCGGGCGAGCCGCCCCGCTGCGGGCCAGGGAGACCGACAAGTCGGTGCCGGGCGAGCCGTCCGCGCACGCCGAGCCGACCCCGGAGCAGCTGCAAACCCTGATGGAGAACGACACGCCCTCGCAGGGCAGCGCGGCGCCAGGGTCGCCGGCCGCCCTGCAGTGGCGCGCCGCGAAGGCCGCGCTCGAGATGCAGCAGAAGCGCGCGGACATCGCGGCGGTCGCGGCCGCGGACGTGCACCAGCGGCGCCTCGCGCGCGCGGCGGCGCGGCGCAGCGCAAACCAGACCTGGGGGGACATGATGACGCGGCGGCGCACGGCGGTGCTAGGGCGCCCGATGTCGAAGAAGGAGGTGGCGCGGAAGCGCATGAAGGGCTTCGTGCAGCAGTACAAGATCGTCGTGCGCTCGGGCGTGCACCAGGTGTCGGGCAACGACGCCGACCTGGAGCTGTACGTGGGGTTCACGGCCAGCGCGCACGCGCAGCCGGGGGGCCTCGCGCTGCGCGCGACGAATGAGGTGCGGTCGCCGATGCCGCCGCTGCAGTCGAACCCGGACGGGACGCACGAGCAGGTTCTGCTGCTGTCCGCACAGGCGGAGCTCGGGGACGTGGCGTTCGTGTCAGGTGAGCCGCGGCGAACGGCGCGCTGAGTGTGCGTGCATGTGGGTGCTCGTGCTGCGTGTACGTGAGCTCCTTGGCGTGCGGCGCTGCGTCGGACGGGAGCTTTCGCGCCATGCATGAACACACGTGTTCCCAACTCCCTTGTTTCGCTCCGTGCGCGTCCGCAGTGGTCAACAAGGGCAAGGGGGAGGTCGCTGCGTGGGAGCTCGTCCACATCGAGGTCGAGCGCTCCTTCGACAAGGGCCTGGTCATCCGCGAGAAGGCCAACAAGCGACGGGGGAAGAAGGGCGCCGAGGACGGCGACGCGGACGACGAAAGCAACCCCACGCGCGTCCGCTTCCCCGCGCGCGCGTGGATCGAGGCCGGCCAGGTCCGCACGTTCTTCCCCCAGACGCTCCTCCCGCGCCCGGCGAACGACGTCGAGGCGGCGGCGCGGCGCACGGAGCTCGAGGGGCGGCGCGCGGAGTACTCGTACCACTTCAGCGAGGGCCTCCCGAGCACGAGCGCGTTCTCGCCGACCGACATGCCGATGGACGAGGTCCCGGACCCGAAGCATATGCTCTTCGACATTTTGGAAGAAGGCAGAAAGGTTCTGGCGGAGCGCAGCCTGGACCAGCGGTTCGTGGACGGCCTGGGCAAGCCGTGGCGCAGCGTCAACTTCGGCGACGCGCGCGCGGACTCGCTCTACGCGGAGGTCTACGGCCTCGAGGGCAAGTCCAAGACGCAGCGCCGCGCCATGGCCATTGCCACGTTCGTGCGCCCCAAGTTCAAGAAGGGCGGCGAGGAGGCGCGGTCGGAGCGGGCGCAGGCGATTCGGTACGGGCGGCAGTCCGTCGAGGTCAAGGGCGACATTGAGAAGCAGAAGGATGTCGTGTCGAAGCACATTGCCGCCATCGAACGCGCGCAGACGGAGATGCACCTGCAGCTGCAGGCGGCGAAGGCGGCGCAGGACGCGGCGCCGCCCGGGGCGCCGCCGCTGAACCCGGACGAGTGGATTTTGGCCGCGAACCTGACGATGGATCAGATCGACCGACTGCACATGTCGTACCGGTATAACGAGGCGTGGCTGAAGCAGCTCAACCAGCCGATGCGGATCAAGTGGGTGACGTCGTCGGAGGAATCGGCGGCCGGGAGCAACGACGAGAGCTCGTCCGACGAGGAGCGGCTGCGCCTGAAGCGGCTCCTGGGCGACCACGGCAGCGGCGACAGCCTGGAGATCAAGCGCAAACGGCGGCTCCGGCGGAAGACGAAGCTGCAGAAGGAGCTTGAGGCGCAGGCGCTGGAGGCGCCGCCCGGCGCGCAGAGCGACTCGGACGACGACGGCGGCGGCGGCGAGGGGCGCAGGACCAAGGCCGTGCTGCCGCGGCACGACAGCGGCGCGATTCAGTTCCCGCGGCTGGACGACATGGTCGACTCGGACACGCTCGGCTCGGACTCGTCGTCCGAGTCGGACGGCGGGCTCGAAGTCCCCCGCGGGGCCTTGCGCGGCAACTTCCCCATGCCGAGCAACATGAAGGACGACGCGTGGGCCGCGGACCTGGACTTCGGGCAGCAGTTCCTGATGGGCGCGCACCCGTGCGCGATCGAGATCGTCCGGCAGGTGCCGCCCGAGTTCCTGTGCCTCGACGACGACGAGTATGACGAGCTGCTGGAGCAGCTGCTGCCGCGGGACCACTCGCTGGAGGAGGAGGCGCACGCGGGGCGCGTGGCGCTGGTGGACTACAGCCGCGTGATGGAGGCGGCGGGGATGCAGGCGTCGTCGGTGAAGGTCGCCGGGGAGCGCCGCCACGTGTGCGCGCCGCGGATTTTGTTCTACTACTTCGACACCAGCGTGCGGACCGCGGCGGACGGCGCCGCGCCGATGGCGCTCGCGCTGCAGAAGCGCGCGCTGCTCCCGATCGCCATCGTGCTCGCGCCCGCGCGCCGCGGGCAGGCGCGCCGGCGCGTGTTCACGCCGCTGGACCACCCGAGCGTGTGGCTGGCGGCGAAGACCGCGGCGGCGTCGGTCGACGCGCAGATCCACCTCGGCGTGTCGTGGTACCTCAAGACCGTCGCGGTCATGGAGCCCATCGCGGTCTGCATGCACCGCAACCTCGTCTCGGGCCACCCCATCTTCCGCCTCCTGCACACCTTCCTGCGACACGCGATATCGACGGGCGTGGCCGCGCGGGAGTGGTTCCTGGGCGAGCACGGCTTCTGGGCGCAGACCGCCGCGATGCCCGTGCCGAACCTGCTGCGGCTGCTGCGCGAGGAGTACAAGACGTGGTCGCTGGAGACCAGCACGATGCCGGGGCACATGGAGGCGATGGGGGTGCTGGAGACGACGACGATCCGGACGTACCCGTTCCGCGACGACGGCATGATCCTCTGGAAGGTCATCGTGCAGTTCGTGGGGGAGTACGTGGCGCTCTTCTACCCGGACGACTTTGGCGTGCAGGACGACGCAGAACTGCAGGCGTTCTTCGAGGAGCTGAGCACCGTCGCGCTGCCGTACGACGAGGACGCGGTCGACCCCGACGCCGGCGCGACGTCCGCGCACTCCCGGCGCTCGCGCCGCGCCGCGTCTGCGCCGGGCCAGAGCCGGTCCGAGGGCAAAACGCCCCGCCTGCCGCAGCGGCCGGTCCTGACGCAGGTGCTGGACTCGCGGTCGGCGCTCGTGGGGCTCCTGGCGGCCGTGGTGTGGACCGCGTCGGTGCAGCACGCCGCGATGACGTCAGGCATGTATGACGCTCTGGCGCACGTGGGGTGCCGGCCGCTGAAGCTGCTGAGGAAGCCGCCGGGGCAGACGACGGGGCAGGTGAACCGCGCGGCGTTCTCGCTGATGCTTCCGGACCAGCGCTCGACGCTCCTGACGGTCGCGGTCTCCTTTCTCCTTACGCGGGGCACTGCCGCAGCGGGGGAGTCGCTCGGCGGCGGGCGGCTCCCGGCGCTGTACCTCGACGGGCACCCGGAGGTCGAGGAGATCGTGCGGCGCTTCGAGCGGTCGCTGCAGGCCGTCGAGGAGGCCATCAAGATCCGCAACACGGGCCGCAAGCCCGCGTACGAGCGCATGATGCCGTCGCGCATCAACCAGTGCGTCGGCACGTTCGTCAACGAGGGCGACCGGTAGCGGCCTCGACGTGTACATTCGTGGTAGGACTGAGGCGAGGCCATCATGCCTTGGCAGGCGTTGGCGCACACAGCCCAACCTTTGATTGATTGTGAAAGGTTGGCCAGTCAGACAGAACTCGGCGGCTCGCGCCGACCACCTCGTCAGACGGCGTCTGGGATCGCGGCGAGGCGTGGGGCGGTGCGGGCGCGAGCTGTGAGGCAGGTGCGACACGGCGC
This sequence comes from Pedinophyceae sp. YPF-701, assembly GCA_916048055.1. Classification (NCBI taxonomy): domain Eukaryota; kingdom Viridiplantae; phylum Chlorophyta; class Pedinophyceae; species Pedinophyceae sp. YPF-701. The sequence goes on along the minus strand of CAJZHL010000012.1, from coordinate 967,485 downwards.
TGATTTGCAACACAGCGAGGCGTGCGGGCGCGCGAACGACGTGCCTAGCGTTCGTGCAGGATCCGGGATCTTGGGGCTCGGCTTGCGGTGGCACGACTTGACGCCTTCTTGGCGGGCGACGGCCCTGCTGCGGTTGTCGTGCTGGTCGAGGCACTGGGTACGCGCGATGGCCGACGATGAGCGGCGGACCTCTCAGTCACGTCAGCACGTCCTCCTTCTCGTGCGAGAGGCAGGATGGAGCGCCTTGCAGGAGGGAGAGGGCGTGATGTCGGTGCTTGACGCGCTGCAGTTCAACACGACGCTGCGCTGGATGAAGGTCCAGGTTCCATGCCCTGACAAGGTTTCAGCAGCGGCGAGGGAAGCGGCGGAGCGAGCGAACGCGCACGTGCTGTTCTAAGGGATCACGACGCGCTCTGTTCCGCGGGGAGGACGGCGACCTGTCAGGCACAATCGTGCGGTCACTCATTGAACAATCAGCCAACGTAGGAGGAGGACATACAAACTTGGCGGCCATGTGACTCCCGCAAGGCGCATGTCCGCCCGGCAAGCCCGGACAATTTAGCCATAATGCAGCAACGAACAAGCAGGGCACTCACAGCGCGCACCCTCAGCGGATCGTGATCGCGCCGGGCGTCGCCCGCACCGTCCCCGCCCTCCCGCGCGCGTGCGTCCGCCCCGCGCCCGGCCCCGTCGTCCGCGGCGTCCGCACCCCGAACTCCGACCGCCGCCCCGTGCTCCCCGGCGTCCGCGGCGCCACCTCGCCCCGCCCCGGCGCCGCCGCCGCCGCCTTCCGCGCCGCCCGCGCCTCCAGCAGCGCGTCCTTGAGCTGCTCCATCGCCCCGCGGTCCGACAGCAGCCCCGACAGGTCCGCGCGCATCCTGTCGCGCTCCGCGCCCGCCGCCGCAACCTCCCCCTCCAGCGCCTCGCACCGCGCCTCCGCGCGCGCCGCACGCTCCTCGGCCTCATCCAGGCACCGCACCAAGTACCCCTCCGGCGCGCCGCGCCGCTCCTCGCGCCGCGCCGCCGCCTCCGTCGCCACCGTCAGCTCCCGCACCTTCCCACGCAGCTCATCGCGCTCGCGCTCGAGCGCCGCGCGCGTCGCCTCGAGCTTGCTGCACCGCGCCGCGAGCTCCAGCGCCTGCTTCACGCGCCGCCGCACCGCCGTCGGCACCGCGCCCTCCAGCGCCCGCAGCGCGGCGTCCTCGCCCGCGGCCGGCCCCTCCGCGCCGGCGCCGATGATCGCCTCGTCGACGTGCGACTCGAGCAGGTCGTAGTGCGCGAGGCGCTCCTCCGCGTGCTGCAGCCGCGCCGTCATGTCCTGCACCTTCAAATTGTGTTCTGCGTCCGCGCGGTGGAACGAGTCCTGCAGAACGCGAACCTTCTCGTGCAGCATGTCGTTCTCCGCCCGCAGCGTCGCAGCAACGCTCCCGCGCTCGTCCGCGTCCGCGCGCGCCCGCTCCAGCTCGAGCGCACGCACGTGCAGCTGCCCGCGCAGCTCCGTCGTCTGCACGTCCCGCGCGCGCTGCGCGTCGCGCAGCGCCACGAGCGCCTCGTCGCGCGCGGCCTCGGCGTCGCGGACCTGCGCGCGCAGCCGCTCGCCCTCGGCCACCGCGCCGTCCCGCATGTCGCGCAGCACCCCCGCCTCCCGGGCGTACGCATCCGCGCCCTCCGCACGGATCCGCTCGACTTCGCGGCGCGACTCCTCGCGGATGCGCGCGACCTCGCCCTCGACGCGCGCCGCGACCGCCGCCGCGCTGTCGCGCTCGCCCTCGAGCAGCCGGCTCTGCAGGTCTCCGCGCGCGCGTTTCAAGTCCTCGATCTTCGACTCCCGTTGCGCCAGCCGCTCCTCGAGCTGCGCGACCTGCCGCGCCAGCGCCTCGCTCTGCTGCGTCAGGTACGCCTTGTCGACCGACAGCAGCTGCAGCGCGTGCTCGCGCTCCGCGTGCTCCGCACGCACCCGCTCGGCCTCCGCGCGCGCCGCCTCCGCGCCCGCCAGCCTCGCCTGCGCGTCGCGGTGCGCCTTGGCCGTCGCGTCGAGCTCCGCCTTCACCTCGTCGTACGCCGCGGCCTTGGCGCTGAGCACCTGGCTGCGCACGACGGCCTCCTCCATCTCGTGCTCGTAGCGCTCCAGGCGCGCGCGCATCCCGGCCACCTCGGCTGCGGCGTCGCGCTCGCGCTCGGCGGCGCGCGCGAGGGCGCGGTCGCGGTCGCGCTGCGCGCGCGCGAGGTCCTCCTGGACGCGGTCCGCGGTCTCGCGGTCCACCGCCGCGCACCGCCGCAGACGCTCGTTGTCCGCACGCAGCTCCTGCGGGGGAGGGGGTTGCAGGGGGGAGTCGGGGATGTGTTGGGTCGCGAACAGGTAGGACCGGTGGTGTGCGCGCGCAGGAACGGACCCTGTGCATCTGTTCGAAACAACCCGTTCAGTCGTGCGTTTCGTTGCAACGAATAATAATACACGGTTCCCAATTGTTCGTTTGTCATGTTGCGCCCGTGACGGGTTCGCGGACCTGCAGGGCCTCGTAGACGGCGACCTTGACCGCGTCCGGCAGCAGGCGGTCCTCCGGGTCGATCTTGCACAGCTCCTGGTACATCGCGTCGCTGATCGCAAGATCCTTGAGCTGGCTGCGCGCCGCAGCTAGCTGCGCCCGCATGGACGGGCCCTGCGCGTCCAGCTCCGTCTGCCGGAGCTTGAGCTGGCGAACCTCCTGCTCCAGCTGCTGCCGCAGCGCCACGATCTGCGCGTCGCGCCGCGCCACCTCGCCGTCACGCTCCTCCTCCGCCGTCCGCTTTCGGTTGAGCAGGTCCAGTACCCTGCAGAGCGCCCGCACACCGACGAACAGCGGATTTTGACGTCGCGGAGGCTTTGCAGGTGGGCTGGGTTGCGAAATGTCAGGTATTTAGGGGAGGTTCGCGGCGGAAATCGCGGGAGCTTGCCTGTCCTCGAGCGTTGCGATTCGCCGCTTGTACGTGGACTCGAGCTCCGACATCATGCGTCCTCGGGCTTGGTTGGGCCGAGACGCGCCCGCCGGGTCGCCCGGGTCGCTGCTCAGGTCGCTCACGCTCACGTCGAGGGCGCTCAGCCCAGAAACCTGCTCGCTGATGCCCTCCCGCGCGCCCCCTGACGCCCTGACGTTATCATCGAGGTGGTCTCCGGCGTCCTCTCCCTGCGTTCCACGCGGACAGCGCCGCAAGAGCGTCGGACAACGCGGACACCGCGCACGCGGGCGTCCGGAGCTTTGCGCATCCAAACCGTGCCGTGGCAGATGCGCCCAAGCGCCGTCCGGGGGCCCTCCCGCGTCACTCCGCGGCGCGCGGCCGAGAAACACGCTGCGTCGCACCTCTAGGCCGGCGAGCAGGCCTTCGACCCGGTCCCTCGTCCTGCCCACCATCCCTGCTCCCCACGGCCCAGTGCAGCGGCTTTCCTGGTGCGCACGGGGCGTTCCAGGCCCAAGGACGCGCCCCCACGCCCGGTCTATTCCGCGAAGGCTCGAGCGCGCGCGCGAGCGCACCCCTTCCACGCGTGATCACGTCGCGCTTGCGTCCAGTGCTGAGACCTCAGACACGGCGCCAGCGCAGCCAGAGTGGGACCTCAGCGAGCTACGGAGCGCAATGTTCGGACGCTGGAGGTCGCAGAGCGTGCGGAGCGCGTGCGAACGCGCGTGCAATGAGGCCGGCGGAGGCGCTAGGGCGGACTGACTGGAGGTGCAATTTGGACGCACCCGGGCCCGCCTTTGGCCCCGCGCAGCGTCGTCCGCGGCAGTTCTGGGCGTTGCGCCGCCAGACCGCGTGACTCGTATTCGACACAGGCCAGGAAAATCCGTCAGAGGCGCTGAGACGTCCGGATTTGACGCGTGCGCGCGGCCCATCGTCGTGGGCCAACGGCCTAGTTCCGCGTCGAGTCGACGGTCTGGGCGCGACGTGCGCGACGCATCCTCTCGCCTACCTATCCCGCGATCCTCTCATGGCGCGCTTTGCCTGAAGACGTCCGCGAGGTGCGACGACCGCGCACTCCTCGGCTGATGCCTACGCGCCGCTTCCACGGCACCGCGAGCGGCGCCGCGCACGACCTTCAGCTCGCCACGCTCTCCTCACGTCGCCAGGAACACGCTCCCGCGGCGCCTAGCCACGCCTCAGCCGCACCGCGTCGTGCGAGCGGTCCCTCCACACACGCTGCTGAAAGCCACTGCGCCAGATGGGCCGCGCGCCGCATCCTCGGCCTGCCCCGCCTCCCCCGCGGCGCCTCTCGACAGCACATGTATCTCTCCGACGCGCCCCGCAGTGTGACGGCCAGAAACAGCCTCGCCGGTGTCGTGCGCGGGCACCGCGGCGGTGTGCGGCTGCCAGCATGGCAGCGCCGGGCGGGCCGCCGCGGTTCAAGTCCTCAGGGATCGACCCGGCGACGTTCTTCGGCGGCAAGCTCGCCAGGAGCTACCTGAACGTCCCGCGCGCGCCCGGACAGGCACGTTGCGACGCGCCCGCCCTCTGCTGTGCACAATGCCATGCCCGTGACCGCGCCGTTTCGGTCGCTCACGCCACCGCGCCCGCCCCGCTGGACAGCAGGACGCGTGCGCGACCCCGGCGGTGCCGCGCCCCGGTCTGACTGACGCGATGGTGGCCTGGGGGGACAAAACACCTATAGCCAAGGGGGGTCTGTTGTCAGGGAGCAAGAAGGGGTCGTTCCGCCTCACGCGCGGCCGCACGGCCCTCTCCTTCTTCTGCCAGGTGCGCGCACGCACCTCCACCCCCGCTTGCCCCCCCCCCCTCCCCCAAAACACGCCTACACGAACACCCCCCTCGCGGCCGCCGCTCGCCCGCCCACGCCCCGCGCCGCCCCCGCCCGCAGGACCCGCAAAACAAGGCGCGCCTCGAGGCGGCGCTGCGCGCCAAGTTCAGCGACAAGGACCTCGTTCGCATGCCGCCCCGGACGCGTGGCAAAGCCTACCAAGATCTCGCCAAGGAGCTCTTCGCGGCGCTCTCGGAGCAGGAGCGCGGGCCGTTCGAGGCCAAGCAGCTCGACGACGCCCTGCGGGCGTACCGTCAGCTCCGCGCGTACGCCAGGACGTACCCCGCGCGCCCGCTGCCGTTCCGCGCCCGCCACCCGCTGCTGCCGGCCCCGCCGCGGTCGTGGGCCGCGCTGCTGAAGCTCGACCGCGGCGCCGCCGCGCAGGCCGACGCGCCGCCCCCCGCGCAGCCCGACGGCGGCGGAGACACCCCCGCGGCTGACGCGGCGGAGGACGCCCCTCGCGCGCCGCGGCGCGCGAGGCCGGCCGTCTCGGAGGTCGACCGCGCAGCCATGCAGATGCGCGCCGTCGCGGACAAGTGGCGCTGGCACCGCGAGTTCGCGGAGCTCGTTCGCGCGCGCCCGGAGGACGCAGCGAACTTGCGCGACGAGGTGCTGGGGCCGTGGTGGAAGCCGGCGTCGCGCTGTCCGCGCCCGCACGTGGCCGCGGACGCGTGGCTGTTCGAGGCGGTGCCGCCGGCGCGGGGCCCGCCGCGTACGGCGGTGGAGGCGTTTGCGCGGCTGCGGGAGACGAGGCGGGCGGTGGGTGAGAGCGGGGCGCGGGGCGCGGCGGCGCGGCGGGCGGCCGCGGAGGGTCTGTGGGAGGCCGCGGAGGGCGCGGTGCGCGAGCGGCTGGAGGCGGCGGCGGAGGCGGCGCGGGGGGAGTATGAGAAGATGGTGGGGGTGTTTCGGGAATGCAACCCCATGGCGTGCGACGCGTGGGTGCGCGAGTGCGCGGAGGCGGCGCCGAAGGCCGCGAAGAAGGCGGCGGCGGCGGGGGCGGGCCGCGGGAAGCGCAGGGCGGTCGGGGAAGAGGGGGGGTCCAGGAAAAGGCCCCGGGGGGTCAGGAAGGCACGGGCGGCGCGGCAGGAGGCGGAGGGGTCGTCTGGCGGCAGCGAGGAGGGGCACGGGCAGGACGAGGACGAGGACGAGGAGGAGTTCCGCGGGTCGGGGGAGGAGTCAGGGGGGGAGTTTGACGAGGATCGCCTGTGTCAGGACGGGTCGGACGACGAGCTGGACGACTCGGACGCGGTGGACTTCGACGACCTCCTGGACGACGAGCTGTCGTCGGACGAGGACGTCGGCGAGACGGACAGCGGCGTCGGGCAGTCGGACAGCGCGGGGGGAGTCCCGACTCAGTCCACGTCAGCGGGCGGGCGGGCGGGCGCACGGGGCAGCCGCCGGCAGCGCGACCCCTCGAACGACCGGGGCGCCTCCGAGGGCACGGGGGACTCGCACGAGCACGGAACGGTGCGCCCACGCACCGCCGCATTGCGCCTGTCGCCACGGCACAATGCATGGGGGGGGGGAGTATTGTTCTTACTCGCAACACCAAGCTCTTACACGTGTCTGTGTCTGTACCGTCGCTGGACGGCGTCCTGGCAGGTCGCCGAACCGGCCCGTGGCTGCAGCCGGCCTGACCCACTGTTGTCACACCCCCCCCTCCGCGTGCAGGCCGGCGGCCCGGACTCCGACTGCGTCGACCACGACGTCCTCGAGACCAACATCGGCGACGTCCTGCGCGCCATCCTGCCCCCCGGCACCCCCGTCCCGCCCCTGCAGCCCCCCGCGCGCCCACGCACGAGCGTCGCCGGCATGCACTCCGCGCCGGGCCGCGCCAGCGCCGTCCCGGCCACGCCCGTCTGCGCAACGCCCGCCAACGCCGTCCGCCGCGCGCCGCTCCTCCCCGCCGCCACCGCGGGCGTCCCGGCGACCCCGTGCGTTGGCGGCGGCGCGCACCTCGCCGGCTCCGTGGGCCCGTCGCCGTTCTCGCGGCCCTACACGGAGGGCGCGCTGGACTCAGGCCTGCGCGGGGACGCTTCCGCGCGGTGCGTCGAGGAGCAGACGCCCGTCGCGCACCTCCGCGGCCCGCCTCGGTCGACGTCGCTGGCCTCTGCGGGCGGCCGCTCGGCGCCGGGGGCGCCGCTGCTGCCGGGGCTCGAGAGGCGGGAGCCGCCGTCCGTGACGCGGCCGCCGAGCACGCGCCGCGCGGCGTCGTCCTCGTGGGTGCCTGGGGGCGCTGTACGGCAGGGCGATGACGTCGCAAGGGAGGCGAGCGCGGGGCGGTGGCCGGAGTAGGACGGCGGGGGATGTGAGCGCTCTGGTGCGGTGTGGGTCGCGCTGCGGACCGCTTCTCGGTCGTGGGTGTGTGCGGGAAGGGTGTCTGACTGGACCCGAAGTAGGGGACTGAGCCTGACGTCCGTTTCCGGGCCTCCTGGGTCCGGCTTGGGCCCCGGGCGTTCGCGGCGCCGGTCAGATTCTCGGACGCTCGAACCCCGAGCTTCGTGGCCGCAGAACTGGGCTGCGTAGGCGAGAGTCGCGATGCTGCGCGCCGCAAGGGGCTTGCAGAGCTGCTGGCCGGCCGTTGCCGCGCACAGGTGGGGCTCTCCGCCGCGCGCCGCGCGCAGCTGGATCGTCGGCCGCATTCCAGGCCGGTTCCGACGTCTCCGCGGGCCGTTCGCTGCCACGCGCGCCGCGTTGGCCAGCCCTCTCGGTTGAGGGCCTGAACGTATTGCGCGCTGCCTGGCTGTGCGCAGGTCGAGCCAGCTCAGGGGCTTCACCGCCGTGGCGGAGAAGACGAAGTTCGGGGACCTGTCGGACGACGACCGCATCTTCACCAACATTTACGGCAGACATGACCCCTTCATTCAGGTGACTGCATGAGCTGCACCCTCGAGCGGCCAGCGAGCCTGGCTACTGCGATTCCGCGGCCCTGCGCGCGCGGCGCGGCACCTGGAGATCATGAGCTGTGCGCCGCGCGGCGTTTCATGCGCGAACGCGCGTCCAGGGGCACGTGAGAGGCTCGCAACTGCCGGAGAAGGGTTCGGCGGCGTTGCGTCGCGCGAGGCGGCGAACCTTCCGATTCAAACGCGTCGCCGAATGAATTCGGAGCTCCACATGCGGTTTTTCGCGCAGGGGGCGGAGAAGCGCGGCGACTGGTACCGCACGAAGGACATCGTGCTCAAGGGGCGCGACTGGATCATCGAGGAGATGAAGAAGTCCGGCCTCCGCGGCCGCGGTGGAGCCGGTTTCCCGTCCGGCCTCAAGTGGTCCTTCATGCCCAAGCAGTCGGACGGGCGCCCGCACTACCTGGTCGTGAACGCCGACGAGTCTGAGCCAGGCACCTGCAAGGACCGCGAGATCATGCGCCACGAGCCCCACAAGGTCCGACCGCACCCTGCGCCTCCCCCGCGTCGCGCTCGGCCCCTCGCGGCCCGCGCCGCGCCCCCGCTCACCCAACTGCCTGGCGTGCGCTGCTCCCTGCAGCTCGTCGAGGGCTGCCTGATGGCCGGCGTGGGCATGGGCGCCCGGAAGGGCTTCATCTACATCCGCGGCGAGTTCGTCAACGAGCGCCGCGCCGTCCAGCGCGCCATCGAGGAGGCCTATGCGAAGGGCTACCTTGGAAACAACGCCTGCGGGTCCGGATACGACTTCGACCTCGAGCTGCACTACGGCGCAGGTACGCTGCCACCAGCCCTCTCGAACACGCGCACTCGCAGCCGCAGCAGCGCGCTGCGCCGGACGTGACACGCCTTTGCTTGCACACACTCTCTCCGCGATTCCGCGCGACTCCGATCAGTAGCGGCCTTTACAGGCCGCCGGCGACGTGCTGCGCGGCAGCGTCCGTCCGCGCAACCGCCCCACAGGCCGCTCCGGCGCACCACAAGCCGCCGGCGCCCATCCCCGCTCCGCCGCGCCCACGAGCGCAGGTGCCTACATCTGCGGCGAGGAGACGGCGCTCATCGAGTCGCTCGAGGGCAAGCAGGGCCGCCCGCGCCTGAAGCCGCCGTTCCCGGCCAACGTCGGCCTCTACGGCTGCCCCACGACCGTCACCAACGTCGAGACTGTCGCCGTGTCGCCCACCATCCTGCGCCGCGGCCCCGAGTGGTTCTCGTCGTTCGGCCGCAAGAACAACGCCGGGACGAAGCTATTCTGCATCTCCGGGCACGTCAACCGCCCGGTCACGGTCGAGGAGGAGATGTCGATCCCTCTGAAGGAGCTCATCGAGCGGCACGCGGGGGGGGTGCGCGGCGGGTGGGACAACCTGCTGGCGATCATCCCGGGCGGGTCGTCCGTGCCGATGATGCCCAAGTCGGTGTGCGACGAGGTGCTGATGGACTACGACGCGCTGAAGGCGGAGGGGTCGGGCCTGGGGACGGCGGCGGTGATCGTGATGGACAAGAGCACCGACGTGGTGGACGCGATCGCGCGGCTGTCGTACTTCTACAAGCACGAGTCGTGCGGACAGTGCACGCCGTGCCGCGAGGGCACCGGCTGGCTCTACGACATCATGAAGGTGGGTTTGTACATACGTGCTTCTACATATGTGTGCGGGTGTGCGCATGTGTGCGCGCGGTGGCGCAGGCGCCGCCCGGTGCGCTGTAGTGTGGGGGCGCGCGTCGCGTGTTCGGCGAGCCGCGTCCGTCGACGTGCACCTGCAACAACACAACAGCGCGCTGCTTGTTTGTTTGTTCCCAAGCTGAGCTGGCGGTCGTGGCTCGTGGTGCGCAGAGGATGGTCAAGGGCGACGCGCGGCTCGAGGAGATCGACATGATGATGGAGGTCACGCGGCAGATTGAGGGGCACACCATCTGCGCCCTCGGCGACGCAGCAGCGTGGCCCGTGCAGGGGCTGATCCGGCACTTCCGCCCCGTGCTCGAGGAGCGCATCATGCAGGCCTCCGAGCAGGCCAAGCGGCGCCTGGCGGCCTGAGCGGCCGGGCGTCCGCGTCGGAGTGTTGCAGGGACAGGGAGAACAGACTATGATAGCCGATTGAGTGTGACCAGACTCCTTGAGTGGATGTGCGCGCGTGCTCGGCGGCGGTGTGGCCCGCGCGTGCGTGCCCTGGTGCGGTGTCCCTCTGTCGTTGTCTGCGTCTGACGGCGGAGTGACTGTCTGACAGGTAACTGACAGCTGGTGGTGGTGCTGGGACGCCGCCGCGCGCTTTCGGGGCGCCCGCGGCGCGCGCGGCTGCACAAGTTGCCTTCCGGGACACCGACGCTGCCGTGACCGCCGACGGGCCGAGCGACGGGTGAGGCCTGCACCTGCACTGTACGTGGCGTTTTGTGCGGGAAGTAGCGGTCCACGCGGCTGGACCCGCGAACAACAACTGGGCGATAGACGAAGGATGCATGTGGTGGCATTGATCCGCGACGGCGGCGCGCGCGGAGGCCGCCGCGACGCGGCAACGCACATCGAATTCTGCTCCCCTGCGCGCACACCGTGCCGCCCAACTGCTTTTCTCAATCGCAGGCATTTAATCAGATCTAGTGTTCTCGTAAACTACCAGAAATAGGGGCAGTTTCGCACCCCCAAGCCGCGGAAGCCACCGAAACGTCTACACAGGGCACCAGGACCTCCCGGAAGGCGCGCAAGGTCCCTGTTCTGCGACGATTTGTCCACTGATGATGTCTTCGAGCCTCTGCCATGCCGCTCCCGTGCTGAACGGGCAGCGGCACGCGTTGTGCAAGGCACACGCGCTGCCCTCGCCACGGCCTGCACTCTCCGGCCGTCGCGTGGCCGCGGCCCCCAGCGGCCTTGCGACGGCGCAGCGACGTGGCCCCTCAAGGTACGTGCGGTGCCGCGTCGCCCCGATCCAGCGCCCCAGCGAGGAGACGGTGCTCGTGGGGGACATTGGTGGAACCAACTCCCGGCTGCAGCTGTGGAGCCTGTCTGACAGCGGCAACAAGGAGGTGTTCAGGCGCGTCCACGCCCGAGACTTCACCTCAAACTGCTCGCTCGGACTCATTCGCGGATCCGTCGGGCCCGGCGCACCGCACCAGGGACCGCACCACGCGCCAGCAAGGTCTGTGCGTCGCTGCGCGTGAACCTCGCTTCCGGCGCGTCGCTGCAGGAAGGACTTGAAGAACAAGGAGTACTCGAGCTTCAGCGAGGTGGTCGAGGCGTTTCTCGCGCTCCCCGAGGCGCAGGCCGCGCATCCCGCAGCGGGGTGCTTTGCCATCGCGGGGCCCGTCGACCAGTTCAAGCAGACCGCCGTGATGACCAACCTCGGGTGGGACATCGCCGCGTCGGTGCGCCACAGCCCCGCGACCACCGCCGCACAGCGCCTGCGCCCACGGTTGCACTATAGACCCCGGGGGGGGTCCTCCCCGCCGGCCGCAAACAGCGCGCCACGCACGCCGCGCGCTCCGCTCGCTCGCAGAAGCTCGAGGAGGTCCTCGGCGGCGCTCCGTGCGCGCTCCTGAACGACTTCCAGGCCATTGGGTACGGCGTGCGCGCGCTGGACGACGGCGACATCGAGGTCCTGCACCAGGGTGTCCTCGAGGAGGGCCAGCCGATCGCAGTGATCGGGCCCGGCACGGGCCTCGGCGCTTGCCAGGTGCGCCGCCGAACCGCGCATGGCATGTGTCGGTGCGCTTGCTGCCTGGAAATAGCGCTCAGGTGGGGCGGCGGCGCGGGTCGCGTCCATGAGGGCGTCGCGCCGTGCGGTCACGATGCCGACGCGCGCTGCGAGCCTTGCGTCGTGACGCGCAGGCGTTCTGGGACAGCGGCAGGCGGGACTACGTTGTTGTGCCGGGGGAGGGGTCTCACAGCGACTTCGCGCCGCGGACGCCGCGGCAGATGGACCTGGCGCGCTTCTGCTATGACGAGCTCGGCCGCTCCGCCGAGATCGAGGAGGTCGGGTGCGGTTCCGGCCTGGAGCGCATCTACAGGTTCCTGGGCGGCGACACGACGAGCATCGACGCGGCAGGGATCTCGAAGCTGGCCGGGGAGGGCGACGAGCTCGCGGTGGAGGCGCTGTCGATGATGCTGGAGATCGTCGGGCAGGAGGCGGGCCACATGGCCATCCGGTCGCTCGCGTTCGGGGGGGTGTATATCGCGGGCGGGATCGTTCCGAAGAACATCCAGATCGCGCGGAACGGGAGGATGCTCAACGGATTCCTGAATCCGACCTCGAGGTGCGTCGGCGTGCGGGCTGGCTGTGCGTGGCTGCCGTGCGTGATGGCATGGCGTGGGCGTGCGACGTCGCTGTGCCCGCGCGGCGTGCAGGTTGAGCGAGCTGCACGCGAAGTTCCCGCTGTACGTCGTCAAGAACGAGAGCGTGGGGCTCCTCGGGGCGCTGCACTACGCCACGTACCTCGCGCAGCGGTAGTGAGCCGGAGCACACCCCGAAGATCAGGAAACCATATCTCAGGAGCGCAAGATCAAACAAGGCCTCGCCGCGACGACGCGACCCGCTGCCACTCGCCGCAGCCGCGCGACGGCACGCACCGTGAAAGCCACACAACGTCCGTCCCTATTATTATTATGAGTAATACACAGCGTCTCAAAGTATCAACGAATCACAAAGTGAATGGTGTACCACGCCACATCGCGGTGCCGCGCCGCGCCCGTCAGAACCGCGCCTTCCGCGCCTGCTCCGCGGAGTACTTGGCCTGCTCGTCCTCGTACGCCGCCTGCGACGCCACCGTCGCGCGCTTCACAGCGTCGTAGATCCCCAGGCGCACGCCCTTGTTCGGCAGGTTCTTGATGGCGTTCGGCACGAAGCCGCGGTACAGCGCGCGGAAGCCCTCCTTCCCCACGGCCGCCGCGAACGCCGCGCGGATGCCCCCCGAGGCGGTCAGCTGCATCTGGCGACGCAGGGTGTCCATCGGGTAGCACACCGAGGTGGCGATCAGCGCGGCCGAGAACCCGCGCGCGAACGCAGGGATCTGCTGCGGGAGCGTGTCGAACGCGCAGAGCTCGAGCGCCATGTACGGCGCGATCCCGATCAGCGCCGTCCCGACGCCGCGGTAGAACCCGCCGACTCCCCCGTCCTTCGCGATCAGGCGGACCGCGCCCGGGATGCTCTTGCTCGCGGGGTCCACGGCCATGCGGAGCCGGATCGTGTCCAGCGGGTACGTCGCGAGCGTGGAAAACATCCCCGCACACGCCCCCGCCGCCAGCTTCTTCGGAATCGTCAGACCCTCGGGGCTGTTGCCCCCCGCCCAGCCCTTGAAGACGTCGTACGAGTAGAGCTGCGCGGCCGAGTACGGCAGCACGCGCGCCACCTGCGCGAAATTGCCCTTCCAGTACCCCCGCAACCCCTCCTCTTTTCCAATCGCGACGAAGGACTCCAAAAGGCCGCCACGCGCCGCCGCGGCGCCGATGCCGCCGCCCTGGAGCCCGCCCTTGACCTGCAGAGCGACGCGCACGGGGGCGCGCGCGGGTCACCGCCGCGGCGGACACCGCTGCGTACATGCAGCGGCCGGTGCGTGGGCGCGGGGGGGTTGGCGCGAGGGCCGCGTGGTGTGCGACACAGCCGATGCCAAGTCCGCGCTGACTCGTTTGGGGCGGAAATGCGCGCGTGATCGGCGGCGCGGGCGCCGGGCGCGCTGGATGTGGACCCACAGCCGCTTCACTCGGAGCGCCGGCAGGGTCCCGGTCTGACGCTCGTTTGGCCGTCGGCGCGGCCCAAAAGACGCCACAGACTGTCGGCAAGCGGCTGCGCGGCGGTGTGACGCACGGCGCGCGCGGGCAGCGGCGTGGCGGCGCTCATTCCCTGCCCAGCCGAACCGGCTGCCACAAACTCAGCCCACCTGCATCAGGAGCTTCAGGCGGTCGAACGGCGCCGTGATCGTCTTCCCGACGGCGCCCGCGATCGCTCCGGACGTGAACTTGACCGTCCCGGGGTTGAGCAGGCTCAGGAGCGCCAGCGGGCGGTGCAGGAGGAGATAGTCCACTGGCACCTCCGACGGGCCGGCCGCCCCGTTCGTCGCTTTCGCGCGCTTCCCGGCGTCTCCGGTGCCCGCGGAAGGATGTACGCCCCGCGTGAAGGCCACGGCGCCGCCCACCGCGCCCGCGAACGCCCTGCGCACGCCCTGCAGCGGCCCGGGGCTGGCCAGCGTCGCCGACGCTGTGGTCGACGCCAGGGGGACTGCGCGCGCCGTGATGGAGCTGTCGCGCGGACGGTCGGCGGAGAGTGTGTCGGGGGCGGGAGCCTGGGCCTTCATTCTCCGTTTCCGGCCCGGTGCCGTCGCTACCAGGGCCCGGACACCCTGGCGGTCAACTGCGAAGTCCATGGCGACTGTGCCAGTCTGGCCCGCCTCCTTTACTTCTACGTCCTTGACAGATGTTCTGCCGTCAGTCGACGGCGCTGGGGCGTGATTTCGTCGCACCGACTGGCCGAAACGCGCAGGTGCAAGCACCGAGGAATTCGCGCCCGGCTCGCGCGCTGACGTCGCAAAGTCACGTGATTGCGTGGTTAAGACTCGTTGCTCCGGATATTTTGTGCGCGCACCGCGGGCTGCGCGCCCTTGACACCTCGCGCCGGCGCCACAGACCCCGTCGAACCCCCCCAACACCAAGCGGGGACACCCCGGCGGCGGCATCACGAGCACCGCCGTCGCTCCAGACAAAATTGCACCCGGCCAGCAGCACGGCACGCGGGCCGCTCCTCAACCGCCACGAACGCAGCGCCGGAGCCTCTGACTCGCAAACATGCGCTCACACCCACGCCGCATCGGCGGCTCCTGCGACGACGCCGTCGCCGCGCGCTATGCATCCCCCGCTTCCCGCATGTAGCACGTAATCTGGCGCACGGGCCCGCCGTCCGTCGCGAAGCCCGGCTCGCGACACAACAGCGGCGTCGCTACTCGGATCTCGTAGCTGCGTCAGGGGGGGGGTCGCGCGGTCCGTCGCGTTGGGCACGCAGAGGGCGGCGCGCGGCATCGCCGGGGCGGGCGAGGGGGGGACTCACTTGCACGTGGAGGGCTCCGACACCGACTCGATGATGGTGGCGGAGGCGGCGTCGCCGGCGCAGTGGAACACGACGGCGGTGCGGCGGGGCAGGCGCGTGATGTCGCACATGTCTCCGCGGGAGTACTGCGGAGCAGGGGCGGCGCGTCCGGCCGTCACGGGCGCGGCGGCGGCGCGGCGGGCCGTGAACGCTGACGGGCGTTTGCGGGTGTCGCGGCGCAGCGAGGGGCGGGGCGCCGGACCTCGACGGTGACCATGTCGACGCCGTCGGTGTCCACGCCGGCGATGCGGTCGCTGCGCACGACGCGCACGTTCGGGGGACCCGGCGACCGCCCGAGAGTGAACTCTTGCACTCGGTGGCCGTTTTCCTCGTGGTACTGCGCCACGTGCTGGCCGTGGCACACCTCGTACGTCCACCAGCCCTCCGTCCTGCGCGCCGCGATTCCCCCGGCGTCGCGCGGGTTTGACGGCGTGGTGCGACTGTGCCGCTGGGCAGGTGGCGGGGACGCGTCGCGGTGCTGGGGCCCGAACGCGCCGAGGAGGTTTGGGGGAGGTTGGTGGAGCGCGTACCTGTGGAGGCAGTTGCCCACGAGAGGTTGCAGCGCTGCGGTGGCGCCGGCGGTGCTGCGGTCGCGCGGGCTGCTGTGCCCGGTCTGTCCATCGGCGCCGCCGTGCTCGCCCGCGTCGTCGAGGGGCACCTCGCAGTCGAACCACGGACCCATGGGATCGCGGACGGGTATCACGCGCACGGGACGGTCCGGAGACGCGCCGGCTAGGTCGCGCGCTCCATTCGCGATCGCCACGACGTAGCGCGGGTCGCTCGCGCCGTCCGAGAAGGCGAAGGCCGCAGCTGCAGTCGCGGGGAAGCCGGAGGTGTGGGGTTTCTGACGATTCTCGCAGCGATAGCCGCGCAAACGCGGATGGAACTCGCCGCTCAGAAAGGACGCAGATCGACCCGTGCGGGCGTGCGGAGGGGCGCACCTGTCCCGGCGTTGTGAGCCAACCACGGCAGAGCCAGCAGCAGCGTCGTGAAGGCCAGAACACGCCCGCAGGGGCTTGCTCGACCCCTCATGCTGCCCCAAGCGCTCTGGGAGGCTTTGCCCTCGATCGGCGTCTGACTGGGTTTCTATGGCTCGTTCCGCATCGTGTACGCTCGTTCTGAACTAAATGCGTCCGCACACAGTGTTACGTTCGGCCACGGTCTCTCCACCGCCCCGCCCCGACCCCTGGAAAGCCATTTCACCGCCGCTGGGGCAGCTACGCGGAGCCTCGTTCCGCCGGGCCGACGCGCGTGATGTCGACAAGCCAGAGCCCAGCGTGGCTTATGTGAGATACGCTGCGCGCGTATCGTGCGCAATGTCGCCTCGCCCCCGCTCGCTAGGGGAGGTGAAGCCGTGTGGCGCGGGAGACTGTCCACGAGAGCGCCCCGGGCTCGGTCCCCGCGCGCCCACGAGGTCCGCGCGCGCCGCCTGTGCGTGCAACATAGTGGCCCCCGGCCTCAGGCGGCGGAATATAGGGGCTTGCGTCGGCGCACGGAGAGCGCGAGGGTCGCAACGCTGCGGAAAGCACAGGGCCTTTTGGCCACAGCCTCTCTGCCAGGTCAGGGTGCGATGCGTGACGCGTGTGGAGGTGAGAAGCGTGGCAGCGTCCCGGAAGCGGTCCGGGTTCGCGGCACGATGCATGTGTGCGGGGTATCAGGCGGTGGGCAGGACGAGGACGTCCATGCTCGGCGAGGTCGTTCGTGCACCGCTCCGAGCCCTCGCGGCCGTTCGGCGCGGCACAGCCTGCGAGACGGGCGCGAATTCGCCTGCTCGGCGGCGTGCCGGGCGGCGCGAAGCGGCACGCCCGTCGCGCGGGAGCGACGACACCGAGAATTCCAGCGCGGCTGCCAAGCGCGCGAGGCCTCTTCGGGGCGAAAACCGAGCGCGAGCATGTAGCTCCGCATATGATATTCCGCCCTCCGCGCAAGGGACGCCGTCGCGAGCCGTCGCAGCGCCGCACGAACGCGTTTCATCTGCTCCTGTGCTCCCTGCAGGGCGACGGATGCACTGCGGTTGACGCCCACGGCTGCGAGTTGGAGGGGGCGCTATGGGCAACACACTCACCTCCGTGAGGACCGCCGTAGTGTCCCCCGGGTGGTACATCCGGAAAACGAAGGCGACCCAGGTGACGCCCATTGCCGGGCCGCCGGACGCGGTCCCGAAGCCCGGAGCGGAGCCCGCGCCGCCGAATTTCGAAGCCCGACTGAAGGAATGGGCGACCCCGGCGGAGCACGACCCTTCGTGGGACGAGCCGCGCGCGGAGGCGCACGCAACACAGGTGTCAACGGACTCCATGGAGGCGCCGCTCCCGGGCGGCAAGGGCGGCGAGACGCGGCAGCGGGCCGAGGACCCCGCCGGGCTACCGTCCGACCTCAAGTGCGCCCGCCTTCCCGCCGTCTCGGCGCCCGTGCAGGGGTCGCCGCGCGCGCATGGACCATTGAGCCTGCCTGCGCTGTCCGGCGCCGCCCCGGCGCCTCGCGCCCCGGCTGCGCGCCCACCCGCCTCCTCTCTTCGCCCTCTGCAGTCACGCGCGGAGCCGCGGCCTCATGCCGCTCTCCCGAGGCACAACTGTCGACAAGAGCTCCAGTGCGGGCTTCGAGGCGGAGAACGGGCCGGCGAGGCCCTCCGCGCCCGCGCACCTCCCGCCGCTGCCTCACCTGAGAGCACGGCCGCGAGGTGACAGCGACATGTCGTACGCCAGCGCCGCCCACGCGGGGCTGCGCCACGTCGTGCCACGCCCGCGGAGCACCTCTCGCCCGGCCGCGAACGCCGCGCTCGAGCACGCGAGCTACAGCGGGGCCGCCGACGCCGGCGCGGAGCGGCATTCCTTCCACGCCGCGCACGAGAACGGCGGCGAGCGGCGGTTCTCGGCTCTTCCGCCCACGCCGCCGCGCCCCACGGGCCGGCTGTCCACGGGCACGCCGCCCGCGCACGGGCGCGCGCCGCCGGGCCTGCCGCCAATCGCGCCCAAGGACGGGTCGCCGGTGCCCGTGAAGACGTCCTCGTTCAACCGCGGCATGCTCGCGGCGCCGTCGAAAGTGATACGGCAGGGCACGCTGGCGCGCGTGACGCGCACGCCGTCGCTGCAACGCATTCCCTCGCACACCTCGAACACGCGCACCTCGATCGACGACCGCGCGACGGCCGCCGAGCGCGACGCGCACGGCGGGGAGGACCAGCAGTGCCAGGCCGGTCTGACGCGCGGCGGAGGCGATCTTTGCTTCACGCTCTACCTCCTCGCGATGCTGGAGGACAAGAACGGCGAGCGGCTGGAGACGCGCATCTCGATGCTGTCGGCGCGCATTTCCGAGTTCGCGGCGGGGTCGTCGCACCAACAGTCCCGGGGGGGGTCGCGCGCCGTCTCGCGCGTGCCGTCGCGGGCGGGCTCCCGCCGGTCGCTCGTGGGCCAGCAGCAGCACTCGCAGCGCATGCTGCTCCAGAACAGCTCGGCGCGGCAGCTCGGCTCCGAGGGCGACGCGGACGACCCCCCGGGGCGCGCCCGCACCTCGATGGAGGGGACCCTGACGCCGGAGCGCTCGCAGCTGCGGCACGCGGGGTCGTCGATCCGACGGAACATGGACGCGACCGGCGAGAGCGGCGACCAGGCGCTGCCGTTCATGCCCAGGCTGGACGGTCCGGGCGGCCCGCCGTCGTCGGTTGGCGCAGGGTCCGTTCCGCGCGTGGTGAACAGGATGTCGATGGACTCGACGGGCCTCGGACTGGGGCTGCCGGGCGGGGCGCCGGCGCCGCCGGGGGGCGCCGCGAACCCCGCGATTTCGATGCTGCGGCAGCGCGTGAGCCGTCGCCAGATGCAGCTGCCCTACACCGTCAAGCGGCGGAGCCAGATCTCCATGCGGGACGAGTACCCGCCGGGCATGGACGGCGGGCCGTCGTCCGCGGCGATGGTGCCGCCGACGGTCTCGCGGTTCGCGCGTCCGTCGATGCTGGCACCTGTTGACGAGTCGGTGCGCGAGCAGGGGGAGGATCCGTCGCGCGCGGCGCGCTCGCGGGTGTCGCGCGCGTCGCGGCTGTCGAGCGAGCGGCCGCCGATGAGCCAGATCTCCGAGATCGGCCCGCCGGTGGGCGGCGGCACGGGCGTGCGGTCGCGGCCCGCGCCAATGCCAGGGCGCGGCGCGGCGGCGGCGCGGCGGATCTCTGGGTCGGACTCGCACATCAGGAACGACGCGGGCGAGCGGGCGGGACCGGGGACGGCCGGCCCGGGCAGCGCGGACCTCGCACACTCGCGCTCGCAGGCAGAGGAGAGCGCGCGAGACTCAGAGCGCCCCGGCATGCTGCGCATGCCGCGGGACACCGACGAGCCGCCGCAGGACGAGGTCCACGCCGCGCCGCTGCACAAGACGATGCCCGCCGGCACGTCCCTGTCCGCGGCGATGGCGGGGGCGGCGCGGAGCATGCAAGGCTCCGACACCAGCGGGCAGGACCGCAAGAGCTTCGGGTGGACGATGGGCAACACGTTCGAGGACGCGCTGCGGCACCTGTCGCCGGCCGTGGCGCGCGAGGGCAGCGAGGCGGGCGTGGCGCACGCGAGCGCGCTGCAGTCAAACCCTAGCGCGAGCAGCATGCAGTTGAGTTCGCTGCACCGCGGCGGGACGATCTCGAAGCTCAAGGCGCGCGCGGCGCGCCGGAAGAGCCTCCTGAGCGACCAGGCCGCGATGGACGCCGCGGCCGCCGCGGCGCGCGAGCGGCAGCTCCACGTGCAGTCGACGGCGGAGCGCGAAGTCAACGAAACGAAGACTCTGGCCATCGGCGTGATCGACGGCAAGCGCGCGGGCTTCTTCAACCAGTACGCGGTGCTCAAGACCATCGGGTCCGGCGCGAACGGCGACGTGAAGCTCTGCATGGACATGTCGGAGCACCGCCTGGTGGCGGTGAAGCTGGTGAACAAGCGCCCGCCGGGGATGGCTCCTCCGAAGCGCGCGTACGGGTGCCACACGAAGCAGGACAAGGCCGCGGTGCTGAAGCGCGAGGCGGAGGTGCTGACGCGGCTGGACCACCCCAACGTCGTCAAGGTGTACGAGGTGATCGACGACAGCCACATGCCGCACCTGCTGTGCGTGATGGAGTTCATCGAGGGCGGGCCGGTGCAGATGAACTCGGAGGACGACGGCGCGGAGATCCTCTCCGAGGCGACCGCGCGCGACTACTTCGCGCAGCTCCTGGACGCGCTCGACTTTCTGCACGAGGAGGGCGTCATTCACGGCGACATCAAGCCCGCGAACCTGCTGCTCGGCGCGGACGGCAACGTGCGGCTCGCGGACTTCGGGAGCGCGACGGTCCTGCAGCCCGGGCAGGAGGACCGTCTGCTCGCCGTCAAGGGCACGCCGGCGTTCCTCGCTCCGGAGATCTGCATGGGCGAGGAGTTCAGCGGGGCGGCCGCGGACGTCTGGGCCGCGGGCGTGACGCTGTACGTGATGCTGTGCGGCGAGCTCCCCTTCGGCACGCGATCGATGACGATGTTCCAAATGTACGATGCGATCATGGACGACGATCTGATCTTCCCAGAACACGTGGCGCTCAGCGAGAACGCCCGCGACCTGCTCACGTGGATCCTCACGAAGGACCCCGCGCAGCGCCCGACGCTGTTCGACATCATCATGCACCCCTGGCTCGGCGAGGGCGTCGAGGAGGGGGGGCTTGGGGAGGAGTTCGAGGAAGTCCCCCCCGCCGCGCCCGCACCCGCACCCGCGCCGGCCGCGAAGCCCATCCTACGCTCGCAGTCGCTGCGCGTGTCCTCCACGGTCGGGAGACCCGAGAGCCCGCGCGCGGCCGGCGGGGACCGTCGCGAGATGCGCCCGAGTCCCAGTTTTGTGCGCTTCCAAGACGGAACCGCGCCGGGCGACGCGACGCCGGAGCCGCAGGACGCGGCGCCCGGCCCGATGGGGCGGCTGCCGTCGCTCGGGAAGGTGCCGCAGGCGCCTCCGCTGCAGTGGTCGGGCTCGGGCACGCAGGCGACGGGCGGCGCGGGACTTCGTCGCGCGGTGCTGCGGCGGACGATGACGATGGCGGCGGAGAACCCGCTCCCGACGGTCGAGGAGGACGATTCCCCGCTGTCGACGCGCCCGAGCACCACGCTCGGCCGCACGATGCCGGCTCGCGCGTCACTCGCATCGCAGGTCTCCCAAGGCGGGCTCACGCGGCCGTCGACGGCGTCGCGGGCGGACGGGTCGTTCCACGGCGCGATCGAGTACATGAGGGAGATGCTCGCGGACACGATCCCGGAGCGGTCGTTCGCGGCGGGGGAGTTTTTGGCCATGGAGGGCACGGACGGGGAGTCGATGTTCTTCGTGGTGGAGGGGCACGTGGAGGTGCTCAAGTGGATCGCGGACGAAGACGGCGAGGACGACGGCGCGGAGGAGGGCAACGGCGAGGCCGCGGACGGCCTCGGGGAGCTCCCCGGCGCCGGCATGGGCATGCCCTTTGTCAGCCACGGGCGACAGCGCAGCGTGCCGAAGCTCGGGCGGTACGTGTCGGGCATGATCGACCGGCACCTGGACCTCGACGACGTCGAGAACCTGATGCCGTACGGCACGAGCAACGACTCGGGATCCCGGCGGAGCTTCGACACTGACCAGACGAGCCAACCTGGGTCCGCCGGGCCGGCCGTCATCAAGCGCGCGCGCTCGGGGTCGCTCGGGATGGACGCCGCCGCGCCGCGCCCGACGCGTCTCAAGCGCCACCTTTCCGAGAAGATGGACATCCCCCCGGGCGTTGCCGAGGAGGGTGGGTCGCTGCGCTCCGCGGCGGACGGCGGCGCGGCGCGGGCGTCGAACGGGTTCTCGCCGCCGGGCTCGCCGCGGCGCATGAGCGGTGCGCCGTCGATGCCGGCGCCCCCGCGGCCGCTCGAGATCGACACGGGCGCGGGCAACGGCAACCTGTCGTCGGCGCGCAGCGTGGGGCACCACCGCACCGGCTCGACGATGTCGAGCATCACGACGCCGCGGATGTTCTACGGCGACAAGACGCAGCGGCGCGACCTCGAGGAGCTCATGGAGCGCGCGGCGCTCACCGCGGAGTCGCTCGGTAATGCCGTGCGCGAATCCGAGGGTTGGCAGATCCTGGCTCGCAAGGGCCCCGGAGACGTGGTCGGCGAGATGGCCGTGATCAACCAGAGCATTCGGACGGCGTCCCTGCGCGCGGCGACGGACGTCGTGGCGCTCGAGGTGAACAAGTCGGCACTGCGCGCCGTGGCGGAGGCGCACCCGCGGCTGCAGCACGAGCTGAAGCGGCTGGTGGCGGAGCGCACGGCGACGCGGCGCATGGCGGAGGCGTTCGAGCAGCTGGCGGGGCTGCGCCGGCCGAAGACGGCGGCCTCGAATCGGTCGTCGATGGGCGGGCACAGCGCGTCGTCGCTGGCGACCACTGCGGGCACGCGGTCGCGCGCGGGGTTCAGCCGCGTGGGGTCGCACGTGACGTCGATGACGACGGGGGGCTCCATGTCGGCGGCGCCTGACGAGTTCGATTCCGAGGAGGAAGATGACCGCGAAGAGAAGGAATGAAGGACTGAAAGATTTCGAAGGGGGTGATTAGTCTGTCGTCACACTGAGCTAACATTTGGACTAAATTCCATCGCCTTTCGAAGATTTTGAGCGAGGACGCGCGGTGCGACGGTCGTGCCTTCCGCGGAGGGCCGCGACTCCGCTATGGCAGGAGTGCGCACTGCGGGGGACTGGTCGCCCCACGTGTGCGCGCACGCCGCCCCCGACTGCGCGTTCGCTACTTCTACGCGCCTAGCGCCCACCGCGGCGCGCACGCGCCACCGTACCTGCGGTACCGCAGCGACAGATGAAGTTGAGTATTTCGCGCCTTGCTAGGCCGCCAACACGCACGAAACGATAGTGCGGTGTGAACGTCCGGAAACGGAAGAAGACTCCGCAAACGCGTTCGTCCGCGTGCCTCGAACAGGATGGTTTGATGAAAACAAAAGTCTGCCTGTTCTGCTGCCTACTGACACGTGCTGCCCGGATCACGTTCAGCAAGCGAACGAGCTTGCTGGGGGCCGTAGGAAACGCCCAAGACAGGGTGGCCGAGAGTCCGTTCTGCCGGCTGTGTGCACCAGCTTTGCTTTTTGCCCGGACGGGCGACATCCCGCAGAGGGCGCCTCACCCTACAACGGCGGCCCTGGTCTGCAAACAAACCAGTGACAGATGGGGGAACCTGAACAGCAATGCCATCTGCGCATCCAATGATCCTTGGGCAGTCTCCCATGAGTTGAACAACTGCGAGTTCCGTCTCACAGGCCCTGCAGCGACCCCAGGCGGTCCGCACGCGCCTCCTCGAGCCGCGACGCCAGCCGCGCGTCCGCCTGCACCGACTCCAGCAGCTTCCGCAGCCCGTCGTGCCGCTGCGCGCCCTCCAGCGCCGACAGCGCCAGCAGCAGCCGCAGGCACCCGCGGTGCATGTCCTCGAACCTGTCCTCCTCGTGCTTCACCGCGTCCGTCTTCGGCTTCTCCGACAAGTTGTCGTCCAGCACCTCGACCACCGCGTCCAGGCCGCCCACCGCGATCGCCGGCGCCGCGGACACGAGCTTGCTCAGAGCGAGCAGCGCCGGCGCGACGACGTCGAACGACGCGGTGCCGAGCGACTTCTTGTACTCCACCGCGTGCACGAGCGCCTCGATCAGCGCCGGACCGTCCAGCTGTGCCGGGAATCTGTCGATGAAGAGAGAACAGCATTCAAGCGCCGCCTTGCGAACTTCGGCGCCGCGGTCGACGGTGACCTTGAACGGGCCGAGCTCGACGACCTTGAGGAGCTCCTTGCGGAGCCGCGTGCACGCGAGCACGCGCGGGACGATGCTGGGCAGCAGGTCGGTCACCAGCGCAGGCACGTGGTGCAGTGCAGCGGCCGCGAGTTGCAGCGAGGCGCGCTGGACGTTGAGGTCGTCGTCGGAGGTGGCCTCCAGGAACGTCGCGAGGAGCGGCGGGAGGTCGACCGCGGAGCTGCGTCGGCGTTCGATGATGACGTGCCGCAGCGCCGAAAGCGACGCAGCCCGCAGCTCGGCCTTGGGGGACTGCAGCAGCGACGACAGCCACGGCACGACCTCGCGCGGCGCGAGCTGCGCGAGCGAGCCCAGGCACTCGGACACCACATTCCGAATCCCTTCCTCGCCCACCGTCGCTTCGATGATCGACTGCAGCGCGCCCATGACCGTGGAGGCGGCCCCGGCGGGCGCGTTCGCGCCGGGCGCGGCCATGGAGCGGATGACTTCGAGGAGGGCGTGGAGGAGGAGGTAGCGGTGTTTCTGCTCGCTCGACATGCGTTTGATGATGAGCGGGAGGTATTTGTGGAGGTCCCCGGAGGCCAGGGCGCCGAGCGCGACGCTGGCGGCCGCCTTGACGGAGCTGGACTCGTTGCCGAGGCCCGTGAGCACGAACGGCTCCACGCCGGGGATCGAGGCGCGCCGGGCGATCTCGCCAACCGCCAACAGGTGCACTGCGTGGCGGCCCTGCGCTGACAGGTCCGCGGCGGCCATTTGCTGCGCGGCCTGCGCCGCGCTGTCCGGCCCGCTGGCGAGCGCGACCTGCACGGGGCAACCGAGCACGCCGATGACCTCAACGTCAGTTCTGGTACGTGTCAACATGCGGTGAGAGACAAACAATCCATTTTGAGCCTGCGCCGCGACGCGAGGTGCGGCGCGGCCGCGCGCGCATCGTCTGGAGCGGGGTGCGCACCGCAGCCATGCACTTCGCGACCGCGAGCTGCGACCCGCGCGCCTCGAGCGTCGCGCCCGCCTCGGAGAGCCTCGCCAGCGCGTCCGCCGCCGCGACGGCCCCCGCCGCCACCATCTCCCGGAAGAGGTCCTGCAGCGCGGCCACGCCGTGCTCCGAGAGCATCGGGCTCCCCAGCAGCTTCAGCGCGGGCGGCACCATCAGCCCGGAGGCCGTGTCGCTGCACTCCCCCGGGCGCGCGCGCAGCATCGCCACCATCGCCCGCAGCGCCGGCACCACGAGCTGCATATCGTCCGACTCCAGAATCGACGCCACGTCCCCGGCCGCCGCCGCCAGCGCCGCCCCCGGAATCGCCCCGGCCTTGTCCTGTAGCACGAGCGCCTCCAGCGCGGCCAGCGACGCCCCGCGCAGCGCGCGCGAGCTCTTCCGCAGGAACCCCGCGACCGTCTCGACCGCGGTCGACGACAGCCCGCCCAGGTCCGGGCACACCTTGGACCGCGCGATGGTCGCAAACGCTTGAACGGCGCGGAGCCGCGTGGACTCGTTGTTGAGGCGGTCGAGCAGCAGCGAGAGCGCCGTCGACGTCAGCGGCGCCGCCATCGCGTCGCCCGCGCACGAGAGGATGTCCGCGAGCGCCGCGATCGCCGCCGCGCGCACCTCCTGGTCCTGATCCTGTGAGCGCACCTGCTCCACTGTCGCGTCGATCATCGGCTGCACCGCCGTGAGCGTCGGCGCGTCGAGCGGGGCCTCCTGCGCGGCGTCGCCGGCCGGCCGCAGCGCGCTGATCAGCAGCGGCACGCACCGCAGCGCCTCCGCAGAGACTTTGAAGTACTGCCCGGTGATGTTTGCCGCGACCAGAGGCGCGAACTCGCCGACGAACGGCGCCACGTCGGACGCCGGGTGCGTCTGCCGGACTGCGCTGAGCAGCGTGAGCGCCTCGAGCCGCAGCGGCGCGGCTGTCGACTGGTCCGCCAGGACGTACGCCACCGCGGGCATCGCCTCGCGAATGCACGGCGACAGCGCTTCGGGGATCGCGTCGACGACGGTCCGCACGACCCGCACCGCGCCCTGCCGCGACTTGTGGCTCCGCGAGCGCAGCTGCTTCAGGCACGCCTGCAGCAGCGCCGGCAGCTGGTCCCGCAACAGCGTCGCCGCGCGCGCCTCCCCCACGAGGCCGGACTGCCGCCACTGCTGCCGGACGGCGCCGACCTGCTTCACCACGAGCTGCGCGGTCTGGAGGACGTCGACGCGGATGGACTCCTCGCGTTCCCGGGTCCGCCCGACCAGCACGGGGAGGCAGCGGTCCACCAGCCACTCGAGCTGGGAGGGGTGCGCGGCGGTGGCGGCCATGAGGACGCGCGTGGCTGCGCGCCGGACCTTCCACGAGGTGTCGTCGTCGTCGCTGACCTCCTCCTCCTCCTCGTAGTCGTCCTCAGAGCCCGCCTGCGCAAAAGAGCCCCGGGGGAGTGCGCGAGCGCTGGTGTCAGGCGGCGGCGAAGCGACGGGGTGGCTTGGCCGGAGCTCTTCCGCTGCCGAGACACGTCAAGGCCCTCCGGAAGTGGGTGGGGGGCTGGTCTTTGTTGGGGGGTGTTTCGGGTTCCGGGGGGAGGGGGTTTCCGTCGCACCTCCTCCTCCTCGTCGCTGTCGCTGTAGCTGTAGTGCGGGTCGAACGAGAGCTGCTTCACGGCGAGGTTGCACGCGGCCTGCACGTGCGCGCTCGCGTCCGGCCCACACTCCTGTAGACACATCTCCAGCACCAGCAAGCAGTTCTCCCTGCACGCGCAACCGACGACAGAAACACGCGGCTGGTGGGCGAACCGATTCCCCGACGTCGGCAAGCGCGCCGCTGTCCTCCAGGGCCATCGCAGGCGAAACCATCCACCGGTTGCTACGACGGGGCGGTGGGTGCTGTCGACACGTGCGAGGAGGCCGAGGAGGCCGCCGACCGCTCCGGCGAGCACGGCGTCCGCCAGGGCGGCGAACCTCGCGCCTCCCGCACGCCAGGCGAGCTGGCCGAACGGCCTGACGCGAGCAAGGGGTGGGGGGTGTTTGGCGTCGGTGGGGTGGGGCGCACCGGAGCTCGGAGTCCTCCTCGCTCGCGCCGTTGCACGTGTCGACCGCGAGCGGCACGGTGGCGCCCAGGAACGGCGCGAACCGCCGCCGCACGGACCGCACGATGCCGGCCAGGCCCTGGCAGAAGGTGGCGGCGCAAACGCCGGCCTGGAGCTTCGCGGTGTACACCTGGACGGTTTCCTCGAGGTGCGCGTCGGTCATGTGCGGCGCGAGCGCGGCCACGCTCGCGGCCGCGCGCCGCCGGATGGTCTCCCGGGGGGACTCCAGGAGGGGGAGTAAATGGGTCATGGTGTCGGCGTGGGCGTCGCGGACGGTGTGGCCGAGGCGGTCGAGGACCTCCGCGAGGATCGTGAGGGCCTCCGCGGCCGTGTCCTGCGCCGCGGCGGGCGCCGCGGCCGCCTCCAGCAGCCGCGGAGTGAGAATTTGAGCTGCGCGGACGGACACGGCGTTGCCCGCGTGCAGGTGCGTGGCGATGGACTTGAGCGCCATCGCGGAGTTGTCGCGCAGCTGGGATTCCTGCGGGGTGCGCAGGCGCGGCGTGGAGGCGTTGGCGGGGGCCGAGATCGCCCACACCCGGGCGCGCCGGCTCGGTATTCGGCGCGGGACAGCGAGATCGTGTTCCGGTGAGCCGGCGTGGCGCGTTGGACGGCCGCTTAGTGGCGCACGGGGCGCGCCCGCGGCGTCGTTGCGCGCAGCGGGTTGTTGGCCCTCGCACGCGAACGGGGGCGACGTGGGGCGGGGCCGCGGTCCGCGCGACGCACCATTCCGGAGGTGCTGCGAAGTCCTGTCGTGAGGGAGTCCAGGATCTGGGCCACGTGCGCCTCGCCGACGGCAGGGAGCAGGGGCGGCAAACAGCGCACAGCAAGCGACGCGACGTCGCCCGCTTGGTCCACGAGCTGCGGAACAGGGGAGAGCTCGCGGCCTGGCACGATGAGCTACCGACCAACGGTGATACACACTGAAGCAGAGCGCGGATCTGCGCGGAATCGCGTCTGAAGCACACAGTGGTGCGCACAGGCGCCCTTGCACGTCCGGACGTGGCACGGGCGCGGAGGTGACCGTTGCGATCCGATTGTGAACTCGTCTGCTCGATCCACGGCCGGCCACCGCCGACGCGCGCCGCGCGGACGGGCAGCGGTGCGGGCGTCCGTGCGCCCAGCTTCCAGGACGCTGCGGCCGTCGTGCGTGCGGCACGGGTCCGTGCTGCTGTGGATACGCGAGCACGGAGGACGCACCAGCTCGAGGAAGGCGGCCGTGAGCCGGTCCTGCAGGGCCGGCGCGACGACGGTGGACACCGACTGCAGCTCCCCTAAAAGGTCGCTGGCCGCCATGTATCTAATGTCTTTGTCCGAAGACTTCAGCTTGTCGAGCAGCTGCTGAATTGACCCCGACATGATCCCGTCGGCCCGCGAGGGGCGCTCTCACGGTGCCGGACGGCGCGCACGGAGCTCTTCTTCTCAGCCAGCCAACGCGGCACAGTTGGCGCGAAAATACAGGGCCACTCCTGCGTCTCGTCCTCGCACGACAGAGGTGCTCGTGTGTGCGGTGCAGCGGCCGCAAACAAGGCCGCGTGCGTCGCCCCGCGCCGTCAGACTACGAGGAGGGGTTCAGGGGGGCCTGGATGAAAGACGCCACCGTTTGCTGGGCCTGCGGGCGCTCAGAGGCCGGCGCCCCCCGCGGCGCCACCGACATCTACCTGGCCAGCGGGCGGGCGCGGTTTGAGCGCAGCGGCGCTGACGTCAGCCGCAAACAGGGCCCGGCCTACCTCGGGCCGAGGTAGTTTGGGGGGCGTTGCACCGCGGGCCGGGAGCGCAGAGGGTTCGATGGCGTGTCCCCACTTCGCCAGGGTAGTAGCCACTTCTCGGACCTGCGCGCTCGGCGCGACCGCGCCGCTCGTAAGGTCCCGGGCGAGGAGGGAGCGGGCGAGGACTAGGCCGCTGGCTGGGGCGATTACTTACGAGCATGAGACTGTTCTTGCACACGGACTCGATGTTTC
The DNA here is from genome assembly GCA_916048055.1 of Pedinophyceae sp. YPF-701. NCBI lineage: Eukaryota > Viridiplantae > Chlorophyta > Pedinophyceae > Pedinophyceae sp. YPF-701. Next base: position 938,991 of record CAJZHL010000012.1, on the reverse strand, counting down.
GGAGTACGAGGAAATCGAGACGATCGTTGCGCAGGTACGGCGAGGCGGTTCGGTGCGCTGACGATGCCGCGGCAGCCCTGCTAGGCACTGCTGAGGAGGACCAATACCACAGCCCGCTCGGAGCGTTCGACGCCGCCCCGGCGTCCGATGCGGCTATACCGCATCTGAGACTACATATACATCTTTCCGCGACCGGATTCGAGCACGTTCGTGCCGCGCCTGGCGCCCCGCAGCGCTGCCACACAGCCGCACCATAGCACCGCGGAATCTTCGCCGTCCGCGCACCCCTGCGAGGGATTCAGACGAAAGACGCCCCTCTAGTCAGCCCCACACTGCTCGCGCCCGCGCCGCGCAGGTGCTGCCGGAGGCGAGGTTCTGCGTCGTCAATGAGGACGTCGACGGTTTGACCACGCTCGCGGAGGCCACAGGCGCCCGCAGCGACCTGGCCGACGACGCCGACACCGGCGCCGCGCACGCCGTGGGGCCCCTCGTGTGCAACCACCTCAGCGCGAAGCGCGTGCTGATCGTGTGCTGTGCGCACGCGGCGCTGGCGGCGCAGCTCACCGACGCGCTGACGTACGCGGGCGCCAGCGTGATTCTGGCCATCCCCGTGGACAGGCATGTAGCGCTGACTCTGGACGCCGTGGTGTGCGACGTCGTGAACTCGCACGCGCGGCTGCACAGGCTGTATCGTCCGCTGGTGGGTGCGGGGCCCGACGGCAAGCACGCCCCGGGAGTGCGGCTCCCGCAGTCCGCGCAAGTCACGCTGAACTGCTGCCTCGATGCGGCCCAGGTGAGACTGAACACCGCAATAACACATATGAAGGGATATTGACACTTATAAAATAGTAGTGAATTGAAAACCGCCCGTTGTATCATGCATCATCACTCTGGCACGGCAGCCCCCACCGCCAGCAGCCCTCGGCATGTGCCTTCCCGCGCACGCCGTTCGGCCGCGGCATCCAGTGCGGAGCGGGTTGAAGCATGCATGCGAGTGCCGCTGAGTGGCAGCGTGTGTTGCTGAGCGCGGTGCCGGCTGGTAGCGTGTGGTGCAGGTTCCGACGCACAGGGGCGGGGTCCGGGACGACGCCTCGCACATCGTGGTGCTCGACCGGTTTTATACCGAGCGGGAGCGGGTAGAAATCCTGACGTGGCTGAACGGGACCGGGGCGGACGCGGACGCGCCGGACCCGTCGCGCGGCCGCTGGGAGCGCAGCACCTGCGACATCGCCGGCGGCACGGAGCAGTGGGGCCTGACGCAGGACGCACTGTACGAGCTCGTCACAAACCCCCCCCAGGTACGATCAACACCCGGCACCCGCCCCGGGCGCACACATACCCGCGCCGCAACGACCCGATCCGCGCATGCAACACACAGGCTTGTCGTTTTCCGTCTTTTCCGCAGGCAATTCGAAATATCCAGTCGCGTGTGGCAAAACTCTACGAAGACGCCTACACTGTGTGCATGGTGCCGGCCGACGCCCTGGCGGGGCAGTACAGCGACCCGAACCTCTCTCCGTTCGTCGCGAACGCCGCGCTCGCCGGCGAGACCTTCACGTGGCACGTGGATGCCGATCCCGCCGCCCTGGACCCGACATCGCCGTGGGCAGTGCACCACGGGTCGTACTTCAACCGCGAGCCCTCCCGGCCGCTGTTCGTGAGCATGCTGATATATCCGCAGTCGGACTGGCCCACGGAGCTGGATGCCGAGACCCTCGCGCTGGACCCGGACTCCGCAGCGGGCGTCATGATCCGGCCCCTGCCGTATCGCGTGGTGCTGATGGACCAGGACGTCCCGCACAGGTGAGACGCCGCGGCGTGCATAGATTTCGCGCGATAGCGCATACCTGCGGGCACAGTTTCGACGCATTCGACGGCCAACGATGTTTTGGCACGACGCAATGGTTGCAATGCAGGGTCAGCGCGCCGTCGCCGGTCGCGGGGGACGTGCCGCGGTACTCGCTGGTGTGGAAGCTCGTGCTGCTCCCGCACAGCACGTCGCGGCTCACGACCCTCTCGCGGCCCGAGTGGGGCGCTCCGCTGCAGCTCGGCAGCAAGCCCGTCCCGCTGGCGAAGAAGCGCGACCCGAGCGCAGCGACGTCGATGAGCAGCGTGGAGGACGACTTGTACGACGTGTGGAGCTGATCCGGCACGCGCGTGTCGACGGATGGCTCACAGGCGCACACGGCTCGCATGTGTGATGGAAAGTGCTCGCCGCCCCCTGCCGTCACGCCGCTGCGCCCGCCGCGCCGTCATCGTTCGCGTGGAAGCGTGCGAGCAGCAGCCGGTTCTCGCCAGACACCTCCGGCGCAACGTACTTGACGATGCGAGCGTGTTCGACGCGGCGGTCCCGCAGCCACTCCAGGCGCGCCGCGTCGATAAGGTGCTTGCACATCATCCCCACGCGCATCCGCTCCGCCCGCGGCACCTCGTCCGCGACCTCCCGCCACGTCAGGCCGCCCGGCCGGAGTCCCCCCCTCTTCCTAGGCCCCTCCGAGTCCTCCCCGGGCCTCCCGGAGCCCGACCCGCTCGCGCCCTCGCCGTCGCTGTCGTCCCCGCAGCCGGGCGGGACGTCGTGCCCGCAGAGCGCCCAGCCGGTCATCCAGGACACTATCTCGAACTCTTCTTTCGAGAATTCGTGTCTCCGGAACAACTCCTTCCCGCATAAGTGCCGCCACGTGCACCGGTGGTGGCAGCACGTCGAAACACCCAAACCGACGCACGGCGCACGCACCTCCCCGCCCGCCTTCTGTCGCTTGTGCCGCAAGCCCGAGTCATCAGAGGTCCTGCGCTGCGCCAGGCCGTCGTGCCGCCGCCCGGCCACGCACGCACGCAGCGCGAAGTCCGTCGCGGCCCCGCACAGGTGCTTCCCGACGCCGATCCACCTCCGGCCGTCCGAGCCCGCATCGCCGCTACCCTGCTCCGGCCTCAGCAACGGCGGTGCGTCGTGGCAATTGACCTCCTCGATGCCCAGACGCATCCGTAGGAACTCGACGCGGTCGCGCAGGTGCCGGTCCGCCTTGAGGCGGAACGCGGCGTTATCCACCAGCACCACGGTATCCACAAAACACATATCAACAATCATTTGCGACAGATATCCTTTGCCCGCGCCGAGCTCCACGATCGCCCCGACCCCGTTCCCACCGGACGCGCTTCCACGCAGCGTTAGCAGCCCGCTGTCGGCCAAGTGCGCCGCGATCGACGCCTGCTGTTTCGCGTGCCGCTCGTTGAATGCTCTCAACCGATCAGGCTTCATATACGGCTCGCACTCTGGGGGTCTCAGTTCGCGAACGTCGCCAGCGAACCCCTCGAGCGAGCCGCACTCGACCCGGTGCGCCGCCTCGACGCGCCGCATCAGGCTCCGCAGCCACGCAAGTCCCCTGAACCGCGCGAATGCTTCGCGCTGTTGCTGCACGCTGCGTTGTTCGGCGGCGCCGGGGACGGACACGTCGGCGTCGTCGTCGCTGTGGCCCTCGTTCGCGCCGGCCTCGACGCACGCGGCGGACGTGTGCCGCTGCCGTTGCAGCGCAGCGGGGCACCGTTTCACGTGCCAGGCCAGGTCCCGCTTGGCAACGTCGTGGCGGGGGTCGATCGGGCAGGGGACGCGCTCCTCGTCCGTGCCGAGGACGTCGCGGGCGTGGACGCCGCAGTAGTCCTGCGCGCGAGCGAGCGGGGCCGCGGCGTGGGCTGACCGCGCGTGCCGGGAGCGGCGTGGGAGGTGCGCTGATGCGAGGGCGGCGCGACGGTACCTTGCCGACGCCGGCCTGGAGCTTGCAGTACCGCTTCTTCTCTTCCACGTAGAACTTGCACTTCCCCTCGTGATTCGCGGGCAGCGGCGGACGCGCCGGCGCTTCCTGTGGGCTGTGTGCAGCGGTGCCGGCGGTGCCACGCCCGCTCGACGCCCCTGCGTCGGCCGCCTCTGTGCCTGGTACGACCGTGCTCCTGTGCGTCGCCTCGCGCGGGGGTGCCGGTCGCGCGGCCGCCGCACATTGCGTGCTGTCTCTGCCAGCCTCCATCGTCGTCGCTCTCCGCGGCCGCCTCAGAGCTCGACGAGCGAAGACGACGCGAGCAGTGCGTTGGACAGTACTTCTACTCAACAACGATCGGAACCATAAACCCTTGTCACGCATAAGGGCGCTCCAGTCAATGCCACATCATGGCGCGGGTCTCTTCGGACCGCCCTTCCGCGCTCAATTAGGCCGTCAATGCGGCTGGATTCTGGACGGAACGCGTCACGGTTGTCCCGGGATGCGGTTCCGCGACTGTCGCGCGGCGCGCTGCGCCGCCCCCTCGTGCGCAGAGCGCGCGCGCGCCTTCCGGGGCAGTCTGGGCACCGGGCGGGTCAGACGCGCGCCTGTTCGCGCTCTAGGCACAGCAGGCCGGCGCGCTTCGCGGGCGCAGCACTCGCTCGACGCGACGCGGCCGACCGGTCCACGCCGCGAGGACGGAACGGAGCGCACCGCGAAGCCAAACGGCTGGTCCTCTGTAGTTGGTTCCCGTGCTTACTGCGGCGCGGCGCGGGCTGCACGCCCTGTGCGCTGCCGTGCCGTGAATTCCTTGGCTAGGCGGCCCCTGGGACGGCGGTTTGGGTCGAGATGCGCGCCGGCTGCCTCGTTGCCAAGTCACTGGAGGTGCTCCACGGCCGGTGCCGTCGCGCTCCGCGACCGCACGCGCGCGTTCGGCCGCGCGTTGCACAGTTTGGATGTTCCGTGGGCCACGAGCGCCGACGGCGGCCCCTGGCGTGTTCTACCGGGGAGTCTGAGGGTGGTTGGGAGACGTCCTCATCCTTCAGAAAGGACTGGGACCCCCCCACGAGCGACGACGGCGGGGAGTCGGGTTCGGAGGAATCCGAGCTCGAGGAGTGGGAGGGCAGCCACCTCGGCGGGAAGATCACGGCGTTCGTCGCGGCAGTCAAGCTCGCGGTCGCTCGGACCTGGGCTGCCAGGGCCCGCGTATTGCCCCGGATATCGCTGCCGTCCGCGAAGGGCGATGGCTCGGAGGGGTGGCTGGCGAACGCCGGTACGCGATCTGCCACGAATCACAGCGCCTTGCGTCCGAACACCGACAGTTCTCGCTCGGTGGTTGATCCGATCATAGTAGTGCTCTGTTCACGTACGAATTCGCCGCTTCCGTGCAACGAACGTGGAATAGTTTCAGCGCCCAGGAACGACGTGTTCAAGCACGTCCTGTCTGATTTCGGCCGCCTGTTGCGTCTCCAGGCGACACGAGCGCCCTTGGCTCCGCTCTGATGCGCGTTGCTTCGCTTGTGCCCGCAACGCGACGGTCGTTCCGCGCCCCCGCGCTTCTTCCCGCAGCACGCGCCCTGACGCGCATCTCGCGGCGCATCGTGTCGCTCGCGCTCGCCGGCCTGCTATGGATCGGACGCGCGATCAGCAAGGTCACAAAGACCGTCTTCGGAGGCCTCCTCGGACTCGGATCCATCCAGTCGGCCTGGCTCAGGTACGCTTCGCAGCCGCGCTCACTCGCAAACCGCCCCCTTGCACCGGCGCAAGCCGTGAGCCGGAGCAACGTGCCATCTCCCGGCGCGGATGCAGGTGGCTCGCGCGGCTGTCCATCGTCGGCGGCGCGGTCGCAGGCTCCGCCTTCGCGGCGCCCTACCTCGCCTCTACTCCGCAGGCCACGGCTTACTTCGCGCGCACCGTGGGCCGCCAGGTGCTGCCGGGCGCACCAGAGGGACTTGCAATTGAACGCGTTCGCATGGGCTGGACGCGCCCGATCGAGATCGAGGGTGTCTCGGTGTTCGAGAGGAGCCCTGACGAGGGCAGGGAGTTGGCTAGAATCCAGTCGATCAGAAGCACCGGGTCGTTGTGGTCCCTGGTCACTGGAGGTCCCATCAGGTGCGCTGGCCCGCGCGAGAGCGCCGGCCGCATGCGCACGCACGAGCAGGGGGCATACCTCTATATCTAAAGGCGCTGGCGCTGCCGTTGCGGAGCCGCAACGGCGCGCGAGGCTTCAGTGTTGATTCGTCAGCGTCAACCAGCGGAATCCGCTGGTTGCGTGTCCTGCGTGCAGTTTCGACGTCAGCGCGCCCGAGCTGGACCTGTCCCTCAACGGCGAGACCGGGGAGCCGCGCCTGGCGATGCTCGTGACTCCCCCCGCAGTCGACAAGGCAGCAGCCGCCGCAGAGGAGGGCGGTGACCTCCCGCGCGACAGCCCCGCGGTCGGCTACGTCCCCGAGGAGCTCACGTACTGCGGCGGCACGACGAGCCTGAACGGGCACCTGACGCTGCGCGAGGGCAAGCGCACTTTCGGTCTGTCGATCACGCGGGGGAGTATTCACGCCCCGCTGGAGATGCACCAGGCGATCGGGAAGCACTGCACGCTGCAGGGCGAGATAGGCACGGACTTCGCGATGGAGCGCCTCCTCGACGCGCTGCAGACGGCCAAAGCCGAGCGCCCCGCGGCGCAGCCACCGGCAACAGCGCCGGAGGCGTCCCCCGCGGCCGTGTCGGCCACCGAGCCAGCCGCGCCTGAAGCGGCGAGCGAGCCAACGGAGGCCGCCGCCGAGGGATCCGCTGAGGGAGCCGCAGCGGAGGCGACAGCGACGGACGCGGCAAAGGGCGAAGCGGTGTCTGACACAGCGCCGACGACCCCCCCAGAGGCCCCTACGCCAGCGGCCGAGCCAGCTGTGCCGCTCGAGACCGCGCTGTCCCCGCCGATCGTCGCGACGGAGCCCGCGCCGCCCGCCTACGCAGAGTGTCTGCGTCTCGTCACGAGCAAGCGTTGGGGCCCGCGGCCGAAGTTCGCGCCGGTGTGGATGTCCATCGCGACGGACACGTCGCACGTGGACCTGTACGGGGCGGCGGTGCCCGGGCACGGGAAGGAACAGCCCCGTTTGTTCCTTGCGCGGCCTATCACGGCCCGCCTGGAGCTGGAGCCAGCGATCGCACGGACTGTGCTGGGACGCATCAATCCGCTCCTGACGGACGTGGTCAGCATGGAGCCGGGGAGCGTGCTGCAGGTGCGCACGGCTGCGTGCTGCCTGGTCTGCTACAGCAGACACACACGTACAGCGTGCTGCTCGCGGGGTGCTTGAGGGGAGGGGTAACGTTGGATGCTGTCGGGTAGCCTGTAGATAGCAGTACCGGGGGAACGCTGGCAGTGCTGCTCGATTTGAGCGGCGAAAGACAGACGTGAAGCCCCATGTGTTGTTTTTGGCGTGCAGGTCGAGATCGCGCCCAAGGACGGCGCGCTCCCCGTCGAGGAGTCCATGACCGTCACGCTCCTCCCCATGCGCGCCCAGATCGCCCGCGGGGAGCTCCTCGACGGTCTCCTCGGGCTCCTCAAAGTCCCCGACTCCAACCTCGCGATGTCAGACCTGACTCAGGCCGAGTCCGCCGCGGTCCGCGCGTCCTCGCCGGCGCGCGAGATCGCGCCGGTCCGCACCGTCGAGGACCCGAAGAAGAAGTCGGGCAAGAAGGGCGGCCCTGCGCGCCGGGAGAAGAAGCTGGAGATCATGACCTCGCGCGTGAGTGTCGACATCGACCGCCTGGGGCCGTGGAAGATGCGGCGGGCCGACATGCTGCTCGCCGGGGGCAGGGACGCGGCGGGCGGCGGCGTGCACCTCGCGATGTGGGGGGGTATCGACCCCCTGACGCAGTACGTCGACCTGACGGTGGGAGTCCCCCTGCGCACGCTCGAGGCGGTCGGGATCCTCAAGGTGCCCCCGCCGCGGCCCCCGCAGCCGGCGCAGCCGGCGCCGCGCGAGAGGGAGAAGAAATGGGAGTGGGGCAGAGCGGGGGCGCAGGAGGCGAGGGAGACGGAGGAGCAGGCGGAGGCCATCGACGAGGCGATGCTGACGGTGCGGGTCCGGGGCCCGCAGGAGCACCCGAGCGTGGACTGGGCGAGTCTGGGCCGCCGGCTCGCCGCGTTGGTTGTGGAGCAGTCCCTCGGGGGGCGCGAGCCCACGAGCTGGGAGGTGCGCACAAGACACCCCCCCCCCCGCGTCCCCCGTGCGATGTGTGGGCGCTGGTGGGCGAGCGTCGGGAGCAAGTGCTGTGCGCGGCAGCCGCGGGCGTGCGGCGTCGGGTGTGTTGTGGCCCGTGCTGGCTGACACCCCCCCGAGATGTCGTGGTATGAGTTTTGTTGGGTTGTTCGTTTGCGGTGCAGGCGTTCGCGTTCGGCGTGATCAGGGGGGTGTTGAGCGAGGGGTCGCAGCTGGACCAGGCGCCGCCGCCGCTGCAGGGCCCGCTGCCGTGGGAGGTGTTGCGCGTGGAGGATGCGGCAACGCCCCGCACGCCCCCCCGCTCGCCGTGACACGACGTTGTCGGCGAGCACCGCTCGTGTGACGTCGATACTACGCCGATCAGGCATGGCGTCTGAGCTCGGACGTCCTTGTGCATGTCTTGGAAATAGAACAATAAACACCCTCGCAGGTCCCTGGAGCCCCGCCACGCGCGCATCGAGAATTTCATCCCACGCCGCATGCGGCCGCACGGCCCAACGCAGTCCCCGCTTCCGCTGTCGGGCTCGAGTGGAAGGCGCGTGCTGACATGGGGAGGTATGACAAAGATTCCGGACCCTGCTAAGCCGCGTCCGCGGCACGATGCGTCGCGGCGGCGTGCCTCCAGAGTCACTCCACGTCTTGCGGCACTAGGTAGCGAATATAACGCGCTTCGGGCGGTCTTGGGCGTCGAGACAGCGCGCGGAGGCTTCCCAGGGTGCGCTCGCGCGTCCCTCACTGCCCGAAACGGGCGCGGCGCAGCTGGCACCGTGGCAGACATGGACGAGAGCGAAGCAATGGCCCTCCTGAGGTCGCACATGGAGGGAATCCGGGCCCCTGGCGCGTATGATCGCGTCTACAAGGACGAGTGTATGTACAGGTGCGTTCCGGGCCCGCCCACGGCCTCCCCCACTCTGACCGCAATCGCCGCGGCTTCTCCGACCAGCGCAGGCCGCGCCACAGCCGCTAGACGTGCCCGGCCGCGCGTCAGGGCCTGGATCTTAGGCTCCGACGTTTGTGGCGGACGGGTGCCCCGCCGGTGCACTGCGCGTCCGCCGTCGCGCACGAGCCGCGTTGCGGGCGCCCAGCTGCCCGCTGTGTTCATGGATATCTCAGAATGCCGCGAACATGGCCGCTATATCCACCCGCGGACACTCTACGCGTCGGCCTGGGAACCACAAACCCTGACCCTCGCGCAGAGCGCGGCTGAGCTGACATACACTGCCGCAAGCCCCCACTGGCGTACATTCGCTCCGTCTAGTGCATCTCCGACCGTGCGGCGCGCAGCCTTCGCGCCCAGACTCGCGCGCGGCGTCCGCGCCCCTGCACGTCGAACCTCCGCGCTCGTAGCGTCCATGCAACGCAGCTTCGCGACCCCGGAGTCCCCCGGCGGCCTCTTCATCAACCTCTCGACGTGGGAGGGCGTCAGTCGGGATTTCCTGGCGCTCGATCTCCAGAAATCACAATTCCCTCTGTACGTACACGAAGTGCACACGCGCGTGCCTCTCTCGGAGGAGGAACAGGCGAAGCTCGACGCGAAGCCCGAGGAGCTCGCCATCGGCACGGATTCCGGTGCGCCGCGGCCCTGCCCTGCCCGCCACCGCCCCACAACCGCGCTGCTGGCTCCTCACGACACACGAGCGCGGCTGCATCGTTCGCCCGGCGCAGGGTTCAAGGTGGGCGCGAAGCGCTTCAAGATCGAGAAGGCGATCACCCTCGCGGTCGTCACGGGCGGCGGGGAGCGCGCCAAGGCGGTCGACGTGTCTATGGAGGACGCGGCGACTCAGCTGTCGCCGGCGGCGGCGCAGGCGATCAAGGCGGTGGTCGAGAAGGAGAGCGCGGCGCGCGAGGACGAGGTCGTGGCGTGGTCGGAGGGCCGCTCGGCCACGAAGTACGCTGACAACCTCGAGCAGCTGAGTCAGGGGCACGGCGGGCGCACGCAAGTGTCGATGGACCCGTCCACGTGGAAGTGCGACGAGACAGGTGCGCTGCGGGGCGGACGCGCTGCCGCATGACGCGCCTGGCGCTGCTTGTGCACGCTCTGGTGTGTGTCTGTCTGTCGGTTGCAAGGGGTTCGTTGCGAGCGGGAGTGTCGACGGGCGTGTGCGTGCAGGGGAGACGGGGAACCTGTGGCTGAACTTGTCCACGGGCTTCATCGGCTCGGGGCGGCCCATCTGGGACGGTCAGAAGAACATTGGTGGGAACGGCAGCGCGCTGCGGCACTACGAGGCGACAGGCACGCCACACGCCCCGGCGAAACCACTGCAATGCAGTGCACGCCCGCTGGAGTGTGCGCGCACTGCGCGTTCCTCCGACCGCAGGCCGCTGCATCGTCAATGATGCACGCCGCAGCCTCACAGCCGTGCGGGCCGGTGCTGTCCGGCGAGCACCCGCGACACGCATGCTCTGAGCTGGTACTCCACCCGCTGTCGCGTGCCGCGCCGTGCAGGCAAGAAATACCCGCTTGCGGTCAAGCTCGGCACGATTACCCCGAGTGGTGCGGACGTGTACTCGTACGCGGGCGACGAGGACGACATGGTGGTCGATCCGAAGCTCCGGGAGCACCTCGCGCACTGGGGCATCGACATGGACCGCATGGAGAAGTCGGAGAAGACTATGGCGGAGTGGCAGGTCGATCACAACCTTTCATTCGAGTTTGGCGCCATGACCGAGGCCGGCTCCAAGCTCACGCCGCTGACCGGCCCAGGCCTCATCGGGCTGAAGAACCTCGGCAACTCGTGCTACGTCAACTCCATCGTCCAGCTCCTCATGACCGTCCCCGTATTCGCCGAACGGTACCAGCAAGGGGCCGACTCTATTGCAAGGACTGTGGCGCCGGGGGAGGCGGCGGGCTCGCTGGTCCTGCAGGTCGCCAAGCTCGCGCGCGCGCTCGTCGGCGGCGTCACGGACCCCCCCGCGCCCGTTTCCAGCCGCCCCGAGCTGTCCCCGGACGACGACGGCAAGTATGTCGCCCCGCGCCGCTTCCGCGCTCTCGTCGGCAAAGGGCACGCGGAGTTCTCGAGCCAGCGCCAGCAGGACGCAGCGGAGTACCTGCAGCACCTGCTTGACCTCCTGACGCGAGCGGAGTCGCAGCTGGACGCGGAGTCGCGCCCGAGTGAGGACCAGTTCAGCGCGTCCGTCGAGGTTCGGACGGTGTGCAGCGAGACGGGCGCGGTGAGCTACAAGGTGAATCCAGAGAACATTCTCTCGCTGGGCATTCCGATGGAGGCGGCGACGAACGCCGCGGACGTCGAGGCGGCGAAGGCTGCGGCAGCCGCCGCCGAAGCTGCAGGGGACAAGGACGCCGCCGCGGCGAAGAAGGTGCTGCCGGCGGTGCCGTTCCGGGCGTGCCTCGAGCGCTGGGCGGCGCAGGCGGAGGTGACGTACAAGAGCGCGGCGGCGGGCGGGCGGAACGTGCCGGGGGCGCAGACGTCGCGCCTCAAGACCTTCCCGCCGTACCTGTTCGTGATGCTGCAGCGGTACTACGCGGACCCGGCGGACTGGACGGCGAAGAAGCTCGAGGTACGGCGCCGCCCGCGTGCCGAACCGCGCGGCGTGTGGTATGATATGAACACCCTGGATCTCTAGTCAGGGTGTTGAATAAGTGAAGGGGGGGGCGAGGGGGTTCTCGAGGCTGCGCGACGGGCCCAGGCTCACGGTTGAGACGGCACGGTCGCGGCGGTGCATTTCTCTCCGTGTTCTGTGCGAGAGAGGGGAATACGGAATCGGCAGCGCGCGACAGTCTTGCTTTCCTGGTTGTGTTGCGGCGCAGGTGGAGGTGGAGGTGCCGGACCAGGTCGACCTGGAGTTCCTCCGCGGGCACGGCCCACAGGAGGGCGAGACGCTCCAGCCCGAGGACGCCGACGGCGGCGCTGACTCGGGTCCCCAGCCTGACTCAGGGATCGTGGCGCAAATCGTCGGCATGGGTTTCAGCGAGAACGGAGCCAAGCGCGCGGCGCTCGCAGTCAACAACAGCTCCGCGGAGCAGGCCGCGGAGTGGGTGTTCGCCCACATGGAGGACCCGGACTTCAACGACCCCCCCCCTGCGCCAGGGGGGAGTGCCGGAACGCCCGCCGCGGACCCGGAGGCCGTCGCGATGCTCGGGTCGATGGGCTTCACGCCCGAGCAGGCCGCGGCGGCGCTGCAGGCCACGAGCGGTAATTTGGAGCAGGCCGCGGACTGGCTGTTCTCGCACTCGGAGGACCTGGCAGCGGTGGTGGCGGCGGTGCAGGCCGGGGCGGCGGGCGGCGGAGCGGGCGGGGCGCGCCGGAGACAGCCGCCGTACGACGGGACGCCGGGGACGTACGAGCTGGTCGGGTTCGTGTCGCACATGGGCAGCAACGTGCACTCGGGGCACTACGTGGCCCATATCAAAAAGGTGAGCTTGGAAGACACGGATTCTCGATGTCCGTTGAACGCCCACCACCCCGAGGTCGAACGACCTGTGTGGATGGTGCGCCGGCGGCGGAACGCGCGTTGCGGAGCGTGGACGTGCCTGACGCGGCGCGGACTGACCGGGTGGGGGTGTTGGCTGCTGTGCTTGCAGAACGGGCAGTGGGTGATCTTCAACGACGAGAAGGTGGCGGCGAGCGAGAAGCCGCCGCGTGGCCTCGGGTACATCTACCTCCTGCGCCGCACCTCCCCGAACAAGCAGACCTCGTAGACGCTCACAGCGACGCGTGTGAAGGGTCAACAGTGCCGCCAACGTGCCGGCGAGAGCATAGGAAGCAGCAAGGGGGCGGCCAAGAGCCCGCTCGCCTCTTTGAGCGTCGCAGTCGACGTCTGCCGCTGCTGCCCGCTCATCCTGCGTGCGGGTACTCCACCGCGTCGTTGCTCTCGGTCACCCCTCTCCTTGGTCAGTGTGACCTCCGCTTTGACACGCTCGTCAGACTAATCGTCCATTACAGTCGAAGCGCACCGTCGAAACAAAACAATAGATGCTACGAGCTGCCTGCAGCCGCCACATTTGTATCCTCCGCGCACGGCAGGTCGCGAACCAGCTCGCCCAGCAGCGCCTCGATCCCCTCTTCCACGTCCAGGAACGCCGCCAGCTGCACCGCGTCCGTCGACACGGCGCTCAGCCGCGGCCGCTCGCGGCCATATGCCTTCTTCAAAACGCGCAGCCTCGCCTTCACCCACCCGGGCGGCCCGCGCTCCTTCTCCTCCGCCGTGTACACCACGAGCCCCATGTGCACGCTGCCGTTGTCGCGCAGCACCGCCACGTCGATCGTTGCCGCGCCGGGCGCGCGATGCCACGACACAACCTCGCAGGTCTTCAGCGCCGGGTGCGCGTCCGAAGCCGCCTGCATCCCCTTCTCCAGCACGCTCCGCACCTTCTCCACCGCCTTGCCCATCGCTATCCGGTGCACCTCGTCGTCCGGCAGCAGCGCGGGCCCGAGCGCCTCGCCAGGCCGCATGGCGAACCGCCGAATGCTCGGCCCCGACATCTGCTGCTCATACCACGGGTCCCCGGACCACTTCGAGCCCATGACGTCGAACTCCGGCCCCGGAATCTCCTCCGTCGTCTTCATCCCCGCCACCAGCTCCACCATGGCCCCCAGCGCGCCGCCGCGCATCAGCTCCAGCGTGTCCCGCCGGAGCACCTCGTCGGGGTTGCTGTGCAGCCGGAAGAGGTCGCGGTTCTTCAGGAACGCGTTCACGGTCCGCGCGTCCGCCTCGGAGAAGATCTTGGACACTTGCGGGCCCCAGTGGCGGAGCGTGCCCGCCTTGCCCGCCGCGACGATGCCCTCGATGCTGCCGAAGCGGACCAGGAGGCGCTTCGCGCACTGCACGGAGGGCGCCTGCGCGAGCGTGACGCCCTTCTCGCGATGTCCGCGCAGCGCGAAGAGGCAGGGTGCCGCCGAGGGGGGGAACCCGTTGGAGGCGTGGAAGGACTCCGGCGTGATGGGCTCGGGGGGGAAGGACGAGGACGAGCCGGAGATGCGCAGCCACCACACGTTGCCGCCGGGCGTCGCGAGGACCTGACACATGTCGGTGTCGCCGCTGACGACGGCGATGGGCACGTCTGCGCGGGGGCGTCGAAACGTGGGCGAGAGAGCTTCGGATGTGCTCGCAGGAAGCATATCCTAGGCCGTGAGCGCGCTGGACGCGGAGCGGGCGAACCGGCGCTAAGGTGCGTCGACTTTGGTGTGTTTGGTGGTTGATATGATGGTGTGGGAGAGTGCGCGCGCACCTGGGTGGCGGGAGGCGATTTCCCGGCAGACCGCGGCGATGCCGTCGTCGGCCTCGTACATGTCGCCCGGTGCGATGCACCAGAAGCCGTTTTCGGGCTTCGTGATGGCACGCGACACGTGTTTTGCGTCCTTGCGTTGCGGGTTCTTGGCCGTGTCGGGCCGCTGGCGCCCGTACGACTTCTTGATCCGCGTGCGCACCGTCATCGCGCCCTTCGATCGCTCGGGATCGAACACACTTATCGACATCGCGGCTCCTAGTCTCCTCTCCAGCCTCTCGACCCATCTTCGGTAAATGTCGTGTGGCGCGGTGCCCTGCGACCGACGAAGCGCGCGTTTCCCGATCTTCCTTGCACGAGCGACTCATTTCTCGTGCTGGCGCGGCGTGAGGGGGGGTGTAGCTGCGCGGGCGCGAAGGCCGAGGGGCGCGCGGGTCGGGCGCCGTGTGCGCACCGGAGCGGTGCTCCGGCCCTGCTTGTAGCGCTTCGCGAGGCCGAAGCAGTGGAAGAGGAGGTTCGTGCCGTCGATGACGAGGATCCTCGCCTCCGGAAGCGCCGGCTCGCCCCCTCGACGACGTGCGTGTGACCAGGGCTTTCCCGCCCGCGCCCGAATGTCCTGGTACAGTATTCGCCCCGGATCCGAGTCCAACAGGCGCATCCTATGCAGAGACGTGTGTGACACCGCTCGGCCATGCATCCCGAACCATCCCAGCGGCCTTCGCGCGAACATTGGTGGCCGGGCAACACCTCCACACCGAATTCCTGCCCCCCGCGCGCCCGTCCCGCCACATGGCGCGGCGTCCTGCGTTGCGCTCGTGTACCTCGTCATCGAGCACGCTCTCGCGCCCACGTCACGCGCGCTCGCAGGCGCTGCGCGCCCGGGAAAGTGCGCGGCCGAACAGCGCGCTGCCCGCGATACGGCGGGCAGCAGGCTTCGCCAGTCCCCTGGCATCGCCAGAGGTCGACGTGACGCACCCGCCGGCGCGCCGCCAGCAATGTGCGCGGGCGCTGCGGCCCGGGGGGGGCCTGGGACTCCCCTGGTCGCACTGGGCCGCCGCGGGCGGGCTGCGGGGCGCGCGGGGCCAACGGCCCCGCCCCGCGGCGGCCGCGGGCACACTGACGACGGCGACGCGGCCGCGGCGCGCACACGTCTCATCCACGCCTCGCAACTCGCGCAACAAGAACGCAGGCTACGTGCACGGCGCAGGCGTCTGTTGCGTCCGTTCCGCTCATTTAGAAGCACAGCAGCGAGCGCCGGCTCGCAGCCACCGCTGTGCGTGAGCCGTGGAGCGTGCTCGGCCGTGACGGGCGGCCCGGCCGGAGCGGCCAGCCGGCCGGCCGATGGTGAGAGCCTATCTCCGATACGAGCTCGCTGGCTCGTGGGGCGTCGTCGCAAGCGACGCCGACGTGGTCTACCTGAAGGATGGCAAGACCCTAGTAGCTCCGGCGCTCGAAACTCTGCAAATATGGAGCGTGCGGAAGGGTACCGTGTTGAGAAGACTCACAGCGCCGCGTGGTGCGCTCCCTGACGCGCGATTCCGCCCCGACTCGCGCCCGTCGGCGCCCTCATCGAGTATCCATTCTTGGCGGCGTGCGTCTCCGCGACGATACGTCCCCCGGGCGCGCACCGAGGCCGCGCCGCCTGGCTGTTGCAGCCTCCAGCCCCGGTCCCGCCCGCGCGCCTCAGT
The DNA here is from genome assembly GCA_916048055.1 of Pedinophyceae sp. YPF-701. Taxonomy (NCBI): domain Eukaryota; kingdom Viridiplantae; phylum Chlorophyta; class Pedinophyceae; species Pedinophyceae sp. YPF-701. The sequence goes on along the minus strand of CAJZHL010000012.1, from coordinate 923,150 downwards.
TAATCCCATCTCCGCCGGGCCCCACGGCCCCATGACGGCGATGTTTCATGGAAGGCGCAGAGCAGGCCCCGCGGCGGCCCGCCCCGCGGCGTCGGGAGGTCCCCTCCTGCGCCCTCGTCCGCGGGTGCCGGGGCGGGCCGCCGCTGGGCCGCGAGAGTTTCGCTGACGGCAGCCCGCGACTCCACGGGTGTTATCTGATAGTAGCTCTCGCACATCCCCACGCTGCCGCGTCCCGTGCGCGCCGCAACGGCACGCCACGCCCCACACACGTACACCGCCACTGACGCACCCTCTGGCGCGCAGGGGAGAACGACGCCGCGGCTCCGTCCGTCACCGCGGTCGCGTACTGCCCCGCAGTCGACCGCATCGCGGCGGGCTACTTCGATGGCACCGTCCGCGTCTGGAACCCGACTTCGGGTGAAATCGAAGCCACGTTTTCAGGTCTGTCGCGGCCTCGCTCCCACCGACTCCGCCGCGTCGCCACGCGGCGGCCACGCGTCCGCACGGATCGCGCGCGCCAATCCAGCGCGTCCGAACGCGACTGACCGCTCCGCCTCGCTCTGTGCGCCCGCAGGACACAGGAGCGCGGTGGCGGCGCTGCGTTTCAGCATGGACGGCGCGCAATTAGCGTCCGGGGGGCGCGACACTGACATCGTCGTGTGGGACGTCGTCGGCGAGACGGGGCTCTACCGCCTCAAGGGGCACAAAGGCCAGGTACTCGCAACACCACCCACGCGCGCAAAAACAACCACCAAACCTCGAATGTGTGTTTCGTGGTTGTACGCGAATCGAATCGCGGCCAGGGCGCCTCCCCACGGCCTGGTCCGCCCCTCCCTTGCCCGCGCGCGAGCTTCGGGCGCGTTGCGTCGCGTTGCGTTGCGTTGCGGTGTTGTGCGTCGACGTCGACACGCGTGCGGATGATTGGACGTATGTTGGCGACGGCGCGGCTGCCCGCGGGCGCCGGCGCCGGTGGAGCCGAAAGAATATTAGCTCTAGCTGACGCGCGCGTCCGACGCCGGCACCGACGCCTGCCCGGGCTGTTTGACCCAGCGAAAGCCCGGCGCTATCGCGCCTGACTCGGGTTTTGTTTCTCCGTGCTTGCTTGCCTGTGCGGTTCGTGGCGATGACGACCTACTTCGACCTGAAGGGATCTACACCCCCGTAAAACCTTGTGGACTTACAAGTATTTCACAGTTTCTGAGCCACGAATACATATCTGTGTATATGCCGCACAAGCACAGCACTCACCACGCTCCGAAACACCTGCGCTCTTTCGGACCCCTTGCCCACAAGCACGGCAGGGCCCGTGGCCTCTTCCACACCGTCGCATCCTCCCGCCCACTCGCGAGACAGTCCCTGACTCGACCGCGAACACCCCCCCCCTTTTCCCACCTCCGACCGCAGGTCACCGACCTCGCGTTCCTGCCCCACGCCCCGCGCCTGATATCCTCGAGCGCGGACGGCTTCGTCAAGGTCTGGGACACGACCACGCAGCACTGCTGTCAGACAGTCGTCGGACACCGTAGCGAGGTGTGGTCGCTCGACGTGTCCCCGGACGGCACGCGCGTCGCCACGGGCTGCGTCGACGCCGACGTGCGCTTCTTCCGCGTGCACGCCGACGCCGACGCCGCGCCACAAGCGCCCCACGACGGCGCGAACACCCTCGAAGCAATGGGCAGTCTCCGGCGCACCACCGCGCACCGTGTGGCGCGGGTCCGGTTCTCGCCGACAGGCGAGCACCTCGCCGTGCAGGGCGCGTCCAAGGCCGTCGAGGTCTTCCGGCGGCGCACCGACGCGGAGGTCCACAAGCACGTGAAGCGGCGGAAAAAGCGCGCTGAGAAAAAAGGCGCTGCGGGCGACGGCGGCGGCGACGCGGAGGCCGCGCCCGGCGTGGTCGCGTCGGACGAGTACGCGCCGCTCCCGCCGCTGCGCCTCCGCTCGAAGATCCGCTCCGTGGCGTTCCAGCCGGGCGCGCCTGCGTCGACGGCAGTGATCGCCGCGGGGCTCTCGGACAACAGCGTGGAGGTGCACGAGCTGTCCGAGGGCAAGGACGACAAGGGCAACGGGCTACACGCGCGCCGATACGGCCTCGAGCTCGCCGGGCACCGTGCGGACGTCCGCGCCGTCTCCTTGTCGTCGGACGGGACGCTGCTGTTGTCGGCCTCGGGCGCCGGCGCGAAGCTCTGGGACCCCGCCGAGGGCCGGCTGCTGCGCTCGGTCGAGGACGTCGGGTACGGCCTGTGCGCGGCGTTCCTGCCCGGGGACCGGCACGCGGCGATCGGCACCCGCGACGGCGCTGTCGAGATCGTGGACGTGGCGTCCGGCGGCGTCGAGTCGCGCGTCGCGGACGCGCACAGCGGGCCCGTGTGGTCCCTCGCGGTGCTGCCGGACAAGTCCGGCATCGTGACGGGCTCCGCCGACAAGGAGGTCAAGTTCTGGGAGTTTGCAGTAGAAGAACAAGCTGAGTCAGGCCGGCGACGGCTGAGTCTGACGCTGAAGCGGACGCTGCGGATGTCGGACGACGTGCTGTGCGTGCGGTGCTCCCCGGACGGGAAGCTCGTCGCGGCGTCGCTCCTGGACTGCACCGTGCGCGTGTTCTTCCTCGACACGCTCAAGTTCTACCTGTCGCTGTACGGCCACAAGCTGCCCGCGCTCTCGATCGACATCTCGTCCGACTCGGCGCTGCTCGTGTCCGGCGGGGCGGACAAGGACATCCGCATCTGGGGCCTCGATTTCGGTACGCACCGCACCGCGCCTGCTGCGCTCGTCGTGTCCGCTGCGCCGGCGCGCGAGTGCGGCGCGGCGCGGCTTGCTCTACCGCGCACGCTGCCGTGTGGCGTCAGGCACGTGCTGGCGCGGCGTTTGCTGCGTGCACATGCGCCACGCGAGCCCGTCGTCTATTTCAAGCGCTTTCCGCGCATGTCCCGGTCTGCCAGTTCGCTGGCGTTCGCGCACGGCTTTGTTCGCGGCACGGACAGGTTGGCGCCGAATGCTGCCGCCCCCCCCGCGTCCATAAGCGCCGCTGGAGTCCCCCCCATGACTCTGCTCGGTTTTGCACGGATGCAAGATCGCACCCGCGGCCGGTCTGCTGCCGCCGGCTCCGCCGCCGCTGCCCCCGGGCAGCTGCGCGCTCCGACGTCGCGCGTGCATTCACGCTGGCCGCACACCCACCGACACCCCTCGGGGTCTTTTCTTTTCACCCCCCGCCTTGCCGCAGCCACGTCAGGCCGCCTGAGTCCGACCGAGCCCCGCCCGCCGCTGCACTCGCAGGGGACTGCCACCGCGCGCTCTTCGCGCACGCGGACTCGGTGATGCAGGTCGCCTTCGTTCCCAATACGCACTATGCCTTCACAGTTGGAAAAGACCGACTGGTGAAGTACTGGGACTGCGACCGCTTCCACGAGCTGCTCGCGCTGCAGGGCCACCACGCGGAAGTGTGGTGCCTCGCCGTCGACCGCTCCGGCGCGTTCATCGTCACGGCCTCCCACGACAAGTCGATGCGGCGCTGGGAGCGCACGGACGAGCCGTTCTTCCTGGACGAGGAGCGCGAGAAACGGCTCGAGGAGGCGTTCGAGGCGGACCTGGACGCGGATCCGCTGCAGGGCAAGGATCTCGAGGCCGGCCCGGACGGCAGCGCCGCGAAGGGTGTGCAGGGGGAGGGCGAGGGCGCTGCGGCGGTGGCCGGGCGGCGCACGCTGGGCGTGGTGGAGGCTGCGGACGCGCTCGGGGAGGCGCTGGAGACGGCGGAGGTCGAGGAGAAGCGGCGGAGGGAGTGGCTGGACCAGAAGCGGGCGGCGTGGGCGGCGGAGTGGGAGCGGGCGCGGCGGGCGGCGAAGCGGGCGAAACGGGAGGGCGCGGCGCAGGCGGACGGGCCGCCGCCGGAGGACGACGAGGAGCTCGAGAGGGCGGTCGGGCGGCCGCCGGCGAACCCGCTGATGCTGGGCCGGTCGCCGGCGCAGTGGGTGCTGCGAGCCCTGCGCAGCGTGCGCACTGCGGACCTGCAGCAGGCGCTCCTGGTGCTGCCGTTCCCGGACTGTCTCCGGCTGCTGAGGTACCTGGAGGGGTTCCTCGACGAGAGCTCGCAGGTGCGCGCCCCGAACGTCCCGTGTCGCTGCAGGATGGCTCGAGACGTGCTCGACCGCGGGGTGCAGAGAGAGCGATGACGATCCCACATTCGTTCCTTTGGCTGTCTGAACGGGCTCCGCTAGGCCCGACGCCCATGTGGACAATAAGCAGTTTCCGAGCTCTCTCATGCCACTCGACAGCCCCCCCCCATCCTAGCCAACGCAACCTGGCGCAGTGAGGCCGAAACACGGCGCGCAAGCACCAGCCTCGCCTTGCTGTCCGTTCACTGCGCCTCGACCCCCACCAGCGAAGCCGAGCGCGCCCGTTGTGTTGTTTGCAGGTGGAGCTTTCTGCAAGGGTCGCGACGATGATCGTGCAGGCGCACCAGGCGCAGCTCTCGTCCCTCCCGGACGCACGCGACGTCCTGGCGTCGCTGCACGCGAAGCTGCGCACGCGCATGAAGGTGCGATGCGCGAAACGCGCTAAAGCAGCGCTACGTTGTTCGCGGAGTAGGTCGGGCCGCTTCCGCGCCCGGCGCGCGCCGCTCGCGCGCCCCAGGCCTGCAGCTGACGCCCGCTTGCACAGCGTCGCTCGCTGCAGGAGCTGAAGGACGTGATGGGGTACAATATGGCGGCTGCGAGACACATTGCGCGACGCATCGATGCAAAGCGCGCCGTGGCGGGGGAGTCCTGAATGCGGCGCAGCGCTGCTCGTGCCCGGCTGGGCAGGGTGCGTGCGCTGCCTGCGATGTGAGAGGCTTGTCACGACGACGCGATTCCGAGGTGAAATCGCCCTAGTTGGCGCGTTGGGCGGCGTCTCGGCGGTGTTGGGGGTTCGCGCGCGCTAGGCGATGGCATTGAATCTAAGTTGCGCGAGATGGCCGAAGAGGGCGTGCCGGGAGCTCGGATGACGACGGGAGAGGCGCGTTACGAGCTCGGATAGGGCTCCGCAGCTGCGGCGAGGCGTCGCGAGAGCCCGGTGCGCATCGCGAGATTGCTCTGAGAATGCCTGTGTGCGATCGCGGCGAGCCGCTTGTGACTCACTGGTCCCTGCGCACCCAGCTGGGCGGCTGAGGCAGAAGCAGGCAGCCTGCTCGTCCGGCGCTCACACACAACAGCTTACTGGCTGCCCACCTCAGACCCGGCAAAGACGTCCTGGTCGCTGCCGAACAGGTCCGAGAAAGGCCCCACCTGCGCGCAGCACAGCAACAAGAGCCAAGTTGAGCGATGGCCACCCACCGCCACAGCCCTCCATCTCGCGCCGCGCGGCGCACAGCGGCGCCCCAGGGCCGCCACCCCGCGAACCGCAGACACACAGCCGCTTCGATGCCCGGCGCAGCCAGCAGCAGCTCCCCGCCGCCCCCCCGCAGATGGCGCGCACGCCAGCAGCTGGGAGGCGCCACGGGCGCTGCGTCCGGCCCCAGCGCGCGCTCTCGCGTTCTCGAAGCACGGCATACGCCAGCGGGGGCGCATCCGGCGCGCGTGGCGGCGCTGCGGGGCCGCGTGCGCACCTCGACGATGCCAGCCGAGGACTGCACAGCCTGGTCCATGGTCCGGTAGCGCGACATGCGCTCCTTCCGCCTCTTGATGGGCATCTCCTTGGCCTTGCGCTTCTTGAGGTCCTGGCCGTTCTCGAAGGTGCGGCGGCGGCGGCACTCGTTGACGATGTTGGCGCTGTTCACCGCCGTGCGGAACTTGCGCAGCATCACGTCCGTCGACTCGCCGTCGCGCCGCGCGATCTCGACGTGGTAGACCTTCTTGTTGGCCATGCAGACCTTGGCGCCGTTCGACACGCGCGCCACGGGCGTGGCGCGCACGGCCGCGGACGACAGCAGCGCGCTCATCGGTGAGGGTGCGTCGCGGGCGGGCGGGGCGGGGGTGGTGTGTCGCGGCGGTCGCTGGCTCCACTGCGCGGGCTCGGTGCGAGCAATGTGGGGCGCGGGCGGGCGGCTGCGGGGCGTTGGCGGGCCGGGCGCGCGGGTGGGGCCTGAGGGGCTCGAGTCGACTTCTGGCTGGGGGCCGGCGCGGCGCCCGCCGTTGGGTTTGCGGGGGGCGCGGGCGGGTGCAGACGTTCTGACGTTGGTGGAAGTGGCGGGTCTTAGAACGAACGGGTGCCTCGTGGTGACACGGCGCCGCTCGCGGGCTCTGAGCTAGCGAGGTGGCCTCGCCCTTGGTCGTTGCGGCGAGTTTCGCAACGGACGCTGGCTTCGGGGATATCGGGCGACGTATCGTGGGTCGTAGGACGGAAGAGGCGGGCGCAGGGGTAGCGCTTTCGTCGCGCGGGGCGCTGGAGCCGAGCAACTTGGGTCCCGACTTGGGGGATGGCTGATGCGGCCCCGGCCGTCCGCGACGGCGGAATGACGGAAAAACTTGCGCCGATGGACGGGAATGCCGCGCCGGGCCCCGAGAGCGCGGCTCGAGGGGCTGACCACCCGCCCTTGGACCACAAGGCGTCGGATGCCCCCAAGACCGGCGAGGACGACCTGGAGTACCTGCAGGGAGCAACGCTCACTCGCCGGAAGGAGTACGTCGACAAGGATCCAGAGGTGCGCGCGGCTGCCACCGCCCTGCCAGCTTTTTGACACGCTGGCCCCCTCGACCCCCTCACGCCACCCACGCGGCAATAGTCCCCACCCCACCAATCCCGCTGTCGTGGACACCGACCGCTCTCTGCCGTGGGCCGCCCCCGCATCGCCGGCGCGCCCCCGCGCGCCCTCTCCCCGCCCCCCTGCCACGCGCTGAGCTCCAACGCCCCGTCCTGGGGGGTCGCCGCCGCCCCCGGCCGGCCCGCGCCGCGCGCACCTCGCCACTCGCGCCGCCTCCCACCGCCTCGCAGCGTCCTCCGCCACGCTCCGCCGGCACCGCGACCGCACGCCGCGCCTCCTCACCGCTCCTCAGCAGGCGCCTCCGCGCGCACCCCGTCGCCCGCTCCCGCCCCGCTCCCGCCCGTACCAGCTCCCTACCGCCCGCACCGCGCCCAGCGCCCCTCCACGCACGCACGCGCCCCGCCCCGCCCCCGCGCCCACCCCCTCCCCTCGTGCCGCTCCCTCCCCGCTCACCGCCCCGCCCGCCCGCGCCCCCGCCGCAGGCGCGAGGATCGAACCGCGTGATGTACTACCGGCGCAACGCGGACTACGACCGCCTCGTCCAAGTGTGCTCCCAGAAGCTCCGGGCGAACCCACGCAACATGCGCGCCCTCCTCATCCGCGCGACGTCCTACATGAAGAAGGACATGCTCGACCAGGCGCTCGCGGACTACTGCGCGGTGATCAACATCGAGGGCACGCACGTCGACGCCCGCTTCCACCGCGGGAGCATCTACCAGAAGAGACAGGAGGCGGAGAACGCCATCGTGGACTTCACGAAAGTGCTCGAACTGGACCCCATGCACGTCAAGGCGCTCTACGCCCGCGCCGCGTGCTACAACCTCATCCAGGTGCGGGCCCGCGCGGCCCCCGGCCGCGCGACGGGCGACGGCGGTGGTGTGTGCGCATCTGTGCGTGTGTGTGTGTGCGGGCGGCCTGTGGGCGCGGGCGTCGCCGCCGCGGGGTCGTGGGAGCTCCGCAGACGCGCTCGCGGGCCCGTGCGCGCGTCGCGTCGCGCGTCGAGCCGGAACCGGCGAGTTTTTCTTCACTCGGAGTTTTGTATTTTCTGTTGCGCTGCAGGAATACGAGAAGGCCGTGGACGACTACAACCGCGCGCTGGAGCTGGACAAGGAGCTGAACCAGCGCCGGAAGTGGGTCCGCCAGGCCCGCCGGAACCTCCCGGAGAACGACCCGGCGCTAAAACCCCTCCCGGAGGTACAACGCGCGCAGAAGGAGGCCCAGAAGGCGGAGGCGGAGGCGGCGAGGGTGCAGCAGCTGCGGCTGGAGCCCGGCGAGGAGGGCGTGGAGCCCGGGACGGACGCGCCGCCGAGCGCGCGCAGCCCGAAGGGTCGCGCGGCGGAGACCGCGATGCCCGGCGCGGGTGGCGCGAGCGCGGCGCCGACGCCGCGGCCGGACGCGTCGTCGATGATAACGCCGCGCGCGCTGTCGAGCTCGACGACGGCGACGGCGCGCGCGAGCGACGCCGGGACGGAGGCGGCGGCGCAGCCGTCGGCGGGCGGGGGCGTGGAGCCCAACTCGTCCCCGAACACCGCGCGGACGGACGCGAGCGCGGAGACGGCCGCGGCGCCGTCGCAGCGCCAGCAGCGCAGCGTGCAGGCGGACTACCACCACTCGAAGGGCTACGCGTACCGCAAGCAGGGCAACTTTCTGCGCGCGATCGAGGAGTACTCGAAAGCCATCGCGATGCAGCCGGGGCACTTCAAGGCGCTGTTCAACCGCGCGTTCTCGTACGACAAGATCGGCGAGTACCGGAAGGCCATCGACGACTACACGGCGGCGCTCGAGGTCGACAAGAAGAACAGCTTCGCGTTCTACAACCGCGGCATCACGTACGACCGGCTCGCGAGCTACCGGGACGCGATCGAGGACTTCACGACCGCGATCTCGCTCGACAAGGGCAACGCGGACTTCTACCACAACCGCGGGTTCTCGCTGCGCAAGGACGGCCGCTTCGAGGAGGCGATCGAGGACTACACGTACGCGATCAAGCTCAACCCGAAGCACTGCCGCGCGTACTACAACCGCGCGTTCTCGTACGACCGTCTGAAGAAGTATGACCTCGCGGTCGCGGACTACACCCGCGCGCTCGAGATCGAGCCGCAGAACGCGACGGCGTACCATAACCGCGGCTCGCTCTTCGAGCGCCTCGGGCGGCTCCAGGAGGCGCTCGCCGACTTCAACAAGGCGATTCAGCTCGACCCCAAGTCGGCGCTGTCGTTCAACGCGCGCGGGCTGCTCCTCGAGCGCATGGGCCGCCTGGAGGTCGCCATCAACGACTTCGACCGCTCGGTGACGCTCGAGCCCACGAACCCCGTGTTTCTGCGGAACCGCGGGCTGTGTCACCGCACGCGCGGCGACTACAAGGCGGCGGTCGCGGACCTCACGCGCGTGCTGCAGAGCGCGCCGCAGGACGTGACGGCGCTCAGCAACCGCGGGTACGCGTACCGCAAGATCGGGAACTTCGAGGCGGCCGCGAACGACTACACGCGCGCCCTGCAGCTCCAGCCCGGCACGATCCGGCTGTACAACAACCGCGGGTACTGTCTGGCGAAGCTCGGAAAGTACAAGGACGCCATCCAGGACTACGACGCGGTGATCGCGCGCGACGACAGCAACACGCACGCCTTCCACAACCGCGGGATCAGCTACGACAAGCTCGGGCTGTACGAGGACGCGATCCAGGACTTCACGCGCGTGCTGGAGCTGGAGCCGAACAACGTGAACGCGTACTTCAACCGCGGGTCGGCGTACGACTCGGTGGGCAACTACGAGAGCGCGGTGAACGACTACAGCAAGGCGCTTGACTTGGATGCCACGCAGGGCAACACGCCGCGCATGACGCCGCGCATGAACACGCCGCACGGCGTGACGCCCGCGGACACCCCGCGCAGCCTCGCGACGCCGCGGAACGTGCCGGGGTGACCTCGGGAGGAACCGGGTGAATGTGTGGGGGGGGTGTTGGTGATTGTGCGTGCTATGCGCCGGTGGCGGCGCGGGGGCGGTGCGCGTGGGATGTGCGAAGGTCGTGCTGGGGAGGGCGGTGGGGGCGTGGGTCGCAGGGCAGACTGGAAACCGCGCGCCGTGCAGCGGTGGTGGGAAACGCGAACGTGTGACTTTGTCTACGTTTGTTCCTCCTTCGATGGTCTCGTGCCGCTGAACCTGGGCTGCGACGTCGCTCGCGACAGCGGAATCCCGCGGCACACGTTTCGGTCGCTGTGGGCCCAATGTCAGGCCGTGCGATGACCAGCGCGTGATGGTCAACGCCCGGACCTTGCCCACGTGGCTGCGGAAGCGCCTAGGCTGCACAGGGCGCTCAAGGTGGTGCTGTCCGACACGTCCCGGAGCACACGCTGCAATTCGCATCGATCACAGGCGTTCGAATCATCACCTCGACCTCTATTTTCTTGCAACAGGTCTTCGTGTTGATACAGCGCCCTGTCAACAGAGCCGCGCCGCGCATCGGAGCAGCCACAGGGCGCGGCTGTGCTCACGGAAGCCGCGATACGCGCTGCAGGGCTGCTCCAGCACACTGCCGGCCACCCATCCGTCGCAACAACAGTGCTGCGCGCACTCTGCCAAGACGCAGACCGATCGCACACGCGCCGGTCGCGGCCGTCTCATCCCCGCGTACGCGCAGCCACCTCCCTGAGCCTCTCAGCGATCCTCCGTCGCTCATCTTTCTTCCTCTTTCGTTCTCGTTCTTTGCGCCGCCTCGCAGGGCCTGTGACATGGTACTGGACAAACCACGTCGGCCGCCCAGGCAGCCGCGGCCGCTGGTCAGGCACGGCCTCCGGGGGCACGAACCCGTACGTCCAATCCCACTCCTCCGCCCACAAGGCCGTGTGATAACACAAGGTGATCTCGTCGCCCTTCTTGACGCCCCCGGGGCCCGCGACGAGCCGGAACTCCGCCGCGTCCTCGCCGTCCGCGACGTCGGCGATCTCCTGCGTCGCCGCGACGCCCTGGCTGTGATTCACGCCCCACACCAGGCTCACCGCCGCGTTGGCATCGCGGGCGTGGTTGGCCATGTCGATACCAGGCAGAATGACGTGCCGCGGCACGTCGCTCGGCGGGACGAACGCGCGGCTCAGCGCCAGCGCGACCGCCCACCCGAGCACGGGCTCGGGGTTCAGAACGCCCGTCAGCGTCCACACAGTTCGCTCGTCCAGCACCCCGCCCGAAATCAGCGCGTCGCTAATGAGCGTCAGATCCGAGAAGTGCGACACATTTGCCATGCGCGAGGTCTGGCGGAGGATGTCGGCGCCCTCCCTGGCGAGAGGCTTCTCCGGTCCGCGCTTTTCGTGAAAAGCAGGGTCCGCGAGGTGCGAGGCGCGTGGCCATGGCAACTCGCCCTCGGGCGTGGGGAGGTCCTCGACCTCGCCGAACGCTGCGCCCGGGATCACCATCGTCTGCGGCAGCGAGCGCGCCCACGGGCTCGAGGCCGCCCCGCCCTCCGCCTCCACATCCGCCCGCAAGCGTCGTAACAACTCAAAGCCGAGAATATGAGCCCAGTGCGTGTCCGACTCGTCCGGGGGCGGGTCGTCCACGACGATGGCGTGCTCGTACGGCACGGAGTAGATCAGCTCGCCCGGCGCGATGTCTTCCACGGCCACAAGACCCCGCCCGACGCCGGGCAACTCCCTCACCTCCGCGCGCAGCGTCGCGGGGCCCGCGACGCCCCTGTCGACGAAGTACTCCAGCACGTCCGGATCGGCGTCGTAGCCTGCCGGCACGCCTCTGGTCACGGGCGCTTCCGCTCTGCGCGGCACGCTGGCCCCGCGCTGCAGGTGCCCGCGCGAAACGACGCAGCCTGCGCGATCGATGGGCCGATCGCGCCGCCCTGCGCCAACGAGCCCTGAAGGACGCCGCAGATGGACCCCCTGGGGCCTGTAAGCAACGCTGTACGGGCGTAGGGCGCCGTGCATCCCTCCTGAGGGCGTGCCCCGGGCGGCCAGGAGAGCGACGTCCAGCGCTTCAACGCCCGCGGGCAGTCGCATGTGCGAGAGGGGCTGCGCGGGCGAGCCCATCCAGCCCGGCGTTCGTCGCCCTGTGCATGTTAGTTACCCCCCCCCCCTGAAAGCCAGGTCGTCGCGGGCCGCCGCACAGGTCCTCGGGCCGGCACCGCCGGTCAGGGGTACCGGCAGCGGCGCGGCGGCCCGTGCGGCCCGCAGCGCCGGCTCCAGGGGCGGAAAGCGGGAGACGTGGGCTCCAGGGCCACACAGCGAGCGGGGGGCGCACTCGACGAGGGCGGCGTCCGGCCCGGCGGGCTGGCAGACGCGCGCAAGCACGTGCTGCGCGCGCTGGAGGAGCTGCGGCGGTGGCTTGCGAGGGGGTGTTGGCGGCGTGGAGTCAGGGGGGAGTGTCACATGCTGCGGGAGCCTACTCGGTCACCAGCACGCCCGACTCCGACACGTAGATGCCGTCGAGGAACTTCCGGATGTCCTTGTTGCGCACCAGGCAGCAGTTGTTGATCAGGGCGCACGACCTGCACACACAGACACAGATCAGGGGCCGCGGTCTGCGTGCGCAGCTGGGACCACTGCGGGCCGGAACGCAGCGCGAGCTGCCGGGCGAAGCGATCGTCCGCGCGCGCGCGGCGCCGCGGTCGAGGTCCGTGCGCACAGGTGCTGCGTGCGCGGCGAGGGCGTGGACGCACCGCGACACGTTCTCGATGGAGTTGCCGGTGAAGACGAGCTGGTCCTTGACGTTGGCGTCCTTCTCGCAGGTCACGCCGGGGAGCATGTTGACGATGCGGACGCGCTTCTCGCCCAGGAAGTTGCGGATCTCCACCACCGTGCCCTTCTTCTCGAGGTTGATGTTGATGGGGAAGTGCGCGTACACTAGGCGCATCTTGTACTGGAAGCCCTTCGTGACGCCCAGGATCATGTTCTTGATGTGCGAGCACGCCGTGCGGATCGAAGACACCTGCTTGGAAGTGCCGAAGTGCTTCGCGACCTGCGAGGGGCGGGCGGCGGGGCGCGGGGCGTCGGGGCGTGCGTGCTGGCGGGAGGGGCTCCGCGGGGGGGCTGCGCGGCGGCCTGCGGGGCCGGGACGGCGGTGCGGGCGAGCGGCCCACCTTGACGATCGGCTTCCCGTCCTTCTCCGTCACGAAAATGTCCACCGCCATGTGCTTGAGCTCCTTGTGCAGCTCACCGCGGGGGCCCTTGACGGTGATCTTGCGCGCCTTCGCCTCCACCTGCGCGAGAAAGAGCGGAGAGAGGGGACGGCGCCGTTTGCACGGGCCTGCCCGTCGCGTGGAGACCGGACGCGCCGCCGCAACGCGGCTGGCGTGGAGCGGGCGGCACGAGGGGCGTGCCGGGGATTCGGGGCCGCGTGTCGGCCGGCGTGGGCGCCTCTGTGGCGAGGCGGGCACCACAGGGAGTCTCGCTCGAGCCCGGCAGGCCCGTGCAGGCGACCGCGCGGCGGTGCGGCGCGCTGCTCGCGGTTTCTGGTATTGATGTCGCGTGTCGGGCGCGGAAATTCGGGTCAGGGGGCGTGCAGCGCTGCGAGCCAGCGTTGGCAGCCGCCCAGCGCTGCCACAGCACGGGCAGCTCCCGGGCCGCGGCGTCGACGGTAAACCTCGTGAAAGTGCGCGCGGCGACGCATGGCGGTCCGCCGCCGGGCGCGGTGCGCTCGCAACGCGAGCGCCAGGGCCGTCCCGGGCAAGGCTGGGCGGTCCGCTGCGCCACCGCGGGGGGCGCGCTGGACGCTCGCGCGCGCGAGGGCGCCTGCTGAGCATTTCTCTCAGCCACACGGCGGCGGCGGCGGGTCTCTGCGGCCTCGGGTACGCACCGTCACCCCCTCCGGGATGGGCACATCGCCGTTGATCTCCAGATACCTCATCCTGCCAACGCTCCACCACCACAAATCAAAGAGGGCGAGCAGACGCGTTGTCCGGCGGCAAAGACGGCGAGCCCCGCACCCGCACCGAGCGGCACTGACGTGGTCTGTCCCAATTAGCAAGTGACACACCCCCGTGCACCGCCCGCAGGGGCCCAAACGTCGCGAAAGTGATCCGAGTAGAATGCCATTCGATTACGTCACGAACATGCATGAAAAAACACGCCAAAGAAGCGCCGCACTACGCGAACGGAGCCACCGGGACACCGTGCTTGTACACACCGCGTCCGAGCGGCCCCCCCCGCTCGCGCAAAAGCAGTTTTTGAGGCGCCCGCGCAGGACACGAAGCGCGGGCGTGCTACCGTCCTGATCGATGCGGCGTCGTGCCAGCAGTACGCGCGCGAAGTGCCATGTCAGCACGTCGTGATGCACCCGGGGGGGAGGCTCTGACGTTCAATCAGCAGGACGGAGTGGCGGGCGTCGTCGGCAACAACGCGGCGAGCCGCGCGAGCACCGCACGACGCCCGCCAGCCGACACGCCGCAGAGCTGGTCCACGTCCTAGACTGCTTGTACCAGGGGGCGTCGGCAGCCGGCTGGGTGACAGCGGTGGCTCTCTCACGCGTCGTGTGTGTCGCAGCGCGCCGTCCGCAGCCCATCGTCCCCCGTCATCGCCGTCGTCCGCGTGGCTTCGTCAAAAGATGCAATTCGCGCAAATCGCATCACATGGGCGCCGCGCGCTAGTACCGCGTCAGCTGCTCCCAGCCCTGCATGTCCGCGCCCGTCTGCGGGCTCAGCGCGCCCGACCGCGCCCGCCCCACCGCCGGCGACTGCGCGTCCGTCGCAAATAGACTCGAACTCAGGCAATGGTGCATCGCGTTCGGCACTCCCGCCTCCTGGATCATGTCGAGGCTCACCCGCGACGCCCCCGGCCGCCCGAGCTCCAGCGACCCCCTGCCCATGCGACGCCCCCCCATCGGAGCCACGTGGAAGGGCTCCTGCAGCCCCGCCAACACCTGCAGGAGGCTCGCGACCTCCGAGCTGCCGTTCAGGAGGTACCGCGCGTTGCTGCGCTGCCGCCCGACGGTGCACGTGAAGAGGTGCCGCGGCGGCACGTGCGCGATGGGCGCGGCGGGGACCTCCAGACGCGACCGCACGGGTTCGCGCGGGAAGCGCTCGCCCATGCCGGGGGCGTGCGCTCGCTGCGGGAGCTCCGCGTTGTCCGGGACGGCGTCGGATTTCCGGCGGTTCGCGGACGCCGGGTCGTACGTCACGCGGCGCCAGTCCGCCGGGTGGAGCGGCACGTTCGTTGGCGGGCCCGTAGCGGCGCGCTGCACGGGCGCTTGGCGGGCGCGGCCGGCCGCGGCGCGCGCGTTCGCGGCGGCCTTGGCGCTGTTCTGCCGGCTGAGCCGCCAGTCGCCGCCCTGGACGTGCCGCCCGCCCGGCGACGCGGGCGGCGCGGGCCCTCCGCCCTCCGCGAGAACGCTCGCGGACATCGCGCGGTGCACGTCGCCCTTGCTCGCCCCGGCCGCCGCGGGCGGCTGCGCGATGGTGAGCCCCTCCTTGAGGCTCCCGGGCTGCGGCGACCCGTCGCCCGGCGCGCCGCCCGACCCCACCGCGCTGGCGTTGCTCATGCGCGAGCCCCGGCGCGGGTCCTGCACGGACGGCCGGTGCAGCGGCTGCTCCGGCGGCGCGTGGTGCTGCGCGACGGCGCCGCGGCCCTCGAAGATCAAGAAGATGTCCTCGTCGCGTTGCAGGAAGTGCCCGACGCACATCACGAAGTCAATGTCCAGCTGCGCGCTCCCCTCGTTCTCCGCCATGATCCGCAGGATCTTCGCCAAGCAGCCGCCCTTGGTGACGCCGACGGGGCGCACCTCGACGGACTTGGCGCCCTGCACCACGTCGACGGGCGCATTCGAGATAGGTCCGGTCCAGAGGTGCTGGAGGAGGTCGCGCGCCTGGAGGCGGCCGAACTCGACGTCGGCGTGCTTGTAGTTCCACACGATGGACGTCTCGCGGCACTCGACGAACGACCGCGGCGTGCGCTCGCAGAAGTACCGGAAGACCTCGCGGATGTATGCCTCCATCCAGTCCGTGGTGAAGTCCGTGATCGTCTGCACCCACCCGCCGTTCTTCTCGTGCGGGCGCTCGCGCGACGTGCGGCTCGGGGACGACGACGCGCTGCCGCCGGGCGCGGGCGGCGCGGGCGGCCGCACGTAGACGCCGTTCTCCGCCACGAGCCACACGGGCAGGTGGCCGAACGTGTCGACCATCTTCTGCTTTCCGGACCCGGAGAAGACGCACACGATGTTCGAGGGGTCGCGGCTGAGGACCTCGATCGAGCGCGTGACGTCCGGGTGCAGCCGCGTGTACGACTTGAGCTGGTCGAAGTGGCGCTTCGGCTGCGTCGGCGCCTCGATCGTGCTCGTCAGCGCGGCGTTGAAGCCGAGGATGAGCAGCTTCTTCTGCGACCCGCGGAACGCGGCCCAGCAGTGCGGGATCTCGAGCGGCGGCGGCACCTTCATCGCGCGGAGCTGGTGCTCGACGTGCGTGTCGTTCAGCTCCGAGATGAACGTCTCGGCCCACGCCTGCGCGGTGTGGTTCATCACGTGCTGGTAGTTCTGCTTGTGGCGGTCCCGCCGCTCGTCGTCCGACATAGTCAGCGCGTACTCGATGGCCTGCGCCGTGTCGTTAATGTTGTACGGGTTCACCAGCAGCGCGCCCGCGCCGAGGCTCTGCGCCGCGCCCGCGAACTCGGACAGGATCAGCACGCCCGCGCGGTTCATCTGACACGCCACGTACTCGTACGCGACCAGGTTCATCCCGTCGCGCAGGCTCGAGACGAGCGCGACGTCCGTGACCGCGTACAGCGCGACGAGCTCGTCGAACGACAGCTGGCGGTCGAGGTGGTGGATCGGCACCGTCGTGAGCGTCCCGAACTTGCCGTTGATGCGCCCGACGATCTCGTGGACCGTGGACCGCAGCGCCTGGTACTCCGGCACCTCGGTGCGCGTCGGGACCGCGATCTGGATCACGATGACGTTGTCGTGCCACTCGGGGTGCTCGTCGAGGAACTTCTCGATGGACAGGAGCTTCTGCGGAATGCCCTTGATCATGTCCAGGCGGTCGACGCCCAGCATGACGCGGCGGCCCTTGAAGCGCTCGCGCAGCTCCATGATGTTCGCGCGGACGTCCTCCTTCCGCAGCGCGTGCATGAACTGCTCCGGGTCGATCCCGATTGGGAACGCCGCCACGCGCGTCAGGTTGCCGTTGTCCTCGACGCCCTCGGGCGTGCC
This sequence comes from Pedinophyceae sp. YPF-701, assembly GCA_916048055.1. Classification (NCBI taxonomy): domain Eukaryota; kingdom Viridiplantae; phylum Chlorophyta; class Pedinophyceae; species Pedinophyceae sp. YPF-701. Next base: position 906,346 of record CAJZHL010000012.1, on the reverse strand, counting down.
CTCGAGGCCGAGGATCCGCGTGCACGCCGACACGAAGTGCCGCGCGTAGTCGTACTGCGGGACGCAGCCGGGGGGTGTGTCGTTGTCAGGGCAGGGGGGGAGTTTGCGTTTGCGTTTGCGCGTGGCGTGGCGTGGAGCGGGGGCGCGGCGCACCGTGTGGAAGCCGACGAGGTCGGCAGCGAGGACGCCGCGGAGGATCTCTTCGCGGAGGGGGAGTGCCCTGTAGATCTCGGACGACGGAAACGGGGTGTGTAGGAACCATCCCAGCTTCATTTCCGGGCGCGCCTCCTTCAGCATGAGCGGGAGGAGCATGACGTGGTAGTCGTGGCACCACACGACGTCGCCGTCCTGGTACTCGTCCAGCACGACCTGGCAAAAGGCCCGGTTCGCGCGTTTGTAGGCCTCCCACTGCAGCTGCATGGTCTTGGTGCCGGTGAGCTTGGAGTCCATCGTGAGGGGGACGTAGTGGAAGAGGTTCCACAGGATGCTGTTGCAGAAGCCGTTGTAGTACAGGTTCATCGTCTCCTGGTCCAGGAACACCTGCGTCGCACATCGCGTTCTCACAACACAGACACGAGATGAGTTGGGCGTTTCAAACACGAAATCATGACTGAAATGAGTCCAGATCCAAGCGCACCGCCCCACGCAAGGGCGCGAAGGCGCGTCAGCGACGGCCCACGCGCCGCCCGCCAGAGGCGCCCCAGCATCTGATCCTGGCAGCATCTGATCACGCAGCCAGCGTGCTGCTCGCGGCGGGCGGCCACGCGCGCGAGCGGCGCGGCGGTTGCGGGGGGCGGGCGCACCGGGTACAGGCTGTCGCGCGCGAGGGTGCGGGCGAGGGAGTGCTGGTCGTGCGAGTCCACCAGCTGCCCCGGCCACCCAATCCACTTTATTTGAAACGACCCCACGCCCAGCAACGCGGACACCAGCCCGCCGGCGCTCTTCGTCAGCTCCCACCCGTTGCCGCCGGCGTCGCGGCGGATCGTGACGGGCAGCCTGCGCGTCGAGACGGCCGGGGGGGGGGTTAAGTCAGCGAAAGGGTCGTTTGTGCGACGCCGGGGGCAGGGCGCGGTGCGCGCGGCGTCGCTGGACGGCCCGGCTGCGGCACGGGCCGCCGGGCGTGCGGCGGGGAGCGGGGCGGGCGGTGCGGCGGGGCGCGGAGCGGTGCAATGGCGCGTTGGATGACGGCGGGAGGGTGCGTCGCGTGATCACGGGACGACCGAGCCACGACCGGCCAGGGAGGGCACGGATTCGCGTAGTGCTAGACATACGAGCGCGATCCGCGGCGGCTCGCACGCGTGTCGCTGCGCGACGGGCGCGCAGGGCGACGGTGTCCGGCAGGAAGGGATGGGTGGGCTCTGGAGGCGGTCGCTCTCCGCTGTAGCGCGTCCGCCGGGGACGCCGGGGGTCCGAGCGGGCGGAGGAGAGGGCACGCGCCTGTTCGCGATGATCAGGAGGCGCTGACTGCTCGGCGACGGCGGTCTTGGAAGCTGGGAGTAGGCTGGCTGGTGCTCCTCAGCGAGCTTCGCGAGGCTCGCAGTGCTCTGCGTCTTCCTGAACCGCGCCTGGAGCAGCCGATCTGCACACCCACGAACAGAGGCTCGCCGTCAGGGCCGGCCGCGGGCGCGCAGACAGCGCCCACGACTCCTATTCCCGGAAACCGTTGCTAAGATATGCACCCAGGGTGTTCCGTGCGCGCGAGCGGCGCATCTGAGCGCCGAGCAGCCACGCGGCGCGCACCTACGCGTGACGAGACGTGGACCAGACTCGACGTGCGCGGCGGCGTCCCCCCCATCTCCTGCGTCGCCCCGTACTGGTCCTCCTCCCCGTCGCCCACCTCCTGCCCCTCCGGGCCGTCCTCGAACTCCGCGAACGGGTCCTCCGAGCTGGGTATCCGGTTCATGAACCCAGAGTCCGTCCCAACCATGCTGCCGGGCGTCGCGTGCATCCTGCCGCGCCACACGCGCCGTGCCGGTGGCGGAGGTGCCAGCCCCCCGCTCCGCGCGCCGCCCCGCTCACCGCCCCGATACCCGCTGCGCGGCGCCCCTTAGATCGACGCCAACGCGCCGGCGCACACGCCGGTCCCGTCCAGCCCTGCGATGCTACGCACGACTCGCGAGCAGCTCAGCGCTCCTGCCACGGCCAGCGCCGCGCTCGTCGACCCGCGAAAACGTGCGATACTGCGTGCGCCAGGTGCAGGGAGTGCCAGGGCGTCGTCTGCGACGCTCCATGCGTGGCGCCGCGGCCGGGGGGGGTCCGCGGAGGAGCTGTCAGCTGCTTGCTCCGGAGGTGTGAGACCGGCCGCTGGCGCGCGCCTGGGTGCCCGCGCGTCCTTCTTCGGCCCGCGCCGCGCCTCTCGCGTGGTCGTTCTACCCCGAGCCGCGCTCTGTACGAAAAAAACGACTCTCATTGCGGCATAGAGAGGGCTGCCTAGGCTCAGCTTTCTTGGGCGGTGACGCGCGCCTCCGGGCAGCGCGAAGAGCAGCGACCGCGCGCCTGCTGACCGCACTGTGGTACGTCCGATCTGAGGCGTCCTCGCAGCCTGTCGCCCGTCGTGCGACGCGACAGCGTCAAACAACTCGTTCCACCGGGAAACCTGCGCCGCGGCTGCCGGGCGCAGCCCGAAAACACGGCAAAACCCGAGCCAGGGCCTGTATCTGCCGGGGCGGCGCGCCCGCGGGCCATCTCAGCTGCGTGGGCGTGAGGGAGGGGCTGAAAGGAGGCGGGCGCAGGCGGGGCGGGTCGGAATGGTGGCGGGGACGATGGACCCTGTGTTTTTGAGCATGTCGCGGCTGCGGCGAAGGAAGTACGACGCGTGCATCGAGAAGTGCACGGAGCTGCTGGAGCGCAACCAGTACGACCAGGCGGTCTGGTACCTCAAGGCTCGCGCACTGACCTTGCAGAGCTACATCGACGACACCGAGGTCGAAGAGGAGGTCCGCGCCCGCGCAATATACCGTTCAACTCCGTTCCATCCCCCCTCGCGCGCCGCGCCGATCGGATCCCGCCGGAAACGCCCGCTTTCGCGCGCCATGCTGGCAACGCTCTCGCTCTCCTGCGGACGCCCCGCCTTAGCCCGCGCCCCGCTCACCCCGCCTGCTCCCTCTCCACCACAGCACCCTCCACCCCGCGCGCCCCCAGCGCCGCAGCACCCGCGCAGGCGTCGCGCGACGTCCTGCGTCACGCACACCGCGTTGCCGACGCGCCCCGCCCCGCCGTGCAGGGCCTCGCCGACGTCCTCATGGACGAGAACGCGCTCAACTCGATGCCGCGGCCCGGCACGTCCCTCAACCGCCCCAAGACATCGAGCGTCGGCCAGGTCAACCAAGGCGTGCGGCCAATGACCCAAAGCGGCCGCCCCGTCACAGGTACGCCCAGCCCTCCGCCGCCTGCGCCACAGGGCGGCCGCGCGCGCGCCGGCGGCGCCCAACGCACCCGCGCCGCGCCCCTATTCTTTCCCGCAGGGTTCGTGCGGCCGGGGACGCAGGGGCGGCCGGTGAGCGGGGCGCCGGGCGCGCCGGCGACGGCGAGCCAGCGGCTGTCGACGGCGTACCGCAACGCGCGGCCGGGGACCACGCGGCCGGTGACCGCGTCGGGGCGCTTCGTGCGGCTCGGCACGGCGTCGATGCTGACTCAGCCAGGGGGGATGTTCATCGACGTGGAGCGCCTCAACCTGGCCAAGTACGCCAGCCGCCCGCACCTCTCGCGCGCCCTCTGCGACTACATCCTCTACCACGAGCGCAACCCGCGCAAGGCCGTCGAGCTCGCCGCACACGCCACAAAGGTGAGAGCCGCCGCCGCGCGCGGCGCAGGCCGCGACGACGCGCCGCCGCCGCGCGCGGCGCAGGCCGCGACGACGCGCCGCCGCCGCCTGGACCCTCCGCGCGACCGTCCCGCACGAGTCCGCGCGGTTTCCGTGCGCGCCACGCCGGCGCAGCGCGCCCGACGCGCGCACGTTCCCCGTCGCCGGCCGCGCAGTTCCTGGACTACGAGGACTGGTGGTGGAAGGCCCGGCTCGGCAAGGGGTACTACCAGCTCGGCCTCCTGCGCGAGGCGGAGCAGCAGTTCCTCTCGTCGATCCGCTCGCTCTCCGTGACCACGCCCATCATGGAGCTGTGCAAGTGCTACGTGCGCATGGACCAGCCGAACACGGCGATCGAGCACTTCGAGCGCGGCCTCGCGGCCCACCCGAGCGACACCGACCTCCAGCTCGGCATCGGGCGCCTGCACGACGCGCTCAACAGCCTCGACAGGGGCGTCGAGGTGTACCGGCGCGTGCTGTACTGGGACGCGAGCAACGTCGAGGCGATCGCGTGTCTCGGCGCGCACAGCTTCTACTCGGACCAGCCGGAAATCGCGCTTCGGTTCTACCGTAGGCTGCTGCAGATGGGGGTGTCGAGCACGGAGCTGTGGAACAACCTCGCGCTGTGCTGCTTCCACGCGGGGCAGTACGACATGACGATCATCTGCTTCGAGAAGGCGCTGCAGCTCGCCGGGGACGCGGAGGGGGCCGACATCTGGTATAACATCGGACAGCTCGCGCTCGGCATCGGCGACCTCGGGCTCGCGTTCCAAGCCTTCAAGGTGCGGCACGGGGCGTCGGCGACGCCCCGCGCGCTGTGCGGCGCCCCCTGTTCTCTCCCGCTGCGTCCCACGGCGCCCGTCTGCACCGCGTGATGTTTTCTCGCGGTGGTCCGGCGCGTGGCTGCAGATCGCGGTGTCGCTCGACAGCCAGCACGGGGAGTCCTTCGCGAACCTCGGCGTGCTCGAGATGCGGCGCGGGAACGAGGAGGCGGCCATCAACAACATCCGCGCCGCGACGACGGTCAACCCGAGCCTGTTCGAGCCGGTGTACAACCTCGCGCTGCTGCTGTACCGCACGGGGGACTTCCAGGAGGCGTACCGGCAGGTCAACAAGGCGCTGGAGATCTACCCGGACCACACGGAGTCCAAGGAGCTGCAGCGCACCATACGACAAGCCTTCACGTCAGTCTGACTGAGGCCACTGTAATGGACAATCAGTCCGACGAACGTGTCAGGCCGGAGCCGCTCGCACTGGCGGAGGAAAGGGGTGGCCGGGAGCAACGACGCGGTGGAGTACCCGCATGCAGGATGAGGGAGCGGCAGTAACAGGTGTCGGGGCCCCAGCTGGGACGCGTTGCGGAGGGCCGCCGGCGTCTGCGCTCGCCGTTGACTGATTGGTTCGGCAGGTGGCCGGGAACGTCGCGGACGGGCGGTCAGGTGACGGCGGCGGACGAAACCGCGACAAGTGCGCGTGTTGGTCTGTGTGCGCTGCGGCGGCGCGGCGCGGCCGGCGAAGCACCGTCGCGGCGCGACGCCGTACGTTGCGGTGTGGCCGCCTGGCTTCGCGCCACGGGCGCGGCGCGGGCGGGGTGCGAAGGAGGTGTTGCAGTGACGGCGCTGAACTGGTCGTGCGGGTCGAGCGGCGCTGCAAGGCGGGCACCGCCGCGCGCGCGCAGCGACCGCGGGTGTGCGGTGGCGCGCGGGCCCGCGGGACGCGTGGCGGCGCGAGGGGAAGGGGTGTGGGGCGGTGCGCGAGACGTGGGCCCAGCGATGGCTGCGGCAGTGCGTGCTTTGGAGGGGGCGGCGGCGCTTGGCCGCCGCGACAGGCGTTGAGTGAGACCCGTGCGCAGGATGGCGGGCGCTGGGACCGGGGGTTTCCGCAGCGGCTGCGCTGGGCCAGGAAGGAGTGGGGTGGGCTGTGCCCTGGCGTCTGGGGTCGCGATGAGGCCCGCGTGGGCAGGGGGGCAGCGAGGAGGGAAAGACCTGGAAGGGCCGGCGAGAGTCACATGCGCCGGCCGGCCCAGGCGCGGCCAGGCTGGGCGGTCGAGCGTCCGTTCAGGCCGACGCAGCCGCTCCGCGGCTCGCGGGGGGCGCAGAGGCTTACTTCGACCTCTGCCTCATCCTCCTCCTGCGCCTTTTCAGGCGCCTCATCCTCTTCTTCTTCCACTGCAACGCACGAGCCGTGGCGGGAAGGGGAGCAACCATGAGCTCGTGCACGCCCTGCACGGCTGCGTCCGCCGTGCATTTTGCCGCGGAGCATCTGCAGCGAACGATATTGAATCCGCGGGCGGCGGCATGCCGCGGCTCGTGCGCCACCGCGGCAGCAGGCCGGGGCGCGAGCTACATTGGCCCATGCGCGGCTCCCGCGCGGTCCTGGCGGGGCAGCGACGACGCCAGGGTGGACCATGGGCATCGACGATGTCGCGCAGGCGCGGCGGGGGCGGTCGAAATCGCCCGGGCCATGCGGGACCGTGGCGGCAGGGCGAAACCGCCTCTGGCGCGCTGCAGGGGGGGCGCGGGCGGGCCACTTGCCTTTCCGCGCATCTTGTCGAATGTTTGGAGAGGACCGGAGCGGTCGCGGGCGGCGGTCATGAGCCCAGGCGGCCCCGGCGGGCAGTCAGGGAGGCCCCAGTCCTCCCTTGGCAGGCACCACGGCCCGTGGCGACGAGGGCGAGGCCTGCTGCCGCTACCGCCCTTTCTGACTCGGGTAGGAGGAGGACAAGGACCAGGTGCGCGCCGCCACCGCAGCCCCGCCGGCCCGCTCGGCCGACTCCCGGACTTGCAGCGCCCGGCGCGCTCGCAGACAGGGCCAGCGAGCGGCGTCCCGCGGCACCGGCGGCCTCACGCGTATCGGGGGCACCGGCGTTTCATTGCGTGCGGCCCGCCGGACGCTTCGCGAGCCGCCTGTGCCCGTTTCCATCACTTGCACCGCAGGGGACAAGATGGTGCGCCACAACAATGTCATCCCGAACCAGCACTTCAAGAAGAAGTGGCAGTTCATGGTCCGGACCTGGTTCAACCAGCCGGCCAGGAAGGTCCGGCGCAGGGCTGGTGAGTGTGCGCTCTGGTGTGTTGCTGCTCGCTCCCCAGCCGCGCGGAGAGCCCGCGGACCGACGCGCGCCCGCCCGCCGCCCTAATTCGTTGCAGCTCGGGCGGAGAAGGCGGCCAAAATCGCCCCTCGCCCAACGGGCGGGTGCCTGAAGCCGGTTGTGCGTGGCCAGACCGTCAAGTACAACCTGAAGCAGCGCCTGGGCCGCGGTTTCACGCTGGACGAGCTCAAGGTAATTGCTCGCTTCCCGCGCCGGCCCCCGGACGCCTCGCTCGTCGACCGTGCGGGCCCTGCTGGCCGCTGCTCGCCTCGATGGCACCCCGGCAGGCCCGTCCCGGGCCCCCAGCGCCGCCTCGCGCCCTCCCCCCGCGCCATCACGATTCGCTCACACGGTTTCCCTGCGCGGCGCGGCCCTAGCGTCGCCACGCACCGCGTGCGAGGCCCACACTCATGCACCCAGCAGCCGCCCGGCAGGCAGTCTCCGCGGCCCCGCCCGCCGCCACAGCCCACGCGGCCGCACCGCCGACGCCCTCCGCCACACCACGGCCGCGCCAGCGCCGCCCCCGCCCTCCCCGCTGCCCACAAACCCACGGCCTCCCCACGTCGCCCCCCCCCGCGCGCAGGAGGCCGGCCTGAGCCCCAAGGTCGCGCAGACGGTCGGCATCTCGGTGGACCACAGGCGTAGGAACCGCTCCGTGGAGGGCATGCAGGCCAACGTCGAGCGCCTGAAGGAGTACAAGGCCAAGCTTGTTGTCTTCCCGAAGAACGCCAAGAAGCCCAAGGTACGACACCCCCTCTCCCACGCTCCCTCATCGCAGTATCTCCGCGGTTCGCGCACCGCCTCCCGCGCAGCACCTCGCCCGTGCACGGAGTCGCGCCCCAGGACCCAGCTGGAGCCCTACGGCTCCGCAGCGCGCGTCTCCGACCCGTGCGCGGCGCTCCGTGGGTGCTCGTGCAGGCGGGCGACTCGTCCGCGGCGGACTGCGCCGCGGCGACGCAGCTCACGGGCACGGTGCTGCCGCTGGCGAAGAAGGAGAAGAAGGTCGAGTTTGCGGCGATTACCGCGGACATGAAGGCCAAGCGGGCGTACGCCACGCTCCGCCTCGCCCAGATGAACCAGCGGCGCGACGGGCAGCGCAAGAAGGCGGCGGAGGAGGCGGCGGCGGCCGAGAAGGCCAAGTAGACGCAGCGCGCCGCTGCCGCGCCCCCCGGCTCCCCGCACACCGCTTTCCTCCCCCACGCCGCTGTAGGAGCGAAGCTGCAGCGGCTGCGCCGCGCCGCGTGCGCGCGGTCATATGTCCCGAGCGGCAACAGCGTAGCTGCACTCTGTGACTTCAGCAGGTCGAGCCGCGACGACGCACGCCTCGGACGCGCCCGGAAACCCCCTGAGCCGCATGCGCGAGGTCGTGCGGAGGCGCTCGCGCGGTTTGGGCGCGACCGGCGCCCTGGGCTGCACGCGAGCGGGCCGCAGATGTGCGGTGGCTCTGGGCGCGAGCGCCGCTGCGCTGGGCGCGAAATACGCCGCGGCGTGAGGCGCGGCGGCTGAGAGGGTCGTGCCGAGCCACGTGCGTCTGCGCGGGTGCCGGGGCGTGGTTCCCGGGGTGTGTTGCGGAGGAGGGGGGGGGTCGAGCCGTTGCGGCGCGCAGGCGATGGCGCCGCCGAGGCGCCGGCACGGCGCAATCGATTTTCGGGGTAGGAGAGTAGGCATCGAGCTGGCCGCATACAGCTCCCGGGGACTCCTCGATCCCCTAGTCCTTGTCGGGAGCGCGAGCGGTCCCACCGCGCCGTCCCGAAGTCGCCGCCATGTCGTTCCGCGTCCTGAACCTCGTCAAGCCCTTCATGTCCGTCCTCCCGCGGGTACGCGTCCCCCTCGCCCCCCACCACGCCCCCACGGGCCCGCGCCCTTCAATGACCCTGGTGCCCTTCCAGGCCCCGCAGCGTCGCCAGGCGCGCCCCTCCGGCCCGCGCCCACCGCCCAGGACCAGCTCCCACCCCCTCCGCCGCGTATTCCGCCCGCCTGCGCCCCGCAGGTCGAGAAACCGGACAAGAAGGTGCCGTTCAAGGACAAGCTGATTTACACCTGCGTGGCGCTCTTTGTGTTCCTCGTCTGCTCCCAGCTCCCGCTCTACGGCATCAAGGCGCAGACGGGCGCCGACCCCCTGTACTGGGCGCGCGTCATCATGGCCTCGAACCGGTGCGCGCGCCCTCCCAAACTCGGTCGCTGGCGCTCCGGCGCTTCCAGCGCGCTGTGCGGGCGCGCGCGGGCCCGAGCGGCGCGCCGGACGCGCCGCGAGCGTGCTGGCACGCTGGAACGTGACGGGGGCGCGCGGGGCGCGCGCTCGGGGCGCGTGGGGGGCGCGCGGGCGCTGAGGAGCCTTCTTGTTGCTTTGTTCGCCTCGCAGGGGGACGTGCATGGAGCTGGGCATCAGCCCGATCGTGACCTCGGGGCTCGTGATGCAGCTCCTCGCGGGATCCAAGATTCTGGACGTCGACATGTCCATCGCAGCGGACAAGGAACTCTTGTGCGTTGCCCCGCCCCTGCACTTCGTGCGCAGGCAACGGCGCTCACGCCCGCCCTGCGCGCCTGCACCGCCTGCGCGCCCACCCCGGCGAATGATGCAATAACAAGCGACCCGCTCGTACGTTCCGGAGCCTGCATAGGCCCCGGACGACTCCGGCACCGGCCGAAGCGCTCCTCGACCCCGCGCCCCTGCCTTCCAACGCGCCCCCGCGGCCCGCCCCGCGCGGCTCGCGCCCGCGGGCGGATAGTCTCCGCCCAGGGCAGCCATCCAGATTGCCCGCCGCCGCAGTTACCCCGCCGCCCGCGCGCGGCGCCCCCCTCACAGCGCACGGCGCCCCCCCGCCCGCCCCCCGCAGCGACGGCGCCGAAAAGGTGCTCGGCATTCTCATCACCATCGGCGAAGCCGTCGCGTACGTCATCTCCGGCATGTACGGCGACGTCCGCGAGCTCGGTCTCATCAGCGCCACCCTGATTGTCATCCAGCTCTTTGCTGCGGGCATCCTCGTCATCTGCCTCGACGAAATGATGAAGGCACGACGCCCCGACGCCGCCGCTGCCAGCGCGCCCGCGCCCCGCACGCCGCACAGCCCGCCCGCACCGCCCCTGTTGCCCCCCGGCGCCCCACACCCTACGCCGCCGCACGTGGCGGCGCGCGAAGCGTCCCCACGCGACCCTCTCTCGCACGCACCGCGACGCGCGTTCCCGGCGCGCCAGCGCCCGTCCGCGCGCCCACGCGCTCAATAGTCCCCCCGCGGTGTGTCGCGTCGCAGGAGGGCTACGGCCTCGGGTCGGGCATCTCGCTCTTCATCGCGACGAACATCTGCGAGAACATCGTGTGGAAGGCCTTCAGCCCGTACACCGTGCAGTCCCCGCGCGGCACCGAGTTTGAGGGGGCCCTCATCGCCGCCGTGCACGTGCTCCTTACGCGGTCCGACCGCACGCGCGCGCTCAAGGAGGCCTTCTACCGCAGCAACCTCCCGAACATCACCAACCTCCTCGCCACCGTCGTCGTCTTCCTCATGGTGATCTACTTCCAGGGGTTCCGCGTCGACCTCCCCGTCAAGTCCAAGCGCTCGTCGCACTTCCGCACGGTCTACCCGATCAAGCTGTTCTACACCTCGAACATGCCCATCATCCTCCAGTCCGCGCTCGTCTCCAACCTCTACTTCATCTCGCAGCTGCTCTTCCGCCGCTTCGGCGGCAACATCCTCGTGCGCCTGCTCGGCGTTTGGCGCGAGATGGAGGGTTCCGGGCAGTCCGTGCCCGTCGGCGGCCTCGTGTACTACCTCTCGCCGCCGATGTCGCTCAAGGACGCCGCCGCGCACCCCGTCCACACGCTGTTCTACGTGGGCTTCATGCTCGCGGCGTGCGCGCTGTTCTCGAAGACGTGGATCGAGGTGTCGGGGAGCTCCGCGAAGGACGTCGCGAAGCAGCTCAAGGAGCAGCAGCTCGTGCTCGCGGGCCACCGCGACGACATCAAGGTGCTGAAGCGCGAGCTGAACCGTTACATTCCGACCGCGGCGGCGTTTGGGGGGATGTGCATCGGCGCGCTGACGATCGTCGCGGACTTCATGGGCGCGATCGGGTCCGGGACGGGGATCCTGCTCGCGGTGACGATCATCTACGGCTTCTTCGAGCAGGTGGAGAAGGAGCGCGCTGCGGCGCTGTACGGCGGGATGTAAAGGGGGGTGTTTTGGACGAACCCCCCCCTTCGCGGGGTGGGTCGGGTGGAGCCCGGCGAGGGGGAGGCGCGCTGGCGACGGCGGCGTGTCGGTGGGGCGCGGGGCGGAGGGGAGCCGATGGGCGGGGTGTGGGGGTGCGGGGGGGTCTGCGCATGGTCAGCGGGGGGGTGTCGGGCTGCTGCGCGCAGCCGACGCGCTGGCTGCTGGCCAGGGCCGTTTTTGTGCGCCTGCGCGGGCGCCGCCAGAGGCGATGCGAAGGAACGAGGGCGTGCAGGGCACGACTTACGAAGTTGCGGGTGCGTCGTCGACCACGATCAGGGCGCGCAGCGCCCGTGGGATACAGAACCACCTGTGACAGCAAACACGCAGGCCCAGCGGCGCGTACGGACCGCCGCCCACGCCGATACCAGATGAGCAGCATATTAAGAACCATGCATGCACATGTGTGGCACTGCTGTTGCTGCTTTGTTCCCATGCGGTGCTTGACGTGCTGGCTGCCCGGCCCGGCAGCGCGACAAAGGGAATGAGCGGCCAGGCAGGTCCATGTCGGCGCGAGTGCTGCCTGGAGGGAGCCTCCGCGGAGCAGTCACGGGGAAACACACTGAAAGCTCTTCTTGCGCTGTCCTAGTAGAGCGTCGCACGCTGCAGGACCCTCCGAGCCCCGACGTGCGTTCCGAAGACCCTTGTCGTTCGCGGCATGCACCCCAAGCGACGCAAGGATGTCGCCACTTTGCCGAAATGCTCAAAACACGAGAGGCACCAATCGCGCGTGATGCTGAAGCTGCGTTCGCACCAGCACCGAGCCGGCTTACAACGGGGACATTTGCTGCGCAGCTGCTGGGCATGGGATCGGTCTGGGATATTCGTTTGCGCCAGCAGGCGACGCATGGGAAGCACAGCGCGCAACCAAGCCTAGACGTCCGCTAGACGGCGCGCGCTCGCCGGTCGCCCGGCGTGCTTCGTCACCACTCCTCGACAAAGTCGGAGTCGTCCTCGTCGTCCTCCTCGTCCAGCCGCAACCCCTTCAGAGGCGTGGGGTTGTTGGGACGGCCCCAACCCTCCATCGAGGGGCGGCTGAGGCTGCGCCCGTGCCGGCCGGGCGACGCCGACGCCTGCCGCCGCTGCACTCTCCCTGCGAGGAAACCATCCAGCCAAACACACGGTTACCGCGGCACAACCACTCGAGAAACAACGACTGCTCTTCAACACGGACGCCTGACTGCGCTGGCCCGCCGCCTGCCGCGGCACAGCGGGCCCAGGCACGCCAGGCACGCAGAACTACCTCTACAGGGCACGTACCGCCGTGCAGCGACCCCTCCAGCGGGTACTGGTCTCCAAAGTAGAACGACAAGTTCTGGTCAGACGGGTCGCTCGTCGGCGACCGCCCCGACATGCTCGCGCCCCTGCCGCCCTGCGACAGCCGCGAGGGTCCGCGCGAGCGCAGGTACGGCGGCTGGCTCGCCCCACGCTCCGCATGCAAGCGGTTCGCCCACCCGCTGCCCGGCCGCTTCTCCACATCGCTGTCGTCGCGCCCGAACATGTACACGTCGTGCCCCTCGGCGCCGAGCGAGGACCCAAGGTACCCCGCACGCTCCGCCCGCACCTCCCGCCCGCCCCCGCCCCCCCCCGGCACCTGCACCGACCCGCGCACCGGCGCGTCGCTCTCCGCCTCCGACGACGTCCAGTCCCCCGGCACGAGCTGGCCCGCCTGCCAGTCCTCCACGACGGACGATCCCGACGACGAGGACCCCGGCACCATGTGCCGCCGGCGTATGTCACGGTATTGCAGCTCCACGAGTGACTCGAGCTCATCTAGGTCGCGCAGGCGGTCCGGGTGGATCGGACGGGGCGCCGTCGGCGGCCGCGGCGTCGGCGACGGACGCGCCGGCGCCGCCGCCTCGGCCTTGGCCCGCTCCGCGGCGCCCCGCGGCGCCCGCGCAGCAGCGACGCGGGCGCACTTCCGGACCGGTGCTCGCCCGGGAAGTACTGCGCGAGGAGCGGGTCCGGCGACGGGGACTCCTCCGGCTCCGCGGCCAGCTCCACGACGCGCCCCTTCATCTCCGAGCGCTGCTGCGCGGCGTCACGCTCGAGATCAGCGCGCGCCCGCTGCGCCGCCGCCACGGCCGGCGTGACGCCGCGCAGCAGCGCCCGGAGCCCCGCCCGGCTGCGGCGCGCCCGGCGCCGGCTGCGACGCGACCATGCGGCCGCGCAGCGTCGAGGTACGGCGCCGCGGCGCTGAAGTGCGCGGGCACTCCAACGTCCGCTGCGCCCTCGGGCGGCCCGCCGCGCTCATCGCGGCGGCGCCGGCCGGACCGCGGCTCGGAGGGGTACCGCGGCGTGACGCGCACGCGGGGCTTCCGGAGCGGCGTCGGCACATACGGCACGGCACTGCCAGGCGTAGGCTCCGCGGGCCGCCGCGGGAGCCGCCCGCGGCGCCAGGCGAAGCGCTGCGCGACGGCCGCGTGGTCGTCGCGGTAGAACCCTTCCAGGTCCGGGTGCCGCCACCCCGGCCGGCCGCTCTCGGGCGCGGGGGCGGACGCATTGCGATTGATCAAGGCACAGGGGCCTTGCCGCCCGTCGGACTGGCCCTGACGTGGCTCCTCGCGGCGTCTGGCGGGCCGCCCGGGCCGGCCGTCGTCCGCGAGAGCAGCGTGGGGGTTCGGCGGCGACGGCGAGGCGCTCGGCGGGACGGCGCTCCACGCACGGGCTTCTGGGACTTGCACGGAAGGATCGGCGGCTGCGGCGGGCGTAGCGGGACGGTTCGAGGCAGCTGAGCGCATGAATGCCGCGAGCTGTGATCGCGGGGCGGGTCCGCGGGAGGGTCGCTTGCCTGGCGGTGACGAAGCATGGTGCGGCGGCACTGGGCACACGTCTGGGCTCGCTACGGGGCGCGGCGGCGCCCTGGTCGTCTCGATGCGCTCCCTGTGCCGCTTGCCGTACACGTAGGACCCGTGGTACACATTCATCTCCGCAAAGCTGCGCCCAGCGGGCCGCGCAGGCGCGGCAGCCCTACTGCTGGAGAGACCAGGCGCCGCGTCCGCCGTGATCCGGCCTCGGACGGGACGAACACGATCACCGCCGCCTCGAACGCTTCGTGATCATGCCAAAGGCGGACCCGGGGCGCGCGCCGCGTCGTGTGCGCCGGGCGCACGGCTCAGTGCTCCCTGCACTCTGCCTCCCGCGCAACTCGCTCCCCGCACCGCCTAGCTGCGCGCTCCCCTACAGATCTCGTTCCAGCGAGACAGAGCCGCCCACCGAATCGCTTGTGCGTCGTGCGGCCGGACGCACGCGCCGTCAGCGCCGCTGATCACTCCCGGCACGCGAGTGACTGACTCAGGCCCGCTTCTACTTCGAACCCCCCCCCCGCCCCCCCCACCGCACACGGGCCGTCCCCGCCGCGCTCCCCGGAGCGCCACTGCGTTCTCAGCTCCAGTCCGACCCGCTCACACCGCAAAAGACAGACCCGGCAAACTGTGCCTCGCACGACCTCTCCCGGCCGCCGATGCGTCGCGCCGCGCCGCCAGCGGCTGCCGCGCACGGCCCCGCACGCACTGAGCTGCCGTCTCACACGACGAACGACCCCCCCTTGCCCTCGGCGTCGTCATTCGCCATTCGTGCTCCGCGACTCCCCCCCGCTGACGGCACCGCGCCCGCGTACAGCGCCCGCAGGCGCTGCACGGCCTCGGACTCCTCGAGCGCCTCGTGCCCCCGCACGCCGTCCTCGATGCTCTGCGCGACGGCGGTCATGCGGCCCCACGCGGCGCGGAAGCGCGCTCGCTGCTCCTGCGTGCGCCGCGGGCGAGGCGAACGGCGTTCGGCCGCGGACGGGGCGGCATCGGAGCGCCGCGTGCGGCGCGGGGCGCGGTGGCGCCAGGCCGGGCGCGGCGGGTGCGTGCCTGGAGGGCTGCGGCGGCGGTGTCGCGCTCGCGCGCGCGCTGGTCGGCGAGGAGGAGGTCGTCCTTGATGGCGACGAAGACGCCGAGGCCTAGGAGGGCTGTTGCGATCCACGTGGGGTCGACGCGCCGGCGGAGCCAGACGAGGCGCTGTGCGGCGCGTAGCGCAGGGTTGGCCTCCACCTCGGCGTGCTTCGCGTTGAGCTGCTTGCGGACCGCGGAGGGGAGGTTCCGGAGGAAGAAGGCTTCGTCCGTGTCCGCGTGGCCGGCGCCGTTCGGCGCGCGGGCGCCCGCGGGAGCCGCTGCCCTGTTTGGGTCCTCCACAGGGAGCTGCGCGCCCGTCATGAGGAGCTAATCCAGCAAACTTCCAGCTCCCAGTGTGACTTACGTATCCACTCGCTCGATCTGTCTCCCTCGCGCGGTTTCGTTGCGTCTCGCCGCCTAGAGAGGGTGCTATGTGCTCTACGTGCAACACAGCAGCCAGAGGCGCGCCGGATAGTGGTCCGCGGGTGTGATACGAGCGCCCCAGCCTATCTCGACACTTTGAGCGATCCGTACGCGCGGCAAACGCCTCAGGTCTGCCCTGGCCTGCCCAGGAAGCTCCCTCGATCTCTGCCTGCTTGGCCACCTGTTATGTCGTCGCGGCACGGCCCGAGGACAAGACAGGGACGTCTCCGGCACGAAACGAACTGTGTTGTCCCGCCGCGGCCGCGCCTCGATGCACTCGCGCGCGCCTGCCGCGCTCAGCCCGAGGTACTCAGTCGCACTGGACGCGGAGCAAGGAGGACCCTTCTGCGCCCCGTCTGACAGTGCCAGCGACCCAAGCTCGGGTTTTTGCGCGGCCCCAGGCGGCACGTCCATCAGAGCTTCGACCCTCTAGCTCGTCGCTGCCACACGACCCCTCTGCAGACACACTCGGGCGAAAAAGAGTCGAAGAAGCCTGAACGGGGATTGATTCGGGGCCGGGGGCGGCTCAGGAGCGCCGCTGCCGTCGACCCGGCTGTCCGTCGCGCCGTCCAAGCCCGGGCGGACCGCAACGGTCGGACCGAACGAAACGAGAGCCCTGGGCGCTCACCGTTTGTTGCACGAGAGGACCCATCGGCCCAGCATGGTGCCGTTGGCGACGGTTCTCGCGCTTCTGTGCGCCCTCGGGGCGCCTCGGACCGTTCTCGCGTTCCGCAGCCCCATTCTTCCCGGTATGCGTCAGCCGGTGCTCCCGCTCGGCGCACCTGCACAACGCGAAGCCAGGAAGGACCCGCAAGAACCGTCTCAAGGCACAGGCACGTCCCTTCTCGGCTGGCGCGACGGACCGCACGTGTAGCCTCGAGCAGACTGCCGGGTCGTCCGCCGGCGCGACCGCTGGCGTCGAGCGCTGAGCGACATGAACTTGACGTGTGTGTACAAAGTGCGCGTGTTCCCGCAGGCGACGCGGAGGATCTCGTTCCGCTGCGGCTGTGCGAGTGCGAGGACGCGGGAGGCAACCATCCCGACGATCTCTCGTGCCGGAAGGACGGTTGGTTCCTGACAGGCGCGCCCTCGGACCATCGAACGCCGTGCGCTGCTCCCGGGCGCCTCGCGTGGCCGCGCCCGTGCCTCCCCCGCGCTCTCCGCGCGCCCACGCCTCGAGATTCTCGCGAAGTACCACCGCAGGGTACAAACACGAGGGGTCGTGGCTCGTAGGCGGCGGCGTGGTCCCGCTGTCTCCGGCGCGGTGCTGCCGCCCGTGCGTGGACGAGGCCGACCTGCCGAGCGGCACGCTCGCCGCCGAGGAGGCCGTCGTTGGCGTCACAGAGCTCGGGTGCCACCGGTCCACCGCGGGACCGCAGTGCGAGGTCTCCAGCTACGCCAACAGCTTTGCAACAGGTCCGTCGGTCTGCGTGCCGCCCCCGAACACCCAGCCCGGGCTGCCCAACCCCTCTCCCGGCCATGCCACGCCCCCGGAGCTCCGTTTCCAACCGTTTCGGCACGCGAGCGAGCCACGACGCCCCTCGCAAGCACTCCTACATCACATTCCGGCCGCCCCACGCCCGGCCGAGCCGCCCGACGCCCGCCGCGCGCCCCCGCAGGCTGGATCTCCGCGAGCCCGATCTTCTCGGCCAGTTTCGGCGAGTGGTTCCCGCTCGGCCCGCCCACGTGCTGCACGCCGCAGCTCCTCCTCTCCTCGGGCCGCACGCTCCCGATCGTACGCTGCAACTGCGTCCAGGACCGCGGCGCCACGTGCGCGCCCGACACCGGCGCCGTCAGCCCCGACGACACCCCCGGGTCCTTCCACGTCGGTTATACCGACTCCCGCAACATGCACCTCGGGTCAGACGGAGACGGCGCAGTCCCCCTGGCGCCGTCCAAGTGCTGCGGGATGTGCATCGACCCCGCCGCGGACCCCCCGTCGTGCCGCGACCTCAGCGCGTGCCACGGCAACGGCCGGTGCGTCCTGGGTGCCTGCGAGTGCTTCGCGGGCTTCACCGGGTCGGACTGCTCGCGGCGCGAGGCGACCAAGGGCGGCATCCTGTCGAACGTGCCGCTCTGGCTGCTGATCTTCGTCGCGATCGGCGCCGTCGGCATGTCCGCCGTCACGGCGCTGGTGTTTGCGAAGATATATTTAGACACCGATGGGTTCACGCGGCGGCCCGGGTGGGAGTCGGAGGAGGAGGAGGAGCGGCAGCCGCTGCTGGACTTCGGGTCGGACGACCACGGCAGCGTCGGGAGCGTCGACACGGACGCCGAGTCGGTGCTGTCGGACGAAGAGGTGGACGGGGACGGGGGGGGGAGTGGAGGGGGGGGGTTCGAGCAGGCGATGGCGGCGGTGGTGGCGGAGCGCGAGGAGGGCGAGGGGGCGCCGGAGGGCGAGACGCGGCGGCGGTCGCGGCTCGCGCGCAGGCTGCCGCTTGGCATCTGGCGGCGGTGGCGCGGCCGCGACGCGGGGTCGTCGCAGGAGGGGGACGGGGCGGCGGAGGAGGGCGCGGACGTCGAGGAGGGCGGGGACGACGCGGCGACGGGCGAGGCGGCTTCGGAGGCCGAGGGGGAGTCGAGTCAGGTCGAGGGGGGCAGTGTTGCCGCGGGCGAGGAGCGCTTGGGGTCGGAGGCGGCGTCCGTCGCGGAGGAGGAGGAGGCGGGCGCCGAGCAGGACGTCGCGCACCACCCGATGGAGCGGGAGACGCCGCTGGCGGGCAGCGACGGCGACAGCGACGCGGAGGGCGAGGAGAAGCCTGCGCACGGCGCGGACGACCAGGACGCGGACGACAAGGGCCTGCCTGGGACGGAGTGCTGCATTTGCTACGCGAAGCCCGTGCAGGTGGCGACGGTGCCGTGCGGGCACGCCGCCATGTGTCGCCGCTGCAGCCGACGCATGCTGCGATGCCCCATCTGCCGCGTGGTGGTCGCGCGGCGCCAGAAGCTCTACGTCGCGGGCGGCCTGCCGCCGTGATGACGTGCCCACGAACGCATGTACATACGCACGCACGCCACGCAACCTGTGAGACTTTCGCACGCTCCGCTCGCTCACAACCGCGCCGCGGAGCTGTCTCGTCTGCTCCGACTCGGCCCGCCGCGTCCCGACGGCTCGCTACGCGTCGTGGTCGCCCCAGCGCGCGCCGTACTTGGCCGCGAGGTAGTGGCTGCCGATCGGTCCACGCGACCCGTACGGGTACGGCTCCGGGACGACCCGGCGCTGCTCGAGCTGCTGCAGCATCGGGTCGAAGAGCTTCCACGCGGCCTCGAGCTCGTCGTCGCGGATGAAGAGGCGTTTGTCGCCGTTGATGGCGTCCAGAATCATGCGCTCGTACGCGTCCGGGGTGGCCACGTCCGGGCCGGCGCGGTACTGCAGGTTGAGCCGCGTCGTTCCGAGGCGCAGGCCGAGCCCCGGGATCTTGTTGTTGAGCTTCATGTAGATAGCCTCCTCGGGCTGAATCTCAATCACCAACTCGTTGGTGTTGTTCCGCGCCGTTTCGGGGTAGATGTCGCGGTACAGGTTGCCCGGGACGTGGCGGAACTGGATCCGGATCTCCCCGCGCCGCTGGTTCAGCGCCTTGCCCGCCTTGATCAAAAACGGCACCCCGTCCCACCGCGCGTTGTTGATGAACAGACACATCGCCGCGAACGTCGGCGTGAGCGACCCCGCGGGCACCGTCGGGTCGTCCAAGTACCCCTTCTCCTTGCCCTCCGCGGACGCCGTCCCGCGGTACTGCCCCACCACGACGTCGTCCATGTTGATTTCCGCAATCGACTTCACGGTCTTCACCTTCTCGTTGCGGACGTCCTCGGCCTGCAGCGACACCGGCGGCTCCATCGCGAACAGCGCGAGCACCTGCGCGGGGACGGAGCGGAGCGGCGGGGGGCTGTTGTCGACTCCAGCGCAGCGCAGCGCAGCTAGCGCCAGCTGGACCTGTACGCTGCTGCTGTGCGTGCGATGCTTGCGCGGTGGCGAGCGCAGGCGCACACCGCGTGCGCACATCGGCTGGCTGCGCGGCTGCGCGGAGCGCGGGCAGCTGCGCGCCGCGGCCGGTGTGCGCGTGCCACGCGGGCGTGCGCACCTGCAGCAGGTGGTTCTGGATGATATCCCGGATGACCCCGTACTGGTCGTAGTACCCTCCGCGTCCGTCCGTGCCGAAGTCCTCCGTGAACGTGATCTGCACGTTGCGGATGAAGTCGCGACTCCACAGAGGCTCAAACACCAGGTTGCTGAATCGCAGCACCGTGAGGTTCTCCACGAGCTCCTTGCCGAGGTAGTGGTCGATGCGGTAGATCTGCTCCTCGTCCAGGTGCTCCTTCATCCCGCGGTTGAGCTCCTGGGCCGACTTGAGGTCCCGCCCAAAGGGCTTCTCCACGATGACGCGCGTCCACCCCGTGCTGGACGACGCGCCGCGCGCGGTGCACTTGCACGCGTCGAGGAAGACGGACGGCGGCAGCGAGAAGTAGAACAGGCGGTTCGCGCGGGTGTGGCCCTTCTCCAGCTGCGTGCACCGCGAACAGGGCCGGACGGTGGAGCGCGGCGCGCGGTACGCGGACGCCCGCAGCTAAGCTCGTTAAGCGCGTGCGGTGCGAGCGCGAAGCAGTACGAGGCCGGAACGGCCGGGAACGCCAGCGCGCAGCACCGCGCCAGTGGCGCCTGCAGCTACGGCCGCGCGCCGCCCGTGGCCGGGAGCGGCGGCCGCGGGGCAGGGCAGCACGCTGCGGGGCGGGCTGCGCACCTCCTGGAGGCTCGCGTCGAGGTTCTGGAAGTCCTCGATGCTGTCGTAGTTGCCCGGAACATACGTGACATGGTCGAGGAACTCCGCGATGCGGTCGCGGCACTTGAGGCCCTTCTCGTCCCCGCGGCAGGGCAGGCGGCCGGAGATGCGCTCGATGAAGGCCTCGCGCGAGAGGTCGCTCCGCGCGTACCCGACAATGTCAAAGTGCTTGGGCAGGACCCCCTCGACGTACAGGGCGAACAGCGCGGGGAAAATCTGCGCGGGAAGCGAGAGCAGATGGAGGAGGCGAGGTGAGGGGACGAACCAGGCCGGATGCCGCGGCGCGGCGTGCGTACGGGGACGCAGACGGCCGCTGGCCCGCCCGCGGGCGCTAGCGTGCCTGTGCGGCGCGCGCGTCGATCGGGAGACCGGCAGAGGAGGTCCGCGTGGGCGCGGAGGGGCCGTTCGCGCGGTGCATTGCGCGTGAGAGCGCGGTGCGTGGCCGCGGAGCGCGCACCTTCTTCTTTGCTAGGTCGCCCGACGCGCCGAGCACGACCAACGTGAGGTGGTCCTTCTTGTCGACCTCGGGGAGGAGGCCGCCCTCGCTGTCGAACGGCATCGACTCGCTGGCGCTCGCGGGAGCCGACGGGCTCGCGTGCACCGCGCACGTTGTGTGCCGCGTGCCGGCCGGCGACCCCGCGCCGCGCCTCGCGCCCGTGCTGCGCCCGCGGACCGCCTCGCCGCCCACCCCTGCATGTCCACGGTACAGGCTACCTGGGCGCGGTCGGGGGACGCGTCGCACGGCTGCGGCAGGGAGCAACGGCGGCAAACCCGCCAGGCGGTTGCTTGGCGTGAGCTTTTCGCGCGTTTCGGACGCATTGGACCGCGTCCTTCGGCGAGGGATCCGGGGTGTTTGGGTATGCCGAGGGCAGGGAAATTCGGATGGTCAGACTGCACGCGGAGACGGGCAGCGCCGCGAGATGCCCAGGGGCCCATGCTCCAAGGGGTCGAAGCCCGCGGCGGCGCGCGCGGCGCTCGGAATGCAGGCGTTCGGCGCGGATTCCGGGGGTTGAGTTCAGAGTCTCGCGAGACGTTTCGGGCCCCGTGCGCGCACACCTCGGAATACGCGACGCGGGACACCGGCGCTGCGACCGCCCGTCGCCGCAGCGCGCCCGGGGATCTGGAACGCCCTCGACCCCGCGATCATCCTAGACAACTTTCTCCCAACCGGCTGGCGCAGTCACCACGCGACGCGCCCCACTCGGACCCGCGGACGAGGCACCTCTCACTCACGCTCAATGAGCGCGCAACCGATGCTCAGGGCCACGCTAAACTCTCGCGCTGCGATCCCTCAGCCCTCACGCTTCTCGCACGCCCACTCCTGCCCGCGCCCCCGCAGCCCACCGCCGCAACAAGCCCGGTCAACTTCCCCCGAAGGTCCACGCACCCGGCGCCCACGGGACCCCCCCCCGTCCGTCCGACACGCCGCAAACGCTCCCAGCGAGCGCGCCGGCCGCCGCAGCACCGCCGCACCTCCTCCTCCGTCGCACGCCGCGACATCCCCGCGCACCGTTCGGCACCACCCGACGGTCCACTGCGCAGCGTATACATTTGCAAGCATGCTGTCCGGCGCGAGGCCCGAACTCACACGTCGGCGCGCCTGGCGCCGCGCGCGCTCACGAGAACTGCGTGGGGCGCGTTCCGGGGAACCCTGACGGGGGTCTCTGCTCTGTTGGGGTAGAAGCCAGTACCTCCTCGTCCTGACTCCCCCCCGGGCCGTCGAGACCGCCGGGCGCGCTCTCTCCGTCGTCCCAGAGCGGGGGTGGCCGGCGCGCCGCGTGCGGGGGCGGTTGGCGGCTTCCGTTGTCCCCGGGGGGAGTGTACGCGCCCTGGACAGACCCAACGGGGCCGGCGCCGGTGCCGGAGCCACGGAACGCGTCGGGCGCGGGGGGCGTCGGTTCGCCGCCCGAGGAGTCCGAGTCGAGCATGCGCTGGATGCGGCTGCGTTTCGACGCGGAGGGGGGTGTCGGGGCGGGGCTGCGCACCCCCCCTGCCGCTGCAACCGGGGGGGAGTGTGCCTGGGACAGCTGCTGGCGCTGGGACGCCGTCGGCGCGCTGGGCGGTCCGCGCGCGGGCCGCGCGGACGGCGAGCGCGCGGGCGCGGCGCTGGGAGCGCGCTCCGCGGGCGGGGGGGAGTGTCGCTGCTCCTCCGGGGGCAGTGTCGAGTCCGGCAGCGAGGCCAGCACCAGTTGCGCCGTCACGTCCATTCGCTGCGAGCGCAACGACACCACACGCCAGGTCATCGCACCACAACAACCGCCGCACGCGCACAAGCACACAAGCAGGCAGCGCGTCGCCTGCATCACCGCGCCCCAAGCTCCCTCGCGCGGGATCTCGGGCTCGCGCTGCGCGCGCGAGGATCAGAGCGAAGCGGGCGAGCGCACCACGTGTCCCGTTTCGTTCGCGGGCTCCGGGTCGGGCTCAACGACGACTGGCGCGCCGTGGCGACTGAATTTGATGCAAACCCGCGCCCTGAGGAGCTCGCAGAGGGCGACCATGGCGCGCAGCTCGTGGACGGAGAAGGTGACGTCCGAGGCGCGCGGGGAGCGGTGCTCGAAGGCCGCGAAGAGCGCGGGGTCGATGTCGACGTGGGTGAAGGCGCCCTGCTGCGCCGGGTCGCTGTAGGACTGGATGGTGACTTCGCGGCCGTCGGCGGCGTGCGGGTGATTTTTCGGGTAGGCGGCGACGGTGATTTCGTTGACGGACGCCTGGAAGCTCGCGAGGAGGTTGTTGAGCTTTGGGGAGTGGGCCGTGACGGCCGTGACGAGCGTGGAGCCGTCGACCGTGGCCTCGAGGACCTGGACGTCGGCGTAGGAAATATGGTACGTCTTGAGGAGGCCCGATTCGCAGGTCACGTCGACCTCGAGGTAGCTGGACGTCGAGTCGATGCGGAAACGAACCGAGCTAGCGCTGCCGACGGAGCGCAGGGGCGTCAGGATGGCCTTCATGAGGACGCCCGTCTGGATGACCGCCGTCCCAGCGAGCTCCCAGTAGTCGAAGTGGTCCTCCTCGAACCTCACGGCCAGGTAAGCCGACTTGCTTCCGTTGATGGCGCGCAGGACGAGCTGCGGGGGGGCGCGCACGATGTGATCGGTGGGTTGAAACGAGCGAATTCGCGCGTGGAGACCGGGCCGCTCGTTGCCACGCCACGCAAACATCACGAGGAGGCTTTCAAAACGTGCATTCGGCGAGACGCCGGCGCAAAAACGTGCCAGTGCCCGGGCGCGTCCGCAGCGAGAAGGCGACACTCTGGACTCATCGACAGGAGCATTGCGCCGCGCGCAGCTCTGGTCCGCGCGCCGAAGCCACGGCGTGCGCAGCGCGTGGGCGTCTCGACGCGTGGCGCCCTGGTCGTCCCGAACGGTCGCGTCTAAACACCACCACGACGTACCAACACGACATAACCACGCTCTGCGCCCGCTTTCACGCGCGCCAGGCGCCCGTGCAGCCGCCAGCGGGCCAGAGAGATTGCCACGTGACGCGCACACAGCTGCGCTGCGGGGGCGCTGCCGCGGTGCGGGGCGCCGAATCACCTGCGTCGGGAGCACCTCGATGGCCAGCTCCGAGCTGATCTTCCCCATGTGCACCAGACATGACCGGAAGCGTCTGATCGCAGCCCGAGACAGCGCAAAAGTGCAGCTCATGCCCCCCCGCCCCGCCGCCAGGCCCCTCCCGCGAGCCCCGACGACCCCACAGTGTTCCCTTCGGTTGTCCTCGCGCGGTGGACGGAGTTTCCGCGCCCGAACGCGCGTTTCCGGGCAAGCCTGCGCACTGAGCTCTCGGACTCGGAATCTATTGAGTTTCACGTCGCTTTGTGATTAGTATTAGCGCAGTGAACACGAACGACTACGCTCTACGGCTTCTCTAGCACGGGGGCTTGACCTCGAGCCGCATAAGTGGCCGAGCGGGTCCCTGTGTCTGACGGGGCGCGGTGTCCCCCCTGACTCGCACCGCGGATGGCGGGCGCGCTCTGCTGCGCCGCCGCGGCACTTGCGCGCGCGTTGCGGTGCGTCGGCCAGGAGTTCACGATCAGGACCACAAGTTGAATGGTGTCTGCGCGTTGGCCTCCGCGCATGGCTGCGCACTTGCCGCCTTTTGGTCACAGCAACGCCTTTCGCGCTGCGAGGGCCGCTTGCGACCGAACTCGCCACGCAGTGGTGCCCGGGGCGAGGACCGTGAACCTGTAGGACAGACGCGTGCCCGAGTATCGCTGACGGCACCTGCGGGACCGCCGGCGGAGGCCGTGTGACCTCTCAGAGCTGTTTCGGGCTCCAGTGTCACTCCGAGCGTGCACCAAATATCGCCTGACAGCAACGACGTTGTCCCTCACGAACGCTGCCGCTTGCTCGGACGTTTTGCGCCCGGACCTGCGCTCTCGGCACCCGCCACAGGCATCCAACAGTGCTGCGGCTGCGTCAACCGTCCCGAGTGTCAGGGTGCCCAGTGCCCGCCACGCACAGCAGTTTGACTCGTGATCGGGGCCTCCCGTCTCGACCTGTGCGCGCCGACAGGCGTTCCCTTGTGTTCGCCCCTGGACATCACACGCCCCTGCGCTACGCTCGCGTCGGCGACGTTCCTGTCCTCGCGGCATGCATGCGCGCGCCCCGCGTCCGGCTGCGCATTGTGACTATTTCTCTTCTCCGTGTCCTACCTCGATGGGTCCCGGCATTTCCAGGCAGCACGGTATGCCTCAGGATTGTTTGCAGCGAACTCCTCGAAGTGTTCGCGCGCCGCCGTGAGGACCTGCAGGCACGACAGGAACATGCGCCCGGTCCACGGTTGGGTCAGCCGCGGCCTCCGCAGTGGCAGTTGTGCGCGAACACGGTTCGCGTCAAGGGGGGGGAAGGGGGTCACGGTGCAGCGGATGCTGTTGCGGAACGTCACGCGCACCGCCCGGCATGCGCGCGATCGCGCCAGCGGTGCGCGGCTGGCGTTCGGCGCATGGCCTGCGTCCGCTGCACCCGCAACGCGCGATCGTTCCCAGCGGGTGCACGCATGCCCGCTGCGCCTCGACGTCGCTCGCTGGGCGGACCTTTTTGGCCAGAGCGATCTTCTCCTGTGTCTTGCGATCGGGAGTATGCTTAGAGGCGGACGCTGTGGTGCGCCCCTGCCACAGCGGTGCAGCCTGCTTCTCGAGGAACTCGTCGGCACACCGCGCGCCATACGTACCGCTGCTGAAGACCGGCCTGCCGAAGACGCCTGCGCAGCATGGCAGCGTCAAGGTGAGGCAAACTTTCTAGTGCGAGGACGTGCTGCGCCGCAGGATCCGCGTCAGTTTGCTGTGACATGAGCGCACCTTCCAGCTCGGGTTCCGCCACGCCCCGCATCGAATACCCTTTGAAGGCGATGCAAGCACTCAAGGCGGCCGCGGCCCGCGCGACGATCTGCTCTTTCGTGCCGGCGTTCCCGTCGCGCGTCCACACCACTTGTGAGCTCGTGCCCTTCCTCCTCACGTTGCCTGCAAGGGCCGGTGTTCCAGGCAGGCAGCTGAGCACAGCATGGACGATGTACATTGGAAAGGTTGGCAGCGATGGGAACGCGAGTCGACGAGCGGCCGGAGCAGCAGTGGGCGGCACAACGCACCAAGTGCAGCGTCAGCGACGACATCGCGCTGTTCTTTCGGCGCGGAAAGGCACGCCGCTGAGAGAATCGTGCTCGGCTGCTCTTGCACGCTGAGCAGCTTTCCGGCATCGTCGCGATTCAGCGATTCAAGCTGACCGACGACCCGCGTCACCCTCAACCAGGGGTTCTCCTCCGGGGCCTGCTGCGCTACTTCAAGCAGTTTCTTGAACAGGTTGCCCGCGTCACGCTGGTCCTTCTCGGTTGGAGTCCCGCCGGTCCGAAGGCGCGCAAGGCCCTTCACCTCGGCGCTGAGTTTTGCAACAGCCTTGTCGAGGTCCCGTGTAGCCGCTTCCCTGACGCGCGCCGAGTCGCCACCCCCGGGCGAACGCGCATCGTCCGCTTCTTGGACGGGGATGGTTCTGCCGACGTGCTGCGGCGCGATCGCCTGACCGCTGTCAGGCAGCTCCCCCGCGGCATCCTCGCTGTCTGACTCGGTGAGCGACGAATCCGACACGTATTCGGCGTCGCTGTCGTCTCTCTCGACGTCCTCGCTGCTGTTGTCCCGGCCGCCCGCCCCGCGCGGCCGCAGCTCCCCGTCGGCGTCCTTGCCGTCGCCCGCGGGTCCCTGCATGCAAACCCGCGCAATGGTCGAGGCGAGCACCGGCTTCGCGCCCGACGTGCCGCCCGTCAGCTTCGGAGCCGACCTGTCCGCACTCCTGACGTTCGCGGGTGAGTGCAGTGCGGCGGGGGCAGGGGTGTGGTTGCCCCCGCCTGCGGCGTGTACCGCGGCGCGCCCCGCCTGTTCGTCGATCGCTGCGCGTCGGCACTCCTCAAGGGAGGCCTTCGCTGCGTTGAAATCTTCGCCATCGTAAGACAGTGCTTTGAGACGGTCAAGGGTCGAGCCCGACAAGCCTTGTCCTTTCAGAAAGGCATGGCCGTCCAGCTCGGCGGATGTCACGGCTCGCCCGACGTCTGCCGCCACTCTGTCGCGCCGCTGCGCGTCGTCGGGAGCCCGTTGCAGGTTCTTGATCTGCTCCTCGAGAAACGGGCCCAGCTTATCGAATGTCATGGAGCCCACTGACTCCCAACCCGACGGCGCGACTGTCGCCAGGTCGATCTCGTGCTTGTCCCCGGGAGAGGTCGCCGCCGTCGGTGGCGTTGTCCTGCGAAAACGAGGCAGACAGTGTGTGAGAGTCAAAAGGTGTCCTGAGCTTCCTTCATCCCGAATCAAGCGTGCTCGAGACCGTGACATAGTCGAAGATATATATATGCAGGACTGTTACGATCGCAGCGGTGACTCCGGCACTGTCATCGGTCCAGAAAACGCAAAACGTTGCAGCCGCCGCTGCGTTCACGGCCAACGCGGCGTCCCACTAGCATCCGCGCCACTAATGCGATCAGAAAAAGCTGAAAGCGAGGGATGCAGGTCGAAAGCGCTCGACGGCGAGTGTGCGGGCAGAAGGCCGTGGGTTAAACATCACTGAGGTTCCCCTCCGTGTTTCACGCTGTCGCGCCAGCGGTATCGACCACGATCCCTGATTCAATCAAAATGATCGACGGTATGCCGTAGCGACCCGATCGCCTCGGTGGCGGATGGCTCACCTGGCCCGCACCCTCGGTTCAGTCTCCATCGGCACGCGCCCCTCGGCTCCCGAGGCGCGCACCCTCGTCTTCCTTGGGACGTGGTACACCTTGGTGGCTTTGAGGAGCACCGGCTCGTCGTCCGAGGACGAAGGCTCCTCAACCTTGATTTTTTTTGCCTCGCGCCTCTTGGCGCTCGGCTTCCCTCCGGGGCGCTTCATCCTGTCCCAGCCGTAGATTACGCGCCGCGCATGCGCGAGGCGCGGCCGAAAACGTCGGCGCCGCGCGCTGGCGGGCAAAGTAGAACATTTGCAGTAGAACACCCCTCTGCATGGTATGAACAACCTCTGTCCGTACATGGCCGTCACGACGCCCGGGTGCGCGGCAGAGCGGCGGCCGTGGCCTTCACCCAGTGCACCAGAAGTCGCGCGCAGCTGTCGCTTTCAGCTCGAAAGAGAGAGACACTGCGTCTGGGTCAGCTACCAGCACGGCGCGCGAACGACGCCAGCGCTTCATGCGGCCCGCGCGGCTGTCCTAGCAGCGCCCAGTCAGCACATCATACGATGGCAGGCGGAGCGCGGCATCGCGGCTGGCCGATAGCGACGTTGGCGGCGCTCTTCGTGTTGCTGGTGCGCCCGGCAGCGTCCAGCTGGGCCGACACGCAGCCCGGCTACCAGCAGTGCATCACCGAGTGCTGGAACGACGGCTGCATCGAGAGCTTCGTCGCCGAACCACTCTGCAGCGCCCCCTGCCTGCATCCAACCGGTGCGGGCCCCTTCCTCCGCCCACGCACCGTGGCCCGTTGGCGAGCCGTTGCGGCGCGGACACGGCGCCAGACGCGCCGTCCCGCATGGTCGAAGCACCGCAGGGTCCGCGCGGGTCGGCCTGATCGAGTGGGAGTGCATGGCGGACTGCAAGGCCCTCTGCGCGGACGTGTTGCAAGTCCACTGGCGGCGCCAGTTCCAAGACCCGGGCTTCGCGGAGAAGTTCTACGGCAAGTGGCGCTTCCGCAGGGTCCTGGGCTTCTACGAGTTCGCCTCCGTCGTATTCTCCTTCGGAAACCTCCTCGTGCACGTCGTCGGCGCCGCCGTGTGCCTCCGGGTACGGTGCTGCGCTCCCACGACCACTGCGCACGGCCCCCGCGCACCGCACGCGTCGAGCCCCGTTCGCCCGCGATCTGACGCCCGCTCGACTGCGCTGCACCCAGCCGCCGCGAGCCTCGCCTGCACGGCCGGCACGTATAAAAAAACGCGCGAATCAATCAATCTTCTTTTAAGTGTATCGAACCGCGCCCTCCCGACCCCACCACCTCCCTCCTTCCTCCACGCAGCGCTTCTACCTCCGCCGGCCGCGCGGCGTCCCCGCGCCGCCCCTCCGGCAGTGCACCTGGCTCCTCATCCCCACCACAAGTGTTTGTTGCTGGGCCATGTCAATTTGGTACCACTCGCGCTCCTCCCTGGACTCCCTCTGGCCCGAGACCGTCGACACGCTCACCGCGGCCAGCGCGCCCGCCGGCGCCGCCGTGCACGCCGTCGTCCGCGTGCCGGAGCTCTCCGGCGCCCCCGCGGCGCTCGCGGCCGTCGCGGGCGTCGCGGGATACGTCCTCCACGTCGTGACGATGCTGCGGGGCCGCGTCTGGGACCTCCCGCGGCATATCGTTGTCTGTGCGGTGCTGTACGGGTCGCAGGCCGTCCTGTGGTGGGCGTGGGCGGCGACGCACGGACGCACGCACCCGGGGGTGCGGTTACTGGTTGCGACGCACGCCGCGATCGGCGCGTCGTTCCTGCTCGAGGTGCGCACCTCACGCGCGGCCACTGCCCCTGTTCCAGATCCCATCCGTCGCATGCGAGCAACCTTCCGCCATTCACACCACCAGGCTGCGCAGCAGTCGTTGCGGCCCACCGGAGCGGTCCGCGGGGCCACGGCGCAGGGTACGCCGCTCCTTTGCGCTGCCCTGACTATCTGCGTGCGGTTGCGGTTTTGCCTCTGCAGGCGTATGACTTCCAGCCGCTGTGGGGGCTGTTTGACGCGCACTCGCTGTGGCACCTGGGGACGTTCGTGTCGACCCCGCTGTGGTACGCGTTCCAGTACGCGGACCTGCGGCATCTCGAGGACGCCCGGGCCGCACCCCCAGAAGAAACCAAGAAACGAGAATAGAAAATAGCTATTAACTATCACAGCGCTTGTCCGAACCGTATCCCATTCAACCGACGATGTTTCCCCACGAAGATCCGTGCAGTTATGTACCTGACGGCCGTACGCACGAGCCCCGGTGTGACGCCGCACCACCCAGTCCTCACCAAAACAACCAGAGAAAGATGGCACAACTGCGTTGCAAGCTGTCCTGACGTCGCCGCCGCGATTTCCGGCCCGCCGCTGCGCTCAGTCCTCGTCCTCGTCGTCGTTGCCCCCGCCGTCCCGCCGCCGCGACCGCGGCCGCCCGCGCGTCCGCGCTTTCAGCCCCGACAGCGTCGCCAGCGTCTCCGCTCCGTGCTTCTGCAGCGCCCACAGCAAGTCGCACCGCCCCGCCTCCCGCAGCTCCCTCTGCGTCGGCACCTCCCACCGCTCCCGCTCCGCAAACGCCCCCCACACCCCCAGGTCCATCACGCTATACCCCCCCACCATCTCCACCGTGTCCCACGCATCCATCAAATCGTCCGGCAGGACCCCGAACTTGTCCTCGCGCTCCACGACGTACCCAAGCAGCCCGCGCGCCGCGTCCTGCGCCTCGTCCCACTGCCCGCGGCTCGCCCGCACGTTGCGCATGCCCAGCCGCTCCGCGACCGCACGCACGCCGCCCAGGGCCGCGACGGCCGCCGCGAGGTCCGCGCGCCCGTGCTCGTACAGCGACTTGGGGCCCGGCACGACCCCGGGGTCCAGTCCGATCTCCAGCGCGGCGTCGCGCAGCTCGTCCGCGAGCGCGAGAGGGTCGCTCTGGTACGGGCGGCTCGGGGGCCACGCAGGCTGCCGGTCGAGGTCCTCCGCGACCTGCAGACGGACGCCGAGTGTGCGGATATTGATGTTCTGCGCGGGCGTGGCGCGGTTGCTCGCGCGCCGGCCCGGGCCGCCAAAGGGGGGGGGTATAAGAGGATATAAACTTGACAGCGGGGGGAGTGCGTCAGCGAGGTGAAATACGGCGAGACACGGTGCTCCAGAACGCGACGGATGTGTCTGCACGGGTGGACATGGAGCGTAGCGACGAGGAACGGACCCTCTTGTACCCGCCACGCTGCACGATGGCGTGATGCAGGTCGTATCGCCCGGCCTCGTACAGCGCGCTGCGCGAGGGCATGACGCGGTCCTCGAGGTCCTCGACGAAGACGTACGACCCGTCCGCGTCCCCGAGCGGCACGCGCATCGGCGGCTGCGGGCGCTCCCACCGCACGCGGCGGGTCACCGAGTTGAACCAATACTCCCCCCCGTCCTCGTCCGTGTACTGGATCCACGAGCTCGCCACGAACTTCGCGATCTCCTCCAGCAGCACCTCCTCCTGGTCCCAGTACCCGTTCGGACGCCTGCACGCACATGAGCGCACACAACAACATGGCGACAGTTAGTTTTCAAAACACCGCCGAAATCGCTTGAACGGCGCATTCCGGCGCTCAGCGCACGCCCGCTGCTCCGTCGAGTCAGTGTCCACAGCCCACAGGGTTCGGTCGCACCTGGGCCCGCGGATGGACAGTTTTAGTGCCACGTCAAGGAACCCCCCCAGGCGCGTGATCGCCGCGACAAGGTCGCGCCGCCCGGCGTCCTCGAGCGCCGCGCGCGTGGGCATGCGCTCCTCCGCGCCGGTGGGCCCGCCCAGCGCGATGTACGGCCGCAGCTCGTCGTCCAGCCATGGCAGCACGCTGTCGCGCCGACCCAGGTCCAAAAGACCCCCCGGGGGGTCGAGCTCGAGGAGACGCGCCGCGGGATCCACGGAGGCCACCATGGCGCCCACGAGCGGCACCAGGTGCTCGCACCACTCCTCGCTGCTGCCGCCGTAAATGGCCAGGTCTTCGTCAAAGGATGCGGTCATCGCGCGATCGGCGGCCGCGGCGGCGACGGGCAGCGAGTCGGAGAAGCCCGCCGCGATGAGCTGCTCGCGCAGGCTCCCGAACGGCAGCTCCTGATCGCTGTCGCCGTCGCCGTGATCAGTCCCCGGGGGGTCTTTCAGCTCTTGGATGGTGGCGCCGTGCGAGGGGAGAGAGGCGCGCTCCTGCGCGGCGTCGCGGTTCCGCCGACGCTCCTCCGCGAGGTGCGCGCGCGCGCGCGGGGACTCGACCCACGGCGCGGGGCTCCGCGGGGGGGGGTGTGTCGCCGCGGAGTCGGGCTCTGGGGCCTGCCCGCGGCCGGCGTCGCGGTCGCGCGCAGCGCCGCGGTCCGTGCGCCGCGGAAGGGACTTGAGGAACGCCTTCAGGGCGTCCTTCGCGGGCTCGCGCACGCGCAGAAAGCGGATCGCAGCCCCCCCCGTGTCAGCGCTGTCATCAGGACCCCCCGCACCGACCACCTGCAGGCGCGGACCCGTCGCGGACGGCCGCTGTGAGCGCCGATGGCCTGGAGCGCGCCTGTGGAGCGTTTGCTGGCGCTGGGGGTACCATGAGCGCGCGTGGGAGTCGAGATAGGAAAAAAGGACTCGAGTTGTGTTTCAGGGTGTGAGACGTGCGGTGCTTGCCTCGTGGACCTCCCCGCGCATCTCGTCCTTGATCTTCGTCACGACGCTGTACCCGTCCAGGTCCTTGGCCTCGTTGCTCTCCAGGAAGGTCTGCAGACACACACACACGAAAGATTGTTCACTGAGAACCCGCAACGGCTTCTTCTGCGACCCTGCGATGCTCCGCGGCCGCTCAGAGCACGTGCCAAGGCTGCCGTCGCGGTGCCGTGCGTCCGCACCTGCAGCGTCTGCCGTTGCGGGGCGGTGTGTCTCGATGGCTTCGTCTTGGACCCGCGCCCGCCCGACACGAGGGAGCGGTTCCGGTTCCGCCCGCCGAATCCCCGCTTCTCGTCCCTGAGCTTGTGCTTCGGCGTGGCGTGCGCGCCAATGAGCCGGCGGCGCCGCTGCGGCACCGGCCCGGGCGCGAGCACGCCGGTCCGTGCAGGCCCCCCCCTCCACCATCGTGCCTTGACGCGCCCAATGTGCGACGCGATATTGTGGAGCGAACATGTCCCCGACGGGCGACGGTCCAGGCTATGCATTTCACGCGTCGAGCGCGCCGTGCTCGCCAAACTTTTGCACCAAAGTAGCAGGCATGCCGCGCAAGGCGTCAAATCTACTTGTAAGGACCAGACGCGCAAGAATCTGAATACTTCACTCTATATCCTGACGGAGCCATCTTGTCCACAATGGACGTCTCAGGCCGCTGTACGGGGCGGTTACCCACACAGCGAACACGCGATGGTCCTCAGGTGGGGACCTTCTGGCACGAACTGGTACCTGGTCCTTCGCTCGAGGAGGAGAGCCACTGTCGCCCGCGTCCCGCTCGCGCCCCCGAAGTGCCGCGAGTCGCGGTTGCACGACGCCACCAGGGGGGAGTGCACAACACGCCCCCATCGATCCGCGACGACGCTGAATTGCGCGCCGGCAGGCCGACGAGGCACTCTTGCACGCTGGTTCAGCTCTTCATCTGTCAGGTCGCGCCCGTCATGTTTCTGTCCGCGACCGCAGCCCGCGTGTGCGCCGTGCGACCCGCCCGAGGGCTTCGTACACACAGCGACGCACGTGCCGCACCCACCACGGGGCACGTCGCGCCGGGCACCGTCTCGGCGGGACGCCGCAAGCCCGCGCTCGCCCCTCGCGGCCTCATCGTGCCTCGAACGCACAGGTGACGTCCAGGAACGACCCGATGCTGCAATCACACGATGGATGCAGTTGTGCGCAAAACCGTGCCATGCCGAGCTCGCGTACGCGATCTGGATGCGCATCCAGAAGCTCCAGCCATAGTCTGCTGCCTAGAGTGCGCGCGTCGGGTCCGGCGCGGCCGTGTCGGTCCGTGGGGCGAAGCTCGACGTTTCCCTTATGTATGCAAAGAACTATGCAGGTTTCCGGGGGACATTCGTGGGAGGAAGGGCGCCCCCGAGGCCAGCGCGCGCAGCGAGGACGTCGTGGAGCGCGGGAATGCGACGAACGGATCCGAGAGCGCCACGGAAACTGCGGAGAGGCCTGCTGACAAGGCCTGCAAGCTGAAGGTTCCTATGCGGTTCGAGGCGGTGTTCAAGTCGATGGAGAAGGGCTTCATGCCGACGCTCGCGAAGGGCCTCCTGATCGTAGCGGTGAGGAGCCCTTCCTGGAGCTGTCCCTTCGTTTCGCAGGACCTGCCGGGTTGGAACGGAACGGTTGTTTCAACATTCAACAGACGGAGTGACAGCCCGGGCTGCCTGGGCCGCCCCTGCCGCCGTAGGCCGCACGGGGCCAGGGACGGCCGAGGCAACCCGGTCTGTAACTCCGTCTGTGGGATGTTCCAGCACAGAGCATCAGCAACGTGTATCCCCCCCGTTCACGTCCTCGCAGACCGTGGTGCTGCTGGGCTACGGCATGGAGTGCAACCTTCCGATCGAGGACAAGTTCCGGACGCTCCTCGGGCCGTTCGAGGTCCGCGATGCCCCGCAGCAACAGACGCCGTCGTCGTGCGCGGCGCCGGCACGGAGGGAACCAGCAGCACGTTCCGCACAGGACGTATCCGCAAGCCGACATGTCGTCACGACCTCAAGGCGCCGGCCCTTGCGCCCCACGGGGCCGGCGCCGCGAGGTCGCAACGGCGTTGTGGTCTTGCAGATGCGTCCTGTGCAAGACGTGCTGCGGCTCCCGACCTGCCCGCTGGCGGTCGCTACGGCGATCGCGCGGACCTTCGAGCCCGTCTGCGCACCGCGTACCGTGTCCCGTCGCGGTTCGCCACCGCCACGACGCAGGCGTTGATCGCCGATCGGCGTGCGCTGCTGCTGTGCCCAGCACGTCGCACCGATCGCACCAGCGCTCCGTGTTGTCGTACCATCTCTGCAGGACGGCATCTGGGCGGCCTTGTCGGTCGGAAAGGGCCCGATGGTGGCCGGCGGTGTGCTGCAGAAAATGCTTGTTGCGCAGTGCGTCGCGGCCGCCACCCTGGCCGCCGCGAGCGTGTCCGACACGCGCACGCCGCGCGCCGCGTTCGGCATGGCGGCGGTCGCGTGGACGTTCGCGCTGGGGTGCTCGAGCACGCTGGCGTTCGTCTCCTGCTCCCCCGCAGCGCTCCTGGCGTTTGTGTGCGGCGCGGTGCTGGTTTCCGGGAAGCGGTCGCCGAAGGCGGAGTCGGCCTGCGTGCAGCTGATCATGTGGGCGTTTGCGCTGGCGTGGGGCTTCCACACGTACCCGGGGGTGTGGACAACGGGCGAGCAAATCCATCTGCAACACTTCGCCCAGCACGGAGGGTTGCTGACGCTGGGGACGGCGGCGGCGCCGACCTTCGCCTTCGGTATCGCTGCTGCTGCAGGATATCGCCTTCCGCGCTGGGTGAGAGCCCGTGCCCCGGCCTCGTGCAGAGATGACGCGCGCTGCGGCTGCGTCACCCACTGCTGAAGCGAACTGGCCGCGCGGAGCGTAAGTTGAGCTCCTTGCGGCGTTTCCAGTCGCTTCAGGCTCGCGCCTCCCCCGTCGTCGTCCGCAGGCGCTCGGTTTCGCCTTCCCCGTCATCTTTCTTGGGACACTGGACTTTTGCAATACTATCCTCTGACTGATTCGGGCGCGGCGGAGCGGAGGAGCCGAAGAGGCAGCCTGGGCGCTGTGATCCGTCGAACGGGCCAGAGGCTCGCTTGCCTCATGCGCAGGACCGGCAGTGAAGCCTGTTCTTGCTGCTGGCGTGTCCCTCTGCAATCGCGGAACGCTCCTCGCGTAGCCCTCGATGCTTTCATGGCGGAGCGGATTGTACAGCTGGCGATCCCCCAGCTCGACGCGGCAGCACGTCCCCGGGCCGCGCAACGCAACGCAGCCACTAATGCGTCACCAGGCTTTTTTGGACTGCACGGCCGCGGGTCCGAGCCCGTTCCTTGTCTCTCGAGCAACACGGTGGATAAGCACAATCGTCTACTAGCAGCCGGTGGCCCGCGCCGCGACACTCACGCGTCTGGCGCCGCACGCGCGCGCTCTGTGCTGTGGGAGCACCACACATGCCCCCGCGCGCAGCGTGCTGGCCACGTCCGTGACCTGACACTGAGCGCTTGAAGCATCGACGCTATCGTTTCCGTCGTTACACGGTGCGCCGACCTACGGCCGTCCCACACTGCGGCTGCACCAGCAGCAAACCACAAGGGGGCTTGCGAGCGACGCTGCGGCCTCCAACAGCCAGGCATACGCTCTTTCCTTCGCCCACCCTACGCTCAACCACTGTGCCTGCCCCGCGCCGCCCCTCGCGCTCGAGCAGCGCGCCGCCACGCCCCTCGGCAACCCCACCAGGGGTGTGCGCCGAACGCCTCCATCGAGCTCCCCCGCGGCGCTGTTCAGGGCGCCGCGACTCCCCGAGGCACACTCGCTCGACAGCTCAGCCACGCCCGACGCTGCAACGACCAGCCGTCATGCTCGCGGGCGCCCCGGTGGGCCGCGTGGGCGCCCTTCGTGTCGCCCAGCGCCCTCACAGACACAACGGGGGCCGCAGCGCGCTACCCGACGCACGCACCGCTGCGCGCATCCCGCGCTCCAGTGGTGCTGCACCAGGGTCGTCCGCCCGCGGCCCCGGTACACCTCGGCAGCACCGGTGAGACGCGCCACCGCCCCTCCGATGCCGTGATGTGACCGATCGCTTTCTCGACGAATCGGAGCGATGCGGGGCTGCACGGACGCCGGCGTGCGCTGCAGCGCGAGATATATATGCACCACGCACGATATGTCGCGTTGAGCGCGCTCTGGACCGCATGGGCGTCGCTGCTGCGACCGACGGTTCGTCGCGTCTTTTGCAGGCTCGCAACCAGGACGGTGAGGCGCGCAGACGCCTCTCCTGAGGCATCGAGCGATGCGCTCTACAGCAAGGCAGACGCCACCGGCGACCCGGCGACGAATGGCGGGGGGAACGAGGACCGCGCAGTCGACAGCAAACACGCGCAACAAGATGGCGACGTCCCCGCAGCGCGACGTGTCGAGGACGCGGAGCCGGCCACGACGATCCTGCGTGCGATCACCTCGCAGCCCTTCATGGCGGCAGCGGTGCGAGTCCTGTGCCACGATCGCCTGCAACGCCCACGCAGACACCGACACCCGCATCCCACAATGAACCGCGCCGTTCAAGGCTGCTTTTGCAGGCCGTGCTGTACTTCTTACTCGCTTACATCCTGCGTGACCTCGCAACAGGTGTCACCGTGTCCGACATCTTGACCGAGTTGTCACAGTCGCACGATGCTAAGGTGCGACCCCCGCTGGCTCGCACGTACTTCGCATGTCTTCGGCGTCGTGCTGAACAACTCATCCACAACGTTCTCGCACGCAGAAGGTCGTGGATGTCAGCTCCGTCAAGTTCGACGCCATCCGTTACAAGCAGCACCTGCAGTGTCTGGCGGCACTGTCTACGGGCCTGGCAGCGCTGATCGCTGCGTGCATGTCGAAGCAAAAGAGCGCCCGTGCCGCGATGGGCTACGCGGCGGTTGTGGCATCGCTGTACCTTTCTGGCTTTGTTTCAGAAGGTCGTTTCTTTGGGGAGGAGCTCCATCCTTTCCTCGGGGTAGTTGCTGGTGCCGCACTCACTGTGGCGGCGGACCGCCCAATCGCCAGCAGGCTTCTTATGCTGTTCCTTCTCTCGGCGCAACTCTGCTTGGGGTGCGACCCGTGGCTGAGCCTGCCCTGTCCGGCTACATCAGCGATCGTCAAGTTCGCTGGTGGTTTGCGCGCGTGCGCCGAGAACGTTATTGGGATTCCCGCGCTCGTATTCGGCCTGGTAGCAACTTACAAGAACTACAGCGCAGGCAAGGTAAGACCCCCTTCTCGACCCTGCTGAATGTCAGACTACAAGTGACACTGGTCAACTTGTTGTTGAACACACCTGGCGGAAACGACGCGACGAGACCCTGGCGCGCATCCCTGCCATGTGCAACATGTACGAAGCCATGCTGTCCACGGCAGACTCCGCCCCTGGAGAACTGCAGGCTGCGAGATACACAGCAAGCATCTGCGTCGCACTAGCAGCGGCGTGGCCGATCCTGGGAGCTTTGCTCGAGGACGCCTGCTGCGTACGCAACTTCTCCGTCGGCAACAAAGCATTCGTTTTTGCGGCCTTGTGCCTGTCGTTTGGAGCAACCGTGTCCTTCGTGCTGCTCCAACTGTCGATGGGCTTGATCTCCAAGGTCAGGGGGGCCTGGAGGTCAAAGACGAAGCGTAGCCCGCGGGATACCGAGCAGGAGGACCTCCGCGCCGAGCCCTCCCGGAACGATTAATACACCCCCTCCGATGCAGCCGCGCTGTCCGACCAGCGTCGACGTCGCGCACTGCACCCGGGGTCGGCAGCCAGCACCTGCGTCCGACGGTCGTGCCGATCACCTCGCTCTGGGCGCCGGAGCCGGAGCCAACGTGTGAGCGCCTCCGCCTACCGCAGCGACATCCAGACGCGTCGGTCAGTGATGCCACTACCCATCTGTGATATCTTTTTGCCGCTGAGTTGCGTGTCGTCCTCCGCCTCGCCTAGTAGCACGGGCCGAGGGGGCGGGCTTGCATGACTGGAGCAGTCGCCGCGCGACGCGGCGGCGGGCGGCCGCCAGGAGCACCAAGCGGCGCAACATCGGGTTGCGTCCAGCACTGACTGCAACGGGGATTAGATCGCTCGTGGTGTCTCGCGGATCATTGTGACATCTAGACACGGCGAGTCGACCGCCTCTGGGTGCGGTACTTTTGCGGCTGGCGCCGCACGCGCGCGCTCTGTGCTGTGGGAGCACCAAACATGCCCCCGCGCGCAGCGTGCTGGCGACGTCCGTGACCTGACACTGAGCGCCCGAGTCGCCAATACTGTCACGACCCTCGTCACACGGTGCGCCGACCTACGGCCGTCCCACACTGCGGCTGCACCAGCAGCAAACCACAAGGGGGCTTGCGAGCGACGCTGCGGCCTCCAACTACCATGAACATGATCTTCTTCTCGTCCGCCCTACGCTCGACCACTGTGCCTGCCCTGCGCCGCCCCTCGCGCTCGAGCTGCGCGCCGCCACGCCCCTCGGCAACCCCACCAGGGGTGTGCGCCGAACGCCTCCATCGAGCTCCCCCGCGGCGCTGTTCAGGGCGCCGCGACTCCCCGAGGCACACTCGCTCGACAGCTCAGCCACGCCCGACGCTGCAACGACCTGCCGTCATGCTCGCGGGCGCCCCGGTGGGCCGCGTGGGCGCCCTTCGTGTCGCCCA
Organism: Pedinophyceae sp. YPF-701; assembly: GCA_916048055.1. Taxonomy (NCBI): domain Eukaryota; kingdom Viridiplantae; phylum Chlorophyta; class Pedinophyceae; species Pedinophyceae sp. YPF-701. The sequence goes on along the minus strand of CAJZHL010000012.1, from coordinate 867,709 downwards.
GCGCCCTCACAGACACAACGAGGGCCGCAGCGCGCTACCCGACGCACGCACTGCCGCGCGCATCCCGCGCTCAAGCGGTGCTATGTCGGGAACGTCCTTCCGCGGCCCCGTTACACCTCGGCAGCACCGGTGAGACGCCCCACCGCCCCTTCGGATGTAACGATGTGACCGCTTGGTTTCTGTCGACGAATCTGAGCGATGCGAGGCTGCGCGGGCGCCGGCGTGCGCTGCAGCGCGGGGTACATATGCAGCACGCACGGACGTGTCGCGTTGAGCGCGCTCTGGACCGCATGAGCGTCGCTGCTGCGACCGACGACGGTTCTGTCGCCGCGTCTTTTGCAGGCTCGCAACCAGGACGGTGAGGCGCGCAGACGCCGCTCCTGAGGCCTCGAGCGATGTGCTGTACAGCAAGGCAGACGCCACCGGCGACCCGGCGACGAATGGCGCGGGGAACGAGGACCGCAGGGGGCTGGACACATCCAAGATCAAGGAAGCCATCGCCATGTTGCCGCGCAGGGTCAACGACATGTGCCGTGCGGCTGTGCGAGCAGTCCTCTCGAAGCCCTTGATGGCCGCCGCGGTACGCATCCCGAACCGGCCCTGAGCGCGCTGCCGCAACCCTCGACGTGGGGCTGGAGCCCGACATCAAACCCTCGACCGTCGTCCTGCGCCGCTCGCGCAGGCCGTCGCGTTCCTGGTGCTCGCGCTGGCGCTGCGGGAGGTCGCCACGGGCTCCATCGTGTCCGAAATCATCGCGGATCGCGCACAGATGATGGGGGGAGTGAAGGTGCGACAACCCCCCCCATCCCCCCCCAACGCTGCGCCTGCACGTCCTGGCTTCATCAGTCAGGAGGAATGCACGCCCTCCATGGCCCGCAGAAGCTCGTCAAGGCGCATTATCCCTATGTGTCGTACAACTACGAACATTACGTCAACGGGTGGCAGAACGATTGCATGGGCATTGCGCGGAATCTCGCCGTCCAGTCCATGGGCATGGCAGCGCTGATCGCTGCGTGCATGTCGAAGCGGCTGAGCGCCCGTGCCGCGATCGGCTGGGCGGCGATTGCAGCGGGATCGTGCTGCATGTCGTGTACAGTATGCACGGGCGTACCAGACCCGCTATTTGAGGGCCTGACCGCCATGGTCATCGGTGTCGGATTCCTGATTGGAAGGGATGACCCCGTGTTCGGCAGGCTGCTCGTGCTGGGCACCATGGCTATGGGCGCTGGCATGATGGGCTCGTCCCTCGGCTGTTTGCGCACGGCCCTGCCAGCGGCATTTGCCAAGCTCGTCGCTGGAGCGCACGCGTGTGTTCAAGGCGTGACAGGCATTCCAGGAATCATCTTCTGTCTGTTCGCCAATGACAGAAACTGCAGTGCCAGCGCGGTACGAGCCCTGGTCTGTCTTCATGACGACGACACGCGTGTATGTCGGGACTCGATCACGTACAGCCCTTCGTCACGACTGCGTTGCTTGCATTCCAGCCACGCACATGCTCTTGACTACCGCCCCTCACGATGATCGCAGGCGTTGAAGTACACTGCAAGCATCTCTGTCGCGATGTGGCCGTTGTTGGCCCTCGCGGGCGGCGCACAAGAAATCGCCTTTTTCATCTGCGTCCTTGCGATGATGGAAACCTCGAGGGGCGTGGTAGTTGAGTTCTGGCAACGCGCAGCAGCGTTCTGTCGGGACGCGGTACGCCGCTGGCTCGACGACGCGAATGACGAGGCTGCGGAGAACGGTTCCGGCACCGAGTCGCCCCAGGACGACTGACGCGGGCGCAGCGATGCGGCGCAGGTGCTGTGCTCGACCGCCGGCATCGCGCGCCGCGGCCCGACGCGCCAGGAGGACAGTCACGTCACCGTGACTGCTTCGATCGTAATGGCCGAGCACAGCACCACTTTCAGGCACCTCGAGTAGCGCCGGCCAGTGGAAGGGCGTTGTGAGGCCCCGCATCCGATGCCTGCTTTGCGTTCACGCCGTTGGATCCTCCAAGGCCTCGCTGCACGACGCAAGCCCCGCACTGCGCTGCCTCGCCGCCGACCGCGTGCTTGCGACCGCGTGCCGCGCCGCAGACCAGCGCGCTGCGTGCGCGCCCCTCGAACGACGTCGCTGCACGTGCGATGACGTCGATCTCATTCTGAGCGCGCGTGGGCGCCCCGCTGAGGACATCGCTGCGTCTCTCGCGCCCAGCTGGGTATTGCTTCGCATGGCCGCGCTCGAGGACGACGGGCTCAACCTGCTCGGGCACTGACGGAGCGGGGGGGATGTCTTGCAACCCCACCAACCCCCCCCTGCGCTCCAGCAGGTCGTCATCGGCGGGGTGCCCGCGACGCAGCCCGCAGCAACAGCTCAGTGGCTCCTCGTCGGTGCGTCGCGATGATCGCGTCCTCGCCCGCGGGCAGCGCGGCGAGCGTGCGCGCGTGCCTCGCCTCCAGCTCTGCTCGCAGGCCCCGGGCAGCGCGAGCCGCGGACCGTTCTTGGAACTTCAATCCATTTCTCGATCCTTCTGCACTGGACCGCCCTTCCTGGTGCTCAACAAACGCCCCGAGGTCCAGGCGAGCTCACAACCACCGAACCTCTTGCTGCGTTCGCCCGCTGCCCCTTGCGCAACGACGCCGAACACGCCCGGAAAATCTGCCCCCCCGCGCGCGCTCTGTCGCAACACGTATCCATCAAGCTCGGTCCTTCACAGACAGCGCCCGTATCTCGTCGTTCGGGCCCGTTTCGCGACCACGACGATTGCCTCGCGGGTTCGTGTCCGCAGGCCTTCCCACGGCGCCGCGACGCCTCACGGAGCCAGGATCCACGTCGTGCGCGGCCTCCCGAACGACAACGTCAGCGAGCGCGGGGCATCGACGAACGAGGCGGGCCGTGCTGCACCTGACGCGCCGCAGGAGGCTGCGCTCACCGCACCCCGGTCGCACGTCCAGAACGCCGCGGCGAAGGTCCTCAGCAGGCTGAACGTGACGCGATTCTCCCTTTCAGCGCGAAACCAAGTGATCGAGGCCGCCTCGAAGGCTGCGCTCGTCGCGGCGGTGCGCGTCGCCCGCGGCCTGTTCGCCTCGGCCACTGCAGCACCATCGTGCCTCTCTCGCTGCGATGCAGGCCAGCGAGCTTGCCAAGCACCCGGCCGCACCGACCTCGCCGCCCGCCCTCCCCGCGCAGGCTGCGGCGTTCGTGGTCCTCGGCCTGACGCTGAACTCCTCCTTCGACCACCCCGGGGGTGTCAAGAAGCTGTTCTCGGCCGGACAGGTGCGCCGCGACGCCCGAGCCCCCGCACCGCGCACGCCACACCAGCCCGAACACGCCCTGAGCGTTGGATCCGATGCGGCTCGCGCAGGGGGCGGCAAAGACCAAGATTGCGTATCCCGCGATGGAAGCCTGCGTGCGTCTTGCGAAGGTGCTCGTCGCGCAGAGCATGGCCACCGCGGCGCTGGCCGCCGCCAGCGTGTCGCGCAGGACGACGGCGCGTGCCGCGTTCGGCGTCGCGGGGATCGCGTGGTCGTGCGCGCTTGCGTGCGCCAGCACGGCGACGTTTAAGGCGTGCCTGCCGACGGCCGTGGCCTCGCTGGCCCTCGGCACCCGGCTGCTGAAAGCGGACAAGCCCTCCGCGCTCGACGCGCTCGCGGTGCAAGCCGTCATGTGCGCGCACGTGCTGCAGTGGGTGCTGCTGTTCTCGCTGGCGGACCCCCTCGCGCCGTGCCAGCTCAAGTTCCTGACGAAGCTCGGGGTCTGGAAGCTGCTCACGATGACCTCGGCGCCCCTGCTCGCCTTCGGCGCGATCGCGGCGTCGAGCAACGGGACGGCGCGCAGGGTGAGACACCGCGACGTCCTACTTGTGCGGCTTCTGGTTGCCGCCAGCGCCCAGCACGGTGCCGCGGACCGCCGCATCTGATCGATATTGTGATGCTCGACCGCTGCATGCGAGCAGGCCGCCTTCTCAACCAGCGGTTCCGTCCCCGGTGTGCGCAGGCCGCGACGACGTCGTTCCTGTTCGTTCCGATCACGGCGCTGCTCTGCCTCTCGTAGACGGACGTCGAGCCGGCGCCCGCGCGACGCTGAACTGCACGCGCCAGCTCAAGGGACCGATCGCCGCGCCCTGCCCCTCGGATGATGTGATGATATCACCGCTGCCTGCGGCCGGTTACTGCACCGTAACGCGACGCCCTGCAGCCGGATCTGGCCGCCCCAGCGTGCGCACGTGAGCTCGGCGCCATTTCACGCGTGTCCCCTGCGGCGCACGTGAGAAACGCTGCGCTCGTGGGTTTTGCGCTGCGTACGCAGTTGCGCTTTACCGACGGAGCGCGAGCAGGTTGCGACGCAAGCGTGAGCTGCGCGAGCAGCCACCTCATCGAGCCGCCCGTGTGCCCCGAGGAGCCCGGCGCGCACGCCGCTGTCAGTCCCCCCCCCGCATCGATTCTACCAGCGATCGACACACCCCCGCTTCCCGCCTGGCAGCCAAGGGGCTGCTCGGACCTCGCGCTCCGCACTCACGTTCAACTGATCTGCTCGTTGCCTAGGAGTATGCTCGCGAGGCCCGTTGCGTTCGGTCGCGGTGCCGTCGCGCGGCCCTCGGGCGCCGCAACCCTCAACGCGAGCCGCTGCGTTTGCGCGCCGCCCGTTCGAGGTCGATTTGCACGCTCGCCAACTCTCGCTGGCACAGACTTCCACGTGGCGGCCAGGATCGAGCCGGCGAAGCGCAGGTGCGCGCGGAAAACGCGGCAACGCTGTTGATGGGACTTTGAGCGTCGCGTGGAGCAACGCGGACGATAGCGGGAAAGTAGCGACCTTACGACCCGTTTTTCGCGCTTGCCTGAGTATATGCAGGCTCGTGTGCGGCGCCGAGAGCCAGCTGGGGCCGTTTTGGAGTCCGGAGCGCTCGGAGAGCCTGGAGCCAGGGTACGCCTGGGACGTCGTCTTGTTGGCCGCGGTACGCCCTCCCGCGCGCGTCCGCGCCACCTCAAGTACTCACCAGCCCACAGCCGCGGCGAACCACGCGGAATCCCCACGCACTCGCCCACCACACTGCAGGGCTGCTTCTACGGCGCGCTGGCCGTGGCGCTCCTGACGCAGGGACAAGCGAAGCTAGGCGCGCAGTACGCCGGCGTTGCCGCCCTCTCTCTCGCCTCCGCGGGCGACCGGAGCCCTCGCGTCGCGGTCGGCGCCGCTGCGGTGTCATGGTTTGCATCCATGGCTGCAATGGTGCCTGCAATGCTCGAGCAGCTCGAACCCGCGGCTTTCTCGATCGCAACGCTGCTCGGCGGGGTGGAGCTCCTCTTCGGGAGGTCCCGGCGCCGCCCTAATCTCGCGGCCGCGGTCGTGGCGGCGATTGTGTCCATGCACGTGTGTAGCTGGTGTTTGGCATTCGAGGAGCTGTCGTACGCCGAGCTTACGGCGCGTAAGGTGCACGGCATTCCACACCTCTTCCTTGTCGAGGCGCCCGCGCTGATGTACGGCTGCATGGCAGCCTGGAACAAGAAAAATTCGAGAATGGTGCGTTCCAGCACCGCCAAATGCGCCGCAGAATCGCACCGATGCGGGACCGACAACGCCTGTCCCTTTTCATCGCACTGGCCGCCGCGACCGAGCGTGTCTGATCGATGCCGCGGCGCGCCCTTGATGTCCAGCGCTCTCACCTGCTGCGGTGCCGTTCGCGAGACCGTGCCGTGCAGGCTGCGATCAAGTCCCTGATCTTGCCCCTCGCTGCTGTCTGCAACTGCGTCCTGCCGAAACTGCTCATGCGCGTCTAGACCGGAGCGACGGGGGGTCAGCAGTCAGTCCCGCGCGGCATTCCAATGTTACATCCAACCAGAAAGCAGAGCCCCGGTCACCGCGGCGTGCGAGGTTGCTGCGCGGAGCCAGTAGACCTGCAATCTACCCCTTCTCCCGCGATGTGATGATGCGGCGACACGACACCGTGACATCTGAAACCGTTAGTCTGACACACCTGTCTGCGGCCTTTACAGCGCTGTCTTGCGCCACCGCGCAGCATGCAGCCGGCCCTGGCCCCCTGAGCGTGCATTCGTGCATCGCGCGTCACCCTGTGCGTGGCCCAAGCCGCGCATGGCCGAGGACTGCCAGTATGCGTGTTGAACGACGCCCGACGGGTGCGCAGTTGAGTCGTGTCGACGGAGCGCGAGCAGCTCGCGACGTGATCCTCACTCGCATGAGCAGATGCTTCACTGACCTGTCCTTGACGTCCGAGCAGCTCGGCGCGCACGGGGCTGTCAGCAACCCCCCTGAGTCGATTCTACCAGCGATCGACACACCCCCCGCTCCCCGCCTGGCCGCCAAGGGCGTTGCTCGGACATCGCGCACCGCACTCTCATCCGATCGGCCTGGTCATTTCTCTGAAGAATGCTCGCGAGGCCCGCGCTCACTCGCGCAGACGTCGCGCGACCCTCCTCAGCGTCCGCACCACGTCTCCCGAGCGGGTGCGGCTGTGCGCCGCCCCGCCGAGTTCAGTGCGCCTCCCCTGCAACGTTCATCGGTTCAGGCTCCCGGAAGGTGGCCAAGATCGAGCCGGAAAAGCGCAGGTGCGCGCGGAAAATCCCGCGTTGGTGCTTGATGTGACGTCGAGCGTCGTGGGGCAACGCGGACGATTTCCGACGACGGGCGGCGTGCTGACCCACGATTCGCGCCTCCATCGATCCTGTCCAGGTTTGCGTGCGGCGCCGAGAGCCAACAGGCCCCGTCTTCGAGTCCGGAGCGCCCTAAGAGCTGGCTGCCAGGATTCGTCTGCGATGTCGTCCTGTTCGCCGCGGTACGGCTGCCAGCGCGCGTTCTCACAGCCTCAGGTGGTCAACGACGTCGCGCCGCTAGCAGATATCGCGCTGACTGCTCACACATGCGCCTCGTGCCAACTGCAGGCATGCGTCTATGGCGTCCCAGCTGTGGCGCTCCTGAGCGAGGGAAAGGCGCTACTGGGCGCACAGTGCGCCGCCGTCGCCGCCCTCTCTCTCGCCTCCACGGGCGACCGGGACCCTCGCGTCGCGTTCGGCGTCGCTGCGGTGGCCTGGTTTGCGTGCACTGCTGCGATGGTGCCGCGTTTGCTCGGGTTCGTCCCCACCGCAGTTCCCATGATCGTCACGCTGTTGGGCGGGCTGGACCTGCTCTTCGGGACCCGCCGCGCGCCTCTGCTCGCGGGCATGGTCGTGGCAGCGATCGTGTGCACGCACGTGTTGTTCTGGGGGTGTGTGGTGTACGCGGGTGCGGCGGCGGCGACGAGCATGACGGGAGATTTCGGCAGCCTGGTTTTCTTTTCTTCGGTGCCGGCGCTGGTGTACGGCATCATTGCGACCTTCAGCACCAAAGACTCGAGGATGGTGAGTTCGATCACGACGGGAGGGCAGAATCGCACCGATGCCGAGGCCGACGTCTACCGCTCACCTCCGTCGCACGGACAATTGCGGCCACGTTTGTCTCGACCGACGCCGCGCGGCTCCAGCGGCTCCCTTGCTTGTCAACGAGTTGTGCTGCCAACCGCCATGCCTGGCCACGAGACTGTGCGACGCAGGCTGCGATCAAGTCCGTGATCATCGCCCCCATCGCGCTCGTGATCCTGCCGAGTCTGGGATCGATCTAGACCGGAGCGACGGGGGGGTCCTCAGTCAAACCCACGACAACAGCTACAGTCGCTGCTGCGCGCATGACTGCTGCGCGCTACCGGCCGTTCAAGCGGCTGGACATGGCAGGAGGGGCACGGGGCGGGGCTTGGAGGCGCGCTGCGGGGGCGGGGAGGACCATCGGGCATGTGGATGTCAGACGCGACGTGATGCCGTTGCTATTGTCGCGCACGCCGTCCGGCAACTGTGACGGCGTGTCCGCTGGATCCTGAAGTTCAGGGGCGAGAGACAGACCAGGGCGCTGCGCGAGCCGCCCTGCCTGCGCGACCCCGAGCCGGGGGGACTATTTGGAACACCCCGCTATTACCACCCCCCCTGACTGGCTGATGTGGGCTCTCGGCGGCGGGTCGCGGCAAGTTGTGCGGGGCATTGATCGGTCCGATGCAGGCGCGCGGCGTGCTGGCAGCCTCGGCGCTCAAAGGCAGCGCAGCGAGCGTGCGTAGTGCCCGAGGCCCGGTCGACTATGAGTGCGCCTGGAGGCCCGAACCACTCTCTAAAAGGATCTCTGCTCATCTCCCGGGGTCTCCCTCATCTACCCGGGTCAGGACACGCTGGTTGATATCAATCCGTCGCAGGTGCGCCCCCCGATTCTCTCGACGCCTTCTGGCGTGGCTCACAACCTTCCGAGCCGTCGTTCAGCGATCACCGCGGTTGTTCGCGGCCCATCGCCTGGTTCTGGGCCCGCTGCTCTATGATATACGATTACCACGCAGAAAAACAGCCATTACTGGCTGGATCTTGCCAGGCAGCGCACGACGATTGCTGCGTGCCTCGCAGGTCGCAGCGCGGCGCGCAGAGTCGTCACGGCGCCAGAAATGACGACGCAGCGGAGCATCCCAACACACCAGAGGCGAACCTTGATGCAGAGGCGATACGACGAGCCCTCGTCGCGCTTGACGGGGCGAGGAAGCCCACACCGGCGCCCGCCCCGGGCTTCCTCTCCTCTCTGTCGCGCCTGCCGATCTTCATCGCACGCGGCGCATTTTACCTCGTTTCTCTGAGCTTCAAAGTCGCCTTTTTTGCCGCCTCGACGCTGGTTGCGGCATTCCTGGTGAGCGCGGACGCCCGCAACAACTCGCAACATTGCCGGCATGCGCCGCGCCCATGTCACGACAGCACACGAGCCGAAATCCCGCCCCTGGCCCGCAGGCATCGTACTACGTCGTCGCGGCCCTCGACTTTTTGAACCCGGAGTACGCGGTGCGTGTTCCCTGCACTGTTGTATTGGGGTCGCGCGCGGGCCGTCCGCGTTGCGAGACGCAGGACACGATGCGCGAGTGTCGCTGTGCCATCGCAGGCGCTCGTGACCGCAGCGGATCCGGCGGGCCTGCGCGACATTCTCGCGTTTACGCGCGGCTATTTCGGGGGCATGATATGGCCCGTACTGAACGCGATCGGCGCGCACTTCCTGGGCGTCGCGGCCTTCGCGGTCATGTCCGTGTTCGGCGCGAGCGACCGCGTAGCCTTCGGGGGATCCGCGATGGCGTGGGCGATCACCATCGCGTGCACGGGCACTCCGCAGGAGATCGCGCTTGCGCCGTTCATACTGACGTGTTTCTGCGCCCTGGAGCTCCTGCGGGGCCAGAAGTCGCCAGCCGCGGGCGCGTTCCTCGCGTGCGCGGTCAGCGTGCTGCAGGGGCACTACATGTGGCTCATGATGCAAGACGTGTGGCACTACGCAACCATCAATTCAAGTATGATGTCCGTGATTCAGAGGGACTTCGCAAGGGCCCTCGGGGGCAGAGCGAACGAGATCATCAGTTGCGCAGCATTCCTCGCGGCCCCCGTGGCGGTCATTGGCGTCATCGCGGCGATCAGTGAAGGAAAAGCACGCGAGGTGCGTTCGCCAGTGGTGGACTGCCTGATGCCCTGATCGGTGGCTGCCCTTCCAGTTCGCTGGCCCACACGCATCGCAGTGCCGGAGCATCGACGGCGCGTCCGAGCTCGAGCCGCTCCCGGAGGCCCGAGGGCGTCTCTGCGCAACGTCGACGCGGTCGCGCGATCGCTGCCCGGGAACACGTCGCGACCGGGACCGAGCTCCGGGAGCCCGCGAGCGATCTCCAGCACCTGTTCCTCGAAATGCACGCACTGACGCTCGACGTGCGTTCGTGGGCATGCATGCAGACAGTGTCGTTGATAGGATGCCTGGGGTATTTGTGTGCTTCCGGCTGGTTGGGGGTGCCAGGGGTGTTGTGACACACGGGGGACCGCAGCACGCCGTGCTAGCGAGGGGCGCAGCGCCGGCGCGTGAGTCGCGAGCTGCACGTCGCGCGTGAGGCCCCCCTGCTGCCACAACACATCTGGTGTGAGCCGCTGGTCCGTGGGCGCTCTCGGAGCGCCAGGCGCCGTGCCGGAGCTATCCGCAGGGGCGGCTGGCGGCAGATGGCTGGCGCGCGGGGCCTCGGGCGCGACGCGACGCTCCACCGCCGCTGCGCGCACCGCGTGGCGAAAAGGGACGCGACGCACGACGTCGCTGGGCCAGGGCGACAGAGCGCGACCGTCTCGCGCTGCGTACACGGCATGATGTATGCAGCTCGCGCCGCCTCGATCCCCCAAAAGTGCACTGCTGACTCAGGGGGCGTGTTCTACTAGACGTCGCGCGGCGCTAGCTTCCATCTCAGCTCCGAGCCCAAGGGGGAAACTAGGACGCCGCGCACGGCACTCACGATCCGAATGCTTTGCTTAGGTTCAAAGCGCAATGCTTGCAACGCTAGTGCCGCGCCACGGAGTGAGCTTGCGCCCCCCCTTGGTGCCAAGTGAGGGTCTCATGAGCCGCTGTCGGCCCTCCTTAGCCCACCAAGCACCGAAAGTTGCGTTTCCGGAATATACTAGCCTCAGATGCAACGGAGACGCGGCGAAACGCCGAGAAAATTGCAGGTGCGGGCGGCCACAGCTGCCGATGGCGAGCCTGAGGTGACTGCTCGCTTTCTGGGCCAGCGCGAGCCTGGTTCGACAACACGCGCCATTTCAGCCACAATCTGCATTGTCCTGTAGCTCAGTGATCCAACGGCGCTGGTCAAGTACCGATACGCGGCCCAACCGTCCGCTCAGCGCGTTCTAAAGCTCCCTGTAGCGCCATGCTATTGCGCAGGTCTGCCAGCGGCGTGAGGGCGGCCCGGACCCCGTACTCAACCTCCTGGGGGCCTGACAGAACGTGGCCACAGAGCCTGGTTATCGACGCCCTTTTGTTCGGCGTGGTAACGGCCTTTCCGGCGATGTTCACTCCGCGCAATCACGCACCTGCCCGATGGCCCGCCAGAAGGAATTCACGCGTCGCGCTGGCCCCACTCTCGCGCAGACGGCGTACTTCGCGGTCAAGGCGATCCCCTACCTCCTCCCGCTGCACGAAGTGCAGTGCCCCGAAAACACCCCCGCCGCGTTACAGCTCGTCATGGTATGGTCCCGCCCGGCCCCGACACCGCCCGCCCGCGCGCGCCCTGCGCCGCCCACGCACCGCGCGCGACGCCGGACGCCCTCGCAGGACGCCTGCACCAACCTGGCGCGGCGAGACATCAACCAGGCCCACATCTTGGTTGGTCTAAGTGCTGTGTCTGTCCACGCGCGAGACTTGGTGGCCGCGATGGGCGCGCAGTGCGCGGCGGTCGCAGGCCTCGCGTTCTACTCCATGGGCGGCAGGAGCGCGCGCGTCGCGTTCGGCCTCGCCTCGGTCACGTGGGTGGCGGTGCTGGCGATGGCGCGCGACACGGCGGGTCGCTTGCTCGACGCGTTCCCGGGCACGGCGGCCGTCACGCTGCTCGGCGGGCTGGCGCTGATGCTGTCGCGGCGCGCGCCCGTGCGCGCGGGCCTCGCCGTGGGCGCGATCGCGTACGCACACCTGATGTTTTGGGTTGGGCTGTTGGGAAGGCAGCCGCAGTCGGTGTTTGGTGTCTTCGGACTCGACGTGGTCAACACGGCGGTGTGGGTCACCGCGCCGGCGGCGGTGTACGGCGCGATCGCGACCTTCAGCAGCCGGGACTCGAGAGACGTAAGTCAATCAATCAGACATCGACAACTTCATAATATCAAGTTCAAGAACAGTATTATTGTTTGTCTGTTTGTGTACAACATGCTGCCTTCCATCGCTCCGGCGGCCACGACCGCGGTTACCCCGTCGACGCCGCGCGGCTGCATCGCACGCCCGCGCCCCGCGCTCCCTGACCCCCTCCGCCGCTGCGCCGGGCCTCAACCATGCTACGCAGGCTGCGCTTCACTCACTGATGTTCCTGCCGCTCATCTCTCTCATCCGGCCGATCTGAATGCGCGGCTGGACCCAGCCGCATCGGCTACGGCGCGGCACGCGCGAGCCCGGAGCGGCCGGGCGTCGCGGGCCAGGCGGCGTGGGTGCTAGCAGTGGCGGCGAGTGCCTGTGCCGTGGCTGCGCGGGGCGGGGCGTTGAGGCGGCCGGGGGTGGCGGGGGGGGCGCGGGGCGGTGCTCGGGGGCGTGCTGGGGGGCGTGGGGGCTCGTGGAGGCATGTGACTCGCCCGCGCTGGTGTGCTTGGCTTCCCTTGGCCGAGCTATGGAGCAATCGGGGCGCGGGGATCGGAATTCCTCGACTGGTCGTGAGTCGGTCCAGCCTCGGCCTGTGCGCGACTGCGCCCTGGCGTAATCGAGCGTCGTCCGGGATCGGTAGCGGCAGTTGGCGGGCGCGACGGTCAGCGGACATCGTGTGCACACGAACGCGACCTCTCAAGTCGCGCACAAGCCTCCAGGTACGCGCGTGGCTGCAAATCCACCCTGCAAGGCCTCGAGGCTCCGTGCGCCAGCGAGACCTCCTCACCGTGGCCAACTCTGCGAATTTCTCGCACCTGATTCACGAAACTATGCCGGCGGGTGGCGAGCGCGTGTGCCGTCGCGCCGTGCCGAGCGCCAGCGGCATCGATTGACCGTCAACCGCTGGGCGGCGCCGGAGGGCTTCGCCGCGCGCGCGCTGGCCCCGCGGTCGAACGCCAATTCCGTCATTCACCACCTCGACCTGCGCTCCTCTGCCGCGATGCAGCGATCCGCGGACCCTCGAGGCGCGCCCACGCCGTCGCGCAGGTGGGCTGACTGGGCTCCGTCACGGGGCGCGCGCTGGTAGATGGCGGCCGCACAGGTACGCAACGCAACGGCCAGCGCCTCCACTTCCCGTCCAAAGCAGCCAGAGGCTCGCATTCAGCCGCACGGTTCTCTACTCGCCTGTGTGGAGAGTAGCAGCTCGGCCCCCCCGCAGCCGGCTCTCCGCGACCTTGCACCCGCAACGGCCTTCCCCCGCCTGCTGGGACAGAGACGCTCAGCAGGTACCGCGACGCGGGGCCCCCACTGGCTGCCCTCACCGCCCCCGCTACCCCACAACCGCCTCCGAAAGGGCATTGGGAGGAATGCCCTCCGGCTGCGCTGACGTGGCAGCCTAGCGCCGGAAACGGCCCGCAAGTACACGGAACGCACTTCCAGCGACCCCCCTGCCCACCCTGCGCGGCTTGAGCTGTTATATCTGCGCCGTGGGCGGCGAAGTGCCTTGGGTTCAACAGGGTGCGCCGCCAGCGCGTACGGCGCGGCGTTCGTGCTCATTCCCCGGCCTCTGGCTCCGGTGCCTCGCAGCCATTCACGCCCAGCCCAGCACCGGCTTTCGCACCCAAGTACAACACGCCGGACGAGCTCGCCGCTGACGTGAGACCCAGCGGCCGCCCCCGTCCCGCACCGGCCTCCCCGCCCCGCGCGACCGCCGCCCACGCATCCACCTCTCGCCCACGAAGCAGCAGGGCCGGGGCTCCGCCCACAAACGCCACGCCCGCCTCTCCGCGTCCCACCCGCCCACCTCCCGCCCCAACGCGTCGTGCGCCGCAGACCGCCCAGTTCATCGAGGACGCGGCAGTGCAGATGGAGGCCCTCGAGCAGGAGATCAAGGGCCACAATGAGCGGCTGGAGGCCCTCGAGAGCGGCGTGAAGGGCCTGGAGCAGAAGGTGCACAAGGTGGACCAGACGAATGAGCGGCAGGACGAGATGTTCCGCGCCGTGAAGGAGGCCGAGGAGCGCATGAAGGAGCGCCAGGACCAGTACGAGAAGGACATGAAGCTCGACGTCGCGCAGCAGGTCGGGGGCCGCATCGGGGAACTGCAGACCATGATTTACCAAATCAAGACGCAAGTCAACAAACGGGGCGCCGACGGCGACGCAGCCAGGTCCGCGCCCGCCCCCACCGCCGCCCCCACCCCGCCGCCACCGCCCCGCGCCCACTCCCCCCCGCCTCACGCGAAAATTCCCCGCCAACCCCGCAGCACGATCCCGTCGGAGCAGCTCGACCGGCTCGCGGACCTCACCGAGCGCCTCGGCCGCCTCGAGACGCTGAGCCGCACCGCCACGCCCATGCAGTCGCCCCTCAAGGGCGACCCCCGCCTCCCGGCCACGCCGTCGCCGTCCCGCGCCCGCATCACCCTGGACCAGGACACCGCGGACGCGCCCGCCGCGCCGGCGGCCCCGGCGCGCGTCCTCGCCGAGTCCGACATCGAGGCAATCGTCCGCCGGGTCCTCGCGGAACAGTCCCCCCCCCGCCGGCCGTCGACGCCCCCGGCGGCGATCGAGGGGTCCGAGGACGGCACGCTCACGGCGCGGCTCGCGGAGACGAGCTCGGCGGTCGGCGCGCTCGCGACGCGGCAGAAGGAGGACGAGGCCGGGATGGCCGCGTTCAGGGAGACGGTGACGTCGCGGCTGCAGCACGACGCGGAGGCGCTCGAGCGGCTCTCGGGGCGCGTGGCGGCGCTCGAGGCGGCCCCGGCGGGCGACACGGCGGCGCAGGCGCGCCCGGCGGCGCGGTCGGGTCTGGCGCGCGTCGTGGTGCGCGTGCTGCTGGTGGCGGCGGTGCAGCTGCTGCTGATGCGGCTGCTCGCGACGGCGGTGGCGCCGGAGGAGGGGGCTCCGGTCGAGGAGGGCAGCCTCGCGGCGATGATCAGCAAGGTGCGGCCCAGGCGGACTGAGAGCGAGGGGGCGGGGCGCGCACTCGTGCGCAGGTGCACGGCGAGCTGCGCTGGACAAGAAGCGCCGCCTCGGTTGCTCGCGCGTGCGCCTTGTACGCGCGGGCGCGCTCGCTGAGCGCCGGCGCTGCTGCCCCGATCGTTTGCCGTCCTTGTCTCGCGTTCATACATCATTTGCATTCGCTTTCTTGTTCCCTCTTACCTTTCTCGTTGTTCTCGTGCTCCTTTCCGATTCCGTCTCGTCCCGTGTCCCTCGCGTGCTCCGCAGACGGCGGCCGCGGAGTCCGACCACAGCGGGGCCATGAGCGCCATCCTGGTGGGCAGCGGCGCGACGGCGGTGTTTGGCGGCGTCATGCCGCTCCTCCGCATGATGCGCGCGGGGCACCGCTGACGGCCGCGGCGCAGGCGCCCCGGGGCAGCGGCGCGGCTGCGCGGCCCGCGCGTGGCGCCGGCGAGCGACCGGACACCCCCCCGGGGGTGTTTTCTCGGCGCTGACGTGGTGCGGTCGGAAACGGGCCCCCGCCCGTTTCTGCTCTGCTTGCGGCGACGAGGGTGTGATGGCACGCGTAACGCGAGATGCGCGCCGGCCGGTCGAGTCTCACGCGCGGCGGCGGCCAATGTGCGCGGGTCGTCAATTAGCATGTTGTGTCTGGACAGGCGCAACAAACGAGCTCGTCCGCTCTGCTGAGAGTGATCCGGGCGTCCGCGCGACCGCCGAGGTGCCTGTGTGACTGCTAGTCCATCACACGTGCGATTTGCATTGCGTTCGCGCCGCCGCGGTCGGGCCAAGCTCCCCCCGCGACGACGCCAGTCCTACAGCAACTGCGTCGAGCGCTGCGCGCGTTCTCCGGCCTCGCTGGAGCCCTGCGCTTGAGCATGCAGGGCGGGCCGCGAGGAGGCCCGTCGGCCCCGCCCAGCCGCAGCTTTCGCGTGTTTTCACGAGAACATGGTCTCGCGGCATCCAGGGATCTCCACGGTCCTGATATTCACGGTCGACGTCGGGAGGTAGTCCGTCTGGCGGCCCTTGTAGCCCATGGTGCTGCGCGGGCCCAAGGGGACCTCCGGGCTCGGCGTGGGCCACCGACTAGGACTCTGCTGGAACTCTTTCAGCTCCGTGTTGAACGCAGTGGACATCTTGCGCACGCCCTTGCCCTCCAGGAGGTGGCCCTTGTCGTCCGCGATGAACTCCGTCTTCCCCTTGCGCGCCGCGAGCAGCCCAGACGCCGTCATCGTCGACGACGGGCTCTGCGTACACACACCCGGGGCAACACGCGCCCGTGAGCGACGGCGGCGATCGTTCCACGCATGCACGCCCCGCCAGACGCGAGCCCGAGGCACGGCCTCGGCGCTGCGGCGTCGAGGGCCACGACGGCCCCCGGTGCCGCACGCGACGCGACGGGGTCAGCAGCCAGTGCCACGTCCCCGTTCCGTGCTTCCCAGGCACTGGCGGGGCGAGCGGGGAGCCTTGATGGGCGGGGACGTGCAGTTCGGGGCGTGCGGCGGCGGAACGGAGCGCGGAACGGGCTTGCGCTGTCGCGTTGGGTGCCAGGGGTGCGGGTGTCCGCCAAGGCGGCCTGTGCGCGCACGGTGTGCGGGTTCGGCGCACCTTGTCGCCTTGCCGCTTGACCTCCCAGTTGTTGTTGTGCCGGAACGCACTTTCGTACTGGTTGGCTGCGTAGGGGGGCGCGGGGAGGCGGGAGCGCTGGAGGGGGACACGACCGGGGCGGGGGGCGCGTCGCGGGACGTTTCGGCCGCGAGCGACGGACGCGCCCCCTCTGTGTAAAGAGGGCTGGCTGCATGCATCGGCCGGGGCGCGCCGAAGGCCGTGGCGGCGCGGCAGCAGCATCGCCGAGCAGGCAGCATTTTGGCTGGCCGTGCGCGGCGCAGGGATCGCGATGCAGCAGAACTCGGGCGAGGTTCACCTGAGAAAATCATAGACATCTTGAAGCGCGCGTTTCAGTACGACTTGAGAAGTCAGGTGCGGCGTGCACGCGCTCGCAGCAGAGATGCCTGTTTCCGTCGCGCTCCCTCCGTCACGCGGCCACGACGTCCGATTATTCAATAGGAACTCGACGGCGACAAACAGTAGCTGATCACAGAGTGCGCGGCGCCGCGCGTTCGAGCACGCACGACGCGCCAGGCCGCACAGGGGCCGAAGCAAGACCCCTCTCTCGCCGGACCCCGCCTCGACCCCCCCCCGCACAATCCACATTTGCCCCCCAGACACAGCCGCCCACCCATTCTCCGCGCCCGCGGCGCCGCAGCCCCGCACGCGCCCCACCGAGGCCGCGAGCGCGCGTCGCACCACCAGCAACCACCGCGAACCCGCCTCCTGCCCCGGTCTGACGTCGCGCGCGCCGCCCCGCGCCCAGCGGCGATGGCCTCGGCCACGTCCGACCCCGTCGGCGCCCCGGGGCCCTCCGGATCCGCCCCGGCGACCCCGGAGCGGTCCCGGAAGGACCCGCCCAGAGCGTCGCCGGGCAGGTCTGGGGCGAGCCCGCTGCGTAGCGGCGCTTCGCCGGCGCGGGACGCCGCTCCGAAGCCGAAGCGCCCGTTCTTGAGGCGTGGCGAGGGCACGAAGCGCGCGCTCGACCCCACGAAGCGGCGCTCGAAGCCGGTGATGCTGTCCGCCAGTGAACGGGACGCAGGGGCCGCTGCGCCGGCGTCCGCGGCGCCGCAGGCCGCGCAGTCGGCGCGTGCTGCGACGGAGAACACGCGCAGCGCGAACGCACCGCGGAACGCGCGCGGACCGCGCCAGGGCGACGCCCGTTTGGAAGCTGGTACGTCGAACGGGACGCGCGGCGCGCCTAGGTCGCCCGTGCGGCCGCTCAAGGGCTCATTCGACGAGGTACGATGGCGTCCACACAGTCGCAGTGCGAAACGCGGATATCATGGCGTCTGTGCGGCACAGCAGCGGAAGTGCGTCCTGCTGCGTCGCCGGCCTCGCACGCAGCGCGCGTCGCCTTTCCGCGCCGCCGGCAGCTGCCCCGCTGCAGTACCTACGTCGCGGAATCGCCGCGGATCGTTTCCCGCCCGCCAGCGCGCCCCGATCCGCAGCGATCGCTCGATCCCGCCCACGCGCTCCGTGTACAGCTCCTCCCGGCCGCACACCCCCCCCATCCCCTACCGCGGCGCCAATCCCGTCGCAAACGATGGTTCTACCTTGCGAATGGCCGCAGGTGAGCCATCGGGGCCGGAAACACCCCGCAAGTCCCGCGAAGCCGCCGCCTGGGGACGCGGCGGCGGCGGAGCTGCACGAATTTGAACTCCTCGAACGCCAGGTGAGGTCCTACGAGCTGTCGGCGCCGCAGAGGCTCGGAGTGTCCATGGAGCGTCGGTTCCGGCCGCGCGACGGCCCCGAGAGCCCCGGACCGCAGCGAACGGCCGGGTTTTGTGCTGCCTGGTCGTGTCTGCGGACGTTTGCGCGCGGCTGCGTGCGCGGAACCGCGTCCCCGCGCCCCTGCGTGCACCGTCGCGGCCCTGCAGATCGAGCTGGAGGTCGGCGACCTGGGAATCGAGGTGGAGTCGACGGGCGATGGGTCTGACTCGCTCCCAGCGCACGGCGAGCTCTCCCCGCTGCGCGCGACGGGCGCGCCGGAGGGGTTCAGCGGCTACGCGAACGCGCTGTTCGACGGCGGCGACGGCGACGACGACGGGTGCGGAAAAGCGTCGCACCCACGCGCACTTTTGCACATATATATGCTGCTGTACATGCAACTCCATCCCTCAGACGGGTACACCCCTCTGGGTTACGCGGGGCGGGCGTTTACGTACGCGCGCGGCCCCGGCACGCGTCCGCCGCGTCTCCGCGGCCCCAGACCGAGGCGCGGAGAATCAGAGGGGCGTTCCTATTTGATCCTGCGCTCATATCTGATCCGTTTGTTGTTTGCGGGCGCAGGGACGGCGGCCTGCGCGGCGTGGCCGAGACGCTCCGCGAGGACACGGCGCGGTTCATGCGCGAGCTCGGCGGCGCGCCCGCCGCCGTCGCAGAAGCCTGGCTGCCATCGGACGACAACAACCCCCCGGCCCGCCTCGGCCTGGCCGACCCAGAGGGCTGGGAGCAGACGAACGCGTTCGAGGCCGCGTCGCCGCCGCGCGGTGCGCGGAGGAACCTCCAGGACTCGTACGACGGCCCCGCGCGGTCCGAGTCGGCCTTCAGCCCCGACCGCGTCGCCGTAGCGCCACCGCTGCGCACCGCCGAGCGCGCCGCGGCGCGCGCGAGCCAGGAGCAGCGCCGGAGCAGCGCGGCGTCGACGCCCGTGCGGGCGCCGTCGACGCTGGACGCGGGCGCGGCGGCGGATCCGCCTGGCGCGGGGAGGGGGGGGTATTCGGAACACCTCGCCGAGTCAGGGGTACCGCGCCGCGCAGGCCGAGGCCGCGAGCCGGCGGTCGGCCGCCGTGTCGCGCGGCCGCAGCCGCGCGAGCTCCGCGGCGCCGTCGTCGCGGGCGAGCTCGGCCGGGCCCCCGAGCGACGCTGGCGGCGAGGGGCGCGGCGTGCGCACCGACAAACTGCGCGCGCTGCGCGCGCGCGCGGCAGCGCGGGGATCCGACGCGCTCCGTGCGGCGCAGAACCGCCTCAGCGCGTCGGGCCGCGGGCTCCTGCACAGCCCGCGCGGCGGCGCCGAGGGGGGGGAGTACGTCGACGATGGAGGGGGGTCTTCCGTGGTGTCGGGCGGGGCGGCGACGGACGCGTCCCTCGAGGTCACGAACCCGTACATCCGCGCGATGTTCGAGGCGAACCGCCCGAAGCGCCCCGCCTCGGCCGCGCAGCAGCGCGCGCGCCAGCAGCAACACGCGCGCGGCGCCGCGCCCGCGCCCGCGCTGCCGCCCGAGGGCGGCCCGACCGCCGACGGCGGGCTCTACCTGCCCCCTGCGGCCGTCGACGAGGTCCTCGGCGAGCTCTCGTCTCTGCGCTCGGAGAAGGCACGCCTGGAGCGCACGCGCACCGAGGTCGAGCGTGAACGCGCGCGGCTGCAGCGGGACCGCGAGGCGCTGGAGCGCGAGCGCGCGTCCTTGCGCGAGGAGGTCGCGCGCGAGCGCGACGCGGAGATGCGGCGTCTGGCGCGGGACCGGAAGGTCCTGGACAAGCAGGCGAAAGCGCTCCTGCAGCTGCCTGGGAAGAAGGAGCGCAGCGAGGTGGAGGCGAAGGAGGAGGAGCTGGCGCGCGTGCGCGAGGAGGCGCGCGCGAAGGAGTCGCGACACCGTCTGACGGTCGAGAGAATGAAGCGGGAGATCGCGGCGCTGCGGGGGAGGCTGGAGGAGGCGAGGGAGGAGGTGCGGTGGCACGAGCAGCAGGCGCTGGGGCGGGCTGGGGCGGGCGAGGGCGGCGCGGCGCGGGCGGGGCCGAAGCGGACGGTCGGCGGCGCTGGGCGGGCGGCGGGTGCGCGGGCGCGCGGGCGGCGCGGAGCGGCGGCCTGCGGCGGAGGAGGCGCGGCCGGCGGCGGCGGGGTGGCGGCGGCTCGTGGAGTCGCCGAGCGCGAGCGAGGCCGAGGACGCCGCGGGGGAGGTGTCTGCGGCCCCCCCCGGGCGTGGCGGGGGGGCGTCGCGGGCCCACGCGGCGCGGGAGGACGAGGCGGCGGCCGAGGCGCAGGTCGACCTGACGTGCAGCGGCGACGACATCGACGACGGCTTCGACGACGACGACGCCGGCGCCGGGCTGTGGAGCGCGCCGCCGCCGCCGCCGAAACAGAGCGTCGCCGGTGCCCCGCCAGTCGGGGGCTCGGTCGCGGTGCAGGGCGCCGTGGCGCCCGCGGGCGCGCAGGCGCACATGCAGCCGGTGTTCGGGCAGGACGCGTTCCGGCCGCTCTCGTTCGCGGAGCGGCCCGCGGGGACGACGGGGTCGGGCGCGGAGCCGCCTGCAGCGCCGCTGACGCAGCGGCCGTCCGCGAGCTCGTTCGCGTTCGAGGCGCCGGCGGCGAGCGAGGCAGCGAGCGGGGACCCGTTCGCGGGGCTGTCGGCGGAGCGCGTCACGCCGGGCATCGAGCTGGCGCGGAAATACCTGTCGGGGGTGTCAGGGGGGGGCGTTCCGGGACATCCCCCGTCGCGGCCGGCGGACGGGCGCGTGGAGGAGGTCCGGCCGGACGGCGTGCGCAGCGTGGTGTTCCCGAACGGCACACGGCGCGAGAAGTACCCCGACGGGCGGCAGTGCGTCACATTCACCAATGGCGACGTGAAAAAGACCTACGCCGACGGCACGGTGGAGTACTACTACGCCGAGGCGGACACGTGGCACACGACGCGGTCGTCGGGCGTCGAGGTGTACCACTTCTCGTCCGGGCAGGTCGAGGCGCACCGCCCTGACGGTGTCAAGGAGGTGTTATTCCCTGACGGGCTGGTGCGCGTGGTGTCGGCGGCCGGGGACGAGACGGACGCGCCGCGGTCGTCGCTGTGCGCGGAGGTGCTGGCGCCGCGGCCGCAGCCGCGGTTCTGATGGAAGGGGGGGGGGAGTGTTGTTTGTTTGAGAGTTGTACTGGGGTGTGTGAGTTGCGCGGGCGGGCGAGCATGTGGTGCGGGTACGTGCCGTGGCGAGTCGCGGGGTGCTTCGGGGCGAGTCACGGGTCACACGGCGCGTGAGGGTGCATGCTGTCGCTCCCGGGCCATCGCGTGTGCGCGTGCGCGCGTTGCGACGGCGGAGGCGCGCGCGTGAGCGGACGCGCTGGCAAGACGACTGCTTCATCGTGCCATGGTGTAGCATGCTTCAGGCGGCTCCGGCAGCCCTGTTGCCGGGCGCGCAGTCAATACAAGTTGTCAGGCATGGTCAGGCATTTCACGTGGCCGTGCAGGAACAGCAGCACGAAGAACAGGATCGTCGCGGGCACCGTGAAGGCCAGCGAGCACAGGAGCCCGATGCCCGCGGCCCGCTGCTCCTTGAGCTTGCGTCGCGATGCCAACAGGTCCCAATTACCCCCCCACAGCACGTTGCACGACGGGTACTCGCGGTTCTGCTTGTTGCGGTGCGTCGCCTCGCAGGAGAAGTCCGTCGCGGGCTTGTCGGGGTGGTAGTGGCACAGGTCGACGTCGATTGGCTGTCGGTGCACTGCGCACGGGTCGCGGCCGTCCTGGGGTCCGCCCGGGTCGCACTCGCGCTTGTTCGAGAAGGTGTCGAACGGCGCGACGGAGGAGTCGAGCGGCGTGACCGTCACGGGCACGTCGCAGCAGTACCACGTGTCCCCGCCGCTCGTGACGTAGGTGCTGACCTGACTCGACACCCCCAGCGCGCACCGGGCGTCGAGGTAGCCCTCCGAGTCGACGCCCTTGGCGCCGGCGAGGATGACGGTGCCGGCGATGACGGCCGCGAGGCTGTAGATCGCCCCGAACACCATCACGAGGATAAACGAGGCCACGAAGTGACGATGATATATGAAATCCATAATCATCTGCAGCCGCGTCGCGCTCGGACGCTTCGGGGCCCCGTTCGCGGCCGGCGTGAACCTGTGATCGTGGGAAAGAGAGCGCGTGCCGCAGTGAGGCAAAGAAGGCCGCGTGCGGGGTCCTCCCCCAAGTGCTGTTTGACGCCACAATGCTGTGCGTCGCGCAGGCACGAGCGCGCTGTTCGGACTGCCTGGGCGGATCTCTGGCGTACCTGTACCCGTGAGGAACCGGCTGGATCGGAAGCCCCTGCTCGGCAAGCTCCGCAGCCGCCTCGGCGGGGGGCGGGGTGTATTCGTACCCCGGGGGTGTCTGTAGAGGACGGAGGAGGACGCGGAGTTCACCACAGCGACGGAGTCGTACAGGGAGGGCGCAGGTATGCACGTGAAAGTCGCTGAAACCGCGCACGAGGCAGGACCCCGGCAACTGATAAGTGAGCACGAGCCCTGCCACGGGCGCTTCCCGCGCCGAACTTCCGCCATCATGGCGTCTTTCGGGCCACTAAGCACCGACGTGTGCGAGGTGTTCCGTCAGGGGTCGCTGCAGGCCCCATATGAGGCCGCAGTCACGGAAAGATCCATTCCCTCAGAAGAAGCGTGTGCCGCGCGGGCGCCCCAGTGCCAGGGAGCGAACCTGTCCGTCCTTCATCGTCTCGTCTCGCTCAAGAGATGCGCTCCTCCGCGCTCGCTTCCCCTACGTAGGACCCTCCCGCTCCAGGACGTGCCCCTTGCTGTCCAAATGCCCCTCGTGTGCTCTCCGCACAGCAATGCGGCCGGGCTCGCTTCCGGCCGACGGAACCGCAGTGTCCTCCGGGATGGCACCCCGGCGGTGCTCCCCCAAGAGCCCAGACGCGTTTCTGACCCCCTGGGGCGTGCTGCAACGCACATGGATTCTACCCCGGATCCCCCCCCCCGCACGCGCTCGAACTTTGGCCAAGCAACAGCAGCAGCCGAAGACGAAGCTGGGGCCCGGCGTCGCGCCGGGCCCCCACCGACGCCCCTCGTCGCCGCTGCCACCCGCTCCATCCATGTGCGCCAGCAACACGAACCATCGAGGCACATATCAGCGCAGCACCCGCGCTCGCCGCAACGAAGGCCGCGACGCTCAGCCGGCTGCCGGGGCGGCCGAGGGTCGACGCGTACGGCCCCGCGCACGACGGGAGAACGGAATAAAGATGCGGGCGGGTAACGGCAGTGCGGCTGCGCGCGTGTTGGTCGTCGAGGCCGGGCCAGGCCCGGAGAGCGTCCCAGGCGCGTCGGGGAGTCTTCACACGGTCCGCTGCGGCGGTGCGGCTACACGGGGACGTTGACGGCGCGGAGGTACGAGACGGTGTCGCCCAGTGGCCGCGCCTGGAGGTCGAGGACGGCCTCCTCGGGCAGCTCGATGTAGAACTCGTCCTCCAGGGCCTTGTAGAACTCCAGGCGGTCCAGCGAGTCCAGGTTCAAGTCCTGGAGGGGGGGGTATTACGACATGGACGTTGACGTGGGCACTGCGGGTGGTGGTGGGACCGGGAGGGCCCCGCGAGCTCCGGAGAGAGCCACCGGAGCTCGCGGGACCGATGCGGGTCCGTGGGGAACCAGGCACGCGCGTCATCGGGGCGGGAGAGGTGCCGGGTGGTGGCAGACGCTCCGCGGCGGCGGCTCGGGCGGCGCGGGGCGGGAGCTCGCGCACCTTCTCGAGGTTGTCGGTGTCCTTGAAGCCGTCCTTGTCCGCCAGGTGGTCGAAGTGCTGCAGGACGTGCAGGACCCCCTTCCTGATGCCGTCCTCGTCCATCGCCATCGCCAGGTCCCTCCCGCCGTGTCCTCCGCCGGCGTGCGCGCTAGAGGACGTGTGCAGGCCCTGCGGGAGCGCGCGACGGCGGGCGCGCGGTCACACGCGGGCGCTGTGGCGCACGGCGGGTGCGTGAGGCCCTCGCCAGGGACGCTTGGTCGCGTGGGGCGCCCGAAAATGGGGCCGCTGTTCGGTGTGAGGCAGCTACATGCATGAACGGGTGCGCAAACGGCACGCGAGTCTCCAAGTAGGACGGAAACGCCCTCGGAAGTTGCGCACGCTAGTCTGCGAGCCGGCGAGGGGCTGCTCGCGGAAATTCGTCGGCAGCGGCGCGTCTGGGCGCGATAGGGGTGGTATGAGGACGTGCGCGCTCGGGGATGCGGGCGGGATCTCCATTCACGCGGCCTGCGCAGGCGCCTTGCCTGTACCAGGCTTCCCCATGCTCCCTCCGGGCCCCGGAAGCGCCTGAGGATGCAAGACTGCAAGCCCCGCGCTATTTGATTCAGCATCCTTCCTCCGCCCCTCAGGTTCCCGTCTCAGAGCCAGGAACGCGCACGCCTGACGAGTTTCAGCTCCGATTCACGTCGCCCTCGCGCCGTGCCGCCCCGCCAGGCCACAAGCTACCGCGCAGAACAAAGGTCTCAATCTCGACGTCCGACGGCGGCCGCGCGCGCCGCCCCGATCTCCCCCTCCTGCGCGCACGGCCAGCCAGTCCCCTACTGACTCGGCTCGGGGCCCCAGCTCCGCTCGCGCACGCCAAGGGGCCCGGCTCGCGCTCCCTGCGCCACAACTCGGCGCCCCGCGAGCACCGCTAGCCGTTCGGTGAACGCCGCCCTCTCGGATCCCCCGCAGCGCGACTCACCTCGACACTGGTTGTTGCCCTGCGCCATCTCTTGCCCCCTTCGCCGACGCCCCGGTCGCCGCATCGCCTGCGATGCCCAGGATCAAGGACCTCAATCCCGAGAAGTACAAGGACGACGACCAGCAAGTGCGCCCCGCGCCACCGCGACCGCGCAGCACCCGCGAGGCTGCGCGTACCTGCCGCACGGGCCGCCGCGACACGCCGCCCCGCTCGTTTCGGGGGACCGTGCATGCACGAGCTGTCCCTTGCATGAGCGCTGCGCGGAACTGCTGGCTCGCGGACGCAGACGACCCAGCGCGCCCGCCCAGCGCTCCGACAGCCCAGCAACGCAACTGGGGGTAAGAGGGCCGCGGGCGCCCCTCAGCCCGCGTACCCGCGGATCCGCGCCCCGTTTCTCGCGAACTCGGTATATATGAGGCCAGGTCTTTCCTTGAACCTCCGTCTCACCCCATCATCCGCCCTCCAGCGGCCATCATGCCATCTGCGCCCCTTCGTGGGCCAACCCTCGCCCGAATCGCCGCCGCTTCGCCGATCGCGCCGCACCCCCGCTCTCTGCCTTGATTCCGCAGTGGCGGGCCACGAAGTCGATCCACGACCACTTCTGGGCCCCAAACAATGAGTCCAATCGTTATCTTGCGTCAATGGTCACAGAAACGTCGCGAATCTACCTGCGCAAACACGACAGGTCCGCAGCGCCCGCCTGCCCCCTGCCGTGTGCGCGCAAGCCGCGCGCCACCCGTCCCGCTGCGCGGCCAATCGACAAGGGCAAAGCACGCGTGGCACATACGTGCAGGTATCCGCCGGGCGTGCCCGGCGTTGCGCGCAGCGGCCCGTACGCGCTGCCGCCATCAGGTGGCGAGGTTCCGGATGACGTGAGGAGGTCCCTGCGGCACGTGGCGAGGGAGTACGGGATGGAACCTGCGACGACGGCGCTGGGCCGGCCCACGCACCTGTCCCAGCGCCCAGGCACCGCGCCCGTCCAGGTGCGCACGCGCATCATCCCCCTCACGATTCGGCGTCGCTTTTCGCTGCGCATTCGCGCGCCACGTCGCGCTGAAGGCGCAAATCGCCCACCGGTCTTCGCGCCCGCCCCACGCCGCCCGCAGTACGGCATCCCGTCGGACGCGGCAGTCCTGCGCCGCAACGCCGCGCTCGAGGAGGAGGCCCGCGTCGCCAACTCGAAGAGCCGCCGTCTCGACGAGGAAGTTGAAGACGTGATGGACGCAATCGTCGAGGAAGTCGGCGACATCGAACCGAAGGAGGACGCGGCCCCCGCGGCCCCAAAAGACGGCGAAGAGGCGGCCGAGGAGGCGTCGAGCGACGACGGGTACCTGTCGTCGGACCTGACGTCGGACGAGGACTCCCCCGGGGGTGCTGGCGCCCGGCGCGGCGCACCGAGCGGGCCGGTGCCGTCGGCGACCCCGCGGACGTCGCAGGCGCGGCAGCGGAGCGCGCCGTCGGGGCCGGACGTGCGCGCGTCGGCGCCCGCGGCGACGGGCGCGAGGCGCGCGCGGGGGTCGTTTGCCCGCTCCAGGACGATTGGGTACAAGAGCGCCGTGCTGTCGTCGCTGACGCGCGAGGAGTACGAGGAGTACAAGCAGCGGGCGTTCCGGCGGACGTTCCGCAACAGCAGCGCCCCGCGCGCCGTGGACGCGGACGTGCTCACGGGCCACCCGGTCCGGGGGAAACACCCCCCCCCGGAGAACGCGAGCGAGGAGGACATCCTGCGGCTGCGCGAGGAGGAGCTGTGGCGCCGCGCAAAGGTCCGGACGTACGACACGGAGCACCACGAGCGCTCCCGCGGCGGCGCCGGCCCGTTCTGCTCCCAGTACGTGCATTACAAGTACTACGGGTACGCCGGGCAGGGTGCGAAGACGTCGTGGGCGCACAATCCGAAGTACTCTCCGCTCGAGGGGTACCGCGGGCCGGGCGAGAAGGGCAGTCTGACGGACCACATCCCGCTGGAGGTGACGCGGTCGACGCAGTTCATGCTGCACGGGCGCGACAAGCTGCAGGCGCACAACCGGACGGCGCGCACGACCACGGTGGACCTCGTGACGGGCCGGGAGGTCGACACGGGGATCCGGGGCATCAAGCAGCCGCTCGAGGGACACATTCTCGAGGTATGATGCGTCTTTTACACATCAATAGCATGCGTCTGCGAACAGCACGGATCCATGCCGCCGGACGGAGCTCTGCCCCGGTGCTGCACTGCGCTTGAGCTGAGCCGTGCGAACGAGAGCGGAGGGCTGCTTCGGCAACGCAGACAGCGGCAACGCATCTCGTTGTTTGTGTTGCGTGGATCGCAGTGCGATGACCAGGGGTGGACGACTGTTCGTTCGTTGCGTGCAGGAGCGGCGCGAGGCCGAGGCGTGGCGCAAGGAGATGAGCAAGGCCAAGTCGACGCGCAAGGCGACGGTCGTGACGCACCGCGCGCCCCGCCGCTACCACGGCACGCGCCCTTACCACGAGAACTACCAGCACTACAAGTACTTCGGCTTCGCGGGGCGCGGCGCGACCACGGCGTACGCCCACAACCCGAAGCTCCGCGCCCTGAAGGTCCTCGAGGCGGACCTCGAGGAGCTCGTGCTCGACGGCAAGCCGGCGGTGCGGGCGTCGGCGGCGGAGACCGGGGCGTGAGGATGTGGCGCTGCCCGCGTCACATCTCGAGGAGGCCGGCTGTGAGGTCGCCGAGCTTCTCGAACACTCTGTCTCGGAGAGACTCCGCGGCCTTGCGCGCCGCGGCGTCGCCCTTCCCGCCCTTGGTCACGGAAACCTTGAATTCATATTCGTCGGGCTCGTTCACGCTCTCGAACTCCGTCACGCGCACCTCGCCCTCGATCTCACCGTCGCCTTCCGACGCCGGCGCCGTCCACTTCAGCGTCACCTGCGCGCACCACGGACGGATGCCGCGCACCTGTTGCGAACGACCGCGTCGCAGCGCCGCGGTGCAGCGACCGCGGGTCCGGCGGCCCGTGCTCCGCGCGAGAGGGAGGGCGTGCAGCGCGCGGTACCTTGAGGTCGAAAAGCACGAACTTCTTGCCTCCTTTTCGCGTCGACACGATCGCCTCCCCGCCCACCTCCGAAACGCCGCACACCCTGACCGGGCCCGGGAGCCCCGCCGCTTCCGCCTCCAGCCCGATCAAGAACCCGTCCTCCTCGCAGCGCCGCTGACACTTCGCGAGCACGTTGCGGTCCTGCGAGCGGGGGACCTGGCTCCACGTGAGCGCCGCGCCCCTCCAGGCGCACCACGTCCTGGAGACGCGTCGATAGCCGCTTTGCGGGCTCGCGTGCTGTCGACATGGCCTTGCACTGTGCAGCAGAACAAACCCCGGCTGGTCAGTGCGGCTGGTCGCGCGGTGCCACGACCGGCACAGGTGCGCTCCGGTGCTCTGCCGCGGCCTGCGCAATCCGGAGCAGATACCCGCACACGCTCTTCGTCAAGCGACGCTGCGATGCTCTGCGTGGCTCACGCGTCGAAACCGCGGCCGCGCGACCCTCCACGCCATCTGCGCCGCGCGCCGCGCCGCTGCTGCCGGCAAAGCACGCACCCCATCCAGGCGCGTCCCCGCTCGCCTTTGAACATTCAATCGGAAAATAAGCCTCCACCGACGTGACAGAGGAACTACCAACGTCCCGGGCGCGTCCAGGGGGGGTGTCAGGCGCTGACAGCGCTGTCCGGGCGGCCTCCTCTAGAAGGTGGGGAGGCAAGGCTCCCGCAGCACGCGCACCTCCCAGTGCCAGTTGTTCACGTTGCGGCCATCGTCGCGGTCCGCCACAATCCACCGCTCGTCGCCCTTGCCCCACTCCGCCATCGCCGCCGCGCCCGACCCGCCCGCCCTGCCCACACGGCAGCGCAGCTCCCCTCACGCCGCGAGCGCCGCTCGCAGACAGAGTAGTAATTGACCACCCGCGCACGAAACGAAATGCGGGTGTGCTATCGTCCTGATCAAGGCGGCAGCGTGCTAGGAGTACTCGCGCGAAATGCCATGTGAGCGTGCCATCATGTGCCAAGGGAAGGCTCTGACCTGCAATCAGTTAGAGTGAGTGGCGGGCGTCGTCAGCAACAACGCGGCGAGCCGCGCGAGTACTGGACGACGCCCGCCAGCCGACGCGCCGAAGTGCTGGTCCACGTCCTAGGCTGCTTGTACCAGGGGGTGTCGGCAGCCGGCTGGGTGACAGCGGTGACTGAGTCTGCGGCATTGTCCGCGTTGTGTGGCGACGCGCCGACGGCTACTCAGCTCTCCTCGTCATCGCCGTCCCCCGCGCGTGGCCTGTCATGCGAAAAGGGATCATACCTCGGTCTAGCGGCCACGGAATACGCGCATGGCCAACATGTCAACATCGGGGGGGTAACAGAGTGCGTCATGTGTGCGGGCATGGCTGGATAGTTCCGAGCCAGCTTCGCAGCGCCGGGATCATGTATGAGGGTGACGAGTTGCAGGGCGCCGGGCACGCCCTGTCAGCAGGTTGGCCAGTATGGTCTGCAAACTGCACGTGGCGACGCACGAGGTCAGCCAGGCCCGCCGGCGTGGCAGGGCCAAAATGCGGGCTCGGGTGCGTCCGGCAGGCGGCGCGGTGGATCGCCAGGACCTGTCGCATGCAGTAACCTCGATGCGTACGCATGTAGCGCATCATGGCCGACATCTTGGCTACGTAGCTGTCGCGGTCAGTCACCTCGCTGGACACGCGGATGTGTTCGGTGCGGACGATGTTGTAAAGGTGTCGTCGCAGCAGCGCACACGAAGCGTGGGGGTACTGTATGAGGTGAATGTTCTCAGGAAACAGACCGCGTTTGTCATAGTGCGAGATCAGGAGGAAGCCCTGATATTCGGGATGCGGACGCACGCGGAGGTCTAGGAAGGAGACACCGTCGAGCGGGTTCGCTGGGGCGTCAAATTCGACCTCAAGACAGGGGGGGTACATGTTATGTATACCAGAGATGAGATCTACGATCGACGACGGGGTTTCGGGGGGCGGGGTGGGGGGGCGGGGGTGGGTGTTGAAGTAGCGGTACAGTGCGTTCGCGAGAGAGAAATTGTCGTCGATGTAGCGCCTGGAATAACGGAAAGACCCCAAGACCTTCAGCCAAGCGACGTCGCCAGTGCTCAACCAGCGGTCGCGAAACTGGCAGAGGAACGCGAGCTCATGCCGGAACATGTAGCAGTTCGCGAGGTGGGGGGAGGCCGAGAGCCCCATGGGCACACCGCAGGTCTGGTGATATACGACGCCCCCGAACACCACGTAGGCGCGTTTGACGAGGATGTGCACGAGACCATGAAGTTGCTCGATGCTCGGTGCCCATTTCCCAACCATGCCGTCCGCGTCCGGCAGCTGCGCCACCCACCACCACGTCTCCCTCGCGTCAAACGCGGGTTGCAAGTCGATCAGGAGGTGTTGCCCTGGATGCAGTGCAAAAACAGCGTCGATGTGTTCGATGACGCAGTCGATGAGGCCGGTCCCGTGGTCCGCGCTCGTCTCGTGCCGGATGTGCGTGTAGAGCCGCTTGATGTCGGCGCCCAGCAGCAGAGGTGGTTGTTGAGCATGTATCGCTGAGCGTGGTGGGTTGTCATGTAGATACGCGGTCACCATGTCACGCATGCCGCGGCTGGAGTCCACCAAGAAGGGCGCGAAGCTGCTGCAGAGGTCCTCCGGGACGCCGTCGAAGATGGAGCTCCAGACCTCCACGAGGGTGGCGTGGCACATGAGCGCGCCGAGGGCCTTCGTCAGCAGCTGCGCTGCGGGGCGCGTGATGTCGCTCGAGCAGTCCGAGATGTACCGCACGTCCACCTTGGCCTTGTGAAGCTTCATCGTCCCGTAGTAGTGCGGTAGACCACCGCACTCGCGTTCGGTGCGTATTCCTGGTAGCTGCAGGTTGTCCAACATAGCCTCCGTCGTGTTAGCGACGTTCACCACGTGCCTGGCATGCGTGATGTTGGCATTTGCCGGCTCGTTGACAGCGAAAGCGTCGTTGCTGTGCAGGTCGTGCAGGAGGACCTCGATGTAGGCGCGCCGACACACGAAAACCAAATTCCCGGCGTTCTTGTCCATGGTCGTGATGGTGAGGCGTGTCGCGTCTCGCCGCAGAGCCACGCGATCGTCGGGCTGAATGTCCGCCAGCGGCGGGGGCCATGGAAGGCGGAACCCGGGTTGAAGAGCGGGTTGGAGTGCCGTTTGCGTAGCAGCAAGTATAGCATCAATGTACGGCATGCACGCTGCCGCGTCCATGTCGGCGGCCTTGCTGACGCGTTTCGTCCACCCGAGCAGCGGCTTCTGGTAGGCTTCAACGATGCTAGCTACGGTCGCGCTCGTGGCTTGGTGCAGCTCCGGGACGTGTCGGTGCTTGGCACCGCCGACGGCGAACAAACGGCGGTACGCGGTGCTCTGGATGCCCGCCGCAGCAGGGTCCAGCGTGCAGAGGTGCCGCACAGGCTCGCCGTCGATCTGCCAGTAGGGGTCCTCGAGCGTGAAGTGGCGTCGTAGGTCCGGTCCTTGGTGTTGCGCACAGTCGCACTGCGTCGCCATGATGTCGTACAGGCGACTGCGTGCAAACTTGGCAACTCCGCTGTGCGTGCACACCGAGCGCGACAGCGGTGGAAACCTGACCGAATAGCGCGGGGCCACCAGAAACAAGCCATCCATACCTTCGCGGATACGCTCAGGTAAGAGGTTGAGAAAGTCATCATTATTGACGAGGGTTTCGAGGGGGGCGAGGCTAGCCAGGGGGGTAGGGAAGTCGTGGATCATGAGGGTACGGCTCCCGAGGTCGATGTCTGCGACGGGAGGGTAGTGGTGGTTGATGGCGGCCTGCAAAACGGTGCGGGCACTGTCCAACATCTGCTGTGTGTAAAAGGGCTCGTCGAGACCCAGGTTAAGCGCATCGGGATGCATGTGCGACACGCAGTGATGGAGGGAGAAGAGGTATTTTCCGATGTTCGCTGCCGTGCAATGGTTCACCGCGCGTCTCCAATGATCGTGCTCTGTGTCGCCGGCGCGGCGGAACAAAACAACGTCAAGAAGGAGGCGAGTCTGGTAGATATACTCGCGTGTACCGAGGCGCGGAGACATGCCTGCGATAGCGGGGGGCAGGGACAACGCTGGTGCCGTAGTTGTGAGGCAGTTGTCAGCGTCGAGGTGGATGGTACGTTGATGCGTGGAGGAGATGGCAAACGTTGGCTGGAAGAGGGTCGCCAGCGCTGGGAGCCCACTCGGGCCGGGCGGGACGGGGAAGTCGTTGTGGGGGATCGCTACGGGGTGGGGGTCAGCGGCGATTTGGAACGCCAGGGGGGATAGAGGCCATGGGGCAGCATCAGAGTGGCCAGCTCCGTAGCCGAAATTCCACATGCCCTTGCAGTAATTGAGGCCGCCGGGGTATGTGGAGCCCAGACAGCGTATCATGGTCTGCTCCCAGGCCAGGGAGTAGGTGCGGAACTTGTGGAACCAGGCCTTCAAAGCGTCCGGGCTAGTCGCCGGCGGGATGGGCACCTGGCGTGCGAAATTGATGCGAAAGAGGGGCACGATGGTGAAGTCGCGCCACGGGACATGGCCGTTCGGCGACTGCGCCCACACTCGTCGCATAAACTCGTAAAGCGGGGTGTGCACGGCGTTCGGATGGTGCGTGAATGCTGCATCAAAGTGCTCCTGCAGTCGTTCGATCGCTGTGCGGTATGTCTCCCCGACATAGTAAAAGAAGGGGTATTTCCGGCACAAGAGGACATAGACAACCCCGCGCGCCGCAAGCGGGGGGTTTGCCGTGACCGATGGTAGCGCGGCGAGGTCCGAGAGCGCCGGCGGGGGCGGTGGGAAAGGAGCGCTCGGTGGGGGGCACGGGTGCGGGTATGCGGGCGCCCGTTCGTCGCGGGGCACGTAGTCCCAGTAGGGTCGAGGGGCTAGTGCGGAGGCGGGGTGGGAGGGTGTGTGGTGGGGGCTAGGAGGGGGCCAGGCACGGGGAGATGCCTGCGGAGCAATAGCGGCCGCGATGCGGCGTGCGTGCGTGATGCTGGGTCGAAAGTTCGGGTCGTGGTCATTTAGATTTGCGACATGGTGGAACAGGGTGCCATTCGAAAGGTGGCCACGCAGCGTGCGCGCCTCGGCGGTGCCGGCCTGGTCGCTGAGACGCAACGCTGCTTGGAGCCGTTTCCTCCGTCGGCGACCGATTGGAGTGCGCATGGTGAGAGGTTTTGGGGGTGAAAAGAGGGTGGTGTGCGGAACTAGACCGAGGATGCAGTAATCAAGCCACGACGGGAGGGCGACGATGACGGGGAGAGCTCTACCTAAGTTGCGCGTTCCTAGCACGCCGGGCGGTGAGCCACGGACGTGAGACGGCGGAGTCAGTTAGCCGGAGGCAGGCTCGTCTACGCCGACGGTTGAAGGCCGGAGTAGGGAGGTAGCTCTCAGCTGGCACTGCGCCAAAGCCCCATGTTCGAGGCCCGGCGCAGCACAACACGACACACAGAGTAGTAATTGACCACCCGCGCACGAAACGAAATGCGGGTGTGCTATCGTCCTGATCAAGGCGGCAGCGTGCTAGGAGTACTCGCGCGAAATGCCATGTGAGCGTGCCATCATGTGCCAAGGGAAGGCTCTGACCTGCAATCAGTTAGAGTGAGTGGCGGGCGTCGTCAGCAACAACGCGGCGAGCCGCGCGAGTACTGGACGACGCCCGCCAGCCGACGCGCCGAAGTGCTGGTCCACGTCCTAGGCTGCTTGTACCAGGGGGTGTCGGCAGCCGGCTGGGTGACAGCGGTGACTGAGTCTGCGGCATTGTCCGCGTTGTGTGGCGACGCGCCGACGGCTACTCAGCTCTCCTCGTCATCGCCGTCCCCCGCGCGTGGCCTGTCATGCGAAAAGGGATCATGCAGACCGCGCCGACGGCTACTCAGCTCTCCTCGTCATCGCCGTCCCCCGCGCGTGGCCTGTCATGCGAAAAGGGATCATGCAGACCGCTTCCTCGTGCCGCAGCTGCTCGTAATCGCGCAGGCTCGTGTCACACTCGGCGCGCGCCCGGCCGGCCCTTCGCGGCGCGCGCGCCCGCGCACCTACACAGACTGTCATGCATCAATACCCCCGCCCCGCCGGGGAGGTTCGCGACCCCACGCCGCCAGAAGCAGCACCATACAACTCGTGCATGCAACGCGGAGCGCCGGGCGTGCTCCGGCGCACCAGAGACGCCGTGTGCGCCGCGCCGCGGACGCCTACGCTTCCGAATAGAAGGTCACCTCGCGGCCGTGCAGCTCCTGCGTGGGGCGATCGTTGAGCGCGAGGCCGCCCTCGCCCGCGACGTACTCCATGAACCGCAGGATCTGGTCAGCTCCGACGGGGAGGTCGTTCAGGAGTACAAACCAGGACACCCCCTCCGTGCAGGGGGGCGTCGTGAGGCTCCCGGAGTAGGCCGCGAGCGAGTTGCCCGGCGGCAGGAACGCCCCGAGCGGGAACCCGGGCGCGGGCACGCCGCCGTCGTCGCCGTCATCGCTGTCGTCGGTATCGCTGTCGCTGTCGCTGTCCGAGGCGCTGCTGTCGGCGTCCTTGGGCGGCGCCTTGTCGAGGAGCATCTCCATCGCGGGGTTCGTGACGCCTGCGCACGTGCACGTGACGCGAGGGATGGTGAATCCCTCGTGAGGCCGGGGTGCGGGGCGGCGGGGCCACACTGCGATGCTGGACGCGGCTGGCATGCGAGCCCGTTGCTTGCAGCGAGGTGGGGGGTGCGAGACGCGGGTGCAAGCGCTTGCTGATCCAGCGCTGACAATATGATAAATAAAACAACACACCCGGTGGTGTGTTGGCGTGTGCGTCTGACTCGTTGTCGGGAAACAGTGCCTGTCTTGGCGCACCTGGCTGCGCCCCGAGGAAGACCCCGAGCACCGCGAGGGCGCCGTCGTCCGCGACGTGCACGAAGTGGCACTCGGCGACCGACGAGCGCCCGCCGCGGGTGTGCTCCGAGGGCGCGTGGCAGTGCACCTGCGCCAGCCCGTACACGGCGCCGTCCGCCGTCGTCAGGTTGCCGGACCCGGGGGGGAAGTTCGCCTGCATCGTTCCGTGGCCCGAGTCCACCACAGTCGCGTCCACAGTGAAGCCCGGGTCGCTCCACGTCAGCTGCATGGGGGGCGCGTCGGCCTGCACGCCGGCCGCGGCCTCGGGAATGTCGATCGGAGACTGGCTCTTGCCCTTCTCGCACAGGCCGCCCCACTCCTGCAACGCACCCACACCGCGATTCACTTCGCTGCACAAACGCGATCCGATCTTTGAGCACGGCGCGCAGCTAAGGTCGCAAGGGGCTAGACGTGCGTTGGGGCGTCCGGGGTCGTCACCAGCGGGCCGTAGATCTCGCCGTACACCCAGCTGTCGCCGTTGCGCGCGTTGTTGCCCTTGGCCGCGGACACCCACGCGAGGAGCGCGAGCAGGATCGTCAGCATCTGCAGCCAGAGCACGGCAGGCAAGCTGCGGGTCAGCTGCGGGCGGGGGCTGCGCGTGCGACGGAATCACGGGCCATGTGTGCAGCTCAGAGACACAGCGAACATGGTGCCATGCTTCGTCTCGCGCGGCCGATTCGCCGCCTGCTGCTGCGCAGGGGGGAGGTCTGTGTAGCAGCTGGTCTCACCAGGCCTGCCGTGATGACAGAGGGCGACTTCAGGCCCCACTGCGACCGCGTGGCAGGCTGCTGCTCGGCGCTCTCCGGCTGGACGACCGGCTCCTCCGTTGCGGCCTCGTCCTCTTCCTGCCCGACGATCGGGGTGTAAGCTTCCTCGTTCGGCATCGTGCGCGGTCCTGCGTGGCCGGGCGGGGCCGTGCGCGGGGCTGTTGGCACCCAAGTAGTTGCATCCACGCGGTGCGTGAGGTGCGCGGCGTGTGTCGGTTCAGCCCGTGTCCGGACAGATTGTGGCACCGAGAGCGTCAAGCGCCAACCAAACGCTCGGCGCAACGGCGCACGACGAGGCACGGACGCATTCCATTCCTCCCTGATGTGCTGCCTCGCGGTGTGGCGCAGCAAGACTGGAACCAACGATTCAACGTGGAACAAGGGCCGGATGCTTCGAACTGGTGCATAAGGACTGGTGTGTGCGGACGGTAGCAGCGCCTTACCAGCTCGACAGATCCTGTGCCTTTTTCCCGTCGCCCGTAGTCCGTTCGAGCGCTAGTGGGTATCCGTGTACTGCCCGAAGAAACAGCAGTTGGGACAGCGGCCGCGGCCGTCGCCCCTTGTGGCGCAGGTGCCGCTCACAGGGCCCCCGGGGCAGTCCTCGGGGGCGCCTCTCGCCACTGCAGTACGAGGCTTTTGCAGCCTGTCCGGGCGGGCCGCCGCGCCAAAGTCCGCGAGTCCGGTACCTCCGTCATCTGAGCGTGTTGCCGGCGCACGGCATTGGCGAGGCGAGCCACACGTAGCTGCGTTGGGAGCTCCAGCAGTGTGCTGAGAAAGTGCGCATCTGCGTGTGCGCCTTCCCGGCCCCGCCGGTGCCTCCGCGGGGGTTGGTGCGATGACGAGTGAGGAGAGCGACTCGTTTGCCATCCAGAAAGTAGAGGACTTCACGCCCGAGGGTTTTCGGTGCGCCCCACGCTGCAACGTGGCAGTTGGCGGGCCGATGAGGGCCCGAACGGCGCGTACACGTGGCGCGGGCAGCCCGTTCGTGGCCAGATACGAGCGAGACCGTGATCCGTCGCTGCATTTCCCTCGACTCCGCGAAATGACCCTCGATATGGGTGTGTTGAATCCACAGATGGGTATCTCTGAAGCTCATCTCATACGTAGACCCCACCGGGCGGCATCGCAAGTGGGAGATGGTGTCCCGCAGCACCCGCGCCGGCGACTGCGACGGCGTCGCCGTCTTCGCCAGGTTCCGGCACCCTGCGTCCACCAGCGCAGGCACCCTGGTGCTCATTTCGCAGTACCGCCCGCCCCTCCGCCAGGTCCGGCCCGCGCCCGCCCAGCCGCCTCGCGCCGCGCGCGCCGCAGGAACCACCTGAGCGTCAACGCACGTGCGATGCGCGCAGGTCTGTTTGGAGCTTCCCGCGGGCCTTGTGGACGCCAACGAGAGCGCGGAGGACGCCGGGCTGCGCGAGCTGCGCGAGGAGACGGGGTACGTTGCGCACGCGAGCGACACCGTCGCCGCGAGCCCCGTCACGCCGAACGACCCGGGTCTGACTGACGCCAACATGCGGCTCGTGGTGGCCGACCTCGACGCGCGGTCGGACGCGAACCAGCGGCCGCGGGCGTCGCCTGACGAGGGCGAGTTCATCACGGTGCACCGGCTCGACCTCCCGGACGGCGTGGGCGGCGGCACGCTGTGCGATCGGATTGACGCTCTCGCGGCGAGGCTCGGGGCGGTTGTAGATGCGAGGCTGTACGCGCTGGCGACGGGGTACGACTTGGGCGCGGCGGATGCGCGGAGGGCGGCGGGGCCGGGGAGCTTCGGGGCGCTGGCGGCGTCGTGCGTCGTGGGGGCGCTGGCGGGGGGGGTGCTCGCGGGGCTGGTCATTGCGGCCCGACCACGCGTGTGACGGGCAGGGAGGAAGCACGTGACGGCGTGGCGACCTGTCTCGACCGCGTGTGGACGTGGAATCGCCTTCACAGAGTCACGCGGCAACCAAGGAACACCACATGACGATAAGCAACATGTTCTTTCGATGTCAGGGCCCGTGTCCAGGCACGTAGCCGAGCGGCGACGTCACGTTCAGGTGCATCTTCCCCGTGTCGCCCGTGGCGCTGAACAGCGCGAACGTGTACTTCCGGCCGCGCCGCAGCCACACGTCGGCATCCACGTTTTCAAACCACCCCCTCCCGCACACCTTGTTCGGCACGAGACAGGTGTGCATCGCCTCCGGAGGGACGGCGTTGATCATGTGGGTCTGGCCCGGCGCCTGCAGCGCCGGCTGCGCGCGCCCGTGGTCGACCAGTATGACCTGGCAGCCTGTGTCGACAGACCCGCAGGTGCTGACGTGGACTTGGGTGTCGATCGACGGCGTGAACGAGTAGAACACGGCTGCCGGGCTGCCGCTCGGCCCCGAGGCCTGTCCCGGCGCCACGCACGTCACGGGGGGGGGATGACTCAGGCCCGGTACCCCGGTGTCGGCCTCCGCTGCGAAAGGCAGCGCTGGGATGGTGCGGGGGCGCTGCGGGGAGGACCCTTCCTTCTCGCGGTGGTCGAGGACGCGCAGGGTGTAGAGCGCCTCGCGCGGGGGGAGGCCCTGGCGACCCGCGCTCGAAGAGACCTCGCGGACCTGCGCTTTTGAAATAGGGAAATGCCAACTGTCTGCAAAGCGGATGTTTCTTCCCGGCGCGCCGTGTTTGGGGCCGCCCTGGCCGCGACACGCACCGATATCCGTATGAAATACACGCCCCCGTAAGGACGGTGCGGCCAGAAGTGGAACACCTCCGGCAAGGGCTGCTCCGCGCTGTCGCGCGTCAGGCGCAGAGTGGTCCTGTCGAGGTGCGCGAGGCTGCCGCCGTCCCAGGCCGACCACACCCACAGCGCGACGTCCGCGGACTCGACCGGCGCACCAGGCGCGATCTCGACTCGGACCGCGAACCAGCCCGCGTGGCCCTCGGAAACATGGACTTCCTGCAGTGGCACAACACGAGGGAACTCCGAAGGACTAGGCCAACCAACCAGCAGCGAAGCCTGGAGAACAACTGTCCCAGTCAGGGTGCAGCGTCTGGCGGGGCCGATCTGTCAGACAGCGGCCTTACGTCAGGGAAGAAGGTGATGATGTCAGGGACGCGCGCGTCGACCACGAGGTCCATGGTGTCGTGCCCGGCGAGTCCCCCCGGCTGCCGAATGTCTCCCTCCGGCAGCCCGCGACGCTCGCCGTCTCCCTCGGCGTCCGGGCCGCCTCGCAGGGCCCTGCCGCCGACAGCGCCTTGGTTGAAGATCGGAGGCGGCGCGGGCGGCGACGTGGCCGGGCCAGCAGGCGGCGTCGTTGCGGCGGGGTGCCTCGGCGTCCTCCTCGACGCCGACGTCAGCAGGTTGATCCGCACGGCTTCCGGCGACAGCGTGGGGTGCTGCGCCAGTTGCAGCGCAGCAACGCCTGCCACGATCGGGCACGCCATGCTCGTGCCCGTCATCCGCGAGAGCGCCTGCGTGCTCTTCATGTCCGCGCCCCAGACGCGCACCCCGGGCGCCACCACGTCCACGCAGGGCCCCCAGTTGCTATGTCTGTACAGGTGCATGCCGACGTCGATCGCGCCGACGGTCACGGCCCCAGGGACGCGCGCAGGCGACCGCAGGCACGCGTCGGACCCGCTGTTCCCCGCGGCGGTCACGACGGTCACGCCCAGCGCCAGCAGCGCCCGCACCGCGATGTCGATTGAGCGCCTCGCACCCATGTCCAGGGACAGGACGACAACCGCGGGGAGGGTTGCGTGCGCCGCGACGGACTCGAGCCCCGCGAGGAGCGTCTCCATGGTGCCGATCTTCCTGCACCCCGTGAACACGCGCACCGGCACGATCCACGCCCCCGGAGCGACGCCTACCGTGCGTCCCGCCGCCAGCGACGCGACGTGCGTGCCGTGGCCGTGGCAGTCGATGTTCCCGGGGTCGTTGCTGGCGAGGTCGTTCGCGTCCCAGCCGCGCAGGACGCGAGACCCCCCCCCGGGAGTCGCGAACTCGTCATGGTCGGACCGGACTCCGGTGTCGAGGACGTACAACGTCACGCCCCGCCCCAGGGACGCCCGCGCCTCGACGCCCGCGTCCAGCCCGATCATCTCGAGCCACCAGCTCCGCAGGCTCCAGCCCGCGGACTTGAGCACCCGCTGGTGCTCGGCCGCCCCGTCCTCGCTCTCACTGTCGTCGCCGGGATCCTCCAGCGCTACTTCCCCGTCCTCCTCGATGAAGTCGATGTCCCGGCGGAACCGCATCGCCATGGCCGCGAGGTCCGTCGTCGTCAGGGTCGCCGAGAAGCCGAGGGGGCCGGGAGGGCGGAACACGCGCCTGCACGCCCCTGCGCACACATGAACAATGCACGTGGTTTTGATTTGAGATTGCAAGCGCGCTATCAACGCAAGCGATCGGAAACCCGCCCCTAGCGGGTCGCGCAAGCGAGGTGCGCGGTCTCTGTGGCCCAGGCTTGCGCGCGTCGCGGCGAATTGGGACGTTGACGTCGAGATGGGTTCGAGTCACCTGAGAAGTCGTGCACGTCAGGATTCGCGGCGTTGGCGCACACTTCGGCGACGACGTGCTCGCTGGCGCCGAGCTTCAGGATCACGAGCCACGCGCGCGGCGCCTCGGCGTGCGCGCCCGCGCCCGCGGAACCTGCGGAAACCGCACAGACTCGACGCAGGTGAAATTGCCCCGGGCGCCATCAACGGGCCGAACACTGGGCAGCACGAGGCCGCCGCCGTGCGTGTCCGCGACCGGGATCCCGCGCCCGTCGCTCCCGGGCACGCACCGTCGTCGCGCGCGGGCTGAGCGGGCTGCAACGGGGAGCGGGAGGCGTCCAGGCGCCGCTTAGCTTGCATCGCCGAACCCGGCAGCGACGCGCCATCGCTCCTGCGTCTCGCGCGAGAAACGGAAGCGTACGTGCTGACCGTGTGCGTGAGGTGTGGCGCGCGATGCCAACGGTCGGGGTTGGACCAGCGAGAGCGGCGAGCAAGGCCAGGGCAGGTGGCTGACTTCCGTTGGCGGCACGCCGCGATTACCCCGCGTCATGCAGCGGATTTCAGGCCTTATGTGTCAATATTGGTATGGAGAAGCGATTGACGGCGAGAAATACGATCTGTGCGGAGGATTGGGTCCGGAAGCCGGCAACCCGTCTCGCGGTCAGTGGCGCAGATCGAAGCGCGCTACGGCACTGGGTCGGATCCTCGGGGGCGCACACGTAGATTGGCGGGAGTCCAGATAGCTTGTGCTCTGCGAGCAACCCCCGTCGGTCATCCCCAGTCGACCCCACGCAGAACAACCGGCACAACACCAAAAGGAACAAGACCAGAGCTTTCATGGCCACCTGTCAGCACTGCAACGACGTTCCTGGCCTCTCCTGCATGCCGACCGACAGCTTAGATCTGCCGCTACCTCCTACGCGCGTGCAGCCATCAATGACCGGAGAAACACGGATGGACACGGCAGTAGAAGTAGGGGCCTTTGCACATCGCTCAGGGGCGCGCGAGCGGCCGCAGGGCGCCCGAGAACGGTCGGACTACGCGTTCGAGGTCACGCAGTTGGGTTCCTATGCCTCCGATGCGTCAGCGCAGCGCTCCGCGGAGCACCCCGGCCTGCATGAGCGCTCCTCGCGCCGCGTCCAGCACGAGACGGAAGCGCGCGGGGCCCAGGTGGACGCCGCCGTACCACCGCGTCACCACGACAGCGGCACCGTCCACGCGCGAGTCCTGCACGGGCGCGCGGCATCCGGCGCCGCCCTCGATCACGCGGTATAATGCTGTACCCACACACATGCGTCAGGGTACCACCGAAATTGCAGCAAGGCGGGCAGCCGAGCAACGGAGAACTCGAAACTCGAGAGGAAGGTGGTCGAGGCCGTGCAAGGAACGTGCGGGCGCCGCGAGCGACCGCACCTGCAGCAGTCGGAGCAGCTTGCCTCCGGCCCAACGCTCCCCGGGATCGCCCGGGCCGACGCCGTCCTCGCAGCCCTCGTCGACCTCCCCGTCCGCCAGGCGCACGCGGTAGGCCATGATGTTGTGCGTCGCGTTCGCCAGCTGCGCGTCGCGCATCAACGCCCGCACCACCGCCGCTACCTCCTCCTTGCGCGACACCCGGCACGCGTGCCCCTGGAACGTCGACCCGCGCTCCGTCAGCGTCCGCCCATGCACGATGCGCGCCATGACGTCGTCCACCAACGCCTCGCCCGACAGCTGCGGCGCACCGCCGCCGGCCGCAGCCGCCCCCACCGCATCGCTGCGACCGACCGCCTCGCCGTCGCCGCCGCCGTCGCCGGTCTTGCGCTTCTTCGGCCTCGCGGCAGCCCCGTCGTCCTCCCCGCTGTCGGATATCTCAATCTCCTTCTTCTTCCTCTTCGAAGTCTTCGTTTCAGCTTTCCCACGGCCTTTCTTCGCCTTCGCGCCCTTCCCGGCCTTTCCCCCGCCACCTTCGACGTCCCCGTCCTCCAGCATGATCGACTTCGACTTGTCCTCGCCCGCAATGCCCTTGATCGCCTTTTGAAGCCGCGCAGACTTGACCTTGGCAAACCGCTGCCGGAAGCTGGCAAACTGATCCAGCCGCAGCTGCACCTCGCGCTTCTCCCACGCCTGCAGCACAGGCACCAGCAGCTTGTCCGCCTGCTCCACCGTCCACCCGAACCGGTCCGCGCACAGCTTCCGCAGCAGGCCCACGTCCGGGCGCCCAAAAGATAGGCGATCCTTGTTCTTGTCGATGCGGGGGTTGCTGTACGCCTCGATG
Source organism: Pedinophyceae sp. YPF-701 (assembly GCA_916048055.1). NCBI lineage: Eukaryota > Viridiplantae > Chlorophyta > Pedinophyceae > Pedinophyceae sp. YPF-701. Next base: position 825,791 of record CAJZHL010000012.1, on the reverse strand, counting down.
ACGGCGCGCGACGGAAATCCCTCCGGCACGCGCCACTGCCGGCGGGCGCGCAGGTGCCGCCGTCGAAACTCGTCCGCGACGCTCGAACTGCCGTCGTCGTCACTCAGCTCGCCGTCCTCCTCCGCGGCGACCGCGCCGGCGTGCGCACGCCGCGCCATGCGCTCGTCCGCTGCGTGTACGCCGGGTTGGGCCCGCTTGGATCAGTCGGAGGTGTCGTGGTGAGGTCGCGTGTGCGCAGGGAGGGCAGCGGCACGTGTGACGGTCGTGGAGGTCGCGATAGCTGTTTGTCAAGGGGGGGCGCACCGAGACGCGCAAGGTGAAGGATCTCGTCGTCGGGGGCCTCGATCCAGTCGCGGAAGGCTTGCAGCCCCGACTCGGAGTCGCCAAACGCGCGGAGAATCTCTGCAGCGTTGACAATGCCCACGCCCGAAACGCCCTCCGTGTAGTCCGACCCAAGCAGCAACGCCATCCTGCGGACACGGCCGAAGCATCCACAGCGTCTCGACACGACATGCACAACGCCCTCGCGCTATCAACAGGGAGATGCACGATCAGCGCTGTCCACGCGCGAACGGGAAGCGCCAACCGACCTGATCAGCGACTCGCGCCGCATTCCCAGCTCCTGCTCCACGTCGTCCATCCGGTACTCCTCCACGTGCCGCTTATTCGCGAACAAGCTGCGGTACACGTTGCGCGCCCCAAACAGCACCGCGTCGCTGTCGTCCGTCACCACGCCCTCCACGAGCCCCGCCATCTCCAGGAACGCGCACTGCGCCTCTGCCTCCATCGGCGCGATGATATACGGCAATCCGAACATCTGCAGCATCTCCTGGCACTCTGCGTACATCTCAGGCGTTGGCCGGTCCGCCAGACCCGCGCCCTTGCGCTGCTGCCCGCGCGCCGCAGTCACCTCCGCCGCCGCCTCCTCCAGCGCCCCGTCCAGCCCCTGCGGCAGCCCCTCCCACGGGTCGCCTGCCCCCTCGTCCGCAGCCGCGCCCGCTGCTGCTGGTGCCTCCTCCGCCTGCGCGCCGGGCTCCGCCTGGTGCTCCGGAGTGGCCGCGTCTGCGCCCGCGTCGCCGCCGCCTGCCGCCCACGCGAGCACCTGTTCGCGCACTTCGGGCGGCAGCTGTGCCAGCGCTTCGTCGTCGAGGCTGTGCGCGGCAGCACCGCCCGGCTCGCTCGGACCGGCGGCCGGCGCGGCGGGCGGCGCGGCGGCCGGCGTGTCCTCGGCAGCCGCGGCTGGGGCGCTCGCGTCCGGCACGCGTGCGCGCGGCGACAGGCTTGGTGCAGGTGAGGTGGTGTGTTGGGTTGGAGAGGGCTGTCGTGGGGGCGTCGGGTGGCCCAAGACGGGACGATCATCGCTCGATTTCTCCACGGTGTTACCGTCCAGCTGCTCGGCCTCGTGTCCTGGTCTTTCCTGCGCTCGATGTTCTTGCATTTCTATTTCATCGTCGTCAGAAGACACCCGTTTCGCTTCGCCCTCCCCGGCCGGTCCCGCGTCGTCCTGCCCCGCATCCTCCCACGCGAGGTCCTCGCTGCTCTCGCTCGACACCTCCATCGCCCCGCCGGACCCTCGCGCCGCCCTCGCCTCCCCCGCCTCGCCAGCGTCCACATCCTTCGCCCTCCCCTCGCCCTCCTGCCAGTCCCCGAGCTTCCGCCCGAGCGTGAAGCCACTCGTCCGGCTCCACAGCTTCTGCCGCTCGCTCGCACGCTGCCGCCAACCCTGCGCCTGCTCACGCGCACTCATAACCCCAGCAACCATATCCGATACCGCCGCTCCGCCCGCGCCCTGACCCTCGCCGTCCTTCCCTCCACCAAGCCCCCCTCCCACGCGATCCTCGCCGCCGGCGCCGCCGACGTCCTCCCACTCGAGCCCGTCGCCATCGCTGTCGCTCTTGGCGGTGGGGGTGTCTTTCGGAGCCACGTCAGGTCCTGCCGCGGCGCCCTCGCCCCCGATGGCCTGCTGCAAGAGCGCGTCCACATCGATGTCCTCGCCTTGAGCCTGCGGGGACAGCTCCGCCTCGTCGACCGGCCCCTCACCCGCCAGATCACCGCCCCCATCGTCGACGCCCGTTTTGCCCGGAACCGCGCCGTCCCCGCCTTCTCGCGCCTTCGGCGGCCGCGCCGGCGGCGGCGGCATGTCGCAGCCGTCCCCCGACACCCCCACGGGCCGCATGATGGCAGCGAGCAGTCCCCCCTTTTCCGCCACTTGCCGCAACTGCTCCGGAGACAACAGATCTTTCGGTCTGTCCGCGACGACCTCGTCCTGCACCTTCCCGCGCCGCGCTGGCCCCCACGGCGCCTTCTGCGCAGCCCCAGCCCCGCTCGGGCGCAGAACATACTGTTTGTCGACTTCCGACATGACCCTCTTGGCTCTCTCGCCCGTTTCCGGATCCACCTGCGTCATCTGCCCCTGCAGCTTGTCCAGGTTCCTCCGGATCTCCGTCGTCTTCAAGTACGCCATCACCTGCGCGCGGCTGAACTCCTCCGGCACCGCAGCCACTGACTGAAACACCTCCCTGTTGCGGACGTTCTGCCTCTCCCGCATGCGCTGCATCGCCTCGAGCTGCATCGACGGCGGCAGCGCCGACAGCGCCTCGAGGTCCAGCTCGCCGTCCGGCAGCTGCAGGTCGTCGTCGTCGCTCCCTGGCCGCTCGATTGCATCACCGACGATGTCGAGGTCGCTGCCGTTCTCATCGCTGCCGTTCGCCCCGCTGGGCTCCCCGCGCTCGCCCGCGGCCTTCCGCGCACGCCGAGCACGGATCTCCGCGAGCACCGCGCGCTCGCGCGCGCGCAGCGACCCGCCTTCGCGCCGCGCACGTCTCGTGCCGCCGCTGTCGTCGCCGCCGCTGTCGTCGCCGCTCGGCGCGTCCGCGGCCTCGCTCGCCCTGCGGCGCCGGCGCACGATCATATCGGTAGTCAGCGACAGGCTGGTGGCGAAGAGAGGTGCGAGACGAGGGCTGCAACAGCGAAAAGCCCGACTCCAAGGAGTCGCACGAAACAGCAGACATTTGTCGATGTTCGAGGCCTGCACGGTCATTCGGAGCCGCGAAGCACAACGACTCACCACTCCCGCTCCTGCTCGGCGAGCGCCGCGGCCAGCGCAGCGTCGTCGTCCGCGTCATTACTCCCCCCCGCCGTGTCGGTCTCTCGCGCCAAGTCCCCCGCGTCCACCCCGACGCCGTCCTCCGCCGCCCACTGCGCGGCGAGCTCGTTCGCGAGCCGCTCGTCCTCCTCCGCGATCCTCCTCGCCTCCTCGTCCTCCCCGTTCGCACCCGCACCCGCAGAGGCACCGCCGTCGTCCTCCTCCTGTTGCTCTTCGTGCGCAGCGCGCTCGGGGGCGCCTCCGCCGTCCCCAGCGCCGGCGTCCTCTTCGTCCGAGAGCTCGACGACCTGCTTGCGACGTCCGCGCCCGCGCCCGCGCCCGCGCCCGCGTCCCCGCCCTGTCCCGCGCCCGCCGCCGTCGCTGCCGGTCTTCGCGGCAGCCTTCTCCTTCGCGGCGGTCTCGCGCGCGTTGCGCACCTGCTCGAGCGCGTGCTTCTTCATCTTCGCGAGCAGGAGCTTCTCCGCGGCCTTCTTTAGCCTGCAACGAGGGATGGACCGCAACTCAAGGAAACATGACTCGCAGTGCACGCGCCGACCCAGACTGCCGCCCGCGCGGCCCGCGCCAGGTGCCGCACGCATCCGCCGTCGTGGGCAGGGACGCGCCTCTGCTGGTGCAGGTCCTGCTGTCGGCGTCGCGAGGCAACAGTGCGCTTCTTCAGGGCCGGCGTTCCGCCATCGAACACGAAGACCGGGCGAATCCTGTGGAACAGCAGCTTGCAGATACGCCGGAAGAAGCCTACCAGATGCGCGTTGCGGACCAGCTCCCCCCGCTCGTCGCGCATTGCTTTGATGAACTGCGGAGCGGACGTCCAGACGGGCACGAATGAGACTTCAAGAGACATGCGCGGTTGCGTGCTCTCCAGGGTAGCTGCCCGGAGAGCCCGAAAACAGCGCCTGCGGCCTCCTGGAGCGGCGCGTGCGTCGAGGATCCCGCTCGCCTGGATGAGCCAGATGCTTGCATCGACAGCGAGCTTCTTGTTTCCCAGTGCCTCGACGTTCACGCGCCGGCCCACGGGCTCCAGCAGGGTCCAGAGGCCGTGAACTCCCATCCCGCCGGCCGGGGGGCCGCTGGGGCCCCGTTACCCGCGCAAAACGGGACGTCCCGGCGCCCGCGGCACCTCTCCTCCCCGCGCACGACTGCGCCCTGCTCTGTGGCTGATTTGATTCGACGATCACTCCATACGAGAGGCTCTCTAGTGGTCTGACCCCAAGGGTGCGTGCGGCACAGTCTCACTGCGCCGCGGGGCTGTGTTTCCGGTATAAAGGAGCGCTCTGGACAGTCTGGTCCTGGGGGCGCTGTGCTGATTGGCAGCGCGTTCCGCGCACGCTGGCGCTTCCTCCACATCTCGAGTATCTCGAGCATCGTACGATCTTTGCGGCCGCACCATGGTCACGGCGGAGACGGCCCCTGTGGCACCGCAAGGCGTTGTGTGGGTCGTGGGCGATGAGCCAGGGACCGGGCGGTTGGTACAAGGTGCGACCAAAGCCCTCACGAGTTGCGCTCGTTGGTCGTTGGCGCCACGCCGCGGTCTGCGACGTCTGCGGTGGCGCAGCGGCAGTGAAGTGACGTCCCTCGCTCATTCTGCCGCCTTTCGATCAACCCTGTCCCCAACCTCGCAGCTCCACGGATGATTCTCGTGCCACAAGTCGCAAACATGACGACTCGCGCCCAGCAACGGTATTTCCCCCGCTGCAGAGCTCGTGGGCGGATCAGAACGTGCAAACGGTGGCAACGGAGCCACGACGTGGCACATATCGACAAGATACTACGATGCGGACGCGCGCGTCGTCGCCATGCCGGTCGACGAAGCCGTCTCGCGAGCCGAGCGCGAGCCTGACTCAGCCCCAGAGGCCCTGGTCCTCGTCTGGACCCCCCCGCCCGCACCGTCGGGCGGCGAGGCGCCCGTTCCGGCTGCGCCGTGCTCCGGCGCCTTGTCCGGGACGGCGCTCGAGTCCAGCAGCTTCGCAGAGGTTCGCCTGCTCGCGGTCGACGTCGCCGCGCCCGCCGAGAGACAAAGCGGCAGTCGCCGCGCGTCGCAGTCGTCGGGGAGCGAGCGTGGCGGGGAGAGCGCCGCAGGACACGAGCTGCGCGTGCCCGAGGACGCGCACGCGTGGAGCGTCGAGCACGGGGTCGAGGCGGTGGCGGTTTGTCTGTCTGACATGGGTGTTGACTCAGGTGCTGTCGACGGAGCGGGGGACCCGCAGGGTGTGCGGCGCGTACGCGAGGCGCTGCACGCGCACATGTGGCCCGGTCTGCGCATAAAGGGCCGCGACGGCGCAGGGGTCGGCGCGGCGCGTGCTGAGGCGGAGCCAGCGCCGGAGCTGACACAGGGGAGGGGGGGTGTTCCTGGACCTGACGGGGAGGACGCGTTCCAGGCGGCGCTCGACACACTCTTCAGGACCCGCGGTGCGCGCACGTGCTCGGAGTCGACGTTCCCAGCTCGCCGTGTCTGTCCACACAAGTCTGTCTCGTTTAACACCCCCCCCTCCCTCCTTTTCAACCGGTGGCGCCCCCTCCGACGACGTGCAGAGGCAGCAGGCGGCCTCTCGGATGAGGAACGGCGCATCGCGGCGGAGCGTGCGGTGCTGGGCGCGATGGCTGCGCTGGGGATGGGCAGCGACGAGGAGGAGGAGCAGGGGGCGTGGGAGGAGCTGCAGGGCGGGCCAGAGGCGCACGAGTGCGGGTGCTGCGACGACCGTCGCTGACCTGGCGTCCAGGAGCCGCTCGGCGGCGCCTTCGGCTGCCGCGCTCGTTTGCTGCACAGGCTCGTGCGGCATGTCGCTACGGCCGCGGAGATGCGATGCGATGCGGCCTCGAGCCGTAGAGCCGCGGGCTGCGCGCAGCCGAGCGCCGGGCGGGCTTGTGCGGCTGCATGGTCATGCGCCCTCCGCGTCGCTGGGCGAGAGCAGGGGTGCGCGGCCGTGGACTGTGCGGGGTACTTGATTACATCTCCTGGCGCGTATGGTCACCATAGAATCAGCAGGATTCATCCATGGCGGGTTATCGTAATGAACATGACATGATATGAACATGATATGATATGATATGATGTAAGGAATGCAGTCTGTCTTCTTTTGTGTCTTCAGCTCTCCTTCCGCTCGGCTGCGGGCTCCCCCTGCTTGTCCCAGGCCCAGCCGTTCCTCGGCCGGTTCGCGATGCGGGGTCGCGGCGGCGCGGCTTCCTCGCCCTGCTGCTGCTGCTGCTGCTGCTGGTCAGCGCGCAGTGCTGCAGTCTCCTGGCGGTGCTGGTCGGCCTGCATTTGCAGCGTCGCGGCCGCCTCCGGGACGCTGCGGTAGAACTCCTGCAACGCCGGGTTCCAGATGTAGTACCCTGACACGATCCCGAATCTGCGACGCGAAAAACGGAGCTGACTAGCAAGGTCTCGAAGTTGAGCGACGACGCGGCCCGTTCGATCGAATCAACCTGACTCAAGCATAGAACAGTCACGGACGCGCACGGGAGGCACGCGGTTGGCGGCGTCGCAGCACCATGCAGGCGGCGGGAGCCATCTTGGGACACAAGGTTCAGGTTCACGCACGCGATCGCGATGGCGGTGCTTGGAGATCTGATCACGCCGAGCGCCTTGATTGCCCACTCGGGCATCGGCGTGGGCCGATGGCTCCGTCCAAACATCGCCGCTCGACCCGTCGCACGCACCCACCCGCCCTGCGGACCCTTCCCGGCCCTGCGCGCCCACCCCTGACCACGGAACGACAGAATTCGGCCTCTCAGAACCCTCTTAGATATAGGCCTCAGAGCCAGGTGCACGAATCAAGTCTCGAAAACTGCCTTGGAGCGCTCCCGAGCGGCCCTGGTGTGGGCGGGGCCAGCCACCCACTCCCCGCCGCGCCCCCGCCACACCCCCGGGGCCCTCGGCGGCCGGCGCGCGGCACGTCTGCGTCGCCCCGGCCCCGCCTGCGCCACACCGCCGCCTCTGTGGCGGGAGCAGCCCTCGGATCGCGCAGACAGGAGGTCGTCGGCCGGGCGCTGGTTGTTGCCTGGCACGCAGCGGCTGGCGATTCCCGACGGATCCGACGGCCGTCACACGTGACGAAATTCACACTGATCGCGAGCCAGTCACGTTAAAAGGTCATCCGCGTACCGTTTCGGAGCCATGGCGCGCTGGGGTCACCTGTCGCCGGAGGTGAAGACCATGCATATTGCAGAGGTGCGGGCGCGGGTCAATCACGCACATCGGCGGCTTCTGGCGCGGTGCCGTGTCTTTCGTAGCCAGCTCCGTCGCAGGCATCGCGTAGCGTGCGTCGCTGCGCGGCCACGGGGCCGCTGCGGCCGAGACGTGCTGGCATGGCATCTGAGGGGGGGAAGATGCCCAGCACATGCGGCACGACGCCTTTCGAGGCACCATTGGTCTCTTTTTGGAATGCCATGATACGTATAAGCTACGTCGCGTGCGTTGTGTCGCGGGAACGTCGCGGCGGTGCGCGTGCGGGGCGGGCGAGTCACCGCTGGTGCTAATGAGCGGCGCTGTGCGCAGGACGTGAAGCTGGCGGCGGAGCTGGACAACGAGTTCGGGACGCTCGCGTTCGACATCGAGCAGCGGATGATCGTCCTGGACAAGTACCTCCGCATCCGCGTCGGAAAATGGCTCCAGAAGCTGTCGTCGGTCCTCACCCGCCGGGTCCACTGGAAGCGCCTCCGCAACGACTACGCGAGGTGCGCCGTCGCTCCCGCGCGCCGGCCGCAGCCGTCTCACATCAAGCTCGCTCGCTGCGCGAGCGGGGCCCCGTTTCACCGCGCCCTGCGCGGCACCGGCGCTGCTACCCTCGCGCACGCAGCATGCGACCTCTGAGCGGTTCCGCGACCTGCTGCCGTTGCAGGACGCTGATCGAGTGCCTCAAGAAAGGCCGCATGCAAGCGCCGTTCGACAAGTGCCCGCCGGAAGGTCCCCTGCCGGGGCTCGCCCCGTGGATGGTGCACGGTGCCAAAGTTGCCACGTCGTCCGGGCGGCACACCTCGAAGGACTTCCCGGGCGGCACGAACGCCATGGCAGTGCAGACCGGGTGCGTCCGGGCCCGCGCGCGCTCTGTCCGGCCCCGCGCACCCAGCGCAGGCACTCTCACACGCGCACTGTGCCGTCGTGGTTCGCTGCAGGCGTGCGGCGCGCAGGCTGTTCGGGGACGCCTCGGCCACGCGCGCGCTCGACCGGTACGACGGCCGGGAGCGCGGGACGAGCCCGTCGATGAGCCCCGAGCAACTGACGTACCCGAATCGCATCCAGCTGGCAGACACGAGCTCCGCCTTTTCCGGGGGCGACGGCGTGGGCGCCGCGAAGACGAAGCGCGAGCTCGAGGCGCAGCTTGGCGCGAGCAGGGAGCGGACGAACGAGCTGGAGTGGAAGCTGCTGCGTGCGGAGCGGGGCGCGCGTGACGCACACGTCAAGCTGGCAGGGTGCGCAGTTCGCGCGTGCCGCCGCGGAGCTCGCGCAGCTTGGTGCGTCGAGCGGAGGTTTGCGCTGACAGATGCGTTGCGTGCTCGCTGCAGGGCCGTCGGGGAGGCTGCGGCGCGGCGGGCGGTGCGTGAAGCGTCGTCGGACGACCCGTTGTGCCGCAACGAGATTGGGCGCCTAGTCGACAAGTACGAGCGGAAGCACGACGCGATGAAGGGCTCGCCGCTCGCCGTCAGGCTGTCCAAGGTGCGCGCGCCGCCCGCCGCCGGCCGCCGTGTTGCTCTCTCTGTTGCCAGCGTGTCTGACGTGCAACAGTTTCTACCTTGCGCTGCGCCGCCGCAGTTCCGCCCGCGATCGCTGTTCGACGTCGAGACGGCGGACATGAGGAACCAGCAGGACCACGAGGACTGGGAGAAGGCGATCCGCGAGTTCCGGCGTCAGACTGAGTATCTGCGTCAGACAATTGCGCAGATGGGGTAGGGGGGGTATTGCGCTCACCCGCGGGCTGTCTGAGGCGCCGAGGAGCGGCGGCGAGAAGGGGAGGCATCTCGTGCGCACGGCCCAGCTGCGCGACGTCGCTGCACCAGCACGGCGGCGCGGGACGTGCGCGAACTGCAGCTGACGATCTATCGCGCAGCCTGTGAACGAAATCGAGTTTTTGCGGGGCGGCAGCCTGGATCGTTACGTGCGGCCAAGCTGCACCTGCCAAAGGCTCCTCCGCGGCGCGCCTGACGTGTGGGGGGAGTTGCACTTCAGTCTGACACCCCGAGCGCCGCCGGGGCGCGCTGTAGGGCCGCGGTGTGCGCGGCGGCGCCCAGTCTTCGCAACCATGATGTCGTCACACGCGTGTCTGTGCGCGTCGCCCGTTGCGGCCCCCGTGCAGGGCCGCAGCACGTCCCGTCGTGCCGCTGGCAGCGTCGCCGCTCGCCGCGCGGGCGCCGTCACCGCCGTGCGCGCCCCCGGCCGCGCCGCCGTCCGCGCGTTCGGCGACGTGCGCGCGGCGCGCCTGGCGTCCCGGCCCCGCGTCGCTGCTGCTGCTGGTGCGCTCCCAGCTCCTTCGTTGCTGCAAGCGGCGCTACATCGCTTGGTCGTCCCCCGAGATGCATCACCAGCGCGCTCGCGACGTACTTCGGTGACGAAACATCTATGTTCGCTGATTTTCTCGTCACGTCTTGCCTTGATTCGCGCGAACGGCCGCTAACTCAGCTCACTGGATGACCCGCGCCCCTCTCGCCGCTCCTGCGCGTTTCCACCGCCCCTGTTGCCGTGATGCGCATACCTCACAACGAAACCTTCTCGGGGCAGCCGTTCCACACGCGGTCATCACGCATCCGCTGCAGCGGCCCATCCTAGCCCCACTCCGCACCACCCGCGCTCCCCGCCCGTTTCCGGCGCCGCGCCCCGCGATCCCCCTCCACCGGCGCATCCCCGCAACGCCCATAGCCGCCGCGCCCGCGCCTGCGTCCGCCCGCGGCACCGGCCCCGGCCCCGGCCCCGCGCGCCAGAGCCTCCCACGCCCGCCACAGCCAACGACCTCCCCTCCCGTCCTCCCCGCCACATCCCTCCGTCTGCGACCGCGCCACCCTCCCCATCACACCTCCCCCCACCCGTCCGCGCGCCCCCGCGCCCACACCGCGCAGGCAACGGCTCCCCGGCGGACGTCGAGAACGTGGTCATCATCGGCTCGGGCCCCGCGGGGTTCACCGCGGCCATCTACGCGGCCCGCGCGAACCTCAAGCCCTTCCTCTTCGAGGGCTACACCGCCGGCGGCGCCCCGGGCGGCCAGCTGATGTCCACCACGGAGGTGGAGAACTTCCCAGGGTTTCCCGAGGGCATCACCGGGCCGGAACTGATGGAGAACATGCGCAAGCAGGCGTACCGCTGGGGCACGGACCTCGTGGTCGAGGACGTGGCCGAGGTGGACTGCTCGCAGCGGCCGTTCGTGGTCAAGGGCGCGGACGAGACGGTCGTGAAGGCGCACTCCATCATCATCGCGACGGGCGCGGTGGCGAAGAAGCTGGGGATCCCGTCGGAGAACAAGTTCTGGTCGAACGGGATCTCGGCATGCGCGATCTGCGACGGCGCGTCGCCGCTGTTCCGCGGGAAGGAGGTGGCGGTGGTGGGCGGCGGCGACAGCGCGGCCGAGGAGGCAGTTTACATGACCAAGTACGCGTCGCACGTGCACCTGCTGGTGCGGGGCGACAAGATGCGCGCGAGCAAGGCCATGGTGGACCGCGCGCACGCCAACCCGAAGGTCACGGTGCACTACAACACCACCGTCGACGACGCGTACGGCGGGGAGCACATGGAGGGCCTCACGCTCAACGCCAACGGTGCGGACCCGTGCGGACGCGCAGCGAGGCAGGCGTGCCCGCTGCAGGCGCGCGCGGCCGCGGCACGCGGAGGCCGAAGCACAAATGAATTGACATTGATATATGTTCTTTGTTTCCTGCCAATCTGGCCTGTATCTATCGGCCGAGCGCGACACCAGTGCTCCACCAAGCGCCACGTATTGCTTGTTTCGACGTCTCAGCATGCTTGCGACAAAACCCCCCCCCCCTCCGCGACGTGGCGCCGTGCAGGTGAGAAGAAGGACCTGAAGGTGGCGGGGATGTTCTACGGCATCGGGCACACCCCCAACTCGAGCTTCATGAAGGGCCAGATCGAGACCGACGAGACGGGCTACGTCAAGGTGGACCACCGCGGCATGACGACCGTCGAGGGCATCTTTGCCGCCGGGGACCTGCACGACCACGAGTGGCGGCAGGCCGTCACCGCGGCCGGCGCCGGGTGCCGCGCCGCGCTCGCCGCGGAGCGCTGGCTCGTCGAGAACGACCTCGCCACGCAGTACAGCACCGTCGACCGCATGGCTGACTCAAACGTGAGTGACACTCCCCCCCGCCCATCCACAGCGCGCGCTCGACCCTCGCAGCCCTCGCTCCGCACCTCTCAGCCCGCTGCGATGCGCCACAGCGCAGTCGACCCACGCAGCGCGTTCGCTTCGTCGCGGGGTGTATTGCAGGACACCCCCCAGGCCAAGGAGGAGCCTGCGGCGGCCGAGGCCGCGAACGGCGGCGCCGAGGACGGCGAGCTCCCGGGCTTCAACCCCGACGGCCACAAGCACAGGGGCGGCGTCGCGCTGCGCAAGTTGTACCACGAGTCGGACCGCCTTCTGCTTGTGGTCTACACCAGCCCGACATGCGGCCCGTGCAAGTCGCTGAAGCCGATCCTGAACCGCGTCGCGGACGACTACCCCGAGGACATCGAGTACATCGAGATCGACATCGAGGCGGACCCGGAGATCGCGCAGGCCGGGGGGGTGAACGGGACGCCGACGGTGCAGCTGTTCAAGGACAAGGCGATGGTGCAGAGCCTGCCGGGCGTGAAGATGAAGGGCGAGTACAAGAAGATCATCGACGGCGTGCTCGCGGGCAAGGTGGCCGCGTGAAGAGCGGCCGCGGCGCCTGCGTTGTGATGCTTGTCGACGACGGCGACGCCGCTTCGCGCGGGCGGTCATGCGATAGAGCTGTCACGGACATGCGCGTATCAACAACTCTTTTGCGTTCGGGGCAGCGTCGTCTCGCGAACAGCAGACGTCAGGTGTTGCCCTGCAGTATGTTACCGACGCGCTCGGCCACCGACGTCGCACCAGCCGCCCTACGGTGCACGCCTACACGCCTCACACTCGCCCAGCGCGCGCGGACCCGTCATATTTCCGTCCAGTCACAGTCCCCTGGTAGAGCACACAGCCGCGCGGTCAAGGTCGCGGTCACTCGTCCTGCACGAGCGCGACCAGGATGTCGCCCATCTCCTCGCACCCGACCTGCGTGCACCCCTCCGACATGAGGTCGCCCGTCCGGTACCCCTTGTCCAGCGCGTCCGAAACGGCCTTCTCCAGCTTCGACGCGACGCTCTCCAGGCCCAGGGAGTACCGGCACATCATCGCCGCGGACAGCACCTGCGCCATCGGGTTCGCCTTGTCCTGCCCCGCGATGTCCGGCGCGGACCCGTGCACGGGCTCGTACACGCCCGGCAGCGAGCCGTCGCCCACCGACGCGGATGGAAGCATCCCGAGCGACCCCGTGAGCATCGACGCCTCGTCCGAGAGAATGTCCCCGAAGATGTTGCCCGTCACGATCGTGTCGAACTGCTTCGGGTTCCTGCGACAACGCACCGCGCACCCAACGCACCCTCTGAGCCCGCGCAAGCAGCCTCCGCGAAGCAACGCAGCGCGAAGCAACGCAGCGCGCGGCCGCGCACCTGATCATCTGCATCGCCGCGTTGTCGATGTACATGTGCGTCAGCTCCACGTCAGGGTACTCGGACTCCCCCAGCTCCGTCACGACGTCCTTCCACAGCTGAGACACCTCCAGGACGTTGGCCTTCTCGACGCTGCACAGCTTCCCGCGCCGCTTCCGCGCCGTCTCGAAGCCCACGCGCGCGATCCGCGCGATCTCGTCCTCGGTGTAGATCTCGGTGTTGACCCCCACGCGCCTCCCGTCGGGCCCCGTCGAGATCCCGCGGGGCTCGCCGAAGTAGATGCCGCCCGTGAGCTCGCGCACGATCATGATGTCGACGCCCGAGACGACCTCCTTCTTCAGCGTGGAGGCGTCCGCGAGCTGCGGGAGCACCACCGCCGGCCGCAGGTTGGCAAACGCCTCCAGGCCCTTGCGGAGGCCGAGGAGGCCGCGCTCGGGGCGCTCGGCGTTCGGGAGGACGTCCCACTTGTACCCGCCGATCGCTGCGAGGCGGGGACGGGGTCGGGGGTGTTTTAGATGGTAGAACCGGCAATATTTAAATGTTGGGAGTTTGGTGAGTTGTTTTGCGCGTGTGGGAAGTCAGGGTGCGGGCGCGGACCAGCGAGGAGGACGGCGTCGCAGTTCTTGCACTTCTCCATCGTCTCGTCGGGCAGCGGGGTGCCGGCGGCGTCGATGGCGGCGCCGCCAATGAGCGCAGTCTGCGTGTCGAACGTAACGCCCTCAGTGGCGCCCGCGGCCTTCAGGACGCGCATCGCCGCGTCCATGATCTCGGGGCCGATGCCGTCGCCCGGGAGGAGGGTGATCTTCGGGTTGCCCGCCGCGGCGGCGACCGCGCGCGCGTGGCGCGCACGCACGCCAATGGCGTGGCGCGGGGCCGCGTGGCGCACTGCACGCGCGGAGTCAAACAGCGCAGCGCACTGAGATTCAACGGCGCCGGGATTGCGACTGTGCGACCGGCTGATTCAGCGGGAGCTGCGTCCCCAGGAGCCGGGGCCTTGCAAAAGGAGAATCGAGCTGCTGTGGTTCCCGTAATTCGCCAATCAGCGCGATGCGCTGCGGAAGAGATGCTCGTACTCTTCAACATGCTGGAAGAATACAGCCAGGCTGTCCCGACCGGACAGGTCGCGGGATGGCCGGCTGATAAAGTGGCGATAGAAACCCGCCGTGGACGCGAGGGTGTAGATTCACGGCGATGTGCTTTGCAATCAATGCAGTCTACAGGCGCAATGGATTGCATCACGATCGGTGTCGCGGCGCCTCGGCCACATGCCCGCCGATGGCAGCGCCATCATGAGAAGGAGTGCTGGAGCGCCGCACCTGAGCCAACCTGGAATCGCATAGCTCCTTCGTCCGGCGCCCCCGCCTCGAGAATAATGCGTGCCGTCGCGCCGGCCCGCACATGGCGCGGCAGAGCCGCCACGGCTGCCACGGAGGGGGGTAGCAGCCGTCGCAGCGAGGCAGACTGGAGCCTCGCGCCGCTCCCCAGTCCCCCACAGCCTCTCTCGCTCCCATGGGCGGCGCCGCGCGCTCGGCCACGGCAGCTCGGGCAAGTCGCGGTCGGAAAATCGAGGTCACAAAAAGGGAACCGCGAAGAAAGGAGCGCGAAGACACCGCGGGGAATTCTTTCGCTGCTTGCTGTCCACGCTCCGTCGCGGCTCACGGGTTTCCCGTCGCCAACACCTGGCCTCTTACGGAGGGAACAGCCCAGAGTCGCCCCGCAGCGAGGCAGCCCGCTAGGGAGCGGCCCAGCGCGTCTGTTGCCTCGTGCGCTGTGGCCTTGCAGCAGCGCCGAGCGCCGTGGGCAGGGGGCACTCAGCCCCTTCCCCGGGCACTCTGTGTGTTAAGGAGTACGGAAGCAGCCAGCCGGGCCGTTATACCAGCGTCTTCGCCCTCGTGGGCCCCAAGCGGATGCCTGTGTGTCGCTAGCAGACGCCAAGCGAAACGTGGCAGGAGCGCGCGCCGGTGCCATGAAAGTCAAGGTCATCAATCGCAGCGAGGAGCAGTTCACGAGGGCGCGCAGTCAGGATGTGCGCAAGGTGCGTCCACGCCGCCGCCCTGCGCGTCTTGCGCACCACCGCCACTGCACGCGACGCCCTGAGCTGCGCGTTCCGCGCCATCCAACAACCCTCGGCACCCAACGTTCCCTCCAGCCCCCACAGCGTCCCTCGACGCGCGGAACGCCGCCCGCCCCGTCCTGCGAGCCTCCGTCGCGGCTTGAACACCCCCCTCCACCATCAACACGCCCCGCAGGTCCACAAGAACCTGGACCCCTCCCTGCACCCCATGGAGCAGGCGCACGAGTACGTCCGCGCGGTGAACGCCGCCAAGCTCGACCGCGTCTTCGCGAAGCCCTTCATCGCCGCGCTCCCGCACGACGACGGCGTCACGTCACTCGCCAAGAACCCAAAGCGCCTCAACTCCATCCTCTCGGGCTCCGCGGACGGCCAGGTCCGTCTCTGGGACGTCGCGAACCGCCGCTGCCTCCGAATCCTCAAGGTACTGCACTCCCAAAAAAGATCCACACCGTTCGCGCCCCTGAGACTCCGCCCCGCCCCCGGATCGCGCGGCACGCCACCCGCCACCTCTCTGCCCCGCTCCCGTCGCCCGCAGGGCCACTCCGCGGCCGTGCGGGGCATCGCGGTGACGCAGGACGGCCACAGCGTGGTGTCGTGTAGCGACGACAGCACGGCGCGGCTGTGGAAGGTCCCCGCCGCGGCGTTCGACCCGGGCCCCGTCGTGGAGGAGGTTCCCGCGGTGATGGAGTTCCAGGGCAAGGGCGCCTTCCGCAGCATCGACCATCATTGGCAGAAGGACAGCTTCGTAACGGCGGGTTCTGCCGTCGAGGTGTGGGACCACGCGCGGTCGGAGCCGCTCCGGACGATCCAGTGGGGCGCGGACTCGGTGACGGCGGTGCGGTTCAACCCCGCGGAGCCGGACCTCCTCGCGTCGTGCGGCGCGGACCGCTCGGTGGCGCTGTACGACCTGCGCACGGGCACTGCGGTGCGGAAGCTCATCATGCAGACGCGGAGCAACGCGCTGGCGTGGAACCCCGTCGAGGCTTTCAACTTCACGGTCGCGAACGAGGACTGCTGCCTGTATTCGTACGACATGCGGAAGCTGTCGTCCGCGAAATGCGTGCACAAGGACTTCGTTTCTGCGGTGATGGACGTGGACTTCAGCCCGACCGGGCGGGAGTTCGTCGCGGGCGGGTACGACCGGTCGGTGCGGATCTTCCCGTACAACGCGGGGCACAGCCGGGAGGTGTACCACACGCGCCGCATGCAGCGTGTGTTTGCGGTGCGGTTTTCGATGGACGGCGCGTACGTGTTCACGGGGTCGGACGACATGAACCTGCGGATCTGGAAGGCCGAGGCGTCGGAGCAGCTCGGGACGCTCCTGCCGCGCGAGAAGCACCGCCACGCGTATAACAAGAGCTTGATTGAGAAACACAAGCACTTGCCCGAGGTGAAGAGGGTGGTGCGGCACCGGCACCTGCCCGCGGGGATCTACAAGACGGCGCGGACGCGGAGGGAGATGGAGGAGGCGGAGCGCCGGCGGACGGCGCGCGTGGTCGCGCACAGCGCGCCTGGGAGCGTGAAGTTCAAGGCCACTCGGAAAAAGAAGATTGTGCAGGAACTCGAGTGAGGGTGACTGGTTGGTGGGAAGCCTCGTGCCGGGTGCGGCTGGTCCCGGGCGAGGCGCGCACGTGTGACGCAGGGCCACGGCGCTCGCACGCGTCGCCTCGCTCGAAGTCTCAAGAACGGCTGCAACATGATCCTATCATCATATCATCAAGTGTTTGTCTTTGGTCTCTGAACCCGTCGCGCCTGGCGGAGACGCCGGCGCCGCGCGGCCGCGGCCTGCGGCTGCACCGGGGGCCTGCGCCCCGGGCGAGGCAGCGCGACGTGCGCCCCGGGGGTGGCAAAACCGCGGCATGACGTGGCACGTACCGACTGCTGCTGAGCGATCCGTGCAGCGGCTCGTTGCCGGGCGTCGCGGGCCTGCGCGCCGCAATGAATCGCATCGAACACGTCGTCTCCGGCGCGTTGTCCCTCTGGTCAACGTATCTCGCCTCCCAGAGCCCCGCACGCGGGCGTGGGACCAACCTCCACGTTGGTCCTCGGGCCGGCGCCACCGAGGGCGGCCTCCGCTCGGAGGGCCCGGACGGTACAATGGAGGGCTACGCACAAGCCAACAGGCGGCGATCGAGAGGTGCGTGGCCCACGGAGACGCCGCGGCGGGGCTTTGAGGAAGCCAGGCATGCATCTCGGAGCCGCGCCCGGCACACGTCGTTTCCGCGGCCGTTGTCGCCGCCAGACGCATGGTCGAGTGCTGTGCGACGAGGGCGGTCGCGCGGCGGATGTCGTTGCGGAGGGCGGAGCGAGAGCGCCCGGAGGTCCCTGGTCGATCAACAAGCAGGGCAGCCAGGCCCGGCCGCGTGCGTCCGTGCCTGCCCCGCCTCGCCGCCTGACCCGCGCGCCCGCATTGGAATGGACTTGCAGCGGATGCAGGCCGCCTGACCGCAGGCAGCCCGGCCTCGAAGCGGAGCGGAAACGTCTCCCCAGACTGGCCCTACGCTGGTGCGCTGCCCGGCCTCGCCCGCCGTCCTGCGCGCCTCGCGCGAGCTTTTCGCTGATCTATCGACTAGCAGTACCCCGCTCCGGGGGAAACTCGGGCAGGAGACCCACAGCGGCGGCCTGCAGAGGCTCGGGTGCCCGCCAGGTGGCAGTGGTTGCGCAGCCGAGCACACGTCATCCGGCCCCGGGGCCCTGCGCGCGAGAACACTGCACGCCATTTGTTTGCACCGCATCCATTCCACGCTCCCGCGCAGTCGCGAGCCTTGCATCCCCTTCCGCGCGACGCGGCGCCCCGCGTGCACAACGCCACGCGCCCTCCCTCTCTCGCGGGGGCCCAGCACTCCGCGTCCGGGCCCGCACGCCTCACGCGGCCCCGCCTCCGCCGCCCGCACCGCAGGCCGGTCGCCAGAGAAGGGGTTTCTCTTCAATTCCTTCGGCCCAGGGGCGTCCTCGGCGCTGACGCCGTCGCGGCTCACGCCGTACGAGGACCGCGCGCCCCGCCAGCGACAGATGCAGACGCTGCGCAAGTACGGCGGCGAGAAGGCTGCGCGGCTCCTGGGCGACACCGACGACGAGGACCTGGGCGGCACGCGCAGCACGCCGCCCACGCCACTCCCGCCCAACGCGTCGCCCGCGGTCCGGAAGGCCGCGACGCCGCTGCGCGACCCCGTCTCGTACGACCGCGGCGCTCCGTCGGACGTCTTGCGGGACGGCACCGCCAGCATCACGACCCCGGGGGGGTCACCCATCCACCTCGAGCTTTCGCGGTCGTCGCCGCCGCCGGCGTCGCCCGGCGCGTCGGTCGCCGAGTCGCCCTCCGTCAGCGCCGTCAGCCCGCAGCAGCCCAACGGGCAGGGCGCCCCCGCGGCGGAGCTGAGTCCCCCCCCCGACGAGGACACCTCCTTCCAAAGACCCCCCCTGCGCGCGGGGTCCTCCTGGAAGACCGGGTGGGTCGGGGAGCCCGGCGCGGGGTACTCCGCGTACAGCAACCCCCTGTCGGCCGACCCCGAGCCGGAGCCGCCGGCGGCGTCCAGGCAGCTGGACTTTGCAGCCACGGAGGCTGCGGGGGTGAGGGACGCGGCCGCCTCGATCGAGGAGGGCGCGCGGCTGGTGGACCGGGCGGCGGGGTCCGGGAAGGTCACGGATCTGATCGAGGAGAAGGAGGCCGCGGACGTGGGGATCCAGACGTCGGAGTCCCTCAACAAGAGGTGCGCGTGGTGTTGCCACACTGTGGTGGCTGACGCGCGAGGGGGCGCTCCGCCTGCTCGCTCGCGTGTTTGTCTGTTTTTTTCCGCGTGACTCCATGCGTGCACGCGTCCCGCGGGGGGGCGGTTGCGGCACGTACGACAGTTGCCGTGCGCTGCCCGCTCGTGCGCAGGTTCCTCGTGCCGCCGCGCCAGGAGAGCCTCGTTCGTCTCAAGACCTCGGCGTCCTCCGTGGTGGACCCCTCCCGGCAGTCCTCGAACGCCGAGCTCATGTTCACCAGCGAGGGCGTCGTGCCCATGCACAAAAACAAAGTGTACGAGGAGAGCGGGGTCGGCACCGAGGACCTCGCGATCGATCCCGCCCGCGCGACGCCGGTCCCGCCCATCGCGGAGGAGACCCCGCAGGACACGGCCCCCGCCGACGCGGAGGAGGAGTCCCTGGAACACACCCCCGCCGCTGGCGCGCCGGTTCCGGGAGCGCCGGGCCTGGGCGACCGCATCGTGGCGTCGATCGCGCGGCAGGCGTCGCCGCCGGAGTCGCAGCCGGAGACCCCGCGGCTCGGGGCGCGCGACGGCGCCGGTGCGTTTGGGTCCGCGGTCGTGGAGCCCGTCGTCGCGCCGGAGAAGACTACGTCCGGCGCGTCGCACACGACGACGGAGAACCTCGAGGACGTCTTCGTGAAGGCGGCGCCGCGCGGGGACAGCCCGCTGCGCACGCTGATGCTCATCCAGCTGGTCGTGCTGGTGGCCATGGCAGGGCTGTGGGCGCTGACGCGGATTCCGGGGCCGCACGTTCCGATCGCGGCGGCCGCGTGCGCGAAGTCCACGTGGTGCACGGGCGCCGCGGAGTGGGCGTCGCGGACGCAGCGGACGCTGCTGTCCGGCCCGGCGGTCCCGCTGACGGTGGACGGCACAGGGAGGGCCACGGCGGTGCTCGGGTCGGTCCGGCACAGCCAGACGCGCGCGGCCGCGGAGAAGGCGGCGAAGGAGGAGGCGGCCGCGAAGGCCGCGGCGGAGAGGGCGGCGCAGGCGGAGCGCGAGGCTGCCGAGAAGGCCGCCGCGCTCAAGGCAGAGGCGGACCGCAAGGCCGCGGCGGCGAAGAAGGCGAAGGAGGAGGCGGCGGCGAAGAAGAAGGCCGCCGCCGAAAAAGCGGCCGCCGAGAAGGCTGCCGCGGAGAAGGCTGCTGCGGAGAAGGCTGCTGCCGAGCGCAGAGCAGCGGAGGAGGAAGCGGCGCGGAAGTCCGCCGCGGAGAAGAAGAGGGCCGCTGCGGAGAAGAAGAAGGCCGCCGCCGAGAGGGCCGCCGCCGACAAAGCTGCGGCGGAGAAGAAGGAGGCAGAGGAGCGCGCGGCAGCCGCTGCGAGGAAGGCCGCGGCGGAGAAGGCGGCAGCGGAGCAGCGCGCGGCGGAGGAGCGCGCCGCGAAGGCCGCCGCGGAGGCCGCTGCCGCGGAGGCCGCTGCTTTGAAGGCGGTGCAGGAGCCGAAGGCGCCGCTCCGGGAGCGCGTGCTGCAGGGCGTGCGCGCGACGCTGGCGTTCGCGGTGTTCTGCTTGCGGCTCGCGGTGACCGCGGTGGTCGCGTCCGGCGTCCTGGCCGCGGCGGCGTCGCTGGCGCTGCACACGGGCGCGGCCCCGAAGCCGCTGGTCGACGCCGTGGCGCGCCGCGACCCCGTGCTGGTGGCGTTCCTCCGCGACGCGCCGCGCAAGGTGTGGTCGCGCGGCGCGGGCGCGGTGGCGGCCCTGCAAGCCCGCGCGGCGACGCCGGCGGGCAAGGGCAAGGCGGGCGCGTCGTCGTCGCGGCGGCGCTCGAGCGTGCGCGCAACGCCGAAGCCGACACGCTCGCGCGCGAGCACCGCGCGCACGCTCGCGGAGGTGGACTTCGCGGGGTATGACAGCGCGGAGGACTCGGACTGGCACCCGGGGGCGGAGGGCTTCGACGACGACGTCAGCGACGGCGAGCTGTCTGCGTACGTCGACGAGGACGACGCAGACGAGCTCGCGGAGCTCAGCGGCGCGGAGGACGGCGACGCGGGCGACGACAGCGGGGGGGAGTACTGGGCGCCCATGGAGGAGGCGGGCTTCGGCGACGGCGCGGGCGCGGCGGAGCTGGCGCGGCGCGCGCTGGACCGGAAGAAGTCGCGGCTGCTGGTGTGGACGGAGCTGCGGAACAACCGCGTGCTCAGCCGCACGCAGACGGCGCGCGGGATGCCGCAGATGATGAATTACTACTGGTTGCGGGGCCGCACGGTCAACTACCTGCTGCGGGGGGAGTCGCTGGCCAAGGGGCGGGCGAGCGAGGTGCCGGCTGCGGGCGTGCTGAGCCCGAAGACGGGCGGCAGGCGGGGGCGCATGAGCGTGTTGTGATGCCGTTGCGTGTCGAGTGCGGGCGAGGCAGGGCCGGGCGCGGGTGGTTCAGCTGCGCTGCGGGGGCGTCGTGCGGCGCTGGCGTGGCCAAGCTGCGGCCACCGCGACGGCCCCGACATAGGGTTGGATACTTTGCCAGTGCAGGTCGCGTCGCAGTCGCGACAATTCCGCGACGCGCCGGAATTCATGGGGCGAATTCCGCGCCGAGAAGAACCCTCGTCTGTGAGCGCCGTGCCGGGGTGATCGCGCCTTCCGTCGCACCCGGTGGTCGGTACTGAGAGAAAGCATGCCACGCGGGCCTCCCTCCAGGCGTAATGGACGGGAAATGCGACCGCGATGGGCGTGATGTCGTCATTCTCCAACCGCGGCTGCATTGAACGTCCCTCCCCATCGACCCTGCGCGCTTGTCGGACCAGGGGGACGTCCAGCGCAGCAGGGTCCGGCCCGGCTTCCATGGGGACGGTGGCAGGGCACGATCCGGCAGGTTGCGTTATAGGAGTCTCGTAGGTGAAGATGCGCTGCTTGGGAGCCCCGCGGGCCGCTTCCACGACGGCGGCAACGGGGCCGAAATGCTCGATGGCTCGGCCTGCGCGGCCTGCGCGGATGACGGCCGCCGCGGCAGAGGGGAATGGGAAGCACCGAACTCCTCGGCACTCGAGCCCGCGGCCGAGCCAGCGGAACGTGCGACGGGTCAAGCTCGACGCGCACCACCGCTCCAAGGCCTTCGCGATGACCGTGGAGCAGCTCACGGACGGTCTCGTGGGTGATGAGCTCGACGTGGAGATTCTTCAAGAATTCAGGAGGCCGCGTGACGCGGACGGTAGCATCGAGGACGTGCTGTCGTCGCTCAACGACGTAGAGGCGGCACTGGATGAGCTTGCGTCCCTGGACCGCCAGGACGGCGCCGGCCCCGCCACGGCCGACCGGGACGGCATCGAGCGGCAGGCGCGCGAGCTCCTGGAGCGCGCCCTGGCCTCGGAATCCGCGCTGGACTACGAGGCCCGGCTTCGCAGGGAGGAGGACAGCGGAGGAGCGCAGCCACGGGTCACCTCGCGCCGCACCGTCGTGCGCAGGACCGCGAGGAGCCCACGACGCGCGCCCGAGGCGTCCGCCACGGCGCACATTGCGCCGGAGAACGTCAACCTGCGGGTGACTGGCCGGCCGAGCTCGTCGCGCCTCTCTCAGAGCGCCCGCCGCGCGGCATCCGCGCGCTCCTCGCGGACCGCCGCCTGGGGCTCGCGCAACGTGTCCGCCCTCGCACCCGAGCGCACCCACACGCGCCGCCCCGCGTCCACCGAGGGCGCCTCCGACGGCATGAAGGTGCGGCGCCCGCCCAGCCGACACCGCCCCGCGCGGCGCCCGCGCGCCCTCCCCCCCCGCCCGCCCCCGCCGCGCCCGTTCCGCCCCGCCACCGCCCGCGCCCGGCCCGATCCCGCCCATCGCGCGCCCCCCGCGCAGCACGGCGCGCCCAACAGCTCCCTCCCCTCCCCACCACTCCTGGCCTCACCCGCGCGATCGGGCGCCGCCACCGCGCTCGGGCCCCGCGCCGCCCCCCACATTACCTCGCTCCCGCCCCGATCGCCCCGCCCCTCACGGCCCCCGCCCGCCCCCCCCCCGCACCGCGCAGATATTCCTCCGGAACATTGGCAAGCACAAGTTGCTCACGGTGAGCGAGGAGCGGGTGCTGGCGGCGCAGGTGCAGGACCTGCTGGCGGTCGAGAAGGTGGAGGAGAAGCTGCGGGAGGAGCTCGGCAGGTGCGCGCGCGCCCCACCGGGCCGCCCCGGCCCCCCCGGTGACCCGCTGACAGGGCGCCGGTCTCGGCCGGGGCCCCGCACGCCCGCGCCGCGCGATCGCCCGTCCGCCCCCCGCGTTGCGCGCGTCTGCGCGCGCCCTCCCGGGCTCCGCGGCCCGCCTCGCACGTGCGCGCGCGCACGGCGCCTGGTCTGACGGGGCTGCTGGTGTGCGCGCTGTGGTTGCAGGGAGCCTTCGTCGGCGGAGTGGGCGGAGGGGTGCGGGATGGCGGACGGCCCGGCGTTCCGGGAGCGGCTGAAGGTCGGCCGGGACGCGAAGCAGAAGATGATCGAGTGCAACCTGCGCCTCGTCGTGTCGATCGCGAAGAAGTACACCAACCGCGGCCTCGAGCTGCAGGACCTGATTTCCGAGGGCATCCTCGGGCTCGTGCGCGGCGTGGAGAAGTTCGACCACACGCGCGGGTTCAAGTTCTCGACGTACGCGCACTGGTGGATCCGGCAGGCGATCACGCGCGCCATCTCGGACCAGGCGCGCGTCGTGCGGCTGCCCGTGCACCTGTACGAGCAGCTGTCCAAGGTGAAGAAGGCCGAGCGGGAGCTCGCGAACGAGCTCGACCGCGACCCGACGCCCGCGGAGATCGAGGCGCGGTGCGGCGTCCCGGCGAGGAAGCAGGACCTCGTCAAGCGCGCGCACCGGCAGCCGCTGTCGATGGACGCGCCGCTGCGCGCGACGCCCGGGGACGACGAGTCGCGGACGCTGGAGGACGTGTTCGAGGACGACAGCGAGGTCACGCCGGAGCAGGCGGCGGTGAGCGCGCAGCTGCGGCACCACATGGACGAGGTGCTGTCGACGCTGAGCGAGCGGGAGAGCGGGGTGCTGCGGCTGCGGTACGGCCTCGAGGACGGCCAGGAGCGCACGCTCGAGGAGATCGGGCGGCACTTCGACGTCACGCGCGAGCGCATCCGGCAGATTGAGCAGAAGGCGCTGCGGAAATTGCGCTCGCCTGCGCGGTCGGGGGTGCTGCACGAGTACGGGAGCGAGGGCGAGATGACGCAGGTGCGCGCGTCGTCGTCGGTGCAGCGCGGCGGGTACTAGGCGGCCCGCGCGCAGCCGACGGTCTGTGAGCCACCACCACGACAAATAGACTCCGCCCACTGCTTTTTTACGAATCGCTCGCGGCCCAGCCGGCCCGCTTTCTGGTGCGGTGTCCGTGCGGCACCGTCGTGCGAGTGCGCCTGCGCCACCGCCGCTCCTTCCGCCGGCGCCGGCGAAGCCCGCGCGCCCTCGCCGTCGCGGGTGACGTCTCTGGTGGGCGACGCGCCTCCACCGACGGCGTGGGTTGCGCGAGGGGATGCGGGCGGCCCGGGGCGCGGCGCGGTGTCAGAGCGCGCGCTCCTGGACGCGCCGTGGACGCAGGCAGGACGGCCGCGATGGTCAGCAAGCCGTGAGGTGATCACTGGTGCCTCGTCCGGGCCGCCCGTGGCGTCGGCGGTGCTGCCGCGCTGGCCGGCGTCGGCGATGAGGCTGCGCTCGCGCGGCAAGGGCCGGCGCATGGCCGGCCTCGTTCTCGGCGTCGTCCGTTGCCCTGCCCGACCAGCTGGGTCGACTCGAGCCGAGTCGGCAGGCCGGTCCGCCGCCCGTGGCGCTGGGTGGTGTTTGGCGCGCCCGGGGGCGTGGCTGAGTTATTCTCGCGTCGCCTGGCAGTCTTGGCACTCGCCAAACGTGGCAGACAGTCGGCGCAGCTGGCAGCCACCCACCGGGAGCCTGCTTCGCCCGGACGCGAGCGAGCGGCAGAGGTGTGCGCGCACTCGCGCCTCCCGCGCAAGAACCATTCACGCGTGTCCATTCCAATTGTCTTGTAGTGAGGGATTCGCACTGCCCGCGACGCTCGCGCGGCTTGACCTCAACTGATGACGGTTCGCCGCGCGTGACGCCGAGCGCCCTCCCGCCGCCCTGCAGGTCGTCTCTCTCTGTATCCCCCTGGGTACCTGTGCATCGCGCGCAGGGGCAGGTCGTCCCCGCAGGTCGAGGGCGACCTCCCCAGGTACCCTCGTCCCTAGCCGCTCGCTGCAGCAACAGCGACAGTCAGAGCGCAGAACATGAGCATCATTAAGAAGATCAAGTCGGCGCTGGCCACGCGGAGGGGCGAGGCCGCCGCAGGTACGAGCTCACCCACCCGCACCCCTTGCCTGCTGCATGGCCCAC
The DNA here is from genome assembly GCA_916048055.1 of Pedinophyceae sp. YPF-701. NCBI lineage: Eukaryota > Viridiplantae > Chlorophyta > Pedinophyceae > Pedinophyceae sp. YPF-701. Next base: position 800,921 of record CAJZHL010000012.1, on the reverse strand, counting down.
CTGCGCGCAAACACGGAGCGAGAAGTGGCGCGGCCAGCGCGAGCTCGCCAACAGTGCTCCCGCCTCCGCTCCGTCGCCGCGAACGCACCAATTCGCCGCGCCTGCGGGCCGGCAGCCGCGCTCTCGTAATGGGGCCCGATGCGCGCTGCCGCCGATGCCGGCACGCGGGCCCGAGTTCGCGGCACCCCGGGCGACGAGAGATCTTTCATCCCGCGTCCTGCCGATCGCCTCGCGCACGAACCGCGCGCCCCCCGTCGATACGCCACCCCGCAGGGAGAGCCAGCCCAGCACCGCAGCTCAGCGGAAATGAGCAGGAGGCGAGCTCCGCCAGCGACAACGTCGACCGGCACGGAAAGGTCCGTCCAGCCCCGCGCCCGAGCCAGCGTTTCGTGCCGCGCACGCCGCGTCCCGCCCCAGCAGTTGAACACGCCCTGCGCCCGTTTCTCTCCGCAGCTGGACAAGCTGACGAGCCTGAAGAAGATCGGCCTGTCCGACCGGCCGGACGTGCCCGTCGGGGAGATGATCGTCATGCCCAAGGACGCCGAGGCCAAGCGCGACGCCTCCCGCGCGCAGTGGTGGGTCGTGGGCCACGCCTGCCCCGCCGCACTGCGTCGCAGCGAGTGGTGCGTGAATCAGTTCGAGCCCGTCAAGCAGCTCGGCAAGGGCGCCAAGTCCCGCGTCTGGGAGGCCCGCGAGACCGCTTCGGGCCTCACCCTGGTCCTCAAGGTGCGCCCCGCTGCGGGCTATCAGTTGGGGCACGAAAACGCGCGCCCCGCCCGCTGGGCCCGCGGACCGACGCGCCCGGCCCGCGCCCCCGCGTCGCAGGCGTACGACCTCCGGAAGATGCACGGCGGCGAGATCGCGCAGCTGGAGCGCGAGGCGACGATTCACTGCAACCTGCCCCCGCACCGGAGCGTGGTGAGCCTGTTCGCGGCGTTCCAGGACTCGGTCGCGTGCTACTTCTTGATGGAGAAGGGCGGGAAGGACCTGTACCAGACCATGTCGAAGCGCGTCACGTCGTCGGAGGAGTGGCTCGTGCGCACAGTGGTGCACCCGATCCTCGAGGGCCTCGCGCACTGCCACGCGCACGCGGTGATGCACCGCGACATCAAGCCGGAGAACTTCCTCTTCGGCGTCGACGGCCGCCTGCGCGTCGCGGACTTCGGGTTCGCGATCGACGTGTCGAAGTACCGCCCGACGACGCGCCTGGGGACGCTCGAGTTCATGGCGCCCGAGGTGGTCACGTCGGGGCGGCAGCGCGACGGCAGCACGCTCCCGCGCGACAAGCGCAAGCCGTACGACTTCGGCGCGGACGTGTGGTCGGTGGGCATCATCGTGTACGAGCTGCTCGTCGGGCAGACGCCGTTCGCGCGGATGACGCTCGCGGACACGACGCAGGCGATCGAGACGTCGCACGTGTCGTACCCGCCGTTCCTGTCGACCCACGCGAAGAGCTTCCTGCGCGCGTGCCTGGCGCGCAACCCGAAGGAGCGCGCGACGATGGCCGAGCTCATGCAGCACCCGTGGGTCGTCGCCGCGGTGGGGTCGCCGACGGCCACGCGCCGCGTGAGCCGCAACGTCGAGGCGGTCATGTCGTCGGGCGCCTACGCCGCCGAGTGCACCAAGGACGTGGACGGCATCGTTGCCAGGCAAGGCAGCTGGGCGTCCGGTCCCGCGACCGGCTCGCGGAGCCTGTACGCCGGCGGCGGCCTGCCGTCCGTCGCGAGCGACCGCCGCTGCACCGCGGAGGCGACGCCGGCGCCGGCGCTCGACAGCGCGGGCTCGGGCTGCCAGGGCACGCTGTCGCGCCTCGGCCGCCAGGCCGGCGTCCAGCAGTCGAGCCCCGCGCCGTGCCTGCACCCCGTCGCCTCGATGGGCGGCATCGCGAACGCCTCGTCCGGCAGGACACTCCTGCACCAGACGCTGACGCCCAACCGCGTGCGGCGCCCGCGGGCGGGGTCGGCCTCGGGCCCCGCCGGCGTCGCCGCGACGTGCACGCCCGCGCAGAGGATCGCGAACGACGTGCGCGCGCTGCGGATGCAGAACAACGCCGGCGACCGCGCGTCGATCGACTCCAACACCGGCAGCAACACCTTCATGCGCACCCCGCGCGTCACGGGCCGGACGTCGCTCGACGACCTTGTGCCGGCGGGCCGCACCGCGAGCGTCACGCAGGCGTCCAAGCTCGGACCGGCGCTCGTGCACCGCGACCGCATCGTGTCGTACGCGTCGACGGTCGCCACCAACAGGCTGCGTTGAGCCGCCGGGCACGGCGTAGCACCTACTCGGCCCGGCAGCCCGCGTCCAGCAATGCATTTCCGACATACTCTACCTCTCTCTTCCCGCCAACCAGCTCCTTCCCCTACTCCATTGCCGAGGGCACTCGTCCTCTGGCCCTGGAACGCCTCGACGGCCGCCGCTTTAGACCCCCCTCGTTGACCCCTTCGTTTCCCCCTCCGTTGACCCCCCGAACCTCCACCCAGCCCACGCAACACCCTTTGAGTGTCATTCAATCATATCATCCTATCCTCAACCAGGCGTAGAACTTTCGAGCAAGAGCGTTGAAGCTTGGGCACACGGCAGGGAGAGCCCAGGCCCGCGCCTGCCGCGCACAGGCCCGAATCAACAGTACAACTCGCAGCGCAAGGTCAACACACCGTGACGATCTGACGCAAAGCAACTCGGCAGCTACAGTATGTGCCGACACGTGCGCCCCGTCGACCGGATGGTCGACAGGGCGCTGGCGCTCTGCAGACCAGTGTCTCAAGAGCGTGGTTGCGAGGAAACCTCACAAGATGAGCTCCATGCGGATTTTCCTCCCCCCCCCCTCCCCCTCCCCCCTCCCCTGGATCGCATCGCCTCTCCGCCTGTGCCTTCATGGCCAAGGAGCCGGCGAACGTGGCTCTCTGCATCAGTGCGGCTGCCGTGACGCAGCCTGCATCGAGAGGAGTGTGCCCCTAATGGAGCATTACCTGCCTGACCCGGAAAGCAGCGACCCTTTCTTAACTTGTTGATACCCTCATCCGTGTTCTCACGTCTGTGCATCGATCGCAGCGGGCACCGGGTGCCCCCCCAAATCCCCAAGCCCCCCCCCCACCCCCTCTCCAGAAACCCCCCACCCCATAGCCCCCCTTCCCCGCCCGCGGTCATACCGCCGGCAAACAAAGAACGTGTGCCCGCAGTACAAGAGGGCCTTGCGGTCCCCGCAGCCAGTGCATCCCCGTGGCTGTACCGACACGACCACGTGGTAGAGTGATACGCCGTGATTTGCTCGGGTGTGGTGATAAGTCTCTTCTACGGACCCGAGAGACAAGTCCGGACAAGAGAAGTTCTGTGAGACGGGTAGCACAGGTGTCTGGAGTGGCCATCATGCAGCGTTGCGGCGAGGGTGCTTGTAGGTCAGCGAAGTACTATAGCGTTCCAGGAGCTGGCGAGCCCTGATGGTGATGCCGGCGCGGGTGGTGATCGTTCCTTCGCGGAGCACCGCATTGTACTCGGGATCGTTCGCCGCGACCATAGCGGTGGAGGGTTTGCATGACTCACCACCTAGTCGGATGATCTTTTCAGGGCCCAAAGCCTTACGGCTGACAACGCGAAGAACGAAACACCTCACCTCAGCTCAGCGGTCGCTGCTCTCGGCCACCCCTTGCCTTGGTCAATGTGACCTCCGATTCGACACTTTCGTCGGGCCATTGTCCATTACACGTTATAGCGACACGATGGCCGAGTTGTTCGCGTGCAGGATCGCCGATGCGTTGGCCTCGACGCCCCACGACGGGAACACGCACCCGGCGAGCGTGACGTTGTACCTGCCGAGCTCCGCCCAGGACGGCGGCGCGCGGACCTCGATCGCCGTGCCGTTCGCCCACGCGGGGGCGGGGCCGCCGAAGAACGTGCAGGACGTCGACGCTGGTGCGTCATCCGTGAGGGCCTCGTCCGGGCCGTACGCCGCGATGCCCTGGGCCAGCAGGGACAGGCACGCCGCCAGCGTCGTCGCGGACGGCGTCGTGTCCAGGTCGCACCAGACGCCGAGGAGGAACGCGAGGAGGTAGTGGTGATAGTGGCTGTGCACTGACCCGTCGGCCCCTGCGATCGAGGGGGCCGCCGAGCCGCTCGCTGTGAGGGCGGACCGAGGGGGCTGCGTGCTCCGCGGCGGCGGGTGGGCGAAATGAACGAATCTGCGACGCAAGCGCAGCGTGGGCGGTCCAGTAAGACCAGGTGTGCCTCGCCTGACAGCATGGCGGTCGTGAAGGCGTAGTACAAGCAGATCGCGGCGTTGCGCGCCACGTAGACCCAGAACTCCGCGCGCGGCCGCTTCTGGACCCACGACACGCGCAGGTGGTAGCCCAGCACCCCGACCACAGCCGCGGCAAGCACCGAGAACAACGCCGCCATCGCGGCGCTCCACTGCGCGAAATCCGCGACGGAGTGCTGCAGCGCCTCGATGTTGCTCAGCAGGCTCGCCGCCGCGCCCGTCAGGACGAACGTCGGCAGCGTTACCCACCAGCGTTGCACGACCACGAACCGCCACCGGCGGTCCGCGGTGACCCCTGTCAGCACAGCGAGGATGAAGGCGTAGCGCAGCAGCGCCGTGAGGGCCTCGAACGTCGCGCCGTGCGCCCACACGTCCTCGCCGTCGTAGGGGAACCCCCCCATGCTGATTCCTCGAACAACGAGGAAGTATAACGTCGTGACGAGCAGCCAGGAGGCCATGCGGATCTGCGCAGGGCCGTGCTTGGTCCTCCGCACCGCGTCGTAGCCGCTCCGGAGGCGCAGCCACGCCCGGGGGGGCTGCCGGCGAGGCGCGGTGCAGGGGGTGTCTGCGCGTTCGCACGAGTCCCGCGGTCCCGAACGGAGGCTCTTCGTTGCATCGTCCGTGGAGCTGCCCGCCTGGCAACCCGCTGTCTCGGCGTCTTCGCCTTCGCGCACAACCTCGGGTGCACGGTTGCCGTCTGCTTCAACATGCGCCTCTGCGGTGGCCGCGCGTCGGGGCGTGCCAGAGACCTGAGACACGCGTTGTGGCGCGACGTCGCATGTCGTACAGGGGGTCAGCCGGCATCTACCACGCGCATGCCGCACGAGGGCCTTCTTGCTGATGAGACCGGGGCGTGGTTTGCGGGACGCAGGTGCCACGAGACATATATTGCCCAAGGAAACCACTCTCGAGATCGCGAACAAGGCGTACGGACAACGCGACCCGCTGTGAGCCGCTTGCGAAGCCGTGGCGGCCGCCGTAGGGCGAACAGAATCTCACCGTCGACAACGACGTTCGCCATCGCCCCTGTAGATCCCGCGCATCGACACGGCCTCCCAGTACCCCCGCGCGCCAGGCGGCGCGCCCCCAGAGGAGCCTGCGCGCCCTGCTGGCCGTGCCAGGCCGTCCAACAGATTCCAAGTGCTGCTCCTCTCGAGCCTGCGCGACGTGCAGGACCAGGTGCAACAGCGCTGCTCGCCCGCGGTCGCCTGAACTGCAGGAGCGGAACACGCAGGGCGTCTGAAGGCGCGGAAACGCGGGCGGACGAGGAGGATGTTGTGTCGTCAGGTCGACGGGGTGTCCAGCGCCGTGTGTGACACACGCGAGGCGGCCCGCGCTTGTCAGGCCGCGCGGGCCGATACGCTTGCATTCGCGGGAGTACGAGGGGCGGGGAGCAGAAGGAGTTTGCGGCCCATGATGGACGTGGCGCGGCAGTGTTGAAGCCTGGGCAGGTGCACGCGTCGTCGCGGCGGACAGAGCAGATGACGGCCTGACGGGAGAGTCGCGGGGGCGAGTGGGTGATCTGGGGACCAAGATGCCGAGGACCAAGAGGCCGGAGCGGCCCGCTCAGGAGAGCCCGAAGCGCAAACGGGAGGGACCGCTTGCGGAGGCGAATGAGGGCCTGCGGGAGATCGACAGGCAGCTCGGGGAGCTCTCGAGGGACCTGAGGTACATTGCAGGTGAGCACGCTGCGCACCCGGCGACGCGGAAGCGTCGGAGACCCCGCCGGTCGCGTCCCAGGGGCATTCCCAGTGGGTTTCTGGGCAATTCGCGTCCCCGCGGAGGGCGGGAGCTCGTTCTGCGCACCGCGCCATCTCACGTGTCAACCAGTCCGTCGTGGGGGCCGTGAAACACCGGACGTTCCGCTCGCATTGCGAGGAGCCCGACAAACATGTAGTTCAACATCCCCGGGACGCTGGAAGCGACGTCCGCGCGCCGGTCGCTGTCGCTCACGAGCTTCCTCGTCTTGCTCTGGTCGCGCTGGGCCGCGGCACGGACGTCTCCCGCGCCTGTACGGGGCGCACTGCTGCACACTGGCTCTCAACAAGAGAGTGCCCCGCGTGCCCGCTTGCAGCCACGCACGGCGCTGTCAAGGCTATCGGGCTCGAAGAACACGACAAGAACGCCTCGGCGAAGGTGGCGCGCGACCGCTGGGACCGCCGGTTGCCGGGCGTGGTGCTCCACAAACGCTCGCTAGTGGGACATGCGCATCCTGTGGTGTCCGTCTGCTACATGATGCGCCGCAACTCGGTCATCACGTCCGACAACCATACGCTGCGCATGTGGAACCACTCCACCGGCAAGCAGGTCCGCACACCCTCGAAAAAAAAAGCCCAACGCCTCACTGCACACACAGGTTCTCTTCGCTCGCCCAGAACGCCGGCCTGACGCCCGCAACCGGCCGGAACCCACCCCCAGCGCCACCGCAACTTCGTTCCCGCAGACCAACTGCATCGTGCTGCCCCGCTTCACCACCACGGAGCACCTGGTGTACGACTCAGTGCTGGACGTGGTCCTGGGCGTCCGCGACAGGCACTCGATCGTGGCCTTCGCGGGCTCGCTGCTCTACCAGGTCTACCAGTCCGAGCCGGAGGACTCCGCGCTCCTCTGCGCGGCCCTCAGCCGCCGCCAGCGCCTCTTCATTACGGGCGGCCCCCACGCCACGCTGGCGCTGTGGGAGCTCCTGCACACCGACCGCACGGGGCAGGCGCAGGAGGACGCGAGCGCGGTCCCGAGCGACCCGCGCGGGGGCACGCGCATCAAGCTCAAGTGCCGGCTGCGCTCCGAGCGCGCGCAGCAGGGGGAGTGGGTGTCGGCGCTGCACGTCCCCGGGTGGGAGGACACGCAGGAGTGGGTCTTTGCGGCCGTGGCCGAGAGCGTGCAGGTCTGGGACCTCACGATGGGGCTCATGGTGATGCGGCTCGACTCGCTGCACGACCTCCCCATCGGCGCGCTGTCGTGGCAGCCGCACCGGAGAATACTCCTCACGGGGAGTAAAGATCAACTGATGCGCGTGTGGGACGTGAAGCGCTCGCTGCTGCAGACGGACCACGTGCGCGCGGACGGCGAGCACCGCGTGCAGGCGATGCTCACGGAGACGGTCAACGCGCACATCGGCCCTGTGTGCGGGCTGCACTGGGACTTGTTGTCAAACATGATTCTGACGCTCTCGCACGACGGGACGCTCCGGGTGCTCGACGGGCACAACTTCGAGCAGCAGGACTTCTTGCAGGTCGTGCAGGACTCCGAGGGCCGCCCGTCGGACTGCGGCATCGGGTATGACAGCGAGCAGTCTGACCTGCGGCTGGGCTCGCTGACCATGCTCGACCGCCCGATCGAGGGGCAGCGGTTCGCGTTCGCCGTCGGGACGACCGTGCTCGTGTGCGAGCTCCAGCCGCACAAGACGCTCCTCGCCGTGGCGCCCGCGAACATCGCGTGTTTGTGCCCGCCGGTGCAAGTGGGCGTCCACATGGGGCGGGGGGGGTCCCAGAAGGCGCTGCAGCCGCCCGACGCGAGCAGGGCCGAGGGCGACGAGGACGACGTGGACCCGGCGGACGAATCAGCGGCGTACAAGTTCGCTCCGGGCGATCCGATCATGAAGGACGAAGTCGCCGTGCTGACGGACGACAATCGGATCCTCCTCATCGCTCCGTCGATCGGGAGCGTCACGCGGGAGTTCAAGCCGATGTCGGCGCGGCTGTCGCTGGACCGTTTGGAGCAGGAGCCGCTGGTGGGGACGGACACGTCCTTCTGGAAGCGCGCGTTGATGCTGTCGCACGGGCGCGTGACGGCGGCCGCGCAGGTGCCCGGGCTGAGCGAGGTCGTGCTCGGGTGGAGCGACGGCGGCCTCGAGATGCACAACTTGGCGGTGCGCCCCCGGCCGTGCGCGACGGTGGCGTGCGCGTCGTTGCCGCGCGTCGTGGTTGCGAACGTGCTTGTCATGTCTTGCGGGTGTGTTCGTGTCGTGCGACGGTCGCGGCGCGGTGCTGTGCGGTGCAGACTGGCGCGATGACGGACCTGGCGATCCGCAAGGGGGAGTTCTCGGTTCTGCATCCCGTGCAGCGGCGGTCTGCGATCACCTGCATCCGCGTGTGCCGTCCCAAGTCGCTGCAGCGGCAGCAGGGCTTCACCGCCGTGTACAAGAAGGCGATCGAGGCGCTCCGGGACCAGGAGCGCGAGGGGCGCCGCGTGCGGGTCTTCAGCGACATGGCTGACGTCAGTCTGTCGGAGTTGTACCGCCGCATGGGCGTCCTGCGCTATGTGTCGCGCTGGAGGCGCAAGGCGGCGCGGCCGCTCGTCATCGCGGCCAACTCCAACGGCCTCCTGCTCCTGAGCAGCGCGACCAAGCCGGTGCTGGAGACGTCCGCCTCGAGCTCCGCGGGCCGCCAGGGCAAGGTGCTGGTCGTGCAGGCGCACAGGCGGGCCATCGTGGGGGTCGAGACGCAGGACGACGTGAGCCAGTTCGTGTCGGCGGCGGAGGACGGCGAAGTCAAGGTCTGGGGCATCTCGCGGCTGTTCGGCGCCACTTTGCGCGACGCACAGGCGCGGGGCCATGTGGGCGTTGTGGTGCCGCTGATGCGCGCCGACCTGCAGACAGAGGTCACGGCGGTTGGCCTCCTGCGTGGCATCGCATCGGTCCCCATGGGAGACGGGTGCGTCGGACCTGCGACCTGTTCCCGAACCCCCTCCTAACGCTGTGTGCGACGTGCAACATGCGCGTTCCTGAGACGTTGGCCCCGCGCTTCGCCCGCCTCGCAGGAGCCTGGAGCACCACTCGCGTGAGACGATCGGGCACGCGAAGAAGTTCTCGCGGAAGTGGGTCAACCTCGCACTTGCCAAGCGGGACAGCAAGCGGCGGGAAGAAAAGTCCACCGACGTCCTGGTCGTCGGCTCCGCGGACGGCAACGTCTGGCTGATCGAGATTCCCACTGTACCAGCGACGCAGCTGCAGCTCCCTGAGGCCAGCGAGGACAGTTTGGGCCAGGTGCCGTCCACGGGCATGGTGCCCGTGCCCAGGGGCTCTCCGTCCACCGTCGGCGCCGCGCTGACCGCCGCCGCGATGGTCGCGAGCGTCGAGGGCGCGAACCTGCAGCTCGCGCAGCGCAGCAGCCTCGACTGGCTCCACGTGGACGATTTAGCCCCCCTGCCGCACCTCACCTGCGTCGCGCAGAGCAACGACGGAACCAGACACAAGGTGCGCCCGAACGCGACGCACGAACGGGACGCGGAAGTGCGCGCCCCCTCCGCCGCGCCGCACGTCGATCGCGGCACGCCCCCTGCGCGCGCTGCAGGGCCCCGTTTCGAGCCTGTCGGTGGTGGGCAAGGACCTCGTGACCTGCGACCTGGCCGGGCAGGTCATCGTGTGGGACACCGTGACGTGGCGCCCGGTCGTCTCGATCAAGTACCGCGGCGCCGTCTGGCAGGTCGCGCTGTTGGGCCGCGGGCTGTCCTACATCACGGCGCACGGCACGTGCGTCGGGAAGGTGGAGCACCGCAACCTGATGCACTCGCAGAAGAAGCAGAAGATCGTGGCGAACACGGTGGACCGCATGCAGGTCCTGCTCAGATCCGGGACCGACCGCGCCTCGAGCATCCCCGGCATGGCGGCTGTCTCGAAGAAGCGACTGGTGGGGTCGCGGCAGAGCTCCTCGGTGTCGCTGGCCAAGCTGCCTGACGTGGACGAGGCGTCGCCGACGCGGCAGGAGCGCGAGGACGTCGTGCCGGAGCCGGCGGAGCCGATGTTCCACCCGCTGCGATCGAAAGTGCAGTTCTTGCAACCTGGGAGCAAGATTGCGCGCGACCTGGAATACCAGGTCTCGATCATCCGCGAGGGCAAGCAGGACACGGAGTCGGACTACCAGAAGCTGCTGATGGACATCCAGGCGCTCGCGCTGCAGGAACCGGACTCGGTCAAGCAGATGCGGTTGCGCAGGGAGTTGCAGCAGCAGTTCGCGGCGGGCCGCGAGGTGTCGGCGACGCAGGCCGCGGCGCTGGGCTCGCGCGGCCTCGGCGTCACGCGGGGGCCCCGCCGCAAGGCCTCCCCGGCGCAGGACGCGGCCGCGGGCGCGCTGGAGACCATGAATTCGCGACTGAAGGAAATGCAGGCCGCGACGCCCACGGGGCGCGGCGGCCCGATGCCCGGGACGGCGCCCGCGGGGCTGCCGCAGCGCGGGAGCTACAAGGGCGTGTTTGAGCGGCGGCTGGGGCGGAAACACGCGCCGCAGAAGTCGGAGGACGCGCATGGGTTCGGGGACAACCCTCTGGTTCGAGTTGCGAGCCGGACGAGCTCGCAGCTCGGGCTGGGGCGGCAGGAAGGCAGTGTGGGTCCGCACGCGGAGGGATCGGCGGCGGCGGAGGAGGGGAACGGCGCGGCTGGGGACGGAAGCGCGCCGCCGACTGCTCCGCCCGCGCACCGCACGATTTCCGTCGGCGTGGAGCCCCAGCGGGAGGGCTCGCTGATCATGACGGCTCCGGCCGCGCACCGCGACAGCGAGCTCGGGCAGGAGCGCGCCGGGTCGGCGCTGCCGGCGCCCCGCGTCTTGGCGGACGGGGCACAGGTGTTCGCTGTGCCCCAGGTCGACACCGCCAAGCACGTCGACAGGCTGCCGTCGCGGGGCGAGAGCGCGGGAGGCGACAGCTTGCGGCTGCCGCCGCTGAACGGGCGGCCCGGGAGCACGCGGCTGTCTACGGCGGCGTCGGCGACGCAGGTGAGCCGGGCGGGGCGGCCGGCGCGGCTCCGGACGACGGCGGCGCGGCCGCCGGACGACATGGAGGGCGTGTCGCTGAAGACGCACGTGTTGGCGCACGAGGACGACTACAAGCAGGCGATGATGAAGAGCTTGATGGTGCCTACGGACGCGCGGCCGCTGCTGGCGGGCAAGTGGTCCGCGTCCGACATGGACACGATCGGTACGGGGGCGCAGAACTGGACGGACATCATCAACGCCACGATGGGCGTGGACGTCGGCCTCGCGGTGCGCGCCGGGAAGGGCCGCCGCGCCAAGGGCATCCTGGACGACGCGGGGAAGAAGAAGAAGGGGAAGAAGAAGAAGGGGAAGAAGAAGAAGAAGGGGGCGCCGAAGCAGACGGAGGCGGAGGCCGAGGCCGAGGCCAGGCGGCTGCATGCGGAGGCGGAGCTAGCGAAAGCCAAGGCAGTGGAGGCCGCCATCGCGCTGTCGTCGCCGCCGCCGCGCTCGCCCCTGAAGAAGCAGTCCACGCATCTCCAGCTGCTGCACAAGGAGGTGTCCGTGCGCGCCATGCCGCTCTCCGCGATCCAGGAGGGGAAGCCCGAGCCGGAGCTCATGGACCGGCAGAGCGCCACGGAGGCCGACTACACCGCGATGCTCGCCGCGTACCGCCGCAACAGGGAGGCGCTGGCAGCGGGGCCGTCGGTTCGGGGCGGCTCGCCGCTGGGAACGGTCTCGGAGGCCTTGACGCCGTCGCCTACCAAGGTGTCCCGGGAGCCTGTCAGGCGCCCTGCCGGACAGGGCCTCGGGCCGGAAGGTAGCGGGACGCACGTGTCCTTCGCGCAGCGCGGCGCGGTCGGCGTCAAGGGCCCCCCGCAGGAGCAGGGTCCGTTGCATATATCCCGGGTCGCTCACATCGCGCGGCAAGCGGAGGCCGGCCCGCCCGTGACGGAGGAGTACAGCGGGGAGGCGCACAACGCGGCGGTGGCGGCCGAGAAGGAGCGCGTGCGGCAGGAGCGGTTGCGGCGGAAGGCGGCGCGGCGCAAGCACAAGCAGGCTGCGCGGGCGCGCAAAGAGGCTGCGCGGAAGGAGAAGCAGGAGGAGCAGATGGCGCGGTTGCAGTACATCCTGAACTGCCGCGAGCTGCCGAAGACCAAGGAGCTGGCGTTCCTGGCCGGCATCTGAGCTGCGTGGCTGTGTGCTTTCTGCGGCGAGAGCGCCGTCCTATATTGTGCGCGGAATCCCTGCGATGTGTGACACGCTGGTGACGCGCGAGCTACGCCGCCACGTCTCATGCGCTACAGGCCGCGCCGCGGGGCGCCCCAGCTGTCAAACCAATGATCGCTCATTACACTGAAAGATACAGCATGCAAGCAGCGCATGAACACGCACGTCGCCGCAACGTGCCGCTCGAGGCCGTCTACGTATCACCAAGCACCTTGCCAGATCCTCGTCGCGCGGAAACACATGCCAGCTGCGCCCTCGCCGCCCCCGCAAGGCGTGGCCAGTGCTCCATGTCCTGGGCTGGCATCGCCCACGACAGCGCCGCCAGCCAGACCTGCATGAGCGCAGCCATCGCGCACATGAGCAGCCCGGCGAGCCGCCCGCCACGCCGGTACCGCCGCTGCCGCTCCGCCAGCGAGTCCTCCCCTGCGTACGTCTCCGAAGCCTCGTACACCGCCTCCGTGCGCTCCGCGACGTCCCGCCAGTTGTACATCCCGCGGATCTGCGCATGCTGCGCCTGCGGATCCGTCAGATGCAGCCGCTGCAGCGCCCTGTCCACCGCCGCGACAACAGATGCCGGATTGGGTTCTGCCAACTCCATCATCGTTGGAGGCAGGACCTCCGGCACGCCCCCGACTGCACGGCAAGAGGACACACCCAACGCATCGGACGACAACACGCCGCTCCGAGCTCGCGCCTTCAGGCGCCGAAAGCGTGGATAGGAGCGCACGAGTCCGTGTGGCGTTTGTTCCGAGCTCCGACGAGGGCGCGGGCGCGCACCTGCAGTCGCTACGACCAGGAGACCGGAGCACGCGGCCTCGACGGCCGCCATGCAGAACGACTCAGTCAGACTGGTCGTCAAGAACACGTGCGCCTGACGCAGCACTGCGCCCACCTCGGGGCCCGGCTCGAGGGACCCCAGCAGCCTCACGCGCCCCTCCAGCCCCCGCGACACGACCATGTCCTCCAGCACCGGCCGCTCCGGCCCGTCCCCGCCGACCACGAAGTCGACGCCGTCGTGCTTCGCGCAGACCTGTAGGCAGCAAGCCGGGAGGCAAGTCTGCTGCGAGATGACCTGACTAGCCGCGCACAGCGATCATCACCGACCTGGAAGGGCAGCGAAGGGCGTGTTCCTGCGGGAGCCGGCGGGGGTGCGGCACCTGTGCAACAACGCTAGTAAGGAGCCGAATCCCTTTTCGTGGGACGAGGCGGGACAGACACGCGACGACGACCCGCTCCGGTGCCACGGCGCGCCGCCGGCGCGGTCGGCCGGCGCAGGAGCACCCGGACAGCGCATGCGCGGGCAGCGCGGCGGGGGCGCGGGGCGGAAAGTGGTCGGCGTCGATGGCGTTGGGGATCGCGTAGACCTGGTCGGGCGGCACGCAGGCGCGGAGGACGGTGTTCTCGCGGGCGATGTGGGACACGCAGATGATGCGGTCCGCGTCGGAGAGGAGGAGTTTCATGAGTTTGTTTATTAGTACCCCCCCCGGGGAGGCCAGGCCGAGGAGGGAGTGGTCGGTGAAGACCAGGCGGCAGCCCAGGGGCTTGGCGGCGAGCATCGCCTCGAGCGCCAGCACGGAGAACGCCTGGTGGCAGTGGACGACGTCAACCTGCGGGCACAACACACGCCCGGGGGGGGGTGTTGCGGCGGCGGGGCGCGCGGGGCGGCGCTGGACGCGGGCGTGGCTGGTGCGGAGAGGCCGGAGCCGGGGGCGCGCGCCTGTTCGCGGACGACGATGGACCGCAGCAGGGACTGGGACAGGAAGATCGACGGCGCTGCTACGGAGAGCGGCATGCACCATCTCGGCGCGTAGAACACTTTGATGTCCCCCTCCATGTACCGCACGCCCTTCCGGTCTCCTGCGACGCAAGCAGGTGCGCGGCGGGTGCGTCGCGGCGCTGGAGGTTGCTCCGCCCCACGCGGCGCGCGGAGCGTCGCCTGGGCCGGAGCGCACAGCGGACAGCGATCGGTGGAACATGCGCGCTGCGGCGCTCGCGGAGGTCGCGGGTGCGGGGCCTTGCCGTACGCGTGCGTGAGCACACAGACCCTGCAGCCTTGTTTGGCCAGCGCCTGCGAGAGGTGCAGGATGTGCGTCTCGATTCCGCCGAACTGCGGGTAGAAGAAGTCGCAGACCATGAGGACGCATCGCGCCGAACGACGCGCCTCCACCCCCGCGGCCTCGCGCATGGCGTGCCAGGTCGGTTACTAGCAGCACCGCCAGCGCCGCGAGGGCTGCCGCGCTCCCCGCCGCCTCGCCTCCATCAAGCGTCTATCTGACCCCGCGCGCCACCACGTTTCCGCATCGCCGATACGCCGCGCCGGCGCTGAGTGCAGCCCCACTGAGGGCTGCATACACGACATACAGCAGTGCTGCCCTCCGTCCTTCGGTGAACGTCCAGGGCCGAAGCGCGCAGCAGGGCCGAGGACGCAGGGCGGAGCTGCGATGGTCCGGGATGCAGGGCGGGTCTTCTGCCGCTCAGCGCTGCTGTCAGCTGCTGACGCGGGTACTACTGGCCCTGGGCCGCCCAGGGCGCGCGCGCGCCGGCCGGCCTTTCTCACGGACCGCGCCGCCATGCGCACGGTAATATCAGGCTGAGCACGTCCCAGCGCTCCACGCATTCCAGGACGCTTCCTGCGGAGAGAGCGGAGGGCTTCTCGCTGCTAGGATTCCGAGCGAGGTGCGTGCTGAGCGTTGAGGTCGCTTTCCCGGCTCCGCGGCCCGATGTCAGTGCCAATTATGCGCCGGTGCATCCCCGGGCGGCCCGATGGCACCGCCCGCGCCCCCATTCGCCCTCCTTGGGATGCGGGCCTCTGGGCTCCCGCGGCCCTCCGACGCCCCCGCAAACCCGCATGTCGCGATGCCACGCAGCTCACAGACGCGACGGTGTCCGAAATCTCGCTCCTGGTGTCCTATACCTCTGCCGTGGCAACGCGCGGCGCGTTTTCGTTTGCGTGTCCCTGAGTGGTGCTTCCGTCGCCGCAAGTGACCCCACGCACCGTCGGTCCGGCGTGGTAGCGCTATCATCCTTCGAGCTTTCCAAAATGCCCAGACATTGTTCCACTCCAGGGCCTCTGTGCGCCGGGCGAGCGCGCAAGAAGCATCGTGGTCAGATGCACCCGCCGGGGGTCGATGCGCCCTTCCCGCGGCCCTTTGGCGCTCCGTCGCGACCGATTCGATCGAGCTCGATCAAACCACCGTGTCGCATGCGGGTCTTTGGCCGCAGGTGCACTCGATGTTCTAGCTCTCGTGGCGAGCGCTGGATTTCCCGCACTGGCGCGTCTACCTCCACGAACAGCGCCCGCACAGCCACGGGGCCGACGACAAGGATGGACTACGAGTACTCGGAGGCTCCCTACCTCCCCGAGGACCCGGGCGCTGGCGCCAGAGCCCCCCTCGCTGGTTCCTCCCCCGCGGCCGCGGCGTGCCAGATACCGGGCTCAACCGCACCGCACGGCGCTCCCACGTCCTTCACGTCCGCGTTCGCGTCGTCCAATCTCGGGAAGGCCGGCGGGCTACCTGAGGCGGAGGACTGCATCACTCACCAAGACTGCGCGGCTGCGCACGATCAGGACACCCTGACCGGGGACATGCACGCACAGCCCTCCCAGGTGAGATGAAGGACCTCGCATGCCGCTTTCCGCGCAATTTGGGCGGGTGCAACGGCCCCACGCAGCCCTGCAGCAGGTGCCAAGCCCGCGCCGCAGCGTCCGCCGGCCTGCGCGTGGCCGCAGTCACCTCCCGCACGAAACCGTCGCTCCACGTCCAAAGTTCCCTCTCGCGGCACGCAGGCGGTCCAAGACGGAGCGAACGCCGCGAATTCAGGCTTCAGGCCCGCCAGCGCTGCCCAGGCCCCGGGCGGCCCCCGCCAGCCGCCCCTGGACATCCCCGCGCCCCCGCTCCGCGCCACGACCTCCGATGTCGACGACCTCCCGGAGTCCTCGCGCTCCAGGCGCGGCACGGGCTTCAAGGCGCTCGCCAAGCGCCCCTCCCTCCCTCGCATCCGCGTCGTGCACGCCGGGTCCGGCGACTCGTCCCCCGTCGGCGCCTCCCCGATCTCGGCGTTCCCGCGGCCGCCGGCGGCCTCCGCGCCGGAAGGCAGCGGCCACAGCGGCCGCGGCTGCTCCCCGGAGCGCGCCCATGTCGAGTCTTCCCCGCCACAGCTCCCGGCCGCGCCGGCGTCGCCCATGCGCGGCCTCGCGGGCGCCGGCCGGCGGCCCTCGCGCCTGAAGCGCTGCTCGACGGACGGCGACCACTCGGAGGTGGCGCACCGGCGGTCGCTGTCCCAGACGAGCCGCCTGTCGCCGCCCCGCGACCACGGCCCGTCGGCGACCGCGCCGCGGCCGATCCCGCACGCGGTCGACGTCGGGTTCGACCTCCCCGGGGGGTCTCTCGGCACCAGCGCAGCCCGGCGCAGCGGAGTGTCCCCGGGGGGACTTGACGTGGTCGGCGAGGACGCACGGGGCGTCGTGCCGGGCACGCCGGGATTCGCGGCGAAGCGGCGGCACTACCTCGTGCTCAGCGAGGCGGGGCGTCCCATCTGGACGCGCTACGGCGACGAGGCGTCGGTCGCGGCGACGGTCGCGGTGGTGCAGGGCCTGATGTCGTACGCGGAGAGCATGGACGACGAGCTGCGCTCCGTCGAGTGCGGCGACGGCCGCTGCATCGCGTTCCGCCGCTGCGGCCCGCTGCTCCTCGTGGGGTCGTCCTGCGCCGACGGACCCGCGGCCGTCTCGCGGCATCTCGGCCTGCTGCACGACATGATTGTGCTGCTGCTCGGACACTCGTTCCTGCACCGCATGGAGCGCTCCCCGGGCTTCGACGTCGCGCGCCTGCTCCAGGACGCGGGCGGCCTTCTCGCCGCGCTCGTCGACGCGGCACCGTGGTCCCCCGGGGCGCTCCTCGACGCCGTGCAGCCCCTCCCGCTGCCCCGCGCGGCGCGCGCGGTCGTCTCCGGCGCGCTCCTGGGCCTCGCGGCGCAGCACGGCCGCGGCAACATCGTCGCCGGCGCCCTGCTCTGCGGGCCCCTGGTGGTGGCGTGCGGCGCCGTCGGCGGCGCCGGGGGCCTCGCGCTGCACCCGCGGGACCTCTTCCTGCTCACGCACTTCGCGCTAAACAACGACGCGATGCGGCACTCCGAGAGCTTCGTCCCGATCGGCCTCCCTGCCTCGTGCCCCGGCGGCGCTATGGTGCATGCCTACATGCGCTACGTGGACCGCGCCGCCGACGTGGTCGTGATCTACCTCTGCTCGGAGGTCGCGGGGTTCTCCGCGTGCTCCGACGCCGCGCGCGCCCTCTCGATGCACCTGGACGACTCTGGCACGCTTGCGGCCATCCTGCGATCGGCGTGCAGCGCGGCGGGGGTTGCGCCGGCGGTCGCGCCGCCCGGGGCCGAGGCGGTCGCGGTGTCCGCGGACAGCGACGTCGAGATGGACCACGACGCAAGCGAGGAGCCGTCCAACGTGTCGGAGCTCGCTGCGCTGCGCCACGCGATCGGGGAGCGTGGCGGGGGCGCCGCGACTGCGCGCGCGCCGCGGCCCGGAGCGCTGCGGCAGCGCGGCCCCTCGGCGACGCGTCTGGCGCCCTGCGCGTACTCCGGAGACTACGAGAACGACGACGAAGACGGCGAGGAGGGCGGCAGCGTGGCCACGAGCGTCGACGTCGAACGCAAGGTCAAGGGCGCAGGGCTGTACGCGTCGTCGGTCGAGTCGCACAGCTTCGCGAACCTCGAGACCACGGGGGAGTCGCCGTCGCAGGCGGGCGCCGGGCGCAGCAGCAGCGTGACGATGCCGCGCATAGGCAGCCTGCCCGCGGGAATCCACGGGATGGTGCCGCGCAGCACGGGCCGCATGATGGCCGTGTGCAGCGGCGGCGTCAGCATCGTCGCGCCGCGCGCGTCCGCGAGCGAGGCCCCGCCGCGCGAGGCCCCGCGCTGCGCCGGCGTGCCCTGGTGGGCGCACGGCGCCCCCACCCTCGGCACGTGGGCGATGCGGCCGCTGGGCGCCGTCCCGCTCGAGGCCATCCCGCTCGGGACGCGCGGCGCGATGTCCGCGCCGCCTCCGCCGGCCTTCGACGGCGCCCCGAGCGAGTCCCTGCTGTCGTCGCAGTGGGGCGCGCACGCACAGGACTGGCCCGCGGGGCCCCCGCTGCCGCTCCCGCAGTCCGGCACGGGGCTCCTCTGGCACTACATGTGGGTCACGAACGGCCAGCTGTCGATGTCGCGCTTCCAGCACCCGCTGTCGCGCACCGCCGCGCAGGAGGGGCTGCTGCGGCATTACGTCGACGCTGTGCGCGCCATGTGTCCGGGCGGCGTGGTGCCGGCCGAGGGCGGCGAGGACGCGCGCCTCGTCACGATGGACTCGTACGTCGTGTGCGGGATCGTCTCGGGCGGCAGCGTGCTGCTGGCCTGCGTGGACCCCATGACCGACCCGTCGTCCGCCATGATGGCGGCGCGGAGGCTGCTGTCGTGGCTGCGCCTGAAACAGGCAGACGTGTTCCTGCAGGCGTGATCCGCGGCGCGCACGGCCCTGCCCTGACCCTCGATCATCGAGGGTGTCTGGACAACATCCCCCCCCCGTGGGCGTCAGTTCCGAAATCGGAGCTGACACGCCCCTTACCACCCCCACAGCTGAGCGCAAAGCTCATCGGTTGAGTTGGCGAACCACCAGAGAACCCGAGCCCCCGTGTCGCTGTCGAATGTCTTGCCCGCGTCGATGACGTGTTCTGGCCCACTACCCGGGACACCATATTCTCATCCTCTCCGCGCAACGTCTGGAACTCCGCACGCCACCTCCATGTCTCCGTAATCGCAACCTCAAACGCCCCGCTCACCTCCCGCGCAGTTCACTCCCCCCCACCCCTATTCCCTGCCTCCGCCACCACCACTTCCCCAAGAACCGTCCTCCGCACTTTTTCTCCGCCGCACTGACGTCGACCGGCACCCGCGAAGCACTGCGATGCGAATTCGCACCCGCCGCTGCTACTGCGCCCGCTCGTGCGCTCAACACCCCCGCCGCCCCACACTGGCCGTCTGCCTCACCATTCCGAACCGAACGAGTCGAACCCGCGCACCCCGCGGCCACCCGCCCTTCATCCAGCCCTCCCCGCATGACGACATTCGCGAGGCGCACAACGTGAACGAACCCCGAATCTCGAACCCTCCCCTTCCCAGCCCCTCCCTCTCCCTCCCACACTTCCGTGCTCAGCGCTGCGTCGCTCCTGCAGCTGCACCCGTGCACAGCGCTCCGATGACGCGGGGCTCCCCCCCCGGGAGCGTCTCTGCCTCCCAAGCAGACCTGCCCGGGAGGCCCCTTTCACCGCTGTCTGCGTCGTGAAGCTGGGCGTGTCCGCCCCCGTGCGACGCGTGTAAGCCCACGAGCGGCGTCCCGTACGTGTGCGCCCTGTCGTGGAGACTCGAGTCACGAGAAGCAGTAATTGAGCACCCGCGCACGAAACGAAATGCGGGTGGCCCATCTCACGTGCCCTCGAGCATGAGTGACTCAGAATTGCGCACATATTGTTTCACAGAGTCGCACCGCGGGAGACTGTGCGCAGGGGCGGCGCACATGACATGGCGTCACGCAGCGGCTTCCTCCTTGACGTGCTCGAAGTGGTCGCTCGCGCCCTCCCCGCCCCGCACCGTCGCGTCCCCGCTCGGCCTCTGCATCCCGTCGCCCTCGTGCTTCACCGCGCTCGCCACCGGCGCCACCTGGGCCATCGCCTGGGCAAGCGGCGCGACCTGCGGCACCGCCTGGGCCACGCTGGCGTCGGCACTCAAGAGCTCCATCAGCAGCTGGGGGTTGCTCAGCAGCTGGGGGTTGCTCAGCAGCTGGGGGTTGTGCAGCATGTGCGTCAGGAGCTCAGGCGGCACGGGCTGGAACGCCACCGCTTGCGGGAGCGCGACGGAGTCGGCACCGGGCGCGGGGGCCGCCGCGGGAGCCTCGACGTGCGCGGGCGGCACGACGGGCGCGGCAGCACTCGCCGTGAACAGCGCGGGCGCCTGCGGCACGCCGAGGGCGGCGACGGGCGGCGCGGGCAGCGACGCGACGACGCCCCCCTCCGCTTCCGGGGACGTGCGCGCGGGCTCCGCGAGCCCCGCGAGCGCGACCGCGGCGGACTGGCTCAGGTCGGACTGGCTCGAGTTCCGCGGGACTTGCCGCGTGTCGCGCGACCCGCGCCGCCGCCCGTAGGACCCCCCCCCCTGCGAGTCCGCTGTGTCGTACGCCTGCATGTCCTGCCGGCTCCGCGGCTGCTTCCCGCCCCACAGCGGGGGCGCCGGCAGCGAGCCGTGCGCGCCCTCCGCGCCCCGCCTGCGCTTCGGCGTCGGCAGGGAGTCGTCGTTGGCGCCGCGGCTGCGCACGCCCCACCCTGCGCCTCCCGGGCGCCGCGGCCGCCGCCTTCGCCGCCGCCGCCGCGCGCTTGCCGTGCTGGCCGCCTTCCGCCTGCGCCGCCGGGCCGCGCCCGCGCCCCGCGGGCGCCTTGGTGGCGCGCGCCCTCTCCGGCCCCGGGCCGCTGGCGCCGAGGCCGCGGCGCGAGATCACCGACTGCGCGCCGGTCTTCTCCGTGCCGCCCTGGGCGGACTCGCGCCGGAAGCGCTGCAGGTAGCTCTTGACGTGCATCGTGGTGATGCCGGGCTTGTTCATCAAGCGTAGGATCGCCTTCGGGGTGGAGAGGAACGGGCCGCCGAGCTCGTCCACGGCCGCGAGGAAGCTCGCGTGCAGCTCTTGCGTCCACTGCGGGGCGGCGGGCGCGGGCGCGGGCGCGCGTGAGGCGGCTGGCGGGGCACCCAGGAGGAGGAGCGCAGGGGAGGTTCGTTGAGCGGGTTGCGCGGGCGGGGTGGGGGCGCGCCTGGAGCCGCGCGGGCTTGGCGTCGCGGGGAGCATCTGACTCGCCGTTGTCGGGGGACGGCGCGGCGTTGCGCGGCGACCGCTCCTCGGAGCCGCCCGCCGTGCCAGCCGCAGCCCGCGTGCCCGGCCGCCCCGCATTTCCGGCCTTGCGCGACGACTCAGGGCCCTTCGCGGGGTCCTCTACGTCCTTCGTCGAGTGAGGAGTCCGGATCCTGCGCGAGGGAGCGCGTTCGGGCCCAGATTAGCACGCGGCGCGGGAAGATTGTGCACAGCCTCTACGAGGCGCGCAGGCCTCCGGCCTGGCACGCCCGGCGCGGCGGCGCGGCGGGCGCTGGACCCAATCCGCGCATCGCATGCGGGGGGCGCATAAAAACGGAATGGCACGCCCGCGGTCGCGCGCCCTGGCGCATGGCACTGGGCCATCCATGCAGCCGGGGCGGCCGCGCGGCGCAGCCCACGGCGCCGTCCGCGGCGCGGAAGCGTGATCCGGGGAAGGGGGGCAGCGGCGGGCCGGGCGGGGCCGCGCGAGGCGCAGCCGGGGGCGCGCGGCGGGCGTCGCGGTGGCAGCTGCTAGACAACATTCGGTGCGCCCGCCGACGCGCCCGCAGCGCCCCTCTCGCCCGCGAGAAGGACAGCGCGGCGCCCCTCGGCACCGAGAGCGCGCTTCGCGCCCCGGGAGAGCCGAGATTCTGCATCGTCCGCGCAGTCTACGGACATTCACCTGCCAGCGTCTTCAGCCTGCTCGCACCCCCGATCGCCTCGTTTCCCTCCGTTGCGTTTACCGGGGCTGGAGTCGAACGTGTTTCCCTTGGTTTCTCCGGGCAGGGTGCTGTCGCTGGGCCCCGGAGTATCGCTCATGGGCTGCTCCGAGCCTCCCGCTGGGCCGGCGGCCTCTTCTTGGCGGGAGCCTCCATCGCCGTGGCGCGCTTCCGATCCGCCCTCGCGCGACCTGTCGATTTGATTGTCCTCGACCCCGGCGGCCCCCGCGGACGCGCACAGGCCCGCGAGCAACGCGACGCCATCGGCCTTCGCCGCAGCCTCGCACGGGCCTCGCATTGACACCTGCTACGTTGCTGTACCACGCTACTGCATGCTATGTCGAAATCAGGCACACATCTCCGCGAGTCGTCTCCGGCCACCTGCTCTCCACGCGCCTCCACGGCTGCTCCAGACACGAAACCTTAGTTCAGGCCTCGCTGCGCAACATCCCGGGGGGCGCGCTACCTCGCCCTCACCGATCCCAGACTACCAGTTCCCACCGAGCCGCCGGGCCCTCGGAACGCGGCCGCACGGCGTCCCATCGCCCCACCCCAGGTGGTTGCCGCTGCACCCCCCCACCCGTGCCGTGTGCCCGCGGCGGCCCCCGCACGCCACGCGCAACCGACCCCAGACGAAGCCGCACCTCCCTGTCCGCCGCCTGCGCGTTCGGCTACGCTTCGCACGCCGCCCTCGCGACGCCGCGCGCAGTCGTGCGCCTGGGGGTGCACCTTGGGTCGCGCGCGCCCACCTCGCTGCGACGTCACACCGACGGGACCGCGCCGGTCCCAGGCGCCCGCGGCGGCCACGGGGCTCGGCTGCGTCGCGGCGGCGGGCTCGTGCGCGGCGGCCGGGGCGTCGCTGCACCCAAAAAGCAGCGACGGCACTGCAGTAGTCGGCGCGAGGGCGTCCGGGCGTCGAACGAGCCGCAACACGACTGTCAGCGGCGGCCCTGCCCGCCCACAGCGCTGCCGGCCCGCGATCGGCGCCACAGGCGAGCGGGATCGGCGATCCATCGGCTGGGCAAAGTAGTTGTTGCAATCGCCAGTGCGGAGAAGAAGGATGCGCACACAAGTCGCGCAGCTCGACAACGAGGGGGTGCAGTTCCTCCCTGCACGGGCACAGGGCTTGCTCACACGGCCGTAGCGCGCGCAGCGGCGGCGGCACACCCGCGCCTGCGCCCATGTGGGCGGCACGCGCTGCGTTGCCAGCCGTCCGCGGCGCGGCGGACCCGCACCGCCGTTGCCGCTTACTTCTTGGGCAGGCCGGCCTTGTACATGGCGTCCAAGTCGGCCTGGTAGTGCTTCTGGAGCTGCGGGCGCTTCAGCTTGAACGTCGGCGTCAGGAGGTCGTTGTCCACGGAGAACATCGTGGACTCGAGCTTGATGTTCTTCATCTGCTCGAACGACTTCAGGCCTGCGGGAACGCCGGGGCGCGGGGCGGAGCAGCGTCAAGCGCACGACGGCAGCAGCACTGCAGGCGCAGCCAGCACGCCCCTCCGCGGGGGCGGCCGGCGGCTCGCGGGCGCGGGGGGCGGGTCGCGGGCGCACCGTTGGCCTTGGCCGTCGCGGTGATCTTCGCGAGGACGTGCTTCTTGGCCTCCTCGCTCTGGCAGACCGCCGCGTAGTCCCCGGCCACGCCGTTCTTCTTCGCCCAGGCCATGATCTCGGCCTCGGTCGGCACGACGACGCCGACGAGGAAGCTCTCGAACGAGTTGCCGTACACCCACACCTGCTCGACCACCGAGTCCTTCTTGTACTGCTCCTCCACCTTCTCCGCGGCGATATACTCCCCCTGCGCCAGCTTGAAGATGTTCTTCTTGCGGTCCACGATCTTCAGGTACCCCTGCGGCGTCACGAGCGTCCCGATGTCGCCCGTGTGGAACCACCCCTCGTCGTCCACCGCCTCGTCCGTCTTGTCCTTCATCTTGTAGTACTCGCTGAAGAGCGCCTTGCCGCGCAGGCACACCTCGCCCGCGGGCGGGTCCGCGGTCGCGTCGTAGTTCATCTCGGGGACGGACTCGAACTTCATCTCGATCGACGGCATGCAGATCCCGACCGTGCCCGTCGACGCCAGGTCGTTGGGGTTGCCGACGAAGCTGGCGGCGCACGTCTCCGTGAGGCCGTACCCCTGGCACACGCGCGCGCAGAACGCGACCTTGAGGAACTCCTCGACGTGCTTCGCGAGCGGCGCGCCGCCCGACAGGATCAGGCGCACGTTCCCGCCGAGCGCGCCCTTGACCTTGCTGAACACGAGCTTGTCCGCGAGCGGCGACGCCGCGAGGTTGTCCGCGCCGTTCTCGATGAAGTACGCCTTCCGCGAGTACATCCAGTTGAACAGGAACTTCTTGATCCCGCCGGCCTTCTCGATCTTGGCCATGAGGCCGTTGTATACGCGGTCGAACACCCGCGGCACGCCCGGGAACAGCGTCGGCTTCAGCGCGCCGACGTCGTCCATCAGGCCCGTGACGTCCCCGCGGAAGTACCCGATCGACGCCCCGACCATGACGAACATCTCCTCCAGGACACGCTCAAAGATGTGCGCGAGCGGGAGGTACGAGATGAGCACGTCGCGCTCCGAGAAGCCCACGTCGATCTCGTCGCCGAACATCCTCGCGCCGACGGCCGCGGCCAGGACGGCCTCGTGCGTCAGGACGACGCCCTTGGGCACGCCCGTGGTGCCCGAAGTGTACATGATCGTGCACGTGTCGCTCGACTTGGGGACGAGCGGCGTGAACGGCTTGCCGCTGCCCTGCTTCACCGCGTCTGCGCGCCGGCGGGGAGGCGAGCGGCCGGCAGTTGGGTGGGCTGTCAACCCAGGAGGGGGGCAGGTGAGGGGGTGCGGGGGCTGGCGCGGGGCGCGCGCGCACCTTCGAAGGAGACGGTGTTGACGGAGAGCTGCGTCGTGGCCTCGCCGCCCCACGTGATGACAGTCTTCACCTTGGGGCACTTCGCCAGAGCCTTCCCAAGGATGTCCAGCTTCTTCACTGCGACCGATCGACGCCACGCGTGTGTGCACAGGGTGAGGGAGACTCGCGCCGACGCGGGGCGGGCCGGGGCAGGCCGCGGGACTCGCGCTGAGCCCGTGCGGCACGCGCGCGCGCGGGGAAAGGGGGGGGGGGGTGTTGTTCTCGTTCTTGTTGCTGCGCACCGTTGGCAAACACGATCGTGCACTCGGCGTGGTTGATGATGTACTCGATGGAGTCGTCGCCGAGGGTGTCGTACAGGGGCACGCAGGCCATCGCGCGGGAGTTGCACGCCTGCATCGCCATGTGCCACTCAGGGGCGTTGGTGCCAAAGATGCCGCAGCGGTCCTCCGCCTTGCAGCCCAGCTCGGCCATGGTCACCGAGAGCGCCTTGACCTGCGCGTACGCGTCCTTGTACGAGATCCACTCGAACGGACCTGCGCGGCGCGGGCGGAGAACCAGTCACTTCTTGCAGACGTCCTAGGTACGAGAGAGAAGAGAAGAGTTCCAGGGATCGTGGCCCTGGAACCGCCTTGTGCATCGCCTGGACAGTCGGCTCGCGTGCCCGCCACAGACCCTGAACACCGTGCCGTCTCGCGGCATCGGTTGGTCGCGGTAGAGAGGGCACAGAGGGCTATGTGCAAGTGTGCCCTCCCGCCCCGGGGGGCAAAGCAGCTCGATCCCGCACGGCGCGCGCCCACAGCGATCCACGTGGGGCGCTGTGGTCGCGGCGGGCACGCGAACGCGACTTGCCCGGCCGGATCGGGCACACGCGCGGGGGTCGTTGGTAGGCTGTAGCAACGCGACGGTCTGGCGGGCTCTGTGCGCGGCGCCTGGAGCAGGCAGGTGCGGCGCTGGACGGCAGGAATCGTGAGGGATGGTGCGCGCGGGCGGTCTCGCGAGCGCGGCGGTCTGAGCGGCCTGGGGCGCGCAGCGAGGAGGAGGCTGGCCAGGGGGCGGGCGTGCGGCAGGGCGCCGTGGGCGGGCGCGGGGCGCGAGAGCGAGGCAGGGGGCTTCCTCACCGGGCTTGCCATCCTCCTGGGTGCCGCGCGTGCCGAACAGGTTGCGCTCCGGGAACTTCTCGCACGAGGCGCTGCGGGCGGGAGATGGTGGCGTTGGGGCGGTGAGCGGCGGGCGGTCGGCGCGGATAGGGGCGCGAGCGGATGGCGCGGGAGTCGGTGCGGCTCGCGGGCGCGTCGCGCGCCGAAGGGGGGGGGGGAAAAAGCGGCTGAGGCGACCTCCCACGCGCCAGGTGAGGGGTGGCCGTCGCGGGGCGTCTAGCGCCGGCGACGGACGGAATGCCTCGCGGCGACGGAGGGATCGTTGCGTGTGAGGCGGATCGCGTCATTGGAGACGCTCATTCCGCCGCGATACGGCGAGGGAGGAAGGTACGTGCCCACGCTCGTACGTTGACGCCGACATGCGTCGCGCGGCGGCCCGACGACACGACCATGGCGCGCGAGTGACGCATTGCGTGCCGGGAACATCAGCCGCGTCAATTTTCGACGACGGCGTGCGCAAAGAGACGGGCCAGCGCACTGCCAAGAGCCAAGCGAGTCGATCTCCCGCGCCCGCACCTGAACGAGTCCCAGAGCGTCTGGATCCCAGCTGCAGGAGCACACTCGCCGCCCGCGGCGATGTTGAAGTTGCGGTAAATCCCCGAGCTCGCGGGCTTCCCGCCCTTGGCAGGAGTGGGGTCCGAGACGGCAACGGTGTAGGACTTCGTCATCTTGGCAGGTCCCGCGCGCTTCCAACGCTCGCAGAGTGCCGCCCCGCCCCGCCCCCGCGCCCCGCCGTGCCGCGGCGCCCCACCCACCTGACGCGAGGCGATCCAAGTTGGTTGTTTCTACTCCTCGTGGGCTGTCGGGGCGCTCCGCGGGCGGTTGGGCCGGTGCGGCGCGGCCCTGCGCTCACATCTATCGCGGGCGACTCGTCACGGTACAGAAAACGCGCGCGAGGCCGCATTCGTGCGCCACAGAGCCAGAACCAGCAGGGCACGCAGGGGACCCACGCGGATCGCCGTGGCCGAGGCTTCCGCGCTGAACCGCCGCATCGGCTCTTCCGCCCCGGGCTGCCAGGACGGGACGTGCCAGACGCCGCGCGCGTCATCGCTGGTCGCCGCGCACACGCGGCGCCCCGCTGCTCGTGCTCGTGCGCTGAGGTGGCAGATACGCGTCGGCGGCGCACAGAGGCTGAATTCGTCGGTGTAGGGGGGACGCTGAGGATGCTCAGGGCCGCGGCTAAGTCTGCCCTCGGGCGCGCCCTCGGTGGCGTCGCACACGCGTCGGACGCTGCGGGCGCACCACTGTCCCTGTGTGCAGCGCGCTGGTTCTCCTCAGGCGCGGCTTCCGAGGATGACGTGCCGGACGTTCCAAGGAACCTGCTGTTCCTCGGCCCTCCAGGCAAGCGCACAGACCCTTGTCAGCGCCGCGCCGCCCCGCAACAGCCCGCAGGGCATCCCTCAGGGTCGTGCCCCCGCCGCTCCGCACCAGCGGGTCCCAGCGCCGCGTTTCCGGAAATCCGGCCACCCGTCCACCTCGCGCTCCGCGACCGGCCTCCTCGCCCCACCCCACGCACGCAGGGGTCGGCAAGGGCACCTACGCCACGCGCGTCGCCGAGCGCCTCGGGATGCCGCACATCGCGGCCGGCGACGAGGTCCGCCGCCACATCCGCGAGGAGACCGACATCGGCCTCGAGATCAGCGGCATCGTCAAGGCCGGGGGCCTCATCCCAGACCTCACGATCCTCCGCCTCGTTGAGGCGTGCATCCACGACGCCCGCGCCGCCGGCCGCGGCTTCCTCCTCGACGGCTTCCCGCGCACGGCCAAGCAGGCCGAGGCCCTCGAGGCCATGGGCGTGCCCCTCGACCTCGTCGTCAACCTCTCGATGCGCGAAGACGCCCTGATTGCCAAGTGCATTGGGCGCCGCCAGTGCGGGAAGTGCGGCAAGGGGTTCAACGTGGCCGACATCGACCTCCCGCCGCTCCCCGACGGCACGCCCGGCATGAGGCTCCCGCCGCTGAACCCCCCGGGGGAGTGCATGCCGCACATGACGCTGCGCGAGGACGACAAGGAGACGGTGGTGCGCCGCAGGCTCGAGGTGTACCGGGAGACCGCGGGGGACCTCGAGGCGTTCTACCGCCGGCGGGGCGTCCTCATGGACTTCCCGATCGCGGGCGGAATCCCCGAAACGATGCCGAGGTGCGTTGCGGAGTAGCGAGGGCGTGTCGTTGTCGCGCTGAGGGGTGTGCGGGGGCGCCGCGGCGCGGCGTTGGCGCGCGGGTGGCTGGGCGGTGCGCGGCTGTGCGTGGCGGGGGAAGGGAAAGGCGGGTGACGTTTTGAGACTTGGTTTCGTATTTGTTGCAGGATCCTTGCGGCCCTGGAGTCGTGGAACGCGGACAGCGTGCGGCGGGAGCACGCGTGAGGGCGCGAGCGGCGATGCGGCGACCCGTCCTCGAGCTGCACGCGGAGAGGCTGAACCCTGTTGCATTGTTCATGTGACGACGAGACCTTGAACGTCGACTTGCGAGGCACTCGGAAGACGAGGTCGGAGATGAGCAGCGGCACGCCGACCTCTCCGCCCGTCAGCATCGCCGTCCTTCTGCGTGCCACTGTCGCGGACGTCCCGCCGGGCCGCGGCGCCACGTCCGGCGGGGGGGAATGACCTTCAACCCCCCTGCGGCGCCGGGGCGTCACCACCGCGCCGCACGACAGCCGCGGGACATACGTCCGATGTTGGTCTAGCTACCCGCGCGCCTCGTTGGATCTGTCCGGGCGGAACCAAGCGGCCGCGGTCGCTCGCACTAGAGAGAGGGTGCTACCTTCGGTGCCGCCTTGTGTCGCGACGGACGCGCGTTTGCGGGGCGAGACCTCACCGACCGTTGCGCGATGGCGCAGCCGAGCATGCTGGCGCAGCAGCCGATGCAGGTGCGTCGCTCGCGTCACAACGCGACGCTTCTTGTCCCCACCGCTTCCGCGGCTCCCTGCCGGCCCGCACGGGCGTGCCAGCGCCGCTCCGCAGCGCGACACCACGGTCCCGGTGCTCTCGGCCAGCTCAGGCGGTGCGCGGGAACGATGCTGCGCGTGGCGCGCTGTCGCGGGGCGCTAAGGGTGACCTGAACTCGCCACGCACGACCACGGCGCGCACCGCCGCCCCCGCGGCCTGCGGGGCGCGACGCTGCGCGTGCTCGGTGCACGCGCTCGGCGCGCGCGCACGCCCGCGCCCGCGACCGCGGAGCGAGCGAGAGAGCGTCTGCTGCGCGTGGCGCACGGCCCAGGGCGCCCGACGGGCCCGGAACGGCGGGGGTTTGCGCGGTCTGGGTGCCCGGGAGGCGGCTCGCAGGCTAGATCGAGGGCCTGAATCGGCCAGATGGGGTGCTGAGGGCGCGCGCGGGCCTGGGCGCGCGCTCTGTTGCTGCCGTGGTGTCCGAGCCCAGCGCGGGCGCGCTGGCGTGGTTTCCGCAGGCGAAGCTGGTGCTGCTGGGGGACATGGGCGCGGGGAAGTCGAGTTTGGTGATTCGGTTCGTGAAGGGGCAGTTCTTCGACTACCACGAGAGCACAATCGGGGCGGCCTTCCTCACCAAGACCATGCCCGAGCACGGGATGAAGCTAGAGATCTGGGACACGGCGGGCCAGGAACGGTACCACTCGCTCGCCCCCATGTACTACCGCGGCGCCGCGGCAGCCGTCGTGGTGTACGACGTCACAGACCGCCCTTCGTTTGAGAAGGCTAGGAGTTGGGTCACCGAGCTCCAGCAGCAGGCGTCCCCGGGCATCGTGGTGGCGCTCGCCGCGAACAAGGTCGACCTCGTCGACGAGCGCGTCGTCGAGGAGCGCGAGGGCGCCCAGTACGCCCAGGAGCAAGGCCTGCTATACTTTGAGACCTCCGCCAAGACCAACAGCAACGTGACCGAGCTCTTCCAGGTCCGCGCGCCGCCCAGAGCGAGCCGCGGCGTCGCGTGCCGCCCAGAGCGCCCCCCTCGTGCTGTGTGCTCAGTCTGTGTGTGTGTGTTTGGTGCAGGAGCTGGCGGCGTCGATCCCGAAGCAAGCGCCGCCGCAGCGCCCGCAAGGCGACGTCGATCTGTCGGCCGAGCCGGGCGCTGGCGGCGGGGCGGGCGGCCCGAAGCCTGCGTCTGCGTGCTGTGCGTGAGGGGTGGTGGGCGCTGCGAGGGTGCAGCGGTCAACGAATCGCACGGCCGGGTAGAGTTGCCGGCAGAGCGAACGTGCCCACCAGACGGATACATAACCAGCACGGCTGTGACGCATTGAGGAACATCGAAGAATGATACGTTTCGTTTCTTGCGCGGGTGGTCAATTACTTTTAACATGTATAAATCAACAATCAATAACACATCGTGCGGGAACGAGGGAGAAGTCTGCGTCTGTATGTTTGTAGTTCGCTGACCTACCAGCACCCTCGCCGCGAGGACGCTTGAGCGACCGCAACGGTGCTTATACTTGGCTGACCTACAAGTACCGCAGACGCGCGCAGCGGCTGGACCGACGACAGGCGCGGACAGTAACAGCGGCGCACTAGCGACAGTCACGCACACGGTCGCGCAACAGGCCACCGCGTCATCAGCGCTGCTGGCAGTGTCACAGTGCGAGCTGCGTGGCCACTAGTCATGTGGTGTCTCCTGTGCAGGGCAGCGTGATGTTGAATCTTGCTCTCGGTGCACATGCACGTGTTTGTGGGGGGGCGGGGGCCAAAGGAGGAAGAAGGGGGCAGTTGGGGCATCATCATGGAGGAGTGGCTCGAGGAAACACAAGACACTGCAAGTGCCCCCGCCACCGATGCCATGTCTCCCTGTGCACCCTGTCTGTCAAGTCTGCCCGGCGCTGTTCGAAGTCCGCGTGCGCGGATGGGAGGGCAGCGGAGACGCAGGGTTCATGCGCTGGAAGCTATGCCTGTCGAGCATTCAAATCGAAGACGGGCTTGAGGCGCAAGGTTGGTCAGAAGTCCTGCTGCGTACGGCAAAGAAGCTGGATGGCCCTGGACGCGCCGGTGGGTCGTTGGCGCGACGGCCCAGGACGCGGCGTGCCGCTCTGCCGCGCACCGCGTCGCACGGCGCGCGCCGTCGGTGCGGACAGAGGAGGCGAAAGAATGGTCTGTTGCAGGACAGCGCCGGGGGGAGGGCGCGGAGGTCGGGCCTTGCCGCCACGGGGGTGGTGGCGCGTGGGCTGCTGGCCTCGCCTGGTGCGGGCGCGAGGTTGCGGCCGCCGCAGGTACAAAAACAAACAGCGGGCGCGAGAACGATCGGTGGTTCATTAGAGACGTTCGCTCACCCTTGAGTTGGCCGAGCACGGATCTCTTCGATCGGGGACGGCCGGGGGCCGGAGGGGGGGGCGCTAAGGGGGGGGAGTGCTGTGATCCGAGGTGTGACAGTCGGGGGCAACGATGCGGTGTGGGTGGGTGGGGCGGGTGCGGTTGAGTGGGTCTAGTTTGAGGTACGAGATGCGCGCCGAACACGAGTTGTCGGCCGGCTTCGTACAACATGAAACATCAACGTCGAAGACAACAGGGGGGGGTTGTGTGTCACGCAACAGGGGGGGGGTGTTGAGGGCCGGGCAGGGCGCCAAACGTGCGGAGTCGCGTCCTTCGAGGGCGCAATGGGAGCCGACGGGCGGCGCCGTCGCGCACGCGTCCGTCACGCGACGGTGCTGCTCTTGCTGAAGCACCCGCACAGGCCGGACCTCCGCAGCGGCACGCTGGGGGTTGGCCCCTCCTCCGCGACGCTCCGGTACAGGACGCTGTCCTTCTGCTCGTGCAGCGGTCCCGGCACGACGCCGCTCGTGGACGACGTGCGCACCCACGGCCCCATGATCCGCGCGCCTGACGCGGGCGTGTTGTGTGCTGTCGTGTGCTTATCACTCTCGATCGAGCGGTTCGTGCGGGGCCCGCGGAGCGGGTCGTAGCCCCTGCCGCTGCCGCCGTTCCCGAGCTTCGACGACGTGACCCTCACCGTCGGCCGCATGTTCAGCTTCTGCGAAACAGCGCGAGACGAGACGAGGCGGCGCACGTCAACACTCGGCCCGCGCGGACGGCTCTCCAGCGCACGGCAGGCGCGGCGCGACCGGCGCGCTGCGTGCGGCATGCGAGGAGCGGCGTGGGGCCGGGCGCTTGCCTCGAATTCCGGCGCGACGGCGCCCCGCGCGGTGCTGGACTGCTTGAGCGGCATGCTGATGCGCGTTCGCCGCTGGTGCTCCGGAACCGCGCCCGCGGGCAGGGGCTGGCTCTGCTTGTTCCGCCGCGCCTCCTGCGGGGACTCCGTCGCCTCGTCGTCGTCCTCGTGCGCGGAGATGCCGAGCCCCGGACACGACTTGCGCGGGTGGCACTCCGCGTCGACGAGCTCCGTCTGGTGCCGCCGCGACTGCACCTCGGCCGCGGCGTGCAGCAGGCTGTGGTACTGCAGCCCCGCGGCGCCCTCCTGGGGCGACGCGAGGCTGTCGACGCCGCTGTGGAAGGGGTTGATGACCGACGGCATGCTTGCGAGCGGGCTCGAGGGCCCGTCGCCGCCGCTGCTGTCCTCCGCGAGCGGCCGCAGGGAGACGGTGCGGGACCGCCGCTGCGACACGGGCATGATGGGCACGCCGAACCGCTCGCTCGCCAGCACACTCTGGCTTGGGATCCTCTCCTGGGGCTGCGCGCCGCCTTGCGCGAATTCCAGCGAGCAGCGCGACGTGACCTGCGAGGAACGAAGTGGGGAGGCCGGGGCGCGGGCGTTCGGGGCCGCGGGCGCGACCGAGGCGGCACGAGGGCGGAATATAGGCCGGAGGTGATGTGCGTGCGTGGGGGCGCGGTGGGGCGTTGCGGGGGGGGCTGGTGGACTGTACCTGGTTCCGCATGGTAGCCTCGTCGGCGAACGTCACCTCGCCGACGGAGCTCCGGTGCTGCATGGTCGAGCGGACGCGCTGCGGCACCAGAGGTTTGCTACGCCGCGAGCGCCTGGTGGCGGGGTCCTCGGGCTCCATGGCGCCGTTTACTGCGCTGCGGAGGGCGGAGGGGCGGTGTACGCGATTGTGAGGAGGTTGCTGGCGGAGAGAGGCGCCGCGGGCGACCGGGCGCCGAGCCAGGGCGCGTGGGAGCACCAGGGCACTGGCAGCGTGCGGCGCGCCTGCCAGGCCCTTGTTTGGGAGCTGCTCGGGGAAAAGCGGCCAAGCAGTTCGAAGTTTGTGCGCAGCCCGCGTCCGCGCGCGGGCCTGTGGCGCACGCGCGCAGCCGTGGAGGAAGGCGGTTTGTCGCCGTACTGAGAGCAGCACTCAGCGCATCCGAGGGCAGCGAGCGCGTCAAACGCGTCGCTTATGCACGGGATAAAGCTGCAAGGTGGCTCATCGTCGCTTTTGGCACTCGAAACCGCACCGGCGCGAAAGAGGGCAATTACGTACGTGAGCTTGGGCTCGAGTGCGCAGCCGCGGGGCAGCGAGCCGCTCCTCGACTCCGCTGCGAAGAAACTCAGTTCGCCCCGAAGGCCAGGGGCGCCGGCGCACGCCTTGTCCCCCGAAGTGCGCGCGCGAATGCGCCCTCGGAAAATCCGCGGCCGCTCCTCCGCCGCAGCGCTCCCTGTGGTGCTACTTCGACTCTTGTGCGGGCCCAATTGTGCCTATCGCGATGGGCTCGTGCAAAGTTGCCCGCATGCGACCCGCGCGAACGCCTTGCCGCCGCGCGCCACGCCTGGAGGGAGCCCACTCGGAAAGAGCCCGCCTGACAGTCGTACGCTTTCCTCCTGCGCGCCTCATTCGTGTGTTTGGGTGCCCGCACCTGCGCAGGGTGCCCAGTGGCAGCGCTCAGGCACGGCATCCTCCCACGCCGCGTCCACCCGGCGTCGCCGCGAGCCTCAGAGGTGAGGTGCGGCACTACGGCGTTGTGTACCGGCAACTGACCGCCCTTGGACGACCCTGAGAACCCGCCAGCCACGACCCTCGCCCCCCGCGGCCGCTGGCTCGCCATGCGGGCGGACGCTCGGACACCGCGGCGGCGAAGTCGGCGCCCGTCGGCCACGGTGCACGTCGCTCTGGTGTCCGTGCTCCTTCTGTTGACGGCGCGCGCCGTCTGCGGCGCCGAAAACGTGCGCCAGGACATCGCGGAGTTCACAACGTACAGGTCCGTCGCGCGGGCCCCACGTCGCGGCCGCTTGGAACGCCACGCGCGCGACGCACGACCCGCAACACACGCGCCAGGCGCCCTGCTGGCCCCTGCAACCGCCCCGCGGCGCTCCCCGCCGCCCTGCAGCCCCGGCCTCGGATGGAAGACCCGCCTCGAGCACCTGTCGACCGTCAAGCTCGCCGCAAAGGCCCCCCCGGTGGTACACATTGTTCCGCCAGTCCTCCCCGCGAAGCGGCGGAGATCAGCGCAGCTGGAGGCACAGAAAGCCCCGCTCATCGCCGCGGGTGCGATCTCCATCCCCTAACCGTCCCGCAGCGCCCGCACCGCCCCCAGTCCTCGACGCACGCGCGCGCACGGCTCGCTTCTGCAGGCACGGGCCAGCGGCTGAGGCTCTTCACGCCCGAGGGCGCCCTGACGGACGAGTACGTCACGAGCGCCGGGGACGTCACGTGCATGGACTCCCTGGCCACCGCGCGCGGCCACACGGGCACGCCGCTCCTCGTCGGCCTGACGTCTGGCGCTGTCCTCGCCATGTACGTAGAGAGGGACACCGAGGTGCCGTCGGACAGCGCGTGGGCCGCGGTCCCGGGCGCGCGCCCCGGCTCGGTCTTCGCGGGGGCGACTCTCCTGGACCTCCCGACGCGCCACGCGGACGGTCCGGCGGGTTCGCCCGCGGCGGTGGCCGTGGCGGCGTTGCAGCCCAGCGGACCGAAAACGCACGCCTGGGCAGCGGTCGCGGCGTTCGCGGACGACACGATCGGGCTCTGGCGGCTCGGGGGCAAGGGCGGCGACGCCGTGTACGAGCTCGGCGCGTCCGGGCTGCCCACCGCGGACGGGCGGAGGTACGCCGCGACGGGATGGGGTCAGGTGGTCGGCGCGACACCGCTCGGCAAGTTCTGGGCTGGGTTCGGGCGCGCCGGCGCGCTGCTGACGATCGACGGGCGGTCCGGGCGGTCGCACCGCATCGTGGTGCGCGCGCGGCCCCAGAGCTGCCCATTCTGCTATGCGTCTTGTCTGGCGGAAGTTGCTTTGCGCTGAAACGCGAGCTTCGCGCCGCGGCGATCGTTGCAGTGCGGGAGGCCCGAGGCGGAGGGCGAGGAGGCGCACTGGGACGCGTTGGACTCGGCGGCGTTCGACGGGGGGAAGCAGCAGCGGGCGTTTGCGTTGAAGCTGGGGGGGCAGATGCTGGTGCTGACGGTGCCTCAGCACAAGGGCCGGCCGACGCGGTGCAACGTGGCGGCGGCGGTGACCGCGCACGGGGGCGACGCGAAGGTGCAGGCGCACATGGCGGCGCTCCACGGCTACCTGTTCATGACTCTTCGCGGAGGTGAGCGCGCAGTTTGAATCTCGATTGCCGTGCCGCGGAACGAACCGGCGTGCGCGCGAGGTGGCTCGATGCATGCGGCCGCCTGCCTCAGCGCAGAAGACGCCCGACGCGCTCTCGCAGGGTCGCGGGTGGGGTACGTGCCGGGCTGCGCGCGCGGGACGGACTGCGCGCTGCTGCTGGCGCTCAACACCACGCAGACCCGCGCCACCAAGATCCCCTTCGGCGTGCTCGCGGCCTCGATCGACTCGGCCCTGGACGTCTCCGCCGGCAAGGTGTCGGAGCGGGGAGCGAACCGTCACGCCGTTCCGGCCCTGACGGCCTCCGCGCACGACGGCCTGCTCGCCGTGTCGTGGCCGGACGGCCGCATCGACGTACTCGCCAACCGCATGTTCGTCAAGAGGTCGGACGGTGAGGCACACCTCAAAAGTCCCCCCCTGGTCACGCATGACGCACGCAACGATCAACGACCCGCGCAAGGCCCGCTGCCCGCGCAGGCAACAAGAAGGCCGGGATCGCGTCCTCCGCGGCGTCGTCCGGCGCGCACCCGCTCCTCCTCGCCGTCGTCGGAATCGGCATCGTCCTCTACATGCAGTTCCGCCGTCCCAGTGACCCCATGGCGGGCGCGCATACGAACAACCCCATGTTCGGACCCATGGCCGCGCTGGGGGGCCGCGGGCGCGGCTTCGGCCCGGGCCGCGGCGCGGGCCGCGGCCAGCTCGACGCGGAGGCGGTTCTGCGGGCGGCGCGCGGCATGGACAGGGGTCTAGGAGGCGGCGGCGGTGCACTCGGCGGGATCGGCGCCGGCATGGAAGGTTTCCGCGAAACTCCTCCGGCGCGTCGTGGCCGCGGGTCCCGCGGACCGTCCGCGTCCGGCGCGCGCCACACGGGCCGCGCGGTGCCCTTGTCACACGCGGCTGCACCTGTGCCCTCGTCCGATTCTTCGCGGAAGTTCGCAGACGGGCCGCCCAGCCTGCCAGAGCTCGGGGAGCGCGGGAGGGACGCGTGCGCGGGCGGTGCGGACGCGCAGACGACGGTTCGAGAACGCGGCGAGCTGCCGTTGGTGACGCAGGGTGCGCGCACGTGCGGGGGGCGCCTAGGCGCTATGGGCCTGGCGGTCGGTGCCACGCG
Source organism: Pedinophyceae sp. YPF-701 (assembly GCA_916048055.1). Lineage (NCBI taxonomy): Eukaryota > Viridiplantae > Chlorophyta > Pedinophyceae > Pedinophyceae sp. YPF-701. The sequence continues at coordinate 764,633 of CAJZHL010000012.1, read as the reverse complement.
CGGGCGTGAGTTCTCACCTGCGGTGCTGAGTGTCCCCGAGTGCAGGCGTGCAAGAGATGGAGCACTTGCCGGAGCAGTACGACGATGAGCTGCTGGGACAGCCGTGGGCCGTGGGGGAGGACTGGCTGTCGAATTTGGAGGCGTTTGGGGAGGAGGACGGGGCTGGCGAGGAGCCTACAGAGCCCATGAGCCGAGACGAGAGGAAGAACCAGTAGCTGAAACGCGAACAGAGCGCGGTGTCACTTGTGACGAGAATCAGTACGACAAACGCGTCGATCGGAGGCAAAACTGACCAGGACAGGGGCCGCCGCGAACAACGACAGCGGTGGAGTACCCGCACGTGTGTTGAGCAAGGTGGAGTGCAGGTGTCGAGGTCCAAGCACCTCGCAACACGCGGCAAGTCAGTACTTCGCTGACCTACAGGCACCCTCGCCGCGAGCGGGGCAGGCACGCGCCACGAGCACTGCGACGGCACGCACGGCAAGGAGTGTCACACGGGAGCACTCGCTTGGCGGATCCCGTTCCGCGGGATCTGCCTCGGCGAGCTGCGCTCTACAAGAGTGGTGGTTTACGTGGCGGCCTCATCGGCGCCCGCTTCGAGCGGCCGCCGAGTCGCAGGGCGCGGGCTCCTGGCGAGTTCTAGCTACCGCTGCTGACTGTCCGCGCAGGTGGCGCCGGACGAGCCGCGCCTGAACGCTGCCGCGCAGTCCTTGCACGGAAAGCATGCGGCGGGCAGCGGGCGTCGTGGAGCGTGTAATTCGCTGGCCTATAGCGAGGGGGCAGTTCGAGGGCGGCTTGGGTGGGTTGCGAGTGGGAGGACCAAACGGTTGGTTCTGTCTTCTTTGCAGAGAAGGTGAACGATCATCCACAATGGTTGTTCGCCTCTCGGTCAAATAAGAGTCCATGAGGTACGAGCGTGGGGCGGACGCGGTCGCCGGGGCGCAAAATGTGCGGCCGCGTGAGGGTCACTGCCCGTGCGAACTTACGAGTCGGTGGCGGCTGAAGGGGGGGGGGTCGGGAACGGGGGGAGGGGGGGGAGTGAAAACGGCATGTGGAGGGAACGGATGGTTCGGAGGGGGGTCGGTGGGGAAGGAATATGTTCAGGGCACCGGTTTGGGGCTGGGACCGCGGGATGGCCGCTCGCAACGGTGCGGGGGGTCCTTGAGCAAAGAGGGCGGTGGTAGGGGGGTGTTGGGGCAGTCCTGCTGCTGCCGGGTACGCGGGCGCGTGCGGGGGGTAGAGGGTGAACTTTGCGAGCGGAGATCGGGGGAGGGGGCCGAAGGGGGAAGATGGGGGGTTGCACGCCGGGGGCAGTGCCGCAGTGTGGAGGGGGGAGGGGGGTGTTGTAGACGGATGCAGGCGATGGCAAGGGTCCGGCAACCACCGAGCTACTGTGAGAGTGGACGGGAGCAGGAGAGACGGGCTGCTCCGCCTGATGCTGTCCCCCCAGTAAGCGCACAGCGGGGCCCCGGAATGATGGGGCAGGAGAGGATCGCCTTTCCGGAGCGGGCAGCGGGAGCGGGAGCGGGAGGGGGGCGCGGCAGTCTTCGGAGGTCCATGGCAGCGGCGCGGGGACTGCCGACCGCGCAGAGCAGGGAACACGGTGCGGGGGAGTGGCTGCTGCTGCTGCTTTGGGCGGGCTCGCGGGGTGTACGCGCGGGTCGGAGGGCCACGTCGGCGGGTTTGACGCAGCGAACACAGAAGAGTCCAACGCGAGGGAAGAACGTCGCAGGGGGAAGGGACGGGGGGGGAAGCATGCAGTGAAGAGGGGGGTGCTGGTTGCCGCGAGGGCGCCGCGCCTGGTGTCAAAGCACCGACTGGGGGCAGCATGACGGCCGCGCGCGTGGGAGCGCGTGGCGCCTGCTCGTTGTGGGAGCGCTGCGCCCTCGAGGGAGTCGTCTGTCCATGCAGCATGGGGGGGGTCACGGGGTGCGTCTCGCCGCTGGCGACGGCGTCGGCCACGCCCATCACGTGCTCGCTGGCCCTTGCTGCGTCGAGTCCGTGGACAGCGCGGAAGTGTGCCAGCTCGGCGGCCCCCCGCCCGCGATCAGGCTTCGGCCGGACACCACCTGCGCCGTGTGGCCGGCCGGCTCCATCGCCGACCGCGTCGCGTGCTGCGCCGCCGCCTGCTGCTGCGCTGCGGCCGCGTCCGCGCGCCCGAGCGCCCCGACCGCGTCCGCGACGCTCGGGTCGCGCAGCGCCGCCGCCAGGTACTCGGAGAGCGCGTCCTGCCTTCCCGCCGGCGCCAGGCACTGCTCCGGCAAAGAGTAGAACTGGGGCGGCAGAGGGGCCCCGTACGACTGCTGCTGCGGCGCCGGCGCGCCCGGGTAGCCCTGCTGCGCGCCGTCGTGCGACAGGAGGTCGGCCAAGGAGACGGGGCCTGCGGGGGCGGGCACCTCGGACGCGCGCGGGGTCGCGGCGGCGTCGCCGGCCACGAGGAGCTGCCGCAGCCACATCTGCTCCTGCATCCACCGCGCCTGCTCCTCCTGGAGCTGCGCGAGGCCCACGTCGCCGTACGGCGCGCCCGCGGGCGCGCTGTGGTGCTGCGGCGGCGCAGGCGCGCCGTGCCCCGGCCGCACGAAGTGCCGCAGGAGGCCCGGCGGGATCTGCGGGAGGCCGCTGTCGCTGCGGACCTGCCGGCCGCCCTCCCGGGTCACCGCGGACTGCGCCGCCAGCTGCGCCGCCAGCACCATCCGGAAGTCGTGGTGCATGGGCGCGCCGGCCGGCCCGGGCGCGTAGCTCGACGTGCGGCGCCCGTCCGAGCGGGCCACGTTGACGTTGTGCGAGTACCGGCACGAGTCGCCGCGGTCGCACGTGCCCTGCGGGTGGGGGGCGGCGGCGCGTAGGGGCGCGGTTGGGCGGCTTGCACGCGGCGGGGAGGGCGCGGGGGGCGGGAGCGTGGCGGGCGCGCGCCTGGAGGAACTCGAAGCAGATGTGCGGCTGCGAGGGGTCGTGCTCCGCGCCGGACTGCGACTTCACCAGGTTGTGTGTGGCGAGGACGGCGGTGTCGTGGCTGTAGCGGCACAGGGCGCCGCGGAGGCACTGCCCGCGCACGAAGTCGTAGCAGATGCGGCCCTCCTGGCAGTTGATCGCGATGATCGAACCCATGTCGTGGGAGAATTTGCACCCGGCGCCGCGCCTGCGGGACGGGCGAACGCGGTGGGTTCGCGGTCGTTTCGCGGCGGGTGTCGCGGATGACGGGTGGGCGCGAGGGCGGGGGCGCGGACCGCGCGGGCACGCGGCGTGCGGGCGGGCCCCTGCGCTGCACTGCTGAGATCGCTGTGCGGGGGCGCGGGGGCTCCGTTCGCCGCACGGTGCAGCGCGGGGCGGTGGAGGGCGATGTGAGGGGAGCGGCGTGGCGGCGGACGGCCGGTTTCGCGCGGCGTGCCGGGCGCCGCGGCATTAACTGTAGGAGGCGATTGTGTCGCCGTTGTCAGGCGCGCGAACGCACCTGCAGTGCCCCTTACAGAAGTCGAAGCATATCTGGACCTTGGAGAAGGCGTTGGGGCCGTTGGAGCTGCCCGAGGGCGACGGGCCGGCCTCGTGGGGGCCGGAAGTCTTGTGCGGCCCTCTCGCTCCGAGCACGCTGCCCAGGGAGCGCAGTCCGTCGTGTACCGCGGACATATTGAACTCATCCGCCGACATGGGGCCGGTGGGCGAAAAGGCGTCCATCGCGCGCGCGCAACACCGAGCGAGAGCTGCGTGTGCTCGAGCTCAGCCCGTGCGAGGGCGCGGCAGTCCCGCGTAGGGGGACGCGCGAGCGAAATAGACGTCCGGAGATGAAACGAACGTAACACTCACGGCCGGAGGCAGCCGCGGTCGCCACGCATCGGTGTGGGGGAAAACCACCACACGACGTTTGCTTTCGGAACAACGCGTCGCGGAGTCGTGGAGCTTAGATAGTGGTCGTACGGTTCGCATACGGCGCTACTGACATGTGGGGGCCCGCGGCCGCCCGTCGAGATCCCCCGGAACCGCGAGGGGACACCTCCCGGCTCGGTGTCCCCACTGGGGCTGAGCCGTACTGGACAATAACAGCCTTAGGCGACGCAGCTCGGTTTCCCGGCTCGAGGCGGACCCATTCCGACCAAATCCGAGCCCCCGCGCACTCAAGCGTCGCTGGGCGCCGCGCCGTGCCGCCTCGACGGCGCTCCAGGCGCCCTGGTCGCGTTCTGTTGGGCAGGGCAGAAAAAGGGGTCGGGGGGGGGCCGCCCTCGGCGTCGCGCGCGATCCCTTGCGGGCTCGCCTGCCTCGGGACGCGCGCAGCGGTGCCGACATGCATGCAGTTGGCGGGCGCACGGGCTCATGCGCCCCGCGGTCGCGCGGAGGCAGGCGGTCCGCGCCGGGGGCGGGACTTTCTTGTTGTCGCTCTCGTGGCGACAAAGCGCGCTGGGTCCCGCGAACCGCGGCGGATTTCGCGTTCCCTGAGCAGCGCGGGCGCGGAGGCAGCGCTTGACACGCTTGAAGTCGACGGCGTTGCCGTGCGGCCGTGAGGGTTCGTCACACGGGGATGGGGCCCGTTCCCGCACCGGCCGCTCACGCCTGGCTCTCCGCCCTCGCCGCGAGCACCGCCACAGCCTCGGCGACCGCCGCGCCGATCCCAGCGTCCCGGGCCAGCGCGGACGGCGCCATCATCACGTTGCGCACGGCGCCGAACACGTGCCCGTGCCGCGTCGGGCCGGGACCCTCGTCGCGCGCGGCCTCCGCTGCCGCCACGAGCCTTGCAGCGGCCTCCTCGGGACTCCGGAGGATCCCCAGCGTCCGGCCTGCACGGCGCGAGCGGCGGTGCGCGTTCAGGTGCGGGGCGCACGGGCGGCGAGGCGCGTGGTGGGCGAGGCGGCCGCTGACCTGCCAGGTGACCGAACCACTCCGCAGCAGACGGCCACTGCCGCATCAGCCCCGTCCGGACGAGCCCAGGGTCGAACGCCACGAACACCACCCGGGAGGTCAATTGCGTCTCCGCCCGACACAGCGTCGTGAACGCGGTCCCGAGGAGCTTCGACACCGCGTACGCCTCCGCCGGACAAAACGCCTCCTTGGCCGGCAGCCGCGGCACACCGGCGCCCGCGCGCGGCAGCCAGGCGAGGTGCCTCGCCGCCGCCCTAGATGACACACCTGCAGGCGAGCACGGACGGCGCGGACCCAGCCTCAGCCGGCGCCGAGACCGTGCGCTGCAGAGAACCAGAGGCCGCTCGCGGGCGTCCGCAGCGGCGCAGCAGGCGGCGCCGTGTGGTCTGATGGTGTCGTGCGGCAGGCGGTGACTCGCCTCGGTGCGTAAAGGACCCGAGGGTGACGACGGCTCCCCGGCCGCCGCTCTGCTCCGCCGCGGCGTCGAGCTCCGGCCACAGACACATCGTCAGCATCGCGGGCCCGATGGCGTTGACCATCAGCGTCGCCTCCACGCCGTTCGGCGCAGCCACCGCGCCGCCCGCGCCCCCGAGCACGGCCGCGTTGTTCACCTGCGAGGGCGCACATGCTCGCTTTCAGCGGCAGCAGGCGGGCGCTTCCGCGCCGCAGAACGGCTCCTCTTTGACTCAGTCCGTCTGCTGAGTCAACCAGACAGACGCACACCTGTAGGACCAGCGGCGGGAGAGTCGGGCGGGCTGCCCCGGTCGGGTCCGCGCACGTGCACAGCGCCGCGGGCCCTCCCGCGCGCTCCGATGCCCTGAGAACCTGCCCAGCAGCAGCACGATGCCCGTCGGGGACGCAGGGCGGCTTGTTGCGCGCCGCCGCCGTCGCCGGCCGCCACCAGGCCCCCGCCGCCCGCGTGAGCGCCAGCGCCGCCCGCCCTATCGAGGTCTCGTCCGACAGGTCGACCTCCACCCACGCCACCTGCACCGCACCGCGCGGCGGTGCTGAAAGTGTCGCGCGTGCTGCCACAGCGGCCCTCCTGCGCGGAGCAGAGCGCCGCCGGCCCGCGCGCTATCCGTGCGCGGTCCGCGGCGACGACGGCGACGTGCCTGCGAGGGACGCGCCCCATGCAACACTAAGTGTCTTGCAGCCAACAGCCCGCCCTCGGCGCTCCTGCAGCCCAGGATCACCACGTATCCGGCGCGCGCGAACTCCAGCGCCGCGGCGAGGCCGATGCCGGACGTGGCGCCGGTAACAAGCACCGTCTCGTGCCGCTGGCACGGACCCGGTTGCGAGCCCGCTCGCAGCGCGGGCGAGGCCGGCCCTGCGGGGGCGCGGCGGCTGGCGTCCCTGCTCGGTGTGGTCGTGGCGCGCTGGTGAGGGCGTCCGAAGCGCGGAAGAGCGAGAGCTGCCGCGTTGCAGGCAGCGACGGTGAGCCCCCAGAGCAAAACGCGCCAGAACGTGCTCGGCCAGAACAAGAACCACAGCGACCGTGGTCGGCCGCGCGAGTCCGGCATTCTGCCGGCAGCTGCGCTCAACGGCCGATCACTCCGCGCAGGCAGCGCCGCCCCTGAGCCCTGAACCCTCGTCGCTGTCGTGCCAAGCCTAGAGCCGCGCAATATCCTCTCGTTGCATCAGACAGCGATGTCAACGCGCAGAGCTCTGCGGGCACAGCGCCGCCAGCGGCCCTAAGCGCCTAAGCCGCGCGGCACAGCGCCTGTCGGTCCCGAGTCCGCGTTGGGCCTCTGAGGCCCCATACGGACGCGCGCGGCATTGCGGGAGGCTGCTGCGGCCCCGCGCCCATCCTCGCTGTCTCTCTCCCGTCTCCTGCCCACCGAATCGTCACGGCGCCGCGGCTGACGTGCGCAGGAGGCCGCTGCCCCAGCAAACCCTCGCTCAGCCCGGTGCGGATCGCAGCTCTCAGGTGCTTCCCGCATCCGGGCCGTCTCCACGCGCACTACATCCTCCGCACGTCCACCACGCACGCTGCGTCCGTGCCCCGGCTGCGACGCTGCGGGCTGCTTCACCCTGTGCACGCCAGCTCACGCGGACCGTGCCGTGCGTCCGGCCCGCGTCTGAATACGCGGCCCCGCTGCGAGGACCCCACATTGCAGGCAGTCGCTCCGAGCGCCTGCAACGCCGGCTCCCCACCTGGCGCAGCTCCCTCTGGCACCCTACAAGCCCCACCCTCCCTGTCGCGCACTCTGCGCGCGGGCGCCGGCTAGAGCTCACAAGCTCTAGGCGGGGGAAAGCTCTGCTCTCAGCGCCGCGCATCGCGCGCGTCCCGCGACCATGGACCGCTCCATGGACGTGAGCGGCCTTGGTCTCTCTAGCGTGCTCGATGTCTCGCTTCCGTGGGACAACGAGCCGGACCCGAGCACGAGAGGTGCGACCGCCTCGCACGCGACATGCCCCGCTCTCACGGCACGTGCACACCCTGGCAAATGTCGCGCTCGCGGAACGCGGAGCGAGGCCGCACCGCCATCCCTCGACCCGCATCATGCCCGCGCCGTGCCGCCCCGCAGCCGCGCCCCTGCGCCGAAAAGCCGCGCAGGCGCGCAGCCTGCCGTGCTCCCAGCAGCGCGCCGTCGCCCCGCGCCGCCGCTCGCGGCGCGTCCCGCCCGGCGCCGCCCCGTCCTTCCGTTGTTGCCCGCGCTGTTCCAGCGCCCGCTGCAGCGCCACCCGGACCGCCCCGGCGCCCTCGCACGCGCGACGCAGGGGGCTTCAGCCTCGTATACAAGCGCGACGTCCCGCTCGAGATCCGCGGCTCCGACGGCATCGATCTCCCGGCCGACGTCTCTGCGCTCGAGGCCATCACGGTGAAAATTCTCGAACGGTCCGTCCCCGCGCCCGCGCCGCCGCCCCCACGCCCCCTCGCTCCTCCCCGCCCGCCCCAGCGCGCCCAACAAACACTCCCCCCCACCTGCAGGCGCGAGTCGAGCCTCCTGCGCGGGGTGCGCGTGGAGCTGTCCTCGGAGGCGAACCTGTGGTTCCTGTACGTGCACGAGCTCGACCAGGGCTCGTTCCACGACCTCCAGGACCAGCAGAAGCTCATGCTGGACTTCAACGACTACCCGCAGCTGCTGCTGCGCATGCTCAACAGCTGCATCCGCGACCCCGCGCACTTCGTCGGGCTCCTCGTCATGCAGCCGGGCATGCGCGCCCGCCTCGACTTCATGGAGAACCTGGACTACAAGTGGATCGAACACCTGTCGGCGCCGCTCGAGGTGAGTGAGGGAGCACGTGGGCGGCCGGGCTGCTGCGGGCCGCGTGGTGGCTGCGCGGCCGGGCTGCTGTCGGGGGGCACGCGGGCGTGGTGCTCGCGTGGTCGCGTGCGCGTTCCGGCGCGCGCGCGGTGGTGGCTGGCGCGTGTGTGTGTATGTGGGGGTGTCGACGGGGCTGAGCGCGTGCGCTGGGCGTGTGCGCAGGTGGCGTCGGAGGCGGCGATCCGGGAGTCGATAGTGTACCGGTACAACAAGATGAAGGCGGTGACGGTGATGCTGCAGCAGCGGCTGACGACGCTGGCGACCATGGTCAAGGGCCGCAACCCCGGCCTCCTGCTCCAGTTCCGGGACATCGTGCAGAACGGAGGGACCCCCACGTCGCCACGGGGCGCGCGCCGGACCGCGGGCGTCGCGAAGCCAGGCGGGAAGCTCCCCGACGCCAGCTTCAACAGTACCCTGGGGGTGTGATTCCGCCGCGGACGCGCAGCCGAGGCGGGGCGCGCAGCGTATGTGCGCGCGCGCCAGCGTCACGGGCGTCCGCGCCTCGGCCCCAGCCGCCGTTCGAACGTGGCGCGCGCGACGCATGCATTTGCACACGCAGCATGCCCGTCGGGCCCCAACTGCTTGGAACGCGACCATGGCTGCGCCGGACCTCGGCCCGCGCGCGAAGGCCGGCGGAGTGACGGGGCGGCGCTCGGTGCTCCGCTGGAGGTGCTTGTGTGTCGCCAGCAGGGGTCGCTCCCGTGCGCGCGCCTGTGCGAATGACGGCGGCAGATCCGTCGCAAACGCATGTCTTGTCACGTGCGGACCGACGGCGCGAGCGCCGCTGCGCGGGGTTGCGGCGAGGGGGTCCTACGCGGCTATTGGTCGGTCCAGGAGGGTGCCCGACTGTGGGAGGGCCTCGGCAGCGCCCGCCGCTGTTGCCCGCGGGGCCGCATTTGCGCGCGCAGATAGCCTGTTGCAATAACCTACTCGGTCGTGTCGTCGCGGGCGTATCTCGGGTCCGAATTCCGTTGTACGGGACGTCGTATCGCATAAGATCGGAACGAAATGATCGCTGCCAAGGCCAACATCGCGTCCGTTCGCGGCCTCACGGCCCTGAACAAGACCGCTCGCCCCGCCCGCGCGTCGCTGCGCGTGCGCGCCGAGGCTGACAAGCAGCAGGTGCGGGCCGCTGGGCACCGAGCCGAACGATGGCCCGCGCCGGCCCGCGCCGCGCGCGCCCACACTCGACGCGCCCTCTCCGGCGCAGCCATCTCGCTATTCTCGGCGCCCGTGGGCCGCTCCCGCGCCCACGCCGACGCTCGAGCTCGCGCGGAGCCGGCGCTCTGTTGCTCCAAACCTCCTCCGTACCTTGCGCGCGGGGCCACGCCCGAGGCTCCCGACGCCCCCAGAGCCTTCCTCGGTCCACGCTGGCCCCACGTGCTCCTCTAGCCCCGCCCCATCGTCCCCGCCCGCGCCCCCCGAGCAAACGAAGCTCAGGCAGGATCCGCAAGGCTCGTCTGGCGTCTCGTGACGCGCCGCGCGACCCTGCGAGCCCCGCGCCGCACCCGCCGTGCTTCCCCTGGCCCCAGCGCGCCCGGCGCGCCCCGGCGCGATCCCTAGCGGCCGCACCGTCCGCGTCTCTCCGGCCAATGGCAGCTGCGCGCGGCCGCAGCCCTCGCATCCGGTCCCTGCGCTCACAACGGGCCGCTCCGGCCCCCTCCGCGCAGGTCATCACCCCCCTGAACGGCGACCCCTTCATCGGCATGCTGGAGACCCCGGTCACGTCGTCGACGGACGTGGCTAAGTACCTGTCCCAGCTCCCGGCCTACCGCACGGGCGTGTCCCCGCTCCTGCGCGGCGTCGAGATCGGCCTGGCGCACGGCTTCCTCCTCGCCGGCCCCTTCATCAAGCTCGGGCCCCTGCGCAACGTCCCGGGCACCGCTGAGGTCGCTGGCTGCCTCTCGGCCGCTGGCCTGGTGGTGATCCTCACCGCGTGCCTCGCCATGTACGGCGCCGCGACGTTCCAGGGCAAGCCCTCGCCCGTCGGCGTCAAGACTCTCTCGGGCCGGTACGTCCCCCGCGCCAGCACCGCCGCACGCGCCCCTGGCCCCTCATTCGCATCCCCCACCGGCACAACAACCTCCGCTCGTCGCTCCAACGCCGCGGTGCCCGCTCGTTGCGCGCGCAGGGACCTCCCCGAGGACCCCCTGCAGTCCGCGGAGGGCTGGAACGGCTTCACGTCTGGCTTCCTGACCGGCGCGCTCTCGGGTGTGGCCTGGGCCTACGCCTGCACCCAGCTCCTGCCCTACTACTCGTAAGCAGTGCCGCGGCAGCGCGTGTGATGTAAGCGCACGACCGACGCCGCCCCAGCCGTCCCTCAGCCTCATCTTACATATCTAGGCCTAGAACTACAACCACCAACTACTAGTTGCATCGAAACAACACATGGCGTCCTTTCCGGCGCGTGTCGCGACGTCACTCGTCGAGCCCCTCGAGCTCCTCGTGGCCCTCCTCCGCTGCCTCCACCACCCGCAATATCGCCACCGCGACCAGCTCCTGCCGTTCCTCGACGACGGCGTGCCCGGCGCCGCGCACCACCACGACGTCGCCGCTCCTGGGCGCCCACGCGCTCACGTCCGCGCCGCGCGCCGCCTGCACCGTCCGCCGCGCCGCCCCGCGCCCCACGACGCGCGCCGACATCTTCGCAGCGATCTCCCGGAACTTGTCGTCAGTTTCTCCGACGACACTGACAACAAGCGCGCCGCGCGCCGCCATCGCGCCGAGGGCGTCCCACAACGGCACCTGCGCGCCCGTGCTGAGGCCGACGAGCGCCCCGGCCACCCCGGCCGCCGCGGCGGGGCTCCGGAGCGCGCTGCGGCGGCGCTGGAGCATGCTGGCGAACCGCGGGTGCTTTTCAAGGCCCTGGAAGAGCGGCTGCGCGTACCAGGCGTCCAGGAACGCGGACGGCGCGCCGTCGCGCGAGAGGTGCTCCGCGAGCGCCGCGTCGCGCGCCCGGCGCGCGCGCGCCACCGCTGGGGCCCCCGGAGACATCCCCGGGGCACCGGAGATGGAAACCACAGCTCTGACGACGTCCGGGTGGCGCGCCGTGAGCGCGAGGGCGACGCGCGCGCCCATCGAGTACCCCGCGACGACCGCGCCCTCGCTCCCGCGCCAGCCGAGGTGGTCCGACAGCACGGCGAGGCTGTCGGCGACCGACTCCACAGACACACCTGACGTCAGTCCGTCTGACCCGCCGTGGCCGGGGAGGTCGACGGCCACGCAGCGCCGCTCGCGGCCGAGGGCGTGCAGCGTCGGGAGGAAGTCGTCCGCGCTGCCCAGGAAGCCGTGCAGCAACAGGATCGGAGCGCCCGGGCACGCGACGTGCGCATTCGGGCGAGCAGAGAGCACGCGCAGGCGGAGCGAGCCCGCGGGCGTGTGGACGGTGTGAAACGCCTCCTCGACCTGCGCCGCCGGGCCGCGCCGCGCCAGCGCGGAGTCTGACACGAGCGGAGACACCCCCGCAGCCGCGCCCGACCAGGCTCGCGGCGCGCCGTCGCGCCCGCGCTCCGGGCCGCTCGGCTCCGCGAGCACGTCGCCGGTGAGCCACGACAGCGTCCCGAGGCCGTGCGCGAAGGCCGCGCGAGACCGCCCCGCCGGGCTCTCGGCCCACATCGCATCGGTGACGGCAGCCAGCGCCGCCCAGTGCGAGAGCCCCAACGACGTCTCGAACGACGACGAAACGACGACGCCGATACCGCGCGCAGCAGCCAGGCGCGCGAGCGCCAGCGTCGCCGCGGCCCCGCCGCACCAGCCCGGCTTGACCACGGCGGCCACCACTCCGCTGCCCGGCGCCGACAACTCCAGCAGCCTGCCCTCCTCCACCGACTCGTCCAGCGCGACGGGCGCCCCCGTCTTGCGGTGCAGGTCCCGCAGCGCTCCGATCGTGGTGTGCCGCAGCGGCTCCTCCACGAACTCGAGGCGCGACGGCACCGCGGCGCCGGCGCAAAACTCCACGGCGTCGGCGAACGTCCAGGCGCGGTTGGCGTCCGCGCGCAGGGCGACCGCGTCCCCGACGGCCCTGCGGATCGCGTTCACCGCGGCGATGTCGTGCGCGACCGCCTCGCGTCCAACCTTGATCTTGATCGTGGTGTGCCCGTCGGCGGCCAGTGCCGCCGCCGCCGCACAGGCCGCGGGGATGTCCGTCGTGTCGCCGAGCAGCCCGCACACGGGCACGGGCGGGAGGGCGTCTTTCGTGGGAGCGAGGCCCGCGCAGGTCCCGAGGAGCGACGTCACCGGGACATTCAGCGCCGCCGACGCAGCGGCAAACACCGCGCTGCTGAAGCCCGCGGCGACCGAGGGCAGGAGGGAGCCCGGGGCGACGCCGATGGCCTCGCAGAGCCACTCGTCCAGCCCGGCCTCCGCGAGAACGGCCCAGAGCGGCAGGCGGCGGCCGCAGCTGACGTCAGCGTCTCGCAAAAGCCCCCCCAGGGTGTCCAGCTGCGCGACGGCCTGGCTCAGCGTCTCGGTGTGCAGCCCCGCGAGCGGCGCGACCTCGCCGTGGCCCTCGAAGACCTCCCCGCTCGCCGCGCGCAGCCGCGCCGTGACGACGCACCCCTCGCGGACCCCCCCGCCGACGCCAGTGGTGACGGGCTTCGCCAGCCCGACGCTGTACGGCCTGACGTCCAGCTCGAGCGCCCCGAGCGCGGGATCGATGTTGCGTTGCATCCAGGCGCGCGCGAGCGTGCCCGCCCAGCCGGCCGTGCGCCCCGCGATGGTCTGCAGCTGCAAATGCAACGCGTGGTTCTCGCTCCTGTCCGTGACCACCTCGACGATGCCGTGCTCGCCGCGGGCCCACGCGTCGTCGAGGGCCTTGTCGAGCTGCGCCGCGGTCGCGGCCCGCGCGTACGGCACCCCGTGCGCCCGGCACAGGTCCTCGAAGGACACCCCGGGGGGCGTCGCGAACACCGGCTCGAAGACCTCCTTCGGAATGGCGCTCGCGACGGGGAGGAAGGAGAAAATCCCGCCGCCGCTGTTGTTGATCACCACGACCGTCACGGGCGGGCGCCCGCGCGCCTCGCGCAGCAGATTGAGTCCGTTGATGTCGTGCAGAAAGGAGACATCCCCCACGAGGAGCGTCACTCCCCTCCCGAGGCCCTGCGCGTACCCGACGGCCGTGCTGAGCACGCCGTCGATCCCGCTGGCCCCGCGGTTCGCCGCCACGGGCACCCCGACCCCGCTGCTGCCCTCCTCGGCATCTCGCGGCCGCGGTGCGTACATGTCGACGTCGCGGATCGGCATGCTGTTGCCCAGAAACAAACCGCGGCCGCCTGGCAGCTGCGACGCGACCTTGCGCGCGACGCGCGGCTCCGTGATCGGCGCGTGCGGGTCGTCGCAGTCCCCGATCGCGGAATTCAGAGCCAGACCTGTAACTCTATCTAAACAAGACAGCGTTTCCAGGTATTGCGAGTCGAGCTCCCCCAGGACGCCGCGGTCGGGCGCGGCAAGCACGTGCAGCAGCTGCTGCGCGCCGCCCTCGATGCGGTGCGTCACCACGTGCGCCGGATCGTGCCGCCCCTGGCTGGCGCACGCCAGCAAGAAGGACGCCGGCTCCGCTCCGTCCGCGGTCGTGGCCCACTCCAGGAACTGCCCCACGCGCTTGCTCGTCAGGAACCCGCCCAGCTGCAGAACCACGTCAGGCCGGACTGTTTCCCACACCCCCTCCTTCCCGCCCAGCAGGACGTGGTCCAGGTGATGCACGGTGCCGGGCAGGCCGCTGCCCCCGCTGCCGGCGACGCGCAGCCCGCTCGTGGCGTCCGCGTACACCGGCCACGCGAGCCTCCGAGCGATCTCCGCGGCCGCGAGCGTCTCCTCCGGCGACGCGAGCGCGCCGACAACAAGCAGCCCGCGCCGCGCGCCACGCAGCGTCGCCAACGCCTCGTGCATCGCCGGACCGGCGCCGACGGTCCCCGTGGACGGCCCGAGGAGGCTCACGGGCGCGGTGAACGGCCGCGTGCCGGCCTCCCACCGCCGCAGCCCCTCGAGCGTCACGGCGCGCGGCCAGTCCGCCACCGTCGGTGCCAGGGGCTCGCGGAACTGCAGGTTGAGATGCGTGGGGCCCGCGTGCGGCCCCGTCGCGCGCCGGACCGCGCTCGACACCGCCGTCAGCGCCATCCGCGCCCGCACGTCCCCCGACGGGGGTCCCAGATCAAACTCCCACCGCACATACCTTCCGAATATCTTCACCTGGTCGATCGTCTGGTTCGCGCCCGTGTCGCGGAGCTCGCCCGGACGGTCCGCAGTGAGCAGCAGCAGCGGCACGCCGCTCTGCGAGGCCTCAACGACCGCTGGGAGCAGATTCGCCACCGCCGTTCCCGAAGACGTTATGACCGCCGCTGGGGACCCGCGGCCGCGGCCGTACCCGAGCGCGTAGAACGCCAGGGAGCGCTCGTCGATGCAGGTGATCAGCCGGACGCGCGGGTGCGACGCCGCCGCGATCGCCATCGGGGACGACCGCGACCCCGGGGCTACGCAGAACGTGTCCACCCCGAGGCGACACAGCTCCTCGACGATCATCCCCGCCCACAGCGCGTTGATGTTCGCGGCGTCCGCGAGCGCCTGCGGCGGCGCCAGCAGCTTCTCGAACGCGCTCGTCTTTAGCTCGAGCTCGCGCCACTCGGCCTCGGCGTCCGCGCCGCGCACGATGCCCACGCCGGCGTACAGGTGCACGAGCCCGCCGTCCGTGCGCGCACCGCCGTTGCCGTCCCGCGGGCCCGCCTCGGGCGACCGCACGAGCGCGGACCGGATCGCGACCACGAATTCGCTCGCCGACGCACCCACCCATCCAAACGGCGCCGAATACCACCCGCGGTCGAACGGCTCGACCTCCTCGAGGACCTGCAGCGCGAGGCCGCGCGGCTGGCCGCACACCGCGGGCGTCGGGTGCAGGCACCGCAGCAGCTCCGGGTCGGAACGCCCCGGCAACAGCTCCCCCGAAAGCCGCCCGTACAGGTGCTGCACGTGCTGCTGCCGCAGCAGCGCCTTCGGGAGCTCGACCTTGACCTCCCCGCACACCTGGCTCAGGGCCCTCTGCACCCACTCCCGCACCACCGTGAACTCCACGTGCTCCTTCGGGCACCCCATGAGCTCCTCCGCTAGCTTCCGGTCCGTGGGCTCGTCGCCCGGGGGCCCCCGGCCGCGCGTGCCGGCGACGGCCTCGCTCGCGACGGCGCGCCCCGTGCGCACGAAGAGCCGCTCCGGCGGCGCGCCGAGGAACGTGTCGCCGGAGGGGAGTTGCAGTAGAACCTGGTACGCCCGGGGGTCTTTTTCCTGGAGGGCCGACAGCAGCGAGAGCGGGTCGAGCGGAGGGCCCTCGAGGCCGATGTCCGTCCGGCGCGCCAGCACGAACTTCGTCAGTCCGTCTGCGGGGTCGGACCCCTCTACGGAGGCCTCCGCAGGGTCGTTGGCCGCGCGGCCCGCGGAGGGGCCCTCGAGGCCGTCGACGCCCTCGGCCCAGTCCATCTCGCACCCGGCCATGTCGAGGGAGTCGTGCAGGGGCTGCATCGTCCGCCGCCACTCGTCCCGGCCCGGAACGTGCTCGTGCGACGCGCGCTGCACACGCAGCGCCGGGTACCCGCCCACTTCCTCCGGCCCGATCGCTTCCAGCAGGGCGAGCGCGGACGCGGCGGCGGCCGCGGCCGTGGCCGCTCCGCGGCCCACTCCGCCCGCGTCCGCGCCCCGCGAGGCGTTCGCCGACCCCTCGTCCCAGAGCAGGTTGACCGAGAGCGTCGTGGAGTGCGGGCCCTCGGAGACCTCGACGGCGGGAACGAGGAAGAGGTAGGACCCGAAGGACTGCCACTCCGGCGCGACGGGTCGCGCGTGGCTGAAACGCATCCCGCCGTACGCGCGAAGAGCCGGGACGGTCGCCGACAGGAACCGCTGCATGTCCTCCCACGCCGCGCGCCCGAACTCCTCGCCGTCGGCCCCGCGCCACCCCCACGCGCACCCGATCCCCGCAACTGCGCACGCAACCGCACAACAACCCCGGGGGTGACATTCGGAGGGCGCGTGCGGCAGGGACGGCGCGACGCGGCGCGAGGGACGCGGGACGTACCTGCGCGGACGACCTCGGCGCCGCCCTCCGCCGTCGCGGTGCCCTTGCCGCCAGGCGTCGCGTGGCGCCGGCCAGCGAAGTACACACGGGGGTGGGCGGCCCCGGCCCCGGCCTGGCCGCGCAGCCACGCGAGCGGGGCGACGGAACGAGGCACTTCGACCTCGAGGCGCATCGAGCCCGACGCGACGTCCGGTGGGTTGCGGACGATGTCGGAAAGTTCGCAGGATATGGCGCCAGCGGCCGCGGCTGTTGAGACCTGCGCGGTGACCGCGACAGAGGCGGAGGCGGTCAGGGAGTGCGCGGCGGGGGGGAGCCGTGGTGACAGGGTGTCCGGCGGGGGCGAGTTCGGAGGCGTGAGGGCGCGTTGGAGGTCGGCAACACTCGATTGAGTGGGGGAGGGGCAGTGCATCCCGACCTGAGCAGGGAGCCGGCGGAGCTTGCGGAGCAGCACGGGGCTGTGGCGCGGCGTGGCTGGAACGTCCGGGTCGGAGAGCGCCGGCGGCGCGTCCTGCTCGCCGGAAACTATCGCGTCGGCTTTGCCGGCCACGGGAGTCGACGTGATTCGCCGCAGCGGTGAACAATCACCCGCCTGGCCGCGGCACGGGGCCCGAGGATGCGCCCGAAGCGACCGGAACACTGTCCCACATCGCTTGGCGGTCGTGTGGTCCGTCCGCGCGCGCGAGGCAGCCTCCCGCGGGGGCCCGGCACGCCGTGGAGGCAGCCTGCACCGCGCCGGGACAACCAAGACGCTCATTTCGTGCCTCACAGACACGAAGTGCACAATGTGACGAGTCTGGCGCGCTCTCGTTGATCTGTCGCGGCTCTCCAAGCGCCGTTGGTGGCGATAGAGCCGAAGGGGAGCGCGCGGAACCATTGGATGAGGACCGGTGAAGCAAAACACACGCTGTGAGCGTGCTGTGCGGGCACTATGCGCGAACTGTGGCGGACCGGTGTCGCGTCGGGGGGCATACCTGCACCGCGCGCTGCCGCATGTGTGTTCAGCCGCCTTGTGCGCGCCAGAGGCCCTCCTGAGAGGCGCTCGGGTTGGCGCGCCGAACTGGCCGGCCGTGCTCATCAGCGCGGCGCTCCAACGCTCGACCCGCTGAACTGGATTGTTACCGCGCGCTGTCGATCGATGCGGCCATCGAAACCACGCGGGGACGTCGCCAGCGCCCTCTCGTCCGAAGGGGCTCGAAAACGACCACGGCGCCGGGCGAACACGACCGCACCGAGCCGCGGCGCGAACGTCCACTACGGAACTATGTTTGCACCGCACGCCCCGCGGCCGCGAGGCTTCAGTCCGCGGCGCACGGTAGAACTCTCACCCCCCTCTGGCACGAGTCGGGCGCCCCCCGCGGCTTACAGCTGCTCACGGGGCCTCCCGGTCCCACCAGTACGCTCTCGTGCAGTCACACACCGCCGTGACGAGCATTGAAGCGCAACACCCCCCTGCACCGTCGCTGGGCAGCTTCCTTCTTCTGGCAGAGGCTTCAAGACCCCCCCCTGCCGCCAAACCGCGCCGAACACCCATAACAAGAGCGTCCCAAGCACAAACAGTTGTATCGCATCCATCCCCTGGTCCGGTGAAGCGCGCAGCGCGATGAACGCCGCAGTACGGCCGGCCAGCACGCCCGCGGTGGCAGCGTGCGCCCGTGCTGGCCGACCACGGCCCCCGGGCGTCGGCGCGCGCTGCGCAGCCCCACCGTCGGGCCTCTTCGCGACCGCGGCCGCCCAGCGCAAGCCCGCGGCGCGTCAGACGGCGGCAAACTTCTCCCTCGAACAAGCCTGGGGCACCGGCGTTGATGCGGAGGTGCGGGCCCACACGAGCCAGAACAATTCACTCCAGCGGCCGCGATGGCCTCACGCGCACAGTATCTACCGGAACAACGCACACTCAAGCCGCAGAGCTCCCCACGCACCACGTTTCCGTCGCAACTGCGCTACGGCGCGTGCTGCGAGTCGACCTGGGCGCCCCGCACGGCGTCTCTCGCTCACCAGGGCCGCCCCGCGCTGTGCTGCGTGCAGAGCCTGGCGCCCACGCTGTTCGCCGCGTCGCTGTTCCCGTACCTGGGTTTCTTGTACCACCTGACCAAGTCCAAAACAGCCCCCCCGGTGGCGCTGGGGGGGTTCTACTTCCTGCTCGTCTTCGTGGGCGTGACGATCCCCGCGGGCATCGTCGCGAAGACGCAGTACGCCGCGAGCCTGGCCAACGTCGACTGGCTGCACGGCGGCGCTGAGTCCATGCTGACTGTTACAAACCTGCTGATCGTGATCGGCCTGCGGCGAGGGATCCGGAAGGCCAAGGCGGACGCGGACGGGACGGAGGAGGCGTCGTAGCGCCCGGGTGTGAGCCGGAGCGACCGCGACGCGCCAGACTGTGGGTTACACGGGTGCAGCAGTCCTGGTTTCCTATTTGTTCGTTCATGCAGCGTTGCTGTGCGCGCACGCGATCAGGTCCAGCCCGGGATGCCGGGGGACGGGCGCGTGGGCGGCCGCGGGGTCGGCTCGCTCACGGGCGGGGTCGGCGGCGGGGGAGTCGGCCGCGGGGCCTGAGTCGGTGCCGACGTCGGCGCCGGGGAGGGCTTCGGCGTGCTCGGGGGGGCGATGTCTTCGACGTTGAGCAGCAGCTCGATCGTGCGCGGGTCGAACGCGCGCTCGACGGCTCCGATCTGCAGCGCCTGGAGCACCGACAGGGGGGGGGTGTTGGGGCGTGTCGCGAGGTACAACGCCGCGGCGCCGGCCACGTGCGGGGTGGCCATCGACGTGCCGGAGAGGTCGCGCGCGGCGGTGCGCGAGGCGATGTGCGCCGACCGGATCGCCGACCCGGGCGCCCATATCTCCACGCAGCGCCCCCAATTACTGAACGAAGACTTCCGGTCGTTCCGATCAGTCGAGGCCACCGTCACCACGCCGCTCGCGCGCGCAGGCGACACCCCGCACGCGTCCGCGTTCGAGTTCCCCGCCGCGACCACCGTCGTCACGCCCGCCGCCACCAGGTCCTGCACTGCCCTGTCCAGCGCCGGCGAGGCGCCGCCGCCCAGCGACATGCTCACGACCGACCGCCCGACGAGGCTCCGCGCGCGCGCGTAGTTGAGCACCCAGTTCAGCCCCGCGACGATGTCCGAGGTCGTTCCTGACCCGCTGTCGCCGAGCACCTTCACGGCGTGCAACGTCGCGCGCGGCGCAACGCCGTACGTCGCCCCCACGGCCGTTCCAGCGCAGTGCGTGCCGTGGCCCTGCCGGTCCCACCACGCAGGCTCAGCCGCGGTCGCGTTGCGCGGTCCGGCGGTGCCGCCCGCGAACGGCGAGCCCGACACCGCGGAATACGAGTCGGACACGCGCCCCGAGAACTCCACGTGGTCGGTGCGCACGCCCGTGTCGGCCACGAACACGTGCGCGCCCGCGCCCAGCACGTCCGGGTCGTACGCGCCGTCCAGTGGCAGCGATTGCTGGTCGACGCGATCCAGGCCCCAGGACGCAGCAGCGCCGGCGGCCCTCGGGGGCGCCACGTCGAACGAAGCGCCGCCCGGGGTCTCGAAGCCCTGCACAGGCCAGCGCTCCGCGGAGCGCGTCGGATCAGGGGGGGGAGTCATTTGTGTGCAGTCTGCATCTAAGATCTCCACAGGGCTCGTGTGACCGCGCTGACGCAGAAGACAAACATTGTCAAGCAGTCGCGGCGTGTCGCGGTCTGAGATCCGAGTCGGATCCGGCCGAAACACCCCCCTGACGGTCGCGGGCGCGTCAGACTGCACGGCGGCGGCGGACCTGGATGGTGAAGGCGAGGTCGCGGTCGATCAGCTCCACGCGGCCGGCGAGGGCCACCGCGAGCTCCTCGATGGACTGTCCCGGCGCGAGTCTGACGGACACCAGCCGCGACAGGTCGTCGATCTCCGCGTCAGCGTCCTGCGCCCTGGGGGTGTCTTCCGTCCCCAGGAGCTCCGTGCGACACGTGAGCTCGAAGCGCGGCGCCGCGGACGCCGCGTACACGCCCGCGGAGGAGCCCTCGTCGCAGATGTCGAAGATCTGGCCGTACTTGAGCCCTGGCTTGAGCACCAGGATCCACCGATTGGCGTCGCCGTCCGCCAGCGCGGTCGTAGAGGCCACGAACTGGTTGGCGATGGGAGGCACGCCGTCGGGGGACACGGGCTCGAGCCCGGACGACGCGGAGCCGATGTAGGCGACGACGGCGCGCGCGGCGATCGTCGCGACGGCTGCGGACTGAGGCTGGCGGTCGGGAGTCTCTACCAGGAAGATGCGATCGAAGCGCGTGGAGATGCCCATGCCGGAGTGGTCCACGAGCACGATGCGGTCCCAGACGTTCGGCAGCCCCGTGCGCCGCGTGATGCCGCGCGTGAGGCTGTCGAGAAAGATCTGGGCGTGCAGCCAGCCGTCGGCGTCGGGGCCGGAAACGACGCGGAACTCGTCGCGGAGCTCGGAGAGGACGACCGCCTCGGAGCGCGTGAGGTTCTCCGAGTTCTCGAGGAAGAGCGTCCCCTTCGTCACCGACTCGCCCTTGACGATGACGTCTAGGACGGCCTGGCCCGAGAAGAAGGGGACGTGCTGCAGGACAACGCGTCCGAACGGGCGCAGCTCGACGCTGAAGGCCGCCTCGCTGCCGTCGCGGGCCTTGGCTTTGTCTGCGAAGTTGCGCGACGCGGGCGCGTAGCTGGGTTTGCCCCAGAAGGTACGCTAGCACTACGACATAACGTAAGAACACTAGGCAGGTGTCCGGGGCGGAGACGCCGGCTCCGCTCTCGCGGTCGGCGCGACCAGCGCGCTTATGAGCTCGCCCGCGCGGGCATGTCTCCCGCGAACCGCGGCAGCGCCTGGAACGTGCAGGGCGGGGCGAGGAAACGCACCGTTGTAGTTGCAGTCCGCACATCCGACGCTGCCGTCGACCCAGTCTCTGCCGAGCGCGTTGTAGTAGATCGGGATGACGTTGAAGTCGCGCTGGACGGACGTCGCGTCCACGGACTGGCAGGAGGCTTGCGCGGAGCAGACCTGCAGAAAAACAGTTTTCGCGTTTGCTCGTCGTTGGGGCCGGCTTCGCAGGACGAACGGTGCGAGCTGCTTCGTGCGTGCATTGAATATGTAGCGCCGTTCGCCGACGTGGCGGCGGGCGCGCTGCAGCTCACCAGGAGGGCGGTGGCGGCTACAATCAGCTTTTTCAGCGAGACCGCCATCTTGGCGCGCAGACGAGTGCTGCGAGACGCAGACTGGACCAAACGAAATAGAGGTCGTACGACGAGGAGGTCGTTTGTCCGCGAGCGGGACAGGTGTGACCAGAGGACGCAGCCGACTGGGAAATCACGACCGCTCCTCGAAACCCCCGCTATGCTCCCCGGCAGCGTACACTGGCAGTCGCTTCTGCAACGTTGCAGGAGTCACCTGCAGCGCCGATCATTTCGCCAAACATCGCCCTGAGCTCCCGCACGAGTCCTCCTTTGCACAACCCCCCCCCCCACCTCGCAGCCCGTCGTCTGGCATGAGAGAGCGAGTATACCACAACGCACGCCGGGAGGCCACCCAGCAGCGACGGATCGGATCACACGAGATCCCTCAGGACCTCGACCGGCCGCCCAGTCTCCGCGCCGCACCCGTCGGGCAGCCACCCGGACTCCGAGTGCGCGCCCCGCGGGCCCACCGCCACCAGCTTCGGACACTCCCGCGCGTCCACGTGCTCCAGCCGCGGCAGCACGGGCAACCGCGTCAGCTCCGACGCCCGCGCCACCAGCCGCCGCAGCGTCGTCCGACACCCCCCCGGAATCCACTCCTCACGACCCCCCGGGACCCTGCCGTCCATCCTGCAGTGCGAGACATCGAGGACCTCGACGCCGGCCAGCCCGTCCGGGAGCACCTTCCACACGCTGTGATTGCGGGCGCGCAGGATCTTGACGCGCAGTTGCGCGGGAAGGACGACGCGCCGCGCCGAGCTGACGTCGAGGAAATCGAGCGGCGGGAGGTGGTCCGGGAGCGCGCGCACGACCGCGTCGGAGAGGTCGATCGACTTGAGGCTCCCGCAGCTCGAGGGCGGCAGCCAGTCGTGTGCCGAGAGGTCCGCGTACTTCGCACCGAGCACCTGGAGCCGCGTCAGGCCCGGGGGCAGCCGTTCGAGGCGCGTGAGGCTCACGACGAGGAGCTCGAGGCTTGCGCGCACCGGCTCCGGCAGCCAGTGCTCTCGGTCGAGCCACAGGCACTGCGTGACGTCGAGCTGCTGCAGGCGCGTCGCCGCGGCGGGGACGGCCTCGAGGAGCGTGCCGGAGATGGTCAGGCGCTCGAGGGTCCTCACGCTGGACGCCGGGATCGCCTCGTGTACGTCGGCGAGGTTCTTGCACCCCTGGAGGTCTAATTGAATAAGCGGCATGTCTTCGGGGATCTTCCGAATCGAGGAGTGGCACGCCACGAGGCTGCGCAGGCTCCCCGCGGAGCTGAGCGGGAGCCACGTGTCGTCCGCGGCGAGGAACTCGCAGTGCGACACGTTGAGCGTCTCGAGGTGCGCGGCGCAGCCCGGGAGGCACGTGACGCTGGTGTGGGCGATCTCGAGGCGCCGGAGGTTCTGCACGGAGCTCAGCGGGATCCACTGCGCCTCGTCGTTGCCGAGGACCGCGCAGCCGTTCAGGACGAGCTCGCGCAGGCACTGCATGGCCGGCGGCACCCGCGCCACGGACGACTTGGTGGCTCGAACTGTGTGCACTTTCTGGGCACTGCTCTCCGGAAGCCACGCCGCGCGCAGCCGCGGACACCCGTCGAGGTGGATCTCCTCGAGGCTCACGCAGTCCGGCGGTATCTCGCTCACGGTACTATACGCCACCCGGATGCGCCGCAGCCGCTGCACCGACGACGGCGGGAGCCACTCGGGGCCCTCCTCAAGGACCTTGCAGTCCTCGACGACGACGTCCTCGAGCGGCGCGTCCTCCGGCAACCGCGTCACCTGCACCTGCTCCAGCTTCAGGGTCCGCAACCGCCGCGCAGAGCTGCGTGGCAGCCAGGAACTGCCCGGCGCAGAGCAGGACGCGTCGCCCGCGGCGCTGTCGCCGCCCTCGATCTCGAGGTACTCGAGCGGGAGATCGCCCGGCAGCGCGGGGCACCGCCAGCCCCGCACGGTCAGGCGCCGCAGATTCGGTGTCAGGAGGCGCCCTGCGGCATCCAGAAATGAAAAGGCGTCTGGCCGGCCGAGGTTGTCGATCGTGAGCGCGACGAGCTGCGGGAGCTGCGGGAGCGCGCGCGGGAGGTACGCCCGCAGGCGCACGACGGGGAGGGGGGTGTGTGGTCCGACGGCGGCGCGCACGCCGTCCAGCATTGCGTATGCGTCGCCCGCGACGCTCGCGCCGTCCGCAGAGCGTCCCAGCCGCTCGCACGCGCCGAGCAGCGCGCCGACGTCCCCGGGTGCCACGCCGATCTCCCAGGACCGCAGGCCATCGATGTCGATTTCGCCGGCGGTTGGTTTGTTCTGCAGCAGGACGGCCGCTCCGCCCGCAGCGACCTCGTCGAGCGCGCCGGCGCCGCCGAGGCGGCTTGCCGTCGCGGACAGGTGGCGGAGCTGGTCGCCGCGGAGCGCCAGGATGCGCAGGAGCGCGCTGTTGGCGTCGGCGACGGAGAGCGTGGCGCCCGCGACGCCCAGGACGGCGGCGAGGGTCTGAGAGGAGCAGCTGGCTAGCGAGGCGAGGTCCTGTGCTGTCAGACACCTGGCGATGGCCGTGAAATAGGGCCCCGATTGGACGAGGTCGAGCAGGGCGCTGGCTGCAGCCTGCCCACTACGTGTTTGGCTCGTCTCCGCGCGAGTCCGCTTGGTCGCGGGCTCTGGAAAGCATTCTGTCCCGTCAGGAGGGGCAGGAGAATGGTCAATATCCACAGAAGCGCCGTCGAGGGCGGCTCTCGGGCGCTTGAGGTCCTGCGCAACGTGGGAGCAAGGGTCTGCGCTGTGAGACGCCAACGACGCGGTGCCGTGAGCGTCGCACACCTCGGCTGCACGGCTACCACTATCACCTTGCAGGTGACTCGCTCGGAGCGGTCGGGAGCGCGGAACCACGTCGCTGTACGGCGCAACGCTCTTCTTTGCTAGGCAAGGGCTGTATCGCGCCCTCAAGCGAGGATCACGGGCAAAATCGCGACGGTCCGCGAGACACAAGTCACGAGATCGCGTGAGCGGACGCTCGAAGTACCTGAGAGGCTCCCTCCATCGTTGCTGGCGAGGAGGGGACGGCTCCTGCGCAGAGGGCGCGGCGCGTGGTCAGCGCCGCGGCTCGTGCGGCCCAAACGCTGCTGTCACGGATCACGAAGCCACAACAGAACGGCCAGCGCGGGCGCGCGGCGGCAGCACTCGCACCCCGAGGTCGCACGCGCAGCTGGGGAGGTGTCACCAGCCTGGCTGACACGGCCCCGCGGACGACGCCGACCGCGCCCGGGTGCGCGCGACCGCCGCGGCGACTCGCAAGCAGCCCCGACGTGCGCGGGGGCCGTGGGCCTTCATCAGTGGTCAGAACACATCGTCGAATCCACTCACAGACTAAAGCTCCAAGCGCGCCCCGCCCAGCACCCTACTGGCCCGACTCCTTCGACACGCGCGTCCAGCGCTGCTCCCCGAGCAGGTACACCATCCCGTCGGTGTCCTGACTCATGTCCTGGCTGTAGTCCATCTCGGTTTCCGACTCGGCGCGCACGTCGGCCAGCGCGCCCGGTTCCGCGTTCGCGTCGCCCAGGAGCAGGCGCCAGACCTTCGCCGTCGCGATCCCGCTCTCCGGGAGGCCCTCGCTCGCCTGGTACGTCTTCAGCGCCTCCATCGTGCTGTCCCCCATCATCCACCACTTCATGTCTTCCTCGCCGCTGAAGAAGCCCTTCCGCATCAGCAGGAGCTGGAGCTTGTGCACGTTCTCGTCGCCGTCGCCCTCCCGGAGCGTGGGCCACCCGTCGGGCTTGGCCGGCGCGGGCGCGGGCACGTCGTCGCCGTCGCTGGACAGGTCCTCGGGCTCCGAGTCGGTGTCCGGGACGCCGAACTGCTTGAAGAAGTCGCTCACGAGCGACGACCGGCCGTCCGCCTCGGGGTCGGCGCTGACCGGGGTGGTCGGCTGCGTCGCTGGGAGGGCGCCGCTCTGCACGGGGGTGTTCGGTGCGCGCACGGGGGGTCAGTCTTTGGCAGACAGCTCAGGACTCACGAGCATCGAGAAGAAGAGGGCGCGGCGTCCGGGCGGGCACACCGCCGCGCAGCGGTGGCCGAGGCCCCCGGCGCGCTGCAGGGCGACATGCTGGCAGCCACTGGGTTCGCACGTGCGTGCTGGCCGGAGATAAAGACCCCCTGACGTGTCCAGCGCGTCAGCGGACTCACCGGCGAGCCCGTGCAGGGCCACGGCGGCGCCGGGGAGTGGGGGGGGTGTCATGCACGTCAGCGGGGGCCCGGGCGTCATTGGCCGCGGACGTCGTCCGCGTCCTCGATGAGCGAGGTCAGGAGGAACGTGTCGACATTGCTCAGGCCGCCCTGCCCGCCACGCACCTCCGCGAGCGCCCCGCTGTACGCCTCGGCCGCCTCCAGCGCCTCCAGATCCGCGGGGTTGACCGGCCAGTCTTTCGGAACCATCTTCTTGCCCAGCAGCGTCTTCCACTCGGCCTCCGCGACCGTGCCGGACTCCTCGAGGCCCTCGCACGCCTGGAACGTCAGCACCGCGCGCAGCGTCGTCTCCCCGAAGAAGAACGCCTCGATCTCGTCGTCGCCGGCGTAGTAGCCCTTGGCCATGAGCGACTGGTGCAGCTGGTGGACCCAGAAGATGTCGTCCGAGCCGTCGCTCATCTCGGGCGGCGGGCCCTTCGGCCGGCGCTCCGGGGGGATGTCGATGGGCTTTCCGGTGGTGTTGATGTGCGCGGGGAGGCGGGGGGGAGTCTCGGGCTCCCTGGCCGGGGCCGCGGGCGCCGGGGCCGCCGCGGGCGCGCTCGTGGCGGGGCCTTTCCCGAAGACGACGCCGTGGGCCGGGGCGGCGGGCGCGGGCGTTGCGGGCTCCGGCGCGGGCGTGGGCGGCGGGGTGGCGGGCGGGGCCGGCGCCGCGGGGCCGTTCTGGGCGCGGAGGACCGCGAGGAGTTCGCGGCGGAGCTCGCTGATTTCGTCGGTGAGCTGCCGCTCGCGTTCGCGCATGTAGCGCCGCTCGTCCTCAATGGCCCGGAGCTGGGAGTCGACCATGCGCGACTGGATGTCGATCATGCTCTGCAGGGCAGCGGAGATCGAGCCGCCCTCGGCGGCGTCGCGCGCCATGTCCACCTCGCCCTCGCCCTTCTTCTCGTCCCTCTTTTTGTCCTTCTTGTCCTTCTTCCGTTGTTTTTTCTTGTTCTCGTCCTTCTCTTCCATCTCAGGGCCCTCCATGTCGTCCGTCTTCTTCTTTCCGCGCCTCAGGACGCAGCGCCGAGCGGGCACGGCGACGTGCGCCCGCGCCAGCGCCGCGTTGCGCCCCAGGACGAGGCGGGTGTGAGGCCTGCGCAGACGTCGACCGGAATCGCGCTCTTTCTCGTACGCGGAGAGTTCGAACACCTTCTCTGCCACGCAGACGTGCATCGTTCGACGCCGGTGGGTCGCGTGCGAGCGCAGCACGGGCCAGCGTTGTGTCCGTGTGGGGTTCACGGCCACGCGGGGCGCCTCGTTCATCGACGTCAAGATCGGGCGAGCGGGAGCGCTCACCCGGCTCTGAGGAGCGCGGGAGCGCCGAGCCTCGCGTCCGTCCGCCCGGCGCCAGCGCGCACCGAGGCCGGGGGGCAGGGGGCGTGCATCACGGTCGCAGCGCGCATCTCGCGTTACCGGACGCTCGTCGGCCGGCGAGCAGGTCGTCGAGAGAACGAGCCCCAGCGCCCGTGCTCGGCACCAACAGTCCTTCGTCAGCGGGCCTGCAAGCACCAGTTGCAACCACCCACGCCGTCCAGACCACTTCCTGCGCCGCAGCGAGCCGCCCGCACGACGACGTTCCGTGCCCTGACGACGTCACGCAAACTGCGACCCGCACCGGCGGCCGCGCGGCAACGTCGCGCCGGCGCAAGCGCCCCCGCGGCACCCCGGGGGCGTGTCTCACGCGGGCAACCCGAGGCGCTGTCTTGGGCCCGCGGCGGGGCCTGCGCGCGGCACTCGTGGCCCGGCGGGCGGTGCTCATCGTTCGCCACGATGGCGAGCACCAACGACGACTCCCTGTACCCCATCGCGGTGCTCATCGACGAGCTGAAGAACGATGACATTGCAACGAGGCTGAATTCGATTCGGAGGCTGGGGACGATCGCGCTCGCGCTGGGCGAGGACAGGACGTGCCGGGAGCTGATCCCCTTCTTGAAGGACTCGACGGAGGACGAGGATGAGGTGCGGGACGGCCCAGACAACGCGCGGAGGGGCCGCCTGGCTCCTTCTGGGCGCGCTGGCAGCGCCTGCGGGGTGCCGCGAGGCGCTGCGGCCCGCGCGCGGCTCCTCCGCTGCGCTGTCGCCGCGGCCACGGCCGCTGGCCGCGGCGCAGGCCGCTGGCCGCGTCCCGCGCAATGGTTGACGGGCTTGGCAACGCCTCGTCTCTCCTGGCCCCGCTGCGCCGCTTCGGCGCGCTGCTGGAGGCGTGGCGCGATGAATTTGCCCAGCGGATACCGCTGCGCGCCCGCCTGGCTGCGAAGAGGGTGCGTCGCGCGGCTTGCGCGCGAGGTTGCGCGACGAGCGGGCCCAGTCCCCGGAGCGCGCCGCCTTTCGCGGAAGCGCCACCCGCCGGCCGCCGCGCACGATCTCATACCGGCTCCTGCGCGTACGGGACGTCTCCGAGCCCCTATGCATCCCGAGATCTGCCCCTCGGACCTCCCGGCCATCCCTGTTTGCTTTCCGCGCACCGCTGCGGCCCCCACGAGCGCGCCGCGCACACCACCACGATGTCCAGCCCCCTCTCAGCTGCTCGGCGCCCGCGAATCCCGCTACCAACCCCGCAACCACCCCCCAAGCACCACACCACTTGTGCCCCCCCTGCCTGGCCGCCCCCGCACCCGCCACCCCGCCTCCAACCGACTCCCACACCCCGCCACCCCCTCTCCCGCCTACTCCCCTCCATCCCAGCGCCGCCTCCCGCCCCGCGGCCCCCCCAGCACCCCGCCTCGCTCCCTGCCTTCCACCTGCCGCCTCTCTCCCGTCGCCGCGCCGCTCGCCCCGCCCGCCCCCGACCCCCGCCGCGCCCGTGCCGCCCCCGCAGGTCCTCCTCGCCATGGCGCACGAGCTCGGCGACTTCGTGAAGTACGTCGGCGGCCCGCGCAACGCCCAGGTCCTGCTGCCGCCCCTCGAGCAGCTCTGCATGGTCGAGGAGACCGTCGTGCGCGACAAGGCGGTCGAGTCGCTCAACAAGGTCGCCACCGAGCTCCCCGAGAACGCGGTCGGGCAGGCGCTCGTCCCGCTCGTGAAGCGCCTGGCCTGCGGGGACTGGTTCAGCGCACGCGTGTCGTCGTGCGGCCTCTTCAGCGCGACGTACGCGCGCGCGCCGATGCACCTGCGCGCCGAGCTCCGGCAGCAGTACGCGACGCTGTGCCACGACGAGAC
Organism: Pedinophyceae sp. YPF-701; assembly: GCA_916048055.1. Lineage (NCBI taxonomy): Eukaryota > Viridiplantae > Chlorophyta > Pedinophyceae > Pedinophyceae sp. YPF-701. Next base: position 735,943 of record CAJZHL010000012.1, on the reverse strand, counting down.
CCCGATGGTCCGCCGCGCCGCCGCCCAGCACCTGGGGAAGTTTGCGCAGTCAATGGAGATGGATCACGTGGCGCGGGACATCATCCCGCTCTTCAACGACCTCAACAGCGACGACCAGGACAGCGTGCGGCTGCTGGCCGTCGAGGCGTGCGGGCCGCTGGCGAAGCTCGTGCCGCGGTCGGACCTGATGGCGACGGTGCTGCCCACCATGGTGCGGTTCGCGTCCGACAAGAGCTGGCGCGTGCGATACAACGTCGCGCAGCAGATGTGCGAGATGTGCGAGGCGCTCGGCGCGGAGGTGGCGAGCAAGGAGCTGCTGCCGACGTTCACGGCGCTGTGTGGGGACTCGGAGGCGGAGGTGCGGTGCGCGGCGGCGGGCAAGGTGTCGGCGGTGTCGAAGCTGGTCGGGGCGCCGGCGGTCGTGCAGAAGGTCCTGCCCTGCGTCAAGGAGCTCGCGTCAGACACGTCGCAGTACACGCGAGCCGCGCTCGCCGGCGTCGTGATGGAGCTCGCGCCCATCGTCGGGAAGGACGCGACGATGCAGCACCTGCTGCCGCTCTTCCTCGGGCTCCTCAAGGACGAGATCCCGGACGTCCGCCTGAACATCATCTCGCGCCTCGAGGCCGTGAACAAGGTCGTCGGCGTCGACGTCCTCAGCCAGGCGCTCCTGCCGGCCATCCAGGAGCTCGCCGAGGACAAGCACTGGCGCGTGCGGCTCGCGATCATCGAGCACATCCCGCTCCTCGCGCGCGAGCTCGGGCAGCAGTACTTCGAGTCCAACCTGTCGGGCCAGTGCATCCAGTGGCTCGAAGACCAGGTCTTCTCGATCCGCGAGGCCGCGACGCAGGCGGTGCGGCGGCTCGCGGGGCACTTCGGGGAGGAGTACACGCGCGAGCACCTCGTGCCGCAGGTCGTCGGTCGCATCCGGCACCCGCACTACCTGTACCGTCTGACCATCATCAGCTGCCTGGCGCTGCTGGCCGAGGAGGTGTCGCAGGCGACGCTGTGCACGCACATCTTGCCGGCGATCATCGGGTGCGGCAAGGACAAGGTCCCGAACGTCAAGTTCAACGTCGCGAAGGTCCTGCAGAGCATCGCGGGGCGCGTGGACCGTCCCGTCATCGAGCAGACCATCAAGCCCTGCCTGCAGACGCTGCTCGGGGACTCGGACGACGACGTCAAGTACTTCGCGTTCCACGCCATGGAGAAGTGCCGCGGGTGACGCGGGCCGTTTTTTTGGGCAGGCGCGCCGCGGCCGCGCATGTGAATTCGCTGGGCCTGGTCCGGTCGCTGGCCGCGCGAGCGCGACGCCGCGTTGCTCAGGAGGGTAGCGCGCCCGCGCTGCGTGTCTTGCGTGGGTGCGTCGAGCGGTCTGCGTGCGGCGCGGTGTCAGGAGTTGGGGGAGTGCTGCATCTCGGGCGCTGTGCGGGGACATGGGGGCAGGCGCGCTGCGCGCGGACGCGGTTTCGTGCTAGCGCTGTGTTGGCGAAGTTGTAGGATGATCGGGACGCAGAAGGTGGTGCTCGGGGGCAGGAGCGTGGGCGCGGCGCGGGTGCAGGGACGGCGGCAGGCGCGCGGGGCGCTGAAGGTCTGCGCGAAGGTCCAGCTCGGGCCTGATGGGCGGCGCTTCATCAAGGGGAAGGCCTTCGTCGTGAAGGACGTGAGCATCCCGCGCGACGGCCCGCGATGCAGCCACCCGCTGCGCCTGCGCCCTATCTGCTTTTCCGGCCCGTTATGCGAGTTTGGGCGCACACAAGCGTCGCAGAATGGCTTCACGTACTTCGTAGTGGCGCTGAGATGCCTTTTCAGGCACAGCAGACAGATATGCAGCGGAGGGCGCCTTTCCACTCTGTCCTCGATATCTATGGCCGCGCGCAGCCACATCGGGGTGCCCAGCGGCGGCCCACATCGCCCCCGCGTTCCCTCCATGCGCCCCGTGTCCGATTCTCACTTTCTCCGTCGCAACTGCCTCCCAGCCGCGATCGCCGCGCCCTGGCCTGGGCACCCCAGCTGCGCAGTGCTCTGCCGGCCCCTGCCGCGGCTGCAGGCGCCTCATCCCCCCTGCGGCGCCCCCTCCCGCACCATCCTGCCACCACCCGCCCTCCTCGCGCCGCTCCCCTCCCCATCGTCCCGTCTGACAGCCGGAGCCTGACTCCACCCTCCCGCAGAACATCGACACGGACCAAATCATCCCCGCGGAGTACCTCACGCTGGTGCCATCCAAGCCCGACGAGTACGAGAAGCTCGGGTCGTACGCCATGATCGGCCTCCCGGACGCCGAGTACCCCACTAGGTCCGCACCACCCCTCAACGTACCTCCAAGAGTCGCTGAGGCGTGCCACCGCCTGCGACGGCCCGCCCGCACGCCTCCCCCGCGAGCGCCACACAGCGGGCCACGCCGCCGCCGGTCCCGCGCCGCCGCGAGCGCCGACAGAGCGCTTTGGGTCTCGCCGTGACTCGCGCAGGTACGTTGCGGACGGTTCGATGAAGACGGAGTACCCGATCATGATCGCGGGGAACAACTTCGGGTGCGGCTCGTCCCGCGAGCACGCGCCGATCGCGATGGGCGCGTCGGGCACGCAGGCGGTGGTGGCGCAGTCGTACGCGCGCATCTTTTTCCGCAACTGTGTGTCGACGGGGGAGATGTACCCGGTCGAGACGGACACGCGCGTGTGCGACATGGTCGAGACCGGCGACGAGGTCGAGCTCGACCTCGAGGGCAACGTCATGACCATCGTCAAGTCGGGTCAGACTGTCAACCTCAAGGACCTCGGTGACGCAGGTGCGCAGACCCCCCTTCCGCCCGCCCCGCACACGCGCCCTGATGTGCCGATGGCCTGCGCCGCGGCGCGCTGCGCGGGCGAGCGGGTCGACGCGCGCGCGGCGCTGGCTGCTGTCTGTGGGGGGAACGTGCGATGCGGGGCGGCGGGGCGTCGGCGCGACGGCGTTCGCGGCGCGTGGTGTGCTGTGCAGCGCCCGTGGTGGACGCCGGCGGGATCTTCGAGTACGCGCGGCGCACGGGAATGATCAAGACTGCGTGAGGGGGGTTGTCCGTCGCGGGGCGTTGCCGGCGGCCGCGTGGCGGGCGCGGGGCTGGCTGCGCGCGCGGGGGCGGCGCCGTGCGGGTGCCGCGGCGCGCGGCGCGGTCGGCGGCGGCGCGGGGCGAGGGGTGACCAGTACGAGGTCCGTGTGAGGGTTCGTGGTGCCTGAGATACTGGATCCTCGAGTCCGGGCAGCGCGGGCATCCAAGGGCAGGTGTGCGCCCCTGTTGTCGTCCGTGTTCGGCGCTGCGGGCCCGCAGGGGCCGTGTGTGACGCGCCGGATCTCGCAATCGCGGTCGGCCAAGGGCGTTCGTGTGCGCGGCGCCGGTGTTTCCGGATCGGGGCGCGCGCGGCGGGCGTCCTGGTTGGCGATGGCAAAGGTCGTTGCGCTGTGGCCGGGCGCTGGGGCCGACATTCTCGCCCGCGGTCGCGCGGTGGCGTGCGAGGGACGCGGTCGATCGCACGAGTCGCGGAGAAGGCCCGCGTGCGGACGGCACGGGGCGCTTCGCGGCCCCCTCTCGAGAGTGCTCACTCCCCTCCAACTGCCGGGCGCGCCCGGGCGCGCTCGAGGGGCGCGCCGTGACGCCGACCGGGCCACAACAACTCCCCGTCGAGGAGCGGAACTCATTGCTCGAACAACGCATGATAGACAAGTTGCATGTCCTCCTTGGGCGCGTGAAAACAGTTGAAGCCTGCTTCGTAGTCGTCCGTGGCCGGCTCTCGGGCACGCTGCGGGCAGTTTCGCCGTAGGAACGGCACGTTTGCTAAATCGAGAAACACGTGTGCTCGATGCTGAGGCGCGAGGACAGCGCGAACTGCGGCGTTCTCGCCCGGCCCACCGGAGAGCGGCAGGGCGGGCTCGCCGCGGCGTCGCCGTCGACGCATTGCGCGGCCATCGGGGACACAAGTATGCATACTTGCGCGAGGGAGACGACGGTGCCCTGCGACGGGCCGGAGGCGTGCCCCGCCGGTGGCGGTGGGATGCAGACGCGCATTCGCCGGGTCGGCCGCGCCGAGTCGTTAAAGGAGCTTGCGGACGAGCACGGCGTCTGCAATACCGGCGATAGCGCGTTCGAGATCACCCAACGCGACCCGAAGGTGGGCACACGGTCACTTTCCAGCCCATGCCCTCCCCATCGTTTCACGCCACGCCGTCGCCGTCGGGCCGCCACCCGCGCCCCCCCGCGGCGCTGCGGCATCTCAGTTCTCGATCTGCCGGTCGCGCCCGTCCACGCGCACGGCACAGCCCCCACGGCGCCGCGCCAGGGTCCAAGGCTGGCCCGTTACTGAACACTTGCTCACGAGCTTCCCGCCCGCTTGGTGCCACGGCGACGCAGGGCGACGAGTGCGAGTCGCTCGCATGCTACAACTCCGACGCCGGGGCGCCCTGCGTGTCCCCACGGCGGCCCCCGGGCGGGCTCGGGCCCATTGAAGAGGCGGGGGCACCCGAGGCCGTCGTAGACGTCGACCGGCCGACATACTTCCGCGGGACCAAGATCCCCTCGGCAGGTTGGTTCAGTGCTTGCCGCTTCTGTGGCAGCTGGACCGGAGCGGAGCTCGAGTGCGCCAACGCCGGGCGCGCAGTGCCAGTGTGCATGTGCGTTCCCCGACCCCCGCCTGCACGCCGTCTGCCGCCAGATCCCGCCGTAAACTAACGTGTTCTCGCGCACGCGCCGGTTCCGCGACGCCCGCCCGGGACCCGCGACGCGTGCGAGGCCGATCCCATCCAACGGACTGGGGGCGACCTCGGACGCTCGCGGGCGGGCACATTGCCCGGCGCGCCGGCGCTTCTCGCTCGTTCAGTCGCCGTCGATCGCGGCGCGCCGCGCCCGGGCCCCGAGACGGCCCCCGCGACCGCGCGCCGTCGACCTTTCCGGCCCCGACGATAACCATTCCGCTCCCGCCGCGCGCCCGCGGCCCCCGCGGCTGCCGTTCCGCGCCGAGCAGCCCACAGACTAGTTCCACTCCGCCCCTCAACGCGCTGCAGGCGGTGCCAGCAGAAGCTGCGCTGCGGAGAGCTCCTCCATCCGCCCCCAGGTGCCCACCTCAGCGACACCGTCCAGTTCATCGTGGCCGAGATGCGCGACCGCCAGTGTGCCTACACGGGACGCGTACAGCCCGGCTGCGACTTCGAGACGGCGCTGCTCCGGCTGGACAGCCGCGTCGAGGCCCTCCTCGCCCCCCCGCTCTGAAAGACCACCAGCGACTCTGCTCTCGCTCGCCCGCGCGGAGAGACGACCCCAACGACCCTCGCGCGGGCAGGAGAGAACGCTGGAGCACTCCGCATCCTGCTCCCCGCCCCCCACTCCCGCTCTCGCGATGCGCACTGGCTGCGCATCAGGCGCCACGTCCAGCTGGCCCCCGCCTGCCACCAACACCACCAGACCAGATTTCATTGCTCGGCATTGCAGCCCCAAGCTACCAGCGACAGTTTTACGCTTCCGCTAGCGTTATGTGCCCCCACGACGGCTCAACGCAAATCGAACCCTTCTTGTTGACAACACTCCCTGGTGCGCGGTACTGCGCCATGCGGCCGCGCCCGACGTCGTCGTCGGCCGCCGACGATGGACCTGTGACGTCGATACCAGGCCCGCACCGGACGCCGCGTGTCACTGTGCTGCTTGGTCGTGCGTCGCGTTTCCCACCGAACGTTTCCCTTCGAGCACACGGAGTTTGCGAAGGCCTGCTGCAACCTTACAAAGGACCGTCGTCACCCGCGGTCGTTCAGAGACTCGCGCAGCACGCTGTGCGCTTCCTGAACGATCCCCGCACTGTCTCACCGTCGTGCAGGTGCGTGCATGACTGCTCACATTGTCCACCCTGTCTGCTGTGTGAGTCTCGCCTGCCCTACCAGGCGAGACTTTCGCTCGCTCAAGCGTCCTCGCGGTGAGGGTGCCTGTAGGTCAGCGAAGTATAAACAGAGTTACTAGCAAAGTGCAAGCCCGCCGCTGCACCACTCGCAGGCCAACCGACCGCGGCAGCTGCCCACCACCCCGTCCGCGATGCCCACGTCCGCAGACGCCGATCCAATATCTGTCAGTGCACGCAGCACTCACATGCAGCCCCGCCGCGCTCATCCCCGTCGGGACGCCGCACGCGAGGCCAACCCGGACCGCCTGAACGACTTCGCGGCCCCGACAGCTGCCGCGCTCGACCCCCCGCCGCCCGGCAGGTTCCCGAAAGACACCCCCGGACCCCCCCCGCGCATAGAGTCCCCCGCCGACTGCCGCGGCGCCGCGCCGCGCGCCTCCCGCGCCTCCTTGCGCGCGCCGGCCCGCGCCCGCAGCTTGATTTCGTCCTCGATCGCCTGCATCTGCTGCTCCCAAGCCGGGCCGAACGCGTCCTCGCAAGCGCGCAGCACATCCCGGGGGAGTGCAGGGGGCGGGGCGGGCTCCGGCGCGGGCGGCGCGTCGTCGAGCCCGAGCGACTCGCGCTTCTCCAAGTTCGTCATCGGCACCGGGCGGCGCGACGGCGTGCGCGCCAGGGAGCGGCCGCGCATCGACGGCGAGCGGGCCACACCCCCCCCCCTCGTCGAGCGCGCAAACAGCACGCTCCCCTCCGGCGACCCCTTCGAGCCCTCCTTCGCCGCCTTCGCCATCGCCGCGAACTCCTCCAGCGTCTCGAACGCGCCCTTCGGCATCAGCGACGACGACCGCATGACCTGCCCGCGCTCGTTCAGGCCCGCGACGTTCCGCGTGGGATGCGCCGCCGCGAACGCGACCAGCCGGTTCACCGCCTTCATCGCAGCGTCCAGCACCGGCCACGGGTCGCCGCGGCGCCACGCCGCCTGCGGGGTGTCGTACTTTGACCGCGCCTTCTGCTTCATCGACGGCGAGCGCGAGAGACCCCCCCCTGACGCCGTCGTCTCGTCGAGCGTCTCCATCCGCGACCGCGACGACGCCTGCCGCGTCGGAGCCGGCCGCAGCTGCGGCACCGTCACCTCCCGGAACGGGTACAACAGCTGCGAGAGGTGATGCAGGCCCATCATCGCGCCGAAGGCCGCCTTCGCAGCGCGGTTGTGCCGCGTGCGGAAGAGATCGTACCGCCCCCGCGCGGCCGCGAGCGGCCACTGGATCGCCTGTGCCTCGCGCGGGTAGTTCTTCGCCCCTGCCTTGGCCGCCATCTGGCGCTCGTGCTCCAGGGTGTCGCGCATGTCCGCGAGCTGCGCCTCCTTGGCCGAGATCTTGCGCTGCGCGGTCTCGAGGTCCGCGTGCAGGATGTCGCGCTTCTGCGGCGCGTTGATGATGTACCGCGCGATCTCCTGCGGGGACGTCAGCTTCTGTGACTTGCACAGGTCGTCAAACACCGCGACGAGGCGCTCGGAGTCCGGGCCGAGCATGCGCTTCATGCGCGTGTCCGGGTCGAACTCGCTCTGGACGTTCTTCATCACGCTCTGCCGCCAGGACTCGGCCCGGCTCGGCTTCTGCACCGCACCACGCACGCAACACAAGTTGGACGCGGCGACGCGCGGGGCCGCGGGGGGCACGCACGCACGCACGCACGCACGCACGCACGCAGTCCACACAGACGCAGGCCCGGGCGAACAAACGCCACGGCAGCGGCGTGGGGCCGGCTCTGAGAGCCCACGCATCGCATTGCTGACTGCGTCCGTCGACGTCGACGCGCACCTTGCCGCGCCGGAACGAGTTCTTCTTCGGGCTGTCCTGGCCCTTCTTGATCATCCGCTTCGCGACCGCCGCGTTCCCCGTCCCAGCCTGCGCCGTCGCCGCCAGTGCCATCCCCAGCGCCGCCTTTGACACTAGTTCCGACACCTGGTCCCCGCCCGGCGACGGAGGCGCGTTCTTCGCCTTCGCCTTCCCCGCCTCGCCCCGCTGCTGCCCGCCGGGCCCGCTCATCGCCTCCAAGAAGGTCTGCGGCGCCGCCAGCGACAGCGCCAGCCGCGACTGCTTGTCCCACGACTGCGCCAGCTCAGGCCTCTCACCCCCCCCGGCGTCCTTGTACCCCGTCGCGAACCCCACGGGCTCCGCGCCCCCGAGCGACAGATTCCGCCGGTGCCCCTGCAGCGCCGCGATCGGCAAGCTCGGCTTCGTCACCGGCTTGGGCAGCGATATCGCCGTCGGCATGTCGCCCAGAGGCAACAAGAGACCCCCGCCGTACGACTTGCGCCGCGAGTGGTGGCTCGTGTGCCCCGAGTCGCTGACCAGCGGGGACTCCGCCCCCGCGGCCATCAGCGCCGCCTCGCCCGGCCCAAACGTTCGTCGTCGCCGCCGCGCCTTCTCGAAGGTAGACAGCTGCGCCGCGTTCTCCGCCTCGGACCGCTGCGCGGGCGTGCGCTGCGCGGAGGTGTCGCCCGTCGCCGCGCGCACGCTCATGAGCTTCGGCCCCCCCGTGATCGCCACCTGCGCTGGCAACGTCATGGTGACCTGCCGGCTGCGCCGCCCGGGCGTCGGCTCGGGCTCCCCGATCCCGTCGACCTTCTTCACCGCCTTCCGAATCATCATCAGCCCCTCGTTCACGATCTCCAGCGACTGCACGCGCGCCTGCTCCACCGCGCACATCTCGCGCACCGCGTCCTTCGTCGCGTGCAGCTGCGCCTTCGCGTTCTCCGCCTCGTGCTCCACGCCGACCAGCTCGCGCCGCATGTCCTGCAGGACGTCCTCGCGCCTCTTCAGCTCCTCCTGCATCCGCGCCGTCCGCGCCCGAATCCCCCGCAGCTCCAGCGACCGGTCGCCCAGCATGTGCTCCAGCGCCGGGCGCAAGTAGCCCTCCTCGTGCCACAGCCGCACGTCCAGCTTCTCGTGCTTCTTCCTGCGGTCCGCCTTGGTCGCCTCCAGCCGCGCCATCCCCTCCTGCATGTCCCGCTCGTCGTGCATGGCCTGCTCCAGCTCCCCCAGGGCGCGGTCCATGCGAATCTGCAGGTCGCGGCCCCTCTCCTTCAGCTGCTCCAGCTGCAGCGCAGACAGCACGGGGCGCCGCGGGCCGTTCGATGACGACGAGCACGGGTCGCCCGCACATATCGACCGGATTGTAGGGCCCAGCAGCGCGTCCGCGGCCAAGTGAGTGCACGCGGGGGCTTGCGGGTGCTCGTGCGGTCTCCAGCGACGCGCGGCTGCGTGCTTGCGGGCCACGTGGCGCGCAGGGGGGGGAGTTCGCGGCGGCACCGGCGCACCTTTTGTGAGAGATCGCTGAGGCGGCTGGTCCACGCCTGAACCATCTCCTCCTGGTGCCAGTTCAGCTCCTTGTTCGCCTGCGTCAGCTGGTTGATCGCCTGCAGCCGCGCGTGGTCGAACATGTGCGAGACGGCGCTTCGCTTCTCTCCGCCAAAAGGGTCGTCGACGGCGTTCGTCGAGCGCCGCTGCCGCCCCCCGCGCACGCCGAACGGCGCGTCCTCGTCCTCCTCGCTGTCCTCGTTCATCATTCCCCGCCGCCGCCGCCCATCCTTCGCCGCCGCCGCACCTTTCAGCGCCGGCCGCGGCGGCCTCGCCTGCGCCTTCTGCGCCGCCTTCCGCCCACGCAGATTGCGCCGCAGCCGCTCCGTCGCACTCCCGTGCCCGCTGTCCAGCGCGTCCTCGCCCGTGTGGCTCGAAGCGCCCGGTTCGGGTGACCCGGACCCGGCGACCATCTGCAGCTGCTTCGTGGGCGACGCCATGCGCCGCATTCCGCCCGGCGCCGCGCGGCGCGGGCTGCCCTGCGCAGAGGAAGCTCCGAACCGGGGTCCGCGGCTGCCCGGACGCGTGACAGAGGCGCTGACTGGACCGAAGTTGTCCGTGCCCGCGGTTTCGGGGCGCGCCATGAGGCGGCCCGAGCCCCGACCGGGCACCGTGGCGGGCCCGGCGTGCTCCCACTCAGGCGTCGCGGCGGTGCGGGCCGGCGCCTTGCCCGAGGGCAGCCACGGGTGCTTCAGGGACGTCCGTGCGGAGTACAGGGACTTGCCGCCCGGTGCCTGCGCGTCGAGCGACCTGTCGATCCAGGCTACGTTCGCGGTGTTCGTGCGCTTGCTGGGCATGGTCGAGGAGAGCCGCGAGGGATGGATGTGCGAGGAGGAGAGCGCGCGGCCCGGCTGAGTGCCCTGCTCGTGCAGACCCGCGTACCGCGGCGCTGCGTCCTCGCGGATCATCTGGAGCGCGCCTTTGAGCCCTGCAGACATCAATAAATGCACGCGACACGCGAGACCGTCTCGAACGGCTCTGACCTGGCCGCACAAGCCACGTTTGCACCCCGGTACATGCTGTGGTGTCTCGCGCGGGCTGCGGCGGCGGCCAGAGCGCAGTAGGCGAGCGGGCCGCGTACCCATGCCCTCGGGGAGCAGCTGAACCACCGGTTCCGCCCCCTTTCCGCCCCCCGTGCGCACAGAATGCAGGCTGGACACGGAGGAAGCCCGCTTGGGCGCCCTGCTCGGTGAAGCGGCCGGAAGACCGGGGTCCCCGGGCGCAGGCGGCGCAACGTTCGCCGCGTCCGCGGCTCCAGCGTCCTCCTCGTGCCCGTCAGGCGCGCCGGGCGGCGTGCTCGAGGGCTCATTCTGCGCAGCGGCTCCGTCAGCAGGGGCGCTGCTTGGCATGGGGGAGCTGGCTGGCTCGCCCGCGGCGACTGCCGCCTCCGCCATCGCTATTTACCGGACCGCTACCGCGACGTCGGCACCGTCGGGCCGTCCGAGCTGCGCCGGCGCACAGCACGCCCCGGTCGCCGGGTTGTCAGCGCAGCAACACGGGCGCGGCGCGCGCGGCGCGCTCCGGGCAAGAAAGCTCGCGTTATCGCCGCTAATCGCCGGAACAGATCGATTGGTGCGCCTCGGGCGCATAAAATCAGGTCGCACTTGCGCGCGCCGCGGCCTGTCTGGGTGTAATGTGCTGGGACTGCGTTGCCTGCTAGTGCGGGCGCCACGCGGTAAACGTGCGTCGCTGTAGTGCGACGGCGGAGTGTGTGACCCGGCGGGCGCGCCGGCGGGCCCTTGGGGCCTGTGTTGCGTCGCGGCGGGGCGTGACGGGCGCTGACCGCCCCTGAGCGGGGGGTGGGGGGTGCAGGCTGCGCGCTGGGGCGTCGTGGCTGGTTCGATGGCGCGGGGTGGAGGCGTGGTGTGCAGTCGCAGTCCTCAGCACTCTGTTCGGGATTCACATCGCCTTCCAAGGTCATTGAAGTGACAGCGGGAGTGGCTTGAATCTGCCGAGTGCGGAGACGCGTCTCGTCCGTCGCGAACAGAAGGGGAAAATGGCGTCGCTCCGGACTCCCGCCAGCAACGCTTTCTGCGCGTCGATTAGGTCCAGCAGGGCAGGTGAGCGACCCGTCGGCGCCGCGAGCCGACCAGCTGGCCTCGCGCTGTCCCTCCCGGCACGCGACGGCCCTCGTGCTCCTCCCTTCCCGTCGTGGCGGCCCCGATATTTCACGCCACGAGCCTCACCCGCCCGGCCACGCCGCACACCCATCGCCGCCTGCAATCGGCGGCGCTCCGCCCAGCACTGCCTCCTATGGCTCAGAGAGCTCGGGCCCGCTCGGGCGCCCCACGCGACATCCCAGCGAGACCCCCGCGGCCCAAACGGCACCCCTCTCTCCCCCCTCACCGCCCCGCACGGCCCACCCGCGCGCCTCGGCCCTCGAAAGACGCCATCCCCGCTCCCCTCGTGCGTTCGCCACCAGGCTCCCCCGCCGCGCACGTCCCCGCCGCGGACCCCGACGCCCCGTCTCCGCGCTGTCCGGCTCGACCCATCCAGCCTCTTTCGTTCGCAATGCAGGACGCACGCCCATCAGGGCTGCGGCGGCCGCGGAGCCCAAGCAGGCTGAGGACACTGGCTACGTCACCGTCGAGTTCCAGCGCGCGCGCGCCAAGGAAATGACCAAGTACTTCAACAGCCTCAAGGCGGTGCGTGCTCCGCCGCCGTTGCCCTGCCCGTCTGACCGCTCTCGCGCCCTGTGTCGACGCGGCTAGGCTGTGCGCGGCGCCGGCCCTGCGCGCCCGCTGCGGCTGTCTGAGGGCGCGCGTGCGGCGCGGTGCGTGTGTGCAGGAGAAGGCGGCGTTCGAGAACAAGACGCTGGGGTGGACGCCGAAGAACGAGATCGGGAACGGGCGCTGGGTGATGATGGGGCTGGCTATTGGTGCGCCCCCTAGCCCGCCGAGCGCACGCACAGACACTCCCGGGGCCCAAACTGGCCCCCGATGCGCTCTTTCTCTCGCGAAATCCCACTTAAGCGCAACGAAATGGCCTCTGGCTCCCGGAAGAGTAGCGGCGGGGCGTTTACCCAGCTGGACGTGCAACACAAGGTGACCCGACGGCCGCTTGCCGCTGCTCGCAGGTCTGCTGACGGAGTACGCGACCGGGTACGACTTCGTCGACCAGATCAAGTACACGCTGACCATCCTCGGCGTCGCGGACCTGGACCTGGACCTGTGATGTGCGGCGGCGCAGTCCACGGCCGCCAGGCGCGGGGAGCGACGTTGCGCGGACGCGCACGCGCGGCGGCGCGCACGAGCGTGCTCGCCGGGCTGGAGCGGGCGCCGATCGCTCGTGTCCTCGCACGCAACGAGCAGTGCTATGCGCTTGTGAGAGTCAGGCGTTCAGACGCGGACAGTGAGACGCCGCGCGTGCTGCAGCGCCCAGATCGCGCCGCCAGCGCCTTCCTGAACCCCCGCACCACGTCCTCGAGCGCTGAGAAGACGCGTGCGTGCGTGCGTGCTACCCGGGTGCTCCTCGCTCGACAGGAATTAAAGACTCACGCCTCACTCCCGCACGCGAGGGCGTGTGCGCGGCCAGAGTGGCAGGAACGGGAGCGCGAAGCTCCCTGCCCTCGCCCACCGTTCTGACTGCTCACCTCACTCATACCCCCCCGGCCTTTCTCTACGTGGACTTCGAACTCCCCCCCGTGCGGATGGAACCGTATCGTCAGGGCGAAAGTCCCCCCCCCCTCGCGCGAACCGCTGCCGAGCGACTTGTCCTCCGCCCACGGCATCCTTCCTGGCCCGCGCCGTCAGCGGCTGACATACGTGCTGGAGGCCCCCCCCTGGAAGTCCGTCGGGCTCCTGACCGCGTCGATGCCCGCGACCGGGCCTGGCGCGGCCGGGCTCGGGTGTTCGTGGGGCCACGAGTCGCTGCCTGAGTCGCCGGCCGCCGCGATCAGAGCAGCCGTGCGGCTGCCGCGGTGGTCGTTGGCGCCGTGCGGCGCGCCGCCGTCGGGACCGAGGTTCGCCTGCTCCTCCGTGGCATTGATGAACTGCGGAACGCGGGCCGCGCGAGCATCTGTGAGCGCGAACCAACAACCATGGAAACAGGTCTAGTTCTGAGCATGTTGAGGTAAAAAGGCAGCTGTGGCGCGCAACCTCGATGCAGCGGGCTTGTCCGGCGTGCGCACCTCCAGCAGCAGCGCCTCCGCCTCCCTGCGCAGCCGCACTGCGTCCCTGAGCCGCGTTTTCAGTCCCCCCACCTCCTGACTCAGCAGCTCCCGCTCCTCGCTCGCCGCCGCCATCACTGCAGCCACCCACGCACGCCCTCCCCGCTCAGCACACGCCCACGCACACGCAGCCGCGCAAATCACGCCCGCGTCGCAAGCGCCCCGCCGCAACTCACCTCGCGCCAGCTTCCGCTCCGCCGCCCGCGCCCGCACGCCCGCGTCCGCCGCCTCCCGCTCGCGCGCGCGCCCCTCGCGCCACGCCGCCTCCCTGTCCCTCACCGCGTCCCCCAGCGCGCCCTCCAGCTCCCGGCACCGCATCGCCAGCTCGTCGCACAACACGTCCACCGCCTCCCGGTCCTGCGCCGTGCAGCGCAGGTCCGCCGACACGCGCCGGAAGTCGCGCTCAAGGCCCTCGCAGCGCTCCACCCACGCGCGGCGGTCCTCGTCCCACGCCGCCTGAGCGTCCTCCTGCGACTTGCTGACCTCGTCCACCAGCCGGAGCACCTCCTCGCGCTCCGAGACGAGCTGACGCTGCCGGGCCTGGAGCTTGCGGACCTGCGGCGCCACATGACACGCTCGAGCCGTGGGTGCCGCGGGCGCGCGTAGAAAACGGGTCGTGCGCGCGTAGACAACCGTTGTCTACGTCAGAGTGACCCGCGCAGCATTGTGCGCTTCGGGGAAACGGGAGATGGGCCAGTTGGACACCCCAACAACGGGTCGGTGGCAGCGAGCTGGGGCGCGGGCGGTTGGTCGGACTGGGGCGGCGCGTACGTACCTTGTCACGGAGCAACGCGTTGTCCGCCTCGACGCGGTCGGCGCGGCGGATCGCGGCGAGGAGCGCGCTGCCCATCCGCGTCGCCTCCGTCCCGTCCGCATGTTCGGGGCTCGTGCCCGTGTCGCGCGGAACGTCCCCAACAACACTGTCGTTGCTGGCGCCGGCCTCCGCGATCGGCGACAGGTCTGCGATGGCTGACGCAGCGACCTCCGGCTCGAGATCGTCCCCGTCCCGCCGGAACAGCGGGTTCACGCTCATCGTGGCGCCCTCGACGCTGTTTGCAGGCCCCGCCTCTGCTGACACACCCCCCCCCGCCGGGCGCGGTCCCTCGAGGCGGACGCGCACGCGGGGCTCGCAGGACTCGGTGCGGTCGAGATCCAGCCGGAGCCGCACCCCCGACCCCCCGCTCCGCGGCGTGGACCCAGCCGAGAGACTGTGCGCGTCGCGGGCGATCTCCTCCGCGGCCGAGAGGCCGTGCCGCAGCGACGCGCGCATGGCCGCGAGGTCGCTCTCGGCCGCCGCGAGCGCCGCACGGAGCCGCGCGTTCTCGCCGTCGAGCTCGGCGACCAGCATCGGCATCGAGGCCGCGTACGCTGGCGGCGCGGACGCGGCGTGCGGCGCGGTCGGCGTCGCGGGCGCGGGCTGCTCGGCGGTCGACGGCGTGCCCGTGTGCGTCGTCGTCGTGGCCTCGCTGTTCCCGGGGCGCTGCGGGTAGGGCGTGGCGGAGGGCGCCGACGTGGTGCTGCGCGGCGACAGCGCGCCGATGGCCGTGAGGAGCTCGCGGAGCTGAGACAGCTCGCTCGTGAGGGCCGTGTCGCGATTGCTGAGCGTCGCCGCCGTCGCCGCCGTCCCTGCACGTGCGCGCGGGCGTTTCAGAGGGTTATGGAAACTCATACTGGTCTCTCCGGCGCGTGCTCTTCGCGACCGGAGCGGGGCCGCGTGCATGAGCTGCGGACGTCGCCGGGGTCGTCCACGCACCGGTCAGCTGCGTAGACATCCTCTCAAGGTCCTCCTGGACCGCTGCCACGGACGCTGCGACGTCAGCGAGCTCGTGCCGGGCCTGCTGCAGCTCCTGCTCCTTCACCTGCAGCTCCGCGCGCAGGCCAGCGACCAGCACAGCCACGTCCGGCGTGCCCTTGCGGCCCCGCGAGCTCCCCGACGCCACGGACCCCTGCAGGCTCTCGATCGACGTTCCCTGGTGGGCCTCGGGGCTCGCGTCGCGCGCCGGTGCCGTCTCGCCGGGCCGCCACGTCTCGAGCGGATCGATGTCTTCCTCGTCCGAGTCGCCGTGGAGCGCCGCGTGCGAGAGCGTCGCGGTGGCCGCTGCCTGGAGCTGTGCGGCAGCGCGGTCAGCATCGGACAGCTGGGCCTCGAGCCGGGCTGTGTCGCGCATGAGGACCTCGCCCTCTGCGAGGTGGTCGCGGATCACGCGCTCGCTGGTGCGTTGCTCCGCTGGACCGGCGGCTCTCTCCCGGTCGCTCGAGGCAGCACTGGGAGCCCGCTCAGTGTCGCTTGCGGGCGCGAGGGGCGTATCGGGGGCGTCAACGGCCGTGTTGATTGCCACGGACTCGTCTCTCGATATCGCGAACTGCAATGCAGCGCGGCGTAGGGCGCGAGAGATCAACATGGCGAGCAGCAAAAGAGGAGAGGGCGTCGCTGCGCGACGCAGACGACGCGGTCATTCCTGCGCGCTGGGGAGGCAGAAAAATCGGGTTACGTCGCCGACGGGCGGGTGGGCCTTTCGGGGGGCGCCCCGTGATGAACGCCGTCTCGATTGGGTCTCCAGGTACGTTCGAGGACAGCACGACGGGAATCGTGTCGTGGAAGGCGTCCTGGCTGTCGAGAGGCTGCTGGTGGAGCATTTCCATGATGTCTCGCTGCACGGAGCCGGTCCACTCCGTCGGCCCGCGCGATGCAGACACTTCGAAGCTGATGATCTGCGAGCATGTGGGTCCACGCTACACCACGCTTCGTGAAAATGATAATTTGTAATATCGCTTGCTCGGTGGCCGAGCGGCGCGAGCGGGGGCGCCCACCTTGGGCCGCCAGAGCCCATGTTTGCCCTTCTTGAGAGAGAGGCCAACGGTGAAGTCGCCGCCGCAGCTGAGGTCCACGGACGGCATCTCGTCCACCAGATCCTCGCTCGTCAACGACCACAGCACGTCCCGACGCCGCGAGATCGCTACGGTGGCCTCGTCGAAGCGACTCGACAGCACTAGGTGGTCCAGAGAGACGCGAAACGGAGTCTTCGGGCGCCGTCTGAACGAGAAGCGTTTCCTGATTTCTTTCGACGAGTCCATCGACTCGGAAGTCACCGATGTCCGCGCCATGGCCGCCCGTACTAGGCGGCGCGCCACGACCCTGGTGAAAAATCGAACCTTGAACTCTCCGAAACGAGGCGCGCGCCGACCGCTTTCAGCTCGATCGTCCGTAGTGGCGACCACACGTAGATCCCCGCCCAACGAGGAGCCCTCGCTAGCGTGTCGCGTCCAGGCCTGGACAGGAGCAGCAGCCGCGTCAGGCGTGGTGTGCAGGGAGGCGAGCGCGGCCCAAGTGCGGCGGACCGCAGTTCCCTCCGATCAGTCTCTTCGTGAGCGGACCGTGCGCGACGTTTCAGAGCAGGCGCCGCGCCCTGGCCTGCAACGCGTCACCCGCTGCCCTCACTTTCGCTCGCGTCGTCGCTCGAGTCTCCAAGAGCCAGGTTCTTGGCCTGGTTCCTGTGCCGCGGCAGCATCAAGTCGTCCTCCCCGGACCCCTCCGAGCCCTCGCCGGGCAGCGGCGGCCTGCAGCGCATCACCCACCACTCAACGCCATCACCCCGCGCCCCGCACCAGCGCACACGTCACCCGGCCGCACAGCGCGCGCACTGCCGCGACAGCCCGCGCCCCGCACCTGTCGCAGCGCCGCTCCTCCTGCGCCCACACCGCGGGCCACTTGTCGGGCTGTTTGCGCCGAATGTGTTTGATGCTGTCCTCGTACAGGACGTGCACGACCTCGCCGGTGACCTTGTGCCCCGCGGAGTCCGCGCGGTCCCCGAGCTCGACGTCGTCGATCACGACGAACGAGCCGTTCTTGATCCATAGTTTCTTCACGAATTTGGCCGGGATGATCACCAGCGTGCGCTCGCCGCTGGGGTACTCCACCTGCGGCGAACCGCGCGCGCCGGGGTGGGCGGGGACAGCGGGGAGCGGCGCGCGGGGCGCTGGTCGGACGGGCCGTGCGTGGGCGGAAATGCGGCTGTACAAAGGGCACTGGCAGGTGTTGCGGCTGGGTCGCCCCGACGTGTGGATCGTTGCGACGGAATCTCGCAGGACGCTTCGAGCAAGAGAGGAGCGCCAGGCGGGCTCGCAGCGGGCGAGAGGAGCGCGCTCGTGCGCTCATTCGCGCCGGAGGGGGGCGGCGTGCTGCGTAGCGCACCTGCACGATGTTGCCGCCGCGGACCTCGACTGCCCTCACGACCTTCTGCGTGCCCTCGACCGTCACGTCCTCGACGTCGGTGAACACGTGGCGCCCCCGCATCGTCGCCTTCTCTCGCGGCATTGCGGCTCGCTTCTTTCACCAGGCCCCCTCCGGGTGCCCCTCTCTGCTCAGGAGCCCTCCACGCGCCTGCGTCCCTTCCGCAATCGGCTTTCGGCCGACTCGAACGAGCGCAGTGCCTAAATGCAGTGCTGCGCGACAGCCTCCGACGCTGCACGCCCCCCCTGCCTCCACTGCAGTGCGCACCACTGCAGGCTCTTCTCGGCTCACCGGCGAACGTGTGCTTTCGTCACGAGACGCAGCACAAACGTTTCCAGCAGTGGGCGCGTCGGCCGCCGTTCCCCGCCGACCAGCGCGACGGCACGCCGGCCTCGGGCCTTGCTCAGCCCCAGGTGGGACCTCCCGAAGCCTTCCTCGTCGCCAGGTGTCCACGACGAGGCCGCGCAAGCGCAGTCCGATTGCCGCTGGCCTCCGTGCATGTTGTTCGGGCCGCTCCTGAGGGACCGGCGCCTCTGCACGGTTCTCTGCGGAACGGAGTCAAGGGCGCGTGGATGCAGCGGGGCTGACACGGCGGGTGCTGCGCGACTAGGCCCGCCATGTGGCGGAGGCAGGCCCGTGTGTGGGCTGCCGCGATACTCTGCGCGCTAGGTCTGCTGGCCGCCATCGGAGCGGCCTTCAAAGCCGATGAGTTCAAGGTGTGTTGCTTCCGGGGCGAATCGCGGACGCTGGGGCCGACAAAGGCTGCTTGCACGTGTGCCGCCCGCGCCCGTACAGATCTATGTGCGACCAGTGCTGCCCGGGCTCCCCGGCATCGCTCGCCGCGGGAAGCGCACGTCCAGCCTGGCTGGTTGCGCGGGGGCGCCGGTCCTGGTTCCGCCCTGCAGCGCGCCTGCGGCTGATCGTACGCCTCGCGGCTGTTTCCTGCGCACACCGCTGTGCGAGGCTGCGAGGGCCTCGGGCCGGGGCTGCACGGCGCTGCGTGCATTGCGTCCCGCGATCTTGCAACGCCCTAGCGCGGCCGATACAGCCCAGCCGATCCATGTTTTCGTGTTCCTTGCTGGTGGAGATCCATGGGATCCGCAACGCGTGATGCACGCCCGGTTGCGCGAGCCCTGAGAGCGCTACCGCGCCATGCCTCGCGCGTACACACCAGTGGCTGGTGCGCCCGTTTGCGTCGCAGACATGCGCCCAAGCGCACTTCTGCAAGCGGAATAGGGGCAAGTTCGGCATCGACCACTTCGTCGTGCAGCCCAGCACCGTCTCGGTGTCCGGGAACGTCGTCACCGGCAAGGCAAGCCCTCGCGCACCCCGCTCTGTTGCTCCTCCGCTGGCCTTGCACGTGAGTCAACTCCGTGCAAGCCGCGATGGTCAGTACACCCTCACCCACCTCCCGCAGGTTTTCAACAAGAAGGACAACGTCCAGCTCCCCCTGACGATCGAAGCCTATGATGGCATCTTCAGGTGCGCGCCTGGGCACCACGACACCTTCCTTTCCGCGCCGCCCCGGGCCCGCGTGTTCCACACGATGCGGTGCATCTTCCGCGTCCCTCGGGCCGGCCCCCCTGCTGCCACATGCAAGCGCGACACCACAGAGGAGTGCGTTGCGTCGTCCAGCGGGCGACCTTCGCCGGCAGCACCGCATCCGACCACCACACCGACACCGCCACCCTGGCCGCAGGATCCGTGTGGACGAGGCGCAGCGCCACGGCGTCACCCCACGCTTCCAGGTGCCGGAGGTGCTCGTCAACGACTTTCTGAGCCGCCCGGCAACGCTCACGACCAAGTCCAAGACGGCCGACGGCGTGGAGGCTTCCGTCGCGGGCTCGTCGCCCGCGCTGACGCTCTCGGTCCGCTTCGCGCCGTTCTCCGTGGTCATGGCGCGCGACGGCGCCCCCGCGCTAACGTTCAACGCGCGCGCGGGGTTCAGCTTCGAACACCGCCGCGAGAAGCGCCCCGACGACGAGGACGGCATGTGGGAGGAGAGCTTCCGTTCGCACCGGGACTCGAAGCCCCGCGGACCCGAGTCGATTGCCTTCGACATGACGTACCACGACGTGGCCGGGCTGTACGGGATCCCCGAGCACGCCGCGGACTTCAAGCTCAAGCCCACCGCGCGGCTCGACGCCCAGAGCGAGGGGGGGGTGTCTTTCCTGAGCGAGCCGTTCCGGCTGTACAACCTGGACGTCTTCGAGCACCTGACGTACTCCCCCTTCAGCCTGTACGGCTCGATCCCGATGCTCACGGGCCACAGCGCGTCCCGCGGCACCTCGGGGGTGTTCTGGCTGAACTCGGCGGAGATGTTCGTCGACGTCGCAGACCCCCCCGAGCCCCCCGGGGGCGCCACGGGCGAGCCCGGCGACAGCGCGACGCAGTGGATCGCCGAGTCCGGCGTCCTCGACCTCTTCCTGTACGCCGGGCCCACGCCCGCGGACGTCGCGCGCCAGCACGCGGCCGTCTCCGGCACCTCATCGATGCCGCAGCAGTTTGCGCTGGGGTACCACCAGTGCCGGTGGAACTACCGCGACGAGCCGGACGTCGCGGCGGTCGACGCGGGCTTCGACGACCACGTCATCCCGTACGACGTCCTCTGGCTCGACATCGAGCACTCGAACGGCAAGCGCTACATGACGTGGGACGCGGCCACGTTCCCGACGCCCGACCGCATGCAGCGCGACCTGGCGTCGCGCGGGCGCAAGATGGTCGCGATCGTGGACCCGCACATGAAGTCGGACCCGTCGTACCGGTTGTACCAGGAGGCGAAGGACAGGGGGTTGTTGGTGAAGAACGCGGGGGGGAGTGACTACGACGGGTGGTGCTGGCCCGGCGCGTCGGCGTACCTGGACCTGCTGAACCCGGCTGTGCGCGACTGGTGGGCCGACCAGTTCGATCTCGAGCGCTGGCAGGGCTCCACGGAGTCGCTGTACGTGTGGAACGACATGAACGAGCCCAGTGTGTTCAACGGCCCGGAAATCACGATGCAGAAGGACAATCTGCACTTCGGGGGCGTCGAGCACCGCGACGTGCACAACATCTACGGCCTGCTCTACCACGCCGCGACCGCGGAGGGGCTCCGGCGGCGCGGCGCGAAGGAGCGCGGGCCTGACGGCGACCGCCCGTTTGTGCTCTCGCGCGCGTTCTTCGCGGGGACGCAGCGCGCGGGGCCGATCTGGACGGGCGACAACATGGCCAAGTGGGAGCACCTGCAGATCTCGATCCCCATGCTGCTCTCCGCGTCCGTCGCGGGGCTGCCGTTCGTCGGCGCCGACGTCGGGGGCTTCTTCGGCAACCCCGAGCCCGACCTGCTCGTCCGGTGGTACCAGACCGCGATCTTCTACCCGTTCTTCCGCGGACACGCCCACATCGAGACGCGCCGGCGCGAACCCTGGCTGTTCGGCGACGCGGTGACCACGCTGGTTCGTGACGCCGTGCGCACGCGCTACCGGCTGATGCCGTACCTCTACACGACGTTCCGCGAGGCCAACGTCACGGGCGCCCCCGTCATGCGCCCGCTGTGGTACGAGTTCCCGACCGACCCGAAGGCCGCCGCGGGCGACTACACGGAGCGGACCTTCATGGTGGGCGGCGCGCTGCTGGCGGCGCCCGTGGTGCGGCCGGACCACGAGCTCCCGAACCAGGCCGTCACGGCGTACCTGCCGCCCGGCGGCGCGCCGTGGCGCGCGCTCGAGACGGGCGAGGCCGCGGCGGGCCCGCTGGAGACGATCACGGTGTCGAAGAAATCCATCCCGGCTTATTTGCGGGGCGGCTCGGTGCTGGCGGCGCGCGAACGGCCGCGCCGGAGCACCGCGCAGATGGCGCACGACCCCGTGACGCTCGTCGTGTCGCTCGGGGCCGACGGCGCCGCGCAGGGCAAGCTCTACATGGACGATGGCAGCAGTTTTGCGTTCCTGCGGGGAGAGTACGTCGACTTGGAGGTGCGCGCGACGACCGCTGGGAAGCGGATCACGGTGGCCGCGACGCGGGTGGGTGGCAACGCGGGTTACGCCGCGGGGGGGGTCGTGGTGGACCGTGTGGTGGTGTTGGGGGCAGAGGGGGGGGAGTGGGGTGTGGAGACGAAGGGGGCCGGCGATGGGGCGCCGGATGTGGAGCGGGGGCCCGTGTGGGTCGGGCGGGGTTCGGACGCGCCGGCGACGGCCGTGGTGGTGCGCCGGGCGGGCCTGCCCGTCTCGGGGGGCTGGGAGGTGACGCTGACATCAGCGTGATGCGTGTGTGACCCGTTCGACGTCGCAGACGCGCTTCACATGCGCCCCAACGACCGAATGTGTCAATCTTGCGCAGACAGCTCCCCTGGGGGGTGTTCACTGCTGCTTACAGTCCGGGGCAGCCTCTCCCTCGCCCTGGCCACCTGCAGACGTTCGACGCGAAACGCGCCCGTCGGTCAGAGCTGCGCCACACAGCACCGCCGCGTGCGCACGCATGCGGAGCGGAACAGCCCAGGACACCATGACGGTCGATGTAAAACAGCGCGGTGCATCTCACCCTCGCCCTCGCCGTCCTCGTCCTCGTCGTCGTCGTCGTCGTCGTCCTGCCCGTCGCCCTCGCCGTCCTCGTCGTCGTCGTACTCCTCGTCGTCCTCGTCCAGGTCCAGCGCCTCCCCCGTGTACCACCGCACCGCGTCCGGCACGAGCTGCTCCTTGAGCATCTCCCCGACCGCGTAGTCCGTCTCCAGACGCTCCGTGAGCTCCGTCATCTCCTGCACAGCGCACGCACGGCGGCGTGCAGGTTCGGCCCGGCGGGACACACGTCCCCCACACAACATAAACACAAACAAGAATCAAGCACTGCTGTCTAAACGTCAAAGCAGAACAAAGACTGCAAAGCGTGCGTGCCATCCGCCTTCGTCCTGCCGCGCCCGTCGCAGGCCGAGCGCGGCCCCCGCGCAACGCACAGGGTCGAGGGCGGCGGGGACCGCAGTGGTGCCGCGCAGAACGCGCAGCGGTGGTGGCGGCCCCGTGGGTCTCGCGCGGGTATGACTCAATAACGCGCCGTGGGCAGTTCTCCCGCGCGGCAGCTCGGCTGCCACGCGCGAGGCGGCAGCGTGATCTTAAGGCCCGCGCTCATGGCAACACCCCCCGGGCGCCCCGCAAGCCCGCCGCGCACGCGGCCGGGTCCGCGGCCGGCGCACGCGGTCCCGCGGCTGGCGCGCACCTCTTCGTCGAGCTCGTCTTCGTCGTCGGGGATCTTCGGCGGTTTGAAGAACTGGAAGAAGGACTCGGCGTCCTCCTGCTTCATGACGGGCTTGGCGTTCTTGCCGCCCTTCTTCGGCTTCTTCTTCACGATCTTCACCGTCAGGTCCTTGCCCTCCTTCCACTTGATCGGCGTCGCCGTCGACGACCGCAGCATCCCCGCGTCGTCCTCCGCCATCAAATACGTCTTCTCGATCTTCTCGTTCTCGAAGTACTCGTTCGGCCCGAACTCAAACACCAGCTTGAACCCCTCCTCCCCGTCCTCGAGCGGGTCCACCACGCGGATGTCGCGCAGCGCCTCCAGCGCCGGCACGTCCTTCTCCTGCACCAGCTCGGCCGTCTCCGGGCAAATCTGCAGCACCGTCACCCAGAACCGCGGAACGCCGCGCTCGTCGCCCTGCGCCTCCTCCCCGAGGACCACCGCGCGCCGCTTGTCGTACACCGGCTCGTACAGCGCCTGGTACTTGGCCCGCAGCGCGCGCTCCTCCTCTACGTACTTCTCGTGGATGTTGTCGTACTCCTCCTGCAGCGTCTCGAGCTCCTCGACGCGCGCCTTGACCGCCTCCGACATCTCCTCGAGGTGCACGGGCTTCCCGACCAGGGAGTTGAGCTTCTCCTGCCGCGTCAGGGGAATCGGTGGGTGCGGGGGGTCGGGAGGGCGGCGAGGCGGCGGTGCGGGGCGCGGAGGGCTGTTGGGGTGAGGTGGGGGGCGTGGGAGACGTGGGCGGGCGCGGTGCGCGCGGCGAGGAGTGCCTTGGGGGGAGGTGCCAGGGCGTTGGCGGCGGGAGGGTCGTGCCTGAGTCAGGGCGATGAGCGCCTGCTGGATGCGCGGGTCGCTGAGGTTGGCGCCCAGGTCCATGGCTTCCTTCTTCGGCGGCATTGTGCGGGGCTGCCTGCCTGGTGTCTGCGAGCCAGGTTTGTGCCTCGCTGGAGACTGCGCGGGCGAAAAATGCGTTGATTCTGTCGTGCCGGTGCGGCCTGCGGTGACGTGGAAGGCGAGCGGGGCGTTGGAGCGGCGGGGCGCGTCTGAGGAGCGGCGGCGGGCGTCCTGGGAGAAGGGCGGGCACCAAGGGCGGGCTCCTCGGTGCAGGCCCGCGAGAGCGACTTGGGCCCGAGAACGCGCGCCCACTGGCAGGAACAGTAATTGTCTGATCGGCGTTCCGCGAATAATGTCGCGGAGAGGCGCGCCAGCCCCGCTAGCGGCAGGCGACTGGCTGCAGGCGGCCAGCGGTCACCTCACGCGGCAACCGGCGCACGCAAACACGTGGCGGGGCGACGTGCTCACCTTGACGAAGTACCAGGGGCCGCCACGCCGCGCGGCCTCAAACGGCCGCGAGGGGCCGCGAAAAGCAACGCCGAAAGTCCTCCCGGCCATCACCCCTTGTACCTGCTGCCGCCACCGTGCGCGCCATTGCTTTGGCTCGAAACTTGGTGCGTGGGACAAGCAGGCGCGCCCCTTCCTCACGGCCAGCTCAAATCTGCGACGAAGGGAACCGTTGCGTCAGGTGGCGCTGCAGTGTGCAGTGACGCTGCAAAGATGGCTCACGCGGGCGCTGCCGCGCCAGTGCGCGGTGCGCGGCCCGCGTCGCTGACAAGGCCTAGTAGAGATCGCGCCGGCCGCGTCGTGCGAGCGCTCGCCGCGTCGCCGACGACGCAGCCGCCTGCAACGACAGCGGCGTCCCAGGGAGCTGGAGCTGTGCAGCAGGGCGAAGCAGCGGCCGCCATGATGCGCGAAACCCCAGTCAAGGCCTCAATTCCAAAGATCGGGGGCCAGCGGAGCTCTCTGTCGGACAGGAGGCCGCGTTATGCGGGAGGTGCGGCTCGATAGCAGTCTATCGGCAGTTGCTCCGCCACGCGCTCGCGCGACACGCGCGTCCGCGGCCTGTACGCGGCGTGGGCGTCATGTTCACATCTCAGCCGCTCCACGGCGCGCAGTTTCGGTCCGATCTACGTCACTCACGACCGGTACTCGCCCGCAAACACAGATCGCTCCCCCTCTGTGCCGCCGCAGTGGCCGCCGCCGGCACCAGCGTCGCGGACAGCCTCACCGACAGCATGGACGAGACCTCGGAGTCCCCCCTCGCTGTCGCCTACCAGGGCGTCCCAGGTTCGCACCCCACAAATCACCATCACCACCGCGCCGCTGCTCTGCGCGGCACCGCCGCACCCACGGATCCAGCGCCTCGCGTCGCACACACCGCCCGTGCTCCGCAGGCGCGTACAGCGAGGGGGCCGCCCTCAAGGCTTGTCCGGGGTGGCAGCCGCTGCCCTGCGAGCAGTTCGAGACAGCGTTCCAGGCCATCTCGCAGTGGATGGCGGAGCGCGCCGTTCTGCCCATCGAGAACTCCCTCGGCGGCAGCATCCACCAAGTGTACGACCTGGTGCGTCCCCGCGACCTCGCGCCCCGCGCCGCGGCACCTGCGCCACGTGTTGCCGCTGAGCCTGAGCGCGGTGCGTTGTGCGTGTGCGTCGCTCGCAGCTGCTGCGGTACCGGCTGCACATCGTCGGGGAGGTCGCGATCAAGGTCAACCACTGCTTCATGGCGCTCCCGGGGCGGTCGAAGAGTGACGTCAAACGCGTGATCTCCCACCCACAGGCCCTGGCGCAGTGCGACGGATACATCCGCTCCCTCAACGGTGCGCAGCGACCCCGGCCTCCGTCCTCCACCCCCGCACCACGCCAGCCCCGCGCGCCCGTACCCAACGCCCAGCCAACCCCCCCCCCCGGCACCGCAGGCGTCGTACGCGAGGCCGTGGACGACACGGCGGGCGCGGCGCAGGCCATCGCGCAGGGCAAGCTCCAGGACACTGCTGCGATTGCGTCCCGCCGCGCGGCCGAGCTGTACGGCCTCGAGATCCTCGAGGAGGGCATCCAGGACAACAAGGACAACGTCACGCGCTTCATCGTGCTCTCGCGGGACCCCCTCGTGCAGAAGGCCGCGCAGGGGTCCGCGGCCATGAAGACCTCGGTGGTCTTCTCGCTCAGCGAGGGCCCCGGGCAGCTGTTCCGCGCGCTGTCGGTGTTTGCGCTGCGCGACATCGACATGACCAAGATCGAGTCGCGGCCGATGCGGACGAACCCGATCCTGGGCGGCGCGAAGGCGGAGGCGTCCGCGGCGGGCTCGAGCCACCGGCGGATGAACTACCTGTTCTACGTGGACTTCGTCGGGTCGCTAGCGGACGAGAATGCGCAGAACGCGCTGCGGCACCTGCAGGAGTTCGCGCCGTTCCTGCGCGTGCTCGGGTCGTACCCGATGGACACGACTCTCTCCGAGGAGTGACGGCGCGGTCGCCGCGACAGCTGAGCGGGCCAGAATGCGGGGTGTTGCATGCCCGCAAATACACACACCGCTGTCAGCATTCGTCGACGTTGTAACGGGCATCGACGCACAAGTGTCACGAGGGCTCGTGTCACGACATGCTTCGCGTCAGTTCACATCGAAGGGATCGTCCGCCCTCTCACGATTCGCTCCAACAAACAGCCCCCCCCCCCCTACTCCCCCCCGCCGCCGTCGTCCTCCTCCATCAGGTGCGCCGTGAGCGCGTCGGGGTCCTCCCCGAGCTCGCGCAGCCGCTCCGCCAGCGTCTCCGCGCGCGCCTCCTCCTGCCCGAGACACGCCAGGAGGTCTTCCATGGACGCCTCCACCTCCTGCTGTGCCGCCTCCGCATCTCCCGCGCGCTCCTCCGCCTGCGCCGCGCGAGCCTCGGCCTGCGCGGCGCGGTCCTCCGCGGCAGCGGCACGCGCGTCCGCCTCCGAGGCCCGCACCTCGAGCTCTGCGTGGCGGTCAAAGAGACGTGCGTGTCGGTGATGAACATCAATAAGCGACAACATGTGTTTGTGGCTCCTGAACGACACGGTTCGCGAGGCGCTTGTGATCGCGCCTGCATGTCGCGCGCGGTTCGCCGCGGTCGCAGTCCACGGCAATCGAGAGCGCCGGGAAAACGGCAGTCGGCGTTTCCACATCTCCGGCACTCACCTTGCGCACGCTTCTCAGCGGCCGCGGCTCGCGTCCGCGCCGACGCCGCCTCGGCGTTCGCCGCATCCACGTCCTCGTGCGACTTCTTCGCCGCGAGGCCGTCCTGCTCCGCAACAGTCAGCGCGTGCGCATTCAGCGCCTCGATTTCGCGTTCTTTCCTCGCAATGGTGCCACGCAGCGCCTCCGCGTCCCCCCGCGCCGCCGCCGCCGCCTCCTGCTCCGCCGCCAGCTGCGCCTGCAGCCGCGCCACCTCCGCACGCAGATCCCGCACCACATCCAGCTGCTCGGGGTCCTCAACGCCAACTCGCCCCCCAGTTATACCCCGAGGTGGTTGCGCCGCGTCAGGTGCGTCCCTGGCCCCGCCCGCGGCGTACATCTCGCTCAACGCGGCCATTCCGGCCTCGCGCGCGTCCCGAAGCTCGTAGCAGAACGCCCACCCGATCGCGGAGCCCAGTTCCGTCAGCGCTGCAGGTCCGCGCCCGACGCGCAGAAGGGACGACAAGAACCCCCCCCCGCCGCTCTCCACCGCGCCCGCCGGCCCGCCGTTGAGCGCCTCTTCCACCGCGGGGTCCGCGTCGAGCGCGCGCATCGCGGACAACAGCGCCGGCAGCCCGGCACGTGTGCAGATAGCACTCAGCACGTCCGCCGGGCTCGGGGCCGCGGTGCCGCCCACGCCGCGCTCGAGCGCCCCAGAATCGCTCGGATCGGACCCTGGGAGCGTCGGGGACGCAAGCGTCGCGAGCAGAACCGCGATCAGTCCCGGCACTGGCCCGTCCCCGGCGTGGAAGGCGCGCGGGCCCTGTTTCCCCGGGGGGGCGTCGATGTTGCAGGAGGCGAGGAAGGCGTCGACGAGGAAGGGGAGGTGGTCCGGGTACGAGAGGAGTGCGGCGCGCGCGGCGGGGCAGGCCCGGCACCAGGAGATGAGAAGGCGCAGGCTGCGCGCGGCGGAGGGCGCGCCGTCGTGGCCGGCCGCGAGCGCCGAGGACAGCGTGTGCTGGACGACGCGCGGAATGAGGGTGTCCCACTCCGGGGGGAGGTTCGGGGAGCGCAGCGAGTAGGAGAGCGCGGCGGTGGCTGCAGGCCCGCAGGAAGACACCACGACCGCCAACGCGGACGCCGCTGCAGCAGAGGCCCGCAGCGCGCGCCCAGCCAGACGAATCGCCTCGTTGCCGTCGTCAGAGCGTCCGACGAGGGCCTGCAGTCGAAGGAACTCCAGCAAAAACCATTCTTATTCTTATGGAACACAAGATACTCAGCAATGCGCGCAAGCTCTTCAAACAGCGCATGAAGACCTGGGCGGTGCTTGGCCATGTCGGACGCGGTCGCAGCAGTTGTCGGGCGTGTTCACGCACCCGCACGAGCTCTGCGCCGAAGCCGGTGCTCTTGTGAAGCGAGTGTGCCAGCTGCTCCTGTCCCTCAGGATTCGCGAGGCAGTACAGCTCCAGGACGGCCTCGCCCGCGCGGCACTCGCCCGGCGACTCCCCCCACAGGGCAGCGCGCAGGCACGCCTGCAGCGCCGGGACCGGCAGCGGCGCCCTGTTGGGCCCGGGGACGGATATTTGAAGAACCTCGAACGAAGCTCGCGCCTCAGCGTTGTAGTACAGCGCGAGCGCGACGCAGCGCAGCGCGGCGGCCCGGACAGAGGACGACGCGACCCCGCCGGCCTCGGCCGCGGCGCGCATCAGCGGGACGAAGGCGCCGGTCTGCGCAAGCGCGGCCTGCGAGGTGGCAACAACCGACTCCCCCCCCTCCCAGACAGACAGAGCGGCCTCGAGGGCTTCGAGCGCGGCGCATAGCGCTGCAGCTTGCTTCGAGGACGGCTTCCCCAGCCCCTGCGGCCCCGGCAGCGCCTGCACACAACGCGAGACGCCACGAAAGGTGCGTTGTCGCATGCGCCTCAGTCTTCCGTTCGGTTTGATCGCCGCGATGCGACATGTGATTCTCCACTCAGGACGTCCAGCAGTACACATACCAGCTCGACGGCGCCGGCGATGAGCGCCATGAGCCGCGACAGCCCGCCTGACGTGTGCAGTATGCCTTGCGCGTCCGGGCACACGTTCAAAAGCGATCGCAGGGCGCCCATCGCCAGAGACGACGCGTTCGGGTTCGCGAAGAGTCCGCCCGACCCCTCGATGCCTGCCAGAGGGAGCTCGAGGCAGCCCTCGTGCGCGGCTGCGCTCTGCAGCTGCGGAGCGCCCTCGGTTGCCCTCGCCAGGCATGCAGCGGCCTGCGGCTGCGCGCCGCCGTTCGCGATCGCGGGCGAGGTCGCGATCGCAACGACGCGGACCAGCGAAGGCGGGGCGTTCGTGAAATGGCCGCGGGCGGCCTCGGGCTGCGCCGCCAGCATGCACGTCAGCACCTGCGCTCGTTTCCGAAACGCGTGGGGAACCTGTGAGGAGCCTGCAGGGGGGCGCTTCTCTGGAGGTCGCTGGACTGGAGAGTGCGTCGGCACACGGCCGTGCACACTCCCGAGCCCACACACGGCTGTTACGAGGAACCACGGCTGTCGCGTTTCGCGCGCAGTGCGCGAGGACGTGCGCGCGACATGACGGACGGACGCCAGGAGCGTACCTCGAGGGCGGCGGCGAGCGCCCCGGGATCGCTGGTGCCCACGGGGGGGTTTTCAATGGTAGAAAACAGAGCCTGGATGGCCGCCGGGTCTGACAGGAGCCTCGTGGCGACGTCTCCGCCGCCAGGCGTGGAGGGCAGCCCCCCGACGACGGCCTCGCCCTCCCCCGGCGGCGCCGCGTCCGCGGAGTGGCTGTGGTTGCTGGGTGGGTGCGGCGCGCTGCTGGCGGGCATAGCGGCCCGCAGCGCGCTCAGGGCGGCGCGCGGCAGCTTCGGATCGTCGTGTTCTTGGTGCAGGATCGTCAGCATGAGGGGGACGCCCTCCTCCGCGAACCGTGCGTGCAGCCCGGGGTTGCGCGCCAGCAGCGCAGCGAGCGACCCCACGGCCGCTGCACGCGCCTCGGGGTCCGCAGCTCCATCGGAGGCCGCGAGCGCCTCGGTCAGTCTGTTGTGGTCGTCCTCTGCGCGCGAGATGGATACGTAGATGGCGCACTTGAGCTGTGAGACGCCCCGAATATTGCTGCTCGCAAGCAAGTTGCGAATGACGCTGAAACAGGGACCAGACGAGGGAAGCGGGCGGCCACGGCGGGCAGTTGCGAAGGGGGCTGATAGACCATTGCGGGCGCGCCGACCTGTGCGCGCGTACTTGCGCGCGGGGCCCGCAACCGTGGTGCGTCGCTGGCGGAGAGTGCGTGCTCACCTCTGGGGCCGTAGTTGAGCGCGCGGTTCGCAAGCCCTCCCGCGAACCCCCCGGCTTTTGATGCGATGTTACCGAAGAAGCTCATCAGCTCATGCCCGCCCCCTGGCGCCGGAAGTGCGGCGTTCCAACGCAGCGCTTCTGTGCGCAGCTACTGATCGCTATCAGCGGCGCTCATAGGCGCTACAACCATTGCGACGCAGCTGAAAGCAACACCTAAGACCCGGAGTGGCCCCTGAACGCGCTTCCGGAGGCCCCTCTTGCCCCACGGGTCGCCAACTGCGGTCCAGTGTCCCGACAACAGGGAGGGTCCCCCCTCGCACACCTCCCCGGGACACCCGTCAGCGCCACTCATTCAGCCGCAACAGCCAAGGCGCTAGCGGACACACAGTCCGCAATCGAGACACGTGTCGTGAACGTCGACCCTGTCATGTACACTCAAGGTCACACATCACTTGCTTGCAAATCGTCAACAGAACGTCACCGCGCAGCCATCTTCCTCGCGAGCTCCTTGACGGCCTACTTGCGATCGTGCGCCGGCCTCGGAACGGCCTCCTCTTCGTTCTGCCCCATCAGAGGGGTGCACTGCTTCCACGGCGCGCCTGCGTTGTCAACATCGTCACGTGCTCCTGCTTCTACGTTGTTTCCCACGTCTCCCTGCACCGGGCCAGGGCTTGCCTGCCAGCGAGCCCGCTCCTTCGCGCCCCCGACCGCCCGCCCGACCTGACTCAGGCAGACACCCCCTCTCCGTCCCGCGCCGCGCCGTCCCGGTCCCACACGTCCGACTCCCTCTTCGTCCCGTTCCGCTTCTCGTAGTGGTAGCACGCGTTGCACACCACCTTCCCATCCGACGGGCCCGTCCGCCACTCGGGCGTCGTCCGCGTGCCGCAGTTGGTGCATCGCTTCGTCGGGTGCGGCCGCCGCTCCGCCCCGCGCCCCTGCTCCACCCGCCGCAGCAGCAGCGCCCCCGCCCCCTCCCGCCGCACCGACCGCACCGCACGCCCGCTCCGCGACGTCGGCGGCGCCTCGAACTCCGCCAACGCGTCAAATTCGGCCTGCAGTGCGTCGTCCACCCCGCGGGCCCCCTCGTCTTCGCTGCTCCACGGGTGCACGACCGCGCCCGCCTGCTTCTTCCCCCGCCGGGCCGCAGCCCCGGGGATGTCCGGCAGCACCCCGATCCCGCGGATCCAGATGCGGCCGTTGAGAGGTGGGCGCCCGCGCCCGCGCCCGCGGCCCGGTGGGCGCCCGCGGCCCCGGCCCGGTGGCCGGCCGCGCGGCTGCGTGGGCACCATGAGGTGCCGCGTGGCGCTTGTTTGGAAGTTCGGGTGCAGCTTGCCGTGCTGCGCTTCGTGGTGGTAGCAGTCCGTGCACAGCAACGTGTTGAACGAGCGGTACCACCCGCGCGACATCGCCGCCGCGCAGCTCCCGCACGCGGGCGTCCCCGTCGGCTTCGGCCTCGCCCGCGCCGCCGGCGCCGCCGGCTCTGGCCGCTCCGGCGGGCTCCCCGCCGCAGCCGCGACCGCCACGGCCGCACCGCGGCGCCGCTGGCCGTCGAAACACGCATCGCACGTCGGCCCGTCGACGCCCTCGATCTCGTACCAGTCGTACGCCAGCGTCGCGCTGCACTGGATACAGCTCGACCTCTGGTGCAGCGGCACGCCGACCAGGTCCTCCCCGTGGCGCGCGAGCGCGAGCAGCGTGGCCACGGCGCGCGCAGGGCCCGGCGGCGGCTGCAGCTTCACGATCGTCGCGTGCTGCTCCGCGCCGTGCATGTCCGCGGGGAAGATCCGCGAGAAGTCCATGGGGCCCCACTTCGGGCCGCTGCGGTGCGAGACCGCGGTGCCGAACTCGCGCTTCGGGACGCCGCCGCCGAGGCCGCCGCCGAGGTGGACGCCCGGGAAGCGCTGCGCGCGCACGACGGCTTTCCCCAGGTCGTTGCGGCGTCGCAGGGAGCGGCGGACGCCCGGGTCGGCTGCGTCGGAGGACTTGCCCGGCGCGAGGGCGGGGGCGTCCGTCGTGGCGCCGGAGGGGCGCGGGTGGGCCGTTGGCGCGTCGGGGAGGACTTGGGGCGAGGCGCTTGACGCGGGGCCTCTGGGGGTGTCGTTGGCGTCGGCGAGCTTGGCCGAGCGGGACGCGGTCGCGGCGGGCCGGGCCGGGCCGGCGCCATCGAAGGAGAGGCGCCGGGACTTGCGCGGCGTGCCCTGCGGGTCGGGTGGGGGCGCGGTTGGAGGGCGCAGTGGGCAAGGGGCAGGGCTGTGCGGGGGGCGTCGCGCGCGGACGTGCTCGCGTGAGGGACTGGAGATGAGAGGATCTTGCGCTGGATGCAGCGGTGGACGGAGGTGCATGGGCCGGGGTGGGCGCGCGTGTTGCTGTGCAGCGCTGGGAGTGGCCGCGCGGGACGTGGCGGTCGTTCGGTGCGCGGTGGCTGGGCGGCCTGGGTGTATTTGTAGATGGGGTTGCGATGTCAAGCGAATTCGCGGTCTTGCGGGGCAGCCTGACCGCGGGGCGCCGCGTTCGTACACGAGTGCAGCTGCAGCGCGGGCGGGCTCACCTCTTTGTCTGCCGTGCTGCGCTCGCGTTTGCGAGGAGATGCCTTCGCGGATCGATTGCCCCCGGGCCTGACGACTGCGTCGGGCTCCCTGTCAACGCCGTGGCGGCGCTTGTGCATCCCGCAGGCGTTGCACAGCGTTCCCCGCCACATCGGCGTCCGCGTCGTCCCGCAGTTCTCGCATGATTTCGTGCCTTTCATCTGCGACAAGGGAGGGCGCGGACGGGTCGAGCCGCAGCCGGGCGGAGATGCCCGCTTTCGCGCAACTACCACTGGCAATGCTCGTCACGCGCGGCCGCCTCGCAGCGCCACACACGCGGGCGAAACGACGCAACTCAATGCGTCCGAGAGCCGTGGATATATCACCTGCGAAGTTGCGCACGCAGCTGCGCGCAAGATCGGCCTGAGCCACGGGAGGCCGCGCGCAGCTCTTGGACAACAAGAGTCGCGCGCAGTCAACCTCGAAACGCCCTCTCTAGGCGCCGCTCTCGTAGATCGGCCTACAGACGTATAAGCCTCGCTCGATCGTCGGCCCGAACCGCTGGTGTCTGCCGCTGACCGGCGCAGAAACAAATCAGGCCTGCAGCAGCCTGCGCGTGCCCACCAGCGCCCGGCGCAGTCGTCCAGGAACCATTCGCGTCCCGGGCGGTGTGCAGTAACGCCGCGGCGTCCCGCGCGGAGCTCAAGGGGCCCGGGAAGCGTTCCGGCGGCCCTGAGCAGCGTTGGGGGAGTGCTTGTGTTGTACCCGCGGTGTCAGGGCTCGTCCTGACAGAATCGCGCCCGCAGTGCCACCTCCGGCCTCTTGCCAACTCACGCGACGCGGATGCGGTCAAGCTGCGCCGCCAGGCATCGGCTGCGCGGTCCCGCGAAGCCTCAATCGTCCGTTTCACATAAAGTGTTGATTGACCACCCGCGCACGACACGAAGTGCGGCGACACCAGGCACGTCCGCGCCCGGCTCACAGTCACGTCCGCGAGGGCGTCGTTTCCGTCATGCGGCACTCGTAGTCCCCCGCGGCCGTCACGTACCGCACCCACGGCAGCGCCTGGTACCCACTGGCCTCCACCACCTTCAGGTACCGCACCTGGATCCCCGACACCGTGTAGTACGGAATTTCGAACTTCACGCGCGCCGGCCGCCGCACCGCGCTCTCGTCCTCGCCCCGCACGCTCGGCAGCCCGAACTTGCACCGCAGCATCGCCTCGCGGCCGCCCGGCACGGCCTTGATGGTCCAGACCAGCGCCTCCGCGCCCGGGGCGTAGTCGGCCTGCCCGAGGGAGGCCCGCACGGTCGGCGCGCTGCAGTCTGGCGGCAGCGGGAGCGACACCTCGACGTTGTGCGCCTGCAGCCGCTCCTTGAACTGCGTGCGCAGCTTCGCGACGTACTCGATGCGGGAGCGCCCGAAGCGCTCGACGTTGCACTCAAGCCATATCAACGGCTTGACGCCCTGCAGGCGCGCGGAGCCGGGTCCAGGACGGCGTGGTTGGAGCCCCGATCAGTCAATCAAATAATCAATCCATAGCAGACATTGGACATCGTTGCAGTCTGGTCTGGAGCGAGCAGAGCCGGTACCGCGGCGTACGGGCGTGTCGGCATCGAGCGGCGAGGCGGAGGGAGCGGGGCGGCGCACGCACGCACCGGGTTGTGCAGGCGGTAGGTCATGAGGTCGAAGGCGCCGTCGGGCGGCACGAACGCGACGGTCTTGTCGCGCTCGTACTGCGCGAGCGCGACGCACTGGTGGAACTTGATGTCCTCGAGCTCGACCGTCTTCCGGCCCTGCGACTTGCCCTGTGCCTCCAGCATGAGCCGGTCGTTCAGGCCGAGCTTGCAGTGCGGCATCCCGGACAGCTGCGTGCGCATCCGCAGCGCCCCGACGACCTCCGAGCGCACGACGTTGCCCTTCGCGCCGACCAGCATGTGTATTTTTTCCACCACGTCCAGGAAGACCTCGTTCTTTTTATACCGGATGCCCTCGGAGCGCCACGACACGGCGTTCGTGACGGCCATCGGCGGCCGCGTGGGCTTCTCCGTGAGCCGGAACGCGTCCGTCTTGATGAATTCGTGCAGGATCTGCGCCTCGGTGAACTGCGGGTGCCCAAAGTCCATCATCTCGTCGAGGAGCTCGTAGACCATCACGAAGTTGTCGCGCAGGGACTCCTCCTCCAGCGACCCGAAGTAGTACTTGAACACCGCGACCATGCTGTGGATGAACGACAGCAGCTCCATCGCGTTGGCGTTGCACCGCGTCGCCTGCGGGGGGGCGTCGGGAGCGGCGGGGCGCTGGGCGGCCGTGCGCAGCATGGAACCGCGCCGGGGGGCGACGGGTACTTCGCGGGCGGAGGGGGCGGCAGCGGTGGCGCGTGCCAGCGCAGTGGGCAGCGCGGTGTGTCGAGAGGAGGTTGGTCGGGGCGGACGGGGCGCGGGGTCGCGCACCGCAACAATGTACAGGTTGCTATGGTGGACGTAGACGAAGGTCAGCCCCGCGGCCTCGATCACGGGCGTCGCGGCACCGGCATCCTCTAGCTCGGCCAGCCTCGCTATGAATTTCTCCGCGGCCTGGGCCCGGACATCCCCCCTGCGCGGCGAGAGAGAAACGTTGGGGTCTTGTTGAGACAGGGCTGCGCGTTTCGTGCAGCCGCGCGTCGTGGAGCTGCCGGAATTGCTGCACGGGCGGGCGGGCGGTGAAGAGTGCCTCCTACGTCCCTGAGGGGCGGAGCTAGGCTGTGCGAGCCGGAGACGAGCATGGATGTGGACCGAATGTGCTCGGGCGTGGGGGGAGGGATCGCATGAAGCCACCGGGCCGCAGAAGCGGCCGCACAGGACGAAGCGCCAGGGGACCGGCCGTGGTGCAGGGCGCATTCGCGGCGGCTGCGTATGAGTCTGGCGGGTCCGTACGAGTGCGACCAAGAGGCGAGGCACGGCCGGGCATCACGCGCTGAACGAGCGGCGCGGTGCAAGGGGCGCCCGGGTGATGGCGGCGCCTGTTCCCGGGGCTCACCTGTAATCCCGCTGCAATATGATCCGGCCATTGACGTCTAGGAACAAGATCGTCGAGGCAGGCATCCTGGACGATCACTAACGCACGCGTTGGCGCGGGTCTCAGCCCGCGCGCGGGAGTGTGGTTGCGAGCAGAGCACCAACACGCCTCCTGCTCGCCAGCGGCACCTGTTGCGTCGATGCCGTCGCTGACTAGTACCACGACGTGCTCGAAACGGTGCCGGGGAGCGGGTCACGCCCGCTCCGGTAGTGGGCCGCGCAATCAACAGCGTAGTCCTGTTTGGGGCCCCGCGGCGGAAATGCGGCACAGATGTCGCGATTCTGCACAGACCTGCTCGCAGCTGCACGTTGCGACCGTGCACGCGCCCTGTTGCAGCTTGTCCCTCGACTCGGGGCTCGCAGGCACTCCCTCAGGGATGTTGGGGACATCACTCGCCGGCTGGGAAGCCCGACGCGCCAAGTTTGGGGA
The DNA here is from genome assembly GCA_916048055.1 of Pedinophyceae sp. YPF-701. Classification (NCBI taxonomy): domain Eukaryota; kingdom Viridiplantae; phylum Chlorophyta; class Pedinophyceae; species Pedinophyceae sp. YPF-701. Next base: position 699,853 of record CAJZHL010000012.1, on the reverse strand, counting down.
TCGCGACATCGCCGACGAGTGCAGACTGATCGTCCACGCTGCACTCACGACGACCTTGAGGAGCCTGGATCGTGGAACGTACCGTTGCGAGCATTCTTGCTACAAAGAGGCGCGTGCGACGGCTGCAGCGTGACTTCTGACGTGGCGTACGGTCATGGGGGTTGAATACTTCCAGTCACAGATCGGCCTGCCGGCGTTCAAGCGGTATGTCTGCGTCCTCGCCGTTGCGGCACGATGAAACCAACTGCCGCTGTCTGCAAGTGACTCACTGCGTCCTCCCTCGCCGCTCTCGCAGGGGTTGTCACCTTGTGACGGATAAAATCATCGGTCCGGTATCGTCGGACTTGCGTAAAATCAAGGTTCGCGCCAGGACGTCGTGTTGCAGCCCCCCCCTGAATTCACCACTTCACGTCTTCTGCGCATCGTGGAGACGCCGCATGACAGCTGCCGCTCCGCGCCGCCCGCCAGCCGGCAATGACACCGCTGGCGTGCGCATGACGGTCGAGCCCAGGGCCGACGTCACCAGCGTCGGATCTGTTTTGTTGTTCCGCAGGCTGGCTTGTGCCATGTGTTCATTCAGCACACGTCCGCGTCCCTGACGATCAACGAGAACTGCGACCCGGACGTGCGCCACGACATGGAGACCTGGATGTCGAAGGCGAGCCGCACCGCCGCCACAGACCCACCATCCCCACCCGGCCAGTCCGCGCTGCGCGCTCAAGCCCACGCAAGCTCCTCCGCGAGCGCAGGTCGTGCCGGAAGGCTCGGGGGCGCCGTGGCGACACACGGACGAGGGGCCGGACGACATGCCCGCGCACGTGAAGGCGTCCGTCATGGGCCCCGCCCTGAGCATCCCGGTGCGCAACGGGCAGTTGGCGCTGGGGACGTGGCAGGGCATCTGGCTCTGCGAGCACCGCGACTGCGCGGGCGGCCGCAAGGTCGTCGTGACCATCCAGGGCGCGACGCAGTGACGACGACGACGACGGCGCGGCGTGTGCGTGTTGCTGGTGCAGTACGTTGTGACGACGTCGCGGGGCACGCGCCTCGTTTGGCCGCTTGCTCGACATTGACACCAGCTCCGTCGTTCGTCCGCGCTTCGCACCGTTCCCGTGCACACAAGATCAATCGCTCACACGGCGGTTGACGTACCGCGAGTGATGTTCACGCGCTTGCGCTCGTGGCCTGTCAGCCGTTCCCTGACAGATCGATCTCCTCGAACCTCTCATCGACGCGCTGCATGTCCAGCAGCCCGCCCGACACCCTCCCCCGCGTCTCCCCGCCCTGACTCATGCGCAGCGCAACACTGCTGTCGGCGTGTTGCGCGGCCCCGTGCACCTCGTCGTCCGCCTCAAGCAGCCCTGAGTCATCAGGAGTCGCCCCGAGGCCCAGATCGAGCTGGTACGAGATGTCGTGGTGTTCGACGAACGTGCCCTCGTAGCTGCTCACGGCGTCTGACGGAGCGTCAGAGGGCATGCCGCGCTGGTGGCCGCCGCGCTGTCCGCGAGACTGCGTGCGCGGCAGCGCGGCGGGGCCGACCGGAGACGCCGGGGTGTCCGCGCTCCCGCGGAGCTGCGCCTGCAGCGATGGGCGACGGTTGGCAGCTTGTGTTGAAGCACAGTCGAAAAAAGCTATCTGTCCGTCTGCGCAACGGAGGAGGAGCGCGCGTGGCAGGATGCACGACGGACAGGAGGCGTGTCGGCGTACCGCGGCGGCACCGGCGCTGTCGGCGCCGGGGGACCTGACGTCAGGCGACGGTGCTGCGGCCATCGCTCGCGAAGCGTCGGGAACGGGACGGCCTTCCGGCGGGTCGTCGAAGGGGTTGGACCACGTTGGCTTGTGGCCGTTCGGCGAGAGCGACGGCACCGGCGAGCCGAAGGGGTTGTCAGCGGGGGGGGGTTGAATCGCCACGGGAGCCGCGGGCGAGGGTGTCGGCACCATCGGCGCGAGCGCCCCGTGGAGCACGCCAAGGAAGCTGCGCAGGCGCTCGTGCGTGGGCAGGTCGGCGGTGCTGAAAATCGCATCGACGCAGCGATCCGCCATCTGTTTGGTCGACGCTTGCAGCGCGCCGTCCGCCTTCGCCGCGCCCGCGACGAGGTCCGACAGCGCCGTCACGACGCCCAGGGCCTGCGGCTCGAACGCGAATTCGCGCGTGCTGGCCGCCGGGCGCACGGGCTGGATCTCGGGGGCGTTGCCCGACGTGCCGCGCCCGTGTCTGCTGTTGGCCCGAAAGGGCAGCGAGCTGGCGGGGCTCGGGGGCTGCGCGGGGCTCCTGCTGACGGGCAGCGCTGCCGAGCCGGAAGACGGCTGCGGGCTGGACGGCGAGCTCGGCGCGTCGGAGGGAGCTGCGTCGCCGTTGCTCCCGTACAGGCCAGCCATCTGCGTTCCGGGGCGTGGAATTCCAGCGCGTTGGAGACGGGAATGCTTTCGTATGGCTACGCGGAGGCAGTGAGTGGAAAATGTGTGCCGGGCCGGGCGCGGCGCGAGTCCTTGCGATGAGGTGGAACAGGAGCCGCGCGCCCGAGTCTTACCGCCGCACCCGCGCGCACGCGGCTCGCCGTGCGCACGTAGTCGCTCTCGTGGGCGCTGCTGTCCATGCGGAGCGAGCGTCCGCCTCCTGCGGGGCTACGCGGCTTGCCTAAGTTGCTCCTCTGGCTCGCGCGTTGCCGCTAGCGGAAGGGCTTTCGCGCCGCCGTGCTGCGCTAGGAGGAGCAGGCAGTCCAAGAGCGACGCGTCTAGATCTTTGCCACGTCCGAACGGAGTGCAAGCGCTGCGAGAAGAGCGGCCCGCGCCCTGATGGGCGCAACAAAGCACACGCGGGAACGCGGCCCTGGTAGCGGTCTGGCCTTCGAGGTGTGCCTTCAGAGTGGTGCTTCCTGCTGCAGCACGACGTAGTTGGCCACGCGCTGCCGCTAGGGGCAGGAAAGGAGCGCGGGGGGGTATAGATTCGGTTGCTGACGCGCAGGGCAGGACGCTGTCACTGCGGCGTGCGTGCTGAAGGGGGCGAAACGCACACCGCAGCGTTCACTCCCACGGTCGGGCGGAAACACCCAAGTCGCAGGGCAGCATACCACTACCCGCGCGGTGGCTACTGCGGTGTGCAATGCAGGAGAGGAGCTGCGTAGCTGTGCGGGTGCGCGGACCGAGCGACGCGGCGCCGTCGAGCGTGTTCATAGACGAGGCGGTTGCGCGGCGCGACGGCTGCGCGGGTCGGATATCCGTGCGCTCGGGGAAGGACGAGGAGCACTGCTTTGACGACTTCAACTTCTGCTTGGGTCCTGGAGCCTCCAATCGCGACGTGTTCGAAAAGCTCTTACAGGAGCGCTGCCTGCGCAGCCTCGAGGGATATAACTGTGCAGTTCTGGCGTACGGACAGACAGGCAGCGGCAAGGTGCGCATCGTGACGACGTCGGGAAGCAACGAGATTCCGCCTCGTCTTGCGCGTCCCGACTGAGCTCCGCCGAGAACCTTCTTGCAGACACACACGTTGCTTGGTCCAGCAGCTTCGCTCCAAGACAGCAGAGTCGAGACGGGGGACGGCGTGGTAGGTATGGTGGTCGAGACTTTATGGGGCCAGATGGAGGCGTTCGAGCGCGAGCGAGACTGCAATTACTCCATGCAGCTGCAGATCATCGAGATATATAACGAACAGGCGTGTCCCCGCCACGCCTCTGTTACCCATCCTCCCGCGCGTTAGCGACGAAGCCGGAGGAACAAGGCTGCATCTTGCCCGATATGCAGATCACGGACCTGATGAGCGCGGACGCCAGGGGGCGCCGACAGCTCGTGATTCGCGACGGCAGCGACGGGGCGGGCCCGGAGGTCGCGGGAGCTGTCAAGCGGGCAGTGCAGTCAGCCTCTCAGACGTGCGCCGTCATCACCGAGTGCATGTCGCGGCGGACGATCGGCCGCACCGACATGAACTGCCTCTCATCACGATCACACCTGGTCATCACGTTCTTCGTGCGGTGCGAGCCTGGCACGGCCGACGCCACGTCGGCCTCGGTGACACGCCTGCACATCTGCGACCTGGCAGGTGATCGAGCCTGGGCCGCAGCTTGCCAGAAAAATGCATTGATAGCGTAGCTGCACCGTTGCGAGCGTGCGGAGCAGTCTGCGGCAGAAGCAAACAGCAGAAACCTCACAACACAGGGCGCAACATCGCGAGCCGCAGGGAGCGAGAGACAGCCAAAGACCGGCGCGCAGGGCCAGCGGCTTCGGGAGGGCTGCCAAATCAACCAGAGCCTGTCCACGCTCTCGAGCTGCATCAGCGCCCTCGCGGACAAGAGCCGCCACGTGCCGTACCGCGACTCCAAGCTCACGCGCCTCCTGTCCGACTCCCTGGGCGGCTCCGCGCTGCTCCTGCTCCTCCTCACGGTCAGCCCAGCGCCCGAACACGCGAACGAGACCCTGCAGACCCTGCGCTTCGGCGCGAGGGCTATTGGCGGACTGCAGGGGACAGTTGCGCCCGTGAGGAGGGAACGCGAGCCAGACAGCGCGCAGCTAGCAGCCCTACAGGTACGCCAGCGTAGCTGCACCGTTTTCCCGGACGTTGCACCGCCGCGTCCACCAGCTGCGCCCTCACTTGTGCGTGGCGCGTGCGTGGTCGCAGGAGCGGTGCTGGGTGGCCGAGGCGAGCCTGGCGCGCCTTCAGGCTGCGGTGACTCCCGTGCACCAACGCGGAAAGCACGCCGACTGGGCCACAGGCACGGCGTTGGCCAGCTCGTGCGTCGCGCTGCTGCTGTACGTGGTGGTCGAGGTGGTGTGGGCCCACGTGGGCTGGCGCCTGACTGATGGGCACGGTGCCGAGGAGCAGGCTGCGCGCTCGGCGGCAGGCGGGTTCGGCGCGGTCTGAGCGCGTGGCGCTACAGGGCGCGTCGTGATTCTTCAACTCGGATCGGGGGGGGTTAGGCCGCGCAGCATCACACGTGCACGAGAGCAGTGTGCTGGATGCCTGCGGAGGGGCCTTGTGATGCCGTGAATGTAGAAGTGCGCCGGCCGCAGCCCTGGCAGGTTACGCCACAGGGGGCACGAGCGTTGCTCTCGACTCCCCGTCCTGCGGCGGGAAGTCCGCCTGGTCGTAGATCACGTTGATGAAGAGGCTGCAGCTGGGGCAGTGCGCGATCTCCTCCCCGCGCCGCAGCTCCTCCTGCGCGAGTGGTGGCCAAGGGTGGGTCGGCGAGGACAGAGCGGGCGGCGTCTGTTCCGCGCGCTTCTGCGCGTCCAGGAACGGCGAAGTGTACGGAGAAGCGTTCCGCGTGCGTTTCCGGGGATCCGCACCAGCGTGATCTGGAAGAGGTCGCCGCAAGGGCACGCGTAGGTGTACGCCTGCAGCTCCTCGTTCCAGTCCATATCCTCGATCTCAATTTCGTCGTAGGCCGACATAGCGAAGCCCAACTAGTCCGCCGTGCGCCAGGCACCGATTGAGAGGCACCAGGGGCCGTGGGAAGCTGGCGGCGAGCTGCTCCAGCGTCCTCGCGCGTCCGCGGCGGCTGCGGGCCCCTGAACCGGGTTTGTTCGCTGCTCCAGCGCCGACGGCTCTTCGCTGGGACGAAGCGCGCCGCCGAACGATGTGGCGTGGCAGCGGTGGCGCCTCGAAGGAGCTGAACACGGCGACGGAGCGGGGCCCCGAGGTTCGACCCGTGCTTCTCAGCAAGGTAGGCAGCGCCGCAGTGGTCAAGAGTGAAGGAGTGCCAGGGGGACGCCGCGCTGATGCGACCGGCGCGGGACCCGTCGGACGCCCCTTGTGGGGGTAGTTCGACGCTGCGTCACGCAGTGGAAACCACACGCGCTTCGTTGCCTTCCGGCGGGTTCCGGCACCGCAAGAGGTCGCGCTGGGCGCACCAGGCTCGCGAGAGCGCGTGGACGAGGAGCCAAGTGCGGTCGGTCGTCCACAGCGGCGCAGCATTGCGAGCTGGCAGCGCCAGAGAGGGAGCACCTCGACCCGCGCACGATACAGAAGCGGGGCAGTTTGGCGCTCGCGGTGGACGAGGCCTTGAGGAGTGGGTCCCTGGAGGGGAGTAAAGCCAGCATGGAGGCGCCCACGGCCCCGTACAGGGCCACCGCGAACCAACGCAGCCCGTCGCGGCAGTCCCAGTCGTCGGTGCAGCGCAGCCTGTCGCAGCGCACTAGCTCGGTGAACCGCTCCTTGCCATTCATCACGCCGTTGTCGCGGAGAAGCTCCCTCAACCCCCCTTCACGAGGCGGTTCTTTGACGGAAAGCCTGCTCCGAAGGCAGGCTTCACAGCGCCAAGCGTCGGCCAGCCACCCCATACTTTGGGCAATCAATGAGAGCGTAAGCACGCAACGCCGACCAACCGTGGACCAGACCGCTCCGGGGCCGGCCTGTACGGTCCAATGCCTTGCATTCCGGGACAGCCTCACCCGGGTCTTCGTTGCCGCGCGAACGCTCGTCGGCGCGAATTCAGCAGCGCTGCGGCCCCGTGTCGACCTGCAGACAAAGTGGTGGGTGTCCGGGTCGGCGTTCGTGGTGCTCGTCGCGAGCAGAGACGCCGCGGTGGCCTGGCAACTGGTTGGGAGCATCGCTGCAGCATTCAACTGCAAGCTCTTGAAACGCGTCCTCAACCACGAACGCCCGGACGGCGCGCAGAAATCGGACCCGGGCATGCCGTCCTCGCACGCCCAAAGTGAGTGCGTCCCGCCCCACCCGGCCACGCCCCCCGCAGCTGCAGCACGCGCACGACATCCAGCACGCGACGCGCCCGCCTCCGCCCTGTCCGTCCCGCGCAGGCCTCGCGTTCCTCGGGACGTCCGCGGCGATCGGGCTCCGCGTCTGGTGCCAGGACGCCACGTTGGCCCTGGCTGCGCCCGGCGCGATGATGGCACTGGCGGTGTTCCTCACGTGGCTCCGCGTGGAGCTCGGGTTCCACACGGGCCCGCAGGTCGTCGTGGGGTTCGTGCTGGGCGCGGTGTCGGCGCTGGCGTGGCGCTGGCTGGGCACGGAGGCGGCGCTGCCCATGTTCACCAGCTCCGCAGCGGCGACACTCGCACTCTGGGCGCTCGTGGGCGTCGCGGGCGTCGCGTTCGCCGTGAAGAACGTGCTCGCGTGGGCCAAGGAGAAGGCGCAGTAGCGCGCCCCGTGCGGCCGCGACGACGCACGAGAGCATGCCACTTTGCCCCGTGAATTTTCAAGTGCATGCCCCTGCCTGACAGCTGGCGCTGTCTTGCGACGGACCGCAGCGCACGTCTTGCGGCCACGATCCCTGCCGTCCGACGCCCACAGGCAGACGACGGCGTCTGCAGCTCGGCGGGCGGGAGCGAGCAAGGCCTGCGCCATGCTGCTGCAAATGTGACAGCGCGCAGACCCGCAGCAGGCTCGCCGAGGTCGGGTGCACGCTGCCAGCATGGCGCCGCGACGCTTCGTGCGGCCTTGGAGAACCTCGTTCACTGTCACGTGCGCCACCGGAGTCTGCCGCCCAGCATCGTGCGTCAGACGAGTCCCACTCGTCTGCCGCAATTCCTGTCGCGACGTCCGGCGCAGTCAGCAGCCCTACGCGGGTCCAGCACTCGGAAAGCACGCGGCGCGCCAGCTGCTGCGTGCGAGGGGCCACTGTGTCATACCTTGCTCTTGAGGTCCCCCGGGGGGACTTACACCAATGATGCCAGCGCACGGTGCGTCGAGGGTGCGGGGGCACGGCCGCGCCGGGGAGTTGTTCGGAACACAGTCCGGCCGTCCGTCCTCGCGAGCGTCCGTCGTGTCCACCAGGTGGCAACTGTCATCGCGTTCCGGCACAGACGCACGCTGGCCGTGGGCGCATTTCGGCCGCTGCGCTTTCGAGGGGAACCGGTGCGAGGATGACGATCGCTCCCCACACGGGGGGGCAGGGCGCCCGGTTTTTCCGCGAGGTGGGTTCCTGTAGACCGAGAGAAAACAACCTAAGCACTTCGCTTCTGTCCGCGCGTAGCGGCTCACGACGCGCGGGTGGCGGACCTTTTCATGAGGGCATTCGTTGCAGCGCGCCGTGGCGGGTTTGGTAGGCGTTGGACGCGCGCAAGGCCCGCCCCAAACCTGCTGCGCTGTTCGGCCCCACGCGGCCCGCAGGTGTGTCGTGCGATGCCGTTCATCATGAGGCACTACCACATGGACGAGTTCATGACCATCTCCCAGTTGAGGCGGGCCGTGGCGAACAAGTTCCGCGAGTGAGTGGCCCTGTGTGTGCACACAGCCGTGCCCCTGCGCGCCTCCTGGACGCGGCTGTGCGCGCTCTGCGACCGCAGTCGCGAAGAACAACCCGTCGGTCTGGCTCAAGGGCACGCCTTTCAAGGCCGCCGCCCGTGAGCGAGCCATGTGGCTCGAGACGAGCAGCTCACTAGACTGCGCACCCACGTGCGGCGCGGGCTCGTTCGGGTCATGCTGTTGACCGCGGACTCTTCCTCGCCAGCGAGCCATGCCGCGCAATCAGCGTCACTGCCTTGAAGTCCACCGAACCTCCGCCGTTGCGACATGCAGCAACTCACACATCAAGGACCCGAAAGCGGTCGCGCTGCTCATTTTCAAGGGCCGCCAGGAGCTGGAGGAGGTCATCAAGACGTTCAAGAACAGGTGAGCAGCTTCAAACGAGGTCGATCCGCGCCTCGCCGCACGCCCTGGGCGTGCACCTCGGCAGCAGTGCCCTGAGGGGGCCGTGCCTGGTCCGCACGCGCACCGCAGGCACCACCTGATCACGGAGTATGTCTCGCGTGCGGAGGAGAAGGTGCACGCCGCCGGGGAGTCCTCGAAGTTCGGTGCGATGGACGCACGGTCGCCCTTCCTGAAGGCCTTCCTGCAGAGCAACAACACCGAGAAGGCTGCCGGGTGGTAGGGCGGAACGCTCCCGCTCGAGCAGCCCTGTGACTCTCCCTCCCTTCCCGGCCGCGTCACGGGCCAGGTTCGCGCGCTGGGCTACGTGGGCGACGAATGAGGATGGGATGGTGTTGAGCTGCCCGGTCTCGCGTGGCGAGAGGAGGGACAGTGCGACGAGTGAACGCGGGGCGAAGCGCGCAGAGGGGACACGACCGCCGTTGCTGCCAGCGACGCGCAAGTGCATCTCGGGCTCGAAGAGTTCACGAACTTTCAGGCACCTTCAGGTTGTTCGCCGACCTTCAGGTACCATGGCCGCGAGGATAGTACTTCGCTGACCTACAAGCACCCTCGCCGCGAGGATGCTTGAGCGACCGAAACAGCGCGCCGCACTCACGGCTCGCTGGCGGGGGGCGGCAGGTGGTTGTTACACCGCTTGACTTGCAGCTGAATCATGTCTGTGTGTCGGCGGCCCGCACGTTGCGTGGGGCTCGCCGCGAGCCAAAATGCACCCTCTAATCAAGGACGCGTGGGCGTGCTCAGGTGCCGTGGCATGCTCTGGCGGTGCCTCGCGGGCGTGCAGAAAGACGGATGTGTCAGGATGGCTGTAGTTGCGCAGGGCAGTGTGCTGGCAAGTTGGTTGGGTGTTCGCTTCGCGCGTGGTGGTGTTGTTGAGTGTTCTCTGCGGGAAGCAGCGAGCGGGGCGCGCTTCGAACCGCTTTGAAAACAAAAAGGTCCGTACGGCAGGTGGCTCGTACGCCCTGGTGCCAGGTTGGAGGGCAGGCTGACGCCCGCGGAGTTGAAGAGACACCAGCGCCGGGTGGGCAGCTGCGATGTCAAATACTCGCGTCCTGGAGCGCAGCGGCGGGGCGCTGACGCAACGGGCGGCGCGTGGGGTGCTCTTGAGCGGGAGCGGCAAATGCGATCTGAAAGCCGCGGCCTAGAAATGCCATGCAAGGCTCCTTGTGTTGCCGCGCTTGCTGGACGTGGGGTAGCACGCGGGCGGAAGCTAGGCCTTGCGCCGCCTGGGTACAAAGGGCCGCAAGGGGCATGGGCGGTGCGGCGCGCAACGTGCGTCACGCGCGCACGGGTGCGGCGCGGAGTCGAGTCAGGGCGTGGCGGGGCGGGGCGGAATGGAGGAATGGAGGGGTGGGAATCAGGCCAGGTGGGTTTGTTCTTGGGTTCCGCGCCGCGCTAGGCGCAGGTGGTCGAACGAACTACTCTGGGGCCTGGTTGAACAGGTGCAGGTTTTGTTGTTGGTAGGATAGCTGGGCGTTGTGGATAGGCACAGCGGGCCACGAGAGCGCCCCCGGGGGGGCTCGTCGTGATTTCGTGCCAGGAGGTGACGTAAACACCTCTCGTGCAAAGGTGCGTTTCGTCGCAGAGAGAGGTCTGCCGATCACGTCCTGGTCAGCACGGTGGTCTTGGCTCGTGGCTTGCGGCAGGCAGTGCAGCCGTCCGCGCCGCGGTGGTTCCCAGGCTCGATCTCGCGGACACAAATCGAGCCAACGAGGCAGAGGGGGGCATGCGTATGTGTCCACGCCGTGAAACTTCCCACGCGTGGAACATCCAGTGCCAAGGGAGGTGTGAGTTCTTGGGTCGGGCGAGTGCGTGGGGGGGCCGAAGGGTCCGGGGTATGACAGGCAAGGGGGCTGGGCGCACGGGCAGGGGGCCACACGCTGCCCCTCGGGGGCATGCCAGGAAGGGGGCGGGGGGAAGAGGAGGGGGGGAACACTGAATGTGGTATGAATCGAGTGTCCCGCTGTCAGTCTCGGGGTCGCTGGGGGCTCTCGGGCCCGCCTTCGTGTTGTGGCTGCTGTGACAGATGAGCAAGCGCCGCCAGCGACGGCGCGGGGAGGGACGCGGGCACCGGCGGCGCGTCTGACGCCGGCAGCGCGCTCGTCACCGCGATGGCCGACAGCTCCACGGCAGGCGCGTCCAGCGCCGCATGGCCCGCGCTCAGCCGCCCGTCCGCGCTCGCGCGGCCCCCGCGGCTCTGCCAGCACTCGAGCAGGAACTGCGCGCTGCCGCGGTTGCGGATCGAGTTCAGGTCCGGCGGCACGTGCGGGAAGTTCCGGCTGGGCTTGCCCAGCATGAAGCACGCCGTGTCGTACGCGCACGCCGCGTCGTAGTCCGTCGCGTAGTACCCCAGGTTCAGGTGGCGCGAGCCCGTCCAGACCTTCGACTCCCACTTCCCCGTGCGCGAGTAGAAGCGCGCGCCCTTGTATGGGCTGGAACCGATGCGGCTGCGCGCCACCGAGGGCTCGACGCGGCGCGCGTCGGTGCGGAAGCCCGGGTCGCCCGGGGTGCGCTCCATGAGCATCTTGCGCGCCGCGTCGCTGCGGATCAGGCAGGCCGAAGGGCTCTCCTCCGGGATGTTGGTCTCGTGAACGCCGTAGCCGAGCTGCGGCCGGGGACGAGCGGGCGCGGGCGACGTGAGGCGCCGGTCCGATACGCGCACGTGCGCGACCGCGGCGGGGTCAGTGGCGGGCGCAGAGCTGCGCACGTACGCAGCGCGGGAGGGGAAGGGGTGGGGGTGGGCGCACCAGGTGGCAGGCGGCGTCGTACGCGCGTGCGGCGTCGATCTCGTTCGTGTAGTTGCCCAGGGTGATCTCCTGCGAGCCCTTCATGATCCGCGCGTACCACGTGCCCCGCGACCACGTGACGCCCCGGAACACCGACGACCGCCGCGGCACCTTCGGGTCGCCGCCGTTCGCGTCCCCGTCGCTCCTGCGCTGCGTCTTCCGCCCCGTCCCCGACGAGCTCGTCGGCGGCAGAGGCGGCCGCGGGGCCGCGGGGGCGGGGCCCTGGGGCGGCGGCAGCGCAGAGAGCAGCCCGTTGAGCAGCGTCGCGTCGCCCTGCGGCCCGTGCGCGAGCTGGGACTGCGGGAAGAGCGGTGCGCTGAGGGCGGGCTGGAACTGCGGCGCCGGGAGGTCCCACGGCGCGCTGGCCGGCAGCGCCGGCGCAGGCACGGAGGCGTACGGCGCCGCCGGGGGGCCGTCCGACTGCGCGCGCAGGGCCTTGACGGCGAGCGCGAGCTCCTGCGTGAGCTGCGCGATCGAGGTGAGGATGCTGTGGTCCGCCCCGCCCGCGGCCGGCGGGAGCTGCCCGAGGAGGCTGCTGACGTCAGGGCGCGACTGCGGGAGCTGGAGCGCGTACGGCCGCTGCGGGGGCGAGGGGAAGTACGCGGAGTGCTCGAGGGAGCGCGGGGGCCCGCCCGTCAGGCTCTGCAGCACCGCGCCGAGCGTCTGCTCCTCGAGGACGTCTGCGCGATGCTGGCGCAGGTGCTGGTGGCTTTGCTGCTGGTGCAGGTGCGCCCTGAGCACGTCCGCGACGAGGGAGTCGCTTGCGAGAGACGGCGGCGCGGCCTGAGGCGGGTTGCCCGGCGGCGGCAGCCAGGAGCGCCCAAACGGATCGGCGTCTGTGCGTGGCGGCGCTGGGGCCGGGGGCCGCGCTCGGCCTTCGCCGGCCAGCATGCGCAGCATATCCTGCGCGCTCAGCTGCTGCGGCCTGCCATCCTGCGCGAGGCTGCCCCCCCCCGCGTCCCAGCTCCCGCCGTGCCCGGCCCCGTCGCGCGCCGGGAGCGCGCCCGGCCCCGCGGCGCCGCCGGCGAAGAGCCCGCTGGACGCCGCGAGCGCCTGGAGCACGTCCCTGCTCGAACGCTGGGCCGCCGGAGCGCCGGAGCCCGCCTCACGCGACCCCTCGCGCCCCTGCGCTGTCGCGAGCAGCTGCGCAAGCAGCGCCTCCTGCGGGGGCACGGCGGGGGGCGGGCGCGTCAGGCGGCGGTCCCTCGGAGACCTCTGCCTCGCTCGGGGCGGCAGGCCCCGTCTGCGCCAGTTCCCAGGCCGGCGCAGGCGGGCTGGCCTAGGAGACGTCCTCGAGGGTTCGCGGGGGCGGGTGCGGGGTCCGAAAAGGCCAGACCGCGGCCGCGCAGAGCCCTCGTGCGGCCGAGAGCGCGCTGATGCGCGCGGAGCGCCGCGGCCGGCGCGTGCGGCGGCGGTGGCGGGTGGCGTAAGAGGCCGCCGCGCACAAACAGGGCCACTCAGCGGCGCGGGCGCGCGGCGGGCGGCTGTGGCCGGAGCAGCATCGGCGGCGTGCGGGACGGCTGCGGGCGCCGTGCGCGTCTAAGGGCGGCGCGGGCGGCCCGCGGTCGCGGGGGCGTGGCCCGGGCGCCCAGGCAGTGTGACGCATTGCAGGGAGCTGGCGGGGCGCTGGCGCGCGCAGCGGGGCGCACGCTGGTGCGCGGGCGACTGGGTGACGTGCAGGGATGCCGGGGTCGGCCCGGCGAGCGTTGCGCGGGGTTCTTGCGCGGAAAGCGCGCGGCGAGCAGCAGCAGTGGCCGCACCTGGCTGCTCATCCGCCGCGAACTGTCCTGGCCGGCTTAGCTCCCGTGCGGCATGCCAGAACGGCGTGGGGGAGGGGGATAGCGACGCCTGACGTGCACGGGCCGCGGACTGGGGCACTGCGTCGCCGCGTTTGCCGGCTGTTGCCTGGAACTGGGCCCTGGCAGGTTGGTGCGATGAGCGAGGGGCGGCAACAGAGCGCCCGACGCGACGACGTGGTATCCCTATTCTTGCACCAGAGGTCGCTCCCGGCTGCTCGGCCCGAAGACGCCGCTGCGGGGCGCTACGACAGATCGAACCGATCGAGGCAGCACATTCCAAGACTGCGCTGCGTGGAGGCTGCGAAGGGTGTTCCGTTGCACCCACGCGCCTGGATTCGGTGAGATTTGAAGCGAGACCGCGACCGGGCGTGCCCTCGTGCCCACGGCGTCCCCCAGCGGCCCCACAGACGCCACTGGGAGGTTCGTTGCACCCCCAGCAGCGCTCCTCCGGGCCCCCCGGGGGCCCGGGGCCGCCCCGTCGCCCCGCCTCGGCCTTCGAGCGCCCCCGTCGGCGCCCCCCCGACGTGTGACAGCGCCGCAAGCGGAAGCGCAAGCAGCGCCCGCGTCCGCCCCCCTGCTGCGTTGCCGGCACTTCCCGCCCCCGCAGCCGCTGAACACACGCCCAGCTGTGCCCCCCTGCCACCGCGCCGCCCGTGTGAGAACACGCACGACAGTTCCGCCGACTGGCACGCCGCTAGGCCCGGGAGACGGCGACGTTACGCCTCGCCTCCCACTTGTGGTAAGCTGCCGCGCGGCCGCTGGGGCCCGCCGGCGCAGCGAAGCCCGGGTGAGGTCACGAGTCATGCGCGCCAGAGACCAGATTTCGCTCGCGAGCGCGCCTGCGGCTCCCAGCTGCCCGGGTGCGCACCCTCGGGGGTGACCAATCCCCTAAATTTGCCGATCGGGGGCGTAGAGGGGCGCGTACCGCGGATCGGAGGCATCCGAACGCTGCCACTAGGGCGCACGCGCACGAGGGCCGCGAGCTGCGCGCACCATGGAAGCTACTGCGCCCAACTGCGGTGCCTCGCGTGCTACGCCGGCGCCGCCCCTCGCGTCACTTGCCCTTGCCCCTCGGCTCGTAGCACCGGGCGCGCGAGGGCGCTCTTGGGGCGCGCGCGTGACCTGCCTCCCGCGCGCATCGTCGACAACGGCCACGGAGCGCCCAGAATACAGGCCAGGACGCTGCCCGCCGGCGGGTGCGCTAGCTGTCAGCGGCACTGCAGCGGCCTCGTGAGGGGTCCGTGACGGGCGCAGCTTCGCGTGGCGCCCGTCTTCGGGCGCTGGCTGCCGGTCGGGCGGGTAGCTGCGGGGCCCGCGTCGCTCCTTTCGCGCGCACGGACATTCCGCTGGCCGCCGCTGCCGCAGCTATGGAGTGCCAGCTCACTCGTTGCCCTGCAGCCACGGCGGAGCCTGACAAGCGGCGGACCTGGCACCCCGGCCGGGCTCTCCAGCTCCCGAAATCCCCGGAAATCGCCCGCGTGGCCGGGTCGGGTGGCGTCCCCGCGACGTAGGGGCCCCTCAACCTCGGCTGCTCAACCTGGACGCCCAGTCGGCGTCACGGGCCGCGGGGAGGACCCCGAGCGGCGTTGTTGCGCCAGCCGGTCGTGGTTGCCCAGAAGAGCGAGGCTGCGACGAAACTGCGACGGAACTGCGCACGAGGTGTTCGACGCGGCGAGCAGAGGCGGCGCACATGCTCGTTGTAGGGGAGGACCGCAGTGACGTCCACGTGCGACGCTCCGGCTCGCAGTTGAATGCAGCTGGATGCGATCGGTGTGACAGCTGCTGGTGCCCTCGGGGCGATGCCAAGGTCGGTGCGGGGCAACATGTTTGTGTGTATTCGGGCGCCCAGTGCTCGGTTCGCGGTGGTCCTGCGCGGTCGACTGCGACTTGGACTTGCAGGCCCGACGTCGCGCCCCGGGCACACACACGGCGCCAGAAGCAGTGGCGGGCGCGGGAGCTCCGCGTGCACTGCGGCGGAGCACAGCCGCCTCCGCGTCGCAGCAGACGTCGGCAATTGGTGACGCAGCGAAGCGCGCGTCGGCGCAGAAACCACCCGGACCTTGACGGGCAGGTCTGCTGCCGCGCCCGCGAGCCCGCGCGACCAGCTACACGACGGCACCCACGGGGGGGGGGTGCGGAAGTACCCACCCGTCAACACGGCGCGGCGGTGTATTGCGGGCTCTTGAGGGGCGGGGCCGCTCCGTCGCCGCAGTACGAGAGCAGTCCGCAGCAGGCCGCGACTCAAGCGCTCCTGCCCTGCCACAGCTCTTTCCCGCGGACACCTCGGACGCGTAGGGCAGACCAGGCACCCGCGGGGGGCAGCCTGACGACATCGCACGCTCGGTCTTTCGCGCAAAAGTCAGCATGCTGAGCTTACAGAGGCCGGCTGCGCCGATGGCGGCCGCCCAGGCAGGCTCCAGGCGCGCTGCGGCCCCTGGAAGGACGAGCACCCCTCGTGCAGCTTCGTCCTCTTCGGCGGCCACGGCGGCTCCCACGACGGCGCAGTGGCGCGTCACCGATGCTGCAGTACAGGCGTCATTCTCCTCCGTGGACAAAGCCGACGTGAGCCCCCTCGTGGACCCGCTATCGCGGCCCATCTGCACCTGCGCTGCTGCTCCGGCGCAGCACGCAGGCGGTCCCGGGGCCTCTGTCACGACAGCGCTACCGCGCTCTTGTCTCCGTCGCCTCTCGTGACCTCAGCCGCTCGGCCCAGCCGTCCCGCAGGGCGTGGAGACGGAGGCGGAGGTCCGCGGCGAGCTCCCGAGCTGGCTGGTGGGCTCGTACTTGCGCAACGGGCCCGGCAACTTCGACGGCATGCAGCACCTCTTCGACGGCTACGCGATGCTGTGCAAGGTCCGCTTCGACGGCGCGCGGTGCTTCAGCAGCCACAAGTAAGTCCCCCGCGCCCCACGGCGGCACGCGCGACCGCTGTCCGCCGCGCTGCCCGCCGGAGCGCTGCCCTCGCGACCTGCGGTGCGCCCACGTGCCCCAGGTTCATCGAGACGGAGGCGTGGAAGAGCAAGCGCGATCTCGGCAAGATGCGCTGGCGCGAGTTCGGCACCGCCATCCCGTCCGAAAGCGGGCTCCAGAAGGCCGCGGAGTACGCGACGACGATCCTGGGGTCGATGGGCCTCACGCAGGGCGTCACGGACAACGCGAGCGTGAACGTCGTCCCGTGGGCGCCTGGCACGGCGCTGGCCATGACCGAGACTGTTGCGGGGACGTACTCGGTCAGGCCAGCATCGCTCGACACCGTGGGGCCGTTCCGCTTCAAGGACGACCTCCCGGGGCAGCTCACGACCGCGCACCCGCAGCCGGACGGCCAGGGGGGTCTATTGAACATTACGTCGGACCCAGTGGCGGGATTCACGCTCTACCGCGTCGCGCAAGGCACGGCACCCCCCCTGGCTGCGTGCACAGCTGTCTACGATGCGTCCCTTCGCGCTCGTCGCGCCGGTGTCGACGGGGACGCCCCGTCCTCGCCCGCTCGCGCACTTGGACGTTTCAACGCAATGCGGAATCGCACCGCACGGCTCTCGGCCCCCGCTTGCCGACGCTAGCTCGCGCACAGCACCGCCGAGATCAGAACGGACCGGTCCCGGCGTTCGCCCGCCCCTGCAGGCAGCGACAGGCGCGAGGAGATTGCGCGCATCCCGCACCGCCGGCCCGGGTTCCCGGCGTGGGTGCACGCGTTCGTCGCGACGCCCAACTGGGCCGTCATCCCGGAGTTCCCGGCCTTCTTCAACCTCCTCGGCCTCATGACCGACACGTGAGACCCCCCCCCAACCCCCGCCAGTCCCACAGCCCGCGATTGCGGACTCCGAGCGCCGCCTCGCACCGCGCCGAAGCGCACAGCGTCTCTCTGCGTTGCAGGCACGTCGACCAGGGCGCGTACTTCATCGAGTGGAAGCCGGAACTCGGCACGTTCTACCACGCAGTGAACCTGCGCACGGGCGAGCGCCGCACCTTCCGCGCGCCCGCGGGCTTCACATTCCACTTCTCCAACGCCCACGAGTCCCCCGACGGCTCCACGCTCTACGTCGACGCCGCCGAGTTCGCCGACCTCGAGGTCGTCGACCGACTCAGCATCTCGGGGCCGAAGGTCGACGCGACCAAGGGGATCTCGCCGTCCACGCTGCGGCGCATCGCGCTGCCGCTCGACGCCGTCGCGGCCAACGGCGGGCGCGTCGTCGACATCCCCCGGGGGGAGTCGCTCGTTCCGCGGCCTGACGAGGCACTGGGGGGGTTCTATGAGTTCCCTGCGATCAACCCGGCCTGCCGCGGCCGGCCGTACCGATACACGTACGGCGTGTGCGCGGTGCAGCCCACGCGGTTCGGCAACGCGCTGTGCAAGGTGGACACCACGACCGGCGCGACGACGGTGTGGCACGAGGACGGCGCGATTCCGGGGGAGCCGACGTTCGTGCCGCGGCCGGACGGCGCGGGCGAGGACGACGGGGTGCTGGTGTCGGTGATCACGGGCGGCGACGGGCGCGCGGCGGTCGTCGTGCTGGACGCTGAGACCATGGCCGAGCTGGCGCGGTGCCAGCTGCCGTACGAGCTGCCGTACGGGTTCCACGGCGGGTGGTTCGGCGAGGTGTAGGGCGACGCACTGCTGTGTACGTGCGCAGCGCGTCAAGCCGCTTCACTGTGAAGCAGCGCTCCTGGCGCGCTGTGCCCGTCGGTGAGCAGCAGGGGGGTGTCGCGGTGGCGCAGGGGTGGGGGCGCAGGCCAGGGCCGTAACGTAGCCGAGCGATTCCTCCGGTAGGTGCTGTTGCGGGGTTTCGTTGGTGCCGCGCCCACCTGGTGCGCTTGGAGGCTGACCGCAGGGTGATGCAAATCTCCGCGACTAGAAGGGTCCGTCGTTGAGCCGCACCGCACAGTTTTACTACGGGGCGGCCACGAAGCGAGCGAATGAATGCGTCGCAGTGCTTGGCGCCGTTGGCCTGACGTGGCAGCGCCCCGGTCGATGTTGCTGTGTCAGGTATCGCTCTCATCAGCGACGGTCGTATTGCGGGGGATCGCGGCATCAGATGGGCGCAGCGCGCGGCGCCAGGCGGCGCACGGGGCACCTCTACGTGCGGGACGCGTTATACCGGGCGCCGAAGCGCGTCGGGCCCCGCGGCCCGCCTGACAAGCGGGAGGAGTGGCGCACCTCCCCGGGGAACCTGCGACTTTACCCCCCCTGCTCGCCGCGGCTACATTGGGCCGCGCCGCCGGCCGGTAAGTGTCACAGTCGTCGAGGTCATCGCATCGAGCACCCGTCCGGTCCCTGCGCATCAGCAGCAACAACACTCGCCTCCACACTCCAAAAGAGAGCCTCACACTCACCATGGGCAAGGACCACGGCAAGAAGGCCCAGGTGCGCCGCATCTCGCCCGTCCCCGCTCTGCTTTCACGCTGAACTACGCGAAAACCGCGCGATCGCGTGGTCCGCCGCGCCGCGCTGCGCGCTACGGCCACCGCGGCTCGAGCGGTTGGTGGACAAGACCGTTGCTCGCGCGCCGCCCACAGGGCGTCGCTCCGGGCTTCGACGCCGCTATCCAGCGCGATTGAGACATACAGCAGCGCGATTTCCCTAGATACGCCGCGATACGCCCCATGCCGCGAATGGGCGGCAGGGTCGAACTCTGGTGGCCATCGGATTACCTGAGGGCCCCCTCGCCGCTCCCCGGTCGTTTTGACGCGCGCGCCGCACGCGCTGCCCTGCGGCGACCTCATCGACTCACGCGAAACGCGCCCTCGATCCGCTGCCTGCAGCCCGCTGCGGCCCCGGCTGTCGCCCCCCCTGCGGCTGAGGTCAAGGGCGCTGGCAAGGCGGCCGGCAAGCCCGACCACAAGGGCAAGGGCGCCGCGAAGGGCAAGGGCCGGAAGTAACCGCGCGGCAACGCCCTCCCGCCGTGAGCGGCTCCCGCGGCCCGCGGGAGGGTCCCGGGGAAGACGTCGGATGGGATCGCGTCTGGCTGCGCCCGGGCCTCCGCCGGCCAGGGCGCCGTGGCTCGGCAACACCGCGAGCGTGCTGGGCTCGCAGCTGCGCCAGCCGCTCGGCGCCTGTCAGGCTGCATGTGAAAACTGAGTAACACGTCGAAGTCCAGTTGTTCGCCTCATGGGTCACGCCTCACGGGCTCCGCGCGCGCCGAGCGCCTCGTTGAGCGTCCAGATCCGCGTCGCTTCCATCAGCCGCTCCGCGTCCACGCGTTGCATTGGGCCAGCGGCAGAGGGCGCGCTGTCCCTCCGGAAAGACACCTCCTTCCACTCCCCCGGCGCCAAAATGAAGGCATTGGGCTCGTAGCGCCCTGCACGCCACCGGCGACTCTGTTCCGCATGAGAGGCACACCGCAGGCAAGTCAGACTGCGTCCGGGACAGGGAGGGGGTCTTGCCTGGTATTGTCGCCTCCAGGAACACGACCGCCGCTGTCTCGCTGCACGAGACCTCCAACCAGGTCCATGACTCCACGCTGTCGGGCCCGGGGCGTGGCTGCCGCCCTGCGTGCCCGAACGTGTACCGCCACAGCAGCACGACCGGTCTGACAAGACTTGCAGCGGCGCGAGCCACCAGCCCCTGCCCGCGGGCCCCGCGTCTGGCCGCCGCGCGAATCTCCACGCCCGGCGTCGGCGACAGGTCCGCCGCGGCGTAGGTTCCGGACAGAGGGAAGAATGCTGCACCCTCCAGGGTCGAGTGCGCAACCTTATACCTCTTCCGCGGCGTCCAGGAGTGCGGACGATCGCCCGAACACTTCAGGTATAGCTCAGCCGCGAAGTCCGCCGGCTCGAGCGAGCCCTGGCCGAACACGACGTCCTCCAGGTGCGTCACGCCGCTCTTGCGAGCCGCGCCAGACCACTCCAGCCTCCAGTCTGTGGCTTGCTCGCCCCCGCGCCACGCGACGTGCCTCGAGTACACCTGCACGTCGAGGCGAGAGTGTGAACGACTCATGGGCGAACGTCGCCGCTCGAAACCACACCTCGTGGCTCTATGTTCAATCACCGCTTAGACTAAGCAGCAAAACGAGGGCTCCGGGACGTGCGCCGCCAGGACCTCTGCAATGCTGCAACGCAGCGAGCCGCGTTTCCGGCCCCGTTCGACACTCCGCGGGCGCCCCGATCTCTCACCTCGCACTGGACCTCGTACTTCATGTCATTGACGACGGCGACCTTGGCCGCGCCCCGGTCCGGGAGCGCTGTCGCCACCAGCGACACGTCCCGGCCGCCGTGCCACGACAGCGCGTGGTGCAGCACCTTCCAGCGTCCGCTGCGCGACACGCTCGACCACGACGCCCCCGCCCAGACCTCGTTCAGCTGCCAGTAGAGGATCCCGCCGTTCCGCGCCGACCGCGTCGGCTGACACGGACCCTGCGTCAGGTGGATGTCCCGGCCGAGCCCCCTGCTTTGCAGATCATGGGTACAAAGAAGACGTCAACTCGACGTCCTGAATTGTCTCGCGCCGGACAAGAGAGTCCAGAGCCCAGAGAAATGCGCAGTCGACGCGGCGCCCGCTGCCCCGCGCCGCGACGTACGGCGCCTGCCTGTACCGCCAGCGCAACGCGACGCAGAGTAGCGAGGTGATGTGGGGGGACACGACTGCCGCAAGAGAGGCCAGGGGCGCTTACGTCGCGGTGCCATCGCAGGGCATGCGCCCCAGGCGCCACCGGTCGATCGCCGTCGCGTAGCAGATTGCCTGCTGCACCTGCGTGAGGAACGACCATCGGTCCAGCCAGTTCGCGGGCTCCTCCGCGGGGCCCGGCGCGCCGGCCCCACTTCCAAAGAGCCGCGCCACTTGTGCCTCCAGCTGCGCCTTCCCGCCCGGGTGGCGCTGGCGGTGCGCCATGGCCTGGTGCAGGGCCTCGAAGTCCGCGAAGTCGTCGTCGGCGAGCTCGTCCATCCAGTCCAGACCCGAAGACAAGGACTGAAAACCGAACTCCGAGATCAGGTTGGCCATGGGGTAGGTGCTGGGGTCGTCGCACGGCGACTGGTAGTCGTAGAAATGCACATCGCCGCGGCGGGGGTCGTTGACGTGTTCGGGGTCCAAACGCTTGGTGTACGGGCGCCACTGCTCGACGCCGTTTGATGGAGAGGAGTCAATGAAGATCATCCAGCTGTCGACCGCGCCCACCGCCGAGTGCACGGCGTCGATGAAGAGCGCCTCGTACTCTGCAGGAACCTCCGCACGCGCCCGGCGAGGTCAGAGCCGCGGTCGTGTCGCGATGGCCCGCGTGCATCAAGGCAGCTCTCGCACCCGCCGTGCTCTCAGAACGGCGTGCGGGCACCGAACGAACGTTGTGAGGACTGCTCAGGAGACGGATCGCCGCACCTTGTTCGAAGAGTGGGCGCGCCGCGGGGTCCTTCGTTTCCTCGTACCACGACAGCGACTGTTCGACCTCGTTGTTGCCGCCCCACAGAACGACGCTCGGGTGCCACGCGATCCGCCCCGCCTGGTGCGCGGCCTCGCGGATCGCCGCGCGCTGCTGCTCGACGGTCGCGGGGTACGGGCTGCACGCGTACGCCGACTCCTGCCACACCATGATGCCTTGTTCGTCGCACGCGTCGTAGAACGCGTCGCCCTGCAGACACGCAACGTCGTTCATCGAACGGTCGTCATCGGCACGAGCTGGACGCGCAGATTGAAATAGAACGTGTGGCGCCACAGTAGCGCTCGTACGGGAGGAGCGCGCGCGCACCTGGTACCCTCCTCCGCCCCACACGCGGACCGTGTTGAGGCCCGCGTCCGCCAGGTCCCGCAGCCGCGCCAGCGTCTTCTCGTCCTCCCCGCCGGGCCCGAGGATCAGATCTGCGGGCACGAAATTCGCCCCGCGCATATACACCCCCTGGCCGTTCACCACGAGGTAGAACGACTCGTCCTCGATGTTACCGTTGCTGCCGTCCTCGTCCGCGAGCGGGCCCGTCACGAGCTGCACGTGCCGGAACCCCACACGCCTCTCCATCGCCAGACGCACCTCCTGCGGGTCCCCGCCGACGCACGCCTGGTTCCTGCGCCCGGAAGACGCCGCGCCATCCGTCCCCTCCATGCCATCGTCTGCCCCGTCCGACGCCGACCCCGGGTGCTGCCCTGAGATGCAACGCACTGCACCCTTCACGACGACGCTGGCGGTGTACAGCGGCTGCTCGCCGTACCCGCGCGGCCACCACAGCTTCACCGGTCCGCGTACCTCGAACACTCCCCTCGCCTCTCCGATGCCCGGGCCGTCGGCCGAGAACGGCTGCGCGCCGATGAGCGCAACGGCGTCGCCATCAGGCCCGAAGAGCTTCACCTGCAGCGTGCCTTCGAAGCGGAGGGAGGGCTGCGCGTCCGGGGCCTGCGTCGGCGGCCCGATCCTCACGCTGACGGTCACGTAGAGGTCCCACGGCCCCGCAGTGAGCGACGACATCTTGCGGGGAACCGCGCGGGTGTGCACCCACGTCACTTCGGCGGCCGGCGGCGGACCGACGCTGACCTGCACGCAGCGAGCGCACGGGCGAGGGGCGCGGTTCCCAGGGAGCGAGCGACGAATGTTGTCGTCGGCGTCGACGCGGTGCAATGTCGGGCCCTTGCTGCGGCGGGGGCGTCGCACCGGACCGAGCACGCCGACTGGGGCGAACGCGGGCGCCCAGTCCCACCCGAACCGCACCGCCGGGGTTCGCAGGAAGTTGTACCCGGGCAGCATCGAGGGGAGGTTTTGTGCCATTGAAGGAACGGGGTGCTGGGAGGCCCGCGACATGCGCTCGGCGAGCTGCGCAGCGGACCGGAAGCGGACGTCCACGCGCGGGACCGGGCTCGCGAGCGCGGACGCCGGCACGCAGAACTGGTGCGGCAGGAAGGCGTTGGTTGCCGCGCCGACTTGGATGCCCCCCACGGAGATGGTTGCCGGGCCGTCGAGCGCATCAAAGGTGATCTGCGGGGATGTGTGAGGATGACAGACTGTGTGTGTCTATTTATATCCGCGTGGAGCGTGCTGGATGTGCGCTGGGGGATGCACGAGGCGGTCTTGCCTGCAGCGCGCATGCTTCGTCGTGCGCGCCCAAGTCGGGCAACGAGAAGGTTGAGGAGTACGTCCAGTCCGTTTCAGCGACCCACCTGGTGGACGCCTCGCCGTACCTGCGCACACAGAGCACGCATCGCCTGCCTGGAAGTTGGACCTGGTGGCGCGCGGGCGAGGGTGAAATGTGTGCCGCTGGGGGAGAAAGAAGGTCTCTGGCACGATCCCTGCCGCGTCGTACCCGCGCAGCGGGTCTTCGATCCCGCCAGCCGCGAGCAGCGCCGCGTGAACGTGCCCGGGTGTAGAGCTGTCCGCCAGGTTGAGACAGAACGCCGTGCCGTTCGGATCTGAGCCCGACAGGGTCCATGCATCGAGAACTTGCGTCCCAGCTGTCGCGAACGGCGCCGTCCCGGCGATCATTGCGAGAAGCAGGAGCATTGCACCACCAAGTCGCCTCTTCGCCTCCCCTACAGCATGCCTTGCACGGCAGCCCGCACCACCCTGCCGAACGAGTAGACCCTCAACGATCACGTCGGCTTCTCCCTCGGATGAAACGCTGCAACAACCGTGCACGCGCTATCTGAACTGCTGCATGGCCAGACACGACGCGGTTCCCCGCCAACTGCCTAGCACGACCGTCGCGGACGCTCGCTCACTCTGCGTCCACGCACGAGCGCACTGCCAGGACGATGCGTCGCTCGCGGTCGATGTTCGCTGAATCTTCGCGGGGCGATGTACCCGTGACGCCCCCCGTGACACAGCCGGAGCCTCTGTGGCGGGTCGCACGGGCTGATTGCGCGCCGCGCCGGAGCACCACTGCCACTCGAAATGGATTGAGCACCGAGCCGCGTGGTCGGTTGCAGCTCTCGTGCGGAGACGCCTGGTGGAGCGCGGTGCTGGTCTCTGGTGCCGTTCCGGGCGGAGAAGTGATCCGGAGAGCAACAGCGTACGCGGACTGCCCGTGTAGATATATCCGGACACAGTCACGATGGGAAGGTGAGCTCCAGCGCCCCCTGGCCCCTACAGCAGCCTCCATCACAGCTCTGGCTGTTTCGGCCGCTGCGCGTCTCTTGCGGGCCCGACCCAGGAGAGTGCCGTCGGTTTCGTCATTGCGTGCTCCTCAGGCTCGCCGCGCGATCGAATTTACCCGAATGAGGCGCACACGGGGCCCCCGAAGCCCAGCTGGGTGCTTCCGCCGGGTGCAGCGTTTTCGCGCCCAGGTCATTTGACGCGGAATCACTGCCGGCACACGCTCAGAGCGCATCCTGCGTCGCCGCGAGCGCCGTCTCGCACGCCCGCGCCGTCCCCGGGAAGCCAGAGCTCGGCAATACCCACTCGCCCCAGTCCCGCGCTCACGGCAGTTTCAGGCCATACAACTGCGTTCACTAGCGCTCCTTCGCACACGGCTGGCGAAGCGACGGCTTGGGTCGCCCCGTGATCCGCTGTGCTCCGCTGCGTGGACGCGGGCGACCTATGCGGTGGCGGCGGCTGGCGCAATCTGCTCCATCCGCGCGAGAAGGGCATCGCCGCGGCTCGCGAGCAGCCCTTCGCCTGCCTTGCTGCCTCGCACCGCGCCGCCCGGCCGCGCTCCCTCGGACAGTCCTGCGAGCACCCACTCGCGGTGCGTCGCTGCGTGTCTTCCTGCGGTGCTGATCAGCGGCACGCCCCAACGATCGCTTCGTGGCTGCAGGAAGAAGAGGGGAGACGACTTCCCGGACTATCCGGATCCGAATCTCGAAGAGGACGTAGCGTCGCCCGCCAAGGAGGTGCGCGCTCTTCCGCGTCGTCCCCTGCCTTGCAGTGCCGCGCCTCCGCGCTCTGGCTGCCCCCCTCGGCTCGCGACGCTCATTCCCTTTGATACCACCGTCGCTGTGGATCGCGCATCCGGCTTGCGCCGCGCCACAAAGCGCGCGAAAGCCCTGGTTCTATCCGCAGGTGCCCACGGCAGCCGAGGCCGGCCCCGGGAAGAAGAAGAAGGACAAGAAGAAGGGGAAGAAGAAGGGCAAGGAGGCGGCGTTCGGGTCCGATGACGACGACGACGACCTGGACCCCATCAAGGCCGCCGCGAAGGCCGCAGCGCCCGCGCCGGCGCCGGCGCCCAAGGCAGCCAAGGCGCCCGCGAAGCCCGCCGGGGCCTCCGCCTTCGCCATGCTGGCCGCGGACGACGACGACCTAGATGACGACGAGGACGACGAGGCGCCGCCGTCGCCGCCCCCGAAGAAGAAGGACGCCAAGGCCAAGGGGGGGAAACAGGCCGCGAAGCCCAAGCCCGGCGCGTCGGCGTTCGCGATGCTGGCCGGGAGCGACGACGACGATGGGGAGTCCGAGGAGGACGAGCCCCCCGCGCCGCCGCCGAAGAAGGCGGACAAGAAGAAGGGCAAGGCTGCGGCGAAGCCCAAGCCCGGCGCGTCGGCGTTCGCGATGCTGGCCGGGAGCGACGACGACGATGCAGAGTCGGAGGAGGACGAGCCGCCCGCGCCGCCGCCGAAGAAGGCGGACAAGAAGAAGGGCAAGCCCAAGCCCGGCGCGTCGGCATTTGCGATGCTGGCCGGGAGCGACGACGAGGAGGAGTCGGAGGAGGACGAGCCGCCGGCGCCGCCGCCGAAGAAGGCGGACAAGAAGGCGGACAAGAAGAAGGGCAAGGCGAAGCCCGGCGCGTCGGCGTTCGCGATGCTGGCCGGGAGCGACACGGAGGACTCTGCGGAGGACGAGCCGCCCGCGCCGCCGCCGAAGAATGCGGAGAAGAAGAAGGGGAAGGCTCCTGCGAAGCCCAAGCCGGGCGCGTCGGCGTTCGCGATGCTGGCGGGCAGCGACAGCGAGGAGGAGGTGGAGGACGCGCCGCCGTCGCCGCCGCCGGAGCCCCCCGCGGCGCCGTCGGAGGACGAGGAGGTCGTCGCGAGCGCGCCGAAGAGCAAGAAGGACAAGAAGAAGGACAAGAAGAAGGCGAAGAAGGCCGCGGAGAAGGGCGGGGACGACATTGCGGCGGCGCTGGCGGAGCTGGGCATCATGCCGGCGGAGGGCGCGGGCGACGAGGAGGGCGGGGAGGGCGAGGTCGCGGAGGACGCGGCGCCGGCTCCGAAGAGCAAGAAGGACAAGAAGAAGGAGAAGAAGAAGGCGAAGAAGGCGGACGACGACGACTTGGACGCTGCGCTGGAGGAGCTGGGCATCGAGCCCGCGTCGGAGGCGCAGGACAGCAAGGGCGAGGGCGACGGCGCGGGCAAGGAGAGCGACGACGAGGACGCGGAGGGTCCGGGCGGGCGGCTGCTCACCAAGGCCGAGAAGAAGAAGCTGAAGAAGCAGCGGCAGGCGGAGCAGAAGAAGGCCGCGAAGAAGACCACGGGCGGCGGCGCGGCGGCGGCGGCGGCGGCGGCGGCGGCGGCGGCGGCGGCGGCTGAGGCCGAGGAGGCCAAGGGCGAGGAGGGCGAGGAGGTGGGCGGCGGGGGTAAGAAGGGGAAGAAGGGGAAGAAGGGACCTAGTTCTGCAATTGCGAAGAAGCTGGCGGAGGAGGTGCGGAAGCGGCAGGAGGCGGAGGAGGCGGCGCGGCGCGAGGAGGAGGAGGCGCGGCGGGCGGAGGAGGAGGCGATCCGCGCGGAGGAGGAGGCGGCGCGGCGCGCGGAGGAGGAGGCCGAGCGGCGGCGGCAGGAGAAGAAGGAGCGCCGCGAGCAGCTGAAGCGGGAGGGGAAGCTGCTGACGGGCAAGGCGAAGGAGCTGGCGGCGAAGCGGCAGGCGGCGCTGGACCAGCTGCTGAAGCAGAGGGGGCTGTCGAAGGAGGAGCTGGAGGCGGAGGAGGCGGCGGCGAAGAACAAGAAGGTCGTGTACGAGACGAAGAAGCAGCGGCAGGCGCGGCTGGAGGCGGAGCGGAAGAAGAAGGAGGCGGACGACGCGGAGGCGGCGGCGGCGCAGGCGGCGGCGGCGGAGCGGAAGCAGGAGGAGGAGGCCAAGGCGAAGGAGGAGGGGGGGGGTGAGGGGGGGAGTGAGGAGGAGGGGCCGGCGGTGGAGAGCTGGGAGCAGTGGGAGGACATCGACGCGGAGGAGGTGCTGCCGGGGGCGTCGAAGCACGAGGAGAAGGCGGAGGCCAAGGGCGGGAAGGCGGCCAGCTCGTCCGAGAGCGAGAGCGGGTCGAGCAGCGGGTCGGAGAGCGACTCGGAGAGCGGGTCGAGCAGCGGCAGCGACTCGGACAGCGACAGCGACTCGGACAGCGACAGCGACAGCGACAGCGACAGCGACAGCGACTCGGACAGCGACAGCGACAGCGACAGCGAGGATGAGGAGGAGCGTCGGATCCGCTTGGCGCGGGAGAAGCGGGCGGCGCGGCTGAAGGCGGCGATGGCTGCGCGTTCGAAGGACGACCTGCGGTCCCCGATCTGCTGCATTCTCGGCCACGTGGACACGGGCAAGACGAAGATCCTGGACAACATCCGGCGCACGAACGTGCAGGAGGGCGAGGCGGGCGGCATCACGCAGCAGATCGGCGCGACGTACATTCCGCGCGAGGCCGTCGAGAAGCGCACGGAGGAGCTCCGGAAGGGGAGGGAGTTCCAGATGAAGGTCCCGGGGCTGTTGGTGATCGACACCCCCGGGCACGAGTCCTTCACGAACCTGCGGTCGCGCGGGTCGGGTCTGTGCGACGTGGCCATCCTCGTCGTCGACCTCATGCACGGCCTCGAGCAGCAGACGATCGAGTCGATCAACATGCTGCGCATGCGCAAGACGCCGTTTGTCATCGCGATGAACAAGATCGACCGGCTGTTCAATTGGAAGGAGAAGAAGGACGCGCCGGTGCGGGACTCGCTGAAGCGGCAGAAGGCGGACGTGCAGGACGAGTTCAAGAACCGGTACAAGGAGGTGGCGCTGCAACTCAATGAGCAGGGACTCAACGTGAGCCTGTATTGGGAGAACCCGGACCCGCGCAAGTTCGTCAACGTGGTGCCCACGTCCGCGATCACCGGCGAGGGCCTCCCGGACCTCATGCAGCTCCTCGTCAAGCTCACCACGACCATGATGGCGGAGCGCCTCATGTCGATCGCGGAAACACAGGTACGACACACCACACCCCCCCTCCGATGAGTCAGCGCGCAGCACGTCCACGCCTGCCCCGTCTCGCACCAGCCCCACAACGCCCCCTTCGCGCAACGCCCCCCGCGACCGCAGTGCACGGTCCTGGAGGTGAAGATGGTGGAGGGTCTCGGGACGACGGTGGACGCCGTGCTGGTGAACGGCCTGCTCCACGAGGGCGACACGATCGTCCTGTGCGGCCTCAACGGCCCGATCGTGTCGACCATCCGCGCGCTCCTCACGCCGCACCCGCTCAAGGAGCTGCGCGTGAAGAACCAGTACGTGCACCACAAGGAGATCAAGGCCGCGCAGGGCGTGAAGATCGTCGCGCAGGGCCTCGAGCACGCGATCGCGGGCACCGAGCTGCACGTCCTCGGCCCCGACGACGACCTCGAGGAGCTGAAGGACACCGTCGACCGGGAAAAGAGCAGCATCCTGAGTCAGGTCGACCGGTCCGGGGAGGGCGTGTGCGTGCAGGCGTCGACGCTCGGGTCGATGGAGGCGCTGCTGGACTTTTTGCGGTCGGAGAAGGTCCAGATCCCGGTGTCGGTCATCGCGCTCGGGCCCGTGCACCGCAAGGACGTGATGCGCGCGTCGACCATCTTGGAACGCAAGCGCAAGGAGTTCGCCGTGATCCTGGCCTTCGACGTCCCGGTCACCAAGGAGGCGCAGGAGTACGCCGACTCCGTGGGCGTCAAGGTGCGCCCGGCGACGCACCGCGCACCGCAACACGACAGACGTGCCGTGCCCCTCG
Organism: Pedinophyceae sp. YPF-701; assembly: GCA_916048055.1. Classification (NCBI taxonomy): domain Eukaryota; kingdom Viridiplantae; phylum Chlorophyta; class Pedinophyceae; species Pedinophyceae sp. YPF-701. Next base: position 670,892 of record CAJZHL010000012.1, on the reverse strand, counting down.
TGCCCGCCCCTGACGCCGCGCGTCCGTGCCCGGCCCGCCCGCGCAGATCTTCACGGCGGACATCATCTACCACCTGTTCGACCAGTTCACCGCGTACATGGCGCGCATCAAGGAGGAGCAGCGGTCGGCGGCCGCGGAAGAGGCAGTGTTCCCCTGCGTGCTCCGCGTGCTGCCGCAGTACGTGTTCAACAAGCGCGACCCGATCGTCGTCGGCTGCGAGGTCGAGGCCGGCATCGTGCGCAAGGGCACGCCGCTGTGCGTCCCCACGAAGGGCAAGATGGAGCTGGGGAAGATCACGAGCATTGAAAAGGACCACCGGGAGACGTTCGAGGCGCGCAAGGGCGACCAGGTGGCGATCAAGATCGCGCCGCAGAACTCGGACCAGCAGAGCCGGGCGTTCGGGCGGCACTTCGACGAGAAGGACCAGCTGGTCAGCCGCATCACGCGGCGCTCCATCGACCTGCTCAAGGAGAACTTCCGCGACCAGATGGAGCAGCAGGACTGGAAACTCATCATCAAGCTCAAGTCCGTGCTGCAGGTGGACTAGGCGGGCGGGGCGCCGCGCGGGCGCGCTGTGAGGCCGCGCGAAGTGCTGTGTGTGGATGTGTGCCTGGGAGAGCCTTCTGAGGTGCTGGAGGCGGCCGTTGCTGTTAGGGTAAAGAGTGGGGTCCGTGCGGGCCGTGGGGGGGTCGTGCGCGGTTGATGCGGGGCGTGGTCGGCAGAACGCTACATGGATGCGCTTGTGGGAGCGCCGATCGTGATTTCGAGGGCCGCGCGGGGTGTTTGCGGGGGGGTGCGACGTAGGTCAACCGCCGGGGGGCGCGCCGGGCTCAACGGGCGCACACGCGGCGGCGCGGGCCACTCCGCTGGACGTGACGAAAGACCTTGGCTTGAACATCATTCTCGACGAACCGAACGTTGGACTCGGGCTCTAGAACGATGGCGATGACGTTTGCTGCCTGGGGCTCCGCCCACCCGAGCCTGGCGGGCGGAGCCGTTGCGAAGGCCGCGCAGCAGCTGCTGGAGGACCCCAACGTGGACTCGATCTACCTGCACCACTCGAACATCGGCTGCGAGGGCTCCAAGGGCCTCGCGGACGCCCTGAAGCACAACAAGACCCTCAAGGAGCTCTACCTGCGCGACAACGAGGTGCGAACGGAAATCTACGCGCGCTGACGGGCCCTGAAATACCGTTATCTACGCGCGCTACGTGCCCGCTACGCGTCATCGCCCGTGCGGACGAGCAACCGGCATCGCCTGGTCTGGTCTGTTGCGCAGATCGGCGCGGAGGGCGCGCAGGCGCTGGCGGCCGCCATCAAGGTCCACCCCACGCTCGCGATTCTCGAGCTCCGCGACAACAGGATCGGCTGCGACGGCGCCGTCGCGCTCGGCGACGCCCTCGCCGGCAACAAGACGATCGTCGCCCTCGAGGTCCACACCCCGCGCCCCGCACGCGCGCGCGCAACGCCCGCCCCCGCCTCCGCACGCGCTCACCCTGCTCGCCCGCACACGTATCCGCGCGCCGCAGCCCCCACAGCGCCCCCGCGCCCCCCCCCGTCAACTGCGCCACCCTTCGCCGCCGCGCCGCACTGCCCACACGCGATCCACCCTTCTTTAGCGAGCGCCCCGCGCTCCTCGTGTCGCGGTCCTCCTCGCTCGCGGAGCGGCGGCCCCGTTGCTTCCCTGAGTCAGCGCTGGGGCCGGCATTTGCTGCAACTTCCCGGCACCCCTAGATGAGGGCACTCCGCGCTGCTGGCTGACCCTGGACGCGCCGACGCGTGCCTGGGCGCAGGTGGGCGGGAACGGGATCGGCGCGAAGGGTCTGCAGGCGCTGTCTGAGGGCCTGAAGAAGAACACGACGGTGACGGCTCTGGAGCTGGCTGGCAATGCCATCTGCGACGACGGCGCCAAGGTGCGGCGCTGCAGCCCGGCGGCCCGCGCCGGCGGGACGGCCTGGGTCTGACCGCCACGAACTGCATGAGCCGGCATTGAGAGAGCGCACACCGCAGCGGGTGGCAGCACACCCTCTGTGGGCCACTGCGCCGGCCAGGCGCCCGGGGGCGCATTGCGGCCGTTCAGCGCGTCCTCCTGAGGGAAACACGCATTGTCGACGTGTTCCAAGCGACAGAGGCTCGGTGCGCGTGCGCGCTGGCATGATTGTTGGGGCAGAGCGCTAAACAGGCTTCACCCGCGCGCCGTGGTGTGCAGGCCCTCGCGGGCGTCCTCTCGGAGAACAACACGATCGCCGAGATCCTCCTCGGCGAGAACAAGATCGGCAGCGCGGGCATGCAGGCCCTCGGCGCGGCCCTCAAGACCAACACGTCGGTCACCGACCTCTTCCTGCCCAACAACAAGGTGCGGAGATGCCCGACGCCGCCGCCGCCTCCCCACCGCCTCCCCGCACCCCAGCGCCCGCGTCCGCGCCGCCCCCGGCGCCGCCTCACCCCGCCACGCCGCCCTGTGTGAGTGCCGCAGGTGGGCGACGCGGGTGCGCTGGCGCTCGCCGAGGCGCTGGAGACGAACAAGACGCTCCGGGAGATCGCGCTGGGCGGCAACTCGATCGGCGACCAGGGCGCGGTGGCCATCGCGGAGGCCCTGAAGGGCAACTCGACGCTGCGGAAGCTGTCGTTGAGTCGGGAGCACATTGGGAACGCGGGCGCGGCGGCGCTGGCGGGGATGCTCAAGGAGAACACGACGCTCGCGAAGCTGTACCTGAGCAAGAACAAGGTCAGCGACGACGGCGCGAAGCAGCTCCTGGAGGCGGTGAAGGCCAACACCTCTCTCAAGCACCTCTACCTGAACAACAACCGCATCTACGACGTGGACGTGGTGGACGCGCTGCACGCGACGGGCCGCGTGGACGCGGACGACACCGTCAACCACAAGCTCTGAGGTGCCGGGGCCGTCGCGGGCCGCCGTGAAGCGGCGGGCGGGGCGTGTGGCGCGCGGATGGGTGAGGGGCGCGGCGCGGGCCGCGTGGGGGGCTGTGCGCCGGCCGACGCCGGCGGAGCATGCGCGCTGACGTGCCAGAGGCCGGCGCGGGGACGGCGCGCGGGATGCCTGCACGCCGCCTGCTGTGAGTAATTCTGCACGTCGTGAGTAATTCGTCACAGGGCGTAGGTTGCAGGGGCGCGGGCGCTACATGTGCGTGTACTGCGGGCCCCCGGCGCCCTCGGGGCACTCCCAGCGCACGCGGTTGCGCCACGCCTTGATGTCGCAGGCCTTGCAATGCACGCAGTTCTGGTGGTTGATCACCAAATGGACGCCCTGCCCGTCCGGCGCGTCCGCACCCGCCGCAACGTACTCGTACACGCCGGCGGGGCACACGCCGGCCTCCACGCCGCCAGTCGCCAACCAACTCTCCTGCAACAGACCAACAGGCACACAACCAGGACAGTCAATCAACAATAACTAAAACAAACAAGCACTGGAGACTTCGAGCCGCACTCGAACCCCTCTCTTCCGCCCCGCGGCGCAGCCGCACCTTCTCCACGACCGTCTTCGCCTCCGTGAGCCGCAGGTGACACGGCTGTCCGTCCCTGTGGCTGACGCCACTCAGGTACACCGAGTCCGACACGCCGTCGGCCGCGGTCCGCTCCGCCACGTCGCCCTCCCCGGGCGCCGCTGGCGGCCCGCGCGGCTCCGTGCACGCGTGGTCCTCGACGTCGCGGTGCGGGAACGTCCACCAGCTGAATTTGCGCAGCAGCGCGGCGTCAAGGAGGGCGTGCACGCCACCCGCCCAGAAGCCCGACTGAAACACGGGCCTCACGTTGCGCGCGGCGTACAGCTCGCGGCCGGCCCACGACTCGCGGAAGATCCGGTCGTATCCGGTCAGGTCGATGGGGGGGGTGTCGGGTGCGTCCTGGGGGTGTGCGAGCTGGATGTGGAGCTCCTCCGCGCACACGATGCCGGACTTGATCGCGGTGTGCACGCCCTTAAGGCGCGGGACGTTCAGCGTGCCCGCCGCGCACCCGAGCAGCGCGCCCCCCGGGAACGCCAAGCGCGGCAGGCTCTGCCAGCCGCCTTCGTTCAGCGTGCGGGCGCCGTACTCGATGCGCTCGCCGTCCTGCGGACGCACGAGCACGTCGGAGGGGAGTCTTGAGCGAGCGGTGCGGTGGAGACCAAAAAAAAAAAACCCTATTGCAGTTCCCAACAACAAGAAGTGGCGCACCTCGATGATGTCCGCGACGACCGGGTGGGCCCGAAACTGCTCGAGGAGGTCGTGGACGGTGATCGCCGGGTCCTTGTAGTCCAAGCCCAGCACCACGCCGAGCGCAACCAGTCCCCCCGGCATCGTGTACAGAAACCCCCCCCCATACGTGTCCGACGGAGCCGGGTAGCCCGCCGCGTGCAGGACCTGCCCCTCCCGCACGTCTGTGTCCTCCGGCAGCCGCCACACCTCCTTTAGCCCCAGACCGTACGTCGAGTGCGGGTGCGCGCCCGCGGCCGCTCGCAGACCAAAACAGCGAATCGCCTCCTCGGACAAGCTGCCGCGACAGCCCTCGGCCAGGAGCGTCGCGCGGGCGCGCACCTCGACGCCGGGCTCGTGGTTCGGGCCCGGGCTGCCGTCAGCGAGAAGGCCCTGGTCGCCGGTGACGACGCCGCGCACTGCGCCGCCCCCCGGCGACTCCCGGAGGAGGCGCGCGGCGGGGAACCCCGGCAGGATGTCGACGCCGAGGTCCTCGGCCCTGCGAGTCGTCCAGGTGCGCGCAGCGGGCGTCGCAGGGGCGACCGGGGTGCAGCAAGACTTGGATTCTAAGTGTTGGTGGGGCGAAGAGTGGTTCTCACCTCTTCGCGAGGGCGCGCGTGAGCCTGCTCAGGCTGACGATGAAGCTCGACGTGCTGTCGAGGTCCTTGCTCACGGGCAGCGGGATGGACTGGATCGACGAAGTGGGCGGGTGCAGGAGCAGCACTCGTTCGCGCTCCACAGGGCACATGAGCGCCTCTTCTGGAAGAGACGAGTCCCTCCAGCCAGGGAGTAGCTCGTCGAGGCCAGCAGGATCCATGACGCAGCCTGTGCGCGGCGGACAAGCGGCCGAATTCGGTCTCAGGTCGTTAGATCAGAAGTGCTCGTATTCCGCGCGTACGGTGTGTTTTTCCTGTAAACATGCATGTCCGCGCAAGAATAGCGCGTCAGATACCTGAAATTGTGTGCGCGCCCGCCTCGCTGCCCTTCTCCAGTACACAAATCGAGTGTTCGTGGCCCAGCTCTCTGCCCAGTTGCGCCATCCGGATAGCGGCTGCTAGCCCCGCCGGTCCAGCCCCCACGATAGCGCAGTCATATTCGAGCGCGCTGTCGCCTGACGTGTCGCTCATCGCCCTCACGGCTCGCAGGCGCCCCGTCGCTCCCTCCGCCACGGCTGCAGCCGCCCCCGACCGCCCGCGCGACGCGCCCGCGAGCGCCGCCCGCGCCAGCGACCCCAGCGGCATCAGCCTCGCCAGCCCGGCCCCCGCGACGCCCACCAAGCACCGCTCCACGGCACCCACGCCGCTCATCTTATTTGATGACACAGCAGTCACCCGCGCCCCGACAACCTCGATCTTCGACTTCGATTCCCTCGCTTCCCCAGACCACAGGGATGCGCGCCGCATGCGCCCGGCGGGCAAATACCGCGCCGCGGTGACCGCCAGGCCACGTGCGGACGCAGTATAACACCTGCAGTCAGGGGCACGAACAACGGCCGCGGCAGCGCGGCGCTGGGCTTGTTGCGGCGCCAGCCCCTCCGCGCACGGGAGTAGGTCAGAGCGGACGCGCACACGCAGCGAAAGCACCGCAGGGACGCGGACAGCGGCCAGCGTAGCGCAACGACGAGGGCAGTGACCCTTGGACGCCTTGCTGGCGCCCCGTGCGCGCACACGGGGCTTTCCCGGCGCGTTGGTGCGCTGGAGCGCGTCATTGAGCTCGCGACTCATCGGTGGAGCCGCGCCAGCGCCCCTCGCGTCGCGCACAGCGCAGCACGCGCCGGCGTGTCCGCAGCAAGGCAGCTGCTGCAACCGCGCCCCTGGGTCCCACGGCGCGACGTTGCGACCATGGTTCGCGCGCAGCTGGGGCGGACGGCGTGCGCAGTTCCCGCGGCACGCGACAGGGCGCCCTGCGCGCCGTGCAGCGCCCCTCAGCGCCGGGCGCCGGACCGTCAAAGCTCGTGCCTGCAGGGTGGGCATCTCTTGGGCCGCCGTGCGTGCCGGCCCGCAGCGACGCCGGAGGGGCGCTCGCGGGCGACGGTCGCGCAGTACAGGATCGGGAGCACGTCGAACGGCGCCGGGGACTGCATGATCGACCTTGACGAGCCCGTGATCCGCGCTCGGCATCTAGGCCTGCGGTCGCGGCACAAGCAGCTCCTGTTTTCCGGCCTGAGCCTGTCCGTCGAGCCCGGGACGGTCACGGTCGTCCACGGCCCGCCCGGGTCCGGCAAGACCTCGCTCCTGGACGTCCTCGCCGGGACCGTCGACCCGTCCGCAGGCGCGCACACCACCAAATACAAAGCTACAACTCACACATGTCTCCAATCAGTCTCAGACATCGCACCGCGACCTCCCGGCGCGCGCACCGCTCCCCGGGCCCGCGGCACACACGCATGCGCGCACTGCGCCCCCTGCCCACCCGCCTGCGCGCGCCCTTCTCGTCCGCAGGGTCGGTCGCGTGGCAAAACGGGGCGTCGTTCGCCAGGGTGGGCCACCAGCGCACGCACCTGGACCCGGACGCGACCGTCCCCGCGGCGTTCGCGTCGATCATGGAGTCCGCGCCGTTCCAGATCCTCTGCAACCCCGACGCGGGCGACGCGGGCATGCACCTGACCGCGCCGCTGTTTGTGGGCGCGGCGCACGCAGCGTGGGTCGGGACGTTGCACGACGACGCGCCGACGCGGGGGCTGCCGTCCGGGCGCGAGATCGTCGCGGCGCTGTCGGACGGCAAGCTGCTGGACCCGGCGCTGAAGGTCTCGGACCTGTCGCCGGGGGAGCGGCAAATCGTGCGCGTGGCGGCGATGCTGTGTCTGCTGCCGCGGGTGGACGTGCTCCTGGTGGACGACCTCACGCACGGCATGGACATGCGCCTCGCGAAGAGCGTGCGCGAGATGGTGGCCCTCGCGGCGCGCACGCTGGGCGTGGCGGGCACGGAGGTGTACGGGGGTGTCGGGGGACTCAGTCCCGACTGCGCGGGGGCGTCGCTCGTGGTGACGTGCTCGGACAGCCGGGACGCCTCCGCGCTCTCGGAGGTGCTCGAGAGCGAGTCCCTCGCGGTGCACGCCGTCACGCTGCCGGGCCCGCGGTGCGACGAGGAGTGCCGCGTGTCGGCCGCGGCGTCCGCGTGGGTGCTCGGCGGCCAGGGCAGCGCGGGGGAGTTCTCGGAGGAGGACGACTCGGAGTGCTACGCGTGGGCGGCGAACTGCGCCAGCGGCGGCGAGGAGGCGCAGATCAAAACGGAGGAGGAGCGGCAGCGGCGCCCCCGGCCGGTGATGGTGGACGTGCGCGACGTGACGGCGCGGTGGCGCGGGCGGACGATCGTGGAGAACCTGTCGCTGCGGGTGCGCCGCGGGGACACGATCGGGATCGTCGGCCGGTCGGGCGCGGGCAAGTCGAGCCTACTGGACATCCTGGGGGGGTTTTGGACGCCCCGGGAAGGCAGCGTGGTGATCCCGCGTGGCGCGCGGATCTCGTACGTGCCGCAGCACCAGGACCCGCGCAAGGAGCCCCTGCTCGACGGCAAGTCCTCCCCGCTCCAGGTGAGCCTGAAGACGACCGGTCGCACGACATACATGTACTCTGTGTTCTTCGTTGATTCAATGCAATGAATTCGAGGCGGTCGTCAGGCGTGCACAGTGCAGCGCGTGGACGATGATCGCGTGTGCATCGACGGCGCCGCCGCCCTGCCGCGCTGACTCCCCCCCTTGCCACATCAGCAAAGACAACACCCCCCATCCCCCGGCGCCAGCCCGGGCGCCGCACGCGCGCCGACGTCGCTCCGGCGCGCACAGCCCCGCCCGCTCCCCCCCCTCTCCCCCGCAGTACATGGACTTCCGCGCGCGCCACATTGAGTCGGACAGCGAGGCGTTCCTTGACACCACGGACGACTCCGACGACAACGTCCCGAACCTCTTCAACGGCGCGCAGGCCCGCGACCTCCTCATCGCGCTCGGCGTGCCCCCGAACCGCCTCACCACGCCGTCCCTGCGCCTGTCGGGCGCGCAGCGCGGCGTGCTCCGCCTGGCGGGCGCGCTGGCGTCGCAGCCGGACCTGCTGCTCCTGGACGAGCCCACGCCGTGCCTGGACGAGGACGGCCGCGCGATGTTCGCGCAGATGGTCTCGATGTTCCCGGGCGCGACGCTCGTGGCCTCGCACGACCCCCTCTTCCTGCGGGAGTGCCGCTGCACGCTGTATGTCGAGATTCAGGAGGGCGGCGCGGTGGAGGTGTCCCCGAGGATGCCCCGGTGGATGGCGACGTCGGTCGCCGGCGGCGTCAACACGCCGGACCCGTTCGCCAGGGACCCCAAGCGGAGGGCCGCCATGTTCGACGACCCGCACGGACCCTCGCCGCTGTACAATTGACGGGCTCGCGCGCAGCGGGGGCGAGGAGCGGTGCGCGCGGAGGGCCGAGCCGCTGCCGCGCCCGCAAGCAGCTTCCGTCACGCACGAAGGCAAATCGATATTCAATAAACGTCATCTCTTTCTGGCCATTGATCTGCGCTTCAACGCTTGCACATCACTCTAGCTCGGGGGACCGCCGCCGCGTCTGTGTGATCCCCTGACGCGCCCCCAGCGCCGTCTCGCACAGCGTCGTCACATGCCGCCCCTGTGTCTAGAAGAAGCGCACATCCAAGTAGTTGCTGTCGAAGTGGTGCAACCGCACGTACCCGTCCTCCCCGCCCGTCGCGAACCCCTTGCCGTCCGGCGCGAACGCCAGCGCGTTCAGCGGCCCGAAGTGCCCCCGCACGCGCCCGAACTCCTCGGTGTAGTGCTTGTGGTAAAACATGGCCTCGAACTTCCCCGCCGCCGCCGCCGTCATCGTCACCGACGCCGCGTCCTGCCCGCCGCCCAGCGCGATGTGGTCGAACTTCGGCGACATCGTCGCGGTCAGCACCGGCCGCTCGGGCTTGTATGTCTTCATGATCTGAAACGTGTCGACGTCGACGAGGTGCGACGTGCGGTCCGAGGACGCCGTCACCGCGTGCGTCTTGTCCTGCGACAGCGAGAGGTCGTTGATGATCTTCTCGTGCACCTTCTCCTCCTGGAGGCACTTGCCCGTCTCGACGTCAAAGCGGCGCAGCGTGCCGTCCTCGTGCGACGTGACGATCTGGTCGTTCAGCGGCGTGAAGAACGCGCGCGTGATGCGCCCGGCGTCGTCCTGCGGGGTGCAGGGCGATCGAGGCAGCAGGCGTGTGTGTGGGGGGGGTGCGTGGGGGGGTGTGCGGTGGTCAACCAAGGCCTGCGGCAGGCGAGGGTGCTGCCGCGACCTAACAATCCGCCGAAGCAACTAATTTCGGGCTGATAGCATTCAGATGCGGCTCATCTGCGCGACCGCCCTGCCAAGAGCAGCCCTGGTGTTTGCGTCCGTGCGTGGCGACAACAGCAAGCACCTCGTATCCGCGACCGAGACCGCGCGCTCGTCCGCGCAGCACGCCCATCCGTGCGACGTCAGCGACCGCCTCGCGGCCGGCCCGGAACACCGCAGAATCATGCACGCGACGTGCGCTGCGCTGCGGCGGGCCACGCACCATCAGGATCGACCGCACGGGCGTCGAGTGCTGCCCCTGGTCGAGCGGGTCCTCCGCGATCTTCAGGACGTGGATCGCCGGCGCGGAGCCCAGGAACATGTCGGTCGTCGACACTGCCAGCCGGTCGCCCGTGGCAAAGCTGCACGCGCGGCAGGGCTCGTTGAACGCGAACTTGAAGAGCTCCTGGCCGTCGTAGACGCTCCAGAGCCGCACGGTGGAGTCACCGGAGGCCGTGATGAGCACCCGGCTGTCCCGGGTGACGTCGCACATGTACGTCGCGCCATTCACCCCCACAAAGGTGCCGAGCCGCTGCCCGTCGTCCGCCCACCACACCGTCGGCTTCTTGTCCTTCGCCATCGAAAATAACAGGTCCCCATCGTGGTTATACCTGCGAGGACACCCCGGGGGCGGGCCGTGGGGAGGGGTTGGCAAAGAGAGACGCAGAGGGGCGACCGCGGCCGCAAGGCCGCGTCCGGTGCATGAGGAGGGCCGCGAGGGCGGGGGCCTGCGGCTGCTCCGCGCGGGAGGGTCCGCGGCCATAGTCCCAGCCGGTTGTGCCAAGCGCATCAAGAGGGAATCCCTCGGGATGCCAAGCGGCGCGCGAAACAAGCGTCGTACGTTTGCGCATGCGGGAGCTTGCGTCAGGACGTCGGGTGGGCCGCGGGGCGCGGCGTTGGAGGATGAGAGCGGTAGGGCGTGCGCTGGGGCGCCGCGCGGCAACGGGGAGCACGCCGCGCGGGGTCGCGGTGCCGCTCGTGATGGGGTCGCGCGCGGCCGCAGAGTCGAGGACGGTGTCCGCGGGGTCACGTTCGCCGCGTGAGCGGCCGGCAGGCGTGCTGGCGGACGTGACGGCCACTGGGCGCAGCAGAAAGCGCTGGCTTTGCGGCCTTGGGTGGGCCAGGAGCGCGCTGATGCGCGCTGATGAACGTTCATCGACGGACGTCGATGGATACGGCGCCCAGGGCCGAAGTAGGGGCGGAGCGCGGTGGAGATGCCGGCCTCTTTGCTGCCATAGGGACATCAGCGCGCAGGCGCTCAGGGCCGCAAGCATCGAATGGTTGAGCGTGACCGCATCGGAGATATGTTCGAACCATCGCCGTGTGGGTCAGCCGAGCGCGTCGACGAGGGCGTTTCGGGCAGTTTTACCGCGGGCGCCAAGGCGGCTTTCCGCACAGGGTCCCGCGAGGGTGCGCGCTGTGCGGCGCGAGGGCGGGAGGGGGGCGTACTTGACGTATGTCAGCGGGCGCTCGTGCCCTTTGAGCAGGTACGGCCTCATGCTACCCGGTCTCTCGCAATCTGCCCAGCTCTGGCCGTGTCCACGGGCTTGTTCAGCCAGGCTAAAACGACACTCCAACCGCCCACGCGTCGCTCCCTACGCTCTCTACGGACTCAGACAGCCGCGCGTTCTGCCCCCACCGCCTCGCGCGCGGCGGCAAAACGGCCACAGAGCCACCGCCCTCAGTCAAGGCAGGGCAGCCGTCAGACAGGGCACTGCGCCGCAACTCGCCGCGCAAGCCGTCCCGGAACCTTCCCTCAGAGCCAACGCAGCGGCGGCGATGTGGCCCCGAGCGTGAGCGCGGCTGGGGCGCGGCTGTCAAGCCCGGAGGAGGCGCGAGGCACAACTGGGCGCGACTGCTCGCTCGCGGGGGCGTCGCCTTTCACACGCAGCTACCCAGTCGCTCGGATCACGACATATCTTCCCCTTCTGGGGCCCCTCGAATGTACAGAACGTTGTTGCACCGAATGAGCACCTCGCCCAGCGCACCCGTGCACTGCCCGTCAATGTACTCCTCGCAGTTCGCCAGCTGCGCGCGTTCCGAGGCGGGGCGACGCGGCTGTGTCAGTGGAGGCGCCGGGCGCGGGCGGGGGCCGCCGTTCGTCGCGGCGCGCCCCGCGGGCGCTGGAGGAGTGGGTGCTGCCGAGGCGGGCCGTGCCGGGCGCGCGTCGGGCCGCTTGGCCCCGCGCAGCGAGATCGAGCATGGCTAGATTGGCGCGGGCGCGGCGCGCGGGCGGGAGCGTGGGCGCGGCGCGCGGGCGCGCGGGCCGGGCCTCGCCGCCAGGACACGAGCCGCAGCGAGGTGCGTGGCGGGGCGGTCGGCGCACCTGCATGTTCATGTAGTTATCGGTCGAGACTAGAAAGCCCTTGTACTCCATTCCCCACTTCAGTTTCACCAGAACCTGCTTCCCCGTGAGCTCAGCGAGGAACGGCTTGGGGTTCTTGATGTTGGCCCCGAGCCGGCCGCTCATGGTGCCCGCGCGCCGCTCGCAGGGCGCCCGCCCTCACGTCCAGGGACTGTTCCAGCGCGCGGCGGACAGGCGCTCCTCCACGCTCGCCGAAGCAGCGGGCCGCAGGGCAGGCTGCAGGGACTGCACGGACGCGCTGGGGCGGGCGGCACTCACTCGCTGCGCAAACGCGACGATCCGCCGAGAGCACGCTCGCAGTGGCGCGCAGGCGCGGGCCGCGCGAGCAATATGAAAGCCGTGTTTCGCGGTGAGTGCGAAGTTTGTACTTCCCGCCCTCCACCTGAGTCGGCAGGGCCCCACACCCCGCCAGCGCGGCCCGGCTCCGAGGGACGCCGTTGCGCCGCGCCTCGCACGACGGCCTCCAGTTTCTGCCACGCTCAACCTCGGCAGCGCGCCGCACGTGCGGCCGTAGATCGCGCATCGAACCAGCCGCTAGCGAGGCCGCGCGTGGCGACCCGTGCCGGCGATTTTCTGGCGCACTGCCTCCGCAGACCCACCTGGAAGCGGCCCTGCGTTTCCCGCCCGGCCAGCACGCCGCGGCGCGTCCGTTTCGGCGCGGTTCCCTGCACTCGGGTGCACCGCCAGGTGGACACAGCAGCCGCGGGGCCGCATAGGGCCGCGTGATGGCCGCGGCAGCGCTGGGGCCCGGGGACGTCCCGGAGCTGTTCCGTTGCATCCAGCAGGTGTGCGGGTTCGACGACGCGGCCCGCAAGGATGCCGAACGTGTGCTGTCGAGCCTGGAGGGGCGCCCCGGGTACTGCTCCTGCCTCCTGGAGCTCGCCTCGCGCACGGACGACCGGCAGGTCCGGTGGATATCGATCATCCAGCTCAAGAACATCATAGCGCGCCACTGGAAGCCGCGCCAGCACGCCGGGTGCGCCGCTGCCAGCGTTCACATCAGCGGGGTCCCGCGCGCCGCGCTCCGGGCAAAGGCGCCGCCCGCGCGCATCGAGAACGGCCCGCGAGCGATCACGGAACCTCGTTCTGCGTTGCTGCGACGCCACGCGCCCGCCAGCCTCCCCGCGTCCCGGGAAACCTGCACCGCGCTGTCTCGCTAGCGACACGCAGCGCTCCTCCGCACGCCGCGCGCTGACGCCGTCCTGGGCGCTGCGGCTCCGCAGGGGTCTGTCGAAGGACGAGAAGGCGCACGTGCGCGCCGGGCTGATGACGCTGGCGCGGGAGCCCGACAGTCAGGTCGCGGTGCAGGTTGCGCTGGCCATCGCGAAGATCGCGCGGTCGGACTACCCGCGGGAGTGGCCGTCGCTGTTCCACGACCTCAGCGCCGCGCTCGAGCAGGTCCGCGCCGCCCGGACCGCCGCGGCCGTGCCGTGCCGCGAGTGCCAGCATGCATGCCGTCAGCGCCCTCGGAGGCACCGCAACGCCGCGCGCCGCAAGCAACGCAGCAGCCAGGCCGCCCACTACGCGGACGCGGCTCGCCACGCCCGAAAAACCCCGCACACCACAACCCCCACGCTTCCTATTCTCTCCGTGCCGCGCACAACCACGTTTTCGTGGTTCCCGCAACGCGCAAGGCCCCGACTGACCCACGCCTCCCCCCCGCCGGCCGCGCACGCAGGCGAACGCGGCGCACGACCACCTCGCCGAGCGCCGCGTCCACCTCGTCCTGCACCACGCTCTGAAGGAGCTAGCTTCAAAACGGCTCGGTCCCGATCAGCGCGCGTTCCACGCGCTGTCCGCCGAGCTCCTGCCGTCGCTGTGGCCCATGTGGGGCGCCGCGACCGCGCAGCTCCTCGGCGCGCTCCCGGAGGCGCTCCAAGACGCGTCGCGGGCCGGGCACGCCATCTCGTGGATGGAGCGGTGGCTCCTGCTGCTAAAAATAGTGCACCGGCTGCTCGTCGCGGGCTTCCCCGCGGACGCGAAGACGCGGCAGGAGGTCGCGATGGTCCCCGCGTGCGTCCCCGAGCTGCTCGCGGCGACCGAGGCGCTGCTGGCACGCAGGCGCGGCACCGCTGGCGGGAACGCGACGCCGGGCGGCGCGGGGGTGTCGCGGCAGCCCGCGGTCCTGAAGCTCGCGACAATGGTCGACCGGGGGGTGTATAAGCTGAGCAAGATCATGCGGGATCTCGTCGAGGTGCACCCGTGGAGTCTGCGACTTCACGGCGGGCTGGCCAAGGTGCTGGCGCACGCGTACGAGCGCGTGCTGGCGGGGCGCCCCGCGGGCACGGCGTCCGGGTCGAGCGGGCCGCAGGAGCGCGCGCTCGTGATGTGCCTCCTCGTGCTGCACGGCGCGGTGACCGCCAAGGCGTACGCCGTCGACGACGGCAAGCGGTTGGGCGCGGGGTCCGCCGGCGCAGACGACGCGGCGCGCGTGGCGGGGATGCGCGCGGACGCGATGGCCCAGATCACGGGCTTCCTGACTCAGGAACGCAAAGTCGGACTGCTGACGGCGCTGGTGCACGGGTACCTCCCGCTGACGCGGGCGGACCGGGAGGCGCTCGAGGACGATCCGGAGCAGTTCCACGCGGACGGGGACGCCGGGGAGTGGCGGGAATCGCTCCGGCCGTGCGCGGAGTCGCTGTTCTTGAAGCTGCTGGAGAGCGACAGGGCGGCGCTGGCGCCCGTGGTGGTCGAGATGCTGCGCGCGGTGTCCGCGGAGGCGACGCCCGCGCAGCTTGAGGCCGCGGCGGCCGGCGGGAGCGGGCGCGGCGCGGACCACGCCCGGGAGGTCGAGCAGCTGGTCGCGCGGAGAGAGGGGGTGTATAGCGCTGTCGGGTGGGGCGCGCACGAGCTCCACGACTACATCGACGTGCGCGCGTGGATGGACGCGTCTCTGCTGCGCGAGGCTGCGCTCCCGGGCGCCACGCTGCGCCCGCTGCGCCGCCGGGCGGTCATCGTCATCGGGCAGTGGGTCGGCAAGCTCGACGGCGACATGCGCCCGGGGGTGTACTCGGTGCTGATCGCGGCGCTGAGCTCGGGCGACCCGGCGATCTCGCTGGCGGCGGTGGCGGCGCTGCGGGCGATCATCGACGACTTTGGTTTCGAACAGGACCAGTTCTCTCCGTTCGTTGCGCCGTGCCTGTCGGCGCTGCTGTCGAGCATGCAGACCTTCGCGCGCTTCGACGCGCAGGTGCAGGCGTTCGCGCTGATCTGCCTCGTCATCGAGCGGCAGGGGGAGGACATCCGCCCGCACGCCGGGGGACTGTTGGAAATGCTCCCCCAGGTGTGGGCCGAGGCCGACGGCCAGCCGCTGCTGCGCATGCAGGTCCTCGTCGCGCTCGGGCGCCTCGTGAGCGCGCTCGGACCGGCGTCGGGCCAGGCGCTGCCGGTCGTGCTGCCCCTGCTGCGCGTCGCGCTGGACGTGACCAACGACGCGTCGCTCTCGCTGGTCGAGGACGGGCTGCTGCTGTGGCTCCTGTGCCTGCGCACGGCGATGCAGCCGTCCTGGGAGCTCCTGGACGTCTTCCCGGCGCTCCGCGGCGTCGCGGAGTCCAGCACGGAGCACGTGCACCTGGCGTGTCAGTGCATGCAGTCCTGCGTGCTCATGGGCGGCGCCGCGTTCCTGCGCAAGCACGGCGGGACGCTCGCTGCGATTCTCGACGGCCTCATGGCCTCCGTCAACGAGCGCGGGCTCCTCTTCGTCGTGCCGGTCATCGAGCTCGTCGTCAAGTGCTTCCCTGACGACGGCCCGGCGCTGCTCGAAGCGCCGCTCATGCGCGCCCTCAGCTCGCTGCTCAAGTCGCCGGAGTCCACGCTCGCCGCGAACGCCATCGTCGGCCTCTTCGCGCGCATCGCTTCGCACGACCCCGGCGCTGTGCTTGCGCTGGTTGACCACGCAGCGCGGTCGGGCCTCCAGGCGCCGCCGATGCCCGGCGGCGGCGCTGCGCCCACGCTGCTCGGCGCGCTGCTGGACGCGTGGACGGAGTCGTTCGACTGTTTGTCCTCGGGGTCGTCCAGGAAGCTGTCGGCGCTGGGGCTGTGCTCGCTGCTGGCGGACCCCCCCGGGGACGTGTTGCAGCGCGTGGCGGAGGTGTCGGCGTGCGTGACGTCCGCGTACGTGCAGACGGAGCAGCAGAAGGCCGGGGACGAGGCGGACTTCGGGTACGATTCGATGGGTGCGGGGGCCATGTGGGACATGGGAGGGGGGGGTGTTTTGGGGGCGCTCGACGCGGGGCAGGAGGCGGAGGGGGAGTTCCAGCGGCGCAAGGCGGTGACGGAGTCGGACCCGGTGCTGACGATGAAGGTGTCGGAGAGGTGCCGCGCGGCGCTGCAGGCGGGGCTGGCGGGGCCGCGCGGGGACGCGCTGCGGGCGGCGTTCCAGGGGATGGACGCGGCGCTCGCGCAGCAGATGCACGAAATCGTGCAGGGCGGATGAGGCGGGGCGGAGTCGCAAGAGCGGCGTGTGTGTGTGTCATGAGCAATCGTGTGTGTGACCACCTCAGACTGATATGAGTCGCGGCAGAGTGACGCAGTTTTCAGAGCTGCGACGGGCGCTTTGGCACAGGCTGTGTTTCGCCACGGACGACGACGGGAAACGGAAGCGCTGATGTTGTCGTTGCGTGAGTTGGCACACAGCCGCCTCGAAGGGCTGAGCTCACGTTGGCGCGCGCGTGACGCCGCACACAGGTCAGGTCGTGCGGTGGTGACGGGGAGTAGGCGAGCTGTACTTCGGCAAGTCCCGAGTAACAACAACAAGAACAGTGGCCGCGGGCGTATGCGTGGAGGCGCGGCGCGGCGTCCGCCGGGCGGACCGTGGCGGCATGATAGAGCGTCGGACGGCCAATGCGGCGCGCGACGGGTGGTTCAACTCGCAGTCGACTCCAACTCCAACTCAGCTCCCAATCGAAAGATGATGTTTCCTGGTTCCTGATCCTCTGTTTCTTTCTCCCCTCCTCCGAGCACCCGCCAGCCGCCCACCCCTCACTCGAAGCCCAGCACCGCCGCGATCTCCGGCCCCGTCAGGAACGGCACGCCGTGCGCCGCGCCCCACGCCATCGCCGCGTCCGGCGGCAGCGGCCCGTAGTTGTCCCCCTCGTCGTTGCACAGCATCACGCAGCCGACCATGGCCTCCGCGGGCAGCTCCGCGGCGCGCGCGAGCGCCACGGACAGCTCGGTGTGGCCCCGGCGCGCCGCGAGCCCGTCCTGCCCCTCCTGACACCAAAACACGTGCCCGGGGGAGTGAAACTCCTCCCCGAGCTGCCGCGCGGCGTCCGCGACCGACGCGCCGCTCTCCGCGACCTCCGCCGCGAGCTGCGAGAACCGCGAGATCGTGTACGACCGCTGGTCGTCCGGGGCGCCCGTCTTCGTCGTCCGGTGATCGAAAGAGATGCCCACCGAGCAGTCGCCTTGACACATGTCTCCGGTCGACTTCCCCAGGTGCCCGAGAACCTCGAACTGCGCGGAACGGAGCGCGCGGAAGTACGCGGGTGGGCCGGGGCGGCGGGGGCGGGCGAGCGCGCGGGCCGTCGCGGCCGTGGGCGGCGGCCAGGGGGCTCCATTGGGCGGCGGCATCAGTTGGTAGGGTTCCAGCCGCGGCTGGCGCACACAGCGCCGGACGCGTCCTGGTCGCCGCGCGGAAACGGTCGTGAGGCGGCAGGCGAGGTGGCGGGGGGCTCAGCGCGGGGGTGGCGCCGCGGTCGAGGCCGCGCGCGGGCGCGGGTGCACACCTGGGGAGCAGCGGCCCGGAAAACGGCGCCGGCGAGGGGCAATCCGAAGGACGCGGCGCAGTCGCGGGAGATGGCGACGTACATCTCGCCGCCTGCCTGTGTCCGCAGGGTCCGGAGCGCCGCTGGCGTCGCGTGGAGTCCCGCAAAGAACATGTCAGTCTCGCCCTCGCGCCCGGCGTCGTCGAGGATGATCACGGGCCGCCCGCTCCGCACGGCCTCCACAGCCGCCTGGAAGCGCTCCTGGACGTCCACGGAGAGCGCGGACGACGCGTCGCGCTCGGAGAGGGCGCGGAGAGGCGTCGCCAACTGACGGCGCGGCGCGGCTCTACCGCGGCCGCGGACGGCCGCGGCGGTGGGCCGCGCGGGCACGCGGGAGACACACTGCATCGTGCGGGGGCGGTCGATTCGCGAACCACGCGCCGTGGCGAGGCTGCGAGGCTGTTGAGTGCCCCACAGATCCAACGCGGCCGTGGGTCCGGGAGCGATCCAACCGGAGCGATTCCTGGCGCGGGCGCGTCTTCAGTTCGAGTGGGAGGGCCTCGGAGTGCCTGCGAGACGCGCCAGGGCCCGGCCTTGCTGCGGCTGGCCGTTGACCTAGGGGCAGGGGGTCAGTTGGCTCAGGACCCTCCGCCGCGAATTGGGCCCCGGACCGGGTATGATGCGCGACGACGCGGGTCTGGCAGCTCACTCTATCGGTGTCACATCGGACAGGATTGGTTGCGACCCATGTAGTTCGCGTGGTGCGTGCGGCACGCCCGTTTTCAGGCGTTGCCCCTTGAGCGCCTGTGACTGCCTCGTATGTCTTCAAAACCCACATTCATCCAGAGCGACGATACGTGGAACATGATGGTTGATTGAGCGACCGAAAAAAGCCATGATTGGCGCGATGACGGCGGAACACGCCTTCTCTGCTCATTACCCCACGCCAACCATCGTGGACGCATGCGCGCTCCCTCAGGCGCTCAAGCGTTCGATTTCGCCGCATCCTGGAGTCACTTGGTCTCAGATCGCACGCCCTCAATCGCGTGCGGCGGCTACGGCAGCAGGACCAGCGAGACGGGGTGCACTGATGCCCCGCACGAGCGCAGCTCTCGCAGCGTCGCGGGCTTCAGCGGCCTGGGCGGCCCGGGCTCCTGCACACGCGCCGCGCGCCCAGCGCCGTCCAGGAGCTCGACGACCTGCAAGCTCCGCACTACCCTGCCGGGGAGCGTTCTCCGCTGCACCGCCACCAGCGCGCGGCCCTCGTCCAGGAGCGTCGGCAGCTGCAGCGCGTCCTCGAGGTCATCGAACGCGAGTGCGGCGCCGGGGACGATGTGATACTGCACGAAGCAACGCACGTGCGTGGACGAGCCATCATCTCGGACAGATCGCACGCTGCGCGCGTCGAAAGAAAGCGGGGCGCGGAGCGCAGCGTCCGGGTCGCGCTCGCACGGAGCGCCGCGCGCTGGACGCGCGTATGCTGCTGTGTTCCGGCGAGGTACTCGTTCGCAGGTCGGTTGATTGCGCACCGGAATGACCAAAGGAAGCATGTCTTCTCGGTCGTCCAAGAAAGCGCCCAGCCCGCTCCCCAGCTGGCTCGCGGTGGCCAAGAAGGCCAGGTTCGTCGGCGCAAACACCGTCCCCCGGAACTCCGGGCTCTCCAGCAGCGGCAAGTACCCCGTACGCCGAAGGACCGACAAGAACAACGCAAACGGGCCCTCGCGCAGCACGTCGGCCACGGTCGGACCGTGCGCGCAGCGGACCGCCACCTCGTTGAATGGCGGAAGGAACTCTGTGGGCCCCGGGTCCTCGACCGGCCCGACGGCGGCGCCGGGTGCCACGTCCAGTTCCGCGACACGTGACGTCCCTTTGTCGGCCCGGGGCTCCGCGGACGCGCCAGCCGTCGCCGCGAGGAGAACGAAGAGAGCGAGGACGACCCCGCGTTTGGAAAATCCCGGCCAGTCGCGCCCGTGCGCTTCACCACCGACCGTCGTGACCTCCCCACTCTTGTGCAACGCTGCGCGCATGCAACAGGTCGCAGACCCGAGCAGCCGCTTCCCCGACCGACAGCGCGGCGGCTGCATATTTCATCGGCGACGGCGCGCAACCGACGCGGCCGCGCTCCCCCGCCCCGCCGTGGTTCGATGCTGCACACGCTATGTGGAACTTCGAACTGTCGCGTCCCAGGCGATCCGTCGCGCCCGCGCTGCGTACGTGCACCCAGCTGCGGCGTGAGAGTAGCCCTCCGCTCGCGCCCGCGGTGCGCATCCCTCCGACGACGGTCCCCGATCTTGAGTCGGTCAAGGTATGAAACGTCGTGTTTGAGCGCGGGGCGGACAGCTTGTTGGCGCGGCCGGGCTGGCTCGCCGCGCAGTCGCCTGCGAACGCGTAGCGCTTGGTGCCACGCTTGACTGACACGTTGACGGGCAGGAAAAGCCGACAGGCGCTCGTTGAAGGCGGCAGGGGTGCAACTTCGCTCGCTCCTGAGCGGCTCTCCCGGACCGCGCCCCCGCGGCGCCGCACGAGCATTTCGCAGGACTAGGGGGACGGGGAACGCATGACGAACGTCGCGCAGGAGCCCGCGCCTAGCGCCGCGTCGCTGCCTGGCTCCGCGCAGACCGCGGAGAGCGCGCCGTACGTGCCGCCGTCGCTGAAGAACGTCAACCGCAACCAGCAGCACCTCCCTGACCTACCACCGATCATGCCAGGCTACTACCGGGAACCCAAGTACCGGGAGTTCTTCTACAAGAGCAAGAGGCTCTACGACCTGAAGGAGGATCACCGAGGGCCCCACCTGCAGGTCCGACCCAGCAGAACGCGCCCGGCGCGCGTTTCCCGGTCCTCTGAGGACGGTTTGTGCTGGTCGCCGAGTGCGGCAACGTTCGGGGCAGCCGCGGCGGAGGATGGCGCGAGTGTTGATGCTGGGACATGCCCCCCGGGAAACGTGGCGCCGCCGCCCGGGATACGTCTCCCCTGGCGTCCCGGGCGCATACACACGGCTTTCCTCATCGGCGGCCGCGCGTGACGCGATGTCACGCCCCGCGTCCGGGCCGGGCGCCCGCATCACTACCAGCATGCATCTTCTTGCGCCTTGCCGCGCAGCCCCTGTCACCGGGAAGCGGAAGTTCGCGCACCACGACTCTTTGAAGTTCCTCCTTTGCGGCACAGGGCGCTGCCATCGAGCCCGCGCAGGACAAGATGGACCTCGCGGCGAAGACCAAGGCCAAGGCGCCGAGTCCCAAGCCCAACATGCCGACGTACAAAATGAAACTGAAGGAGCACGCGCGCAGGATGGGCAAGGACCAGATGTCGTCGTCGCTCTACGCCCCGGGACAGGGCTACGCGGCCTCGTGACCGCGTCACAAACACTTGCGTTGCATCTCTCTACGCCCCTCCCGCTTCCACGCAGCAAACGAAGCGGCCGCGCGTCCGCGACGCGGATTGGCTCGCGGGTCGTGTGACGCGGACTGGCTCGCGGGTCGTGTGACGCACGCCGCCGCGAAGCAGGGCGCGTTCACACACACTTTCTTGCCTCGACGTAGCACGCTTCATGAGGGGTCCCGCATCACGGCATGCCGTCGCCGGCCGCGGCTTCCAGCGCCGCGATCTTGCCCTTGAGGTATTGGACGAGCTCCTCCCCGGCCGGCACCTCCTCCTCTTGTTTCGCGGCCAGGTCCTTGACCTTGACCACGCCGCGCTCGATCTCGTCGCCGCCGAAAATCACCAGCAGCGGGATCCCCTGCGCGAGCGCGTACGGCAGCTGGTCGCCCATCTTCGGGTTCGCCTTGTACCCGAACTCCGCGCGGATGCCCGCGGCCCACAGCCGGCTGCACAGCTCCATCCGCCGCGGCTGGTGCCCGCTGCCGATCGAACACACCAGCACGTCCGTCTCCGTCTCCCTGCGCAACGCCCGACGCAGCACGAGCATGGCTTCGTGAGATTTCGAGAGATCCGAGCGCCGCGACTCACGGCGTGCGCGGTCAGCTTCAGACGCCGCGGGAGCTTGTGACGGGAGACGAAGGGTGGCCAGACGGTGGGGCGAGACGGGCGGGGTCGCGACCGGGATGGAGTGGACTTGCCTGATGGGGACGCCCTCCTTCTCCGCCCGCTCGCGCATCTGTGCCTCCATAATGGCAAACACGCGCTCAATGCCAATGGAGACGCCCACCGCGGGGACGTCCTTGCCGCTGAACATGCCCACCAGCTTGTCGTACCTCCCTCCTGCGCGCACGCGAGGAACGGCCAGCTTGGTTGCAGCCGCCCCCTGACGCCCGCGATAAAAAGTAGGGCAAGGGGCTCGCCAGAAGGGGGCCGCGCCCGTGGGCTCTCTGAGAACCAGGCGACGCATAGATGCGTGCGGGAGCGCGCGAACTGCGCGTGATGTTGCGGTGCGGGGTGCGCAAAACGCCCAAGTAGGCCCCGTGTGTGTGCGTCGCGGACTCGGCAGTACAGGACGTCGTCGCCGCCGCGGCGGAGCTAGCCCGCCGGGCTCGGAAACGAGGAATGCCATTGCCTGTTTGCTGCTATCGTCACCGTCCGACCGCCCGCTGCAACCGCAAGCGCACGCAGCATGCATTCCGCACGCTCACCTGCCGCGATCGACCCGACGTGCGCGCCCTTGAGCACCGCCTCGTAGATCACGCCCGTGTAGTAGTCCAGCCCGCGCGCCAGCGACAGGTCGAGACACACCGGCCCAAGGCAGTCCATTGCCTGCATGTACCCAAACATCGTCCGCAGCTCCTCGATCGCCGCGGCGCCCTCGGGGTGCTTCGAGATGTCCGGATGCGCGGACAGCTGCGCGATCATGTCGAGCGGCGCCCCGCGCAGAACCACCATCTCGCCAATACGGTCCGCTGACTCAGGGGTCAGGCCCTTCTCTCCCACCATCTCCGACCGCACCGCCTGCGACGGCGCACGCAGCGCGGACCGCTTCCTTTTAGAAGGCAGAAAGCGCGCAGGAGCCGTGTCATGGGAGATGAGGGGGGAAGGGGGTGTTTTTGTTGTTTTCGGGGGCGGTCGATGCGATCGCCGCGGTCAGGCCGGTGCGGCGGGTGCGTGCGTACCTCCCACGGCTCCTTGTCGAGCTTGTCGATGGCGGAGCAGATGGGTTTGAACTTCTGCGCGGGCACGCCGGCGATGTCCAGCATGGCGTTCAGCAGGCGCCTGTGGCTGAGCTTGACCTCGAACTCCCCGATGCGGAGGTCCGCGAGGATCTCGACGAGCACCTTGAGGACCTCGGCGTCCGGGACCATCGACGGGTACGCCCCCGCGATGTCCAGGTCGCACTGGAAGAACTCCCGGAAGCGCCCGCGGTTCATTTGCGGCTGGTCGCGGCGGTACACGCGCGCGATCTGGTAGCGCTTGATGTTGCCGACGCTGTGCAGCGCGACGTACCGCGCGAACGGCACCGTCAGGTCGTACCGCAGGGAGAGCAACTCCCCCCCCTGGTCAGCCAGGTCGTAAATGAGCTTCGAGTCCTCCCCGTACTTGCCCGTCAGCGTCTCGCGGAGCTCGAAGACGGGCGTGTCGATCGAGACCGCGCCGTGCCGCTTGAAGACGCGCGTGATCAGGTCGAACGCCTTGCCGCGGATGGTCATCTGGTCGGGCAGGAAGTCGCGCGCGCCCTTGGCGATCTTGGGCTTCCGGCGCGCCTGGTTGGCCTCGATCATCCCGCGCAGCGTGTCGAGGATCGCCGCGAGCGTGCGGCTGCCGGGGCTCAGCGCCGCGGCGACCGCGGCCACGCACGGGCCCGCCGCTGCGTCCGCGGCCAGCGTCAGTCTGACAAATCGCCGCGTCAGGTCGTCCTGGCCGCCCGACGCCGCCGCGATCTCGGCCTCGACGACCCTGCGCAGGAACGCCGTGCCCTTGCCCAGCGCGAGCAGCCCCTTGACCTTCTTCTTCTTGTCTTTCTTGTCCTTTTTCGAACCTCCGCCGGTGTTTGCCGCGGCGTCGTCGCCCGTGGATGCCTCGGCCGCGACCGCCGCCTCGAGCTCCTCCGGCGTGGCCTCGCCCGCGGTCTGCCGGAGCGCGAGCACGCTCGCCATGGCCTCGGCCGCCACGGCGGCCTCGAGAGCGACGCGGGCGGCCCCGAGCGCGTGCGCGGCGGCGAGCGTGGGCGGGCGCTGCGGGCCGGAGGGGTCGCAGCAGAGGTGCGCGGAGAGCCCCATGGTGGCCGTTGCGTGCAGGGCGCGCGCGAGGTCGAGCCCCGAGCGCGCGTGGCCCGCCAGAGACGCGATCGCGGGCTCCAAGGGAGGGGGTGTGTTGTTGGCAGAGTCCTCCCCGCCCTCAGACGACGACGGCGGCGCCGACCCTGCACGGACCCAGAGCACAGCAAGAGCATATCGCCAGGTGAGCGATCCTGGTCTCAACCAGCGCGCAAGGCACCCTGTTGCACCACGTCGCAGCGCTGCGTTGCGGGTCGCGCACCGGTGGCGGCGAGGATGGCCTCGACGCGCGCAGCGCTGAGCGACGCCGCGGCGATGGCGTTCTGCGCGAGCCCGAGCACGGCCTGAGCCAGCGCCGGCGAGGGGTCGGCTGCGACGACGCCCTTGCTCGTCAGCACCGCCGACGCCTGGAACCCAGACCTCGCCTGCAGGTGCGCGGACGCGATCGCCTCGCGCAGGCTCCCGAACACGTTCGGCGCCGACGTCACCGCACGGATCGGCCCACACCCCCCCTTGCGCACGTCGACCAGCTTGGAACCATCCAGCATCTCACGCACAGCGTCCGCGGCGGCCGCGGCGTTGGTGCTCTGCGACGCCTCGAGGACCTCGCGCGACAGCGGCGACAGCGGCGCGCCGAGGGCCTCGAACGCGAGCGCGGCGACGGCCTCGGAGAGCGCCGCCGTGTCCCGGATGTCCTCGATTTGGCGGACGCACAGCGCGGCCGCGGTGGGGTTGCCTGCGCCGAGGAGGGCGCGCTCCGCGGCGGAGATGTCCGGGGCGGTGAGGCCCTTGGCGGCGAGGGCGTCCGCGGCGGGCGTGGGCGCGTCGCACACCAGCGTGGTCCCGGCGCCGCGGCACACAGCGACGATGGCGCCGGCCGCGGCGCCGTCGGCGACGGTGGTGGGGATCGCCGGGTAGATATCGGCGTTGATGAGGTCTGCGGGGGGTCGCGGGGGAGAAACAAGGCGTGGGTGCGCGGGGCGGGATCGGCAGAGGGGGGCGAGCACCTGGGGCCTCCGCGCGCGAGGAGGCGACGTGCGTGGGCGTGCGCGCGCTCCGCAGCGCGGAACGGGCGTGAGTCGGGGCGGAATGCGCCGCGCGGGGCGGACCTGCGAGGAAGGTGAGCAGTTCCGGGCGGGCGGCACCGGCCGCCGCGGGCAGGAGGGCAGCCAGAGCCGCGACCACCGCGGCCCTGGCCCCGACGGGGTCGACGCAGTCCTTCCGCAGCGGCGCATTGACGTCGTAGTGCGTGTTCGCGGCCGCGTCTTCCGTCGGGTCCGCGGGCTCGAAGCGCTTGGGGGCGCTCTGGGCCACGCGGTCCAGCGTCGCAGCGTCAACCTGCACGGGCGCCCCGCGCGCAGCCTTGACGAGGAACTCCGTCGACAGCGTCTGAGCTGCGCTCAGGACGACCACGCCGGACGGCGCCATCGCGAGCCACTGTCGCTACAGCGGCCAGCGCCAGTGCCACGCACACAGGGCTCCGCGACTCAGCGCGAGAAGAATACCAAACGATGCGCAGCTCGGGCGGGCGGACAGCCCTCTGCTTCGCTGGCTCGCACATGCCACGGTCTCGCAGCTCCGCGCCGCAACGCCGCGTGACGCGAGAGCACACGCATCCCTGACAGCAGGGGGGGGGTGTTGCAGTGTTGTCATACCGCGGGCGACGGCACCGTCGGCGTGCTCTCCGCCTCGGGCATCCTTTCACACATGTCCGCGTCGGCGCCGCGCCGGCCCGTCCTCACTTGCCCGCGACTTCACTCTGTGACTTTGCAACGTAGCTCCCGTCCTCCCTGGCCAGCCGCGCGAGCTCCGGCTCGATCCCGAACCCCGTGACATCCTCCACTTCGCTCTCCCGCGGCGGCGGCTGCCCGCGCTTGCCCTCCCGCGTCCGTTTCCCGGGGTGCTTGTCCTCTTGGTACCCCGGGAGGTGTTGCACGCGCGCCTCGACAAGACGCTTGCGCGAGAACACGTTCGCGACGCCCACGGACGTCCCGCTGAACGGGTTCAGGGGCTCGATCAGCACGCGCTGCAGGAGCGTCAGCTGCCGGCTGCGGAACATGGTGTTGAAGTCCGGCCACCCGACCTGCACCGGACAAGGCCCGCGACGCGCGTCCGAGCATTCAGGCAGCGCCCGTGCGCGCGGCCAGCGCTTGGCGGGGCGCAAGGGCGCCGCCGCAGGGGGAATAGGTGCGACGTCGAGTGTGCAGGGGGAGTGGGCGCAGGGGCGGAGAGCGGTGCGAGGGCGGTGGGGGCGGCGCGGCTTTGGCGGTGCGCGCACCATCTCGTGCGCGGAGAAGGGCATGCCCGTCTTTGCGTCGAACGCGTCAATCATGAACTTCATGTTGTGGCCGTCGAGGGTCTCCTTGAGGGCGCCGCCGGCGCGCCCCGCGAGGTAGCCGAAGACGATGCCGCCGGACAGGACCAGGGCGGCGCCGGACGTGACCAGGGACCGTCGGATCAGCGCGAAGGTGTTGGCGTTGCGCTCGTCCTCCAGGAACCGCGCAAAGCGCCCGAAACGCTTTTCCGCGACCGCCGCGGCCTGCTGTGCGTCCGTGAAGCGGACGACCGCCTCCGTGACGCCGAACTGCGCGCAGCGAGCGAGAAAGTCGAGCAGTCACGCTGCAGCGCGCCCAGCCTCCAACACGCGCACGCGGCTGTTCGAGCGCGACGAAGTGGGCACGCACCACGGTGCGGATGCCGCCGTACCAGATGCATCCCGAGGCCAGCGTGTTGGTGATCGCTAGCGCCGCATGCATCACGAACGACAGCGGCCCGCCTTTCCGCTTCTCCAGCGCCGGGAGGTCGACGCGCACCATCCGGCCCAGGTGCGGCAGCGTGGTGTTGATGATGTTCGGCGGGCCCATGTACGTCAGCACCCGCTGCCCCCAGAAGCTTGAAAACCCGTTCTTGCCCCCCGTGAAGTCCTCCGTCGACATGGTCGTCTCCCACACGTCCATCGCGCGCCGGACCTGCCAGTGCGTGGACCCGGGGGATTCGAAGCCGACCGCGCAGTGGATGGCCTGGTGGCACGAGACGGCCACGCTGGTCGCCAGGAACGCCCCGAGGGAGTGGCCAGTGGCGATGAAGACCGGGGCCGGGCGGTTGCGCCGGACCTGGCCGTACATGCGGACCGTTGCCTCCGTGAACAGCCGCGCGACCTTCTCCATCAGAATCTCCTCCTTCGGGTCTGCACATAGCGCGGCAGACACGTGGTCGCACAAAGAGCGCCCGCGGCGCACCTGTGCACGCGACCGGCCGGGAGTTGCACAGGCGGCGCTGCTGGAGGGCGGCTGCGGCGGGACGGGGCGCACCTTGCGCGAGCGCGAGGTCCGTGACGGCGTTTTTCAGCGCCACTGTGGAGCCCCGCTGCACCTCCGTGCCCCGGAAGGCGAGGACGTAGATTTTCCCGCTCCTGGACTTGTCGCTGGGTGGAAACTCGTACACGAGGCCCATGGCCTCGATGCTGTCGTCGATCATGCAACGCTCCATGCGCCGGGCCCCATACTCCTTCTCCAGCTTCTCCGTCCATCCCTGGCTATCGCCGACATCGTAGTAGCAGTCGTCCGCGCACAGAGCGAGGGCACGGTGCGGCACCGGGCTTTCCTGCAGCACTCGCGCGTCGTAAAGGGCTACGCGGGTCGACAAGGACAAGGGTGCTAGGCATAGCCCGCTGGCCATCCCTCCGGACAACGAATCGTGGACGAATTCGCGTTCGCGGTCGCGTTCTCATGTATCTTACCCGCACCGCCTGCTCCATCGCGGCTCGATGTGGGAAAGCCGAGAAACGACGCTTTTTGGCCCAGTCTACCTGCTCTGAGCCCGAAGAGGCAGGTTCCAACAAATGCCACCACGTGCGAAGCAGTCTCGCGGACAAAACAGAACTTCTACTCCACTTCGCGCTGCTTCGCCGCCCTTCAGCGCCCACCGTACACTTGTAGTTGGACTAAGTCACTTCCAAGGTGTCTGACTCAGGAGGCAGTGGGGTCACACTTGCAATCAGACCCGTGGTCCAACGCACCAAACGCTGAAGCGGCGCGCGGAGGGACCGCGTGCCGGTGAAGGAGAGAGTGGATCGGCGGGGCGTGTGCCCGACCACGTCGCGTGCCGCATGCTGCGGGCGCCCCGAAACACGCCCGCCGCCGCACACTGCCCCCGTCTGTGAGCGTCCGATACTCGGGCAGGGCTGCCTGCGCTCGGGAGAGCTTCGCTCGGCCCGCTACGGCCGCTTCCCGACCTTAGCTCCCAGTGCTGTCCGTCCCACCGCGGACGCCTCCGCACCCAGCGTGGACCCCAACGCAACAGCCTTCCAGCGTCCCTGCGTGGCAGCAACCTCCACGTGGCAACCGCACCGCCCGTCCTACACCCTTCGACGAGCGCACTAGCATCGACACCCTCACGGCCGCACCAGCCACCATTCCGCGAGCGCAGCGGCGCAGCGGCCGCACAGCGCCCCGCCACAGCGCGGCGACTTCGCGCTGCGACGCCCGAGCGGACCGGGGCACGCACGACGTGAACAGGCGTTACACAGGGCCCCGCCGGCGGGTCGCCGTCTGTCCACCGGCGCAGCGTCCGCGCGCTTACTTGCCCTTCCGCGCGGCGAGCATGGCCTGGCGGCCACGGCCCGTGGTGCACGTGTGCTGGCCGCGGACCTTGAAGCCCCAGTAGTGGCGCAGGCCGCGGTGGATGCGCATCTTCTTGAGGCGCTCCATCACGTCGCGCATCTGCGAGTCGATGCCCGACGACACCATCTGGTTGTACGCGCCGTCCTTCCAGTCCTTCTGCGAGTTGAGGTACCACTTGGGGAAGTTGAACTCCAGCGGGTTCGACACCACCGCCATCAACGCGTCGATCTCCGCGGGCGACAGCTCGCCGGCGCGCTTCCGCATGTCCACCTGCGCGGGCGGGGCGGAGGGAGGGGGGCGGGGTGGGCCGGGGGGCGCGCGGGCGGTGCCGGGAGGAGCCGCGGCAGCAGCCG
Source organism: Pedinophyceae sp. YPF-701 (assembly GCA_916048055.1). Taxonomy (NCBI): domain Eukaryota; kingdom Viridiplantae; phylum Chlorophyta; class Pedinophyceae; species Pedinophyceae sp. YPF-701. The sequence continues at coordinate 642,196 of CAJZHL010000012.1, read as the reverse complement.
GCGGGGGAGGGCCGTGGCGGGCGCGGCTGGGGTGGGGAGGCGGCGGGGTCGGGTGGAGAGGTGTGTGAGAGGGGGTTGCGTGCGGGGAAGGGGCGGGGGGAGGTCGCGGGGGGGCGGGAGGGCGGCGTGGAGGGGGCGGCGGACGGTGGGCGTGCGGTAGCGGCGGCCTGGTGGGCGTACCTCAGCGGCCTTGCACGCCAGGTTGGCGAAGCGGCGACCAATACCCCGGATGGAGGTCAGAGCGTACATGATGTTGTTCCGGCCGTCCACGTTGGTGTTGAGCACACGCAGGATGTGCTGGAAGTTGTCGTTCATGATAAGGGAGCCCATCTTGCCTAACCCTCCTGCGATCAGCGGTGCGCCACAGGGTGGTGGTCAGGCACTGGGGCGAGAAGGCGGCGTGCGGGCGGCGGGCGCGCGGCCGGCAGACAGCAGGAAAGCTCAGCGCGGTGCTTGCGCGCAGCTGCGGGGCCGCCGACGGTAACACGGGGACGAGGCTTCGACATGAATGAAAGTGGGTCGTTGACACGCGCGGGGCGGCGCCGACTGCGCGTGCGAAGCGTGGGCGGAGGCAAAACGGGCGTCAGCGGCCTGGTCTCGCTGGAAGCGGCGCCTCGGGGCGGAATTGCGTAGGCTGTCGCGCAGCCGAAAAAGTCTCCTTCGGGTGCGTATCGCGGGCCCGCTCGAACGGGGCCCCTTGCGCGAAAACTGGAGCGCGAGGGGTGCAGAGCCCGCCGTGCTCCACGTCGTGCCCGCGAGGAGGGACTCGACGCACGACTCGCGTGACAAAAGCGTCAGGAGGTCGCTCGTGCGTGCGCTGGACCGCGGGAGCGAACTCTGCACGCTGAGCGCGCTGCCGGCCGCCTGCGAGGAAACAAGCACGCCCGGCCTGTCCGGGGCCCGCCTCACCTTCACAAGCGGGGATCCCACAACCACCAAGAAAGGGCGTGCTCCCGCGCCGCCGCCGGCCATCGAGCCCGCGCAGCGCGCGCGGGCCAGCCTGTCTGCCTCGGCCCACACGTCAGGCGCGAGGCGCGCGCTCAACGGCCCCCCGCGCGCCCTCCGCCGCCCACAGCCCCCCGCCCACGTCGCGACGCGCCGCGAAACACCAGCGCCGCCGCGCCCAGCCGCTGCGTCCTTTGATCGCCACCGAGACCAGCGCCACCCGGGATGCAACGGGCCGCAGCGCCCGCGCGCACGGCCGCCCGCGCCACGGCGCCGGCGCGCAGCCCCCTAGTCTCCGTAGTCCCCCCGCGGCCCGCCCGGCGCTTCCCGACCGCCACGTCGCCGCACCTGCCCTCGCTCCCTGCGCGACGCACCACCAGGCAAACGGGGCCGGCGCCGACGCCCCGCGACGTCGCGGCGCAGAGCAGCGCGGCCGCAACGCCCTCGGGCAACCCGGACAGCAGCCCCTCCATCGCCCAGGCGCTCAATGCGTTCTGGAAGTTCCTGCGCCCGCACACCATCCGAGGCACCCTCCTCGGCACAGGTATGCGCGCGCGACGCAGCCTCCGCGCGCCAAAGCCCGTGCCCGATCCTCTTGATGCCCTCTCTAGCTTCCCGTCCTTCCACGCCGCGAGTCGAGCCGCGGGTTCACGCCGTCTGTGGCGCTCCGCGGCGCCACTTGCCTGCTGTGCCACCAGCTGCGCCCGAGGGTGTGGATGCGGCTCTCCGACCCCGCGCGCGCCTCCGCGCGCCGCTCGACGACCTGATTGCGGTCCTCGTGGTCCGCAGTATCGCCCGCGCGGCCCCGGGCGCGTTTCGTTCACGCAGCGATGCGCACGCGCGCGGCTGATCTACGTGCACAGCGCCCAGCTCACGCCGCCCCGCGCTCCCGGCCCCGCTCGCCCCCGCAGGCGCGCTCGTGGCCCGCGCGCTGATGGAGACGCCCAACCTGATCGACTGGGCCCTGTTGCCGCGCGCGCTGCTCGGCCTCCTCGCCCTGCTGTGCGGCAACGGCTTCATCGTGGGCATCAACCAGGTGTACGACGTCGAGATCGACCGCGTCAACAAGCCCTTCCTCCCCGTCGCCGCCGGGGAGCTCTCCAAGGCCGCCGCGGCCGTCCTCTGCGTCGGCCTCGCGGCCGGAGGCATTGCGCTGGCCTTCACCAACTTCGGCCCGTTCATCGGCGGGCTGTACTCGTTCGGCCTCTTCCTCGGCACGATCTACTCCGTGCCGCCGCTGCGCCTCAAGCGCTTCCCCGTCCCGGCCTTCGCGATCATCGCCACGGTCCGCGGGTTCCTCCTCAACTTTGGCGTGTACTACGCGACGCGCGCCGCCCTGGGACTGACCTTCGAGTGGGTCCCGGCGATCATGTTCATCACGACGTTCGTGACCGTGTTCGCGACGGTGATCGCGATCACCAAGGACCTCCCGGACATCGAGGGCGACAGGAAACACAAGATCGAGACCTTCACCACGAAATACGGAGCCAAGGCCATCTCGCTCGGGGCCACCGCGCTCCTGGGGCTCAACTACGTCATGGCCATCGGCCTCGCCCTCACGCGGCCCGACGTGTTCAGGTGCGGACCCCGTCACACGCTACACATGCCCTGCGTGCTCGCGCGATGCGGGTCGCACGGATGGCTGCCCGCGCGCCGCGGCGATCGCTGTGGCGTCGTGTGCGCTGCGGATCCGCGACGCGCTCTGCTCATCGACGCGCTCCCCGCCGCCGCTGCGCAGGGCACCTGTGTTGGGGGCGTCACACGTGTTGCTGCTGTCGTATCTGATTCTGTCGATGTACCGGCTGCAGAACAAGGGCTTCACGAAGCTGGCGATGCAGAACTACTACAGGGCGATCTGGAACCTGTTCTACGCTGAGTACGTGATCTTCCCGTTCATCTAAACACCCACCTCGAAATCGGGGGTGTTTGTCCCCCCCGCAGTTCCGCTGGCCGGTCGACGCACCTCGCGGACGCAGAACAGAACCATATCGCCTTGCGCCGCGTCGGACATGTGATTCCAGCGCCCTTCGCACGTCGCCACGCATCCCACGCCTCGCAAACAAACACGAACGTTCCAGCCAGCGAGCAGGCGCCCGCGCGAGGCGGCATCCGTCCAGCGAGTGCCGATCACGTCACTTCACATGCAGCGGCGGCGCCTGCGCCCCGCCCGCTCCGAACAGCCACATCACTGGTGCCGCAATCTTGGCCCCAAGACCCTTCCCGGTGTCTTCGAGCTCCACCTCGGTGCCCGTGTACGACAGGTCGTCGAACCACTTCGTTGGCGGCCAGTACTTGCACACCGCGCGCCCCTTGATGTTCTGCAGCGCAACCAACCACGAAAACACGACTTGCAGTGCACCGCAACACCGTCCACAGCAGCGGACGCTCAACCCCCCTCGGCCGCGGCCGCAGCGGCGCGCGCGCCGTGGCTTTGCACGTGGAACGCACCTCGACCGGCAGCGGCCCCCACGCGTGCGAGTCGTACGAGTTGTTCCGGTTGTCTCCCAGCACCATCACGTTGCCCTCGGGCACCGTGAGCGGGCCCAGCGTGTACTTGGGCTCCTCGTTGATGTACGGCTCCACTCGCCGCTTCCCGTTCACGATCAGCTTCCCGTCGCGCACCTCCACCCTGTCCCCCGCCACGGCCACAACGCGCTTGATGAAAATGTCCTCCCCGACGGCCCTCTGCGACGGACGACGCCCAGAAAATGCAGCACACGCTCAAATACATGATGAACGGGGATGAAGCGCGATCCAAGTCGCGGTTGGCCGCTCGCAGGCGCGCGGTTGCGTCAAAGAAAGACGTGCTGTCAACCTGTGTGCCATGGGACGAGAACAGCGGAGGAGGCTCACCTGCTTGGCGAAGGGCGGCCTGAAGATCACGATGTCGCCGGCCTCGGGCGCCCGCTTCCTGAACGTGATCTTCTCCGCGACCAGCCTGTCGCCGACGTCAAACGTGGGGAACATGGAGAGCGAGGGGATGAAGCGGGGCTCCGCGATGGTCGCGCGGATCACGTACGACACCGTGAGCGCGATTCCGACCGTGATCACGTCGTCCTTGGACAGGTACAGCCACGTCGGCGCCCACTCCGGCCACCTGCACCCGCACGCGCGCAGAGAGTCAGGATGCGCGCCAGGGACGGGGGAGCCGCGAGACGCGCGGGCAGAGCGGGGGCGACGTACCACGCTGGGATCTCCTCGACGCGCAGGTCGTACTCGGACTTGACCGCGGGCTCCGGCGCAGGTGCGCGCTCGGATGGCGCGTCCTCAGCCGAGGTGGCCCCGGCCCCCGCGGCCTCGCCCTCGCCCTGCTTCTCCTGGTTGCCGTCTTCCTCCTCGACCCTCTCGTCAACCCCCTCGACCCGGTCCTTCTCGCTGGGGTTGTCTGCCTCGCCCACCTCCCCCTTGTTGCTCTTCGGCGGAGAGGAGCAGCACGCCACGTTGGGCCGCAGGGACCGGAAGCACCTGCGAGGCAGCGAACGCGCATCGGTAGAAGTGTGCACGCGCGCTGGGACGAACGCACTGAGCGACGGACGACTGCAAGTGAAGTGACCGCCGCAAGCACTGCGGTCGCGGCCGCTCGTGCACTCGCCGCCGGAAACGCCATGCTAGCGCTTCAACGGTCCGGCACGGCCCTGGTCGCGCGGGGGCGTCCCTCTGTCTGGACGCTGTGCCGTGGAACAGGACTGTGCGGCTTGGGCGGAGCGCTGAGCCGCGGCCGCAAGCTCGCGCCGCGCGGCTCCGCCAGGGCGAAACGGGTCGGTACAGGTGTGGGGGACCCGCGGCGGCGGTCGGGGCAATCACGCACCGTGACGAGCGGCTCGAGTGGGCGCCTGCGGGCCGCACGGGCCTGGGCAGAGCGGCGGCACATCGCGGGATCGACCGCGGGGGGTTCATGGCTGTCAGCAGGAGCTCGAGCTATCTGGGAGCAGCTGCGCCCCGCGTTCCGTACGTTTGCGCGGCAGGAGCGAGCCAAAGCCAAGTGACCGCAGACAGCACCCGCACAGTACGAATGCGGCTGCGTGTGAGTTGCCTCGCCGTGCTGTGGAACGCCTGTGCGTCGGTCACGTCGCTACTGCTGTTGTGCACCCGCCCAGGCGCATCTCGGGGTGACAGCCCCCCCCTGCGACACACGGGACAAGAGAGTCGTCGCGCTGGCAGGACCGACGGACAGACTCGCCCCTGCGGGCCATGAGGGCCGGCGTGGCGGCGCGCGACCATTTCCTCTGTCGCGAGGGAGTCGTTTCTCAACTTTCCGAAGATACACGACGGAATTCGGCGCGGGGAGGACCGAAAGAGAGCAGTGAAATTGGACGACGGGCGGCGTGTGGGAGAGCGGGCGCGCGCGCGGCGCTGAGCAGGGAGCCGAGCGAGCGCGGGACGTAGTGGGGCGGAGATGCCGGGCGAGGAGCCGCGCAGGGAGCGTCTGGGGGGGCTGGAAAAGGGCAAGGCCCGCGACGGAGATGGGGGCGCCGCTGGGCCGTCGAAGGCGAAAAAGGTGCGAACGGGGTCAGACCGAGATGCGAGATGTACAGCCGACTGTGTTTTGCGGCCAAGACGTCCTCGGACGCGCCCGCCGACGAGCGCCGCGGGAGCAACAGAGCGCAGCACTCAGGCCGCCATGCAGTGCCCGGACGGCGCTCATTCGCCCCCGTCAGGCACCCGTCGATGCGGAGAGACGGTTTCCCTTGCGGCGCTCCGCGCGGATCCGCATAGACCGCTCGGCGCCCCGCCGCCAGGCCTCTCGCCAACGTCTCACGCACTCCGTCGGCTCGCACGGGACGGCACCCGGCTCATTCCGGCCGCGGCGTCCGCCTCGCATCCGCAGATGGTGTTCAAACCGAACACGAAGCAGGTCACGCGGAAACCGGCGCGGCCAAAGCCAGAGCCGGGCTCAGGCCCTGCGGGCGCAGACGCCAGCCTGCAGCACCTCCTCGAGAAGGGCAAGGGGACCGCCGCGTCGAGGCGCAGCGAGGGCGGCCCGGGCTCGCAGGCGCCCGCCGCCCGCACGCCCGGCCCCGCGTTTTATACCCAGGCGAGGCCGAAACCTGCAACTCGGAAAAAGAAGGACGATGGGGGGAAGAAAAAGGACGAGGGCGGGGCGTCGGGCGCGGGCGGCGCGGGGAAAAAGTCGCGCGCAGGTGCGTCCCGCCTCGTCGAGCATGGAACATGCAGCCCGAAGACTTTATTTCCCTTCTGTCGTGCTCGCCTCGATGCAAGTCATGTCTCGCGCCGCGCGCCGCCTCTCTAGGGCGCTTCACGCGTAGTCAGAGCATCGTCTGCTGCGCTGTGTGCCGCGGTGCAGACGGAACGGCGTCTCCGGACCGCGTGCGGGTGAAGCAGGAGCCGGGCGGCGGCGGCGGCGCTGGCGGCTTGAAGGCTGTGGGGGGCGGGGAGATGGACATCGACGTGCCGGCGGACCTGCTGGACGACAGCCCGCCGGCCGCTGGGCAGATACTGGACCACGACCGGAACTACCCCGTCGTCATTCCACTGCGCCGTCCAGGACAGGAGACGCTGGTGAGTGGGTCCCGGCTGCCTGCGACACGGGCGCCGATCGCCACGCGCTGGCCCCGGCGCAGCGCTGGCTTGCGTTCTCGCGTCTCCGATGCTCGAATTCGCGCTGTGTGCGAACGTGACAGTCTGTGTGTGGTGTTCGGCTCGTGGGGGATCGCACGGCACACGGTTGAGGCGTCACGCTGCGCGCAGGTCGTCGGGAGGAGCATTGAGGCCGTCGACCTGTCGAACCTCGAAGACAGGCCCGTGGACCTGCCAAACGGCGCGGCTCCCTTGTTGCAGACGCTGCTGGCGAAGTGCGCGGCCGGCAGCGACAGCGACGACGGCGACGCGGCCGCGGAGGCCAAGCTGATCATCGTGCAGCTCCCCGAGGTCCTCCCGGTGCAGCGGCCGCCTTCCAAGGCCGTGGCCGGCGCGTCAGCGAACACCAAGTCCGACCCAGACAACGACGTGCAAATCGTGGGCTCGTCGCTCGACAAGGGCGCGAGCGGCGGCGAGGAGGCCGGGACGGAGTACCGCGGGACGGTCGGCGCGATCAACCCGCAGGTGCACACGGACGACGGCGCGGCACTGCATCAGCTGCCGCGGGGGCGTATTGGCAAGCTGCGCATCTACGACGACGGGACGACGGGGCTCGTCATCGGCGACGTCGAGCTCTCCGTGTCCGCGGGGGCGCCCGTCGAGGCAGCGCAGCAGGTGGGAACGCGCCAACGGGCCGCCAGTCGTGTTGCACAGATGGCCTTCTTGTGGGCGACGGGTGGTGGCCGGCTCACGAGGGCGCGTTGTGCGGGGGCTTGTGTTTGCAGGTGGCGCTCTTACGAGCAGAGGACCGCAGCTGCGTGATATTGGGCGACGTCGAGGGGCGCGTGGTGGCTGCGCCAAACATTGAGATGCTAATGGAGCAAACGGGGGACGGGGGCGGGGTGCCGACGACGATGGGCGTGCCCGGCGAACGCGTCATGGAGACCCTGGACTGAGCGCGCGCGTTCCTGGCCCGCGGGCCGCTCTGCAGCGGCGTGACGGGGCCGCATTGTGTGACGCGCTGCAATGTGCCGAGTCAGTGTAGCTCGGCCGGAGCCGCTCAGATGCATCGACGGTGCGGATGGGCCGCTGCGAGGTGGTGCTGTGCGGCCTCGCATGACGCGATGTTGTTTGGAGGGCCAAGCGAATCTCAATGTTCGAAGAAACGTGGATTGTTGTTCCAGTTGTCGCGAAACCGGCGCCACAGCTGCGTGGGAATCACCGCTGACGGTCGTCGACCCGCCGCACGTGGTGCTCGTCACCCCTGGCGTGCAGGTCGTGGGCGTGTCGCGCATTGCTGACGCACATTGCTGACCACGGTTCTCAAGACCCCCCTGCGCCAGCGAGCAGGCCAAGGGGCGCCCGCGCGGGGTCGCCACCGCACTCAAACGACGAATCTGAGGGCGCTGAGACATACGGTGTCGCAGTTTAGAGTGCACGCGGTCCCAGGCAGCGCGCCCAGTTGCTGGTTTGAGGTGAACAGAGGCGACACGTGCAGTTGCGGCCGTTGGGCCGGGGGCTGAGCGATGGGGAACGCGCAGGGGAAGAAGCCCGGCGAGGAGCGACCGGACGGGGTCACCACGCCGCGGCCGTTCGTCGGCAGCCCGCTGCAATACACGCCGCAGGTGGGAGCGTGCGCGAACCCGCAGCCCACTGCCGCGCACGCGCCCGCGCGCCGAGGGCGACCGTCTGTCGCGGACTCCGCTCGAGGCGCGCGCCGCTCGGCACATATACCCGCTGCTCGAGTTCGCGCTGGGCGGTAGCCGCAAGGCTGCTGACCAGGAGCCACAGCGGCCGCCGTGCGCCGGTGGAGACGCGTGCGGCCACGAGCGCCCCGTCTGCTGGTCGCAAGGCAGCAGAACTGCAGACGGCGTCGAGAAACGCGGCGCGCCGACGCGCTCGTTCCGCGTTGTTCGCAGGTGAACATGGACCCGAACGTGCAGGGCAACATGACGCCGCACGCCTCCGCGGTCGAGTTTCTAGGGAGCCTAGGCGCGCCAGCGCAGCCGAAACAAGTACCCGTAGTGATTGTCTGGCCCCACGGTGGTCGGCACGTGGAGATTGCGGGGTCGTGGGATGGGTGGCAAAAGAACCTGACGATGCAGCGCGCAGGGCGGGACTTCACCATCGTGCGCCTGCTGTCGCCCGGCGTGTACCAGTACAAGTTCATCGTCGACGGCATGTGGCAGCACGCCCCCGACCAGGTGCGCCTCGCCCCCCGACTGCTTTTCAACCACCCTGGGCCTCCGCTCGCGCCCTCGCGCACGAACGCCGCTCTGCGCGCGTGCCACGCCGCGCCCATGAACCTAACGCGGAAGCTCGCAGCGCGCGCGCTGGCTCGCCCCGAGAGCGGCACGCGGGCGCCGGGCAGCTGCCCAGCTCTGTCTGCAGCTCACCGGCCCCGGCGACACGCACGCACGCGCAGGGCATGGTGCACGACGACATGGGCAACGTGAACAACAAGATAGAGGTCCAGGACTACACCCCGGAGCACCCGGAGTCCCTCGCTCCCTTCGACCCGCCTCCTTCGCCCAAGGAGTCGTACAACTGTGCAGTGCCCGTGCAAGACGACTTCGCGAAGGACGCCCCGGCCCTGCCCCCGCACCTCCAGCTCACCCTCCTCAACGTCCCGCCCGCGTCAGACCCCAACGCCTGCCTCCCACGACCTCAACACGTGATCTTGTCCCACCTCTACTGTCAACGGGGCACCTCGGTGAGAATAACCCCCCCCACACCCGCGCACCGCCTCCGCCTCCGCAGACGCCGTCCCCGCGCGTCCGGTCCGCTCGCTCGCGCGGGCCGGCGCAGCGCCGCCCGCCTGCGCATGTGTCGACGCCGCAGCCTTGGTGCGCGGCAGGCCGCTGACCGCGGCCGCGTTGGTGGTTCCGCGCTGCTGCAGAACGTGAACGGCGTCGTGCTGGGCGTGACGCGGCGGTATAAGTCGAAGTACGTCACGGCGGTGATGTACAAGCCTGCAAAGCGCCGCGAGTCGATGGAGCGGCAAATGGCGGCGGCGCAGAGCGCGGGGGCGACGCAGATGTCGGACGGGAGCACGGCGCCGCACGGGGGCGCGCCGGCCGCGGAGCAGGTCGCGCCGGGGCAGCCAGGATGAGGACGCGCACGTGTGATCGAGAATCAGTATTTCAGAAAGGCGTGGATGTGGTGTGTCTGGCTGGAAGGGCCCCGGCTTGCGCGACCGGTGCGGAGAGGCTGTTGGGGCGCGGCGCGGCGGTCGATGGCCGCGTCTGGCCGGTGCAGGGTGGCGGGGGGACGTGGAAGAACCCCCCCGGGTCTGACACGTCAGCTGATTGTGTTCGCGCAGTCGATTTTGCCCGCTCGCGGCATGGAGGGGTCGCAGATGATTCAGGTTTCCGATTAGGCTGGGAGGCGTTGAAAATTGCAGTTGCGGGAAGCGGGGGACAGCGTTACGGTACAGCTAGACAGGCGGGAGGGCGAAAGGGGGCTATGGCGGCGCAAGGGAAGAAGCCTTTGTTGCTAGAGAGCGGCGGAAGGAAGGAGAATGAGGACCTGGGACTGTGGAGGGCGAAACAGGAGCTCATCGACGCGCTTCCTTACGTGGACCCGTTGCCTACTGAAGTCAGGGCCAAGGCACGCCCCCTCGCCGCGTGATTCCAGCCCATACGCTCGAACACAGAGAAAACTATCATGTCTACTTCGTTCCGGCCCGCCATCCGAAGTACTGGACTGGGAAGGCCGCGGCCCTCGATGTTCTGAGGCAGCGGGGTGCGCGAGTGTGCGGCGACGTGATCGCGCGGCCCTTCCAGCGCCCTGCGCTCCTCTTCTCCTGTCGCGCACCATGTAGGATACACCGTCTGCCCGGGTCGCGATCCCGGTGTAGCGCCGCATCACCGCCCAAGAGTACTCACCGCCGTTGGCTCTCTTTGCGCCGGCGCAGGTCGAGGGCTTGATTAAAGCGGAGATGCGGCGCATGGACACGAGCGCCAAGGACTACGAGGACAAGCTCCCGCCCGTGCCGGAGTCCAAGCTGGGCCCCCTGACGCAGCAGGAGCTCGCGCGCATCGAGGCGGCAAAGACCGACAGGGACAAACACATGCCGAAGATGGACGAGCGACGGTACAGGTAAGCGACGCTGCGCAGCAGAGGCGGCACCGCACTGCACGGCAGCCTCCGTGCCGAAAGAGCCTCGTTCCGGGGCGCTGCGAGGCATTGAAGTGTTCATGTCACTGGTTCCGCCGCTTGCGTGGCCGGACGAGGCCGTGAAGCGGATGACGCAGTCCACATGGACTGGCCTTGGGTGGTGTGTGCGTGCTGACCGGCGTTGCGGGGTCCGCCGTTCGCAGGGTGGAGCCCCCGCCGGAGGACAAGCAGGACAGTGTGGAGGCGTGGCAGGACGCGGTGTCGAACGCACGGGCGCAGTCGGAGCACCAGCAGCTCAAGCTGCTCAACCTGCGGCTGCAGAGCAAGTTCGGCGCGGACGTGTGGCGCGGGAGGAACATGGAACTGGAGCAGTTGAAGGAGGAATATGAAACAGAGGCTCGCGCGACGAAGAAGGAGACGGAGGCGCTCAACCGCGTGCGGAAGCTCGAGCAGGAGGCCGCGGGCGGCAAGATCGAGGCGCTGCACGCCGAGTTCATGGAGCTGGTGCGGAAGAACGCCGAGATTGCCGACGCGTGCGCGGAGGTGGAGCGAGACGTGGCGCTGTACGAGGCGCGGGCGCGGGCGCTGGAGCGGCGAAGAGACGAGCAGAATGGCGGCGGGGCGATGGAGGAAGACTGACAGCCGCGCGGGTGCGGGCAGGTGGGCCTGCGCGTGGCGCGGTCACTGCGGTCCTGTGCGGGACGTCTGGGGCTCCGAGATGCGTGCAGGGGGAGCGAGCAGCTCGGTGACCGTCGCGGGGCGTACGTGGGAGGCGTGTAAGTAGGCTCCTCTTCCCATAACAGCGATGATTTATGTTGATATTGACATTCGTTCATGACGTGTTCCTCTACGCCGCCCCATCTGCGCGAGTTGGAGCTCTAGCTTTCTCAGGCCCGTGCTTACTCCGCGTCGGCGTACGGCCCCCTCCTGTGCTGCCGGCACACGTCCTCCAGGTGCTGCAGGGCCGCGCCCACCCGCCGCGCCGCCTCCGCCGCCGCCTTGCCCCGCTTCGCCCACTCCGCGCACGTCTTGTTGATGGCGTGCCGCTTGAGCACGAAGTGGCACGTCAGCGCTGCACAGCGAAGCACGCACGACGCAACCCCCTGTCAGCCCACCCGGCCGCATCCCGCACATCGTCGAAAGGACACGACATCACGACTGGCCGGCTGGCGCGGTGTTTGGGGCACAGCGGTGGCTTGCCTTGGCGGAACGGCTCGTACACCCCGGCGTGGCTCTCCTTGGCCAGCTCCGTCGCCGGCCGCGCGATCGCCAGGTCCATCGTGTGCGGCAGCAGGTGGTCGTCGTACGCCTGGCTGGCGCGCTGGCCCTGCGCGGTGCCCGCGGACCGCTCGTAGCCGGGCTCGTTGTAGTAGGGGTTGTCGGTGAGGATCATGCCCTGGATCGACAGCAGGATCTGCAGGATGCTGCACTCCCGCGTCCAGCTCGGGCCCGCCCACGTGCCCAGGAGCGACAGGCAGACCTTGCCGCAATTGTACAGGTTGGGGTTGAAGCGCACGCGCCCGCCGCCCGTCGTCAGAAATCGCACCTGCACGCACCCTCGCGCACACGCCGCCCACGTCGCCTCGAGCTGCCGCCAACGCACACCACTGCAGGTCAGCACATCAACTGCGGGCGCACCTTCGGCGGCCGGTCGGGGAAGTCCGCCGGCACGCTGATGTCAAACACAAACGCCCCGTGCGAGTACGGCGACCCCGGCGCCGGCAGGATGCACGCCCGCGCCAAGCTCATGTTGTTCTCGTCCCACGCCACCAGCACCGCGCTGTCGAAGTACACCGGCAGCGCGTCGTGCCCGCGCATCGCGCTGTACTCCTTCACCACGCGCTTCGTCCACGCCGCCGGGTACCCCGCCCCGGCGCCCACCGTCTGACGGAAGCGGTGTGCGCTGGCCGGCGCCGCCAGGTCCGCCTCCGCAAACGCCCACCGCGACACCAGCCGCTTGTACGTCGACTCCAGCGCAGCGTCCGCGCCGCCACTGCCCGCCGCACCCGCCCCCGCACCCGCCGGCACCCGCTGCTGCAGCTGCGCCACTACGCTGTCCAGCCACTGCGCCTTCCCGAGCGCCGCCGACGCCCGGATCGCCTCGCCGGCCTGCTCCGCGGTGTCCTTGATGTGCAGCAGCTGGTCCAGGTCGTCGCCCTCCGCGTGCCGCACGATGGTGTCCGCCTGCGCTGCCAGGTCTGCAATGTGCTGCGTGATCGTCGCGCCGTCGCGCGCGCCGGCGGCGTCGCCCGCCGTCAGCGGTCCGTACCGCGCCGCCATCGCCCCGGCGTCCACGGGCGTCCACAGCAGCGGCACCGTGCTCTCGTGCGACCCCAGGAGGCCCCCCAGGTCCAGCACGGCGCGCACCAGCGTCTCGTGCGCGCCGCCGGCGTCCCAGTTGGCGAGGTCGATGCCGCGCGTGAGCTCCGCGAGGCGCTGCGGGAGCGGGCCGCCGAACAGCGCCGCGAACGACGGCAGGTCGAGCTGCAGCACCGACGTTTCAAATTCAACACTCAGCTGCCGGTTCAAGGCCACGAGGGCCTCGGCGAGCCGCGCGGCCTCCGCGGACTGCCGCGCCGACGCCTGCGCGGTGGCGTTCGCCAGCGAAGCCTCGTCGCCCGCGCGGCCGCCGTATCCTGTGCCCTGTGCGATGCCGTGACTGACATAGGCACGTCCTGACGTCCCGCGGGCGGGACTGGGGACGGCTCGGTCCTGGACAGGGCTGGTGCAACATAGAGCTCTCACGAGGCGCACGAGCGCGACGCCGCGCGCGACCGTATCAGCGGCAATGACGCAGTTTGTGGCAACGGCGGTACTTCCGCCCGCATCCGTGTTTTCCACGCAGGCGTCCATGGCACGGTACAGCGACCCGGATAGAGCCAAGAGACCACCGGGGCCCACAACGCTGCGGATGTCCGAGGCGGAGAGCAGGAACGCGCGGCCGTGGACCGGGCAAGCAGGGAGCCTGCCAGCGATGACCTGCGCAGGGAAGGCCGCTGCCGGCGTTTCTACACCGACACTGGATAAAGCACGCCGTTGGTGAGCTTCAAGGTTGACTAGCAGCAAGGGCACACCTGTCGACTTGGTTTGGCGACTTCGCGAAGGAGCGTGCACCCATGCAATGGGTCGATAGGGACCGCATTGACGATGCAGAGGTCGCAGAGCCTGCACGAGCAGTCGAGGTGTATCAGAGCTGGCTCGTGGTGCGATGAATCACCGACGCGGCGACGGCAGCTGGTGCAGATGTCATGTCCCACGTCCGCGGTGGAGGGCTCATTGTGCGTCTCGAAGTACAGCTCCAGTGCTGGGCTTAGGCGCCATGCGCACGCCTGTAGATACCACGTGGATGTGTGCTGCGGGCTGTGCAATGCTGCCGCAGAGACAGCGAATGCAAGGACCAGGGACCATGTCTGGGGCAGTGTCGCGTTTCCTGCTTCAGTTGCTGATGCGGGCCAGGGACACAGATGCTCCAGCTCAGAAGGGGGGGAGAATCTGCATGAGGATTCAAGTTCGGAGCACCATCGTCTTCCCGCGTGTCGCCTCACCTCGAGGGTGTGCTGTGCTTCCGACACCGTCGCAGCTGTCATTTCCATGAACTCCCGCAGGAGGGCGTCCTTGTTCTGGCCCAAACCTGCCATACTGGAGCTTCCGCTGCTCTGCGCAATCGTCTCATACCTGCCGTCGCAGTCGTCCGGAGCGGTGCGTTCAACGGTGCCATGTGATTCCAAGTACACCCCCAAGGCGCTCTCAAGGTTCCACGCGCATGCCTGCAGGCACTCAGCCATCACGCGAACGTCAGTGTACCAGCCCACGCGACGTCGACACCATGCGAGCGGCGAGAATCAGAGTGCCTTTCCCTCCAGGCGCTTGCGCATTTGCCCGTAGCACATCTCCACGAGCGACGTCAACGCCCACGGCCCGGCGACACGTCTACGCTCGCTGCGTACGCCGTGCGGCCTCACCTCGAGGACGCTCCGCGCGTCAACATCCTTCGCGCCGGTCACTTCGACGAATCTGTCCAACTTGGACGTACTTGTGCAGTCTGGAACGACGCTCTCGAGGCCCCGGCTCGGTTCAGTGTCGCAGTTGGGGTCCTGGGCTAGCCGCTCACCGACGACGCACGGCTGGGCGCCATGTGACACCATGAACACCTCTAACGCACTCTCAAGATGCCAGCCGCAGGCCTGCGGGGTCGTGGCGCCCGGTGCAGCCGTCGCGGGTGAGTACGGCCGTGCGCCGAGGGCATGCATGGTTCCGCTGCGCCGTAGTTTTGGAAGGTGGCTGCAGGTGCTGCAGCGCGGGCGAGCCGGCTTGCCTCGAGTACGTCGTGGGCAACCGGAGCCTCCGCACCGGTCGCGTCGATGAAGTTCTGGAGACTGATGTCTTTGCTGCAGTCTTCACTCGTACTCTCCGGACCTTGCGCGCTCCATCGGGGCTGGAATCCGTTGCCCGCTTGCCCGAGCTGCCGAACTGGCTGCTCGTCAGATGCCGCAGCGGCGCTCTCTGAGTCGCCATGGATGTCAAAGAATGCTATCACTGCACCGTCCAAGTGCCATGAAAACGCCTGCGGGGACCGGAGCGCCGCGTGAACAGCCGCTGCTCTTCTGTGTGGAATCAAGGCCCACTGCCGCAGGATCGCCGCATATTTCGCAGGAACTCCCGCTAAACGACCAGAACAAGATGCTTGAAACAAATTACGGGGCCGAATCAGAGCTTCTATTCACGAGATACGCCGGGATCGGGCCTTGCCTCCAAGATGCCATGAGCACAGGCGGGCTCTGCTCCGGTGAGAGCCGCGAACTTGGCCACGAGGGCAGACTGGCTTGCCGTCAGCATCAGTGCCGGGCTGCGAGCAGTGCGGCCAGAACGGCCTCGCGACCTCCCGCACCGCGGTTCTCGCCTGGCTCTCTAGTGTGAGGGCACCTCCACGGGGTCCGCAAGACGACAGGGATGCCCGCGGGCACGGGGGCTCAGCACTCCCCGAGACTCTGTCGCTGACGGGCAGAAACGTGTGTGTGTGTGTGCGTCTCGCCGAGGTGGCTGACGCGGGCCCGTTTGGTCCTCTGATCCCCGGGCCCAATCCTTTGGACAGACACCGCACCGTGCACTGATGCTCGCAGAACGGCCAGCGAGAAGCACACACATGACGGATATACCAGCGTATACGCGGAGGTCTACTGGGGGTTGAGGCGCCACTCGCGCATGGCAGCCCTTGCGCTGTGTTGTGCGCCACGGACTGCGGGCCGAAGCTGCGGAGCATCGATCCACACGTCCGCGCGATCGCGAGCCTGCATGCCGCCAGTGCGGAGGATTCGCGTCTGCATCGCCTGCACGCGGGCAGAGGATGGCTGGACGGAGACGTCCACCACCATGACGGGAACCTTGAACGATGCGCATCGCCTCGTTCGCGCGGCGTTCCGCCAGATACGGGAGCTCGAGGAGAAGCGGGGCATCAGGCACTTGTGCGTGCGGGTCGAAGCAGGCCCAGTCCGGGAATATGAGCCCTGGGAACCTCGACCTCCACATCCAGGACCGCAGTCCGAGAGCAGGACGACCTCCCCGCGAGTGCGTCGGTTCCCCGGTATTGTACGGGCCGTCAGGCTTGGTAACGAGGGACGAAGCCCGGCGGGGAATCAGCGCAGCCGGCGTCATCTCGTCGCTGCGGCGAATGCGGAACAAAGCGCAGAGTCGGCAGGTCACGGCTCTGGCGAGCTGCGTCGGAACGCGAGGGCGAACGCGACGGTGGAGGGCGGTGAATTCGTGACAGGGCGCGAAGAAGATGTCCCGGGGGTTCAATCGTGTCGTGCGATGACAGATCGAGCCTATCCTATCTCGACATCAGGACAACGTGAAGAAGAAGGGCGTCCCTGACCGATTGCGAGGTGGTGCAGGACCGGCCGGTGGCCTGCTTCCGAAGCATCACCGTGTCGATGCCATGTAAGCGTGCTCACAGAGGGCACGTACCACGTCAGTGCGCATGTATGTATGTGAACTCGTAGCCCCATTCGTTCAGTCTTCAGCCGCGTAGGGCCCCCTCCTGTGCTGCCGGCACACGTCCTCCAGGTGCTGCAGGGCCGCGCCCACCCGCCGCGCCGCCTCCGCCGCCGCCTTGCCCCGCTTCGCCCACTCCGCGCACGTCTTGTTGATGGCGTGCCGCTTGAGCACGAAGTGACACGTCAGTGCTGCACAGCGAGCCACGCACGACGCAACCCCCTGTCAGCCCACCCGGCCGCATCCCGCACATCGTCAAAACGATACGCAACAGCACGACTGGCCGGCTGGCGCGCGGTGTGTGGGGCACAGCGGTGGCTTGCCTTGGCGGAACGGCTCGTACACCCCGGCGTGGCTCTCCTTGGCCAGCTCCGTCGCCGGCCGCGCGATCGCCAGATCCATCGTGTGCGGCAGCAGGTGGTCGTCGTACGCCTGGCTGGCGCGCTGGCCCTGCGCGGTGCCCGCGGACCGCTCGTAGCCGGGCTCGTTGTAGTAGGGGTTGTCGGTGAGGATCATGCCCTGGATCGACAGCAGGATCTGCAGGATGCTGCACTCCCGCGTCCAGCTCGGGCCCGCCCACGTGCCCAGGAGCGACAGGCAGACCTTGCCGCAATTGTACAGGTTGGGGTTGAAGCGCACGCGCCCGCCGCCCGTCGTCAGAAACCGCACCTGCACGCACCCTCGCACACACGCCGCCCACGTCGCCTCGAGCTGCCGCCAACGCACACCACCGCAGGTCAGCACGTGCCTGCACATCAACTGCGGGCGCACCTTCGGCGGCCGGTCGGGGAAGTCCGCCGGCACGCTGATGTCAAACACAAACGCCCCGTGCGAGTACGGCGACCCCGGCGCCGGCAGGATGCACGCCCGCGCCAAGCTCATGTTGTTCTCGTCCCACGCCACCAGCACCGCGCTGTCGAAGAACACCGGCAGCGCGTCGTGCCCGCGCATCGCGCTGTACTCCTTCACCACGCGCTTCGTCCACGCCGCCGGGTACCCCGCCCCGGCGCCCACCGTCTGACGGAAGCAGTGTGCGCTGGCCGGCGCCGCCAGGTCCGCCTCCGCAAACGCCCACCGCGACACCAGCCGCTTGTACGTCGCCTCCAGCGCAGCGTCCGCGCCGCCACTGCCCGCCGCACCCGCCCCCGCACCCGCGCCCGCGCCGGCACCCGCCCCCGCCGGCACCCGCTGCTGCAGCTGCGCCACTACGCTGTCCAGCCACTGCGCCTTCCCGAGCGCCGCCGACGCCCGGATCGCCTCGCCGGCCTGCTCCGCGGTGTCCTTGATGTGCAGCAGCTGGTCCACGCGGTCCAGGTCGTCGCCCTCCGCGTGCCGCACGATCGTGTCCGCCTGCGCCGCCAGGTCCGCAATGTGCTGCGCGATCGTCGCGCCGTCGCGCGCGCCGGCGGCGTCGCCCGCCGTCAGCGGTCCGTACCGCGCCGCCATCGCCCCGGCGTCCACGGGCGTCCACAGCAGCGGCACCGTGCTCTCGTGCGACCCCAGGAGGCCCACCAGGTCCAGCACGGCGCGCACCAGCGTCTCGTGCGCGCCGCCGGCGTCCCAGTTGGCGAGGTCGATGCCGCGCGTGAGCTCCGCGAGGCGCTGCGGGAGCGGGCCGCCGAACAGCGCCGCGAACGACGGCAGGTCGAGCTGCAGCACCGACAGCTGGGGGCTCTCGCGGGCGCGCACGTGCTGCGTCAGGGCCCGCAGAGCCTCGGCGAGCCGCGCGGCCTCCGCGGACTGCCGCGCCGACGCCTGCGCGGTGGCGTTCGCCAGCGACGCCTGGTCGCCCGCGTTCCCGCCGTATCCTGTGCCGTTCTGTTTCGCTGGCGGCGCTTGGCGGTGCCCCACAGCGCCGTGGTCGAAGCCATACATGCCATAGTAGTGCGCGGCGCCGCGGCCGCGTCCCCGCCCGCGACCCCGCCCGCGTGTCGCCGCTGCAGGTGCGCGGGGTACTCGCGCGCTGGGCGCCGGGGGGGCAGCGGCGGCGTCCCGCTCGGGGCCTGCGCTGCACGCGGCGCTCACGAGGCGCACGAGCGCGACGCCGCGCGTCGCCGCGTCTTCGGCACTGTCGCGCGACGCGGCGCTGCGGGCTGCGTTGCTCGCGCCGCTGCTACATGCTTCCATGGCGCGGTACAGCGCGCCGCAGAGCGCCAGGAGGCCGCCGGGCGCAGCGATGCCGCGGACGTCGGAGGGGCTGAGCGGAGAGGCGTGGCCGTGGGTCGGGCAGCACGGCAGCGCCCCAGCGATGACCTGCGCACGGAGGGAGCGGGCCGGAGCGGGCGTGAGCTGGGGGCGAGAGGACGGCGGTGCGGGGCGCTAGGGGTGCTCGGCGGCGTGGAGAGCACCTGCGGGGTTGCTTTGCGGGCGTTCCGCAGCAGTTGGCAGCCGTTGGTTGCGTCGAGCGCGAGCATCCGACGCGCGCAGACGCCGCAGAGCCGGCAGGCGCAGTCGAGCTGGATCCAGTCTGCCTCCTGAGACGCGGCGACGCGGCGCTGGCTCTTGCATCCTGCGCACGCGCGCGGGCCCTCCTCTGCTGCGCCGGGTGCATGCGCGTCCGTCCGCCGGACGGGTTGCGCCGAGGCGCCCACGACGTCGACGTCGTCGTCGCTGTCGTCGAGGCTGACGACCTGAGCGCGTCCAGCCCTCGGAGCGGCGGCGGGTCCGTCCCCACGGACCGCGCGAGGCTTCTTGCGCTGCTCTGCGTGCTGTGCCGCAGAACGCGCGCCCGGCTGCGCGCTTGCGTTGGCGCGGTGCTCTCCCACGACGACACAGACGTCGTCGTCGTCGTCCGCGCGCCGCGCCCGCTCCCTGTGCCTGCGCTTCCGACCGCGCGCTTGAGCAGCGGAGCCAGGCACAGCCACAGGCAAGGGCGGCCGGCCGGGACTCCGGACTTGGATGTCGTCGTCGTCGATGTCTATCACGACCACGTCGCCGTGGCGCTCCGCGTTCCGCGAGTCCATCGTGGGACGGAAGCGCTTCCAATCCAAAGCGGAGTGTCAGGGCCCCGAGGACGCACGTCCCGGTGCCAAGCGATGCGCGGGGCGCGAGCAGTGGACGAGAGGCGCCGTGGCCAGCGGCAACGAGCGCCCGGGCCGCCGCGCGCGGACAGCCGGGCCGCCGACGGTAGAACACAGCTGTCACACCACGTCCGACGCAGCTCGCCGCGCCCGGGGACAATGCGGCGGCGGGTGTGCCACAGGGGCACTCGTTCGTGATCGCGCAAGCTAGATTCACGCAAGCTCTAGAGACTCACGCTTCCGGCGCCGCGAGGCTGCAGTGTCAGTGGGTATTCACGGCTTTTTCGCCTCGGTGAGACCTCTGAGGGCGTTGGAAGTCCTTCCTAGGGTGCCGCGGTGACGGAACGTGCGATGTGCATCAAGTCAGCGGTGGCCCTGAACGCAGCGTGCGCGGCGGCGGGCACGCGCCCCGCTCCAAGGTCGGTTGGGACAAGAGCGCTCCTGCTCGGCCGCAGGTGAGGCCGAACGAACGCGAATCCCCCCTGCCCCGCAAGACCCAGGACCTGACGACTACTGGTTTGAGTCAATTGCGACGATCAGACCCTGGGTGTGCGGTGATGCGGCCTGGTCGTTGGGGTGCCACTCATGACCTGAACGTCATCGTGGAGGTCGTGCTGCCCCGAACAGCGCTTCAATCTCACAGCACAGCGACACCCCATACACTGTGCCACGCAAGCAACATCGCCAGCCGCGGAATGAGCGCGCCAGCAAGCCGTGCGAGCGGAGGCGCCACACCTGGCCAACCGCAACGAGGTTCCGGCGCGCCCCCGCCTCCTGCGCGACGTTTCCCGACGTTCTCCGGCCCCACCGCGTCCACCTGCAGACTGCCCGAGCCCTCGTCATGCGGAGGCCGCGCCCTTCGCGCTGACGGGCCGCGATTCCGCCGGGCGGCCGTCGCGACGCGCGCGTCCGGCGACGGTCCCGCGGGCGCGTCTCCCGCGGAGGTGGACGCCGCGACGGGCCTCCCGATCCGCCGCACGAAGGTCTGCATCATCGGCGGGGGTCCCTCGGGGCACACCGCGGCTATTTACGCCGCGCGCGCCAACCTCAACCCTGTCATGCTGGAGGGCTTCATGGCCGAGGACGTGCCGCCCGGGGGGCAGCTGACGATGACGACGCTCGTCGAGAACTTCCCAGGCTTCCCCGAGGCACGCCCGCACCGCTCCCTGCGACGCGCCTCGCGACCGCCCCCCGTTTGACATGGCATGACGCCTGCCGCCGGATGGTCCCACGGCGGGCGGCGCGCGGAGCTTGCGTCCCCGCAAGGCTCGCGAATCGTCCGTTCCGCGGTGCGCGACGCAGGGGGTGATGGGCCCGGACCTGATGGCCATGTGCCGCGCCCAGAGCGTGCGCGTGGGCGTCGAGATCTTCACCGAGACCGCCAACCCCGTCGACTTCTCCTGCCACCCGTTCCGCTGCCAGACCGACAGCCAGGTCATCCTCGCGGACGCGGTCATCATCTCCACGGGCGCCCACGCGCGCCGCCTGCACTTCCCGGTGCGCAAAACACCCCGAACAACGCCCCCCCCACGCCGCCGCCGCTGCTCCGCCGCCTCGCACCGCACCTGACGGCCGTTTCCGCACGGGGACGCGCGCAGGGTGCCGACGACATGTGGATGCGGGGGATCAGCGCATGCGCGGTGTGCGACGGCCCAAACCCCGTGTACCGCAACCAGCCGCTCGCGGTCATCGGCGGCGGCGACACCGCGCTGGAGTACGCGCTCCTGCTCGCGAAGTACGGCGCGTCCGTCGACGTCTTCGTGCAGCTGCCGAAACTCAACGCGTCCGCGGCGATGGTCGGCAAGGCGCAGCGCGAGCCGAAGATCCGGTTCCACTTCAACGCCGAGGTGGTGGAGGCGCTCCCGGACGACGCCGGGGACCTGCGGGCGCTGCGCGTGCGCGACGGCGACGGCGAGCGCGAGATGCCGTGCATCGGCCTGTGGTTCGCCATCGGCCACGAGCCCGCGACGGACTTCGTGCGCGGGCAGCTGGAGCTGGACCGCCTCGGGTACATCGTGACGCCCCCGGGGAGCACCGCGACGAGCGTGCCGGTGAGAATTGGCCCTATCATATCATGTTGGCCATCAACGAATTCGGCACGCGCGCACGCGCTTGCTGCCTCGTCACGCGCGGCTGCGACGCGAGCGCCGCGGGGGCGTGTGGTGTTCGCAGGGGGTGTTTGCTGCGGGGGACGTGCAGGACAGGCGGTGGCGGCAGGCGATCACGGCGGCGGGGACGGGGTGCATGGCGGCGCTGGAGGCGCAGCACCTGCTCGAGCACGTCGAGTACCTGCGCGCGCACAACGACGAGGAGCACCACCCGCAGGCTGGGACGCTCACGCTCGACGACATGTACCTGGAGGCGCGGAAAGGACTCGAGGCGTTCGACCCGCTCGTGGAGCAGGGGCTCGAGTAGCGGCCGGGGCTCACGTGCGGGCCGTGTTTTTGTTTCGCTGCTCGGAGCTGTTGGTCGGGCGCCGGATGGCGGGGGACGGGGTTGTGAGAAGACGAAACGCGCTCTGAGGTCACGCTCGAGCAAGACGTGGACGCGCGGCCCAGGTGGCGGCGCTGAGGCGAGGAGTCTGCGCTGCGTCCGTGCGGAAAATCGCGTGACGCTGGACATGGCTCAGGGGGGGTGTCACGACTGGCCCACTCGAGGTTTGACTGACCTGCGCGGCGCTGCTCCGCTGCGGCGTGAGGGAGCGCGTGCGACGAGTCATGCGCTGCCGCGTGTGGCCAAGCTGGTCACAGTCTGTCCCCGGCTGCGGCCGGGGGGAGTGCTATAGAATTTAGGTAGTTGCAGTTGGGGGGAGTCTGGACACCAGCGGTCCGCGATGCCCAGCAGCGTCCGTCTCTGCTGCTCTAGCTAGCGGAGACGGGCCGCATCGCACGCGGACGTCTGCTGCCCCGCTGTTGCCCGCACCAGCAGAGAGCGCAACCGCCGCTGCCCGCGTCGGGTCCGCAGCACGGATCGAGCTGCGCGAGAGCAGCCTGCGGCGCCTAGTGCTGCATCGAGACGTTGCTGGGCCACATGTTGGTGCTCCAGGACGAGCGGCCAGTGGCAGGGTTGATGGTCGACGACTTGCGGAGCTCCGCGAAGCGACGGAACACGTTCGAGCGGTACGTGTTCGACTCCTGCTGCTTCTCGTACGCGTCCGATCGCGCGGCGAGGACCTTGTCAGTGCTGCACGGGCGCAGGGCGGGAGCAGACATGAGCTGGGAGGTGACAGGTGTCCGCAAGACGCGCTTTCGAGGGTCGAGGCGGGCTGTTCGCTGGCAGGAGAAGACGCTCGAGGCGCGTACGAGACGAAGGGGGCGGTCGCAGGTCGGGTGGCGGCCGGGGCGCGCGGGGGCGGGAGCGAGGGGCTGCTGGTGGCGGTTGTGCTGCCTCGGGCGTTTGCGGGGCGCCGCTTACCCGGATCCGTCCGCGTCGCGGTCGTTCTGGTGCCAGACGATGTCAGGGTCGTACCTGCGATGGTGCGGCGCGCGGCGCGGGCGGTGAGGCGGAGCGCGGGTGCGGGACACGGTTTCACCGGACGGCGCGCCACGGCCGCGATCCGGGCGGGAGCGCGGCGCGTTTCATTCTGAGACGGGCGACTCTG
Source organism: Pedinophyceae sp. YPF-701 (assembly GCA_916048055.1). Taxonomy (NCBI): domain Eukaryota; kingdom Viridiplantae; phylum Chlorophyta; class Pedinophyceae; species Pedinophyceae sp. YPF-701. The sequence goes on along the minus strand of CAJZHL010000012.1, from coordinate 618,982 downwards.
TATTTGTACGCGCAGACAATGGCGCTCGAGGGTCGCGGGTACGCAAGAACCGAGCGAAACGGCGTCTGTGGGCAACGAACGGAGTGGATGGTTGGGGGCGTCGTGCGCCGGGCACCGCCGCTCTCACCGGGCGTGGAGGAACATCTGGTAGGTCGACATCGTGATGGCGCCGCCGAGGCACACCGCCAGGACCCAGGTGTCCACGGGGAAGAGCTTCCCGAACATCGAACCGTTGAAAGAGGCCTTGCCGAACCGCATGCTGGCTGTTTCGGATTGCTGGAGGGTGGAGTATTCCGAGAACAAATCGAGTGACCGTCCGGAGCGCGGCGCGGGCCACTGAGCGCCGCGTGGACGCCGCTCAGAGGGACCTCCACCGACGTGTCCGTCGAGGCGCCCCCTCCGCCCTCCAAGCCCGACATCCTCCCGACTCGGAAACAACGGACCATTCCGTCCATGCGGATGCAGCCGCGCATCTCGCGGCTCTAGATACCTCACGACCGCCCAGGGCTGCGGGCCAGCCCCACATGGAGCACATGATCCACGTCACGACGCGATGCGGCCCCCACCGCCCCGCACACACATCCGAGGCACGGACCGCCTCGGCCCGGCACGCAGGAGCGTTGCAGTGCGCTTCGCCGCGTCCCTGCGGTCCTCCCACGGGTCGCGCGTCAACACACACAAGTGCAGCTGGCACACCGCCGCGGGACCCCCAGGGAGCCGGCATGAGGGGCGCGCGCGCGCGCAGGCGTCAGCCGGCGTCGCACGCGCGGCCTGCACCGCCCGGCCATGCGGGCGGCGACGCTTTGCGGGGGCGCGGCACACACAGCACGCGTACAGCGGCAGTGAGGTGGCGGGGGCATCCGAGGACCGGGGACGGCCTCGCAGGCGCGTCACGCGGCGCCGCGAGCAGTAGCGCGTCGCGGTGTGTCCCCGGGGCGCTCGCGGCGGGAGCGGTCGTGGCCTGACGTCACCGAGAGGGGGTTGTGTGGAAGACCCCGCGAGCTCGCCCCGGTGGGGTGGTTTTGCGCGGCTCGAGGGCGCTCTGCGTGCAGATTCGCATCGAGGCGTGCCGCAATCGGAGTATTCGGCCGCGATTGGCTCGGGAACCCTGCGGGGAGGCGCTGTGGTCGCACACACACACTGCCGCGTGCCGAGCAGCTGCGGTCGCGCGGGCGGCGCCTGTCGCGAGGATCGGACCTGCGCCTAGTTTTTAGATTATAGTGTTGGAAGGACGCGGCGTGAGGATGCAGGACCTCCCGGTCGCGACGACGCTGGACGATCTCCTCCTGCCGTCTGCGGGCGAGGAGTTTGGCGACATTTTCGACGCGTGGTAAGGTCCATCGAGCCGTCCAGCACGCTCCCACAGTGCCACGGCATCGCTGGACGCTCCGTTCACCGCCTGATGCCCGCCTTGCCGCCGTAGTGCCCCTCTGCCAGCATTTTCTCCCCCACGGCCGGCTTTCCGCGCGAACGGCGCCTGAGAGCCGTCGGCTGCCATCCTTCGTTCGCTGCAGCGACTTGGTAGACGGCGGCGCGGTCGACTGGATCCCGGAGCGCCTGGCGGGGCAGGACCACGGCACCTATGAGGGTCTCCCAGAAGGCAACCACTCCGCGGGGTCTTCCGGTGCCTCCGGCGCGCCCGTTCGCACCGCGAGCGGCAGCGAGCCCCACGAGCCGGCGAATCCGCCCGCATCGACCGCGTTCGGCGCCCCGGCGGCGCCCCAGCCCAGCAGCAAGCCTACCAGGGCCACAGGGGCCGGCCGCTCGCCGACGCCGCAGCAGCTCAAGGCGCAGACGCGCAAGGAGAAGAACAAGCAGAGCGCCGTGCGGTCGCGGCAGCGCCGGCAGGCCCAGGAGCGCGCGCAGAACGACAAAATCCGCCAGCTCGCCGAAGCAGCGCGGCAGCTGCAGGTGGCCGTGATGGCCCTGTCGCACGAGAACGCGGCGCTCAAGCAGATGCTCAGCGCCCACGGCGTCCAGCTCCCGGCGGCGCCCTACGCTCCGCAGATGTCCCCGGTGTCCGCGCCTGCGTCTGCCGCACACAACTTCCACAACTTCAGCGCCCCCGCGGCGCAGTTCCCGCAGCCGTTCGCGGGTTCCATGCCCATGTGCGGCTCCCTGCCGATGCCGGTGCTGCCCGCGACGGATGCGGCGGGCACCCCGACGACGTCCGGGCCCTCGCGCCCCATGCACGGGTCGTCGACAGCGTCCCCCACCGTGGGCTGCGACAGCGCCCCGGCCGCGCAGCAGCAGGCCGCCGGCAGCCCCGGCACGGCTGGCACGGTGGGCCGCGGGCAGCGGAACCTGCTCCGGACCGCGGCCGGCGTCGCGGCGACGTGCGTGGGCCTGGCGTGCATGCTCGCGCAGGTGCCCGGGCCCGCGCTGTCGGGGCAAGCGGCGCACAGCACGCGCCGGCAGCTGCTGCAGCTCGCGCCGCCCGAGGCCGCGCGTGCGGCGCCGGAGCCCGCCGGGGTCCGACCTGACGTCAACTCCTCTGCGCTGGCATTACGCACCCTGGGGGGACTCGCGGAGGAGCTGCTCGCGCTCCCGCCCGGCGCGCCGGACCTCCAGCGCAGCGAGTCGCTCATCCTGCGGGAGCACCGCGCGGCCGCGGCGCGCAGCGAGGAGGGCGAGCGGCTCCGGGCGTACGACGGCGGGCGCAAGGCGGGGACGGCGCTCGCGCTGCACGACCCGTCGCAGGGCGTCGTCGCGCACCGGCTGGGCGACGACCGGCGCGTCGAGGGGCGCAAGTGGGTCAACCTCGCGCCGCTGCGGAGCGTGACGCTCCAGCAGCTGGCGGGCGACGCGCTCGACGGTGCTGGCCTGGTGCGGCCTGACTCGTGCCGGCCGGTGATGTCGTTCGCGGCGGGCGACCGCGCGAAGGCCGCGGACGCGAGCGAGGCGCGTGTCGTGCGCGTGGCCGAGCACGACGACGCGGACAAGGACGCCGACGGCGACGCGTGGGAGCCGTTGCGCGACGAGGCGCCGGGGGCCGAGCCGGAGGTGCCGGGGGGGCCGACGGGCGCGGTGTCGATCGTGTTCCCGCGGCCGGCGCGCGGGCAGGGCGACGAGAGCGACACGCTGCAGCAGGTGGATCGCGTCTTCGTGGTCATGGCGGAAAACGACCCGGTCTCGCGGTACACGACGTACGCCTGCGAGCTCGCGCAGCCGGTCTTCATGTAGAGGCGCCGGGCGGCGGCCCGGCGAGTGTGACTGATGGCGTGACCCGTGGCCTCGAGTCGCCGTGTCCGGCGGGCGCCGGTCGCGGCGCGCGGGCAGCGGGGGGCTCTGGGCCGCTGTTCGCGGCTCGCGATGCGCAGCGCTACGCGTTTCGCGCGGAAATGGGGACCCGCGTGTGTCGCCCGCGCTGTCAATACGCATCGGAGTGCAAGGGGCTTGTGTGTGTGACGATGTCGCTGCGGAGTTGGGAGATATCGCGTGACGGCCTGCGGTGCGCGCGGCTGGCGCTCCGGGCGGCGCGGGGCGTCCGCCTGCGCGGCGTCGGTCAGTCTGGGGAGGGGGGGGGCTTTGGCAAGTTGGTCGGACCCGGTCCGGGTCCGTGCGCGGTCGACGAGGGCGCGAACCGTGCCATGCGCGCGACATTCGCAGGAATCTCAGTTTCCTCGCACCGTCCTCTGCGTTGACAGCTCGTTTCGCAGCCGGGGAGTCTCGCGCCGCCGCTCTCTCTCCAGTCGGTTCGTGCTCGAGCAAGCACCATGGCTCCCGCGCCGGCGCTCCGGGGCGCCGTGCCCGCCGCCGCGGCGTGCCGCGTTGCCGCGCGGACCCGCCCTGCACCGCGCGCCTCCGTCGTCGTCCGCGCGGGCGACTACGGCGACTTCGGCCACCTCGGGAAGGGCCTGCCGAAGGGAGTGGAGCTCGAGGGGCTGCCCAACCTCGGCCAGGGCGACGGGACGCTCGACCTGGGCGTGGACGCGGGGGCGGAGGCCGCATACGTGAGTCCCGCGCCCGCGTCGCGCGACGAAACGTTGCAGCGCGAGCACACGACCGCGCGGAGGCCGTCTCCGGATTATGGAGCACATCCATCGCCCCTGCGCGCTCCTCAGCGCGCGCACAGCCACTGACGCGGTACTGCTTGCTTTCTTGTATCAAAGATGAGGGCTTGGCGTGGCTGCGGTCGCATTTGTCGGGCTCTCTCGGCGAGAAAACGCGGTCTTCGATGCTCCTGCTGAGCGTCTCCGCTGCGCCCGCGTGCGCGCCGCAGGACCCCGAGGGGCTCTTCGAGAACGTGTACGCCGAGGACGACCTCATTAAGAAGCGGTTCCTGGCGCGGCAGCAGATGAGCGACGAGGAGAAGGCCGAGGAAGACAAGAAGCGCCGCGAGAAGATCCAGAAGCAGGTCCGGGACGCACCGCCGCGCCGCTCCCGGCACGCCGCACGCACGGCTCTGCTCCGTGCCACGCCGCGCGACCCCGCAGGTCCGCGGCGCCGCCCCCTCCACCCCGCGCGCGACCACTGAGCATGTTGCGGTGCATCACCCCGCCTGCAGATCGACGAGCGGCGCGCGGCGCGGTCCCCTCCGGAGGGCAACCCCGCTGCGCTGCTGCAGTACTTCCTCGACACGGAGGTGACGGACATGGAGTACGAGGTCGCGCGCTGCAAGCCCCTTTTGACCAAGGACTTCTTCGACGTCCTCGACGGCGAGATCGGCAGGATCCGGTTCATGGAGGAGCCCTCCAAGCTCGACGAGGAGCGCCTCAAGCAGCTCGAGGCCTTCAAGGTCCGCGCCCCGCCGCCCACCCGCCCCGTCGCAGCACGCGGGCGCCCTCTGCGCGGGCGGCTCACGCTCCGCGCGCGCGCGCCGTTTCCGCGCAGAAGTACGTGGACAGCATGGCGAAGATCGTCGAGGGGGCGGTGCAGCGCCTGACGACCCCCGTGGACCGCATGAAGAAGCTGCTCACCGCCAAGGACAAGAAGGCCATGATCCTCGAGATGGCCGGGAACAACGAGATCGACAACGCGCTCATCGCGCTCCTGAACCAGAACATCAACGCCGCGCGGCAGGCCGGCCAGGAGGAGCCCGCGAAGTTCATGGAGAAGGTCCGCGACGCGTGCACGAAGTTCGTCGTGAAGCCCGCGGCGTCGCCCGCGGCGCAGCAGGCGGCGGCCGGGGCCGGCGGGGCTGCGGAGGCGGAGGTGGAGGCGCAGGCGGCGGCGACGCCTGGCACGCCGCAGGCGGCGAGCGGGCTGTCGGGCGCGGCGGCGGCGGCGGCGGCGGCGCGGGAGAAGGCGGCGGCGGCGGAGAAGCAGGGCGGGGCGGGCAGCGGGTCCGGGCTGATTCTGGACGGGAACGCGCCGCCGCCGCCGAACCCGGACGAGCCCAAGAAGAGCCTCATTCTGTGAGAGTCCCCCAGGGGGGCTTTGGGGGCCGGGCGCGGCGTGTGCAGGCCGCGCCGGCTCTGTGATGCATAATGCGTGAAAAGCGCGCACAGTGCGTGAAGAGGCGTCACAGGCCGTAGCGCCCCTGAGTGACGCAGGCCGTCGCAAGGCCAACCTTGCCATCACCTCTGCCCTCCCAGCCGGAGACACCCCCCACCTCTGCCGGGTCGACGAGGACGCCGTCCTGGTGATGCCGCCCACAGGCACGGCCGCTCAGTACAGCGCCCTCCAGTACGTCGCCGCAGCCACAACACCAAAGTAGAGCGTTCCAGCGAGGCCGCCGGTCCAGCTCAGCGCGCGCCAGGGCTGGGAGTGCGGGTAGGTGAGGAAGCTCGTGGTGTGGACGAAGCGGCACGCGACGGCCGTGAGGAGGAGCGGGAGCCCGATGGCCTTGAGTGTCGCGGGGTCTGCAGCGGAGCCGTAGGCCGCGGCGGCGAGCAGGAGGATGGGCTCGTTGGTGGCGATGTTGTCCTCGAGGCCGGCGAGCCGCTCGACCGCCTGCTTGCTCGTCAGGGGGCCGTAGGGGAGGAACGCGGCCGAGAGGGTGCGTCCCAGAAGCGTCCGTTGCAGGAAGTGCTCGTCTGCGCGCGCCGGGAGGTGTTGGTGTGTGCGTGGGCGGCGGATGCATGGCGGTTCTGGCGTCCGTGCGAAGGAATCGTCGTGCGTCGGGGTGTTCCCCGGTTGCGCGTGTCGGATGATCATCGCAGCAGCCCTGATGATCACGCACCTTCCTTCCAGGCCTCTTCATGCGACCCGACTCGCGCGCGGACCTTGAGCAGCTTGACGACAACATGCTTGGCGGCCAGGAGGCCCGTGGCTGCCGCGACGGCGGCGGTGAATTGCTCCTTTGGGTCAGAGTACGACATCGGCTGCACGCGGCGTGGGGGGGAGGGGGTGTTGCTGGGTTGGGGGACATGCAAGGAACACGAAGAGCATGTGCCTGGGGGCGGCAGCAACGGAGGGTCCGGGCAAATGCGGAGGCAGGGCGGCTGGTGGACTGCAGGTGCGCCTCTCAACTACCCCCGGCGGGTCCGTGCGGGTGGGTTCGTGCCGCAGGCGCGAGCGCGTTGGTCAGATGGGAGCTCTTGTGGTGTGCCGGACGTACGATATTCGTTTGGAGAGGGGCGGGCGCTGGCGACGTGCTCAGCAACAGATGAGATAATCAATCAACGACGCGTGACCGGCCGAATGCGTCAGGACGGACTCACGTTCTGCAGCAATCGCAAGTGTGGGCTCCCGGTCGCGATCTGACGCAGCGAGTTGCGCCATCGGAGGGCCGGCAGGGGCCAACGCGACCACGTCAGACCGTGCACTTTCGACGCGCGCCTGTTCACCCTTGAACAAAATTGACACTAACGATTGCAAAATTCACGCGTACCATACCCCGCTGTGTCCTTGGCGCACCGAAACAAGCGCATCGTGGAGGTCCAGACGTCGCATCGTGCGATTTCACCTTTTGGCCTCCCGTGCCTCGCAAACGACGGAAACCGGCACGGAACCCGCCTCGAGGCCGGGACCCGGCTGCGGACCAGCGTTCACGAGCGCTTCCTGGCCTCGGTGTTGGGCCGGAATCCAGCCGCACCGCTGTGCGAGCAGGCCTCCACGTCAGCTGTTGGTGGACCAGGAGACTCCTCGTTGGTGGGTGGGACCGCCGCGGCGCCATCGCGATGCGCCGCGCGGCCTCTCGTTTACTCCTGCGAGGTCGTTGAAGAGCAGTGCGCGATGCTAGGGCTGTCAGCCACGCGTCCACCGGTCGCGCAACCGACGACTCCGGTCGTCGCTCGGGCCGCAGAGCGCCACACCGGTGCCTGCCTCGGGCGCGCCGTTCAAGATGTGACGCGCGGGCGCGCCGTATCGATGCGTTCTTTTGGGCCCGGCGCCGTGCGAGGGCCTTTGCGGCGGGGCCCGTGCGCGAGGCAGATAGCCTCGGCGGCGGGTCGACGGTGGATCAACCTGGCCGAGGCGATGCAGACGTTGGAGCTCGAGGACCCTGAGACGCGCGTGCCGTCCGCGAAGGAGGTCAAACGGGCCTTCAGGCGCCGCGCGAAGGCCTGTCATCCCGACGTCTCGAGCCACACAGCGTCGCACGAAGAGTTCCTCCGCGCCACCCAGGCGTACGAGTACCTCATGGCCATCATCCAGGTGAGCCGCCGACGAGAGATTCCCGCCTGCTCCCCCCCCACCGTCGAAATAGGGCGAGAAATTCTCCCAGGGCCAACGGCTTTCGCCAAAACGCCGACATGCGAGGGATCCTCGCCACGAAACAGCGGTCCAACCGATAGAACGGCACCGGAATGTCGGCTTCGGCGGAGAATAATGCCCGCTGCGTGGTCGACCGCGGCGGCGTCGCCGTAGGTTGATTCGCCGGCTCCAACCGCTGCGCCGCGTCCACGCGCCGCCCCAGCCCGCCCGTGCGCGCTCTGCGCCGACGCACCGTCTCGTGCGGGATGCTCCGGGATTGACCGGACCAGCCGCGGCCGTGAAACCTGCACGCGGCCAACCGCCTCCTGGCCTCTGGTGATCTTCGCAGGGCAAGGAGCCGCCCTCTGGCACCGAACGACCCGAGCCGAAGGCAGGCGACTGGTCCTTCCATGACTGGTACTGGAGCTTCAGCACGAGCCGCCGCAAGGCCGCCGCGAGGTGAGCCACGACGCGCACGGTGCCGCCTCGCAGATCTCGACGCGCTTCACGTCGATTTCCTCACGCAACCCCCGCGTGGCGTGTCTGCTCGCGCGGCCCAAGGCCAGGCGTCGCTGCTCGGCGTCGTACCGTGCAAAAAAGGGGATGCGCGGCCGGTAGCGCTGCCCAGTGCACGCGATCACACTGCACCTGCCTCCTCGTGCCCGCCCCTGCAGCCACGGCCGGCCCTCCGCCGCCCGTGCCGCGCCGAGGAGCGCCGTTCAGGATCAGCTAGGCAACCTGCGACGTCGTGCGGCGTACCGGGCGGCGAAGCAAGCCGCCTCCAGCCAGCCGGTGGACACGCCCGAGCCCGAGCCACACACGCCGCGCCCCGGCGAGGAGGTCTGGTACGACGGCGCCAGCGAAGGCACCTGCGACTCCGGCTCGTTCGGCTCCCACGTCGTCACTCCGCAGTCGGACGCCAACCCCGCGACCGACAACGACGGTGCGCCGCACGACGTCGGGCCCACGAAGACCATCGCCGCGGCGCACGCGCTGGCCGACCTGCTAGCCCACATCTCGGGCGTCCTGCACGCCGCGCGGGGGGACGCCGAGCGTCCTGAGTCGGACACGGTTGTCAGGGAGCCCGGCGTGTTGCATGGGGGGCCGATGTTCGACGCGTTCGACGCGTGCCACGGCGCGTGGGCGTCCGCGGGGACGGCGCTGAGCGAGGAGGCGACGGCGCAGGACGCGGACGAGGAGCAGGGGCCGCAGCCGCGGCCGTCTGTGCCGGTGGGCGTGACGTCGCAGTTGGAGGGGCTGCGGAGGCGCGCGGCGATGCGGCGGTGACGCGGGGGTGCCGCGGGCACGGCGTGTACATAGGGGACGGCCCGCGGAACCCAGACTGCGACGAGTGCGCTGCAGTGAGACTTCGAAGATACGATACGATACAGTGAAGAGCCTTTTTATTACTGTTTTATTATGTGAGACGATTTCGTTACTCTTCGCGCCTCCTAGGCTCGGTCATCCCGACCGCGACCTACCCTGCAGCTGCTCCCACGGCGCAAACCCTCCGGGGAAGTCCCCTCCCGCGTCAGCTGCAACATACCCTCCTGGGTCACGCTAAAAATCACTGCGAGCGCCGAAGCCGTCCGCTCAGGGCCTTCTGCGCTCCAGCGGCAGCTGTCCCTGGGCGGACGGCTTGACTGTCCACCCGTCCCCCGGCGGAGCGCCCCCCCCCGGCGCGTTCCACGGCGCCGCCCCCTCGCGACACACGCGCGACACGACGCCGCCGCCGCCGTGCGGCGGGGCCGGCCCGCCCTGGCGCCACGCCTGCTGCCCGTGCCAGCCCGCGCCCTGCGGACCACCGCCTGGATGGTGTTGCGCAGGGGGCGGCCTCTGGTGGTGGAATTGCTGCTGAGGAGGCGGCTGACACCGCACGGCCGTGGGCGCGTGCGGCGACGCGAGCGCGACCTCGCCGCCCCCGAACGCGAACCTCTCGAGGCTGCGCTGCTGCCCGGCGGCCGCCGGCCCGTTGTGCGCGCCGAGGGGTCGCGCGGGAGGATGGGGGGCTTGTCCGGGGTGGTTGGGCGGGGGCGGTGCGCTGCCGTTCGCTTGCTCGGAGGAGCGCTTCCGCTTCTTCTTCGCGACGAGAATGCACAGGTCGTCGTCGTCGCTGGCCTGGCTGGCGCGCTGGCCACCGCCCTCGGCGTCCCAGGGCGGCACGACAGGCCCCGGGGGGTGTACCTCGCTGCCGGCCCGTCCCGAGGCGTCGTAGGCCTTGCGGGCCTCCTGGAGGACCCACACGATGTCCCTGGCGTACTTCTTCAGCTTCTCGATGCCGAGGTTCTGCGCACAAACCGGAGAACGCCGCAACGTTTGAACACGAAACAGCGTCGCCGATTCGAGCGAACGATCGTCGGAGGCACGAGCTGCCTCGAAGCGCACGCTGTGTGCATTGACAGGCGGGCACGGCACGCTCCGTGGCCCCGCGGCCGCAACCACGCACGTACGCACAGGTACAAACACGTGCGGCCAGTTCGACCGCTCCGCGTCAGTGTTCGTACCTCGATGCGCATGGAGAGGAGCTCCGGCTCGGTCGCGGGCATCCGCATCGCGATCTTCTCGCACCACTGGTCGCGCAGCATCAGCGACGCGTTCAGGCGGTCCCGCCGCGCCTTCTCGTTGCGCCACGCGATCATCCACAGGTGCCCCGTGCGCGCCAGCGCGGGGTCCACGTCCGGGATCGCGCTCCCAGGCACCGCCTCCTCCTCGTCGCTGTCCTCGATGATGTCCTGCGTCGGCAGCGCCGCAGGCCGCGCCCGGTCTCGCGCCGCCGCGCCGCCCGCCGTGCGCGCCCGCGACAGCTCCGGCAGCGTGACCTTCAGCTGCCCCGACCGCAGCTTCTCCGCCGCCTTCCCGGGCTCCGCGCGCGTCGACACCACGTAGTGCCCCCCGCCCGTCGTCACCCCGTGCGGCACCTCCTTGACAATCTGCAACGTCAGCAGCCGCCACATCAGCAGGTCGACGGTCTTCGACGGCGTGCCGCGGCCGGTGCCGTAGCACTGCAGCTGGTCGTACCGCGCGGCCTTGATCGCGCGGTTCTGCGACCCCAGGAACGTCGCCTTGATGTCGGCGACCGTCGCCGACCGCTCCTGCATCTCCTCGACGGCCGCGAGGAGCGCCAGCGCCTCCGCGGTGCGGTCCGCCTCGACGACCTCGCTCGCGCCGCGCCCCGCGCAGTTGTCGCACGTGCGCCGGCACTGCTCCGCGCTGAACGCCTCGTCGAAGTACGACAGCATCATCTTGCGCCGGCAGTCCACCTTGTTCTCGGCGTACCACGCCATCGCGGCCAGACTCTGGAGGTTCGCGCGGAGCTGCGGGTCGTCCTTCCCCGCGCCGCGCTCCTCCGCGCTGCGCGTGATCATCGTGCGCATGCGCAGCGTGTCGGCCGCCGAGTACATCAGCACGCACGCCGCCACGCGCATGTCGCGCCCCGCGCGGCCGGACTCCTGCAGGTAGCCCTCGAGCGACTTGGAGAGGCTGTGGTGGATGACGAAGCGGACGTCGGGCTTGTTGATGCCCATGCCGAACGCGATCGTCGCGCAGATGACCGGGATGGTGCCCGCGGACCACTCGGCCTGCACGCGCGAGCGCTGGTCGTGGGAGAGCTCCGCGTGGTAGAACTCGGCCTTGAGGCGGACGCCGCGCTTCGAGCGCACGTTGCACAGCTCGCGCGCGACCTCCTCGGTGTCGCGGCGCGACAGGCAGTAGACAATGCCAGACATGAAGTTGCCTGCGGCCGACAGCTGGGGGTTCGCGGTTGGTGGCGCGCCGTGCTGCCAAGGCGGCGCGGCCCGACGCGCGGCACAGTGCGGCGACTCTGGGGGGGCGGCGATGCGGGGCTCGAACTCCGCTGGACGCAGAAGTTGCCGGTGAATGCGAGTTGTGATTCGGGCGGGAGAGACTGCCGTGCGCACCGTTCGGGTAGACGAACTCGTTCTCGATCATCTTCTTCATCTCCTCGAGGCCCTTGCCCTTGCCGCCCTTGGCCACGACGCGGTACCGGAGGTTGGGGCGGTTGAAGCTGTTGTCGAACATTTGCAAGTTGCGCCCCGGGATGTGCAGCTGCTTGATCACGTCCACGCGCACGCGCTTCGTCGCCGTCGCCGTCAGCGCCTGCGCAACCGTCCGCGCGCGCGAACCACGTCAGGCACCCCACGACGAAGCATACAACGCGAAACAACACGTGCGCACATATTGCCCGTGGGGAGGCGCGGCTGGCCGCGCGGCGGCGTCGGGGCGTCCTACCATGACGGGCACTTCCGGGCAGCAGCACCGTTTGAACCACGACAGGTTCTTGTAGTCGGGGCGGAAGTCGTGTCCCCAGCTGGAGACGCAGTGCGCCTCGTCGACGACGACCTGCGCGAGCTTGCGGTTCTTGTGCAGGTGCATGAACAGGTTCTTCGTCGCGTCCGACGCGGACAGCTTCTCCGGCGTCACGAAGAGCACCTTGAGCCGCGGGTTCGCCGTGCGCAGGTCGGCAAAGATCGAGCTCTGGTCCGCCGCGAGGCCCCCCGCGGCGTCGCGCGGGTTGCTCCCGCTGAGGCACGCCGCCGCGATGCCCAGGTCCTGCAGCTGCGAGATCTGGTCCTGGATCAGCGAGATCAGCGGCGAGATCACGATCGTCACGCCGTCCTTCAGCATCGCGGGCAGCTGGTAGCACAGCGACTTGCCGCCGCCCGTGGGCATCAGCACGAGCACGTCGCGCCCGGCGAGCGTCGCGTTGATGATCTCGCGCTGGTTGAACCGGAAGTTCCGAATGCCGAAGATGTTGAGGGCGCGCTCTTGGAGCTCGCGCGACCACGGGAAGTCGTCGCGGCTCCACGTGGAACACACCGGCCGAGGGGGCTCCTGCATCGCGCGGTCGTCGGCCGCCTGCGCGTGCTGCTCCCACAGGCTCGGGTCGCGCGGGGGCGGGCCCGCGCCGCCCTCGGTTGTGGCCATCGGCGCCGCCGGGGCGTGCCCGGCGCCGTCCCCGTCGTCGCCGTCGCGCAGGAGGCCGCCGTGGTCGTGCTGGAGGAGGGGCCGGTCGATCGGCGCGGGACGGGACGGCTCCAGCGCAGCGGGCGGCGCCCGCAGCTCAGGCGCAGGTGCTGCTGCGATCGGGGCCGGAGCGTGGCTCACGGCGGGCGGCCCGACGACGCGCGGCACCGCGGCGGGGACGGGGACAGCGTGCTGCGGCTGGTCGGCGCCCCACCCGCCCGCCCCCGTCGCCGCGCCGCCGCGCTGCTCCACCGACAGCGCGTGCTGCAAGTTGACCACGCGAGCCTTCGCGGCGCGCCGCTCCGGGGCGAGCTCTTGCTCGAGGGCGCCGCGACTGTCGACGATGCGCTCCAGCACGCTCACGAGGCTCTCGAGGGCTCCCTGCGGCAGGCGCGGCGGTTGGCGTTCAAAAACAGCCCCACAGCGTCGGCGCACCCGGTTCGCCGCCGGCAGTGGCCGCTGCGAGCGACGTGACGCGTGGGAGCGCGGGCGGGCGTGCGTGCGGGGCGGGCGCACCTGCAGCTGGCCCTGGAGCGTCCGGTGCGGCGCGGGCGTGGAGCCGTGTGCGTTGGGCTCCGCTGGCGGCGCGCACGCGCGGTCGTTTCGTCCCGGAAACGCGCCCGAGGAAGAGGGCGGATCGTGCCTCGGCAGCGGTGCCGCGTTGCGCGGCACTGTCGGCGGCGTGGCGACCGGACCCGCGCCGTGGCCCATTGCCGCCGCCACCCTCGCTTGGTGCATGCCCACGAGCGCGTCGACGTCGACGTCCGCGAAGAGCGCGTCCTCGTCGTCGTCGTCGATGACCTGGGCCGGCGCGGGCGGCGGGGGCGCCGCGTGGCGGACCGCCGGGGCGTGCGCGGGCGCAGCAGAGGCAGCGTGCTCTGCGGGCCGAGCCGGGCGCGGCGCCGGCCGTGCCTGCGCGGCGACCGGGGCCGCGACGAGCTTGCTCTCGCTCACGGGTGGTTTGAGATCGAGCGGCACCGAGCGAGGCGGCCTCGAGAGCACTTGGAGCGCCGTGTGCGCCTCGCGCTCAGTCAAGTCGCTTGTGACGGTCGTTGCGCCGATGTTGGCGCACGCGGCCTCGAGCGCGCGCTTCTGCGGCGGCGCGGCCAAGAGGAGCCCGTCCGCGAACCGCTCGAGCGGGGCTTTGTCGAGTTCGGCCTTGCATTCGTGCACGTTGGACCGCACTGGGGCCACCGCCATCGTCTGTGTTCCGCCCTGTGCAGGGCCGGGATGCATCGCAAGGCGACAGATACCGGACGCTGTAGTGTCCTGCGAGCAGGTGCTTGACTGTGCGCGCCCCGGCAACCTGCCAGCGCGTGTCAGGAGCCCGGGGCAACGGAACTTAGCACCCAATTTGCATTCTGCTACGCGGGCCGAAAATACCGCCGCTCCCGCGGTACGTGTCGCTCGTTTCCGTGCAGGTTACCTCCTACGACGCAGCAGCAAGGCCACCTGCCCGCCGCCCGGAGCGCTCCCGGGGCGCTGCGGGCCTAGGCACAAGCTCTCAGAGAAGCTACGTGGGCCGCGGCCGTCTGTGGGCCCGTACGCGTGCTCGCGAGACTGCCGGCAGCAGCGGGAGAGCGGGAGCATTGGCGCGTGACACCCCGTGCGCGCGACAGTCGCCGACTGCTCCTACGTCAGTGGTGGGGCTGTGCGGGTAGAAGCGACGCGCGGGCCGCCTCCGCAGGCAAGGAGGGCACGTTTCGCCGCTCTGCAGCCCTAGACCGACAGCGTGCCCATTCAAATACGCCGAATCCAACGCACGGCGCGCGAACTCCTGCGCCTGGGGCCTAGCCTTGTGTTCAACACGCAGCGCTCAGCTCCCGGGGCGGGCCGCGACCAGGCGCTGCGGTGATCAGACGCGGCGGTTGTCGCACACGACTCCAGATTAGGCGGCGCGTCTGCGTGCCCCCGTCCAGCAGTGGCGAGAATCAGGGGGACCCAGCGCGAGTAGTGAGGTGGTGATTGGTGGGACGCAAGGGGGTGGCCAGCCGGGAAGATGACGCCTCGCGGCCTCAGGCGGATAGCATGGATGGTCGCGCTCATTTTGGTGGCGTTGCACGCCGCGAGGGCGATGCCAGAGGCGCCCAATGCTCTCGACCCTTCCCTCCTCTCCCGGGACGAGCGTGCCTCCCGGGGCGACTCCGGTCAGTCTGTGGGCTTGTCCGGAGATCATGCTGACGCCCCGGGGCCGAAAGCGGGCCGGGGTCGGCGGCGCGCCGAGGAAGGGGGGTGGGCCACTTTTGCGCCAGAGGACCACTTCGTGACGAAGCAACAAGGTGCGCGCTCCGATCGTGGCAACAGACTGGATCCTGCATTGTATTCCACACGCGATGGCGGGATCGAAAGCCAGGTCCACCGCGAATCAGTCCCCGGGAGGCAGCTTGTGCTCGCACTCTGTCACGCTCCGTATTCTCGGCCTGCGCCCACGGCCGGCCCAACGCGATGCCTCGAGGGACAGTCACGCGCATATTCTTGCGTGCGCGCCCCTAACGGGCGCGATCTCGTCCACACCGAGGTCGCACAGGCCACGCTGCAAGACACACACCCGAAAGCGCGCCCGTCCTGCGCCTCCGTAACCCCTGCTTCAGACCCACGCCTCGTGGGGGTCTCTCGCGCCTTCCTTGGGACGGCGCGGCGCCTCGTTTGCGCGCACACAACGACCCCCCCCCCCGCC
Source organism: Pedinophyceae sp. YPF-701 (assembly GCA_916048055.1). Classification (NCBI taxonomy): domain Eukaryota; kingdom Viridiplantae; phylum Chlorophyta; class Pedinophyceae; species Pedinophyceae sp. YPF-701. The sequence goes on along the minus strand of CAJZHL010000012.1, from coordinate 603,744 downwards.
CTCTCGCCCCGTGCCATGCAGACCCCGGCGATGCCGCGGTGTGCGAGATCTACAAGCAGCCGGGGAACGGACCCGGGCACCTGGAGATCGAGGTCGTCAACTACGGCGCCGAGCAGCTCGAGTTCACGGTAAGAGCACAGTTGCGGCGCTGCTGACTGCCTCACCTGCCGCGCGAAGACCGACGAGCAGCTGACGTGCTTGAGTGCATCGACATGCTCAAGACGTGACGGGCTGCGCTGAATCCAGCCTCGGTTGAGCAAGTCGCCGAGCAGGCACTGTACACATTCCCTAGTCGTCCCTCTGGCGTTGTTGTTGCTGGAGACGCACTATCAGCAAGTAGGCCAACGAGCCGAAAACACGTACGAGCGAAAGCTTTTCGTACGTGTTTTCGGCTCGCAGCTCAACCTGCTGGTGCGTCTCCAGCAACAACAACAACACGCCGCAGCCATCACATCACGCTCGCGTGCCCCTGGACCGCACGCCCCGGCCGATGGTCTCTCTGACTATGTTGCGTCCCCGGGTGGGCCGTGTCGCGGGGACGTCGGCGGGAAGCACTCCGAGCGAGCCTGTCGCGATCCGTGTCTTTATCTGTCTTTTTCGCTTACGCAGGTCGACGTGAAGATGCACGGCGAGCGCGCAGAGGACTCGATACCGTGCGGGGAGTGCGTGACCATCACGCCGGCGAGCGGGAGCATCCCCGCCGCCGGCGACGACGAAGGACACCAGTATCAGATCTTCGACCTGCACATCACGCCGGTGAGGCCGCAGCCGCGCAGAACGGGCCGACCGCTGCCCCCGACGGCTGCAGTGCCGCACAGTGGCGCCAGGCCTCGCGGCCTGAACGTCGCATTGCCAGGGACGGAAGGAAGGCTCCAGGGGATATTGTTTTGCAAATGCGCGCTTCTTTCTTGTGTTTCTTGTCTTGATCGGTGTTTGGGACGGCGTGGATGTGCGTTGAGGCGATCGAACGTTCCTTGCTGCTGTGCAGGAGGGCCGGGAGGAGCTCGGTGAGGCGCAGGCGCTGCGCATTGAGGTCTGGTCAACAGCGGACCATTTGCGTGCGTGCGAGACCGAGGCCACCGTGCGCTCGGCGTTCCCGCCTCGCCCCGACGACAACGACGATGGCGATGACGACGGCGAAGACGACGGGCCCGGCAAGAGCAGCGGGGCAGGGAGCGGCGACGACAGCGACCCTGGCACCCGCGGCAGCGGAGCGGAGGATCCCGGCGAGGATCCCGAAGCGCCGCCTGAAGACACAGAGCCGCCGCCGGAGGACACGGAGCCCCCCACGGAGCCCACCGAACCGCCTCCGTCACCAACTGAGGCGCCTCCCGAACCCACAGAGGCGCCGCCCGAACCCACGGAGGCGCCGCCCGAGCCCACACAGGCGCCGCCTGAGCCCACAGAGGCGCCAGCTGCTGGCGGTGACGACAACGACCCGAGCAAGCGCGGCGGTGGCGACGACGGGGATGGTGGCGACGACGATGACGGTGGACAGTCGCCGCACGGCTCGGACGACGACGACGACGACGGCAGTGGCGGCAGCGGGCACCCCTGGGACGGAAGTGGGGACGTGAGTGGCCCACGGCGTCGACCTGTCAGCTCGCCGCACGAGGCCATCCCCGCAATATACCACACCTAGACTCTCAGACGCAATTTGATTTGATGCGTCACTCAATTCGCCCCCTATGTTGCCAACGCCGATCGCTTCGTGTTGCTTCATCGCTCGCAGGACGCTGGTGGCTCGGGCGCGAGCGGATACTTGTACCTGGTCGGGCTGGCGGGCATCGGCGGCCTGGGCCTGTTCGTGTATCACAAGCTGAAGAAGCCCTCGCACGGGGGCGCGGGCGGTCGATCGGGCGACGGCGGCGGCGGCGGCGGTGCACGCAACGAGATCCAGATGCAGCCTGTCGGGGAGGACACAGCGCTGCTGGCCAAGGGGGGGAGTGGCGGACGGCCCGGGGAGGGGTACAACGGCGCGGGCGCGAATGGGGACGGCTGGGACGAGGAGTGGGGCCAGGAGAGCGATACGTGGGGGAAGAGCGGCGCCGGCGCCGGCGCCGCGAAGGCCGATCCAGCGGACGGCTGGGACGGGGTCGACTGGGGGGACGACGACGACGGTGTGGGGACGCCGGCGCCCCCTGCGGCGGCCGCGTCGAGCGCGCGCCCGCGGTCGACGCCGCGGTCGGGGCTGAAGCTCGGGGCGAAGAAGTTGAAGGACTGAATCCACGCCTACGCAAGGAAGGTGCTGGACTTGTTGTTGCCGTCGCGTCGTGAGCAGCGTGGTGCGCCGGTGGTGTGTGAGGCCAGGCCTAGCCCACCTGTGGATTCGGAGGAGTGTCGGCGTCGAACAGCGCGGAGGTCACGCTGTCTGTGCTCCACGCAAAAATGATGTTGTAGTGTTGCTTTTGTTGTCTCGAACGCCCTGCGCTGAGGAGTTCCTGGGGGACCGGCAAAGACATGAACGTCCGCAGCGCTTACACCGTTCCTTCTACGCAGCTGCGCGGCTAGATGGCAACCAATATTCCCCCCCCTCGTGTCATGCAGCAACCAGGTCAGTTGGTTTCGACGAGCGCCACCGTGAACTTGCCGAGCCACGTGCTCCGGCACACGTCCACGATCGGCGCGTAGTCGCGGCGCACGCGCCCAAGCATCCCCACGCGCCAGCCCGTCCAGCGCCGCACCGCAGCACTGCGCGCGGCAGCCCACGTGGAGCGCGTCCGCGCCATCCAGGACCCGCGGGGAAGCGCCCTGAGAGCGTCGTCCAGCCCATCAGTACGCTTCGGACGAAGACCGAATCCGATGCGGGTCTGACCGTTGCCGGAGAAGGGCAGGAAGCCCCGCCAGCGCAGCTGGAAGGTCTTCCCGAGCGGGCCGGGCGACGTCCACGACACCGCTCGCGCGTCGTCGTCCCTGGCTGCGTTCCACGGACCCGGGCCGGTGCGTCCGACGCATCCTGGCTCCTCCGGGCGAGGGACGTCGCACGCGAAGACGCGCTTCTCGAGGACGCTGCCGAAGAGGGGCGGGAACCCGACGCTGTCGAGGAGGGCCGCGGGGAAGTCTTCGTGGCAGAAGCAGCCGCCGAGAGGGCCGTAGCTGAACGCGAGGTTGATCTGCGTTCACAGCAACAACAGCGAGGGCACAAGTCGATTTCTGAGTCAAGGCGCGAGCGGGGCGTGCCTGCCTCTTTGAGGGATACACGACCGCGTGATGTGGCAACGAGACCTAAGTTCGATCGTCGTGAACTAAGCTGCGCGTGCGAAACAGCTCACCACAGAGCAGCAGTCCTCCTGCCCCGTAATGCACCGCGTCACTGTCTTCTGAAGCTCGTCCGGGACGTCATCCTGCGCAAAACACTCGAGAGGGCGCGCGCCCACGTCGACACGGCGATGGATCGAAATAGTCGGCAGTATTTCGGAAAACAGCCTTCGTCCAACAACAACGCTCGCTCATCAAGATGTCAACCCCGACGCCGCGCATCGGCCCCTCCGATTCGCACCAGGTCAAACAGCGACACGAACGAGACGCACTGCTCCAGCGTGGCGGCTCCGACCAGCGCGGGTGCCGCCAGCACACAGGCAGCAAGCCCTGCCAGGCTCCAACGACTCGCACGCATTCCGACCGGACGTCTCGCACCGCCGCGGGCAGACTCCCAAGATGTCCCACCCCCAAACGACACCGCGCGCCCCTCACCACGCCCGCGCCGGCCCTGACACCCCCCCGCGAGACCGCCATGTGTTCACTGCAGCAGCGCACTGCACTGGCACCACACCTCTCCCACCTATCACAACTTCCGCACCAGCGCGACCCCCACCGATCGATCCCGCTTCTTCACTTCGCTTCGTACCACGTCTGGCCGATGTTCGAGTCCACGGAGAGATCCACGCCCAGCGGGTTGTGCCCGGCAAAGGGTCGGTTCATGCACTCGCCGACGATCTCCTTGGCCCGCTCCGCCGACTCCGCGGGCCCCTCGAGGATCACCTCGTCGTGGACCTGCAGCAGCAGCGTCCACCCGAGCTCCCGCAGCTCCCGGCTGCGCCCAATCTCGATCATCGCCGCCGTCACCACGTCCGCGGCGCTGCCCTGGATCGGCGTGTTGATCGCCGCGCGGAACGCGTGCCCGCGCGACTTCCGATCCGAGAACACCCAGTTCAGCGGGTCCTCCGTCAGCAGCCGCGCCTTGTCGATCGTCGCCGGTGCGTCGCCGCGCGACAGGGACTTGAGCTGCTGCTGCGCGTCCCCGCGCAGGACGCGGTCGCCGCCCTGCGCGCGCCGCGCGTCGCCCGCGGCGTCCGGGAGGTGCCGGCGCCGCCCGAGGATGGTGTTGACGTAGTGCACGGCGTTGGCCTGCTTGCGCTGTTCCACCTGCCAGGCTAGGACCTCGGGGCGGTCGCTGTACCACGCGTCCAGCGTGGCCTGCGCCTCCGTGAGCGACTGCCCGAAGTCGCTCGCCAGCCCGAAGACGGTCTTGCCGTACGCCAGCGAGAAGTTCAGGATCTTGGCCATGCGGCGCTCGCTGCCGAACAGGTCCTTGATGAGGGGGACCTCGGAGCCGCCCTCGCCCTGCGGTGTACGTGGGCACGGTGCGGCGGTGGGCGGAGGGGGGGGGGGGCGCGGGGGCGTGCGAGCCGCTGCACTGCAAGCGCTGGCACAGAGATGCAGGGCCGCGGTGGCTGTGAAACACCCAGTTGCGAGGTCCGTGCAACGCACGACTGGAGCGTCGAACTGAGTCGCTGCCTCGGGGCGGTGTGTCGTTGGAGTGTGCCCGGTACTGCTACTCGGGCACAATGCGATCGGGGGGCGACGACTCACCACGCCTTCTTCCAGGCGGCAGTCCCCCTTGTTCACCGCGTCCTTGATGTGCTGGAACATCCCGTGCGCGGTCCGCGAGTGGAAGTCCCCCCCCGCCTCGAACGCGTGCTTCATCGACTCGCACCCCGCGATCGCCGCGAGAATGCGCAGCTCCAGCTGCCCGTAGTCCGCGACGATCAGTGAGCGGCCCTCGCGCGCGTTCGCGCAGAACGCGGCGCGCACCTTGTAGCGGTCCTTTTCGAGCGCGGGCTGGTTCTGCAAGTTGGGGTTGCGCGCCGACAGCCGCCCGGTCTCCGTGTTGAGGTTGAGCGAGCAGTGCACGCGGTGGTCCGGCGTGGAGATGTCGTCGCCCTGCAGCGGCCGGATGAACGACGACAGCAGCTTGTCGATCAGCCCCACCTCGCACAGCGCGTCCACCGCCGCGCACGCGCGCAGCCCCTCCTCGCCGCCCCCGAACGCCGCGTACAGCGCGCCGAGACCGTTCTCCTTCGCGTACGCGTCCAGCGCGTCGCGCTCCGCCTGCGACATCTCGAGCCACCGCAGCCGAGGGTCCTCTGCGCCGTACGGCACCACCGCCGGCGTATCCTCCGCCGTGTACGCAGGCGGGATGGTCGCGCGTTCGCCGCCCGTCACGTCGGCCTCTGCGCTGGTCCCGGCTGCATCGTCGGCCTTGCGCGCCGCCTTCTTCGGCGCGGACGCGACCGTTGCAGCGTCGTCCGCGGCGTCCAGGAGGTCATCCTCGTCGGATGCGAGCCCCACGTCAACTTCGCTGAGTCCCAAATCCACCCCCATGTCCTTCAGGAGGCGCCGCGCCGCGCCGGGCTTCCCCGCCATCTTCCGCAGCACGGCCGACGACGTGGCAGGCCCGCCGTCCTTGGCGGTAAACGACGTCGGCAGCGCGGGGTGCCCCCCGCCCTCGAACATCCTCTGAAGCGCCTCCGCGCCCCACAAGTTGCCTAGAACGATCGGCCGGTTGACCTTCGCGCGCTTCCCGCCGGGCTCGACCCACCCATCCGTATTCGGCACCTTGATCTCCTTCCAGACAGGCACCTTCGGCTCCTTCGGCGCCCCCCTCGCACCGCGCGCCCGCGGGCCCTCCTCGCCGTCGCTCTCGCCCTCGCTTTCCGCCGCCGCCGCCTCCACCGTCTCCGCCGTCGTCATGTCCAGCCGGCACCCCGTCACGGAGTCCGCCGCGCGCTGAATTCCGCCGAACAGGAGGATCCCGACCTGCTGCCCGGACGAGATGTTCATCAGGCGCGCGTCGGGGACCCAGCGCGACGCCCACGCCAGGAAGGTCTCGATCGCGGCGCGCTGGTCAGCGATGGCGCGCTCCTCCGCCTCCGCGAGGTGCGGGCGGTTCACGAGGAAGCCCGCGCTCTCCATCGACGTCAGCAGCTCGCCGAACGGCAGCCAGAACGACCGGTACACGTCCAGAGACGTCTGCACCTCGGGGTACGTCGCGCGCAGGAGCTGCCCGACTGACGCCGGCTCGCGCGCGAGGCGCGTCGCGAGGCTGCGGTAGAGGTTCCACGTCGCCTTGGCGTCCAGCGCGGAGTACTTGATCCACGCCGGCCGCAGGAGCGGGTGCGTGTGCATCTCCCAGATGGCGGGCAGCTTGGCGAGCTTCTCAGAGGTGAGCTGCGGCGGCGCGCCCTCGGCCTCGGCCTTCTTCGTCTGGCGCTTCTCCGTGCGGAAGCTGAAGATGTCCTTCATGCCCACCTTCCCGCCCACCTCGTGGACCCACTGCCCGCCCATGAGGTCCGCCCGCGACGTCAGACTGGCAAGGGAGTACTCCTTCCCGCCGAGATCGGTCCGCCACAGCCGCGCCATGTGCAGCGTGTCGCCCGAGAACCCCCGCAGCGCGACGCCCTCGTTCTCCAGCACGTGCCGATCGAACCCGTAGTTGTGCCACACCTTGCGCACCTGCACGCTCTCCAGAAACGGCCGCAGCGCGTCCAGGATCTCCTCGCGCCGCCGCCCGCCCAGGTCCACCCACAGCTGGTCCTGCGGCACCTCCGACGCGCCGCCGGAGAAGTCCACGTCCGCGCCGGCGTACACGCTGAGCGCGATGACAGACCCGTGGCCGACGGGGCTCTGGTCGGGCAGCGTGATGTTGGCCACCTCCGTGTCGCACGCGAACACCGCGCCGGGCCCGCGCTCCTCCGCGAGCCGCATCATGAAGTCCGCCACGCGCTGCGCGTCGCCGGCGTTGTCGTCCGTCACGCAATACACCTCCGGGTCCACCTCGTTGCGCTGACCCCCCCCTGCCGCGTCAGGCACCACGCGGCACTGCAGCGTGTGCTCCTTGAAGTACCGCCGCGTCTCGCCGTCGTCGTCCACCACGTACGTCGTCCCGTCCACGTCAGCGCGCTCCAAGTCGGACCACAGGAAACCCCCCCCCATGTACTCAGGCTGCACCAACTCGAACGCCACGCGCCGCACCTCTGGCGCGGTGCCGGACCCGGCGCCCCACGGCGCCCCGCCGGGACCGTCGTCCGCGCCGAATGACGTCTGCGCGTCGGAGAGCCCCCGCGCCATCGCCGTGCCCGGCTCGGGGTCCTGCGGGGGCCAGGCGCGGTCCGCGGAGGCGCCGCCGCTGCCTCCGGAGCTGCCGCTGGACGGGACCTGCCCGTTCGGCCGGGGCGGCGGGGGTCCGCGCGGGTGCTGTGGGGGCGGGGGCGGTGGCGGTGGCGCCGCGCGCGTTGTGTGCGCGGCCTGCGGGACGGGCCGCGCGTTCGCCGAGACGTCCGCGAGGGGCTCCGTCGCGTGCTCCTGGAGGTGTTTGAAAGGGTCGTTGCCCACAGGACGGGCCACCGGCCGCGGCGGCGGCGGCGGTGGAGGCGGCAGGTGCGCCGGGGACGTGGGCGGCGCTGCGTGCGTGACCTGCGCGGCCTGGAAATCAGGGACGTTCCCGACGGCAGCGTACGGCCCGGGCGAGGGCAACGCCTCCTCCGTTTCGCCGCTGTGCGCGCGGGGCTCCGGTGGGCGCGTGGGCGCGCTCTCGGCACCAGGCTGCGCGCTCCTGGTGGCGCCGTTCGAGGAGGGCCCGTTCGGCCGGCCCACGTTCGCTCGGAGACTGCGCTGCACGGGTCTGAACTGGCCGGAGAGGTCGTTGGATTCGCGAGGGCGGACGCCCGGGACCTTGTGAGCACCGCCGCTGCCGAGCTGCTCGTTCCTCCGCCGCATGTCCTCCAGGCGCCTGTCCTTCCACCTCTCGCCGTCCCGTGTCTTCGGGCCATGCTGGGTGTCGGCCACGGACGACGCGTAGTTGCGCGTCAGGACCGACTGCGAGGCGGCTGAGCCCTGGGCACCGCCTGGGCTCGCCGGGTGGGCTTGCGAGGGCAGCGGGGGGCCCGCGTTGCCCCCCGAGGCCGCAGCTGGATGCTCGGACGCGTGGCTCGCGCCGTCCTTCGGGGCGGTCGGGGCCTCGGCCGGACGCTGCGACGCAGACGGCCCCTCTGCATCTGGTCTGCTGTTAGCGCTCCTGTGCCATCCTTGCGCGCTGCATTGCGTCGTGGCTTCGAGGGTGGATGATCACAGTGCTGCACGAGCACGAGGCACTATGGGCCGCGCACGAGCGCGCGCGGGTGGCCGGCGCTGAGACTGTGAAGTGCACGGCAATGTGTGCCTTGCCTGGCGGTTTCAGCCTCGACGATCCCGTTCCGGCGGTCCCTCGCGAGCACGTGTCGTATATGTCGCCTAATCAACGTGAAGCCCCGCCGCATGAGGCCCGGTGTCGCCCCGTTCCCGGGCCTCCAATGGCTGTGCTGCCTCGCTCCGGGAGGAATGTGCCCTGGAGCGTGCCGACAGCTGCGACAGTGATGTGCCGCGGCGGGCATATCCGGTCGTTCCACCAACCGCCGACGTCCTGGCCTCGCGTCAACTCGCAAGGCCGCCTAAGTGATCCCGCTATCACAGACGCCGCCCCTGCACCATGTTCCGCCAGCGTTCGCAGCTTTTCCGCGAGTCAACAACAACTATCCACGACCAGGCAGCGGCGCGAGCCTTCCTGCGCACCGCATGAAGCCCCCAAACCCCCCCGGGCACGTGCAGGCCCTACGTAGGCCCCCACCTGATGTCAGCGCGACCACGCAGCGGCGTCGACCACGCGCACAGCGCGCACGCCCTGTGCCCAGCCAGCACACCTCACCGGCGGCGACCGCGCCAGTCCGAGGCTTTACACACAACCTGTAGAGGTGTGCTTGCCGCCCTTCCTTCCTGCCGCCCTCGCACACCACCGCATCCTCAACCTACACGGACCCCCCCTCACGCGCCGCCCGCCCCCTGCGCGCCGCCGTGGCACCCGGTACACAACGACAGCATCTTTGCCGCCACGGGTATGCTGTCAATGCTGAGCTTGTGCGCGCAGTCCGCGGCCAGCAGCTGCAGATTCGGATCCACCTCGACGCAGCACCCCCCGAGCGTGTCCATCTCCACGCAGTCGACCCCGTGCGCGTGGTGCAGCGCGGACCAGAGCAGTGCAACCCCGACCTCGTGGAAGACGCCGTGAGCAGCGATCACGTGCGCGACCTCGACGTAGCGCTCCGCGACGCCGTGCGGCACGAACTTGACGTCGTCGGACTCCAGGCGCTGCGACTTGTCGAGCGGCCAGTCGGGGGGGAGGAGTCCGCGCTGCTTCAGGTCTTTGTAGGCTTCTACCATGGCCTCGCGGGTCGTTAGGTCCGGGTTGGTGTGCTCGCTCGTCTGCGTCCACCACGACCACCGCGACCACTTGTCCCACCCCCAGATGCGCTTCGTCGGCGGGCGGGTGACGTGCTCGCACGTGCCCGCAGCGTCCGCAGGCGGTTGCCGCCACCCGGCGCTCTGGATCCAGAACTTGTCCTTCGGCAGCCGCGACATCGAACAGGGGTTGACGAAGGCGTCCGCCTGCATCCAGTCCCGGCCGCAGCGGGGCGCTGTGGCAGGCAGCTCTTAAGCGACACATGCGCAGCGGCGCGCCGGGTGGCGTGGCGCGGCGACGCACCTGGACGATGAGGAAGCCGTCGGTGCGGACGTGCGCTTCCAGCATGGCCGTGATCGCCATCGCGTTGCATCGATAGCTCAGAAGCTGCGTCGTGCACTGCACCGCCGCGTCCTGCCACTCTGGGGGCACCGGCGTGCGGAAGTCGCCGACGAGCCAGACGTGCGGGAACGCGCACTTGTACTGCTCGAGCAGCGGCGCGATCTTGTGGATCAGCGGCGTGCTGTCGCGGCCGGGCCAGCCCCCGAGTTCCACGACCACCGCAGCGGCGAGTGGCGTGGCCCCAGCGCTCACGTCCGGGTGCGCCACGTGGACATCCGCGACGACGACGCGAGGCTGACTCGATGAAGCTCGCCGTGACGCGAGTGTCAGGGCCAGCAGAACCGCGAGGAGCACGAAATTGACCAGACCAAGTCTGGTAGTCAAGGCCCCGCGCAGCCGTGCACGCAGGATTCCGAGGTCGCAGACCGATCTCATCGCTACCGCTGTATGTCTGTGTTGCCGGGGTGGCATCTAGTGCTGTCGATTCTGCGCATGATTTGCACTCTGCCTCTGTCTTATAGAAACTATCATTCTTCCGCTGTTTGGGCGTTTTCAGTAATGTGAAAGCATTGTGTCGCCATTCAGAAGAAGCATGACGATCTAACCATTCGCTGGAGTGAGGCGTGTAGGCGGCCGGTTCCGGATTCGGCGCGCGGGCCCCGCCCAGTCGTGCCAGCTCAGGGCTGTGTTCGTCTTGGTGCCCGACTGTGTTGGACAGCGCCACTCGGCCGGCGCTTTGGCCACCTCAGCTCGCGGGCACAGTCCTATTCTTGCACCCGCAACGTTCAGATTACGATATCTGTCCTCGAAGCCAGAACGGCAGGAAAGAAAGAAGCAGTGCTCAAGAGCGAAGCCGTGCTTCGGCCGTCCTGAGCTCTCCAGCATCCTCCCGGGCCGCGTCCGCGACTGAGCCTCTCCATTTCGCCGTCCGTCTAGCCAAAGTCGGGCCTGCGTCCATCCTGCCCGCCGCGGCCCGCTTGAGTAGGTCCTGAGCTGCACCGAGCGCGCTGGAGCCCATGGAGGACGGGCAGGACGTCCGGCCAGCCCCCGCGGGAGGTGATGAGGACATCTTCGCGGTGCCGGAGCCGAAGAAGGCCGCGCCCGTCGCTGGCCGGAGGCGCAGGCTGGTAGCGGTGCGTCGCATGCCACGTTCGACTCCTGCGCGCTGTCCGCGACCGCTATCGCTCTTCACGCGATCACAAAGCCTATCAGCCGTCCTCAGGGCGGCGCTCCCGTCACGCTGGCGCGGAAACGTCCCGCGGTGCGATCCTTGCGCGCCCCACAACGAGCGCGCGCCCTGTGCCGCGCGCGGCTCGCAGGCCAAGGCAGACGGCCCCGTCGACGCGTTCGGCAGCGAGCTCATCGCCCCGAAGAAGCCCGACGAGCGCGCCCGGGTCCCTGTCGGCGCGTTCGGCCTGGACGAGGCCACCGAGCCCACTGCTCCGCCACCGGCAGCTGCCGAGCCACCCGCGCACCAGGGGGCGATCCGGCGCTTCGAGTCCAACATCGACCAGCCCTCCGTGGCGGAAGCCGCCGCCGTCGCCGCCCCGCGCCAGCCCGCCCCGCTGCCGACCGGCACGGATGACGCCAAGTTTGACGGCGTGTCGCGGCGCAAGAAGCAGCAGATGGAGGCGGCGGCGCAGGACGGCGGGGCGCGCGAGCTCACGGCGCCGCTGACGCAGGCGGACCGCAACCGCCTGCGCCACGAGGAGATGGAGGCGCTCGACGCCGAGGCGGGGGGGGTTGACGCCATCCCTGAGCTGGCGGGGGACGACGCGGAGGACCTGACGCGGCAGGTGGCGAAGCCCGCGGCGGTGCACGCGCACAAGGTCGCTGCGCTGGAGGACCTGGAGGAGGGCCCGCCGCTGCCGAGCCTCGGGGTCGACATGGACGTGTCGGTGCTGGCGCGCGCGCTGTTGCCGCCGGAGCAGGTGGACGAGGACGACGAGGTGTGGGACCACGCGCTGCTGCTGAACCAGGTGACGGTGGAGATCGCGCGCGAGCGGGACGAGATCGCCAAGGGGACCTTCGAGGGCCTGAAGCTCTAGTCGTAGTTGGGCAACGGGCTCCGACGTGTGACGGCGCGTTCCTTGCTGATTGCGAGCAGCTCGAGCCGTCTTGGCGCGCCTGTGCGACGCAGACCGCGGCCGCAGGGGTCAAACCGAGCGACGGCGCGCAGCGTGGAGCGAAGGGGGGTGTCTGTTGCAAACAGCCCGGATTGCGTGCCCGCTGAGGTCGCACCGGCCCCACCGAAGCGCGCGAACCGCTCGCTTGCACCCTCCAGGTCGTGCAGGCCATGACTCGTGGCCGTTGCGGCGCCCGCCCATGAACCACGGATCTCGGAGTGTTGGCTGAACCCCGGCTAGGGGACGCTGTTCGCTCCCGTGTCAGCACGTCACGAGGTCACACGCGGCGCGGGCTACCGGAACGCCGGCGCGGGCGCCCCCGCGGCCTTCCGCAGGTTGTCTCGCTTCTGCTTGAAGTAGCGCGCGGCGGCGGTGCCCCGCGCAGCACCGGTCTTGCTCACCGCCGACGTTCCGCTCAGGATGCTCTCGAGGTCGAGCTCGCGCCCGCCGCGCGTCGACGCCGGCGGCGCATGCGACCGTGCGCCGCGCCCCGCCGCCTCGGACCGCTTGACCGGGCTGACAGGACCCTCATACTCCGCAACACCCCCCCCCATCGGCTCCTCGCCGCCGCCGTACCGCACGGGCGACATCGCGTGCGCGGCCGCGCCCGGGGACCCACGCGGCGCCGGAAGGAGCGGGGACGGAACCGCGGCGGGCCCCGACGGCATCGCGCGCTCCCCTGTTGGCTTCGCAGGAATCGGCCGGTCGCCGCGGCGCTGCGTCGCGGCCGCCTGCGCCGCGTCCTCGTGCGGTAGCATGCCCTGCAGCGCACACACCGCGGCCCCGACACGTTGGCGGGCGCAGCAGGCCACAACGCGCCGAGGGGACGTGCGCCCGGGCAGCGGCGGGCGCGAGCACGGGTGTGTCAGCGCGGCGGTGCACGTACCTCGACGATGCCGGGGCACTTCGCGGCGGCCCGCGGGAGCCCGCCCGTCAGCACGAACACGTTGTCGAACCCCTTCTGAAACATGAGCTCCGCGGCGGGGGGCGCCCAGCGCTCGTCGGCGTCGTAGAGGACGATGATGCGGTCGCCCTGCCCCGCGCCGCGGAACGCGAGCAGCTCTTGCGAGAACGGCGCCGTGGAGTGATGCAGGCGCGTGTGTGGGTACCACGCGCTGCCGACGATGTGGCACTCCGCCCAGTCCGCGTCGTCGGGACGCACGTCCAGGATCATGACCTCGATGCCCTGCGCGGCGGGGCGGGGCGGAGAGAGCGGTTCGGGCCCGGCCACTTGCTTGTGTGCAACGAGCGGGCGAGTGTGCGGAGCGTTGGGGGAGGGCGCGTGTGCGGAGCGTGGAGGGCGGAGGGCGTACGTGCTGCTGGTTGGCGAGGAGAGCTTCGAGGACCGGCGCGGTGAGGCGGCGGAACGTCTCGTCCGGGCGGATCCGGGCGCCGCGGCTGGCCTCCTCCCACCACCGCTCAACCTTGTTGACCGACGCGCCGGTGTCGACCCTAGACTTGACGTTCGCATACTTGGAGTTCGGCTGGGTGCGCTTCAACGTCGCCTGCGAGAGTGCGCGGGACGCACGGCCGCAGCCCGCGTTAGAAAGCATGTGCTGGCACTCTTGGGCCCGGACGCGACGTTGCGTGGCACCCAGCGGGAATGCGCGGACACAGGCCGGGCAGCGAATACGTGAGGAGCGCGCAGCGGTACCGTAACGCCCGCACCGGGCGCGGAGCGAGCCCGTGGAGCACGAAGGAGGTGCCAGCACTCAACGTGCGGAAACGGCCAGCAGACTGGGCAGGGGGGCGGAGAGCACGGATGATGAGCTGCACTGGGACAAGATAGTGGCCGCAGGCTGCTGGACGCAGGGCGTTCCGGCCGCGTGGGCGCTGTGGCGCACGGCGCGACGTTTGCACGGAAGCGCTGCATTTTCCACCGCCAAAACCAAATGCGGCACGGCTGGGCGCTGCTTGTGCCGCGAGCGCGATGTCGATGCCCTTCACGTTCTACGCCGAGAAACGGTGCGCCAGGAAGTGCTCGTGCTGCCGCCGGAGCGTGGGGCAGTGACTCACGTCCGATCCGCCGATCGGCCGGTGCATCTCCTCGCCCCACTACGACTCCGTCACGACAGTAGAAGCAGCACGAAGTCGCTCCGTACGCTCAGCCCCCCCTCGCGCCCTTACAGCCCGGTTGCGGACGACACTTGCCACCCGCGAAGCACGCGTCTTGCCTAGGATCCTAACCGCGTAGCAATCGGAAATCGCGCTCAGTATGAGTAAAGAGAGCTCACGTGGCACAACCCCGAAATCACACCAGCCGTCCCGCGTGGGGGCACTGGGGGGCCAAGTCCCCCAAGCCTGACATGACTCATGTCGGACACACAGCCGCCAAGCGACGCCCGACACCACAGCTCCCCCAACAGGACAGTGCGAGGCCTCACTTGAACCCCGTCCCCGTCGGGCGGTAGTTCGCCTGCTCCACGGTGGCCTCGATTTTGTCCGCGACCGTCGACAGCCACGCCAGGTCCAGCTGCGAGAACCCCCGGACCCTGTCGTGCCCGATCACGAGCGCACCCTGCGAAGCAGGAGCACTGGCAGCGGCGGCCGTTCGCGCGCAGCACGGCCTCGAACCCCACACGTGCCACTGCGCTGGAGTCAGCGATGCGCCCCGTGGCCGCGCGGGTGACGCGATGGAGCTGCGGGCTTGCGGGAGCCTCGTGGCCAGCCGCGAGCCAGCGTGCGCCCACGGTTGGAGGCGAACATTGCGGGAGCCGCGATCACGAAATGCTGCAGAGCGGAGCGCTGCTCTGCACTGTGTCGCTCGCCACAGGAGAGCGTGGCGAGGACGGCGCGGAAACTGCACCCATCGCCAGCGACCGACGCTAATGTGAGCGCGGTTCTCGCGCACCCCACCCTCCCTCTCCTGTCGAGAGCGGCACAGTGCGCTTGCGCTAGACCACGCATGCGGGGTCGCGCCACCCCGCTGTTCGCATCCAGCCGCGCACGCACGCGACGATCGTAGCACGACAGCGCGCCGGTGCCCTCCAGGGGGGGCGCGCACCTCCGTGCCGAGGGGCTGCACGACGACAGCCTGCGTGTTCTGCGGGAGGTACTCCAGCAGCTCGAACCGGCCGGGGTACGGCGCGAGGTTCGCCAGGTAGTTGGCCTTGCCGCTGCCCACCACCTTCGCGACGATCGGACCGGGCTCCGCCGCTCCCGGCTTGGCATCCTCCGTGGCCATCCCGCGCTGCAGCACGCAGCGGTTCCTGCGGCGAGTGCGCGCGACCATCGCTGTCCACGCAAAGACCGGCGCCGCGCCAGACAAGAGAGGTCTGTGCAAGGCGAATGCGTGGCTGCAGCCGCGGTGCGTGTGCTCCCCACCTGATGAAGACGACCATGCTTGTCGCGCCCGCGGAACCCTCCGCCGCACTCCACGCCCACTCCAGCTCCTGCTTCAGAGCCTCCGGCACCTTCGAGTCCGTCCACGACAGCGGCCCGCCCTCGAGCTTCACCTTGTCTGCGACCACGAACCACGCCAACGGCTCTTCTTACGATTTCGAACAAAGACACACGGAACCGGAAATGCCTAAGAGAACCGGCGCCTTTGGACGCCGCGCCGAACGCGTACGCTACGGTGAAGACGGCAGCGGTGCTGCGTCGCTGTTGGGCGGGCGGCCTGCCTGCGATGACGGGCTTGAGGGACAGCCAGGAGAGGCCCGTAAGGAGGAGGACGGCCGACATGACGATGCACGCGAGGTCCGCGCGGGACTGGCTGCTCCCGGCGTCGATCACCGGGGCCGCGCCCGT
Source organism: Pedinophyceae sp. YPF-701 (assembly GCA_916048055.1). Lineage (NCBI taxonomy): Eukaryota > Viridiplantae > Chlorophyta > Pedinophyceae > Pedinophyceae sp. YPF-701. The sequence goes on along the minus strand of CAJZHL010000012.1, from coordinate 588,033 downwards.
GACTGTTCGGTTCACGAGGACTGCAGGACAGGCACAGAACGTGGCACGAAGCTCAGATGATGGCGGGGCGTGAGGCAATGGCTGGGGCCGCACGGTCGTCGACGGGGCAAGGAAGGCAGCTGCGTGATTGGCTGGCATCGGGGTGGTTTGCGTTGGAATCAGACGTGGTGTCGAGACGGGACGTACTCGCGACCAGCCCCGCGCCCCCTGCGTACAACGGCAGCGCTCGGAAGAAGTCCGCGTTGGCCGCAACTAGCTCCTTGCCCTCCTCGGCGACGTCGGTGCGGCCGGTCTGGGCAGCACGCGCGACCGTCCGCTGCCAGCTGCGCCGCGCAGCGCAGCAGGGCGCGCGGAGTGCTGCGCAGTGGGCGAGGCTCGCTGCGCGCATGCCTGGGTCTCGCGGCCGGTACTCGGCGCTACTAGATGATGTGGACCACGGAGAAACGTGCTATGTGGTTTCTAGGTGCGCTTAGCAGTCCAGTGCGCTTCAGGGCCCGCGGAAGCAACAGAGCCACCAGCGATCAGGATTCAGGGCCGGCGCTGAGCTGGGTCGCAGGGCAGAATGCTGCGCGTGCTGGAAGGAGAGCAACAGTGCTCAGCGAGTGGGGCCAGCCTCTGCGCACGCGACGCATTCGTGCGGGCCGGTCTGTGCGATCAGTGCCGCAGGAGTGTCCTACCCCGCGCTGACGTGCGGCACGGTGCCCGACTGGGCTCGGGAGGCACGTTGCCGGGCCGCGGCTGTGCGCTGGAGCAAGTTGTAGCGGAGCGGGTACCACTCGGAGGCCTGAGAGCTTCTCGACGTGTGCATTTCATCAAAGGCTTCAAGGTGGTTGCAGCGCCCCTGCTGCACCGGCTGGGTGGGTAACCTGCGCTGCAGTGGGCAGGCATGCGCTGCCAGCTCCATCTGCTAGCGGCAGGGAGGGAAGTCCGGCATGAGCGGCCAGCGGGCGGGACGGCAGGTCGCGTGGCGTCTTGCGCTCCAGCGAGGGGTGCCCGGCTTCATGTCGTCGCGCGCGCAGGTACGACGATGGCGCAATCGACGTTACAGAATGTACCCATGCCGCCGCGCCGCTTGCTCGTGCTGCATCGACGCTTGCGTGCGCGCTCGGCGCTGTTCTCTCATTTCACACTCAACTTCACCTCCTCCGCGCCCCCCCACGCGACCACTTGTTTCCGTTACCCGCCGCAACCTGGCGGTATGCTGTGAGCGAGGCGCCCGGGTCGGATTTCCAACCGCCCGCGGCGCACCTGCGCTCTGCGGCCCGGCCTGGGCTGTTGCGCCTGAGCTACGCAACACGCCGCGACCAGCCACCCTACATGCAACGTGCACGTGCGACGTTGAAAGATGACCTTCACGATCGCCAAATGCGGGCAACTTCGCTCCCCGTCGCGTTGTCGCGGGGCCGCTGCGCCGCAAAGTCGCATGCCGTGGCTGCTACAGCTCCCGCCCCGAGTTCGGCCGTTTCCTCCGCGACAACCGGCGCGCTTCCGCCGTAGGCTTCGCGCACTTTACAGCCGCCGCTCGCCGGCGTCGCGCCAGGCCACATCCCGCACGCGCCGCCCCTCGCACGGCGCAGGAGGCAACCGACGCAACCGCGGCACGGGCGGGGCGCCGCGCTTGATGCACAAGTCGGACGGGAAGCAGCACCTGGGCTCGGCGCTCAGCACGGAACGCAACAACCGCCCGTTCCCGGGGCCACCCCCGGACGAGGGCCCTCCGCTGCGAGTTCTCCCCATCGGTACGTTAATCTCGCGCCCGCGCGCACCCACAGCAGCGGCGCGCTCCGCCACATCGATCCGCGCGCCCAATCGCTCGCTCGCGTGTGCTGCCATCGTCGTCCGGACCACCGCGAGCAAACAACGCACCCACGCATTGCGTTGCGCGCGGCGTTGCAGGCGGGCTGGGGGAGATCGGCATGAACTGCATGCTCGTCGGCGTGCGGGACCGCTACATCTTGATCGACGCGGGGCTGATGTTTCCGGACCAGGCGGAGGAGCCGGGGATTCAGAAGATCCTGCCGGACTGTTCGTTCTTGGCGCGGTGGCGGGACAAGATCGAGGCGGTGGTGATCACGCACGGCCACGAGGACCACATCGGCGCGATGCCGTGGGTGATCCCCGCGCTCGACCCGCGCACGCCGGTGTACGCCGGGTCCTTCGTGATGGCGCTGGTGCAGAGGCGCATGCAGGTGCGGTCGGCGCCTCGCGGCCGCCGGGCCTCAGGCTGCTTGCTTGTGTGCTGCGATGACTGCTCCGCGGCTCCGATATCCGGGGCGCGCGGAACGCACGTGCCGCGCGTCGTGGCGGCTGCGCTGGACGTCGCGGCGCGGGGGTGTCTCGATTGCTTACGTGGCGCGGGGCCGTGCGCGCCCAACTCGGTGCAGGAGTTCGGGCTGTGGGACGAGACGCGTTTCCACACGTTCAAGATGCGGGAGCGCATTCCGCTCGGCCCGTTCGAGTGCGAGCCCATCCGCGTGACGCACTCCATCCCTGACTGCTGCGGGCTCATCCTGCGGTCCCCCGAGGGCAACATCGTCCACACGGGCGACTGGCGCATCGACGAGGAGCCCGTCGACGGGCAGCACCTCGACCGCGAGGCCTTCGAGCAGATCGGAAAGGAGGGTGTTGCGCTGATGATGTCTGACAGCACCAACGTGCTGTCGCCGGGGCGGACGATGTCCGAGTCCGTGGTCGAGAAGGCCGTGATAGAGCGCGTGCTGGGCCACAAGACCGGGCGCGTGATCGCCACGCAGTTCGCGAGCAACATCCATCGACTGGGGCACATGAAGAAGGCCGCGGACCTCGCGGGGAGGAAGCTGTGCTTCGTGGGGACGAGCCTGAACGTGTACATGGACGCGGCTTTCCGCGACGGCACGGCCCCGTTCAACCCCGCGGATCTGATCCACTTCAGCGAGCTGGACGAGTACGACCCGAGCGAGGTGATGGTGGTGACCACGGGGTCGCAGGCGGAGCCGCGGGCGGCGCTCAACCTGGCGTCGCAGCGCGCGAGCAACATTCTCACGCTGCAGCCGGAGGACCTGATCCTTTATTCCGCGAAAATGATCCCTGGAAACGAAAAGAAGGTGGTCAAGATGTTCAACCGGATCGCGGAGATGGGCCCGCAGATCGCGCAGGGCCGCGACGAGAACCTGCACACCTCGGGACACGCGTACAAGTGAGTCGCGCGGCGCCCCCGCGCCCCCGTGCCCCCCCCTCCCCTGCCGGCGTCTGCCTCCACACGGCTCCTGATCGCGCCCGCGACATTTCGAGCCCCACTGAACAGACGAATCGCTTGAAGCACGCGGGCGACGTGGTTCTCCCTGTTGTTTGTCGCTGCAGGGAGGAGTTGCGGGAGGTCATTCAGCTGGTGAACCCGCAGCACTTTTTGCCGGTGCACGGGGAGTACTCCTTCCTCTGCGCGCACGCGGAGCTCGCGGAGGAGTGCGGGGTTCAGCAGACGACCGTCGTGCGCAACGGGAACATGGTTGGGGCCTACGACAAGCGCAACGCCAAACATGTGTCTTCCGGGACCATGCAAATCATCGGGGAGGCCCGGCTGACGAACTACTACAACGACGGCAACTACGGCACGGGCACCGCGGGGGAGATGAGCATCAAAGAGCGCACGACGCTCGCCACGGAAGGCATCGTCATTGCTGCAGTGGACATTCTGCGCCGGCCGCCGGGCGAAGCCGGCAGCGACCGCGCGTGGCAGAGCGCCCGCCTGGCCGGCAAGATTCGCGTGACGACGCGCGGGATGTGGGTCGACAACGGCCGGCTGCTGCAGCAGGTGTACCAGGGCGCAGACCGTGCCCTGACAGGCCTGCCGCTCGACACCCCCCCTGTGTCAGTGGAGCGCGCCATCGCCGACGCGATCCGCAAGGTGTGCCGGCGGTTCAACTCGCGTACGCCGGAGGTCGTCGTCATCACGCACGAGGCGGACATGAAACTCACTACCGCGGTGCTGGCACAAATGGACCAGGTGGTGGAGCGGTCGGGGCGGCCGGACCCCCCGCGCGGCGGAGCGGGGCGCGGGGGTCGCAGCCGCAGCCGGAGCAACTCGCCTGGTCGCGGGCGGGGCGGCAGGGGCCGGGGGGGGCGGTCGGCGCGCGGCGCGGGGCCCATCAGGCCCGTCGGCGAGCAGGAGGGTCCGCGGCGGGCACAGACGCCGAGGGACGACCCAGGGAAAGCGGGCCCAGGCGCAGATCTGAGCTATGGGTGAGTGTGCGGAGAGATTGGCTCCACGGCGCGCTGGCACGGTGGGTGCTTGCGGAGGCAGCGGGGGGTGGTGGTGGGGGTCAGGACACGCGGCGGGCGGGGCTGCGCCGTGAGCAGGCGATCTAGAAGCGGAGGGCCTTTTGGGCGGGCATGCTGGCGATGGGTGCGCGTTGAAGCTTTACACTGGAGCTGTGATTTCAGCGCTGTGCGGATGGCGGTCTCGCTCGCGGATGTTTCGTGCGCGGGTGATCAATTACTACTCTATGTCATGCCGCTGACGGCGACAGTCCTGCATCCTCTGCCCCTCTTTCGGTCGCGTCGTCAAGTCCGCTCCGTCTGGCCCTTCCGCTTGAAGCACTTGAGATGAAAATGTTGGTGTGATGCCCTCCCACCTTACCTATCTTTGGAACTCGTCTCGGGATGTTCCGACCACACGAGTGCCATTTTGCTGTTCGCGATGCCGCGGAATCAACCGTCTCCTTCTGCCTCGGGCCGGCTGCGCGCACGTGCGGGCAGCTCCCCCGCCCCACACGCTTTGGATGTTCTCCATCATCGCCGGAACTCTGCTTCGACGAGGGGGAGGCCGTGGTACACGTCCGCGAACTGCCGGATGCAGTACTCGCGCACCGTGTCATGGTCCAGGCTCGTGGAGATCCCCGTCCACGACGTCACCGTGATGGGTGACTGGACGAAGAGGGGGGGTTTTCCGGTCGAGTCCGCCACGACGAAGTTCACCAGGATGTCGTCGCAGTTCGACAGCAGCAATACCATGTTCCGTGCGGCGGCGGGCGCCGCTGCAACGAGTTTCGGCACGTCGCTGGACTGCAACAAGCAAAACAACGTCGTGGGTTGTTTTTCGGGATCATTTGTGCCAGTGGGGAGAGCAACGACGCGCGAAAAGAATGAGCAGCGCGAGTTCATTAGGCGCGAGGTGGTCCGGCGGTCTTACCAGGAAGGAGGCCCCCACGAGGACCATGGAGTAACTCCCCCGGGCCTCTGTCTCGAACTTCCCGAGATATCGCACCTCGACGTCCGGGTCCGTCAGCGGCGCGTCGGGACGGTCCTCGGGGCGCACGACGTCGACGGCGCGCGCGTAGAAGCCGACGATCTGCGTGCGGTGCGCCCGCCAGGCCTCCGCGCCGCGCTCAAAGTCCCGGCACGCCAACCGGATGTCATCGTCGACCACGAAGATGGCCGGGCTGTCGGCCACCTCGTCCTGAACGAACATGCGGTTCAGCATGGTTGCCTGCACCGGAACAGTCAGAAGCAGCGAAGGGGAGCGGTCAGCGCAGAGCGCAGGCAACACCAGCAGGACGGTGAGAGCGTCGTTGCTGCAACGACTCAGGATCGATGTAGTGCGTCGATCCAGGCGAAGGCCGATGAGGTATCCGCAAGGATCTGCTGCCGGGCGCAAAACGTGGGCTGACATTCGAGAAAACACGCTTCTGCAGCAACTCGTCGCGTGAGACCGTACCTCGCGGAAGTGCTTGACGGACACGTGCACGGGCAGCCTTCCGTACGACGCTGTCCGCGGGGGCGACAGCGGCGGGTCGCGCAGGAAGAGCGAGTCCTTCCAGCCCGCGAATATCCCTGAATCCGCGACCTGACGTATGGTGGTGTCCATGCGCTTAGTCAGGGGGGGACTGCGCGACGTCTCCGCCGCCGGCGCCTCGGCTTCCGGGGCGCGACGCACCCCGAACGACGACCACACCACCAGCGCCGACGACACTGACGGGCACGACGCGTAGTGCTCCAGCGTCGAGTCGAGCATGTCCCGCCGCCGCGGGTATGACATCACGACCAGGCGGACGTCCGCGTTCCGCCTCGGCGTCACCGCAGGCACCGCCGCCTCATCCACGTGCAGGCGGTCCCACGCCGTCGACGGCGCCAGCATCGCCGCTGTCGCGCTGAGCGCCCCTGCACCGAGGACCACAGCAGCAAACCGCCAGCGCGCCAAACCCGCCGCTCCGCCGTTCGAGACGGACTGCTCCCTGAATGCCTCGATGGGGACCCTGAGCCACTTCCTGGGCGCCTTGCGCCGCCACAGCGACCCGAGCACGGCGGTCGTCGCCGCCACCAGCACCGGCGCTGCGAGCGCGAACCCGGTGCGCGCGAGCCACACCGCGCGGAGCGGGTCGCTCGCCACGTTGTCTCCGTCGATCGATGCCACCCACAGCGGCCCGTCCGCGTCCTGCCCCGCCAAATGCAGGTCCACGTGGTGCCAGCGGTTGGCGTTCCAGCTCTTGCGCGCCAGCGGATACGCGATCTCTCTCTCCTCGAACTCCTCCGTCGTGAGCCTCGTGACCTCGTGCGCGATCACGTCGCCGCCGTACGTCCGCCGCAGGTCCTGTCCGAAGCGCAGCAGGCGCCCCTCAACCTCCACGACGCGCCCCGCCATCCGCGACCCACGCTTGATGTGCGGCCCGATCCAGCCGCGCTGCCCGTGCCGGTGCCACGGCCCGCGGAGGTCGTTCGCGTGGAAGATCGACATCCGCGTGCCCCCGCCGTTGCCGCGCTCCCGTGCAAAGATCCACCAGCGCGCGTCGCGCTGGAACAGCGTCGCGTCGACGATCGTGCCGCGCAGCAGCACCGTGTCGACCTCCCACCGCAGCGGAAACGAGACCGCGCGGTACAGCCGCAGCTCGCCGCTCTTGTTCGCCTCGGGCAGCATGTACACTTCGCCGTCGTGCTCAAATACCAGGGGGTAACTGAGGTGGAACGGCTCAGCGAGGGCCTCGCCCTGGTACCGCCAGGTGATGCCGCCGTCCGTGCTCTTCGCCGCGCCGATGTACCCGAGCCCGGAGACCACGTCCTTGACCTCCACGAACATCCACCAAGTCCCTTCTGGGTCCATCTTTCGCTTCAAGAGAAAGGGGTCGGCCACGAAGCTGGCGCGGCGGCCCGGGTCGCTGACGTCGCGGCAGGTCAGGGCGGGCTCGAGGGGCGGCTCGAGGGCCAGGGGGTTGCGCGTGAAGGACACACCGACCGACCATTGACCCTCCGAGTCGACGGGGCAGGGGCGGTGAGAGAAGGCCACGAAGTCGAAGGCCAGGAAGGCGACAAAGACGATGGCGATGGCCTTGAGGTAGGGGATGGTGTAGGGGTGCCGCAGGATGCTCTGGACGGCGGCGCGGACGCAGCGGGGCGACGGTACTTCCGCGGAAGGCATTGCGAGAGCGCGGTGATGATTTGGCGCGCGCTGCGGAGTGGCCGCGGACTTGTTGACCGACCACAGGCGTCGGGCCAGGTTCATGCTCTGAGCTGGCGGCAGGTGCCGAAATTCGGGCGCTCACGCAGCGCGCCGGCGCGGCAGCGTCGACAGCGGCGTGCGCGAGGAACGTGCTGTGCCGCCTTGACGATCGGTGCCGCAAAGTGCTTGTTTCGGCGCCGTGGAGGAACCTCCGTGCGCTGAAAGCTGCAGCCACGCGCCACCTGGCGCCAGAAACGCCCAGGCGTGGCGCACGAGCGGCAGAGGCCCGGGGAAGACAAGGTCTCGCGACACGCTGCCTGACACCCGACTTGATCCTGCACGGGCACGTCCGGCGGAGCGAGTAGATGAGCCTCTCGCAGGCTGGCCGACTTCTGGCCGTGATGCCGCGCTCCATCCGTGGACGGGCGACTTGGCCTGCACCCCAAGGGCCCCGCGGCTCGATCGCGTCGGCCGGACTTGCCTGCCTGCCGCCACGCGCGGAGAGCTTCTCGCTGATCTAAGGCCCGATCAACGCGAGGTTCCTGCTCATTTGCCCCCTTGTGTCGTTGCTATCTCGAGACCTAAAGCATGGAGCACTCAGTTCGCTCCTTCGCACGTGTCCGGGTTCGAAACGAGAATCCGACGGAAGCGATCCATGGCGGCCCCTGTGCTAGGCTGCAGCCGGCAGCTGCGGCCCTCAGAGCCTCCCCAGGCCGACGCTGACCGTCAGTTACGTGACACACCTCCTCCACCAGTACAACAGGCACGTCAGTGCGAACCGCACGAATCAAACACGCGAACGCGCTCGTCCGCAACCCCTGCCTCGCACAGATGCGGCTGCCGGCATTCGCGATCGCTCCGCGTGGCAAAGCACGTGATCGTCAGAACCGGCGCTGGGTCACACGCGCCTACACCGCCACCGGGCCCACGTCGTCGCCAGGCAGCGGCGGCATGCCGGCGGTCCCAGGCGCGGCGCACTGGTACCACAGCCCCTTGGCGTGCTGCGGCAGCATGATGCCGTGGCGCGCCAGCAGGTACGCCAGCTCGTATCGCCCCTTCCCCTGCCCGTGCCACACCAGCGGGTGCGCGCCCGTCAGCACGTTCGTGCACTCCACGCCGCCGCCCTCGTCCCTGCAAACCACCTTCGCCTCCTCGGCAGAGACCCTGGGAGTCTCCCCTGCCTTGTACAGTGTTCCGAACAACTTCTGGTCGTAATCGAGCCGCACGTGCGCGGGCTCGAGGTGCCCGCTGCGCGCCGCTGCCTCTGCGGCCGCCCCCGCGACCTGCACGGGGTCCTTTTCGTGGTTGAAAAAGTAGTTATAGACTCCCCTTTGTTCCGAAAAAGGGGCGTCAAATATCCTGCCCACCGAAAACTCGGTGTCGAACGTCGTGTGCCGCAGGTAGGAGAAGTCGTCTGCGGCCATCCGGCGGTACATGCCCAGCAGCGCGCCGGCGTATCCGATCACGGTTCCTGCGTTGATGAAGGGCGCGCCACTGCGGCCCCCCAGCCGGTCCTCCATGTGCTTCCTGATCGCGTCGCCCTTGTCCGGGAACAAATTGAACTCCGTCGCCAGCACGATGTCCGCCGCCATGCTGCGGAACGCCGCGAGGATCTCCTCGGGCGTGCCCAGGACCGCAGTGTCGCTGGCGTCCAAGTGCAGCACCACCGTCGCCGGGGGCAGGGCCTCGAGGAACCGCACGACCTGGCGCACCTTCTCCCGGCGCTGCCCGTTGCGCGGCCGCTTGGTGCGGGTCACCGCGACGGCCGCGGCGACGCCCGACCGCATCAGCGACCGGAAGAGGTGCTCGTCTGACACCGCGACGCCGTGACAGACGCTGCAGAGGTCGTCCCACAGCAGCCGGTCCTCGAACGCGAACGCCACCAGGGGGGTTTCGACGAGGCTGCGGACACCGGGGAGGGAACGGGCGTGAGCTGCGGGCGCGCGCTGGTCAGAGCCGGCAAGGCCTGGTTGGTACGACGCCGGTCGTGGCCGCCCGCCCTGCTTCGCCGCGTGCGGTGCTGGTCGAACACTGAGTCAGGCGGTGCCACGTCAGGATGCGATTACCTGTAGGGGGAGTGCACGAATGCGTACGCCGCGTCCTCCTGCGTCGCGAGCAGGTTGACGAGGGACCCCCGCAGCTGCTGCGTCTCCGCGCCTGCGCGCAGCATGCTCGAGGCGGCCGCAGCTCGCAGGCGCAGCGGGTCCAGCGCCTCCGCGTTTGCTGCCGGTGTTACTACCTGTGCAGCGGCGCGCGCGGGCGCCTCGCCGGGGGGCGCAACCGGCACGACCTCCTCGTCGAATCCGGCCCACGCGTGTCCGTCACGTCGCAGCGCTGCGTCCGCGGCGTCGCCGTCTGCGCCCCCTCCCACAGCCGTCGCAACCGCACTCGCAAGCTCTGCCGCCTGTCGCGACGCGAACGCGCCCACGATCGCCGCCGCGCCGAGCTCGCCCTCCGAGGCCACCAGAAGCGACGGGCCGCCCTCTGCCGCCCCCGCAAGCTGCTTGCACAGCGCTGCAGGGCTGCCCAACACAACCGCTGGTGGCCGCAGGGCGATGACGGCGGGCTGGCGTGCGCCGCCGGACGGAGCGAGCTTATCGGCGAGCCACTCCCAGAAGGGCGCGTCGTGACTGCGGAGGCCCCGTTCGCTCCTGCCTGACTCATGCACGAGCTTGCGTCCCCTGGCTAGCGCGGGAGCGGTGCTGGCCGGCAGTTCACTGCGCTGTAGAGCTTCGGCAGGGAGGCCGGCGAGGAGCCAGGAGGCGAGGACGGCGTCTGCGGCCTCGCGCTCGTCTTCCCCGTGCACCAGGTAGAAGCTGACGTGATGGAGGTCTGCGGTGAAATAGAGGGGGTGTTTCGGGGGGGGTTACGGAGTAACACGAACGCCACCAGCGCACGGCGGGACTGCGAACCCGAAAGCGGCGGAGACGGCGGTGGCGACACGACCGTGACCAGCCTGCGCCGGGCAGGCAAGGCGGCAAGTGTGGGTGCTGCTCACCGGCCGCGCAGGGGCGGGTCGTATAGGAGTATCGGTCCCGCCCGTCCTCTACATCACGAAGTACACCGCCCGAGGGCCGTGGAACCACACGGAGCTGCTCCATCGGCGGTGTCCGAGGCGGAATCACGGTTTGCAGCGCACACCACACGCCTGCCGCGAGCGCGGCGGCCGACGCGTATCGCAGCCACGGCGCGGATATTACACGCGACATGGTATGCGGCGCCGGGGCCGGGCCGGGCAGCCCGCCCTCCAAGGCCCCACGCTGCTCCGTCTCTGATGCTGAATCTTCGTCGCGCCAACCTCGACACCAGAGCCTATCGACTCGCCCTCCGAGCCCCGTGCCCGGCTGAACCGTCAAGGCCGGAGCAAGTCGCGGCCTGCACAAGCGTGCGAACCCCGGGAGCGGCCCTCACGTCGCACTCGGATTCAGACTCCGCGCCGGGAACCTATTGCCGCAGATGTGTGGGCTGGCGTACTCCTGCCGCGCACAGGAACGGCGCGCCGACTGTGCGGTGCTTCCGGCTCGGCGGTCGCATCGTCTAAGCCGGCCCACTGGGGGACGTATTCGGCAGAGACCCCCTGTGTCGACAGTTGGCAGCACAGGGCCGCGCCGGTCGAACCCGACACTGGCCGCACGCGTCGGCGCCGGGGCGCACATCGCCGCTGGAAGCCCATACTTTCGCGGGGTCGACCTGAGCGACGTGGTCGTGCTCTTGACGATGTCTGTGCGATTTCGCAGCCTGCTAGCCTGCCTCGCCCTCACGGACGGATGACGGCGTCGCCCGGCCCCAGCAACTGCCCCCCAGGGTCCCTCCTCCTCAAAGTCGCCATCCCGCCGCAGCATCTGGGACCCATGGTGCGGGCCGGCGACGCGCCACGTGAAACGTGGCCCCGCCTTGCAGTGAGGGCTCTCCGGGCCGCCTGGCCTCTGCTCGTCGCGGCTCTGCTCTGTCTCATGTTCCCGACGGCTCTGTACAGTCCCAGGTAAGTGAGGATCACGGCGCGGGCGCCGTCAGGAGCGACACGCCCTGTGCAGCCCCGGCGCGCGCCGCGAGCGTGCTGTTGTCACGCCGACTGGCAGCGCGCGGGACTGCGCGTACACGCCCCTGACCGTCCGCGGGACCTGCTCGCTCGCTACTTAATGGCTGGGAGCTTCCGTCCGTGCGCCCATGGCTTGTTCCCGTGCGAGCGCGCGGCGCAGGTGGCTTTTGCTTCCGCGGCAGATCCCACAACTCGCGCCGCGGTCCACGCAAGAGCTCCCGCACGCCGGGGCTGCGACGAACCTCGTGCTGGTGACGGGAGGTGAGACCCGTCTGTGCACGCGGCGAGGCGCCGGAGGGCGTCGTGTCTCGCGCGTAGAGACCCATGACCTATACTTTAATAGCATGCTCTGCTCGTTCCGACCTGGTCCGTGGTCGTGCTGGCTACTTGCAGCTTCCTCGGGCTTCTTCGAGCGCCTGCCGAACCTCGTGGGCTCGGTGCACACCTGGGAGCCGAACATGATGGTCTGGGTGTACGACCTGGGGTTGACGTCAGCACAGAGGGCGCAGGTGGCCTGCTGGCGGAACGTGCAGGTGCGCTTTGCGTGGACGAACGCCCCCGCGTGTCCCTCGCATCGCCCCCTTCGTGGACACCGTTGCCACGTCTGGTCGCGACCCCCCCGAGCGGCATCGGACGTATGTCACGTGTTGACAGAATCGCAAACGTCACGGCGCCGCACGGCCTATGAACCTCCGCGCGCCCCGCCCCGGGTCCCCGCAGGTCGTGGACCTGCCGTGGGACGACCTCCCGGAGCACATCACCCGGATAGCGAACTACGGAGCCAAGCTGCTCACATGGGTGGACGCGTCCCAGCGGCTCCCGGGCGGGGCGGTGCTGTACGCCGACGCTGGAGTGGAGATCCGCGCCCCGCTGGACTCCATCCGGCACCTCCTCGAGCGCGACGGCGTCTTCCTGTCGCGGATCTCCGGCTTCGTTGGCGACCAGACGCATCCCACAACGCTGGCCAAGTACGGCGTGTCGCAACAGGACGTCGCAGGTACGTGCCCCGGGGCCCGCACGCTCGCGGTGTCGCTCCGCAACTGCCCAGCCCGTCCGCTTGGCGCAGCTCCGCACATGCGTTGCCCCGCGCCGCCTGCACGCTGCGCGACACGACGCAGGCTCTGCGGGGTTTGCCGACGCCCCCGCGGGGCTCGCGACTCACCGCGTCGGGCTCCTTGTGTGCCGCTGCAGCGATGCCGTTCTGCGCGGGAGGCCTGGTCGGGGTGGTGAGCGACAGCAAGGTTGCGGGGGACCTGATGGACGCCACGCTCGCGTGCGTGCTGGAGGAGGAGTGCCTGGACCCCCCGGGGGCGACCAAGCTGGTTCACAACTACGACCAGTCCGCGCTGAGCATCGCGGCGGGCAAGCAGGGCCTGCAGTGCCACCCGCAGTCCGTGTTCCTCAACACCGCGCTCTTCGTGAGCAACATCAACCCGAAGGGCCGCAGCGACCCCGTCGTGATCAACAGCCGCAGGTGCGCACCCCGCGCCGCTCCGACCCACCTACGCGCCACACCCCTCAACGGCACAACTGTTTTGCGCCGTGTCTCGTGTTTCGCGAACGCGGCATCCTCCCCGCACGTCCGCGCAGGCACCACTACCCGAAGCCCTACGTACCGATGGTCCGCCGGCTGTCGACCTGCCCCGCGCCGCCCCCGCCACCACAGCACGCGCTGGACCGTGTGGCTCAGGCCCAGGACGCGCGGTCGCACATGGCGGGGCTGCGGGCCGCGAGCGGCGTCGGCTGGGCCATCAAGACCGAGATGCGCGAGATGTTCAACTACCTCGGGCCGCTGTTCGTGTGCCCCACGTACCACGCTCTGGTGCTGGCGTTGTACGCTGCAGCCAAGGGAGTGCAGCGCGCGCGCAAGAAGGGCTCGCTGTGGTCAGGCCTGGGCATGCCGTCGCCCGCACGGCCGGTGCTGCCGCTGCTGAGCGCGAACGGAGGCGTGGGTCTGCCGCCAGGGTCGCCCCAAACACGTTGGAGCAAGTCGCAGCCGGGGGCGCCCGGGACGCCGCGCACGAAGCTAATGCGCGGGGTGTCGTCGATGAAGACGCTGATCGTGTGCCTCGCGGCGATGGTAGCCCTGCCGAATCTGTTTTGGATTGCATACGAGAACATTTAGGGATCATGGGACTCCACACCTCGGCATCCCCCACAATTTGCACTCTGTGGGCTTGCAGCGCACAGAGGTGGTCCAACTGCGAGGCGCGCCGCTCCCAGCCACATCTTCCCAGCTTTCCACGAATTTCAACCTCTGTCCGACCCCCCACCTCTCATTCCCATCCCCCCACTTTCGTCCGCAAGACACGCCACAGCCGCACATCCATATGTCCGTCGCGCGATCGGCGTCGCCGCCATCTCCAACCGCGCCAAACCGCTACAGCCGCCAGAATCTGTCGCCTCCTTTCGAGGGGGGTTGGCGACGGTCTTGCCGTCTAGCACGACGCAGCCCGAAACGCACCTCGAACGCGATGCAGTTCGTGCTGCGCGCCACAGTCCACAGCGCGCAGCTCAATATTTTTCACCCTGACGTTGGAGAGCCTCCCCAGCGTCTGCCGCCGGTGCCTGTCCGGCTCGGTGTCTTGGACTAAGACACGGGCCGACTGAGGGCTTGAAAACCCGGACAGGCCAATAAGCTGTCAGGTTTCGCGGCTAAAGCACATTCGCGCGGCCCCCGGAGGCCGCGCTAAGTGTGAACGCTGCGCACCACACCAGGTGGGGACGTGGGTGCCATGCTGCAGACTCGGGGCGACGCGCGACTGACTGCCCCGTTCGCACTCAACGAGGAATCTTTCCATTCCGCTCGCACTACGGGGCGGAGCACCTGCACGCAATGGAGAGCAAGCGCTCAGAGTCGTCAGAGTCTCAGCAGAGCCTAGATAGAACTTGGAATCTTGGAATCTTCTTCACTGGCCCAAGATTCACTTGCAAGGGAAAATCAGTCTGACAAACGTGTCACACCGGAGGTCACATTGACCAAGGAAAGGGGTGGCCGAGAGCAACGACGCGGTGAAGTACCCGCACATCACTCGTGGCTCGCAACCTACAAGCACCATGGGACTCTACCTGGGACTGGTCCGCGAATTCAGACGCGGTCGGGACAATCCGGCACACGAGATTAACAGTAGATTCACAGCACGCTGTCGCACACGCACAGCGTTGTTCCACAATTGCTTCTCGGGAACCTTCGCCGTTTCTCCGTCAGCCACTCGGGCATCCTTCGCGGCAACGGTGCGGCGCTTTGCCGACGACTGTCCTGGCGTGTCTGGATGGGTCGCATGTCGTCGGGAAGGCAGGAAGATACTGGGCAGCCCCAGAAAGAGAGCCTAGCACCGCCTGATCACCTGCGCCCTTCGGTAGGCCGGAGAACGGGAGAAGGGGGAGGGGAGGGGGGGGAGCGGGAGGGGGAGGGGGTTTAAGGGCAGGAAGGATGGTCCTTGTCTTCGGAGGGATCCATACTTCAACGAGGTCTTTGAATCCCTTCTTTCTGGCTTTATCCTCGTTCTTAGCGGGCACACCAGCTCCCTAGAGCTGGATCTAGGGGCGGGCTCATGAGGGCAGTTGCAAGGAAGTACACACACGCACGCACACAAGGGGGCGCGCCGCGCAGTACACAAGCAGGAGTATGCAGAAGTTGGAGGGGGGGGGGGGGCTAAGTTGGCGCTGAAATGCTGCAACGTCGCAGGAGCAGCGCGTTTCGACGTCACTGACACGTCGAAGTGGGCGAGGGTAGGGAGCGCCGTTTAGTCTGTGGCACGAGGCTCCTGCAAGGTCGGTCAGTGCTCGCTCGCGTTCTCGTCTTGTGCGTTTGACGCGGTCTGGTTGCCATCGTTGTGCGAGTTCTGTTTCGATGGCTGCGGGGTCTCGCCGTGATGCTCGAGCACCATGCACAAACCGGTGAGATCGCCGGGGTCGACGCCGGTGCTGGCCTTGGCCAGCGCACGGGGGCTGTGTGGGTGGTCCTCGGGACGAACGATCTCCTGGCTCAAGTCGCGCTTGCTGAACGTGCCTGAAAGCTTAGTGGCAATGCGCCTGCAGAGACAGTGCGCGGAAGGAGGGCGGCGCTGATGAGAGCTCTGTCCACTGCTGCGTGTGCTGTCGTTGCGTGGCGGGCGCTAGTGCTCACCTGCCCAGGCCGTCGATACCGTGCGACTCCGCCCGCGACAAATAGCGCTTGTTGAACTTGCTCCCCACGCGGCTGCGCACGCGGCTCGCGGCGCGCTCAGACACACCGGGCGCGACGTGCTCCAGGATGGGCATCAACGCCTGCAGAGCACAACGCGACGTGGCCGGTACAGACTCCGTGAACAGGATCGGCGCGTGGCGGCGATCGACGCGTCAGAGAGAGGAGGGCGGGCAAGATTGATCGGCACTGCGCGGATGCCTCCTTCCGCGGCGCAAACAGACGGCAATGCACGGCAGCCTGCCGTCGGAACTCACCACGCCCTCCAGAAGAGTGCCACCGGGCTCCCTGAGCAGCTTGGCCTTCTTCGCCGTCGGCAGCGAATGCTGCACCTCCGCGAGCGACTTGGGCGCGATCGACGCCAGGTGGTAGTCGCCCGAGACGCCCTTCAGCCGGAACTGCCCCACGTGCCTCAGCACGATCCGGCACGCCTCCACCCGCCACGTGTACTCCGCGTCCCTCCCGGCCCCCCCGAGGCTGTTCCCGCGCCGGAACTCGGCGGCTGACGCGTCTGCGTGCGACCGCGCCTCCACGCGGAACCGGCGCTCGGACCGCGACGGCACGGGCTCCCGCGTGCTGTGCGGGAAATCGGATCGGTCCGCGCCGCGCGACGTCGCCACGCTGGTCCGCACCGCGGACGACGCGCGGGCAGGCACGTCCGGCCGCGGCACCTTCATGTCTTCCGAGTTGCCGCGGCCGAGCGGCAGTCGCGGGCCGTTTGTCTGGCCGAGGGCCTCGGCCAGCATCTGGGCGTCCTGGAAGGCCTGCGCCGCCTCCGAAGTCAGGCCGCACTCCGACATGAAGCGCAGGTTCATGGGCGTCTGTCCCGTCAGCGAAAGTCTGATCTCGCTCTCGACCGTCTCCGAGATCAGACGCCCGGACTCCGACGCCAGGGCCTGTGGCAGAACGCACGGCTTCCGGAAGAAGTGGCGCGTCAAGCCCTTCGCGCCGGACTCCACGGGTTGCTCCAGCATCTCAAGGAGTGCAGCGCCGGCCTGCTCGGCCGTCCCGATGACCTGGCCGCCTTGCGCAGCCGCGAAGCACATGCGCGCGGCGCGGTTGACCAAGGGCCCGAAGTAGTCCGTGCGGCCCGTCGCGGTGTGCGGCAGCACCTTGACCGGCATGCCGCGGCACACGCCCACGCGCACACGCAGCCCGCGGCGCTGGACCGCGCCGTCGGAGCCCCGCTCCACCGCGGCGCACGGCGACTTGAGGAGCTTCCGGGGCCAGTGCGCGCCGAGCAGGGCCAGCTGGAGCGCCGAGCCGAAGAGGAAGGCGTCGCCGAGGGAGTGGAAGGCGAGCATGAACGCGCCGGAGAGCTCCTGGCACTCATACCCGTCGTAGCGCAGGAGCACCTCGCGGGTGACCGACTTGTACACCTCGAGGGCTTCCTGCGTCGCGTGGCGGTCGTGTTTGTACAGCTCGTCGATGCTGACGGGCCCGCAGAAGACGATGACGACGTCCGGGAGCCGCAGCACGCACGGCGCGCACGCCGAGCACGCGAGGTAGGCGACGCCGTGCGGGCAGGCGCTGCGGGCGGGAACCATGGGGGCCGTGGTTCCGGGCGCGTGGAAGTACCCCGGGGACTTCATGAGGTGCCGGGGGATCTCCGCGCAGAACCGGGCGCGCTCCTCGAGGAACGGCGCGAGCGCCTGGTACAGGTGGACGCCCTGGGGGAGTCCCAGGTCATACTCCCCCATGTCGAGCATCAGCAGGTCCCACTCGCTGCCGCGCGCGTCGCCGCGCCCGTTCGCGCTGAACCCGTCCTGGACCATTCTGTCCTCGCGCGTGTCAGCCCCGCGCAGCGAGCCCGTCATCACGGCCCGCAGCGACGCCATGATGCCAAAGGACTGCGACCCGGACCGCGCATGTGGCATCGACGTCGGCGTCGGACTCGGGTCCGCGACGAGTGACGCCCCGGGGCGGCCCGCGACGGAATCGCTCGCAAACTCGTCCACGATCCCCGAGTCGAACCGCACCCGCGACGGCTTTGCAGGGGCGGCGATGGCGATGTCGTCCTCGTTCGGGGGGGCCGAGGCGCTCGCCTCCATGTTGGTCTCCAGCGTGGGCGCCCAGACGGGCTGCCTGCGCGAGGGCGGCGCGGCGGCGCCGCCGTTCTCGACCGGCGGCGCGGGCGAGGCGAGGTCCTCGGTGAAGCTCGCTGCCACCGGGATGCTTGCAGGCGAGCCCAGGTGCGTCGCGCTGCGCGTGGGCTCCGGCCCGGGCGACGCGACGTGCTCCGACGCGACCCCGGCCTGCGAGCCCGTGCGTGACCGCATGAGCGCGTCCCGCAGGACGGACGCCCCGCTTTTCCGGCCGCGCCGAGAGCCCATGGACCGCGTGCCCGTCCCGCTGGCCCGTGCTAGCTTCGCCAGCCGCTTGTGCGGGCTGCACTCGAAGAGCTTCGCCGCGATGATCGGGTGGCGCGCGTGCACGCCCTCGTACGTCTGCGCGCACATCAGGATCTGCCCCCCCCGCGTGACTTCCTGGATTGCGTTCACCAGCGTCACGACCGGACCGTCATACTCGAGCCTGCGGGTCATGCGGTGCGTGGTCGCGTGCTCGCAGTGCGCTGTCGCCACCGACATCCGCACGCGGAGGCCCCGGAAGAACCGCGCGCCGTCGTCGACCAGCAGCGCACTCGGGTCGCCCTCGGGGCCCGGCGGGGCCACCGTGCCCTCCTCCGAGCCGTTGCGCACGAAGCCGTCTTGCGACGGACGCGCCAGCCCCGCGTTCGGGCCGCCGGGATCGGACGGGATCGTGGACCGCCGCAGGTCCCTGGCGCCACTTGCGCTCCCGCGCCTGTGCGGCGTGCTGCACGTGACGCGCTCGTCCTCGTTGGGGGTGTTGTTCCGCCCGACCTGCCCCAGCCAAGACGTCCTCAAAATTTCCTTTGACGCCCTGCCAGGCTGCTTGCCCAGCGACGTCGGACTGGGGTCGAGAGCACCCTCATGGCCCCTCATTGACTCGGGCCAGTTCGCCACGTGGAGGGCCTGCTGCACGCTGAGACACCAGCCGATCGCGTCCGTCGGCTCGTGGAAGGCGAGCAAGAAGGAGTCCCCCTCCGTCGTGACCTCGTAGCCGTGCCAGCGCGCCAGGTACGCCCGCAAGATGGCGTCGTGCATGGAGTTCGCCGTTGCCATCTCATGCGGCGACGCCTCCCACAGCGCGGTGCTGTCCTGGACGTCCGTCAGCACCAGCGTGATCTCGCGGCCCGCGCCAGGCGGCCCGGCGCGCTTCCGGCGTTCCATGAGCACCACCGCGATTCGGTCGCGCCAGAGGAAGAAGAGGACGGCGAGGACGATGATGAGGACGAGGAAGACGGAACCCGCGACGACCGTGGACACGATGACCACCAGGTGGTCGTCGTCGGGCACGCACACGACGCGCTGCCGCGGGAGGAAGGTGTCGACGTACGCCGCGTCGTTCGGCCACCCCGCGGCCGGGTCGGTGAAGCTCTGAACCACGCGCGAGAGCTCGGCGCCGGAGAGATCGACGTGGCTCTTCCGGTACCCGGACGAGCACCGGCAGCCGCGGTAGTGGAAGTACGACGGCGACATGCCCACGGAGAGGTCCAGTCCGGAGACGCAAGTGCCCAAGGCGCCGCCGCATTGCGCCGTGGCGTTGGCCACGACGACGGACGGGCACAGGAGGTGCGGGTCGAAGCCGAGGGCGGCGTTCGGGACGGTGCGTTCCTCCGTCAGGCGCAGGAACTCTGGAAGCAGCTCGCCGCGGCTGTTGGGCCGGGACGCGTTGTGCTGCATCAGCGTCTCGGAGACGTCGAGCTCCGTCAGCTGCGGGAGCGCGCCGACCTCCTCCGGCAGCTCGCCGAACATCGCCGTGCCGGCCACGCGGCAGAGCTTGAGCGTGCGGATGTCGGCCAGCGAGCGCGGGAACGACCCGGACAGCCCCGCGTTCAGGCACACGTCCAGCTCCTCGAGCCCCCACGGCGTCAGCGGGTCCGGGAGCTGCCCCGTCAGGTCGTTGCGGTCCAGGCGGATCGAACGGATGCGTGCGGGGCTGGCAATGTTGGTGGGGATGGTGCCCGAGAGGGCGTTCTCGCCCAGGTCGAGGTACTCGTACGCGAAGATCGCCATGTACTGGGGGATCGTGCCGGACAGCTGGTTCCCGCGCAGCGAGATGGTGCCCACGCGGAGATCCTGCACAGCATCCCAGATGCCTGCAGGGAGGGGCGGCGGGGGGGGCTCGTGGAACTCGCGGGGACGGAGAGAGGGGGGAAGGGGGGGGGGGCGTGTTGCGGTGCAAGCCGCACCTATGTCGTCGAAGAGCAGTTGCGCGTCCGAGAAGGACTGGCCCGGCGGCAGCCCGAAGACTTCGCCGGCGATCCTGTTGCCGGCGCCGGAGAAGAACCGCGTGTCCGGCGGGCCGCCCGTGAACCCCAGCGGCAGCGGTCCGAGCATGGCGTTGTTCTGGAACTCGATGTATTGCAGGGACAGACAGAAGGGGAGGGAGTCCGGGAGGCGGCCCGTGAGGCGCGCGTTGTCCCCGATGGCCCAGTGCCGCAGGAGCAGGTGCGAGGACCACCCGGGCGTCGCGGGGTCGGTCAGGAAGGTGCTGTGGTCAGGAATCGTCCCCTCCAAGTCGTTCTGCTCGACGTGGAACGCGCGGAGGAGCTGCGCGGACAAGACGTCGTCCGGGAGCGCGCCCGTGACGCCCATGCGCTTCAGGTTGACGTACTCGAGCGACGAGGCCAGGGCAGCGAACACGCCGAGCGGCACGGTGCGCGTGTTGCCCGCCGAGGCGGTTCTGAGGCCCGGGAGGTGCTGCAGGCGGGGGCGCGGGGCGCGGGGGAGGTCGGTGCGGCGCTGAGCGGCTGCGGGCGCGCAGGGGGGCGGTGATGCGGGGCGGGCGCGCACCTCGAAGTCGACCGAGGCGACGCCCGCGCGCTGGACGCAGGCGATGCCGCGGAAGCTGGTGTCGACGAACATGCGGACCTCGCCCGTGCCGGTGATGCGGTTCAGCGGCAGCGTGTTGCCCGCGGAGCAGCACGTAACGCCCGGCCAGCAGCAGTGGTGCAGGGTCTCCGAACCCCACGTGTTGCGCCACAGGTCGTCGGTCCAGTTCGGTCCGTCGAGGGCCTGGAAGAGGGATTTCAGAGCAGCTCGCTGGCGCGCCTGGCAGGTGGCGTCGCAGTGCGGCGAGGCCGCCTGCAGCGTCGCGTCGAGGGCGGTGATCGACTGCTTGATCTCGAAGAGCAGCCACGAGCGCCCCGTCGCGGCGAACCGCCTGTTCCCCCACGCCCATCTATCATAGTTCTGCGAGGGGCGGCGCGCACGGCGGCGGGCGGGCAGTGTGCGGCGCGCGGGGAGCGGCGGGGTTGATTTGTTAGTAACCGCTCGCCCACCGCGGCCTCACGGGGGCGAACGGCGCGAACCGTGGCGCGGCCGACGCCTCCTGCAGCACCGGTCCGCCTCGACGGCGGCCAGCGCGCGGCGGTGGTCGTGGCGCGGCTGGCACGTGCGGGCCTTTTCGCACCGGCAGGTTGGCCCCCTTCCAGGGCAGGATGGCGAAAGAGGGGTGCCACGCCTCGCCCGGCGCAGTCGACTGGTCCAGCGGGTTCGTGAAGGCAGCGGGCTGGAGCGCCAGGGCGGAGATGCCGTATGTCGCGAGGAAGGCCTGCAGGCAGCGCGGCAGTTAGCTTCTCCAATCGTGCCGTGGGCGGCGATCATGGCGCACCGCGCGGCGCTTCCAGATTCCATGTGAGGATTGAGCTGAGTCACGCGACTTGCGTGGCAGAATGAGCCGTGCACGGCCCGCCAAGGGCCGCTTGTTGCGTGGTCAGCAAGCGAGGGCGTGCAGGGCGTGCCGTGCATGCGCGCTGACCATTCTCGCCGACACGCGCCACCGGCATCTACAGAGCTGGACCAGGGCGCGGCGGGTGCCTGTCAACCGGCGCATGCGGCGACAGTGCGGCGTGGCCCATACCTGGCAAGACGCTTCATCGCCATTTCGATAACCTTGGTACCACGGCGGCAAGCTCTGCCCTGCGGGACGAGTGCAGAACGTTGACAGCATACTTCAAGACATGCTCGCGAGCGCAGCTCGGCAGCAAGCGGGGCAACGCGAGCTGGGTAGTACGCTGATGATGCTCTCCCTTCGCTTCCCGGCAGGTAGGGGCTGGGCCGGCAGCACGGCCGCGTCAGTACGGACCGCGATCAGTCGCCCGTGCGCCCATCACGCAGGATGCGGGCGTCAGGCTGCAGGAGCGCACTCACCGTTGGACCTCTGAAGCAGCAACGCCGCGACCAGGAGCAGCCCCACCCAGGTTCGGAAACCCGGCATGTTACACCCAGCTCGATCTGCTCTGCTCCATGGTCGTGGCCGGCTGTGGGCCGCACGACGCCACAAAGGGACTGCGTGCAGTGCCCTTTCCCATGAAGGTCGTGCCTGCGCCGCTGTGCGCTGCCACTTTGCTTCCGCGCTGCCCTTTCTTTCTCAACTTTGCCGAACCTGCATCCCGAGCGGCCCACTGTGCGCCGCAACCAGGCCAGTCGTCCGCAGCGGAGAGAGGGGTTTCCACCTAGCAGCACTGATTGCCCTGAAGCCTGCAGCGAACTGGAACCAAGACGGGCGTTTGGCCGCGCTGGCGCCCTCGCAGCGCCCCGACGGCACGTTTCCGGGTCCGCTCGCACGGCGTCGTGTCGCTTTTCACGCACTGCGTTCCGTCGGCCATGTGGGGTGGTTGACGCCGACGCTGAAGCCACCGTGTTGCAGCTAGGGGGAGGCGAGCCAGCCTGCCCGCCCAGATTCGGCGCGGGAGCCACGCGCGCCCGCGCGTGCACCCGCCGCTCGCGAGCTGCGCACCCCGAAGCACCTTTCGCGCCCCGCGCGGCCGGCGCGCAGTGGTGCCTGCATCACGCACCCCCCATGCCGCTTCACTGGCCGCGCCCGGCTGCAGCGAGGCAGCGCCGCACAGACACGCTCCCGTGCGCCCCGGCAGGCCACGTCAGGCCGGGGACACGCGCCGCAGGGCAGCGTGTCGCGCTCGAGTGCTGTCACAGGGGGGCCTTTCCTGTCGCGCAAGCAGCTGGAGAGCCACGGCGTGACGATTGGGCTGCCGCAATCAGCTGGCGTGCCCCCGCGGCACCTCGGCGCCGCCTCTACCGTCTATGTCTTCCCCCGCGGACCCCTCGCTGCCCACATAGGACCTCGTGGCCATCTCCGAACACGAGGAATGCCTATCTTGCGCCCCCTCGCTGTCCCCCGACTGCCTCGCCGGGGACACACCCTCCTTCTTCTCGCTCCACGTCGCCCCGCGCGAGCCCGGCACGCCTGCGCCGCGGTGGGCGGCCGCGCGTGGCAGCAGCGGTGCTGCGCACCCGGGCGCCGACCACCGCGGGCCCGCGGCCGCCGGACGCGACGTCGACGCCGCGCGCGCGGCGCGCAGGAGCGGCGCTTCGCGCTGGTACTGCACGACGGCGAGTGCGAAGTCGAGGAAGCCCAGCTCCGGCCACAGACGCGGGGTGAAGTGAAGCGTCGCGAAGGCGACCTGCCGCGTCAGGAAGTCGCTGAGGCGCGTTTCGCCGGACGTGCGCACGAGGAGGTCGACCGGGGGCGACCCCGCGGTTTGCAGCTGCGCGTCGAGCTCGTGCTCGGTCGGACGTGCGCGCGCAGACACCCCCAGGCGCCGCCGCTCGCGGGCGCCGCGGACGGCGCGCGCGAGCTCATGCCGCGAGGTGTAGCCCAGGCAGATGTTGAGCACGCGGTCGCCGTTGCCGCGCGTCGCGTCCATGAGCCGCTGTGCCGCGGCCTGCACGTCGCGCGGCAACAACTGCAGCTCCCCGACCACGCGCACGACGACGCCGTGCTCGGCCAGGACGCCCTGGTGGCGCGCGAGCTCCTGCATCTTCTCCCGCGCCAGCTCCATCAGGCCCCGCACCTCCGCCGGCACACGGGCGAAGTTGTCGACGCTGAACGCGTACGCCGTCACGCACGTCACGCCGAGCTCCATGCACCACCCGAGGATCCGCATCATGCTCCCGAAGCCCGCCCTGCGTGGGTGCAACGCCGAGCTGGCGCGCCGTCGGGCCCTGGGGCTCTGGGGGGCGCACGGGGGCGTTGCATGATGCTGGTCAGGCAGCGGTGCGCGGCCGTGCGGGCGCACCTGTGTCCGTCGATCTGCTCCCTGCACGACCGCTCCGCGAATCGCCTGTTTCCGTCCATGATGAAGGCCACGTGTCGCGGCACGCCGCCGAAACGCAGCATCTGCAGCAGGTGGAAGCAGGCGCGGGCGGACGCGTCGCGTCGGGGCGACCGAGACCCGCTCTGAAGCAACGGCCGCTCAGCACCGTGTACCACGAGCCTGTCACGCGAATCCCAGCGCGTGAGCAGTGGCGGACCGTCAGCGGCGAGCGCACGTCTCTCTGTGAGAGCCTCGCAATGAAGCCGTTTCTGACGGCACGCAGGGGCAGATAATCGGATCCAGATGGTGCCAGCACCAAGCTAGCACGTTTGTGACCACCCTCGCGCGTCTGGCAGCGCTGAACGCGCGCGCCATTGCGAGGGCACGGCCCCCCAGCCATCGCACCTTCACGGCCACCTTCCTGGCCGCGTCCGCGACCCTGCAAGCGAAGCTGTGATCCCGCACTACGTTGCCCGTTGTGTCAACGACATATCCTGCGTAACCGTCCATCGGGGCCCCGCCAACACTCAGCGCTTCGTGAGATCCGTGGCGGGCCTCGCTCGATCGACGGTGTGCGGCGGCTAGGTGGCCATCGACAGGCGGCTGGACAGAGTGCTCGTCGCCTGTGCAAGCCTCGGGCGCAGGAGGCGTCGTCGCCTGGACAGGGCGGGGCAGGCGCGCTCCTCTCGGCCCGCAAAGAGGGCGCGTCCGCGCTCTCGCGACAGCGGCCGCGTTTTCGTCACTCTTCTCGCGGGACAGTCAGCACGGTGGCGCAGTGATCGACCGCCGCGGACGATGGAACCCACATGCCCCGACCAGCGCGCGTCAGACGCACACTCACCCCCCTGACACGACACTCCTGCAGCCTCGACACCACGAGCTCCCGGTCGGAGACCCCGGCCGTGCCGCGCTGCCGATCCTGCCCCGCGCACGCGCCGCACCGCGCCTCCCGTCCTCGAGAAGCACGCCAGGACCTCACGCTGCGCGACAGACGCAACAGCGCGCCGCTCGTCGCTCCGTCACATTCCACGAGGGTCGGGGCGCCCGCGCGCTCACCCCAGGGCGGGCCGCGCGCGTCCGCTACTGCGCCGGAGCGACGCCAGCGATCTCGACGCTATCCAGCGTGTCGGCAGCGCGGATGGACAGCCCGTTCTCGTTCGCGAGGTGCAGCATGCAGATGAACGCCAGGTGCACGCTCACGTCCTCACGCCGCCCCGCCGCGCTCGTCTCCGGCACCGCCGCAACCACCTCCTGGAACCCCACCGCTCTGCATCCACGCAACCACAACTGGCACTAATTATCGCCGCTCATCTGCGTCAGAACAGCGACGACCTGTTCATGCACGCGCACGCACGAGCAATATCACGTGCGCGCACCTCGCCGGCCCGCTCCTCGCCGCCACGTCCTGCATGGTGCCCCACATGTGTTGCTTGAGAGCTCGCACATCGATCTGCTTCGACTTCTGCGCGTAGTTGACCTGCTTGACGCTGAGCCGCCGCGCGGCCTGCGCCGCGCCCTCGAGCTGCGCGAAGCCCCCCCACGCGTCGTCGTCTGCGGCCCCGAAGCCCCCGTCGTCGTCGCCGTCGCCAAACCCGCCCGGCGACCCCCAGCCGCCGCCCGCGTCGTCGCCCGCGCCCGCGCCGGCCGCGTCGCGCTGCGCCGTGCTCAGTCCGTGCGTGCGCGCAATCAGCTCCGCGGCCGCGCGCCCCGGAACCAGGAACGGCCGCGCGAGCGCCGCGGCACGATAGTGGCAGTCGTCGGGCAGCAGCGTCGCGGCCCTCTTCGGCGCCGACGCCAGCACGGTCTCGTTCTTCCGCGTCGGCTTCCGGAACTCCGCAGCGTCGATCTCGGGGAGGTTCTCGAAGTCCAGCGTCGCCCGATCCGCCTTGGCGCGCCGCGGGGCGCTCTTCGCCGCCGCCGCCGCCGTCGGCCGCCGGAACCGCCAGTGTTGAGCGCCCGCCCAGCCGTTGCCGGGCCCGCCGCCCTGCCCGGCGTTCAGCAGGTACTGAAGCGCCTCCGATCCCAGGTCCACGCTCCGCAGGCCGCCCGCGTCGCCGCCGCGATCGCCGCCGTCGTCGTCGCCGTCCCCGAAGCCCCCGCCCTCGTCGAACCCGCCGAAGTCGTCCTCGCACACGTACTCCTCCTCGATCCCCGCAGAGAGGCCGTTCCCGAACACCGCGGCCGTGTCGACCGTGTCCACGTCGTTGGCCGCAGTCTCGACCGCGTCCGCAGGGGCCACGTCCCCGCCGCCCGCAGCGCCCTCGGCTTCCGCGAGGTCGCACATGCTGACGTCGACGTCCATGTCCGACGCGTCGCACGCGCCCGCGGGGGCCGGGGCTGCCCGTCGCGAAGGCGCCTGGGCCAGCACCGCCGCCACGGCGGCCCGCGCCTCCGCCAGCTCCCGCTCGTGCGCCCCGGCCGCGTCGGCCTCGGCGTCCTCGACGGGGAGCATCGCGCGCAGCGACTGAAGCGCCGGCGCGAGCGGCGCGCCCCCTGCCGCGGTCTCGAGCGCTGCCTCAAGCAGCCCTGACAGCGGGCCGAGGTCGACGGCCACGTCGTCGTCCGGGCGGGCCGGCGCGGGCGCGGAGAGGTCCGGCGGGCACGCCTCGGAGTCGAACATGATGTCGCAGTAGCTATACACACTCAGGTTGTTCAAAAGCAACCCTTTGGCGCCTCCCTGCAGCGGGGGGGGTGTTTTCGGGAGAGGCGGTGTGCGGTGCAGCGACACGTGAAGAACGAGGCGTGCGCGCCACGTGCGCGTGCGTCGAGCGGGCAGCGAGGATAGCAACGAGTTCGAGATGCCGGAGGACGATTTCGCGTGGTTGTTGGGCCGGCGATGGTCGGCTGCGCACCTCGTCGAACTGCGCGGACGTCTTGTGGAACAGGGGGTCCACCGCGAACGTCACGTCGAACTTCTTCGCGTTGATCGCCTCGGGGTGCTCCAGCGTCGAGGACGGGTCCACGTCCTTCGCCCGCCGCTTCCTGCAACGCACGCCGCGCCGAGCGCCCCGCGCGCCTCACGCGCGCAGCAGCCCCCAGCCCGACCCGCACAGCGCACCCGCAACAACGCGGCCGAGAACAAGCGCGCGGAAAAACAAGCGGCGGACGGCAGTGCCCGCGCTGTCGCAGCGCCCCACGCACCTCTTGACGGCAGTGCCGGGCTCGCCGTCCGCGGCCTCCGCGTCCCCGTCCTCGGCGTCGCCGTCGGCCCCCGCCGCGCCGCGCACCAGCGACGTCATCATCCGGAACGTCTCGTTGTGCACGTTGTCCACGCGGTGGGCGTAGATCTTCACGCCGGCGTCCAGCGTGACGGAGGCCTTCTGGAAGGACCCCTCGCCCGTGCCCGTGTCGCGCACGAGGTCCGACATGTGGTCAATCAGGTGCAAGGACCACGTGTTCTTTTGGGAAATCTTGTTCTCCGCCGCAAGCTTAATGCAAGACTGGTACAGGTCCTGCACCTGGTCCGCGGACAGCGCCTTCGCGCCGCGGGCCGCCTGGGGCGCCGCGCTGGCTGCGGGGCGACGGGGCGGCGGTCGGAGTCTGTGCTGAGCACGCATGGCGCTTGCAGCGGGGCGTAGCGGCGCGGGGGTGGCTCGGGGGCGCTCGCCTTTCGCGGTCTCCTTGCGGATGTCCTCGGCGACGTCGCGCATCTGCTTCGCGTCGAAGTCCGCGGCGAGCGACTGCCGGACGTCGCTGGCTCTGCGCGGCACCGCAAAGGCTGAGGTCCGTCTCGCGCGCGCCGCGTGGGTCGCGGAAACAGGAGCGCGGCGCAGGCCCCGCGGCCCACGGACCGGTTCTCGCGGCGTTCGGGTTCGGACGAGCGCGTTCGTGCGGGGCGGGCCGGCTACGTGCGAGCATCAGGGCGGAGGTGGCCGCGCGACCAGGTGCCGGGCCGGGGGCGTGCCTGGACATGCGGGACTTCCGTCGCTCCGTCGCGTCATCGTTCGGCGTGAGGCTGACGCCCTGCGAGGCGGGAAGAGCGGGCGGAATCGTCGGGGCGGCCGGACGCAGCGAGGCAGGAACCGGCCTGGCAACAACAACAGCGGCAGCCTCCTGACCGCCTCCGCGGCCGCGCTCGCGCCGAACTGGCGACGCGGCACGGCGCCCGGAGGTTCGTTCGACAGGGAGCTCCGGAATTCCCACTCGAGGGAGCAAGAGAGGGGAGGGGACGCCCGGGCACGCGAGCGAGCTCAAAGCGCGACGAGGCAGCTGCCAGAGACGGCTCTCAGTCGGACCCTCCGAGGGCTTCAAGCGCCACGAGCGGCTTCTTCATCGCTCGCAGCGCCTCCCGTGCGCGACGCGCTCGTACCTTGCCGCCGGGGCTGGCCAGGCTCGCCCGTCGAGCGTTGGTGCGGTCCTTTAGCGGCATTGTGCCCCCGACGGTCGCTCCGCAAGCAGTTTCCGCCGCCTGCGAAGCCCGAACTGGTCACACGGACCGCCGCGGCAGGCCGACGAGACGCGGCCGGCCAGCACGGGCCCCCCGCGAATCAAGTGGGGCCTCTCGCTTTCATGCCGATCCGCAGGCTGACTGGGCGGCGCAGCGCGGCCGGCTCGTTGCGCGGCCTCGCCGCGGGGGCACGAGAGGTTGTGTACAGGTCGTCAGCAGCGGGGGAGAGTCGTGCGATAGTTCGTGAACGCGGCCAGCAGACGGGGGATCCCGCCAACTGCTGTTTGGCTGAGGCCGGAGTGCTGGTTGCGCTAGAGCGGCTGGCGCCTGAGATCCTCTGCGACTAGCGCCTGACAGGTGTGTGCGTCATCGCATGTCGCCGTAGCAGCGCCCAGCGGCCCGTCCCGGGCCGGACGTTGCCTGTCATGTGCGGTTCACGGCGCGAGCGACGCGCGTCGACGCGCCGTCCGTGAGCGAGGGCGCGAGGCCCATTTGTAACATATTTTCGCGTCGACTGCGCTGCCTGAGCCGCGTCGGACCTGCCGCTGCCGCTCCGTATACTCCCTTGCCGCTGCTGCAATCCTTGCACGGGCGCGTTCGGGCTCTATTTCCGCAGCCCCGCGCCCAGGACGTCCCCCACACGTTCAGCGCCCTCACAGGCGCCGGCGACCCCCCGTGCAGACACCCACGCGCGGTCCAAGGCACGGAGGAGCACGGCCCTCAAGGGTCGCGTCACCAGCGCGCACGGAGGTCGGTCGGGATGGGGAACGCGTGCGTGAAGAACCAGAATCCCAACGAGGACATCAAGACCGAGAAGCTCGATCATGTCGGCCCGCTGCGCTCCGTACGGCAGCTCTCCTCCGGTACGCGTGCGCTGCCGCCTCGTTGCGCCCCTGCTGCGCGCTCGGGCGAATGCACGGCCGGGCCGTGCCTCGGCCGGACGGAGCTTCCTCCCAGCGAGCGCTTCGTGCGCCTTCGCCGGCTCGTGACCCCTTGTCCGCCCCGTGCTCGCAGTCTCGGGGGGCGGCCTGCAAACGGCCGCCACCATGGACAGCGACAGCGCGCCGCAGCCGCGAGCGTCCATGGCATGCATCAACTCGTCCGCTGCACTTGAAGAGAAGCTCGGCCTCGCGATTCAGAGGTACATCAGCACGCACGACACCCAAGTCAAGGTGTGTACGCACCCCGCCCCACGCCGCACGAACAGCCGCTCCCCGACCCGCCCCCAACGCGCACGCACAGGCACAGGCACAGACCCCCCTCCGCCCCGCCGCGCCCACCCCCCCCAGCGGCGCGCTCACAACCCCCCCCCCGGTGTGGTGACACTCGTTGCAGACGCTCAACCAGATGATGCTGCTGATGCCGCAAATCACGGAGGGGTTCCACGAGTGCGAGGACCTCTTCCGGGACTGCGACGTCGACCGCGACGGCCGCCTGAACCTCCAGGAGTTCCTCGGCGCCCCGGGCCTCCTGTCGAGCGGCGTCACGCTGCGGGAGCTGCGCGAGCTGTTCGCCGAGGTCGACCTGCAGCACACGACGAAGATCACGATCCGCGAGTTCCTCGCGCTCCTCACGCTCTTCCACATCCTCGACGTGACCGACCAGGGCGGGGGGGTGTTGACCCCCGAGGCCGACGCCCCCGTGCCGACCACGCCGTCCGGGCGCGTGCCCGCGATCGCGAAGGACTCCCTCCGGAACTCCCTCGACCTCGCCATCTGGTCCTACCTCCTCTTCGACGCCGAGCAGAAGGGCTTCGTCACGCAAAGCGACGTAACGACCACTCTCGCCGAGATCGGCGTGCGCGCCCCGGTCGGCCCGCAGTCCTCCGTCGGCGCGGGCGTGCCGCGGTCGAGCAACATCACGGACGCTGGCGCGGCGCCGACGAGCCTGGTCCCGTCGAGCCTGCGCGTCGGGTCGCGCGGGCAGAGCACCGTGAGCGTCGACAAGGGCCCGCGCTCGGTGGGCGCGGGGTCGCGGTCGTCGATGCAGGAGGTGTGCGAGCAGCGCTTCAAGGAGATGACGCACAGCTCGAGCGACAAGGTCACCTTCGTGGACTTCGTCATCTCGCTCGGGTCGTGGTGCGGGATTGAGGAGTCGGACGGGGAGTACGAGGACCCCAACAACTCCTCGAACTCGGTGCACGGGCCCGTGCGGCGGATCTTCCGGCGCCGGCGCACGCCCACCGCGTCGACGCCGAAGCCGCAGCCGGCGTACAGCATCCTGAAGGGGGGGCGGCAGTCGACGGGCGGCGACGAGGAGCGGCGCCGGCGGAGGCGGAGGCGGAGCCTCGCGGCGCAGCGGCAGGCGTCGCAGCGGTCGCAGTCCGCGGGGGGCGAGAAGGCGATCGGCGGGCGGTCGGTGAGCATGGGGGCGAAGGGGGGGCAGAAGGCAGGCAACGGGACACAGCCGGAGGACGCGGTCGGGAGCGGGGCGCGGGCGATGCCGCGGATCACGTCCGGGGATTACGAGGATGACGAGGGCGAGGCGAAGGCGACGAGCCGCGTCTGATTCGGGCGGCTGGACCCCCTGTGTCGCCTCCGCAGAGGGCGGGGGGGTCGGGGGTGTCGTGCTGGCTGCGCCGCGTCACGCATTTCGCCGTGGCGCAGCCGAGGCGATGCGAGCGCGAGCGTTCCGCACATGCACGCGGTCGTTTCCGGCTTCTGCTTGACTGCCACGCCATTTCCTCCCAAAGATGTGTTTGAGAGTCTTCTATCAGGAATGTTTGATTGAATGGGCTATCAATCGCCGCACGCCCGGGCGAGATGTGCGCACGGCCACGAGGCCGCGGCGCCGTCCGTCGCTACGCAGTGGAGACCTCGCGTTTCGCAACCGGCATAGTTGTCGTTGTGTGCGCTATGCGAGGGACCTATGGTTTGTGAGCCGCGCTCCTGGTGCGTACCGCGTCACCCGCTTCATGTCGGAACGACGGCTCGCGTCCTCGTAGGTCAGCGAAGAACTATCGCGTCGCCCGCAGCAGGGGCGCACGGACCTGCCATTTGTATAGACAGCGTTGCGCTGCGCCCCGGCACCCCCACTGCACAGCGTGCACCACGCCCCGCTCCGCAACACGTCTCCCGCGCAGCCAGACGTCCGCTGCAACGCCCCCGCCAAGCCAGCGCACGACCACCACCGCGCACGCACAACGACAGGACGCAAGTCGAGCAACACACCGCCCCCCCATGCACACAAAGTAGTAATTGACCACCCGCGCACGAAACGAAACGCGGGTGTGCTATCGTCCTGATCAAGGCGGCAGCCCCATGCACACACCCCGCGTCCGCGCACGGGCCACACCGGCGCGCCCACCCGCTGCGCGCCGACCGCGGCGCCCTCCGCGACCCACCCCGCGCGCCTCCATCACTCACACGGCCCCCGCCGCCCCTCACTGCTGTGCGCACCGCACGCCCCGCGGCCCGTCCTCGTCCTCGCTGTCCGAGTCGTACGCCTCCGTCCCGGCGCCCGCGCGCGCCTGCTCCTCCTGCCGCATCCGCAGCTCCCGCTCGATGTCCGCGATCGGCGTCAGCTTCACCTCCTCCGCCTGGTCGTCCTCCTCCATGTCCTCCCCGCTGGGCGCCCCCAGCAGCCCCTTCAGCGACGCGACTATCTCCGCCGGCAGCGTGTCCGGGAACTTCACCTCGAAGATCACGTACATGTTGCCGTGCTCGAACGGCCGCCCGCGCAGCGGCATCCCCTTGCCCTCAATTTTGCGCACCATCTGCGGCTTGACCACCTCGCCGGGCTTCGACTTGACCGACAGCGTGTGCCCGTCGAGGTGCTCGATCGTCCGGTTCACCCCCGTGAGCGCCTCCGCGAGGCTCACCTCCATCGTGTGGATCAGGTCCGCCCGAATGCGCTTGAAGCGCGGCGTCTCCTTTTGCACCAGCACGAACACGATGTCGCCGGGGAGCACGCCGGGCTCCGTGAAGCCGCCCTCGCCGCGCAGGACGACCTTGTCGCCGTGCTTCATCCCCTTCTCCACGTGGATCTCGAACTCCTTGGTCTCGGGCACGCTGGCCTTGCCGTGGCACTCGCCGCAGCGGTCGCTGGCCGGGACGGCCTTGCCCGTGCCGGAGCAGTCCTGGCAGGGCCGCTGGATCTGCTGGATCATCGGGCCCATGCGCTGGACGAGGAGCACGACGCCCTGGCCGCGGCACGTGCTGCACTGTGGCTCGCGGCCCGACTTGGTGCCCTTGCCGTTGCACGCGCCGCACTCCTTCCCGCGCTGCATGCGCATCTTGCGCGTGGTGCCGTTGTACATGTCCTCGAGCGTGACGCGCAGCTGGTGCTGCACGGGCGGCGCCTTGCGCTCCCGCGGGCTGCGCCGGCCCCCGCCCCCGAAAATGTCGAAAATGTCCGCGGCGCCGCGGCCGTGCCCGCTCGCCGCGCCCTCCTTGATCGCCTCCTCGCCGTACCTGCGCGGGACCGCGGGGGGCGCTCGGCGCGGTGGGCGGGCTGCGCCACCGGCCGGGGACGCGACCAGGCCCGCGGGCAACTTAGATCGCGGCTTCCCGAGCTCCGGGGGGCGCGGGGCGGGCGGACCTGTCGTAGATCTCCCTCTTCTTCGGGTCCTTCAGCACGTCGTACGCGGCGTTGATCTCGGCGAATTTCTCCGGGTCCCCGCCCTTGTCCGGGTGCATTTTGATAGCCTTCTTTCGGTATGCCTTGGTGATTTCCTTGTCGTCGGCGTCCTTGGCCACGCCCAGCAGCTCGTAGAACCTGCGACGCGGCGGCGCGGGGCGACGCGAGCGTCAGGCCGGGCCTGTGCGCGCCCGCGCGCTCCTCGACCCTGGAACAGCGAAGACGCTTCCAGGCACGGTGGGCGCGCACGCGGCGCCCACGGTGGCTCCGCGGCCGTGTCGGGCCGGAACTGGGCGGCGTGGATAATGAAAAGCGGCTTGCGACCTCGCTCGGAGGTCGCCGCGGCCGCGCGGCGGCCTGGCGGCAGGCCCAGCGCGCTCGGCTCGGCAAGCAAGCAGGCGCGCGGGCTGTGGGCCGCGCTCGGGGTGTGGCGTGCAGGGCCGTTCGTGGGGAGCGGAAATTCCCCACTTACGCCCTCGGCTGGTGCCCCCGGCAGCGGCAAGGCGCCGCGGCTCGCGGCCAAAGACGGCATCGAGGCCGCTGCTAGCATCAGCGCGCTCCCGGGACGCCAGCGCGCGGCTGCGGGCCGCACAAGCCGGCGCATGGCAGCCCCGGAGCGAGAGCGCCGCGTTGGACCGGGAATCGCGGCCCGCACCTCGAGTTGTCCACGTCCTTGGGCGGGCCCCGCCCGGCGCCCCCAGGCATCCCGCCGCCCCCGCCGAAAAAGTCCTCGAAAGGAATGCCGCCGAACATGGTGGCGCGTCACGAGTGCCCAGGGCTACCGTGTGCCGCGGGCGGGTGCCCTGCGGCGCCCACATGCCGCGGCAACGCCCCATGCCGCCCGGCTTCTAGCGCACGACCCCGACTCCCCCCGCGCACCCGCCAGGCCCGTCCACGCGCACCTCTGGCGCGCCGGCACGCCGGCCAGCCGTCATTTCTTCCAGGAAACGCGCGAATCAATCACCTCGGCCGCGTCGACGCGCCGCGAAAGCACCAACGGAGCTCTGCGCACTCCCGCCACGTCGCGCGCCATCGCAGCCCGGAGCCGCGCCACCCAGCCACCCCCGCGCTCCCCACGGTCCCGTCCAGCGTTCCCCGGCGCGCGAGCGTCCACAATCTCGCGCACATGGTCGGCGGACGCCACTCCACTGCATGTGCTCTGGGGTCGCTCCGTGCGACCCGCCCCGCGCTCGGGCGACCTCCGAACGCGCGTCCGGCGCCACCTGCTGCCCTGGAGCGCTCCCACTGCCCCGGCGCGGCACGCAGCGCGCGGGTTCGGCGGGGAACGGCACGTCATGGCATGCCCGAGGGTTTCCCCATGGCCCGCGGCAACTCGCGTCGCGCGGCCGGCGTGGCTCCGCGGGGGCGGACGCACGTCATTGCGAAAGCGTCGGAGTGGGGCCTCGTGGTCGAGAGCGACAGCATCATGGTGGACGCGCACGCAGACGGCCACCGCGTTGCCTTCAACGAGGCGTTCAGGTCCATGAAGGGCGAGCTGGGCGGGCACCCCGAGTGGGACCCCAAGACCTACTCTGACCTCAGGTGCGCGCGAACGAGTGGCCCGCCCCGCGCGTGAGAGAGCGGCGGGGCACTGGCGTGCGCGGTGCGCCGAGCGAGGGGACGTGCCCGCTTGGGCCGCGGGGCGGCTGACGCGACGTCGCGGCGGGTGACATTGCTCGAGATCGACGGAGGCACCTGCAGGAAGCACGCGGACGGCACCCCGCTGGGCATGCTGTACGTCAGCTTCGAGACGTTTGGCTGGCCTACTACGGTTGGCGAGGACAAGTACGCCCGCGAGGCGTTCATTCTCGAAATCCACCAGCGCAAGGTCTCCATCCTCGAGGACCTCGTCGTGAAGGGCAAAATCCCGCTCCGGTGCGCCCCCGTGTGCGCGACAGCTCTACCTCCCCCTCACCAAACAGCCCGCCCGCATCGTGACGACGCGAGCACACAGGCCGCCACCCCCCGTGGGCACTCCATGCAGGGACGGAGCGCACGCCCTGGTCTCCAGCGCCGTCGCCGCGGGCGCCAAGGTCGCCCTGGTGACACACACAGCATCCGCGCCCAACGAAGGCTTTACGGACCTCGTCCTGGGACACCTCGGACCCGAGCTCGCCGCCTCCGTGCTGGTGTGTCCCGTGGACAACTCCCCCGGGGGGGTCTCGTCCGACTCAGACAGCGAGCCCGCGACCGGCGACAAGTTGCAAAAGGCCGTGCAGCGCGCCGCGAAGGACGCCCGCATGGAGGCCGCGTACAGCGCCGCGCGCGTCCTCAAGGGCGTGACCGTCGGCGCGGGCGTCGGGGCCTCGAGCCAGCCAGGCGCGCAGCACACCCCCCCAGCAGCGACGACGACCGCGACAGCGCGTGCGCGCTCCGCCCCGCAGCTCACGTGCAGCGCTGTCTCTGTCTACGCCTGCAGGCCTCACGGCATCGTGGCTGACCGCGGTGTCGACGCTGATGGGCGTTCCGCCGCGGAACTGCACGTACCTGGGCGCGACGACGCCGGGCATTGCGGCGGCGGCGGGGTGCGGGATGCTGGCCGCGGCGGTGCCGGCGAAGTTCGACGGCGGCGCGCAGTACGACGGCGCGGACCTGAAGTTCATGGGGCTGGGGCCGGGCGGCGGCGCCACGTGGACGAAGGTCGAGGCGCTCCTGGCAGCGCGGGCTGCGAAGGAGCAGCAGTGATCGCGATGGAGGGGAGGGGGGTGCTTTGATGCGGTGGATTGCGTGGGGGCTGGTTGGGCTCTCGACCTGCGGCCCGAGAGCAGGCCCGGAAATGTGTAAATAAACACACCATCGTTTGACGTGACGTGACGTGAGGTGAGCATCGCGTGCTGCGCCGCACTCTGTCCTTGACGCAGAGCCACGGTTCGGGAGGTGCGTCGCTTAGAAGGGGGTTCCTTGCAGCCTGTCCCCCCGGGGTCTTCCGTGTCACACGGTGTGATTCCCCGTCATCGTTGCTTGAACGCCTTGCGGCGTGACGTGCGCTTGGCATGTCAGTGATGTCGCGTGGCAGCTGTACGTCGCTCTAGACCAGCCGGAGAGCTCGTGCGCGCGAACGAGTGGCCCGCCCTGCCCGTGAGAGAGCGGCGCCGCCTCCGAGACTGGCTCGCCGGCGTGGGCCGGGGCCCGTCGCGGAAGCATGTGGGGAGCTGACTACGGGTGGGTGGTGCCTGGTGCCCCTGACCGCTCGAGACGGAAGAGCGAAGCGATTCGATCCGTCCCACAACTACCAATCGCCGTTGCTCTTCATTTCAGCAATACTCGGGCTCTCGTTCCCCGTGCCGAGATGCAGAGAGGAGTACTATGAGGATTACGATGCCCAAGGAGAGGGCTACGGCCAGGAGTGGGGCTCCGAGGCTGGGCAGCCGGGCGCACTCAGCACCTTCTCCGAGCACGTCCTGGGCGGCGAGGGGGTCGTTTGCCTGGATTTCGACGCCACGCAGGAGGTGAGCACTGTGCCCCCTTCCCCATCGAAGGGCCCGCGAGCGCCCATCGCGCCGCGGTGGCACACCGGAGACCTCTAGCCCTGCTCTCCTGCGCGCCACGGCCTCTGCAGCTTCGGCCAGCGTCTCTTAACGGCTTCCCTCGCATGCCGTGAATCTAAGCGATCGCACCCGCCCAAAGGCGCGAGGTCACGTGCTACGTCGCGCGCAGTTCACCCTTCCTCGATCACAGCCTCTCTCCCGCACGCCACGCCTTCGCCCGCGCGTCAAACCGCCCCACACATCCTCCCCGCGCCCATGCAGGTGCTCTGGGTGGGTTTGGACGCGGGAACGATCTGTTCTCTGGTCTGCCCGAGCCTCACCCCGTACGCATGGTGGCGGGCACACCGCAACGCGGTGCTGGCGATCGCCCCCGCCGCGGGGCAGTGCCTGTCCGTCTCGCAGGAGATGTTCCGCCTCAGCACGATCGGCGGAGTCGCTCGCCTGTCGTTCCGGAGGTCCGAGGAGGACCTGACCGCGTGCGCCATCGACCACACCACCCTTGCCGCTTACATCGGGCACACGCACGCGTCGGGCTCCCCCGGCTTCACGCGCGCGGACCTCGCGTCCGGCATCATCTCGGACCCCGTCCCGCCGGGCGACATCACCGCCGCGGCCGGGTACGGCGGCGTGACGTGCATGGCGACGTCGCCCACCTCGAACGCGCTCTTCGTCGGACTGGAGTCCGGCCACGTGCTGTGGATCGACCCGAGGCGCGGCATGGCTCCGGTGCACGTCACGCAGGCCCACCGCGGCCCGGTCACGTCCGTGGCGGTCCACAGAGGCGTGGTGGCCACCACTGGCGTCGTGGTCGGCAACGACGGGCGCAGCCGCGGGGCGGACCGCCACGCCAAGGTCTTCGACGTGCGGCGAGCGACCGGGATGACGGAGTCGACGCCCGTGATGATGCCGATGGGCGTCGCGCACATCGCGCCCCACCCGCTTCTTTCAACAACGATGCTGGCGACCAGCGCGGTCGGACTGGCGCTCCTCCTGGACGTACACGGCCACGCGTCGACGCCAATCCAAGTGAACATCGCGACCACGGGCGGCGAACTGACATGTGCGTCCGCCACCGCCCGCGCCATGCTGTGTGTGTGCTTGCTGGTCGGCATGCACCCTCCCCGAAACCGCGTCGCCGATCGTTGGAGGCGCTGACGTGTGTGTCTGCAGGCGGTGCGATCGGGTCCGCAGGCGACGTGGTCGCGTTCGGGGACTCGGTGGGGGGAGTCCGGCTGCTGTCAGCCTCGGAGACCCCCCGCGTGAACGTGCACCCCGTCATGCCGGAGCCCGCGTCGGCACCGCGGCTCGTCCCCGGCCGCGGCGAGCCCATCCGGCTGCTCGACCCCGTCGACGTGGACCCGACGGACTACTGCATGACGTCAGCGACGGGTCAGGAAGAGGGGATGTATTTGTCGGACCTCCCCCCCACCCTGACGATGTCCGTCGGCAAGCCGCCGCGCGTCGTCCCGCCCGCCATCGCGCAGGGCCTGCGCCCTGCGCCCGCGCTCGGCACAGGCGTCTCAGCGGCCCCGAACCCGCACTACGTGCGCGGACAGACGCGGGGGGAGGCGGCGCGCGCCGCACACCCACTGCTGAACGCACGCGCGGGGGCGAGTGAGCAGAGCCCGGCCGCATCGCGGAGACGCTCTGGCCGGGTGCGTCCCGAACGTATCAAACGCGTCAACACAACCCCAACCAGTAAAATACTCCATCAACAACATCATGGTTGTTTTCACACTTTTCTCGAAACTTCGGCTTCCGCGCCCCGCCCCCCTGCCTGCGAGCATCAAAAGCGTGCCGATCACCGCCGTGTCCCGCCGGTGCGCGACCTCTGCAGATGTCAGGGAGCTCGGCCAGTGAGCGGCGGCGCAGCGGCGCCGAAGCCGGGGAGCTCGCAGCGCGGATCCCGCCGCACTTCCGCCACGTCCTCGCGCGCCTGCCGTCCTCCGCGGCTCCGTTCGCCGAGTTCGACTTCCTCAAGGTAACACCCCCCCCCTCCCGCCTCCCCTGCGCGAGCTGAGTCCTTCAGGCACCTCCACTGAGGTGTTCCTCTGCTCACTCTGCTCCGTCGTGCGCTTGCTCGCAGTACAACAAGACGCGGTTCGCGGGGCTGGAGAACGACGCCCCCAACACGTACTGCAACGCTCTGCTGCAAGCGCTGATCAACACGCCGGCGTTCGTCGCGCAGCTCCTTCGGCACGCCCCGGACCCGGACAACGAGTTCTCGCTGACGTGCGAGCTCTCGCTGCTCGTGCGCATGGTCCGCGACTCGACCGCGGGCGCCCCGTGCCAGGCCGCGAACTTCTTGCGTGCGCTCGGGCAGAGCAAGGAGGCCGTCGGGCTCGGCCTGCTCGAGGCCGCGGACGCCGGCGTCACGAACCTGACGGCGAACAAAACGAACGTCGAGCGGGAGGCGTCCAAGGACAAGAACCTGCTGCGGCGCTCTCAAACGCTCAGCAGGCATGTCACACCCCGCACGCACATCCCTGCCTGACGTACGCGTTCCTGCGAGCACGGGACGGCGTGAGCGGAGCTGTGGCTGCTTGGTTTGTGCGCAGATTCGTGCTGGAGCAGGTCCACAACGAGGGCACGCTCGCGGGCGGGGGAGTGAAACGGGTGTTTGGGGTGCCCTGGGTTGAGCGCCTGCAGTGCCTGCGCGACCAGTCCCAGGAGCGCGTCAAGCGCACGGTGTCGTTCCAGATCGACCTGATATACCCGCCGCAGGAGCGCGGCCAGGGCGGCCCGGGTCCCGCCGCGAAACCGCGGGCGCAATTCAGCGACGTGCTGCGGCACTCGCTGATGCGCGAGGCGACGATGCGCGCCTGGTTCAACGACGAGCTGAAGTACCAGCCCGTCAGGCAGACGCGGACGCCGACCAGCCTCCCCGAGGTGCTGGTCATCGGGACGTCCTTGCACCAGGAGAAGTGCCTTCATTTCTGGGAGGACGTGGTCACGAACGGCGACGACGTCGACGGTGAGAAGAAGCCCTGGCTGCCGCCGATCATCGACATCGACCTCGAGGCCCCCGGCAGGCCCCTCGCCGTGCGGCAGGCGGAAACATGGGACGGTCTGCTGGCGGCGCGGGAGGCCGCGAAAGCCGCGGCGACGGGCGACGCCCCCGGTTCGCGCGCGTACATCCTCACCGCGGTCGTCTCGCGCGTGGGCGCATCTTCGGTGGTGGACGGAAACGACGATGCGGGGGGGCACCTCGTGTCGCACGTTCGCCTGCATCGGATGCACCTGGACGCCGTGGGCGCGAACGGCGCCGAAGGAGCCCCGCCGCCGAGCCCTGCCCCGCCGACGCCGGGGCTGTCGCCGCTGCCGACCGGGTGGCGGCCGAGCTGGGGGGCGGGAACTGCAGCATCCCCCCCACCTGGCGCAGCGGGTGCGTTCCTCGCGCCCCTGGCGACAACGAACCGCCGCGGACGAGAACAGCGACCGAGACACTTTCCCGGCCCGTTGACATGCCCGCAGGATCCAAGGCGACGCAGGTGGGGGACTCCCCCGCTGTTGGCCAGACAGCGGCCGCGCAGGGGGCTGAGCAGGAGGTCTCGCCGCGGGAGGGCGACTGGCTGCTGCTGAACGACTTCCTGGTGTGCCCCTCGCACGAGGCCGAGGCTCGCGCGTTCATCCCGGGGGGTGTCAAGACCCCCTCTCTGGTGTTCTACTCGCGAGTCGAGGAGCCCGAGGTGGAGCGCCAGCCCGGCAACCCCGTTTCGCCGGTCTCCGTGGTCGCCGCGAAGGACAGCATCCAGCCGGTCCCTGTCCTGACCCCGCAAGGCTACGCCAAGCTCGCAAGAGACCCCCCCCTCAACCTCGGTGAGCCCCCCCCCGCAGTCCCGACTGCGCCCATGCGTCGCATCCCTCGTTCACTCTCTTCTCCTTCGACCGCCTGCCTCTGTTTGCGCCCTCCTCGCGTCGCAGGCAGCGACAAGTTGTTCCCCTACAAGTTCGAGCCGCTCGACATGTCCACCGAGGCCCCGCGGCCGGGGATGCTCGTCGCGGTCGACGCGGAATTCGTCGAGTTTGCGCCCGCCGAGCGCACGTTCAAGGGCGGCCAGGAGGTCGTCCTGCGCCCGCCCCGCCTCGGCCTGGCGCGTGTGTCTGTCATTCGCGGCGAACCGGGCCCGCTGCGCGCCAAGGCGTTCCAGGACGACCACGTGCGGTCGCCGGAGCCCGTGTGGGACCACCTGACGCGGTGGTCGGGCGTCCAGCCGGGGGACTTGAGCCCAGAGACCTCCCCCCACTACCTGACCACCCTGCGCAAGGCCTACGTCAAGCTGCGGTACCTGGTCGACGCCGGGTGCGTGTTCATCGGGCACGGGCTGCGCAAGGACTTCCGCATGCTCAACCTGGTGGTGAAGCCCAGCCAGGTGATCGACACCGTCGACCTGTTCCACTTCAAGCGGCAGCGCAAACTCAGTCTCCGATTCCTGACTGGGTTCCTCCTCGGACTGGACATCCAGCGGGAGGTGCACGACTCGATCGAGGACGCGCGGTCCGCGCTCCTGCTCTACGACAAGTACAAGGTGCGTCTCAGACCGCAACGCAACGCCCCGCAGAAACCTCGGAACGATAACGCACCAGACTGCAGAATGAGTCTGGCGCCGTGCCTGTTCCTGGGAGCCCTGCCCGTCGCCTGGCGCCGAAGCAGCGGGGCGTCCGGAGCGCGACGCCGCGGGTTTGCCCGTCGTCGTGAGTGCAGGAGTTGGTCGCGGAGGGGACACTCGAGGAAACCCTTCTGGAAATGTACCGCTG
Organism: Pedinophyceae sp. YPF-701; assembly: GCA_916048055.1. Lineage (NCBI taxonomy): Eukaryota > Viridiplantae > Chlorophyta > Pedinophyceae > Pedinophyceae sp. YPF-701. Next base: position 547,046 of record CAJZHL010000012.1, on the reverse strand, counting down.
GGGCAAGGTGCACGGGTGGGGTCCGGTGGCGTGGCAGGACGGCGTGCGCGTGCCCACGGAAGCTGGCGGCAAGCCCTGAGGTCCGCCGGCGACCCGCATGAAGCCCGCGGGGGTATGCCAGCACTCCCCCGGGGGACTCGGACAGCGTCGCAGACTGCCTGGCGACGGCCGTCGCGGCCTTGTTGGTCCTGGCAGCGGGTTGGCGGCGCCACGATCTGCGACCTTGCGAGCGGAGGCACGCGCTGCGATTGTGATCGACGGTCCTAGTGAGCTGCCAAAGGTTGCGTGGCAGGTTCATTCTCATTCTTCGATCTGGAGGTTGGCGAGATGGGGAGGAAAGGCGGGGGGCGGAAAGGGTTCATGAAGGCCGCGATGGCGCCCGGTGGTGATCCGGAGCCAGAGCCGCAGGTTCGGAGCGGAGAGAGAGCTCTGCGCGGCTGCACCAGCCTCAAGTCCTATTGCTGGCGCCCCTAAAGTCGGTAGGATCGCTGTTTGACATTGCAGGAGGCGTCTGTTCAGCCGGATGAAGCGGGGGTCGAAGAGGAAAAGGATGACGGCGCGGCTGCGGAGAGGGAGCCAAGCGCGGAGGTGGATGCACAGAGTGAGGGCGAGGCGAGCGCTGCTCCGAAGAAGGAGACGTTGGGACAGATGAAGCAGCGGCACAAGATGGAGGCCAAGCAGCTGAAGGACCAGGCGAAGAAGATGGGGAAGAAGGTGCGAGCAGGGCGCGCGGGCGCAGTGCGGCGCCGCGACCGTGCTGCGCGTGTTGGCCACGTCACGAACCCGCGTAGCAAACGTGGCGGCGCAGGGCAAGGATCAAGTGAGGAAGCTGGAGGCGGAGATGCAGGAGCGCCACGAGCGCGAGCTGGCGAGCATGGAGGGGGGGGACGACGGCGTTGCTGAAGCAATCGAGGCGATTGCCTCGACGTCCCTATACGGCGCCGGAGGGGGTCCAGACGGCCCGAAGAAGCAGAGCAAGGCGATGAAGAAGCGCGAGAAGCAGCACGCGGAGGCGAAGGCCCGCGACGAGCGCATCATCAACGAACTGGACACGCTGGGTGAAACGGAGCGCATGGCCGAGGGACGCGCCCTCCGCGACGCCCTGGAGCCCAAGGGGCTCAAGATCCACGACATCCCATCGGACGGGCACTGTCTGTACCGCTCCATCGGCTGCCAGCTCGGCGACAGCGCGACACAGCCCGACCACTGGGTGTTGCGCAAACAGGCGGCAGCGTGGATCCGCGAGCACCCGGACGACTTCCTGCCGTTCATCGCGGAGGACGACGCCGCGGGCGAGCCCGAGGAGCGCCTGGAGACGTACTGCAACGAGCTGGAGAGCACTGCAGCCTGGGGAGGCCACCTGGAGCTCCTGGCACTGTCATGCAGCCTGAAACGCAAGATCGTGGTCCACAGCGCGTCGGCGCCGGAGGTGCACGTCGGCGAGGACTTCACGGAGGAGCCCCCGCTGCTGCTGTGCTACCTGCAGCACGCGTTCGGCCTCGGACAGCACTACAACGCCGTCGTGCCTGCGTCGTAGCACGACGCGCCTCCGGGGTCGCCGGAGCCGCGGCCGGAGCCCCGCTGTGAATGGACGAGACCGCATCGCCGCTGCGGCTCACAGGCGCCCCGCTCTCGTCCCCTCGCGTCGTCGTGACGTTCCGCACTCATCGGATCTGTACGCGGACTCCCTTGCTGCTCCCTCACGCTTCGTTCGCGCCTCCCGCCAGGATCTCCCGGCCTCTAATGCCTCGCTGGCATCCTACCCTGCTTCGACCACGCACGGTCGAACACCCCCTCGTGAGCTTCGAACCCCACCCCTCTTCACCGCACCTCCGGCGCCTCCTCCTCCCGCCCCGCCGCGCCCCGCGCGTTCGCCGCGTCGTCCGCCTCCATCGCCGCCAGCTGCTCCAGCACGCCCCGCACCACCGAGTCCTTCGAACCCACCATGGCTCCAAAGTGAACCGCGCCCTGCCGCTCGCTCCGCGTGACGATCCGGTGCTCGATCAGCTCCGACAACATCGCGCCCAGGCTCGTGACCGACGTCGCGACGAACCCGCGCCTCGCCGCCCGCAGCAAGTCGTCCTGCCGCAGCAGCGGGCGGCCGTCGCGCGTGCCCGACCGCTCCCCGCCCTGGCCGCCCACTGCCAGCTGCTGCTCCGCGAGCACGCGGAACGCCTTCCGCGCGTTCTGCGGCAGCGAGCGCAGCACCTGGATCGCGGCGTCCTGGTTCGTCTGCACCGCGCCGCCCACGAGAGATCCGACCTGCTCCTGGAGCTCGTCCTGGTACGGCTCGAGCGTCGCGGCCTCGTAGAACCACCACGCGAAGTCGAACGCCGCCTTCTTCGTCCACAGAAGCGGGGCGTTGATGTGGTCGACCGTGGCGACGAGATGCACGCACGGCAGCGCAGCGAGCTGCGCGAGGGCGGCCTGGTCGTGCGGCGCGCGGAGGGCCTTGCCGTCGATGTTGTGCACGAGTAGCCAGAGCGCGGGGCCGTCGGGGGCGGCGCGGCGGCGGATTTCGTCGACGATGGCCTGCGCAGCGCCGCTGCGGCCCGCGTGCACGTCCGCCGCGTCCGCGTCGTCGCCGGCGGGGACGTGCCCCTGCGCGCGCGCGAGGGCGTCGGCCTTGGAGATGCGCAGCAGTGCCTGCGCGGCGTCGGCGGCGATGTGTCGGACCGATGCGTTGGGGTCGTGGCCCTTGGCGACGTACACGGCGTCCCGTGGCGCGGCGAGGCCGTCCGAGTACAGCGCGTCGGCGAACTCGGAGAGCAAAGCCTGCTTCGAGCCCAGGCCCCACAGGCACACCGAGCGGCCCGCCTTCGCGGTGGCGGCGAGGCGTGGGAACGACGCACGGTGCTTCTCCAGCAGCTCCTGCCTCTGCGAACATCCAGCCGGCGCACCCATCGAGTGGTCATCACGCCCCACGAATTCCTCGAGCTTGCGGAGGGGGGAAACTCGGCCTGAAGCCGCGCAACGCCAAGAGACACGAGCTCACCTGTTTGCGGGCGCCCTGGCGATGGAGATCCACGCGCGCGAGCAGCTCTTTGACGTCTTCTGGCTTCGGAATCTGGATGCCGAGGTCTGCCATGGTCATCGTGGAGCGCCCCATGTCCTCCAGCACGCCGTGGTCGCCGTCGCTGTCGCTCGACGCGCTGCTGTCGGCGTCGCTCTCGTCCTCGGAGCCCGCCTCGCGGCCGCGCTTCGCCAGCTGGGCCTCCCGCATCAGCGCGCGGATCTCCTCGGGCGCAGGCACGCTCCGCGTGGCGGCCTGCGCGCCGCCCGCGATCACGTCGTCGTCGTCCTTCGGCACTCGAGGTTTCTTGATTGCCGGCTTCGTCTTGGCCGCCATCTTCCTCTCCGGCGGCGGCTCCACGGGCCCCTCGTCCTCCTCCTCCTCCGGCTCGACCTCGACCTCGACCTGCGCCTGGCGCTTGCGCGACGGGGCCGCCTTCGCCGGCGCCGGCAGGCTTGCCTTCATCAGGCTCTCACTGGCGCGGGTGTCTGCGATGGTCGTCTGGCGCATGCTGCGAGTGTCCTCGCCCTGCGCCTTGACCGGCACCTGCCCGAGGTCCGCGAGCTCCGCAAGGAGCTTCTCCTTGCTGATCGTCCCCAGATTCTCCATGTAGTTGCCGAACACACCCAAAAGCAACTGTCTCTGCAACGCAACGCGAAGCACGCAGAAAGAACGCCCGTCAGCGTCGCCGCATGCGCACCGCGTACACGCACCCAAGCGCCCGCCAGTGGACCAGGGCCCGCCGCACCTGTTCCGAGGGTACGCCGCACTCCCCACAAAGCCGCCGGAACTCCGCCAAAGCCTCGTACGGATCGTCGTTGTGCTGGAACCACTGCCACATGTGCATCACCACGTTGCCCGGCGAGCTGGCCGCGAACCCGTCCAGGCCCACCGTGACCTTCGGCCCCTTTGCGGCCCGCGCGGCTTGTCCCTTCGCCGTTGCTGTCGCCTTCCCCGCCGACGCGGCGCCCTTCACCGGCTGCTTCTTCGCGGGGCTCGTGACCTCCGCGACCGCGCCCGCCTCGCGCCGCGCCGCCTGCGACCCCCCGCCGGTCTGCGAGGCGCTGCGAGCAGCACGGTGCGAGGGCGCGGCCTCCGCGGCCTCCAAATAGTACACCGCCTCGCGCCACGTCTTGCCCGCGAGTCCGCCGGGCACGAGGTGGCTCGCGTCGCCGAACTCCCCCCACTGCCCCTCGAACCGCAGCTGGTGCTGGGGGTGTTTCATCAGCAACGCGCGTACTTCCCACCGGGCCTTCTTCGGCGCGTCCTCGCTGCCCGGGGCGTTCAGGATCTCGTGCGCCGCGCAGACGACCGCGCCGTACGAGCCCTCGGCGTACTGCGGGAGCTTCCCGGTATGTTGCCGGAGTGGCTCCGGCTCGGGCGGGGCGGGCCGTGCCGAGGGCCGGGAAGGTGCCGGCCGCTTCGCCTCGAGCGCGCGCCTGCAAGGAGTCGTGCGGTCCGGATTGACGACAATCGGTGCTCTGGGCTCTGTGTGCAACGGCACAGATAGAGTGCGCAGATGGAGTGCGCAGCAACGACGGGCGGCGCCTCACCTGGGCTTCGCAGCGCCGCTGTCCGCCTTCGTCATCCTGCTCAGCCCCTTGGCCAGCGCCTTGGCCTCCGCCCGCGACAGTCCCTCGAGCTTGCAGCCCCACTCTCCGCATTCGTTGTCGAAGTTCATCTTGTGGCTGTACTGCCGCAGCGCCGACCGCATCGCCCGCACCTCCATCTTCGTGCTGTGCAGGTGCCCGTCCTCGGCGTTCCTCCGCTCCCACGCCGCCATGACCACGTCGTAGTACGCCTCTTCGTCAGACACCGCCCGGGGGGCTGCGCCGTTCGCGGTCCGAGGCGCCGGCGGCGGCATCGCGCGGCCCTCGGACTCGTCCGACTCCTCATCGGGCAGCGTGATCGCCCCGGACCCATCCTCGCTCCCCGACGAGTCCCCCACCGAGGGTTTTACCCCCCCACCCCTGCCAGCCCTCACTCCCCCCCGCGCGGCGCCGGGCGGCCGCCGCGGGGCCGGCCTGGACGCGGCAGCCGCACCACGCTGCTGCTGCGCGCTCGGGCGCGCTACTATGAAATGCGCGCCATTCGCTTGGAAGTACGGGTCGATGACATTCGCCAGCAGCCTGGCGTTCGCGTCGTCTTGAGCGCGCCGCCTGCGAGCGTGAGAGCCGCGGAGGACGTTCGGTGGCGCGGGGCAACGGGGGCGGCGGCGTGCGCGGTCCCGGGGGGGGGTGAGGAGCTCACTTGCGCCGGACGTTGACTCCGAACGGGTCGGCGGGGTCGACGGCGCCGAGGTCGAGGTCAAGGAACTCTGGCTTCGCGCCGTGCTCTCCGTACAGGTTCTCGAACTTGAACACGTCGTTTTTGTGCCACTTCGACTTGATGCTCCCAATCTGCGGGCGCAGCGAGGGACGCGCGGAGTGGCGGTCGAGCGACGGCTCATGGCGCCGGCAGGGGCGAGCCGCGCGTACGATGAGAGCGCGGGCAGCGACGTTGCTCCGCACACGCACCTCCTCCGCCCAGTTCTCCCCTTGGTCTCTTGCAAGGACCTGAATCATTTTCAGATCCTCGAGGGAGGCTGCCCGCGCCTCTGGTGCGTCGAAGGCGTCTGCAGGCAGGTGGGCGACGCTGCGGCGCTTGCGGGCACGAGGGCGAGAGGCGCCGGTGGAGGCGCGAGCTGCCACGCCCCGATGAGGCAAGCAACTGCGCTGTGCTGCTTCGCGGGGGGCGCATAGCGCGCGGAAGCTGTGCAGCGGACGGAACACGGTCGTTGACATCGTGACGCGGCCCGAATACGCCGGGAGGAGGAGCCGGGGCCGCGCCATGGCGCCCGTTGTGCGCCTGCGGGCCGTTCCGGCCGCGACAGCTCCGTCGCCGGCGGACTCCGTTCCAGCCAATGGCGGCTGCGTCCGTCTAGGTGAACTCAGCAGACCGCGCCCGTTGTGCTGTACGGGCGCGGCCAGGATCGCGCGAAGCGGGCCGTAGGGCGAGCACATACCTCGATGGTCGCGCTGCCATTTCTGCCACCAGCTTGCAAGCTTCGGGTCTTTCCCCCCCGCCTCCAAGTGCTCCCTCCACGCATGTGGGATCTTCTTCCCCTTGCGAATCGTCTTATTGAAGAGCCCCGGGACGCACTTGTAGCAGCCCTTCGCGCAGCACGTAGCGCCGCAGAAATCCTCTGGGACGCCCATGTCTAGCTACGACCGCAAATCTATGCGATGGAGGGACCAAGTTGTCGCGAGGCCGTGCGCATGTTGGGGCCCAGAGGGAAGCACGGCGACGGCGCCCCAGCACTTTGGGCGCGCAGGGCGCCAACAGCGCCCGCTGTCAAACGGCGATGATCTCTCCCGTTCTGGTGGCCGGAATCGATCGAACAAGCGCCTACGCGTAGGCTGCTCGCTTCGACGCTGTCGAGTCGGCGCCCGGCAGCGCGCAGGGCCCGGCCCCGGCGCAGCGTGGCCTAGTGCTGGGTGAAACGCGACGGTGGGCGCGCGGACACTGCCTCGTGCTTGCTTGCAGGTGCAGCGCGACGTCGCCCGCTGTTCAGCGGCGCCTGCTCGGACCGTTTCTACCCACCGTGTGAGCGCAGCGGCGTTGTGCCTGTGCTCTCAGGGCCCCCCTGTCCCCGCGCCGGGCCCTGGAGGGCATTGCCGACACGGACGCGGAGCGCCGGGCAAAGCCTGATCGTGACGCATGCTCTAGGCGCCGCGTTTGCGCGGGATTCCCCGGGAACCGCAACGTGCGCGTGACAAAGGAGGCGGCCTCCTCTGCCGGCCTCTGGGCCTCGGTAGCCCTCAATAGTGGCGCGCGGGGCGCGCATCCGCATGCCTGTAGGAAGATGATTGAGTTAGGCGCGCCTTAGTTGGACGCTCGGGGCAGGCTGGGCAAGAGTACGAGAGAACAGTTTCTAATGAGCAACACCCGCGCATTTGGCCTGGGACCGGCAGGCGTGCGCGGTCCTCGCTTCCAGCGATCGAGATCGCACGTTGGACGGCACGCGAGGTCCAAGTGGCGATGTAGAGCCATCGAGACACGCCCGGTGGGAGGAGAGGCATCCGGGCTGCGAATGTCGTCCCTGTGCCTCGGAACCATGCTGTTCGGCGAGCTGCTGGACGAAGCGGCCAGCACGCGGATGCTGAACGAGGCCTGGGAGGCCGGTGCGTCTCCGTTGAGCGACGTGATGCCCGCACAGTGCCCATGATGATACATTATCGGGATGTCGTCCCGCCGCACGGTGCATGCAGGCATCGACGCATTCGACTCCGCGGAAATGTACCCGGTACCGCAGCGCGTGGAGACGAGCGGCGAGTCGGAGCGAATCCTCGGCCGGTGGCTCAAGACGAGGTGCGCAGGATGTCTGCATGACACAAGATGCGTCGCGCGCTGTTGCCGCGCGCTGAGACCCCGCGCAGCGTGTCTGGCCACGCACGTGCAGACCGCGTGACCGCGCCGTCGTGTGCACGAAGATTGCGGGTCCGGGCGGGATGGACTGGATCCGCGGCGGCCCCGTTTCACTGTCGCCAGCGGACATTGCAGCGGCGATCGAAGGGTCGCTGCAGCGCCTCGGAACGGACCACATCGACCTCATCCAGATCCACTGGCCGGACCGCTACGTCCCCATGTTCGGCGAGGTCGAGTACAGGTGCGCCAACCCCGAACCCGCACGCCCTTGCACGGCGTCGCTCCCCGACGCCCTGCGCGCGCAGCGAGCCGCGCCCGCGCGCACCCTGAGCCACAACGCTGGTGCGCGGTCGGACGCGTCGTACCCTGCGTGATCCCACGACGTCACCCGCGAAACACGGCTGTCCCTGCAGGCCGGAGTTGGCGTACACGTCGGTGTCTATAGAGGACCAGTACGACGCGTTGACGCGCGCGGTGGACGCCGGGAAGGTCCGCTACGTCGGCCTGAGCAACGAGACGCCGTGGGGCGTCGCTCAGTGGACCCGGCTCCACGAAGACCCCCCCTCGGACACCCCCCCAATCGTGGCTCTTCAGAACGCGTATAATCTGCTGTGCCGCACGCACGAGGCCGGGACCGCGGAGGCGTGCCACGCGACCGGCGTCAGCCTGCTCGCGTACAGCCCCCTCGCGATGGGCCTGCTCTCGGGGAAGTACCTGCAGGGCGCAATTGTCCCCCGGGGACCAAGCGGGCCGTCGGACGGCCCCGGGTTCCTCTGCGAGCACGGCGGGCGGTCGACGGACCGGCTCAACCGCTATCGGGGGCGGTACGCGGAGGCGGAGTCGCGGTACGGCGCGCGGCGCCCGGTCGTGGAGGCGACGAGGGAGTACGTCAGGGTGGCGGGGGAGTGTGGCGTCAGTCCGACGGAGCTGGCCCTGCGCTGGGTGCTCGGGCGGCCGGGCGTCGCGGCAGCGGTGATCGGGGCGTCGGACAACGCGCAGCTGCGAGAGCTGGTCGCGGCGGCGGAGGGCGGCCGTTTGCCTGATGGCGTTGTGGAGCGGATCGACGCAGTGCACCGGGCCTGGCCGAACCCGTGCCCGTAGAGCGAGCGGAGGTCCGCGCTTCGAGGGGTCGGCTCCGCGTGCCCGATTTTGCGGGTGGCGGCGCGAACGGACCTCGCGTGGCGTGGCACAACACCGTCCCGGAACGGTGCACGTGCTCTCTCCGCGCACCTCGGTGGGTTTGCGGCGTTGGGCGCTGGGACGTCCCGTGGTGTGATTCGCGTCACGGACCGTGCGGCGTGGGCGCGGCGCGGTGGACGGTTTCGCGCTGTTGACCCTTGCTGACGAGCAGCTTGACGTTCGGTGGGTTGTCCAGCACCGTGGTGGCCGCAGAGGGCCGCTGCGCGACAATGGGGGCGGCGCGAACTGCGCGGCACGATTCTGTTTGAACGCGCCGTTGGCACGTCGCGTAGCTCGAGGCCAACCAGCGCGCGCGAAGCAGCACGTCGCGACCGAGGAGACCCGCACCCCGCTGGCGCAGCCTGGCGTGAATAACTCGCCTTCGTCTCATGTGGCACTCAAATTGATAGCGGTGAGTACCGCCGTCGCTCCGTCGGCCGAGCGGCAGCCCGACGAAACGGCTCGCACGAGCGCAGGGGGCGAAGCAAGCGCACACAAGCCTTGCCTGCGCTTTTCGCGGCGCGCAGCGCCAAGCAGCGGCCCTGACCGCCCGCCCCGGGCGACACACGGTCTTGACGGGCTGCTGCGCGGCCGCAGACCTTCCGTCGCTCCCCCACTCGCACCCCCGGCGCGCGCTCCACCAGTGTTGCCTAGAAGCAAGTCCGGCCCTCCACGGCAGCATGACGCCCAGAGCACGCCGTTTTCTGTCCTCTCCTTGCTCGACGAGCTACGAGCGACGCAAACGCTCGCGCTGTGCTCATGTTCCGGCCCCCAGGTGGCCAGAGAGGGCACGCGGAGGTTGTTGAGGCACAGCACGCACCCGGCTGCTCAGCTCTCCGCCGCGCACCCGCGGCTTCCGGCCCTGATCGGCCTCGCGGCTGTCTCCTGAGGTTCTGCGCCCTCGGGCGGCCGTTTCTGCAGGTGACGAGCTCGGAGTTGGCGGCGCGCATCGATGCTGGCGCCCAGCATGGCACCGGCAACCAACGCGACGCCCGCGGGGCGCGCGGGACTGAGCGAAGACTTCCTGAAGAAGTGGAATAGCTTGCAGAAGACGGCAGACAAGTTCCAGAAGATGGTGCGCCTCCGTCCGGCCCTCACGCGGCCGTCAGGGGCGCCCCGCGTGCTAGGTTGCCCCGCGCCTCCCTCACGCCCCGTACCCGCCAACCCCGACCCGGCGCGCACCGCCTCCTCCACCGCAACCGCTCATCCGCGACGCGCCCGGTCCCGGCTCCCGCGGCACCCAGCTGCGGCCACGACAGCTACCGCACCCTCCTCAGGTCGCTTTCCGGCCACGCCTTCCGCTCAGAGCACGCCCCCGGTTCCCCCGCGCCTGTGCAGCTAGAAAACGGCGCGCAGGGCGGCACGGTGTCGACCAAGGACTTCGCCACGGGCCCTGTCAACGAGTCGCAAGCCTCGGTGCCCGCAGGGCGCCCCGGCGCGAGCGGCGACGCCTCGCTCTTCCGCACCGACATCTCCCACATCAGCGCCAACGGCAACAGCGCTGCGGTGCGCCCCCTCCCGTCCCCACCCGCTGCCACGTCGACACCAGCGCCCTCGCCCTCACCGCGCGACCGCCGTCTCGCCTCCCGCCCGCAGAAACGCGGGAGGCCGGCGCAGTCGAGCTCCGCCGGTGGCGAAGCTTCGCTGTCCCCGGGGGGTCTCCCCGCCGCGACACCCCCCCGGCACGCCCCCGGACACACCCGGGAGTACGACGACGCATCCGCGTCCACCACGGCCTCGGACGACGACGACGAGGCCGACGCGTCGGCCGTGAACGTCGACCTCAGCCGCAACATGGACCTCACGACGTCCCCGGACGTCGGGCTCCCGCAGCTGTCGCCCACGCCGGTGAAGGCAGCGCCGTCGCCCATGGTGCAGGTGCGCATCGGGAGCCAGCAGGCGTCCCCGGACGCGCCCGCGGGCGTCGCGCCGCAGCAGAGGCACGACGCCCCGCGCCGCGACGCGCCCGACGGCGGCGCGGAGGGCCCTGCGCGGAAGCGGCGCGGCTCCGGCGCGGCGCACAAGAGTCTGCGCCAAATCGCGGAGGACGCGAAGCCGTGGCTGCGCGAGCGGTGGGGCGACGACCGCGGGTACAAGATGGCGCCGTCGTTCGGGCCGCTCTCGGACGGGTTCGTGCCGAAGACGACCCCCCGGGAGCGCACGCACTGGGCAGAGGAGCTAGCGCAGGAGCCGGGGTGGACGTGGCAGATGGCGCGCGACGAGCTGCAGAGCAAGCTGCAGGAGGTGGACTACAAGATGAAGCAGATCCACGAGGAGCGCGTGCGGCGGAACATGGGCCGGGGGGCGCGCGCGCAGCAGACGGTGTACAACGTGGGCAACCCCGACAAGATCAAGGGGGGGGGTCTCAAGCCGGGCGTGCTCGTCCCCGGCGCGCACCGCGTCCACGGCCTCCGCGGCCTCAAGCGCTCGAAGAGCACGGACTCCGTCGGGTCCATCCAGTCCATGGCCTCGCGCGCCTCGGCCGTGCCGTCCGTGGCCGCCATCCGCCTCGCCGCGCACTTCGAGTCCAACCGGCTCGGGTTCGGGAGCAGCACGCGCGGCGGGGAGGCGATCGGGCGGCAGATGCCGTGGGAGCGCAACCTCACGCCGCTGGTCCACGGGATCCGCGACCGCATGCCGCACATCGACATCCGCGTCCTGGAGTCGCTCCTGCGGCACTCGGCGACCGCGCGCGACGCGCTGATGGCGCTGGACCCGGCGTCGCGGGACTACAAGGTCGTGAACGGGATCCCGCTGTCGACGCGGTCGCGCCGCGGGTCGCGGCCGGGGTACGGCCCCGGGTCGGACGCAGCGGTGATTCCGCGCATTGGCGAGTACAGCGGGGCGCGGATGAACACGCGCGACGCGGACGCCGCGAGCGCGTTCGGCGGGCGGAGCCGCGCGGCGTCCCGCGCGGCGTCCCGGGCCCCGTCCCGCGGCATTTCGCCGATGCCGTCGCGGCGCGGGCACTCGCCGTCCCCGCTCAAGCCCGAGCACCTGCGGCGGGACAGCGTCGCGAGCCGCACTGACCGCTCGCGATCGCGGCGGCCGTCGCGCGCGGGTTCGCTGCCGCACTACGACCCGTACAACCACGCGCAGTTCGGGATCGACGCGGTGTGGGACGACGTGCTGAAGGACCTGTACGAGCGGGAGCAGGAGGAGATGGAGCGGGAGGCGCGCGGGCTCAAGCGGCGCGGCGGCGGCGCGGCGAGCCGGCGCGGGGCCGCGGCGGCGGCGCAGGTGGACGCGGCGGCGCGGCAGTTGCGCACGCAGGAGGCGTCAGAGACGATTGGGAAGCTGCGGGAGCAGCTCAAGGCCGGGGGCGGGTACACGGCGCAGCTGGGGAGGGAGCTGTCGGCGCTCGAGGCGAAGATCGCGGCGGAGGCGGCGCCGGGCGCGCGCGCGGCGAAGCCCAAGGTCAAGAAGGCCAAGGGGAAGAAACCCAAGGGAAAGAAGGGGACGAAGAAGAAGGGGAAGAAAGGGAAGAAGGACGGCGCGGCGGAGGAGGGCGAGCGCCGCGGGCGCGGGCGCGGGCGCGAGAAGGAGGTCGCGCTGCCGTACGGCCACCGCATGCGCGCTCGCTCGCTGCACCGCCGCGGCGTCGACGTCGACCCCGAGGCCGAGAAGGCGAAGTTCGTCGAGCCGCAGCTGTCGGAGCTCGCGCAGCGGACGGCCGGCGCGGACCCGCGCTGGGCGGTGTCGGTCGACGACCCGAACCGCAACCGCGGGCGCATGATGCCGTGGGAGCGGGAGCTGATGACCAACCAGCAGCCGACGCGCGGGGTCGCGCGGGACCCGTCGGTGTACAGCCGGAAGGGCCGGAGCGCGACGGCGACGCGGTCGCGCGCGACCTCGCTGGCCGCGTCGCGCCGCGTGAGCGTCGACGAGGACGGGAACCCCGTCCAGGCGTGGCTCGAGGAGGGCGAGCGCATGCACAGCAAGGCGTCCAAGGGGGCGCCGATGTCGTGGTACCCCGAGGCCGCGAGCGAGGAGACGCGGCGGTGGGACGCGCGGCAGGCCTGGGGGCCCGGCGGGCACAAGTCGCTGAATCAGTACGCGCGCGAGCGGCAGGAGCAGGAGGACGCCGTGTACCGGGAGAAGAAGAAGGAGTGGGCGCGGAGCCGGGCGGCGAGCCGGGCCGCGAGCCGGGCCGCGAGCCGGGCCGCGAGCAAGCGGGGGAGTCCGGGGGGGAGCCGTGAGGGGAGTCGGCCGCCGGTGGCGGCAGCGGGGGTGTCTGGGAGCCCGCAGCGGCCCGGCGTGGGGTCCCGGCGGGGCGCGGGGGGTCCGCCAGACGCGGCGGCGGGCGGGGCGATGTGGGCGGTGACGAGCGGGGAGCTGCCTGGGACGATCGCGCGCGGGCCCCCGCCCGCGGCAAAGGGGGGCGCGGTGCGCGCGCCGCACAACGCGAAGCCGTCAAACAACACCGTGCCGCAGCGCGCGGCCGAGGCGCTCGCGGTGCTCGTGAACATCCCCGCGACGGACCTAGGCATGCCGAAGCCCGGCCCGAGGAAGGCGGCGTCGTCGCGGGCGGCGGGCGGGGGCGCGGCGCCGAAGCGCGAGGTGAGCGGGCGGAGCGACGCGAGCGCGGCGCGCAAGAACGTCAAGTTCGGCGCCGCGACGGTCGCGCAGAAGTCCCCCTCCGGGCGGTCCCCGCGCCCCTCGCCGCCGCAGCCCGCGCTCAAGCGCACGGGCAGCAACGCGACCGACAGCGCGGGGCGCCCCACGCTGCGCAAGACGCCGTCGCAGTCCTCGGCCGCGCCCAGCAGCCCGACGGCGCGCGTCCCGTCGGTCTCGCGCGCCTCGAACCACGCGACGCGCACCCCCGGCAGCGACCACAAGGGCCCGCCCTCCGAGACTGGGACGCGGTCGTCGGCGTCGGCGGCGGCCGGCGGGTACGCGGCGCGGCACCAGCTGCGCGCGGGGTCGACTCCGCCGAAGGTTCGCGTCGCGAAGGCCGCGTCCCACGCGCCGCCGTCGCGCGGGGAGGGGTCGCCGTCGGCGGCGAGCTCGGGCGCGCAGTCGGCGCTCGTCCAGCGCCGCACGTCCGGCCGGAACATGGCCGTGCCGCCGGCGATCAAGGAGGACGCGGACCCCGCGCGCGGCGCGACGCTCCCGGCGGCCGCGCGCCCACGGCACAAGGCGGGCGCCAGCGCAGCGGAGGCCGACTCGGACCTGCCGGCCCTGGCGCTCAAGGCCGGGTCCGAGGCGCCCGCGGAGTTCCCGGGGCTCGATTGGGCGTCGGCTGGCGCGGAGGAGGAGGCGGCGGAGGATGGCGTGGTCGCGACGGTCGGGCCGCGCACGCCGTCGGTCCCGGGGGAGGCCACGAGCGCGCCGAACTTCAACGGGCCGGGAACGATGACGTGGGGCGCGGGGGCGCGGCAGGGCGAGCTCGGGCGGCAGCAGATCCAGCGGGCGCTCGCGGACATGGCGGCGCGGGAGAAGCACAAGGGCCCGCAGGAGGGGGAAGAACAACACCCCCCCGGGGGGGCCGCCGCCCCGGAGGTCCCGCCGCTGCACGTCAACGTGCTGCACGGGGACGTCGACGACTCGGGCGCGCTGGACATCACCCCCGCCGCAGCGACCGCGGCCAACACTCCCCCGGGGGCCCTCGGGCGGACCATCGGGCGCATGCGCAGCGACGCGGCTGGCTCCCCTCTCCGGCCGGGCGACGCCGAGATCATGGTCGCGACGCCGCCAGCGACCGCGCCGCCGGCCAGCGCTCCGGCGCCAGCGTCTCCGCCGTCGCCACCGGGAGCCATGGCGACGCGCCCACGGCAGCCGACGTCGCCCGAGGCGCCGCCCGTGGAGCAGCCTGCGCGCGCGGAGGCCCCAGAGAAGCCCCAGCCGGTGTGGCGGCTGCCGGCGGAGCCCACGGAGGGCGAGGACAGCGAGGCGCGGCGCCGCACGGCCATGATGGGCATCGCGCGGGAGGGGCTGTCGCGGCTGCAGCTGCCGCGGCCGGCGATGGCGGTGGACCTGCTCAGGGCCGTGCGGGGCGAGGACAAGCGGATGGCGAAGCACCCGAGCCTGAAGGTGCGGAGTGCTGCCAGCGACGAGTCGTCGTTGTCGTGCCGAGAGCTTGTACGCGTCGGCGCGCCGCTTCGTTCTGCTGCTCGTGCTGACTGTGTCCGTGTGCTTCCGGGTGCGCTGTGTGCAGAAGTCGGTGACGCTGGTCCGTGCGGCGTCCGGCAAGGTCCTGGAGGGGAAGTTCACGCTCGAGTCCGGGCCGGGGCAGGCGGTGCTGCTGAAGCACAAGTCGGGCCTCGTCGGGTCGAAGAAATACAGCGTGCGCGGCCTCACGGTGCGCGGCCCATGCACCCCTGCACGCACACACGCCCTGGCCCCGCTGTTGCAGTCAACCCCCGCTCACGACGTCCGCCGCCCGACACCGCGCAGATCGAGCGGAAGAGCGCCGGCCAGCGCCTGCTCCTCGACACGGACCAGGGCGACGTGTACGTGTCGTGCCCCGGCGACGACGTGTGGTCGGCCCTCGTGCTGTCCATCAACGCGGCAATGCAGGAACGCGACTTCCCGACGAAGAACCCAGGGAGCCTGCTGACTGCCGAGTGGCACCGCAACGTCGTCGTGAGGGAGTAGGAGCGGGCCAGGGGCTCAGAAGTGAAGTGGGGCAGGAGTGCGTGGTGCTGCACGTGTTGCTGAAAAACAACAACGCTAGTCTTGGTTCATTGGTTCTGAACTCGCTGGCGGCCACGCACGGGCCAGCCTGAAGCGGTGTGCCGCGGCTGGCGTAGATGTGAGTGTGGGGGAATCGTTTCGGGCCGCGTGACGCGTGGTTGGTTGCTCGTGACGTGGCTGGTGAGACTCGGCTGGTTGACGTGCGATGAGCTGGCGCATGACTTGAGAAAGGGGATGTTGTTGGGAGGGGCGCGCGGGTCCCTGGGGCTCGTTGGGCCGGCACATTCGCTCTTCACGGCATTATTCGGGCATCGCAGTTGCGGAAATAGACGGCGTTGCTCTTCGGGACGCCGCTAGACGCAAGGAACGGACCGCCTAGCAGGGCCCAGCACGTTGAGCTGCAGCTTCGCGCAGGAGCGCGTTCAGGACGCCTGCCGGTCTTGTCCGACCGGTGCAGAGCATCGACGTTCCGCCTCGGGGCGTTTCGTGCAGCTTGGCACCCGCCGCACCGCTGGTGGCGTCGAGAAGCAGCATGGCTGAGCAGGGAGGCTCGCAGGGGGCGAAGAAGCCCGACGGAGCCGTTCCGCAAGGAACGTTCACCTCGGCGTTAGCAGCCATGTTCCGTGGAAACAGCTGGAAGGTGCGAGCCCGCGCGTGGGAGCGGCGAGCGCGGCCTCGATCGGACGACCCGAACCGGCCGCCGCGCTGCCGTTGAGGGCGACGTCCGGCCCCGTGCTCGGCTCGCGGCTCTCCCTCCGTAAACAACGAGCCGGCCGTGGGCGACGGCGGTACATGCCTGCGCCGCTGCGCGCGCCCCGTCGCAGGTGCCCCCAACCGACACGCTGCACGTTTGCCCCGAGTGCTCATCCGCAGGCGGGGCACAGCGGCTGGCACTCGCTGCAGCCCCTGTCCCCCACCGCCTCCGCCTCGCAGCCGGAAGTCCACAAGAACCGGCATCCAGGTGCGACGCACTCACACAGCCATCCAAGGCAGCGCCAAACCCCAGCCGGCCGCTGACGGCCTCCCGCGCGCCCGTCTCGCCTCCGCGCAGGGCTCTGCACGTCGCCCTCGGACCTCGGTGTCTGGGACTTCTTCGGCTCCAACGGTGCGCCCACCCGCGCATTGCTGTCCGCGAGGAGGCATCAACCTTCACCATGGCCCGATTTCCTCGCCGCTCCGCCGCTCCGCGGGCCATCGAACGAGCCCTGCACGGTCGGACTGCGGACCGCGAAGCTCTCGCGGCCCGACGGGCGCGCTGTGCGCCGGGCCCGCACGCCGCGACCCGCAACTGACCTGGACCTTCCCACGCCGGCCGCGCACGCGTCGCGGCGTATTTCGCGGCTGTTGCACCTCCCCCGAGCAGTCCATCCCCGCAACAACGAACCGGACGCCATCGTCGCGCGCAGGTCCCACGAAGAAGACCGAGGGGCAGCACGCTGGGGGCAACCCCGGGCCCTCCACGGCGACCAGCACGGCCTCCACCGCCTCGAAAAGCGGCAGCTGGTGGTAGTTGGCGCCGTGTCTCGGCCGCCACCGGACAGATTGCCCGGTCAGGCCCGCGTACGGCGCGTGCCACAGGAGGGGGCAGCACACTGGCGCGGCGAGGCTGCGGCAGCTGCGTCTGGCGGACGGGTTGAGGCCCGCCCCCGCTGTGTGCTCCCCGAACTTATATATGACTCCATGAATGCTTTCGCCCTCGGCGCGGTCTCCGCGTGGGCTGCGTAGCACTCTGCGGCGTCAGGGCGCTGCCACGGGGCTCCAACGCCCAGCGACGGCGCCCTGCAATCCAGACTCTACTCCCGCTGTAACCAAACCTTCACCGCACCGCTCACACGTGGCCTGTCGTCACCGCAACATGCTCTGTGCAAACAACACCCCCAACGACATCCCGCCGCTGCTGCCCCGCCGCCTCCGCGACAACCCGTCCCAGTGCGCCAGCGTCCTCGCTGACGCCGCGCGCCGCACCAGCACGCACGATCGCAGCGCCCGACCCCCCTGCACGTCACTTTGGTCGCTGCCTCTTTTTGCTCGGCCCTTCCCCCGCGCCCTCGTCCTCCCGCTTCCTGCTCGGCCCCACCCCCGCGACTGCGTCCCCCCCACCGTCGTGCGTCAGCTTGAACTCCTCGATCGCCTGCGTGTACGCCTCCATCAACCGAAAGTGCCGCGCATTGGGCTTCTCCCGTTTCTGCAACACAATCGCCTGGTTGAGCCGCGAGGCCTCCTCCAGCGACTTGTCGCTCCCAGGGAAGCTCGGCTTGAAGTGCCGCACGAACCCCGAATCCTCCTCGAAGTACCTGCAAGCATTGCCGCACACACACACATACACACACATCGGCACCCAGCGTGCACGCAACGCCGCGCAACGCCCCGCGACCCGCGTCCCAGCACGCCGAACGACCCACCAGACCCTGCGCGGCGGCGTTCGTGGGACCCTGCGCGCACCCGCGGAGGTCCTTGCCCCAGAAGTCGTTCATGGGAAACAAATCAAACTGCGCCGCCACGCCCGCGAGGACGTTCCGGAACACCAGGTACTCCAGGCTGCCCTCGCTGAACCCCTCGTGCGCCTCGACGACGGTGTCCTGGACGTGCATCGTGTACGCCGACCCGAAGGGCTGCGGCTTTTTGGGGTCCTCCCACTTGCGTTGCAAGTGGAGCAGCGGCTTGCGCACCTCCGCCTGCAACCCCAGCTCCGCCATAACCCTCTGCGAGGACGCCCCGGGCGCGCGAGCTCACGGCCACTCTCCGCGAGCGCTGCGCGGGGGCGTGCGGAACATGCGCTGGGCGCGCTAGGTCGCGGGGCGCACCTTGCCGTCGGGGCACGTCGCGACGAAGAACCCGCGGTTCTTCAGCGCCTTGGACGCGTTCCGGAAGAACATTTTCAGGGTCTGTTCCGAGTAGAAGAAATAGTGGATGGCAAACATGCACGTGACCGCGTCGAACTCGCCGTCCTTGGCCAGGTCGAGCTCCGAGGTCCCCAGCTGGTCCGTGCACTCGAACTCGCACGTCAGCGGGTGGTCCTGGTACCGTTCGTCCTTTATCTGCCGATACCGCAACTTGGCCTCCCCGATCTCCGCGGGGGACAAGTCGATGCCCTGCGCGGAGGAGGGGGACGTGGGGGCGCGGTGGGGCGGCCGGGGCGCGCGGTCTCGCGCGCGGTGGGGCTGGAGGGGGCGCTGGTGTGGCTTGACGGGGGGTGTATACCTTGACGTATCGGATGTTGGCGTCGAACCACTTCCGGATGTCGCCGCCTCTGCCGCACGCGAGGTCGATGACGCGGTTCGCGTTGCTCGCGAACCTGCGCGGGGGAAGAGGTGTGCGGGGCAGGTCAGAGGAGTCGAGCCAAGCGTCAGAGGCAGTCGTGGCGTAGCCCGCGGCTGTGGGCGCCTCCGTGGGCGCTCACGGTCAGGTCTCGGTGTAAAATGTGTCGAGAGGCGCGCGGCGACGGACCGCGGAGGCGCGCGTGGCAATGCACGCCCTCTAGGTGCTTCAGAGCGCGACGGCGGGGGCGCAGGGGCGGGGCGCGCTTGCTCGCACGCACCGGTTGATCAGGGCTCGCTTGATCGAGTTGTGGAAGCGCTTGAGAGGGACCGCAACGCCTTCCTCGCGGGCCTTGAGGGCCTCCTCCCTGGTCTGTGTCTTCGTGTGCTTGTTGTAGTGCTCCCTAACATGGTCCACGTGAGCGTCCGCCATGGCTGCCTAGTTCCATCACAAGGGGTCCGGAAAACGGGGCGGTGCGGCACGCCCCGGGCCGTCGTTGATCCTCAGGGCGAGCCAGAAAGTCCCACTGTTGGCGCGTTGTCTTCCCGAATCGTGGCTTAATACGCCTCTATCCTCGCCCGAACAAATAGGTAGTGACGCGGGCGCGGCGAGCGGCCGTTCGTCATCCCCGAGCTCGCGCGTCATCGCCCAGGCGGCCATGCGTCAGCTTTTGCAACCACCCCAGGACCCCTGGGTTCCCGCGCCTGAAGATGAGGGCCGCGCGCTTCCGCCGCCGGAGCACAGTTTGCCGCGCGACAAGTCATCGTAGGGTTCGCACGGCGCTCTGAGGCACCATGGGGTGCGGGGACAGCAGGCCCGCTGACTATGAGCAGCTCAAGGACGACTTCTCGAGTACGTGCACCCCAACGACGCACGATGCGCACTCCCACGCGACGCACGCATGGTTCCCGTCCTGCGCGTAGATCTCCTACGCGAAATATCGCTCTCCCGACGCCTGCACGCTGCCTGGACGTTCCCACTGTGAGGATCCGTGCGACGTGGCGCTGGCCGCGCACGCGTGTCGAAACAATGCGCGAAAAGCCGCGTATCGATTCCGAGGTCGATGACCGCCCCAGAACCCTCGGCCCAAGCGCTGCAGCGAGCCGCAGTGCCGCATCGAACACAGCTGCGCACCCGCGTAGACCGTGTGCGCCGCTCTCTGTCGCCCCCGCAGGTGCGCTGCTGCAGATTCAGGCGGTTCAGCGCGAGAACGAGCGCCTGGCCCGCGAGCTGGACGAGCAGCGCCAGGCGGCCAGCCAGAACGCCGCCCAGATGGACACGGCGGTGGTCGAGCGCCTCATTGACCGGAGAATGTCGTCCCTCGTCACCCTGGAGCAGTTCATGACGCTCCACGACCACGCCCACTCCCACGACGTCCAAATCCACGCCCTGTACGAGCGCATCAAGTCCTTGGAGTCTCCGGAGCCCCACCAGACCCTCAACAGAGACTCCCGCGCCACGTCGCACTCCGCGGCCTCCACGCCCACGGAGCCCAACCTCCCGCCGCCCCCTCCCCGCGGACCCGACTTCGCGCCTCCGAGGCACTCGGCGCTCGACGACCCCGCGCTGCACGTCCTCTGTGTGTGCCCGTGCCGTGCCTTCGCGCTCGTGCGCACCGACCAGGGCTCCTACTGGGAGGCCGCGGGGCAGGGGTCGCTGGCGCTGTGCCGCGCGAAGCGGTCGGCCGCGGACAAGAAAAAGAAGCGGCCAGCGCCGCCACCGATGATCAAATTCGAGGCAGGGGCGCAAGGTGCGCAGCGCTGCCCGCTCCTTCCTGCGTGGCACGTGGCCCAACGACCGGTCCCTGCGCGTAGCTGACGGTCGGGGCAGCGCGCTGCGCCGCGTCCCGCAGCGGGCGAAGCGCGTGCCTGATAGCGACGACCGTTTTGCTGTGCGAAGCAGCGACACAACGTGGGCCGCCGTTGCTCCCCCGGCTGTGCGGCGCAGGGGGCGGGAGGGTCGGCGAGGTGATCTGCATGGAGCTGAAGCAGGGCGGGTTCTCGATCAAGTGTTCGCACCCCGGCGCGGTCACGTTTCGGTGGAATCAGGAGATGCATCTGTTCGACATGCTGGATATGGCGGCGGAGGAGAACGCGGACCACGTGGGCACGCTGCGGCGGGAGCTCTCGCTGCTCTTCACGTAGCCGCGTCGACGCGCTGCTCCGCCGCACTGTGTGTGAATTCGGAAATGAACACGTGACGAAGTCGGTCCCGTGCCGTGACGCAGAGAGACCGCCACGCGCGGCAGGAGACGGCGCGCGGGCTCGCGGCGTGGTAGCGCAGGTCGTGTAGGGCGTCGTGCTGTACCGGACGAATGTGTCGAGTGGCCATTGACAAAAGGTTGAATTGATTACAGCAGGTGAGGGGGGGGGAGATATTTCGACCGAGTGCTTCCGTGAACATGGCGCCTGCACGTCTGCTCCCGGCCCGCGAGCGACCACGAGCGCGACGGGGGGTGTATTGAATCCTTCTCTCCGCCACCCCCCTTCATCCGTCCCCAGGTGCCCTCTACACGCTCGGCACAGCCTCGCTCTTGTGCACGGCCTCGAGGACCACGCACGAGTACGAGAGCATCGGGTACACGCCCTCCGCGAGCCACGGCGCAGCCTGCGCCCGCGCGGCCTCCACCTGACTGGCGCCCACATCCTCGCAGATGTCCGGCAGCAGCGCGTCGTACGGCAGCGGCTTGCTCGTGTCCACGGCCACCTCCCAGATGTAGTCGTGGTCCACCTCCGGCACGTGCACCGTCAGCGCCTCGTGCGACGTGTTGAACGCCACGTAGAACATGCGCTTGACGTCGCCCTCGCGCACCGTGAAGGCGAGCAGCCGCGCCGACTCGCTCCAGTCGGGCTCGAACGGGTAGATGCCGTGCCACTCGATGTCCTGGTCGGACGGGAAGTGCGTGCGGCGGAAGCACTTGTGCCGCTTGCGCAGCGTGAGCAGCGCGGTGAGGAAGCGGGTCATGCCGGTGCCCTCCGGGGACCGCGCCTGGTCCCAGTCGAGCCAGTTGAGCGCGGTGTCGTGGCAGTACGTGTTGTTGTTCCCGCCCTTGGTGTGCATGCACTCGTCGCCCATGAGCACCATGGGCACGCCCGCCGAGAGCACGAGCGCGCACATCATGTTCTTGATCTGCCGGCGGCGCAGCGCGTTGATGCGGAGGTCGTCCGTCTCGCCCTCGTGCCCGCAGTTCCAGCTCGCGTTGTGCGACTCCCCGTCCTTGTTGTCCTCGCCGTTGGCCTCGTTGTGCTTGTCGTTGTACGACACCAGGTCGCGCATCGTGAACCCGTCGTGCGCGGTGACGAAGTTCACGCTCGCCGTCGGCCCGCGCCCGCCCATCCACTTGCGCCCCGTCGTCTGACCCCACCAAAAGTCCTCCCCGGGGTGGTCGTTGGCGTACTTGTCCGGGCTCCCGCAGATCGCCGCGGCCATCGCGCCGGACCAGCCGTCCGTGCCCTTGATGAAGTTCCGCACCGTGTCGCGGAACTGCCCGTTCCACTCCGACCACCGGCCCCCGTAGTGCGGGAACGCGCCCACCTGGAACAGCCCGTCGCAGTCCCACGCCTCAGAGATCATCTTCGTGCCGCGCAGCACCGGGTCCTCGGAGATGTCCTGCACCACCGCGGGGTCCGCCAGCGGCGTGCCCGTCGGGGCCCCCGCGCCGTCCGGCATGAAGCCGCGCGGCAGGTGCTCCGCCAGCACCGCCGCGTCGCCCTCCGAGAGACCCACCTGCGCGCAGGAACGCCAGAGCGGTGTTCGGAGCTACCCGAGAGACCAGAGGTGGCGCGTGCTGCTGCTGCGCGCGCAGCTTGCGAGCGCCGTGCGCGGCGGTGCGGAGGACGGGCCCACGCCCGTGGTGTGGTGCGGGGGGGGTTGTTCGGGGGTCTGACCTGCTCGGGGTACCACGTGGAGTGCGCGCGCGTGAGGATGGCGCCGAGATCGAAGCGGAACCCGTCGACGTGCATCTCCTCGACCCAGAACCGCAGCGAGTCGACGATGAAGCGCCGCGTGTTGGGGTGGTTGCAGTTGACGGTGTTTCCGCACCCGGAGTAGTTGTAATACTCCCCCCCGGGCGCGAGCATGTAGAACACCTTGTTGTCGATGCCGCGGAAGCTCAGCGACGGCCCGAGGTGGTTGCCCTCGGCCGTGTGGTTGAACACCACGTCCAGGATCACCTCCATCCCCTTCTTGTGGCACTCCTTCACGAACCGCTTGAACTCGGTCAACGTGGCGTCCGCGTTCGGCGGCGCCTTGGCGTGCGCGTCGCTGAACCGCGCCATCGGGGCGTTGAACGCCACCGTCGAGTACCCCCACACGTTGTACCTGTACTCGTCGTCTGACCCGGGAATCAAGGAGTAGTACTCGAGCTCGTTGAACTCCTGGATCGGCATGAGCTCGACGGCGGTGAAGCCCATGCGCCGGACGTGCTCGAGCTTCTCGATGGCGCCCGTGAAGGTCCCCGGCGCCGCCACGCCGCTCGTCGGGTGCTGCGTGAACCCGCGCAGGTGCATCTCGTACACCGTCGTCTCCTCCATCGGCAGACCGAGCGGGCGGTCGCCCTCCCAGTCGAACTCCGGCGCTGCGGGCGGCGACGGGGGCTCCACGGGACACGTGAGACGACTACCAAACATAAGGACACAAGAACATAACGGTGGATCGGGGGGCGGCAAGGGGGCGAGCGGGGCGCTCACCGCCAACGTTGGGCACGGGCGCCGCGGCCTGCGGCCACGTGGGCGCGAGGCCGAGCGCCTCGGTGCCATACGCCAGCTCCGGGCCCATTTGGCCCCACGCGGCGCGGCTGTTGGCCACGCCCTGCGCGTACGGGTCCAGGACGACCTTGGCGGCGTCGATGGTGTTGCCGGGGCCCTCGGGGATCCTGGATTCCATCGCAAAGCCGTAGAGCATCCCGCCACGCAGGCCAGGCAGCAGGCAGTGCCAGCAGTCGCCTGCGGGGGGCGGGAGGACGGGAGGTGAGCCAAGCAGCGCGTGGAAGGGTAGATACGCGTCGTCGGGGGCACGGATGGAGGCGAAGGTCCCCGGAAGGGCCGCGCGGGTGGCTGTGATGGTTGCAGCGGAGCTGCCCGGGTCGCGGAGGCGGCCATTTTCCCCTCGAGGGAGCTGGCAGGGACTGACCTGTGCGGTTCATGTCGGGGTCGAGCTCGATCTCGATGGTCGTGATCCCGACGCGCAGGTCCTCCGGAGTGAACAGGCAGAGAGTCACGCCGGTGGCCTCGCTGCTCGACACGGCGAAATTGACGCCGTTGACGGCGTCCACGGCCTCCGCGCCCACGCCTGCAGCAGGAAGCGCGGGCGAGAAGGTCACGAGGAGGCGTGCCCGCGCGCAGTCGTCGCAGCTAAGGTTGCCGGAGGCGGTTTCGGTCGCGCAGCGAGCCGTCGCCGGTCTGGGCTCCAAAACGCGCAATGTACTTTACTTCGTCGTGAATGAAAGACGTACGTGGCCGCAACTAGCCATGTCACGCCCCGAACGCGGCGCAGGTGCGGGCGGAGGATCTAGCTCTAGCCAACACGCTCCAGCCCTCGGCCGCGAGTCGCCCGTCCCCCCTTGGCCCTGAACTGCTGCTCGCGTCGTCGAGACGGGCCGGTTCCGCACCTGGGTAGCCAGTGAGAGGCGTATCGAAGAACTCGCAGGCCGGCTGGCCGCTCTCCTGTGTGATCCTGGACTTCAGAATCGAACCCCCGGCACGCTCGGCCAGCGCGCGCAGAGCGACGGAGCCCCCGCGACATTGTCGCGTCGCTCCCGCTTCTTTCCAGCGCCGACCGCTGACGTTCGCCCGGAGCGCCACAGCAGGCTGGACGCGAGCAAGTGCTCTCGATGGGACCCTCCCCGCCCCTTGCAGCGCCGGCGCGCCCGTGAGGGCGGCCCTACGCAACTGCATTCCTCTTCTCCTTGCTCGTCAGTGTCGTACGGGGCAGGCTAAGGATGTGCAGCGCGTGTCGGCCCGCAGCCTTTCACCTGGGACGAACTGTCCGCGATTCCGAGCGTATCGGCGGCAACGTGGGCCGAAAAGCGACGTGCAGTGACACTGAGGCCTCTGTTCCGCGGGCGAGCGACAACGAGCCCCCAGACATGCCGGATCCGACCTGGTCGGAGTGACCCCCCAAGGAGCCTGCCCTGGGTCCTGTATAGCCGGCAACAAATGAATGTCTCCGTCGAGGAGCCCGAAAGAGCACGTCGAGACATGTGGCTTTCGATTGGAACCGTCGATTTGCGATGAAAATCACGATGACGCCCGCCTGGAGCGCACAGCAGAACGAGAACACGCGAGTGTGCGAGGCGGGTCGAAGTTGGCTGCGTCGCGCACACTTCCTCGCTGACGGCCCAGGGGCGGAGCACTACACTGTCCACGTGCACGGGCCGACGGTCTCGGGCGGCTCCGTCGCGCTGACGTGACGTGACAACCCCCAGGGTAGTATTCGGGCCCGAAGGTCAGGCGCCGCGCCGTCCCTGACAAGAAATTGCACGGGATCACCGAGGACTACGCCAGTTCCATCGCAGCAGCCCAACTGGGACTGCCCCGAGACAGATCTGGCGCGGCACCGACCGTTGTTGCACTCACCAAAGCATGGACGTAAACACGGCATGATCGGGCAGCGAGCGACGACCAGGCGACGCAGATCTCTGGTACAGCATCCATCCGAGACCGCCGCGCGTGCACGATCAGGCACGCCGCCCCGCAAGCCCTGCACCCGGCGTTGTCCAACCCATCATGGTTCATGCGCTCGGCAAAGCCCTGCGGCTGCTTCGTTCGGCCCTGTCGGCACTGCACCGCGCGCACCTTTTAAGCCCCTTGCCGCCTGTTGCGTTGTGTTGCGCCTCGCGGTCGTCCCCGTCCTCCTTTCCGCGCCCCTCAACTGCCACAAACTGCTCCTAGACACATTCCCCGCGATATCTCAGCACGTCTTGCGCGGATCTATGTATTCTCTATGACCGCAGAGGCGGCAAAGGTAGTGCCTAGCTGCGGTCGAGGCGCGGCGGCCGGGAGCTGCGCTATGGCGGGCGCGAGGCAAGCGGCACCACAACAACAACAGCTAGGAAGCAAGGCACACGCGCGGCTGGACTCCCACGACATCCCTCCGAGCCCGCAGCGGAGCGTGCAGTCTTTGCACTCGGCGCACTCGCCAGTCACCCCGTCCCCTGGCCCGGACACACCGAGCGCTGCGCCTGCGCCCATAGAGATGCGGCCGCACGGGCACGCCCGGCCCCCGCCTGCGCCCGGCTCGCAGCTCAAGCGCATCGGTCTGAGCGAGTCCGAGTCGGAGGATGTCGGGAGGAAGTTCACCGGCGCGACGCAAGAAAACGCGCGCCTGGACAACGAGGACGTTGCGTCGGTTCGCTCCGCGACGCTCGAGGCCGCCTTCGACGACGCTGTGGCCGCGGACCCGCACTTCCCGCTGCCCGTGGGCCTCGACCCCACGTCGATCTTCCCCCCCGGCGGCGTCAACGACTGCATCAGCATCATGCTCCCTGCCTACCGCGAAACAGAAGAAGAACTTCGATTGAGTTTGCTGTCGTACACCGTGGACAACATCCCCGACACGGACATGCGGAACGTCCTCGAGCTGTACGTCGTCCTCGACGGCCACTCCCCGGACCAGCCCGAAGACGACAACCCGACGCTGTCCGCAGTCAAACACCTGCTGTTCGCCGGGTGCGTGCGGCCAAACTCGCGCCCCGATGCACTCCGCTCGAACTGCAGCGTGCGCGCCGTGGCGAGACGTTGCTCGCGGGAGACCTGACTGCTCGCCGCGCTGCCACGAGCAACAACGCAGGGCGACGTCGGAGGTGCAGCGAGTGGACCACCCGTACTTCCGGCTCTACCGCGGGCGCTACCACGGGGTGCCCTTTGGGCTGTACATCAAGTCGCCGCGCCTCCGGAGGGGCAAGCGTTTCTCCCAGATCCTGCTCGTCGAGCTGCTGCGAGTACGCGCCGACCTCCTGGGGATCTCCCCGTTCGCGCTGCTGTCGTGCGACGCCGACACCTACGTCACCGGCTGGAGCCTGCACGTCCTGCGAGAGGCCCTGGTCGCGAACCCGAGCCACGCCGCGGTCTCAGGGCAGATCTTGCCTGACAACATTCGGTGGAAATGGGGCCTGTTCTGGCCCAAGCAGCAGACCGTCTTCTCGCAGTACATGGAGTACTCGTTCTCCTCGATCATCGACAAGGCGTTCCAGGCCGCGTTCGGCTCCGTCCTCGTGCTCCCGGGGGCGTTCTCGTTGCTGCGCTTCTCCGCCCTGAACGACGTCTGGGCGGCGTACTCGACGCGCACGCGACAGGGGCAGCTCCTGAGCATCAACTGCCTCGACCTCGGCGAGGACAGGTACCTCACGACGCTGCTGCTCATGGCCGGGCACAGCACGGGGTACGTCGAGAGCGCCATGGCCTTCACCAACGTGCCCGACGACTGGACGGCGCTCGCGGTGCAGCGGCGGCGGTGGTACAACAGCACGGTGGCCAACTACCTCCTCATGATCGTCAACTGGCGGTGTCTGGCCCGTTTCAAGCGCGGGCAGTTCGTCGTGTACTTCTTCCTGTGTTTCGACTTCCTGGCGGGCCTGCTCCAGCCAGCGATCATCCTCGCGATGATCTCGACCGTGGAGATCCCGGCCGCGTTCCTTCCCGGCGCCCTCGACGGCAACGCGTACTTTCGAGGCTTCCGCACGTTCGATCGACTGGCGTGGTTTGGAGAGGTGCGCGCGGGCTGCCTGGGGTGGCTTCTGGGCTCGGCGTGGATGCTGTGGGGTGCGCTGAGCGCGCGGCGGCCGGATTTTCATCGCTCCAGCGGGATGTGGGTGTGGCTGCTGCCGATCTTCGCCGCCTACATGTGGGCGCTTGCCAGCAACATCTGGTGGACGCTGGAGTTCGCCTCCCGGGCCGCGCAGGCGCTGATGTTGGTGGTTCCGTGCGCGCTGCTCGGCGTGATGGTGCTGCGCAGCCGGCTGGCGCAGTGGAGCAAGCTCGTCGCGTCTACGGCCCTGGTGTATGTCCTCCACATGCCCTTCTACGCCGTCTTCGTGCCGCTGTACGGGATCGCCAAGTGAGTGTCCCGCCACACCCCTGTACAGTGGGCTGCCGATGACCTGCAAAGCGTGGAAGCTTGCCGCAGACACGGAATGCTTGATTTGCTTTCCACGCAACACCGTGCAGCGTCTCCGCCGGTGCGCCCGCACGTGCGCGTGTCCCGGTACCCACGCGAAATTACGGCGCCTGCCATGCAGCTTCAACAACGGCACCTGGGGCACGCGGGAGGCGGAGAGCGGCGACGTTCGGCGCAGTGTCGCCGAGCAGGAAGCGGCAGCGGTCGAGGCGGAGCGCGAGCTGCTCGAGCACGTCATCGACACGGAGCTGCGCGCGGAGGAGCTCATCGACCACGCCGCGGAGACGCGCGTCGTCGCGGACCGCTCCCCGGGGGGTCATTTCTACGGGTCAGACGCCATCGGCAGCCCCGGGCCCGCGTACGCCATGAGCCCGTCCTGGGCCGCACCAACCCCATTGACAGCTCAGCCAGTCCTCGCCCGCGCCACGGACGCGTTCACGCGGCTGAGGCAGTCCCAGTCGGGGACGCCGGGGCGCATGTTGCATGTCAAGCCCTTCACCCCTTCAAGCGCTCGTTCCGCTGGCCCGTCGAGGCTCGCGCAGAACGGCCAGCGGCATCAGCGCAGCCCAATGAACTGGCTTCCCGTTGGAGTCCCGTCGCCGGCTGTACCCCGCCCCCACAGGCTCGATGCAACGGAGGAGCATCGCAACGACGGCGCGGCGGTCAGAGCGGGGCAGCCCGCGAGATCGCGGGATCCGCGTGTCGCTGCAGACGTCGACATCGAGCTTGCGTATCAGGCACGGGAGCAGCCGCGTGGTTTCGGCGAAGGCGTCCACGTCGAAAAACACGTCGCGGCCCCACCGGATAGTTCTACCGCTCAGGTCGCGTCCCTGGCCGCGCTCGGGGGGCTGATTCCCGACGGCGGCGACGAGAACGAGCAGCGGCCGCTGCTGGCCGGGCGCGGGCACGGCGACTTCGCCGGCTTCGTGCGGTGCCTCGCGGACCTTCCGCCGCACGTCGCGCTGGCGGAGGTCGCGGCCGAGCCGGGGATCCTCGTCGACGGCTCGCACGCCGCTGCGTTCCGGCAGTTCGTCGCGGGCTGGCGGAAGCCCATCCCCCCGGCCGCGCCGTTCTGGCCGATTGACCTGCTCGCGCGGCATGTGCGCACGTGGACGCTCACTGAGAGGCGGGACGCCCTGTTGGCCGCGTGGCTGGTGTTCGTCGTGTTCTCGGGGCTCGGATTCGTGGTGTGGAAGATCCAGGTGCGCGACACCGTGTACGTCCCGCTCTCACCACCGATCTCGGCCTGGTAGTCAAAACAAATATGAAATCGATTCATATCTGTGGTTGTTTGTTGCTTCGGTCGTTGCAGGCGGTCGAAGCAGCGGAGCGGACCCGAGACATCGAGAGGCTCCAGGGCCGGCCGATCGGCGAGGAGGCCTCCGCAGGGGACCTCCTGGGCCCTCTCGTTCTCATGTCGGTGTATGGCCCCCTGCCTGCCCTCATCAAGATCGTGGTCTCGTTCGCCTGGGCCGCCTGGAACGGTACGCACTCCGCACGAACGCTTGGGTCCCGCTCCCGCACAGAGCCTCGTCGCCACGCGGACGAGGTCGCCTGTCGCCGCCGTTGCCTGCAGGACAGTTCTGGTGTTGCTGGATTTCGAGGGCCGCGGCGATGGACCGCATGAGCATGCAGGCGAAGGAGAGGGCGGCGAACGCGCGCGCCCACGACACCTACATGGCAACGCGTGCCGGGCAGCCGAGGGACGGGTCGAAGCGTCCGCAGACAGCTGCGGGCGACCTCAGGCGCAGGGCGGCGCTCGACGCGCCCTCTCAGGTGTAAGGGGCGGTCTAGCGTCAAAGAACCCAGCGCGTTCGACACCGCGACGCTGGCCCGTCGCAGAGCAGTCACAATTGCTCGCGCCGCAGATCTAGCGCGTTGCCCGCAATAGTATTTACGCAGTCATGGGCTTGTCCTCGTCCATGCTCATGATGGAGTAGGCCTCCTCGCCGTGCATCGACGAGTCCAGGCCGCTCTCCTCCTCCTCGGCCGTCGCGCGCAGGCCGCCGCACAGCGCGCCGGCAATCTTCAGGCACACGTACGACGCGACGAGCGTGTACGCCGCCGTGCTGAACGCCGCGAAGGCCTGCACGCCGAACTGGTGTAGCATGTTGACGCCGACCTGGTTGCCACCGAACATCGGGTGGCACAGGAACCCCACGAGCAGCGTGCCGACAAAGCCGCCCACGCCGTGCACGCCGAACACTGCACGCAGCCGAGGGGCACGAGAGAGCACCGAATGAGACCGGGCATTCTGCGAAGCGAGCCGCGCTGTACCACCAGCGCCCCCGTGCTTGGCACGAGATTCGAGAGCGCGTCTTTGAAAGAGTGTGTTGGGCGTCGAAGCGGCGGACGACGCGGATCTGGCTCACCGTCGAGGGAGTCATCGTAGCCGAACTTCTCCTTGATCTCGAACGAGAAGAAGCGGCACACGAGGCCCGCCGTGGCGCCGATGATGAGCGCGCCCACGGGGCCCACGAAGCCCGAGGCGGGCGTGATCGACGCGAGCCCCGCGATCGCGCCCGTCCCGAGCCCGAGCATGGACGGCTTGCCCTCCGTGACCCAGTCCACCGCGCTCCACACGCACGCCGCCGTCGCGGCGGAGATCTGCGTCACGAGCAGCGCCATGGCCGCCGCGCCGCCGGCCGTGACCGCGCTGCCGGCGTTGAAGCCGTACCAGCCGACCCAGAGCATCCCCGTGCCCATCGCCATCAGCGGCAGGTTGTGCGGCTTCATCGCGTTGTCGCGGCGCGGCCCCACCATGATGCACGCCAGCAGCGCGCCGATGCCCGCCGTCACGTGGACGACGATGCCGCCGGCGAAGTCCAGGACGCCCATGTCCGCGAAGTACGCGCCGGGCCCGCCCCAGACCGAGTGCGCGGCCGGGAAGTACACCAGGAACGACCACAGAACAATAAAGATCATCTTGGGCGCGTACTTCATGCGCTCCGCCCACGCGCCGACCATGAGCGCGGGCGTGATGATGGCGAACGTCATCTGGAACGCGGCCCAGAGGAGCTCCGGGATGGTGCCCGTGAGGGAGTGCTCGGTGATGCCCCGGAAGAAGCACTTGTCGAGGCCGCCGATGAACGAGTGCAGGCCGACCTTGCCCTCGACCATGCCGACCTCGGAGAAGGACAGCGAGTACCCGCACACCGTCCACAGGACCGTCATGACCGCCTGCGGGCACGCGCGGCGCGGTTGGGCGTCGGCGGGGCGCGGGACTTGCGTTGGCGTGGAGGGGGGGGGTGGTCCGTGCGTCGCGTTGCGGGGACGGGAGCGCGGCAGGGAGCGCAGCTGCCGCCCGAGGGAGCATCAGCCGCCGAGAGAGCATCGCGCGCCGGGAGGGTTGAGGGGGGTGATGGGGGACTCACCGCGATGGAGAACGTCTGCATCAGGAGCGAGATGGCGTTCCTCTGCTTCACGAGGCCCGCGTAGAAGATCGCGAGGCCCGGGAGCGTCATGAAGAGAACCAGAGCGGTCGACGTGAGCACCCACGCCGTGTCCGCGCCGTTGGCGACGGCCGCCTCCGCGGCGATCGACGCGACGAGGTTCGCGGCCGACGGCGCAGCCGTCGTGGCCGCGCGCGCGGCGGCGGGGATGGCGGCCGAGAGCGCGGTGACGCACGCGCCGATCATGGCGACGCGGGCGACGGCGTGCAGCTTCGACTTCGGGGCCGCGGGGGCGAGGTCCGCGCGAGGCGCCTCGGCGGCCGGGGCGGCGGACACGGGGGCGGCCGGGCGCTCAGCGGCGGCGGTGGTGCGGCGCAGGGGGACGCCGCGGCGAGCCGTGAGCGCGGGTGCCTGCACCCTCAGGGCCGCGGCGGGCGTCGCGCGGGCCGCATTGTTGCGGATGGAGGCGGACACTTGCGCCTGCGTGAATTGAGTCTCGAAACAGAGGGGACATTCAGTGATATTCGCGTCGACGGGCGCGCGGGCGGGCCATCAAACCGCAGCAACGTGGCCCCCCGATGGCCCAAGTGTGTTCCACCGCGCGGGAAGATACGGAGTCCGATGTCAAGGACAATAGCATATCGTTCAGGCCGCACTCGAAAAGCACGCGCCCGACCGTCGGAAGGGGCGCAACCGGCGGTCGTAGGGCAGCAGGCACTGGTGTGGGGGAATTCGGGCGGGAGGTCGTCTGCAGGGCCCAGAACGTTCGCTGCGTCGCCGTGGAGACACCCGTGCTACATATCAAGGCGCCATTGTGGTGTCAGGGCGCTGGTGCTGCGCGAGGACGCCGGCATCGCGACACGCTGCCCGGCGCCAAGGCCCTTGCGCGGCACGCTCACTTTCGGCGGGCAACCGCAGCGTTCCTACAATCGAGCGCGCGGAGATAGTATCAGGTACGCTGATCGGCGCATAAATGAGAGAAATGGGGGGTGTGAGCGCGCGCAGTGAGCTCACCTTGGGTGCCACTGAAGCCTGCATGGTGCTCGTCGTCCGAGTCGCTGATGCGTCCGGTGAGGCAGCCTGGTGACGTGTCAAGCACAGCTATGCTCCGACTGCATCGACGCGCCGTGCGGGCCTGTATCGACCGCGCATTGGGCCGCTCCGTCGAGTCCCCCGCCGAAAAACGTGACACTGTAAATGAGCGTCGATTCGTGCCTGACGGACATCGCCGCGCATCCTCGAGGGAGAACAAGGTGTAGGACGGTTCATCGCGGGCAAATTCATGGCGGGCACGCGGCGGACCTCGCGAGTCTCCACCTCTGAGCACTACGACTTGAGGGCCCCCGCAATCCTGCTATGTGAGCTAGGCGCGGCGCTATTTCAACGATTACCGCCCTCCATGGCCATCATCTACCCATTACGTCGAGAACTACGTTTTTAACGTCCTTCGCGGGCGCACAACACGGGGCCTTGGTGGCGTGCAACAAGAAGGTCGCCTGCGTCGTATCGTTGGACGCACCGCGCGCGCTCAGCACGCACAGCACACCTGTCTCCTCAGCAACCCGTTCCTCCGGGACAGGCGCCCGGACCTCCCAACTGGATCCGCACAGTGGGACAGACACCACGAACAGACCCTTGGAGAGCTTGAACGGTCTCAGGTCGGCAGGTAACCCACCCGAGGACGATCACCATTCATCTGACACACCACATGCCGGTATAAGGGCGTCCAAGATGCATGGCACGCCCGCTCGCACGCGCGTTTCATCCACGGAGTCCCCTTGTCCCCGCTCCGCGCCGTGAATTACGCGCGTACGAGCCACGCTGCTCCGCGCACGAGGAGATAGCGAGAACGAGCGCACCGCTGCGTCGATTCCTCACCTTTCAACGTCCACGATGTGTCGCAGGGCTTCGCTCTCCCCCTGGTAGATAGCACGGCCTATGGTGGCGACCGCGGCGCGGAGCGCCGCTCAAACGCGCGCAAGCGCATGCCAAGATAAGCGCCAAGCGCCGGCGCTCCGCCGCGTCGTCCTGTCGTCGGGCGCCGCGACGCTGGCGGGCGCTCTCTCCTCCCTGGGCCCAGCCCAAGCCGTCGACGCGCCCCGGCCCACCGGACAAGCCCTGACGCTCCAGCAGCAATACGACACGTACGCGAAACAGTACGACGCGCTCGACGGCGGCGCGCCGGCCGACTTCTTCGGCTTCCCCGACCTCCGCGAAGCCCTCCTGTCGCGCGCCACTGGCGACGTCCTAGAATGCGGGGTCGGCACGGGCCTCAACCTCCCCGCGTACCAGGCCGCCGGCTCGCTCCGCAACCTCCGCAGCTTCACGGGCGTCGACATCAGCTCCGGCATGCTCGCGGAGGCCCGCGCCCGGGCACAGAACATGAAGTTTGGGGCCGCGCTGCAGGGCGCCGCGGGGGACGCGTCCGGACCCGCGGTGCGGTTCGTGCAGGCGGACGTCGCGCAGCTGCCGTTCGAGGACGCGAGCTTCGACTCGGTCGTCGACACGTTCTCGATGTGCGTGTTTCCGGACCCGGCGGCCGCTGTCCGGGAGATGGCGCGCGTCGTGCGGCCGGGGGGGCGCGTGCTGCTCGCGGAGCACGTGCGCGCGTCGAGCAACCCGGTGCTGGCGTGGTACCAGGACTTGACCGCGGCGCCGGTGGCGGCCATGTCGAAGGGGTGCGTGTGGAACCAGGACGTGCGGGCGCTGATGCGGGACGCGGGGCTGCGCGTGGTGTCGGTGCGCGGGGCGTCGGGCGGGACGGTCGAGGTGATCGAGGGGACGCGGTGAGCGCGGGTCGGGTTGCCGCTGTGATTTCACCCCATTGCTGGGCAGGGGGCGGTGTGCGGGGGGCGAAGGGTGCCGCGGCGGGGTGCGGTGCGGCGAGCGCGTCGGGACGTTGGCGGAGCGCGCGGCGAGGGGTGGCTTGGGGGGGAGGGGGGCTCTGTTGCGGGGGTGGATCGTACTGGTGAGGGGGACTCTCGCCGGGGCTCGTTGGCGGGCTGCCGCGTGTAATCCTCGGCGTCGCAGGGTCGTTGGATACTCAACTGCAGTGAGAGTCACTTTTGCTCCTCGCAAGCTCACCCCTCGGCGCCCGCGACCGCTTCGACCACCTCGGGGGAATATCGGACTCTTCGGCGCGCGCTCCAGGCTGAGCCTCGAATCCGTCGCAGCGAAAATGCAGCTTTCGTCGGTCCAGGCGCCCCGGTGCGCTCCCAAGGCCGTCGCGGCGCAGCGCCGGGCCGTGGCCTGCCGAGCAGCTCCCCAGTCCGAGCCTGTGAAGGTCGTCTCTGCGGCCGCCGCCGCCGCGGCCGCGACGCTCGCCGCCGCTCTGCCCGCGGCCGCTGCCGAGACCGTCAGCGCCGTCGCGGACGGTACCGCCCTCGGCGAGGCCGGCGCAGCGGTCGGCGCCACTGGCGCCGTGGCGGGGCTGGCTGCCATCCTGGTGAGCACGGACCCGCAGAGGCGCCGCGACGCCATGGCCCAGGTACGTGAACCCACCTCGGAAGCCCGGGCGCGTCGCGCCGCGATTGCTCCGGCCATCCTGGCCCCCGTGCGGCGCCTCTGAAATCCATTTCTTGCCCCAGCGACATCCACGGGCGGCGTGGCTCCGTGCGAGCGAACACGCCTGCGCAGGCACGCGCTTCGCGTAGCCACATACATGGGCGAGCCGCTCCGTCCGGACGGGTCCACGCCGCGGACGGGGCCCCGCGCGATCGGCGTGCCCTGTGGTGAGCTATCTAGGGCTTCGGGCCCACGGCGCGGCGTCGTTCCGGCTTCGTTCGCAGACCACGGGCGGCGACGAGATGGAGTCGGTGAAGAACTACTTCAACACGGCGGGCTTCGAGCGCTGGAGGAAGATTTACGGCGAGACGGACGACGTGAACAAGGTGCAGAGGGACATTCGCGAGGGACACGCGCAGACGGTCGAGAAGACGCTCGGGTGGCTCAGCGACGTCGAGGGGCAGACCGTCGCGGACTGCGGCTGCGGGACGGGGTCGCTCGCGATCCCGCTGGCCCTGCGCGGCGCCCTGGTGTCGGCCTCGGACATTTCCTCGGCCATGGCGGGCGAAGCGGCGAAGCGGTACGAGGAGGCGGCGAAGTCG
This sequence comes from Pedinophyceae sp. YPF-701, assembly GCA_916048055.1. Taxonomy (NCBI): domain Eukaryota; kingdom Viridiplantae; phylum Chlorophyta; class Pedinophyceae; species Pedinophyceae sp. YPF-701. The sequence goes on along the minus strand of CAJZHL010000012.1, from coordinate 511,941 downwards.
GCGAGCAAGCTGCCGTCCGAGGCGCCCAAGTTCGACACGTCGGACCTGGAGAGCGTGAGCGGGAAGTACGACGTGGTCACGTGCCTGGACGTGATGATCCACTACCCCCAGGACAAGGCGGACGCCATGGTGTCGCACCTGGCGTCGCTCGCGGACAAGAAGCTCATCCTCTCGTTCGCGCCGAAGACCCCGTACTACTCGGTGCTCAAGCGCATCGGCGAGCTCTTCCCGGGCCCGTCCAAGGTGAGACGAACTGCCACGCGCAGCCCCCTTCTAGTCGCGGTTCGGGCTCTTCCGGCGCCACGGGGCTCCTGAACCCGTGCAACCCGCCCCGCGAGATCGCGCGCACTTGCCCCTGCTGCGAGGACAAGCAAGCAAACGACGTGGTTCCCGTTCGTACCATCGTTGCTTTGTTGTGTCGTTGACGTGTGTTTCTTGTTCTTCTGTTGTTTTGCAGGCGACGCGCGCGTACCTGCACGCCGAGGCGGACGTCGAGGAGTCGCTCAAGAAGGCCGGGTTCAAGGTCACGCGCAGGGAGATGACCGCGACCAGCTTCTACTTCTCACGCCTGCTCGAGTGCGAGCGCGTGGCCTAGGCTGACTCAGGACGCGCGCAAACAGGCCGGTAGTCCCGGGCGGGGCCGCACGCTGCGCGACCGTCGCAGCGCTCGGTCCACCGCCTTGAGCGCTCCCAGCGGCGACTCCTTGTGAGATATAACAACTTCTAGTAGTCAAGAGCCGGGCTGGACGCCCAGTACAAAACGGTTCCGCGCTGCTACACCGCGTGCTCGATCGCGTATCCGTCCACGCTCGAGTCGTCCTCGTCCTCCTGCGCCGCCAGCAGCGCCTGCACGCGCCTCTCCTCCGACATCCGCAGGAGCGCGTTCAGCGCGTAAATCTCCACCCTGTGCCTCTCGCGCTTCTCCTGGATGCTCGAGCGCCACTGCAGCGCCGCGTCCCGCCGCTGCATCACCTCGGCCTGCGCCGCCTGCGCCTCCAGCCTCTCGCGGCGCTGCCGGTCAATCACGCGCTGCTGCGCCTTCCTGCGCTCCTCCTCGGGGTCCAGCTGCCGCTCCGCACGGCAGCTCCCGAACCCGTTCTCCGTCGCGCGCCGTATCTGCGGGCACCATCGGCGAATTTCGAAGGATCAGCACGCGTGCAATACACCCCGTCTGGCAGCGATATTCGAGGTCCAGCGACCTCGAAGTACACGCGAGACATGCCGAGCGAGACCGGAGCGGCCGGCGGGCGGCGCACCCTCTCCGCCTCGCGCGCCCGTTCCAGGAGCCGCTCTCTGGCTCTCCGTGCGCCCTCCTCCGGATCCTCGCGGCACCTCTCCTGCCGCTGCCGCTCCTCCTCCTCCCGCATCTCCTCCCGCTCGCGCTCGAGCTCCATCTTCCGCGCCATGACGCGCATCCGGGCCGTCATCGGGCCGTCCACGTCAGGTTTGGACACCTCCCGGGGAGTCGCGCCAATCGTCGCGGCGAGCGGGAACGACAGCTGGCGCTTCGCGCGCGGCCGCGACGGAAACCGCGGCACGCTCGGCTTCCGCCGCGGGGTGCCGTCGCCCGCCTCCTCGCCGTCGCGCGCCTCGCTCGCCTGCGCGGGCGTCACCAGGCGTCGCGCTGGCTTCGCAGGCGCCGTCGCCGCGCCAAACGGCGGCCGCACGACCGGCCCTGGCCGCATCGGCGCAACCGGCGTCGCCTGGAGCGACAGCTTCGTGCCAACCGCGCACAGCCCCGGCCCCAGGTCGCCGCCTTTCGCCACCAGCATTGACGTCAGTTGGAATCGGCCGTCTTCCGCCGTCTGCGGGCCCGACTCCGCGCCGTCGCCGCCGCTCGCGTCCGGAAGGCTCGCGCGGACGTCGACCGCCTCGGACCTTTCGTTTTCGGCGTCCATTTCGTCGACGTCGCGTTGCGTGGGTCCCAGAACTAAGCTGGCGTGGAGGGCGTGCTGCATCCGCGCGGCCGAGCGCGGGCCGATCAGCGCGCGCTGCGACTCGCGCGACAGCAGCCGGTGGCGTTCGCGGACCCAGTTCGGCACGCCCGCGCCCGGGGAGGCGTCCTGTTGCGCGGCAACAGCGCGGGCCGCCGCGGCGCTGCGGGGCCGCCCCGCAGCCGTCGATGCGGTCCAGCACCCGTCCTCCTCCTCGTCCGCGCCGCTGTCGTCGTCGCTGTCGCGCGTGTCGTCCCCGGAAGACCCCCCCGCGGGCCTCGGGGACTCCCCCGCGGGCTGTAACTGGGGGAGCTCCGTGGGGCTGTCGCTGCGGGACCCCGCGGCGTCAGACGCGTCGCCGTCGTCGTAGCGCAGCTTGTCGTACTCAGGCCGGGCGACGGGGGCCTCCGGCATCGGGTCCGCCCGGGGAGTTGCTGAATCGTAGCGGGGCTGGCTTTGAGGGCGTGGTGTCGCGGGGGCCGTCGCCTGCTGCTGCTCGCCCGCCTCGCTGGACTTCTCAGCCACAGACCGACGGCTCACGGGCGTCCCGAAGCCGCTGGCTTCCGCGCTGGGGGGTGTGTTGTCCCGATGTGTGATTGCGTCGGGCTCGCTGCCCCCGACGTCGGCCGGGGCTGGTTCTGCGGAGTCGCACGCTGAGTCTGCTTCGTCCCGCCCAGCGACGCGCGCAGGCTCCGGCGCCGGCGCGCCGGCAGCCTCGGGCTGAGGAGCCGACGCTGCTGTGGATGCTCCGTCGCACGCGGGGGTGTCTTGGTAGTTCGAGGGGGTGTATTGCCGCTGGGGCTGGACAGGTGCTTCTTCGCCGCGTCCGTCATCGGTCGCTGACGGCGCAGGACTCGCAGCCGGTGGCCTCGCGTCGCGCGAAGACACAGCGGGTCGTCTTGGCCCGGGCGGCGGATGCGAGGCCCGGCAGTACGCGCCCCGTCCGGCCGCAGGGGGCCACGCGGCGGTCTCTGGCAAGGCTGCCTCGACGGCGCCGGCGTCCTTGCTGCGCGTGCTTGCGGCGGGCACTAGCGGCAGCTGCGCCGCGATGCTCACCGACGACGCTGGCCGCGTGGACGCGTCCTGGGTCGAGGATCCGCGGCTCGGCTGCGCGCTGGCGCGCTCTGTCTGGCGCGTCCGGGGCCGCGGAGCGGGCGCGGGGCGCGCTGCGGGCTCGCAGGTGTTTCCTATCATCATCGTCGACGCCTCTGCCTCCTTCGCGCTGGGCGCCTTGACCGCGATGTGCCGCTGGGACCCCCACGGGGAGCCGAGGCTCGCCGGAGGAGCGTGCTCCCGCGGCGCTCGCTTGCTCGGAGAGCGCAGGCCGAACCCGAGACGCTGGGCAAGCGGGATGCGCTCCGGCGTCGTCTCCGGGAGGGCGGAGTGGTCGATCTGCGCGGACGTCCAGCAAAGGAGCGCGTCAGGCATGACACAAGGCATCACCCTCTCCCGCGAAACGCCGCGGGATCTCGCGCACGCGTCGTGCGAGCGGCACTTGCTGCTGATAACGCAGGACGACGACGAGGCGCGTTGCGGGGTCGTCGGGGGGGGTTTTGCGCCGTGGACGCGCCGGGCGGCTCACCGCTGATATGACCTTTCGCGGGGTGCGCCAGAGCTGGCTCGCGAACCGGTAGAGGCCCTTTCGCGGGAAGGAGACTGAGTTGTTGGCCTGGGCCGGACCGCTTCCGTCGACGCGTGCGACGCCGACCTCGACCGCCGTCGCGGCCGGCGCGCGCACGTGCACGCCGGGCCTTCGCGTGCGAGCGTTCACGTCGTGCGCGACCGCCTGGCTGCTCGCGTGCCCTCCAAGGCCATCGCCGGCCACCACCACCAGCGCTGGGGCGTCCCGAACGCCCTCGCTGCCGCCCCGAGGCATGCCAGCAGGTGCCAGTTCGACTCTCTACACGACGACGGACGTGTGGGCTCGCTGCCGCTCAGGCGCTTCGACGCCGGTGGCCGAGGACCGCGACAGGCCTGCTACTGATGCATGTTTGCGGCCCCTAGGGGCGCCACCGTCCCTCAACGATGCTGAATCTACGCGTGCACGATAGTATGCTTTTGCATATTCGTCGAGATGCAGCGTTTCCTGCAATTAAGAGAATATGGCTTCCGCAGTGGGGCAGAAGTGCCCTGAGAGCAGTGGTCCTGCTGCCCGGTGCGTGCCGTGGGCTAATTCGTGGCTTCTCGAGCCGCTCAACGGTGCGCTCGTCGCGGTCCGACACCGGCGACCCGCAGCAGTGCTGTGGCAGGCCGGGAACCGGCCACAACGAGGGCAAGAGGCACCATGCCTGACCTGGTCCGGGGCGGACGCAACAATCAAGAAAGACCGACTGCCAGTGGCCTCTTGCTCGAAGCCACTCCATCACCCGGCCGCACGCCACCCGCCGCGCGGCCCACCCCCCGACCGCAACCAGCGCACGCGCAGCCGCGCACCGCATCGTTCGAAGCGCTTCCAACGCAAGCACGGCCAGCACCAGCGAGCAACATTTGTACACCAACATTTGCCAACCTGTCACAGCAGCCCGCCGCGGACCGCACCCACCGCCGATGCGCGCACCAACACAGCCTCCCGCGGCCGCACCGTCACCCGCGTCGCGGACCGCGACCACACGCCTAGGCCGCACACGCACACTCGCACGCACTCGCATGCACCGTTGCTCAGCCGCCTCCGCCGCTGCCGCCCGCGCCCGGCGCGCGGCGCGCCCGCGGGCCCGCGGCGCCGTCAGACCTTGACGTTCACCATCACCTCGCGCTTCTGCGCCTGCAGCGAGAACAGGGGTCCGTACTGCGCGATGACGAAGCTGCCGGACTCCGCGTCCGGCCCGGGCGGGATGCCGTCCCGGCGGAGCTCCTCGAGCAGCGCCGTGCGCATCGCGTCCGCGGCCTCCGGCGTCAGGTTTCCGAACGACTTCTTCACGGCCACTGTCTGCCCCGCCAGCACCTGCGGGAGGGGGGAGTCACGTCGGGGGGGGTGTCACGTCGAAACGCGATGTCGCGGGATGGCACGTGGCGGCGTCGGGTGGCGCCTACGGACGCGGGAGGGGGCGCCGGGTGTACGCGGCGGGCGGGGATGACGTGACGCTCATGCCACGGGGGGGAATGTGTTTGGGGGGGGGGTGTGGGGGTACGCACCTCGATGGTCGCGTCTGCGTTGGCGGGGTTCGGGGGCACGTCGGAGTCGCCGTCGTCGGGCAGCTGGATCATGAGGGACATCCTTTTCGGCTCGCCAGGCACATAGTTCATGAAGACCGGCTGTGAGGCCGGCAGCCGCATGTTCTTGTCGTTTTCGCCGCCCAGATAGCTGCTCAGTGCCTCGAAGCCCTCGTCGCGTACATTGTACGGCGTTTGCACCGCGTAGAACGGCTTGTAGAGGCGCAGCTCGTAGTCCGGGGTCTCCACCACTGTTGCGTACCGCGGGGTCGGCGCCCCGGCCTCCTGGCTCGGTGGTGGCTGCGCGAACAGAGAGGAGGCATCGGTCTGAAGGAAGCTGGCGATCGCCGCGAGCGTTGGATGTTCGCGGTGCATTGCTGCCATTCATCCCTCGCGTCCACCAAGCAGTGGGGGCTCTACCTGCGGCTTCGCGGGCGCGGCCTTCTTATCCTCGTCTTTCTTGCCGCCAAACATCCCGCCGAAGAGCCCCGCGCGGCGCACGACCGTGGCCGTGCGGGCCCTGCCTCTCCTCTGGTGCTGCTGTGCTCCCCGCTCCACGCCCGCTCGCAGCCCGCCAGCGCGCATCATCATCCCTCCCGCCGCCATCGTACTGCCAACGCCTGGTCCAGACGATCAAGCGGGGCACCTGCCTCTGCTCCCGCGAGGCTTTCGCAGCGACCGCTCGCGCCACCAAAGGTCCGTCGTGGGAACGCGATGACACCGGATCGTTGCGATCGAAGCGCGGCTTGCCGAAGCAGAGGCATGCGACACGGCATGCTGGCCGCCCGCCGCTCCGTCGGCCGTTGTCGCGGCGAGTGCCCCGCGTATGACTGGCAACATGTTGCGGACTGACACCGGGCTGACTCAGGCCGCGCCGGCGTGCGCTACGGTCCCGCCGGTGGCACGGCGCTCCGTGCGCTCCGGCGTCCGCCGCCGAGGCCCCCCGGCCGCCGCGACGCCGCGTACACGAGTGAGAGAGGCCCGAGGCCTGGACTGTGCGTTTGCGGGCACACATCACATCGGAGGGGGGAAAAGCGGCCCGACACTTCAGTGGCTCTCGGGAAAATATACAACAGCGACCTGGCGATCGCAGCAGACGCCACTGTGCCGGCCGCAGCGGGAGGGACACCGGGGAGGGTCGATCCTCGGTCACCCGGTGCTCGCGCGCGGAACGGGCAAAAGGAGCTGTTTGGGAATGATGCGGAACTCTACTCGTAATTTGTGATGCAACTTGCCGCCACCTCGCGAGTCCCCGGCGCCGCGCGCGGGGCGCGGCGCTGGAGCGCAAAACCGCCCGGGGGGCGCCGCGGACGCGCCTCAGTGGCCGGACGCCTTGTCCATCGCGTCGCTCAGCAGGGACTCGATGTCCGTCGGGATCTCGCCGCCGCCCTGCTCCTTGATCACGTCAGCCACCTCGTCAATGTGCCGCAGCGCGCAGCCCGTCTCGTCGCACACCGTCTCCAGGTCGTCCTCGTGCAGGGAGCGGAGCATCACGGGCACCTCCGCGACCGCGTCCTCCGGGGGGTACATCGGGCGGCACCCATTCTCGTCGCACAGCACCTCGACGTTGCTCCACACCTCCGCGGCCTCCTCCTGCGACAGCCCCTGCGGCCCGGCGGCCAGCGCGATCTTCCTGGCCTCCTGCGAGCGGGGGGCGCGGGGGAGGGCGGTCGGGCGGGGCGTGCGGCGCGGCTGGCGATGCATAGGGCAGGGGCAGGGGGGGGGGCGAAGCGGCGCGTGGCGGGGCGCGCGGGGCGCGAGCGGCGCGGCTGCCACGGCTGCTGAGATAAGGAGGAGGGTGCGGGGTCGATCGCGCGCGGCGGCGGCTCACCTCGATCATGGCGTTCACGTCCTGTGCCCCTCCTTTCCCCTGCGGTGACGCGCGGCACACGCGGGCGCGCTGGCTGAGTTGGCGGAATGTCGGCATGATGTACCGATCTCCGCACGTCGGCGCGGCGCACACGCAGCGAAAGCGTCTGTGCCGGCTGCGGGGGGCCAGCCTAAGCCACCTCCCGCCTGGTGCAGCACGGGCCACTACGGGCCGCACAGAGGCTTTTGCGGCCGGGTGTGCGGCGCAAACGAAAGAACAAGTCTCGGAGGAGGCCCGTGACCGCGGATGCGGCGCATCAGAGCAGGGAGCGCTGCGCGCCGGCCGGAGCCCAGCTGCACTGGCGGCGAGTGGAGGAAGGGCACTTGGGCCGCCCCGGCGCGTCTCGCGCGCAACGGCGGCGGGCCCCCGCGCGGGGGCGTGCATTTGCGCGCAGGGCACGCGTCGGGCGCAGCGGGCGCCGCGGGCCGCGCCCGTGCGAGCCGGCGCAGCGCCGGCGGGCGGCGAGGATTGGCCCAGGGCAGGAGCCGGGCGGGGCCGCGTGCGCGGTCGCCGGGCGGGCTGGCGCGCCGAGAAGGATGCGCGGGACCATTCTGGCGCGCCGGCGCGCGGCACGGGCGCGCTGGGACGCTCGGGGCGCGGCGTGGGGCGCGCAAGGGTGACGATGCTGAGCTGGAGCGCCCGCGGCGCTGCGTTGGTTCGATGGCGGGTTTGCGGTGCTGGGGGCGCATGGGTGCGTACCTGGAGCTGCGTCGTGGCGCCCTCGCTGCCGGAGCCCGCCGCGCCGCGCGAGTACGCAACGACGCGGGTGCGAGGGGAGCTTCGGGCGGTGAGCGGGGCGTGCCGCTGGGGCCTGTGCGCCCGGAGACCGGCGCGCCGGGAGTGGACGGAGGTGAGGGAGGCGGGGGCCGCGGAGGCCGCGCAGTGCGCCGCCATGGTGCCGAGCGGTTGGGGTCGTTACTGCCAACAACAAAGGGTCGCCGCGGTCGGAACGTCGCCCCGCAGCACGAAGTTGCTATCCCGCAAGCCTCGCAAGAGCAGTGTGTCGACCGGGTGGCCGTTGCCGGCGCCGCACGCCGCCTTGTAGGCCAGCAGGGGAGGTGGGGAGCGAGTACAACACTGAAGCCCGGGGGGGGGGATCCTGTGCTGGCCAGTCGGCGGGGGTGGACTTGGCCTGCCGCGGACGCGTGCCTGTGACAGTGAGAGGCCACTCTGATGCGCTGTCTGCGTTGAGAGGCGTGGGTACGACGCGCAGGGCCGTGGTGGGTTTCCAGAGGCAACGCGCGCGCGTGACGCGATTTCGTGGCACGTTTCGGCGACGATGGCATCGGGGGAGGGAGGCCGGATTGCGTACTGATCTGCCAGGCTAGCGGGGCTACGGCGCGCGGCATCGCGAGCCGTCACGCGGCTGCGCTCGCCCACGCAGTGCTTCCCGGGCGGCGCGCGAGGTTGCCCGGCGCGTGCACGGGAATTACGCCGCAGTTTCCGTTCGAGATGGACGAGGAGCAGCGTAATGAGAAGTTCGGGATGGACAACGACTACGAGGGGGGCCAGTGGATCGATGGAGAGTTCTTCTACACCAAGAAAAAGGCCCGCCGGGCGCAGGTGGGAGTCAAAACACCCCCCTGGCCACCTCACGCGTCGCGTCACGAATACGCCCACCCTCTGACTCAGTTCCCACAAGATCCTTCGCCGGCAGCGCCGCGCGATCCCCAGCGCACCGCGCCGCTCAGCCCCACCGCGACGCCGCGCCTCTGCAGACCAAGGAGGAGCAGCTGTACGGCGTGTGGGGCTCCAGCGGCGAGGAGGAGGCCGACGAGGCCGGGGGCTTCGGCCGGCGGAAGAAACAGCGGCGCGAGGGCGGCAGGACGGACTACAAGGCTCCCGTGGGGTTCGTGAGCGCTGGGCGCGTGGGAGGTGCGCGTGTCGCCGCGCCGCCCCGCCGCACGCCGCTGCGCGCCCCGGGTCGATGACGAGCCAACACCTTCTCAGCTAATCTTCTCTCGGACGCCAGGCATCCAACCTGGCGGCGTGACGAGACTGGCTATGCTAACCCGAGACCCGCGGCGCCTCGCCGACGACCGTGCCTCTTCTACTTTGCAAGCGCCCTGCACCGCCACGGCGCGGTGCGTCCCGCGCGCGGTGCCGCTGCGAAACAACACGCGCTGCGACGCGCAACGTCGTGCTTCGCAGGCGACGCCGAGGCGGCGAACGACGCGCCGGCCGCGGCCCCCGAGCGCGGCGGGCTAGGTTCGGGCATGGCGGGGCTCGGGTTCACGAAGGGTGGCGTCCAGGTGCGTCACACGCCAACGGCACACTAGCGCGCCTGCGCCCCAGCGCTTCCGTGGTCACTCACCGCGCGTCCGTGCACCCCGCTCCGCGCAGAAGCCCGAGGACGAGCCGCCGGGTCCACGCGGGGCCGAGGTGTCCGCGCCGCTGTCCGCGCAGGCCGCCGAGGCGTCGCGCGATGACGACGAGCCGGCCGTATTGCCAACAGACTTCGGCCGGCGCATCCGGCAGGCGGCGGCGGAGGAGGCGGAGCGGCGCGAGGCGGAGCGGCGCGTGGCGGAGGCGCGCGGGGGCCACGGGGAGTTCAGGGGGGTGGGGGAGTTCGAGAAACACACCAAAGGCATCGGGGCGAAGCTACTGGCGAAGATGGGGTACAAACCGGGTCAGGGCCTGGGGCGCGCGAAGCAGGGGATAGCGTCGGCGATCCAGGTGAAGATGCGCCCGAAGGGCATGGGGATGGGGTATAACGACTTCCAGGAGGCTGGGCAGTTGAACAAGGCGAAGAGTGAGTCTGACGCGGGGGGGGGGAGTGAAGGCGGGGCGGCGGCGGGCGGCGGCGGCGCGGCGGCGAAGGCGGAGGCGCCGCGGGGGCAGTCGTGGCGGAAGGCGAAGCGGGAGAAGGGCCCGAAGAAGGTGTTTCGCACGGCGGCGGAGGTGCTGCAGGCGGCGGAGGAGGGCGCGGACGCGGGGGGGGGCGTCGGGGAGGCGGTGACGGTGATCGACATGCGCGGGCCGCAGGGGCCGAAGGTGCTCAAGAACCTCGAGGGCCTTTCGAAGGACGCAGACGACCTGGTACGTGGACAACACACACACTCCACCTGTCTTTCTTTCTCTCTTCGACCCCACGCGCGCTGTTACTTTCTGCTGCCCCTCTTCCTTTCTTCTGCTCGATGCTTGCGCTCAAGGCGTTCAGGGAGCGGCGCTGACACTGCACGGCCACGCTGCGCCGCGTGTGCAGTCCGCGTTGGGCGCGCACCCGTCCCTCGCCACCGCGGCCCCGTGACGCGCCGTCCCCCGCGCCCCCGCAGGACACGCCCGCGGCGCCGCGGGGCTTCCTGCCGGAGGTGCGGCACAACCTGCGCCTCTTGGTCGACCTAGCGGAAGCCGACCTGTCGAAGTTTTCGGGGCAGCTGCGGCGCGCGAAGGACACGGCGCTGGTCCTCGGCCGCGAGAAGGACCGGCTGCGCGGCGAGCTGCAGGACGCCGAGGAGTCGGCGGACGCGCACCGGGCGCTGGCGGGCCAGTGCAGGGCCGTCGAGTCTGTCGCGAAGGCGCTGGCGAGGACCGCAGTGTCCGCGGCGGGGGCGGACGGCGGCGACGCGTCGGGGGCGGCCGTCCGCGCGCTCGATGCGCTCGCGGACGCGTACGAGCGCATGCTGCGGGGCTTCCCTGCGGAGTACGCGACGTACGGGATGGGGCGCGCGGCAGCGGGGAGGGCGCGGCCGCACCTGCGGGCGCTGATGAGCGGGTGGGCGCCGCTGAGCGATCCGCGGCGCGGCGTGGAGGTGTGGCGGCGGTGGCGGGCGATCGTGGACCCGGGGAGCGGGGAGGCGGGGCCGCTGACGCGGGGGGGGGGAGTGAGGGACCCGTGGGCGGCGTTGCTGGCGGAAGCGGTGCTCCCGCACGTGCGTCACGCGTTCACGACGTTGTGGAGCCCCAAGGACCCGGAGCCCGCGCTCCAGGTACGACGCTCGCGCCCACCGCGGACGGTTGTCTCAGCGTGGGCTCCGCAGTCTTCGATTCGCATCTCCTGCCCACACATGTCGGCTCGGCTGCCGCGCGGCCCGGGACTCGCTCACCGGACCCCGTCCCGCACCGCTGTGCAGCTCCTGGAGGCGTGGCAGGGCGTCATGCCGCCGTCGGGCACCCGCCACGTCATTGACGCTCTCATCCGCCCGAGGCTCCGTCGAGAGCTCGAGGCGTGGGATCCGCGCGGCGACCCGGTGCCCCTGCACGCCTGGGTGCACCCCTGGCTCCCGCACCTCGGGTCAGACATGGAGGAGTTCTACCCAGGCATTCGGCACAAGTTTTCCACCGTGCTTGCCGAGTGGCATCCGTCCGACGGCTCCGCGCTCGCGGTGCTCGCGCCGTGGCGCGCGCCGTTCGGGGAGCGCGGCTGGGGCTCGCTCATGCAGCGCTCGGTGCTCCCGAAGCTCGCGGAGGCCCTCCGCGCCCTGCATGTCAACCCCGCAGCGCAGGACACGGCGCCGCTCACGTGGGTGCTCGCCTGGGAGCCGCACGTCGCGCCCGCGGCGCTCGCGCAGCTGCTCGAGGCCGAGCTGTTCCCGAAGTGGCACCAGGTCCTCGACCACTGGCTCCGCGCGTCGCCAAACTTCGGCGAAGTGACTCAGTGGATCAACGGGTGGCAAAGCCTGTTGCCGGAGCGCCTGCTGCATCAGGAGGGCGTCCGACGGCACTTCGCGGCCGCGCTGGACGCGATGAACCGCGCGCACGCCACCGGGGACCCCGGCGGCGCGCCGCCCGGCCCGCGCCCGCGCCCCCGCCGCCGCCGGCGCAGCCTCAGGCGCCGCGGCGGGCGGCGCCGGCGGCGGAGGTGGACGCGGCGAAGCTGTCGCTGCGGGAGCTGGTGGAGACGTTCGCGGAGGAGCACGGGGTGGAGTTTTTGCCGCGGCAGGGGCGGACGGAGGGAGGTTTGCAAGTGTGGGCGTTTGGGAGGGTCAGCGTGGTGCTCGACAGCATCGCGCAGGTGGTGCGGGCGCACGTGCGCGGGTCGTGGCAGGCCGTGTCGCTGAGCGAGCTGCTGCGGGAGCACGAGGCGCGGGCGAAACGGGGCAAGGCGTGACCAGTGGATGGGCGGTGCCGCGTGTGACGTCGCACGCGCTCGGTGGACGGCGGGCGGGCGGTGAGGCGCTGGCGCTGCAAAATCGCGCGAGGGCAGTGGGATTTGAACCCACGATCGTGCGATTAGAAGTCGCACGCCTTATCCAGGCTAGGCCATACCCCCTGCTGTGCAGTCGAGGCCTCCGAAGGGGACCGAGACCCTAGCTCAGCAACTGTCGCGGCAAAATGTTTCCTGAGTCAGGCGGCATTTTCAGGCATCCCGCTGCTGAATATTTTGTTCACGACAGCGTGTGTATCTTCTTATCCCTTCTGTGGTGCAACATCTGCGACTCGAACGCAGCGCGCCCCCGCACGCCTCACAGCGAGCAGGCTCCTACGCCCGCGCCACCTCGCGCCGTCCACGCGCGCGCCTCCCTCCCCGCGCGCGCGCCCCCGCAGGCCAACCAGGGGACTCCCCCCCTTCCTGCGCGGACACCCCTCACTTGGCGCCCTTGAGCAGCGCGACGATCTCCGCCCGCTCGTTGATCTCCGCGACGTCCATGGGCGTCTTCTTGTCGTCGTTCTTCGCGGATGTGCTCGCGTTCTTGCTCAGCAGCAGCTCCACCAGCTCCTTCTGGTCGTAGCCCGCCGCGTAGTGGAGCGGGGTGTTCTTGTTGTCGTCCTGGCACTCCACGTCCGCCCCGGCCTCCAGGAGCAGCTCCGCGCACTTCTGCACAAACGCACCACGCACCGCGCGCACCACCGTCAAGCACAACTCCACCCCCCCCCCCCCGCCTCCACGCACCGTTCTCGCGAACCGCGCGCACCGCGCTCCTCGCGCAGCACCCGCGCAGCACGGCCCGCACGCGCGCGCGCATCGCGCCAGCACCGCACCTTCTCGCCGTAGCCGCACGCAAAGTGCAGCGCCGTCCGCCCCTCCTCGTCCCGCTTGTTCACGTCCACGTCCTTCTCCTTCAGCAGCTTCTCCAGCGCCTCCGCGTCGCCGTCGCTCGCGGCCGCGTGCAGCGGGGACCCCTCCTCCTCCCCGGCGTCCTCGCCCTCGCCCGCGGCCGCGCCCTCCATGTTGAACTGGTCCCCAAACGCCTTCCCGAGCTTCGCGAGCACGTCCGGGTCGTTCCAGTACTTCATCATGGCCTGCGGGCCGCCGGACTCGATCTCCTTGAGCACGTCGCCCACCTCCGGGTCCTCCTGCAGGGTCTTCATCTTCTCCTCCCACTCCTTGCGCACGTTCTCGTTCTGCATCATCTCCATCATCTGCTTCGTCGTGGGGTCCTGCATCAGCTGCTGGCCGATCGTCTGCGCCATCTGCATGAACTGCTCGTTCTGGAACAGACCCTCCATCACCTTGGCGTAGGACTCGGCGCCCTCGCCGCCCTGCATCATCTGGGCCATCATGGCCGGGTCTGCGGGCGCGGAGAGGGGGGGGGGAGGCGTGGGCGGGCGGGCTGGCGCGAGGGAGGGTCGGCGGGCGGGTGGGGCACGCGTGCGTGAGATGAAGGGGGGTCGAGGGCGCACCCGGCATGCCCTTCGGGGCGGCGTCGGGGCTAGGTCCGCCCTGCGAGGAAGAGGGAGGCGGGAAACGGGAGTGTTGCGCGGGAAACGGATTGCGGGCGCGTGGGTGGAGGAGGGTGCGAGTGGCTGAAGTGACCCCGGGCCGGCGCGTGCGGCGCGGCCGCGACGTTGCGACCGGACAGGGGGGTCGGGGCGCACAGGAGGTGTGCCGCGCCGCAGGCGCCGCCACGAAACGGGGCAGCTGGGGGCCGGCATTGGACGCGCACGGAAATCGAAGAGACCAGGCTCTCATCCGACTACACGGCGTCTGGCGAGCTCTAGAGAGGCAGCCGGTGCGGCCAGGCAGCGTATCCACGCGTGATGGATGCGGGAACGGCCCCGGCCTATCCCGGCGGCCCCCTCGCGAGGCGCGCGCAGGTGCAGAGGTGCCAAGTGGAAGAGGGATGCCAGGGGCTGCCAGGGCACGGCAGGTCGCTGGCGTGGGCGCTTCGCTCACCTCGCCCATTCCACCGCCGAGAACGCCCTGCAGTTGCTCCGTGATCTTGCGGAACGCGGGGTCCTGGGCAACCTGCTCAGCCATGGCCTTCATCGCGGGATCCTGCGGCGCGGGGGAATGGGCGAGGCAGTGTGTGTGCTCCTCGACGGCGCGGGCAGCCGGGAGGGGCCGTGTGCGCCGGGCGCCCGGAGCGGGCTGACGCCGCAGCTGCGCCTTCCGGGCGCTTGGCCCACTCGTGGGCTCCGCGTGCGCCCGGGGGCGGGGCGCGACGGCGCGGGGGCGCGGTGGAAATCGTGTTTGCGAAAGCGAACGGCGGCGAACTCACATTGAGGGCCTCCTGCAGAGCCGACAGGTCGGGGAAGCCTGGGGGCTGGCCGGCCATGATTTCGTCCTCGCAGTGAACGGCGGGATTGAAGGCTGCTCAGGGAGCGACAGAACGGCGCAAGATGCATGCAACGCGCGGAGCGCGCGCCCGATAGAGCGCCGCAGCGAGCCGTCGCGTCGCACCCCCGTGGCGATCGAGTATGACACGCCGACAGTCGCAGGGGCCGGTCCGACTCGCGAGGTCCCACCGCCACGCAAGCCGCGCATCCGTGCGATCAGGCCGCGCACACGTCCAGGCCCACCGAACCCCGACAGCCCACCAAGACGCCCATCCAGACATACGCTGCCGCGTCGCACCACGCCCGGTGCCCGTCCCTCGGCACATGCGCACCGTCTCCGGCGCAACCGGGACTCCTCAGCCTCCGCACTGCCTCCGCCGCCCTCCGAGCTTCAGCGCGTGCATGAGGCCCACGTGGCACCGGCACAGGGACACGCAGGTGCGGGACTTCACAAGACCCGAAAGCGATCACTCATCGTCGCCCGCGTCGTCGTCGTCCTCCTCCCGGGCCCTCTTCTTCCCTGCGCCGAGGCAGCACGGGGCGGCGCGACATCAGCGGCGGCCCGCACGCGGCAGCCCGACCCATCAAACATGGACGCCAACAGCGTGACGACACAACGCCGCCGCGGCCCCGGGGCGCTCACCTGCGCCGCGGCCCTTCTTGCCGCTCTGCGCCTTGAACGCCGCCAGCGCCTGCTCGAGGTCCGCCTGCACCGCAGCCCCCCACCACGCGCCCGCGCACCTCTTACCCTCCGTCGCAAGGCGGTGCAACATGGCAGTGGGGCAGGCACCGGACGAGCCCGCAACGCGCCGCGCGCGTGGACGTGCTGGTGTCAAGGCGGCCGAGGGGGGGGGGCTGTTGGCTTGCCTTGCTGACGTAGGCAGAGAGTCCCGTGTCTTCCAGGGCGCGGAAGATTTCGTCCGGAGTCAGGGTCTGCTTCTTCTTGTCCTTGCACTTGTCCCAGCCGTCCGCGCAGACGTAGTGGATGAAGACCTTCGCGGCCTCGCCGAGCGCGAGCAGCGCATCCTTGGACACCTGCGGTGCGTAGAGGCTCGGCGGAGTGGGCAAGCCTGCGCGCCGCGGCCGTTGCCGGCGTTGGCCGGCCGCTCCGGCGGCGCGTCGTGCATGTTCGAGGCTGTACCGCATCCGTCCGCGCCAGGACGGGGTTCGATCTGCAGGGAAAAGCGCCGCATGCGGAAACAGAGGTGCAGCGGAGAAAGCGCGCGGAGCACCTGGATCTTCTTCCCGTCGGCGCCCTGCAGCTCTGTCAGCTTGTTCGTGACAATGCGCTTGATGTTGGATGCGGGGAGGCTCAGGTCCGCCATCCTGCTGTCCACGAGCGCGCCGGGCGTCGCCCGCGTGCACGCTGCGAGGCGTGGCTGCGCTCAGCGGCCCGCCGGGGAGCTGCGGGACGGTTCCGCCGACCGGTACGCTGCCAGGGAGCCGCCTCGGCGATTGAGATCCCTCGTGAGCGCTAGATGCAAGGGAGGTGCGGGGTGCAGAGTCCTAGGCTCGGAGAATGGCTCGATAAAACGACTTGAGGGGGAAGGTGCGCGTGACTGCCTGGAGGACCGGGCCGCGAGGTAAGTGTTCGCGCTACCGCGACGCCGCCCGCTTCCTGCTCCGGCGTGCCCGACTCCTCTTCCCGCGCTGGTTGACCCCTCCTGGGCCGCCGTGGGCGTGTTCGGGGGGCGGCGACTCCCGCTCAGGCCAGCGCACGCTTGGAAACATCGTTGACGGCCTGAACATCATGACGTGCACGGCCGAACTGCGTCCCCAGGCGCGGCGGGAGTGCACTTCATCTGCTCTGTTTTCCATCCCGTTGCGGCCACGTCCTCCGCGCCGCATCCAGGGGTCTCGCGACACCAAGGCTGTTCCATGTAGGAGGCACCTCGGCCGCCGTTCATCGGCCTTGGGATGCGCTCAGCGAGGCGCAGTAGCCGCTCAAGCATGCACGGTGGAGGCGCTCGTACAGGTCGCGTCGGAGGACAACTGGCGTCAGCCTCTGCGGCCAAACGAAGGGACGGACTGCGAGTCCATGGACGCGAGCAGGGACTCCCTCGACGGGCCCGGGTTCGTCGTGGCGCTGGGGAAATTCGACGCCATGCACTTGGGCCACCGCTCGCTCGCGGAGGCCGCCGCGGACATGGGGCACCCCTTTCTCATTTCGTTCTGGGGCATGGCGCAAGTGCTAGGCTGGGAGGAGCGCCGGCCCATCGTCGCGCCGGTCGACCGCCCGCGCGTGCTGCGTCAGTGGGCCAATCACTGCCGCGGCCTCGTGCCGCACCAGCGCTTCCTGCCCTTCGACAAGGTGACGACGCACGCCGCATTCCGATACCCCCACTCCTCAGCTCTGCGCCAGCCGCCCGCGCGTGCCCGCTCGCAACGCAACACTCTTTGCGCCGAACGACTTCCGGAGTGCCGCGCACTGCAGTGCAACCCTCACGCATCGTCCGCGCCGCCGCGCCCGCTGTCGACGACGCGGTATCTCTCGCCTGGCACCACCGCCGCGTTGCGCGCCGGGGCGTTTGCGCACCAGCCGAGCATCACACACTTTGATATTTAAAGTCACGGTGGCGTTCTGGGGCCCCGCTCGGCGGTGCAGGTGCGCTCGATGTCGCCGCGGGAGTTCGTCGAGCTGCTCGCGTACGACCTCGGCGCCACCGGCGTCGTCGTTGGCAGCAACTATCGTTTTGGCCATCGCGCGAAAGGCACCGCGGCCGACCTCGTCGAGCTCGGCACGGAGATGGGGATGCGCGTGCGCATCGCGGACCTCCTCACGGAGCACCGCGCGGACGGCCCCGTCACGAAGCTCCCGGTGGTGTCGTCCTCGAGGGTGCGCAAGCATCTGAGCAAAGGCGACATGGACGCGGTGGCTGCGCTGCTCGGCCGGCGGCACCGCCTGGTGGCGACGATCACGACGAGCCCGGCCGTCGCGACGGCTGCGGACCCGGGGCACTCGGACGGGCTGCGTGCGATGGGCACCTCGATGCCGGACACCGACAGTCAGTCAGTTACACTCCGGAGACGGTTCCCCCGGTCGGCCGGTGCGGCGCGAGCAGAGGCCGAAGCCCCCACCCATGTGCGCCTGTGGCCTTTTCCCGCGCCGCGCATGCTGCTCATGTCGCCCGCGCAGATCGCGGGGCACGCGATCCGGTTTCCGCTGGACGCGCTGCTAAACGAGCCGCCCGGGCGCGCCGGGACGTACCGGGCGGGGGTCACGCTGTGCGGGGAGGGCGAGGAGAATGGGACGGTGGGGTGTGTTCTGGGGGATGTGGAGGTGGAAGTGGGCGACGGACAGCTCGTGATCCCGCTGAACGATTCGGGGGTGGACTGGGAGGCGGTGGAGAAGCTGTTGCAGGGCGGGGCGCGGCTGAACGTGGACTTGTGACACCGGGGCGACAGAAAACCACCCTGGCCTTGTTTTGCAGATTGAATCGCCGAGGCACGGCCGTGGGCCGTGTTCCTCATTTCGCTGTTCGTTTGGCTGCGCCGGTTCGCGCGCGTGGTTGCCGTCCGCCCCTCGACAACGTGCTCCCGACGTCGTCGCACTTTTGCGATGTTGTTGCGCGGGGTGGAAGCAGCGCTTGACGCGTTGTGCCGCGTCCTGGATGTTGCAGCGAGTCAGCGGGGTCCGCGTCGCGCCGACGCGACCTGGAATGCGTGGTGGTGTCCATGGAGACGTCCCCGGGGTCTCCGACTGCGTCTCACTCCGAGTCCTCCCGCGACCACGGAGGGGCCGAACACGGTGCGCCGTGCTGCGCGCCGGGTACTCTGAGATCGTGTGGTCCCGTTCGATCACTCGACAGCGTCGTCCGCGAACGACATGGAACACAATGCGACGACCGGGTGCTGTTTGTTGCTGGGCAGCTCTTCTGTTGGCTCTGCTGGCTGCGCCGCGCGTGTGCGCGGACCGCCGGGCTGACGGAGCGGGATATATAGGAGAGCATGCAGGACAGCTGCTCGCGGCCCGCGGCGGTGAATCTGCGGAGCAGAACAGGGTGTTTGGGCACGCGACACAGAAGGAGGCCGGCCCGGGCGTGCAGCGCCCGATTTTGGACGAGCCAGGCTACGAGGCTGATGGCGTTGAAGTGAAGGAGGAGCTGAGCGGGAATGTGGGCGATGGACGACCGGAGGGTGGGAGGGCGAGGGAGCTCTGGACGGCACTGCTGGTGTTCCTTGCGGGCGCGTTCGCGAACGCGGCGGGCGTGGGCGGCGGGGCAATTTACGTGCCCATCTTTGCCCTCGCCCTGGTGCGCACTCTGGCACCACTTCCCCGCGCATTATCGCGCTCTCGACCCCGCGGTCGGCCTCTCATCCAGGACGTTAGTCACCGCCCGCACCCACGTATAACAGCGCTCCTGGCGTGCTGAGCAGGACCTGGACGTCAAGTCAGCGACAGCCGTCAGTCAGGCGCTGATCGTCGGTGGTTCGTTCGCCTCGGTCCTCCTTAACTCGACGAAACAACACCCATACAACCCAGCGAGGGCGCTCGTGGACCTCGAGGTGCGCCGCTCCCGGCACCCTGGCACCGTAGATCGATCAGGACGTCGCGCCAACGCCACGCTGCCCCTCCCGCCGCAGGTATGCACGATGCTGGAGCCGGGGCTCATGCTAGGCATTACGTTTGGCGTTCTGATCAACGTGGCGATGCCCGAGTGGCTCGTCAACTTCCTCCTCGCCTCGGTGCTGGTCTACCTGTCCCTCAAGACCGTCTCCAAGGGCAAGGACATGCTCGAGAAGGAGACAAACCTGTTTGAGCGCAACCACAACCTCTCGCGCCTGGGCAACGCCACCGCGCCCGTCTCCCGCGTCAACAGCATGGCGCGCTCCCTGAAACGCTGGGGCTACTCCAGGCTCCGCCCCTCCAAGGCCGTACAGGTCCCGCGGAACGTCGCGCGCAGCATGGTCGACCCCAACTCCCTGCGTCGGCACCTTTTGGAAACTGACGTCAGCGCCGACGACCTCGCGGGGACGTCGCCGCTCGGGACGTCCCCGGGCAGCGTCATCACGGGGGCGTCGCCGCCCGCGCCGTGCGTGTGGCCGGGCGGCGTCGTCGGCGACTACGGCAGCGGTGACGAGGAGGCCCCGCCTGCGTCGAACCACTCGATGGCGGCGAACGACGGGCCACGCAGGGCGCCGGGGGGCTCTGAGATCGACGGTGCAGCGGCGCTGGAGCCGCGCTTCACGCTCATGTCGCAGTCGGGCGGCTTGGAGAGGGCGGCCGCGCACGCGCAGGCGCAGGGGCAGGGGCAGGCGCGCAGCGGCGTGGAGGACGAGGACGACGAGGCGTCGTCGCAGGCCCGGCAGCAGCTGTCCGACATGGCGGCGATGTACTTAGTGTCGCGTGGCGGCGGCGGGGACGTGTACGGGTGGGATCGGGCGATGACATTGAACAGAATGATGATGGCGGGGGGGCGCCGCGTGCGGCACGCGCTGGGGCAGGTCGAGGAGGTCGAGGAGGGCGAGGAGACGGAGACGCCGAACGGCGAGAGGTCGCTGCACGCGTCGGAGGCGCCTGCGCCGCGCTGGACGCTCTCGCCGCTGTGGAAGGAAGCGGCGGCGCGGTTCGCGCTGCTCGCTGCGATGTGGCTGTCGTTCGTGACGATCCAGCTGTACAGGTGCGCGCCCGCTGCTCACGAGACCCACGACCCCCCCTCGATGCACCTGGCGCTCTTGTCGCCTCGATTTCCCCGGCCTTTATGCCCCTGGCGCTTGCAGGGACGGACAGGCGCCGTGCGCGCCGGTGTGGTGGTCGACGATCGCCCTGCAGTCCGTCCTGAGCGTCGCTGCCGCGCTGCTGATGCTGCTGCTTCTGCGGCGCGCGAAGCAGCACCCGGGGGACCCGGAGTCGCGCACTGCGCTGCAGCGGCAGCCCCTGACGAAGGCCGCGCAGCTCACGGCGACCGCGGCATCGGCGGGCGTCGTGGCGGGCATCGTGGGTATGAGTGGGGGCATGATCATGGCGCCAGTCTTGCTCGACGCAGGACTCCCCCCGCAGGTTGCCGCCGCCAGCTCAGGTGCGTCGCAGCCGTCGGTGACGCGAGGTGCACGTGTTGCGGGGTGCGTTTGGATCTCTGTGCGCGCGACGCGACCGGTCCTGTCGCGGCGCTGTTTTTGCAGCGCTGGTGGTGTTGCTGTCGTCTTCGGCGGCGAGTATTCAATTCTTTGCTTCGGGACACATGCCGCTCGGATACAGCGTGGTGTACGGCGCCATTTGCTTCGTGGCGAGCGTGGTTGGCATCATGCTCATCCGCGTCGCAGTCAAGGTACGCCGCACTCTGACCCCCCCCCCTCCAACCTGACGTCAGGCAGGCAGACGAGCCCGACCAGCGCGCTCGCGTTTCCCACGCAGCATCCCTCCTGCGCTCTCCGTGCAGGCCACGGGGCGGGCGAGCGTCATCGTTCTCGTGCTGGGGGGCATCATGGCCGCTTGCGTGCTCGTCATCGTGGCCACATCCTACGCGGACATCTACGACGGAATCGCCGGCCTCGACTTCGGGCTCGGAGACTTCTGCGAGGCGCAGGCAGTGTCGCGGTAGGACGCGGCGGCGCAGGACATCCCTAGCCTGCGGGCACCAGCGGCGATGCTGTCGGCGCGGCTCAGTGCGCTGAGCTGCGTCCGGCCGGACTGGTGTCGCCCCTGCTCTTGTACATGTGGGGTATCGGAGGGCGCTCATGCTTGTGTCGTTTCCTATGACCTCAAACACCTTGTGGGAGACCGTCGGTCTCCCACATTGGATGTCTCAGACACCGCTTGTTGCTGACGCACGTAGAGGCCCGCGTCGCGCTGACTAAGACGAACGGATCAGTCGATGATGTTCCACCGCCATCAGCAGAGCAGCAAACTTCTCGTGGTTGTGAGGCGCGAAACACCTGCGGGGCGTCGTCGGGCGCACTGCCATGAAAGTGCAGCTCTGCGGCCGCGCTCACGCCGCAGAGCCTCCAGTGCAGGCTGATGAGCATGTCGCTATCATGGACGCTGGTCGTCGCACGCTTCGCACGTCCCGAAAGCACAGCCTC
Organism: Pedinophyceae sp. YPF-701; assembly: GCA_916048055.1. Classification (NCBI taxonomy): domain Eukaryota; kingdom Viridiplantae; phylum Chlorophyta; class Pedinophyceae; species Pedinophyceae sp. YPF-701. The sequence goes on along the minus strand of CAJZHL010000012.1, from coordinate 490,524 downwards.
GAATCATCATGGAGTGGCAGCAACCGTGGCGACACAGAGACTGTCTCGCACCAGCCCGGGGGCTCGCGTTGCGGTCCTGGCGTGTCCTTTGCCGCGCGGCCCACCTAGGAGGACCCGGCACACGTGATGCCTTGTTGTTGTTTGCATATCACAGTTTTATGACGGCGTGAACTCCGGGTGGCCTTGGATGACGTTGTTCCAGAAATAGTGCCCGTCCGTGTGGTCCTCCATCTTCGCGAGGGTGATGACCAGCCGCCGTGCCGCGCCCGGGCCCTCGACCTCCCACGAGCACTCATCAGCAATGACTGGATTGCTCAGTTCGCCCTCCATGACGGTCACACCGCGCACCTCGGCGTGGATCCGGCGAGTAGCGAACTTCACCTGCACAGCGTCGTGCTTCTCGCCAGTCTCCGCACCCAGAGCGCTCGCCGCGACGGCACCCTTGCAAGCCCTAGGTCACGCGGGCGGAACAGCGCCGGGTCCGCACCTGGATGTGCCTGCTCGTCGTCAGAGGCGGCAGACGGATTCGCACAGCCACCTCCCTGTGGTTCTGCAGCCACTCGTACCCGGGAACGGAGTCCCTGCCCTGCGAAGACGCGCTACCGTCCGCCTGGGGGGGCGACACGCTGCCCCCGGGCACCGAGCGGCCCTCAGAGCTCGAGCCTCCGTCGCTGCGCGCCGGGGGACCCGCTCCGGGAGTGCCTTCGCGCATCAGCGCGGCCGCGTCGGGCCTCAGGAAACTGCGCCACATTCGTTCACTCCGCGAGTGCTTGTGCTCGCCATCCGGGGACCGCGCCCTCCAGGAACGCACCGCAAACGCGAGAACAGCGACTGTGGCTGCCGCCGTGGCGGCTGCCGCGGCCACGCGCGACGGCGTGACCATCCCCGCGGCTGAGTTCCAACGTTCGCCTAGGGAAGGCATCACGCCGCGAACCGTCGTCCAGAGATCTCGAAGCGCGACTGGATGCGAGCGGGAGGCTGCCCGCGAGCCTGCTCTACGACGCGCTCGCGGTCAGCAGCCCCGTGAAGCCCCGGAGCGGGCGCCACGCAGTCAGACGCACAGCCTGACACAGTATCGGGGGACTGACTGATAGCTGCGGGTGGGAAAGCGTCACAAGCATGGCGCCCTGTACCCCACTCGTCGCTCAGGCCGCGCCACCCGGCCGTCGCACGCTGCAGCGAGGCACCCGGCCTCTCTACACGACATCACTTGTACCGTCGGACCCGGGGTCCTGCCACAGAGACACCCCCTCTTCCCGCGACACCTGCTGCACGATCCTCCGGATCGTGCGCGGGTGCAGGAGCGACTTCGCGCTCTCGCTGAGCGGCACGTGGATCAAGTTTCTACTCTGAGACCCCCACGTGTCCCCGTACTCCCTTCTCAGGTGGCTGACCTGCGAACGAGGGGGCGGGCCGCGCGCCACGCGTCGGACAGGCTCGCGGCCGCCAGCGCCGCGCTGTGCGGGGCGCCGCTGCGAGCGCACCTGTCGGCGGAGCTCCAAATATAGCTGCGCATGTGCCGAGCCCAGGAAGACGGTGGTGTACTTCTCGTCGTCCATGTTCGCGGCCTCGATGGTGGACGCGCTGTTGTCGTGCACGAACAGCGGCTGCGCCCACACCGCCATGCCCTCCCCGACCGCGTTGTACAGGTAGTAGTCGGCGAAATACCACTGAAGCGGGAACCGGAAGACCTGTTTTCCCTTCTGCAAAGCCGCGATTCCGCCGTCGTACATCTGGTCCAGCAGCGCGGCCATGCCCGCGCGGTTCAACACGTACGCCATCGAGCTCGTCGTCGCCCCGCTCGCGTGCGGCAGGAAGTCAACGTTCAGCGCGGTGGCCACTTCGGCCATGTAAGGGTGGTTGTTGTACAGGACGACGCCCTTCGTCCCCGCCGGTGCGCTCGCAAGGATATCTGGCAGCGTCTGCGCGCACAGCGACGCACGATCGCGAACGTCACGGGCGGCGGCGCTGCGCATGCAAAGAGCACACGTCCGCGCGCGTGGTCGCACCTTGGGCCACACGGAGGCGTAGTCGAACCAGGCGTCGTCCTCAATGAAGAGGGCGACTTGCTCGCCGCGGTCGTACGCCGCGCGGACGGCCTTGACGTGACTCAGGAGGCAGGACACCTCCCTGACGTGTTTCAGTTCCCGTCCGAGCGCCTTGTCGCGAATGTGCATGCGCTTCACCTCCTCCTTCGCCATCTCGCGGCCCCCGTCGACCGCGACGTGCTTGCTGCGGCGCACGAGCAGCCAAGTAACCGGCACCAGTGAACGACTTGCTACACGTGTGCAAATGGCAGCGTGTTGCTCCGACTTCGCACTTGCGGGGCCGTCCGCGAGCACGCCGCGCAGCTCCGGCGCACAGGGGGGCTCGTGCGGTGCTCACCTGGCACCGCAGTGCAGCACGAAGCGGTCGAAACCCTCCCAGTCGTCGCCAACTGCATCGATCTGCACGTGCCTGACGAGGGACAGCTGGTGCTTCTGTCGCGCCTGCCTGGCCGTGGATCCGCGCAGGCTTGTCCAGTAGACCGGTATCGGGCCGAGCACGCGGCGCACGTGGAGGGGGAGAGCGTCTGCGTCGCGAGCGGATACTGGGGGTGCTTGCCACGTCAGGACAGGCCGCATCCAGCCGATTCGTGGCACGGATTCATCACGAATACATGCTCTACATGCCTTTGCAGCGCAAATCGGGCGCTGGTGAGGCCCAGGTGTGCAGTGTGGGCAGCGCCGTGCAACTGCATCCGTCTTCCGAGGGGGCGCACCAGCGGGTTCATCCGCCAGACACCACGTGTTCGTGGCCAGGAGACTGATGATGTACAGAAGAGTCGAGACGTGCAGCAGACGCACGACACTTGGCGGCGGGAGCGCCATGGAGCGATCGGGACTGCGCCAGTCCTGCCCGCACCACCCTCACCGCCGCTGACTGCACCGCTCACTGCCCCGCATCGCACCTCCGCGAACTATATGGTCCTACAGCGAGCGCCTGTCGGCCCAGGGAACCTAGCGCGCACCCGGAAACAGGAAAGTCTTGAACCTTTGGTTGTGCGCCGCGAACGAATGTCACTCCGAACTCCGTGCTGGCTACTCAGCCGGTGCGGAGATCGTGCCAGACGGGCGCAACAAAGCACCGGCGCCCGGGGGGCTCCGGGCGCAAAGACGACGCCGGGGCGGCCTCTCCCCACGCGGGGGAGTGTCTTCCGGTATGACAGACGACGCAGCCAACACGGGTGTGCCTCAATCGGCCAGCGACCCACCGCGCGCCGCGCGCACCCGCGCCGCACGCTCGACGCGTCCATATCCCACCGGCCCCCTCACATTCGAGACTTCAGGTCTCGTTTTGTCAGCTCTGGTCCATCTCCAGGTCCTCCGCCTGCGCAGCCACGTCCGCGCCCTCCACGTGCGCCAGCAGCCCGCGCAGCTTCTTCGTGATCACCTCGAACGCCGAGGCCGCGATCTCCGGACACGTCAGCTGCTTCAGACTCTCCACCTTGAACACATACTGATCCTTGGCCTTGATCGTCAACAACCCAGGCTTTCCCAGCTCCTCCGACTTCCGCAGCACCTCCTCGTCCCACGCGTACCGCTCCGGCTCCGGCACCTCGAGCTCCCCCGTCACCGCGTTGATCGCCAGCGTCGAATTCGGGTCCGCGTCCACCAGCTCCTGCTTCTCCTCGTCGCTGAGCTGCGCGAACAGCGCCTGGTTGATGCGGATGTCCGGGACGTACTGCGGCGCAGGAGGGGCGGGGTCGGGGGGGTTGGGGAGGACGCAGCGGGCGGAGAGGGCGTGGGGGGGGGGATAGTGGCGTGCTGGGAGACTCGCCTGGAAGACTGCCGTCGCGACGGGCTGGAACTTGGCGTGGTCCTTCCCGATGCCCTTGCGCGCGATGGCGGTGAGTCGCACGGACTGGTTCTGCGCGAGCTTCACGATCGGGATCCCGCCCGACGGATCTGCAACGCTCGCGTGCGACGCGTAACAAGGGTTTGAGAGCGCGGGCGTGCCGTTCGCGCGGCGACGGCGCGCTGCGGGGCTGCGGGAGCGGCGGCGGCAGGGGAGCGTCGTGCGGGCGGCGTCGTGCGCGCACCGCTCTCGTCGAAGCCCACGGGCCTGATCGACGGATACTGTTGGTCGATTTTCAGCATGTTCGTGGTCACGACGACGTTCTCCCCGCTCGTGTTGGTGAGCGCGAGCGAGAGCTCCGCCTCCGGGAAGTCCTCCGCGTCCTCGGCCTCGTAGATTGTGTGGAAGCGGTGCACTTCCGCAGAGGACACCAGGGGAACCAGGCCCAGGCGGTGCGCGAGGTACTCGTCTGGGAGCGGGGACGTGTTCTCCTCGATGCCCACGAGCTCGATGGCGATCGTCGGGACGTGCGAGAGGATCACGCGGCGCAGTGTGTTGGCGACGGACGCCTCCGTGTTGGCCAGCAAAAAGTCCATGTAGCCTGGGGGCGGGAGGGGGGGTATTGCGCGGGGCGTTGGCGGGGGAAGGTGCGTGGCGGTTTGTCCTAGCGGGTGGGCAGGTGAGAGTGGCGGAACGAGCTCAGGCGGCGGCCCCACGAGCGTCCGCAGCAGCGCCGCAGGTGGGCGCGGGCGCGGGGCGCTGGGGACGCCGAGTGAGCGCCGCGCGGGATCGCGAGGGCCATGTATGCGTCGCACTCGAGGTGGTGCCGCGCTCGGCGCTCGAGCGGACGCATGCGGGCGGCAGCGTGGCTGTCTGGGCCTCACCCTCCGTCGCGTCATGCGATCGCAGCTCCACCGTGGGGTTCCGCTGTCGACTATAGTACCTATTGAACGGCCCGAGCGGATCGCCCTGGTCCCCCATCCTGCCCCGAGCTCCCTAGGTCCCCCCAACGCCCACCCTGGCCACGTTCGCCCCTCTCGCGACGGTGGTCACAGAAGACGTCCGATGACGGTTGCCGGGAGCACACCATGAGTGCAGTCGTCGTCCGCAGCGGGCCGGCTAAGGGCTGCGGCCCTCGTCGCGCGTCCCCGGGGGACAATTGAAGGGGAGGGGTACGGGCACTTCTTGCCCCGGCGAAGCGTCCACAGATCACTTCGTCGATGCTAAGCGCGACACGAGCGTCCCCCGCGTGGTGATAAACCGGCACGCAGACCGAACGAGAGGCTGTCGGGCTCGCAGCGCGAGGTATAGGTGCGAGATTCGTTGGGTGAGTAGGGTGCGCGTTCGCGCGGAACGATGCCGAAGAAGCGAGCTGCGGGGGAGGAGGCGGGCGACAATGTGTCGAAGTACGAGCAGATGCGCAACGAGAGGTGAGGCGAGCGCGCGGCGCACGACAAGAAGCGGTTCAGTGCACCGCGCAGTCGCATCACATCGCCACGTCGTTTTCCGCACAGGATTGCGCGGAATCGCGAGATTCTGATGAGCATGGGTCTCCAGGAGGCAGTGAAGGGTTTGAAAGACGTCGTGGCCCAGGGCAAGGCCAAACCGACGGCCGCGGCGTCGAAGAAGCGCAAGCGAGTCAAGCGCGAGAACAAGGCGCAGACCAAGGGGCCGGTGCGCAGATCGAAGAGGATCGCCCAGGACGAGGACACCGCGGCACGCATCGAGGCCTCCGGCGCAGCGCCAGGTGCGAGACATACAAACACGATGTTGTTTCCAACACAACATGAAGCCCGAGCTTCGCAGGCCCGAGAAGTGCGAGCTCCTGACCGATTGCGACGCCCGCAGGGTCCGATCTGGCGCTCTTCATCGCCCACGGCACCTGCCCTGTGTGCGGCACCGCGGACGTGGCCTCGCTGGACGACTTTGACGCGCTCAGGGCGCACCTCGACGCCTGCGAAGCCCCGATCGAGCTCCAGGCGGAGGCCGCGCCCAGAACCCCGCGTCCTGGTACGCCGCGGCCCAGCGTATAGCTCCCTCGTTGACGCGGTGGCCGCTGATGCACGCTCATCACACGAGCCAGCAACTACTTTACCGCGACCCGCCCTCGTCACGCGAATCATGCGGGCCGAGAAGCGTCGCTTCCGTGCGTCTCATTTTTGCGTTGACGGAGACGCTGGTGGCGGTCGAGAAGCGCCACGCGCGCCCAATCCAGGCAGATCGACGTAGAGGAGCGCTCGTGGGACGTGCGCTGCCTGCCTCGTGCATCGCCGACGCGCTCGCTGCGCGTTGTGCTCGCGTGCAGGTCGGTCGCTCGAGGAGCGGATGGCCGAGCTGGAGCAGGGGACGCTGGTGGACTGGGACCCGGAGTTTGCTGTGTTCATCGTGGTGGGGGCGCTGCGCAAGCAGCAGAAGAAGGGCCGGATGGTCATGGCGCGCAATCACTACAAAATAACCCTCTCGGACGACGGCCGCAAGTGCGAGTGCATGGACCACCGGATCCGCAAGCGCGACTGCAAGCACATTCATCTGACGCTGCGAACGCTCGGACTGACGCCGGAGACGGACTTCGCGGACTGGCGGGGCGCCGTGGACAAGTTCATCGTCGAGCACGACCACGACTGACGCCGCCGGCCCGGCTCGCAGTGCGCCGGAAGCGGGGGGGGGGAGTCACGGGCCTGTGTGCGTGGAACGACGGTGCCAGCGCACGCGGTGGATGGACACGCGGGGAGAATCACGGAACCGGGCGCTTCATGGCGCGCAGGGTGGTCATCGCTGTGCGCGACGCGTGCACTGTAACATCCCCTGCGAAGAGACGTCTCCGAAGAAGCGCTGCGTGTGCGCTCGGCGCCGTCTGTCCCGTGCATCATGCCACGTCTGGTCCCGGCCGCCCGGCTCACATCTCTCGGACGAACCCGAACATAATTGAGATGGAAAATCACTCAAGATTAGACGCTCGTGTGCCATGACCACGACGCAGCGCGGCGGTGCGCGGCGGTGCGCATGCTCGTGCAAGACCAGAGCCTTTCATGTGAAGTCGGGGACGCGGGCGATCACTGCGCGACGCCACTCGGCGCGGCCTCCCCGCTGCTGCGCGCCTCGACCGCCAAACGATGGCACTCCTTCAGCCACAAGAACCACTCGTGCCGCCACTTCCACCACCGCCACCGCATCTCCCGCGTCCGCTCGTCCTCCTCCTCTCCCTCAGCCCCCGCCCCGTCGTCGACACCCCCATCCACACGCCCCCGCAGCACGCGCTCGGTGCCCCCGCCGTCCCCGCTCGTCACGACGTACCGCTGCAACGCCCGCAGCTCCTCCAGCCGCCCCGCGTCGCCGTCGTCCCGGAGCCCCCTCTCCAACAGATCCCCCGGCACCACCCCTGTCAGCTCTTCTACGTCAAACCCCCCCTCCGACGCCAGGCCCCGCAGCCGACGCAGCTCTCCGGGCGTCACCAGCGACACCGCAGCGCCGCCGGTGCCGAACCGCCCCGCGCGCGCCACGCGGTGCACGTACGTGGCCGCGTCCCTCGGCACGTCAACGTTGACGACAATGTTGACGCGATCCAGGTCGACGCCCCGCGCGACGAGGTCGGTCGAGACGACGACGCGCAGGCGGAACGCGCGCATTCCCGTGACGCCGGCGTCCCGGGAGGACTGCTCCTGCTTGCCCGACAGGAACGCCGCTGGGAATCCGTTGTCGACAAGGGCGGCGGCGAGGGCGCTCCCCGCGGCCGCGTTGTTGCAGAAGACGACGGCCTGGTGGAAGGCTGCGGAGCTGAGGAGCGAGAGGAGCTCGGCGCGCTTGGCGGCGTTGACGTCGGAGGGCGCCTCGCCGGTGTCGGCGACGCGGCGATAGAACTGACGCACGGCGAGGGGGGGGTCGAGGTCGCCGGCGCTGAGCATGACGCGCTTCGGGCGGTCCATGAGACCCTCGGTGAGCGCGAGGAGGGACGGCGGCCAGGTCGCGGAGAACGCAAGCACCTGCTTGCGCTCCGGCAGAAAGTCGTGGATTTTCACGGTGCTCTGGAGGAACGAGTCGGACAGGAGGTGGTCCGCCTCGTCGAGCACGAGCATCCGCACCCTGCGCCGGAGGAAACGAGGAAGTCGCACAAGGGTCGCGGCCGTGGGCGCGGGCGTTGGCGGCACGGTGCGACCTTCGTTCGAGCGGGCAGGACGGCCGGGTCGCGGGCGTGCGTTCGCTGTGCGGGCGTGCGCGACACCGACCTGAGCTTCGGGAGCTTGCCGGCCGCTTCGACGGCGCTCAGGCGCCCCAGGGTCGCGACGATGATGTGGCAGGGTTGCAACAACGTCTCGAAGTCGGCCTGGATCGGGCGGCCGCCGATGAGCGCGGCGCAGCAGATCTCCGGCGCGTACTTCGCGAGGCCCCGCACGACCGAGCATATCTGCAGCGCCACTTCGCGCGTGTGGGCAAGAATCACCGCCTGCGGGTTGCCCACCGTCGGATCGACCGCGAGGAGCGCGAGCAAGGAGAACGCCAGCGTCTTGCCCGTGCCTCCGCGCGCCTGGACGACGAGGTCGGCGCCCGTGCGCCCCACGGGAATCGCGGCAGCCTGCAGGCGCAGCCGGGCGTGCAACTACTTTCGCTGGCGTCGCGTTGCGCGCGTGCTGGGAAGCGAGGAGTTCCAGGCGCACAGACGCAATCTCACGGTATTCGCAGGTACGGTCACCTGAACTGGTGACGGTCTGTGGAAGCCGCACGCCGCCAGCCCCCGCTGCAGCGGTGCTGGGATGTCGAGAGCCTGAAAGCTGTCCAGTTGCGACACGACATCGCCCCCTACCGATCGCTCCGGCATGATATCGTTGGCCAGCTGCCGGTCGTCGCGCGACATGGTCTCCTCTCCGCGTCAAGCACGCGGTGCGAGACAGAACAGGCGGCGTCAGTGCTGGCCACGAGCGCAGGCGCGACCTGACCCCTCAGGCATGACAGTCATTCGTTGCCAGATAGATTAACTCGCTGCTCGTGCACGCGCCCTCTCGCTGAATCCCTGATGCCGCAGCAGGGGCGAAATTCTGTGCTGCCTGTTGATTGCTGCGCTGGCGTGCCGAACAGAGGAGGCAAGGGGAGGACGACGTGCGCAACACTGGCCTCACTTCGCCGTCCAGCTCCCAGAAGTGGCGCGTGACTCGCGGTGCCTCCTGCGCGTAGCTTAACGCCCCCCCCCTTGCTCAGAGGTGTCCTGTCGGCGCGTGCTTCAAGACAGTGCGCGACATCCCCATCGCGCAAGTCCATGGCCACAAGGACAATCTCGAGATACGTACTGACTAGTCTGATTCGATCGATATCCAGTCTCAGTTCCCCGACTGCGCATCCATCTTGGAAACCTAGAGCCCTCCGGACATGCGAGTCCAAGCAGGTCCGCTCCACAGAGAGCCTCGCAGCAGCATCTCGACTACACAAGCGTCCAGACCGACCGCTCTTCCGTCGCTCAGGCCCCCCCCGCGCGCCCGGAAAGCCCCGCGATGGGTCTCCAGGGATGCGGCTAGCGCTGCGTCGACGGGCGACAGCAACGCCGATGACGCGCGGAGATGGATCGAGACGTGGCGGCAGAAGCAAGCCAAGCCCCAGTCGTGGGGCGCGAAGGCCCGGGCGATGCAGGAGCGGCTATCGCAATATGGTGCAGCAGGGGTGAGCTCCGCGTTTCGACATAGTGCGACAGATGGAGGCTGCGCACCCGGCCGCCGTCACAGCACCTGTCTGCCTGCCTGTTGGAGGGGCGCGGAGCGAGTGTCGCGCATGTGTGTGTTCGTTGTGTGGCGCTGCAGGTGATAGCGTACGGGCTGCTCAACACGCTGTACTACACGTGCACGTTCCTGTTCATCTGGGTGTACGTCGCGCGGGTGCCGCGCGGGCTCGGCGCGACGCAGGCGGCGATCAAGTTCACCGAGGTGCTGGCCCTAACGTGGGCGGGGAGTCAGGTGGGCAGTGCTCCGATGAATCCGTCTCGCGCCGAGCTGGCGGCCGCCGAGCGCGTTTCTTCCCTGTGCAGGTCTTGCTTCTCTCCGTGCCGTGGTGCGGGCATCCAGGCGCGCACGTACGGCGTCGCGTCGACAGCGGGGGACACCCCCCCCCCGTGACGGATGTCGTGGTCCGCCCGTGCAGGTGACGAAGCTCGCGCGGTTCGCGGGGGCGCTGGCGATGGCGCCCGTGGTCGACATCCTCCTGAACAAGCTCGCGCAGATCCGCGTGATCGGCTCGAAGCCGAAGGCCTTCGCGGTAGTGGTCGCGGCCTGCCTGGGCGTGGCAGCACTGCTCTTCTCCGGCGTCGTGCTCTGCTGGGCGTAGCTGTGCGCCACTAGTGCACGTCGTCCTCGGCGCGCCAGCTCGAGCGAGGCCGCGGCGTTCCCGTCCCATGTGACTTGATTCAACGTATTGCCACATATTGCCGCATAAATCGGCCTAATTCGGGGCCGCGCGCCTTCCGCCTGCGCCGACAGCGACCCACGGCCCCGGGACGACGAGGCCAAGGGCGATCGATCGTCTGTGACTCCAACAGGGGGGACTTCACGGTATCATACCACAATGGGAGGAGTAGGTCCTGGCCGGGGCTACCGGGACGGACGCGCGCCGCTGTCTCGCACAACCGCCTCGCTGCCCCGCAGATTGCCGTTCCCGGCGCGCGCACTCGTTCGAACGGGCGTTGCGCGGGAGGCCCTGGCCCGGAGTGCGAGTGTCCGCGGTGATCCGTTGCGGCTCCGTGGCGACCGGAGCGATGCGCGGGACGTGTCCTGGCCTCGCGGGCGGGCGCGCGAGCAGCGCCAGGGGCGCGGCTGCGGCGCACGCACCGCCGAAACCGCGCACGGGCGGCGCTGCGCGCCGCCCAGCCCCTGTCCGGGAGCATGCTGCGTGCTCGGGCTGCGGCGCTGCGCGCAGGCGCGGCCAGCGGGTGGCTGCGCGCGCCAGCCTCGGGGACTCCGACGGTAGGACGAATCAGGGGCTGTTTCCGGCGGGGAGGAAGCAGATTAAGGTCGAGCTGCCCTCTTTGGCGCTCAGAGTGGACGCAGGCCGAGCGCTCTCGGATCCGGCCTACTGCGACGCAGTGAGCGACGCTGTGCGGGGCGGAGCGAACCTCGTGCTCCTGTTTGACGCATCGGGGTCCGCCGGAGGTGCGTTCGCCCGCCGTCGACTCGCGCGCCGCGGGCGCAACAGCACACGCCTCATCTGCCGCCTGCGCGTGCCAGGCGCCGCGATTGGATCGAGTTTCGTCGCGACGCTCGCCTTAGCTCCTCGCCGTCGCGCCAGCGAACAATGGCCGGCGCCAGGCCCCTCACGCGCCACGCTGCTGGCTTCCCACTGTCGAGGCTCCCAGCTGGCTCGTCTCCGCGCGCGTATGGTCCGTGCGTCTCAGAACGCGCGCTCGCACGATACTCGCAGGCGGTAGGAGCTTGTACCAGGCGGCCGTCAAGGTCAAGGACCTCGTGCGCGGGCGGGCGCCCCTGCTGCTCTTGGACCGACCAGACCTGGCCAGTGCCGCCGGCGCGGACGGCGTCCTGCTCACCAAGGACGCCGTGCCCCTCGTCGTCGCCCGCGAGATGATCCAGGTGACACACCCGCCGTCGCACTCGAGCTCGGCCAGCCGTGGCGCCCGGTCGCGCTGATCAAGACTCTTGCAGGGTCCGTAGCTCACGTTCCGCGCCTTTCCGGCGACCCGCAGGACGTCTCGATGCTGATTGGGGCCGAGGTGGATCTCGCGGTGTCGGCCGGGCAGGCTGCCGCGGACGGCGCGGGCGTGATCGTGCTGCGTGGGCAGACCAGCGGCGGAGCGGCTCCGACCGGGGAGGAGATCGCGGCGGCGCGGAAAGCTCAGCGCGCCGCCTCGATCCCACTGCTCGCGTGGGCCGGAGACGACCCCGCGGCGGTGCGCGAGGCCGCGAGCGTCGGCGCGGACGGCCTTGTTGTGGACGCGGCAACGCTGCCGGGGCTCGCCGAGGCCGCGACGGGCTCGCTGGACGACGACTCGGAGCACGCAGCGGCGGCGCGCGCGCTGCTGCGGCTGATGGAGGCGGGGGGCGCGGACCCGGGGGTGTCTGAGGAGGAGGAGGGGGGTGTGGCGGAGGCGGCAGAGGAGGGGCGGAGCCGCGTGGAGGCGGTGGAGGCGCAGGTGATCGGCGCGCCAGAGCGCACGGCGCCGGCGTGGTTCCGGCCGGGGCAGGTCGGGGTCATGACGGACGCGGTGGAGACCCTTCTGAAGAGGTGCGCACCAGTCACGATTCCTCGACTCGCGATTCATCGTCCGGCACGCTCCCGCCCCGCGCGCACGTGAGCATGCGTGAACCCACCGCGCGAGGCGATCTCGGTGCCGCGCAGGGAGCGGGACGCGTTGGCGGATGCGCTGCGCCTGGTGCGCGAGGCATCGCCGACGATGGAGGAGGCGTCGCTTCTGGAGGACGCGCTTGCGCAGCTCGAGGAGCTCTTCTTGATGGTCGTGGTCGGGGAGTTCAACTCGGGCAAGTCGTCCGTGATCAACGCACTCTTGGGCGGAAAGTTCCTCCCAGAAGGGATTCTCCCAACTACCAATGAAATCAACATCCTCAAGTACTCCGCGGACGCGCCGCCGGGCCAGGGCACCGCCCGGCAGGAGGAGGACGGCCTGTACGTCCGCGAGCTCCCCGCGCCGTTCCTCCAGGAGGTGACCGTCGTCGACACCCCCGGGACCAACGTCGTCCTGAGTCGGCAGCAGCGTCTGACGGAGGAGTACGTGCCGCGCGCGGACCTGGTGCTGTTCGTCATGTCGGTGGACCGCCCGCTCACGGACAGCGAGGTCACCTTTTTGAAGTACATCAAGAGATGGGGAAAGAAGGTTGTCTTTGTGCTGAACAAAGCCGACCTCCTTTCGAGCCCAGACGACGTCGCGCAGGTCGAGGCCTTCGTGCGCGAGAACGCCGCGCGCATCCTCGAGACCGGCGACCCCAAGGTGATGTCCGTCTCCGCCCGCCAGGCCCTCAAAGCCAAGACGGAGGTGGGCAACGGCACTGATCTCCTGGGCACCATGGACGCCGAGGAGCTGCGCACGAGCCCGGACTGGATCGCCAGCGGGTACAACGGCCTCGAGCAGTTCCTCCTGGGCTTCCTCGGCGGCGGCACGGGCGCCGGCGAGGTCCTGCGCCTGAAGATGATGACGCCAGTTGGCATCGCGGAGGCTCTCTTGTCCGCGGCGGGCCGGCAGCTCGCGCAGGAGGAGCAGGCTGCGCGCGCGGACGTCGAGGCGCTGAAGAAGGTCGCGCCGCAGCTCGACGGGTTCGCGGACGCCGTCATGCGGGACAGTGCGGCGCAGCGTGCGCGGTGCCGGGAGGCGCTGCTCCGCGCGGCGGAGCGCATCGACGACGCGGTGGACGCGGTGATCCAGCTGTCGAACCCGGGCGTGGCGTCGGCGTACCTGCTGGGCTCGAACGACCGCAAGTCGCTGCCGATCGCGCGGGCGCTGTCGCAGAAGGAAATTGCGGGAGGGCTGGAGGAGGTTGAGGCGCTGGCGGTGCAGCACTCGCGGTGGCTGTCGGACAACTGCAACAAGCAGGTCGCGGGGTACACGCGGTACTGCTTGGGTCTGGCGGAGCCGCTTGGGACGGACCTGACAGCGCTCGTGCCTGACGCGGGCCTTGCGACGGACGCGGCGTGGAAGGACGCGGCACAGGTGGTGCAGGGGTACGACGCCGGGACTGCGCTGTCGCAGGTCGAGGAAGGCACGCGCGAGGCGGTCGTCGGCACGGCGTCGCTCGTCGGCGGTTCGGCAGTCTTGGTGTTCTTGTTGACAAACATCCTGCAAACCTCGATCGAGGATATCCTGGCGCTGGCTCTCGGCGGTGCCGGCGTGGGCGTCGCGTTCGTCACGCTCCCGGTCAAGCGCGCGATGGTCAAGAGGGCTGCGAGGGCTGAGGTGGAGCGTGTTGCTACGCAGCTCGACACAGTGATGACTGCGGAGGCGGAGCGCAAGGTCGCGATGGTGAAGGACGCGGTGGGCGCGATGGTGGAGCCGCTGCAGGCCGCGGCGGAGCGGGAGGAGGCCCGCGTGAAGGCGCTGCAGGAGCGCTGCGAGCAGGCGGACGCGGCGGTGGCGGCGCTGCGGAAGGAGATCACCGCGACCGGGTGAGGGGGTTCCCGGGGCGGCTCTGCGGCGGGTGTGACGAAAACTACATGTGCGGACGCGCTGGTGCGGTGCACGCCCGTGCCGCAGTCGGACAGCGAGAGCGCAACACTTTTGTTCTTTTCCACCCCTGTCAAGAGTCTGCCGACGACCGGTGTACGCGCGACAGACCTCGAGCTCCCGAAGCGACTCAGATCAGCCCGCGCGCAACGCATCCGCTGCCAGTTACAGACAGAATGCCTCGCAAAGGCCACTGCACGCCCGTACCCCGCACAAGTCCTGGCACGACGTCACGCGGCGCCCGTCGCAGCCGGGCCCGTTCCGTCCCCGAGGCTCTTGTGGTGCTGCACCGCCGACGACTCCTTCGTCACCTCCCGCACCAGCATCGTCGCGTACGCCGACTTAGGCAGGGAGAACTCCAACTCGACCGCTGTCAGCTCCGCCGCCGGCGCCGCACCGGCCTCGCCGGGCTTCTCCCGCGGCGCCCCCTCGGCGCCGTGCGACTTGAACACGTCCCCGCCGCGCGCCTGGAGGCGTTGGAGGTCCGTTTCCGCGAGGTCTTGCTGCGGGTCGGTGTACGTGTGGAACCGCCACGTCATGTCCCGCGGCTTGTGGACCACCTGCCTGTAGTCCCCCGGGAGGTCCGCGAGGCTGAACTCTGCGACGTTGTGCACGCGGCCGCCGCCGTCGGCGCTCGGGAGCTCCACGCCGAGGGCTTTCGCCTCCGCGCGGTACACGTCGGCGGTCGAGTGGCCGGGGAGGACGGTCAGGCTGCCCGGGATCGGCAGGACGACCTGCACCGGGGCGTCGCGGGGGATTTCGTCGGGGCGGTGGACGGACGATCGATACGCGCAACTTACTACGTCGCATTTGTGTGTCATTTGTTTCTGCAGCACCCCATGTTCAGGCGGACGCGTGGCGAGGTCCGAGCGGATCCCGAACGCTTCTTCTATCAAGGGCCGAATCGGACAAGCTGCGAGCTCGCGAAATCCTGGACCTTGTTTCGAGGTGCGGAGCACGCAATACAGTTGCGGGAATACATTGCACACCTGCGACATTTCGAACGCTCCGCGCGCCGCCTCCTCCGCGGTGACCACGTGCACCCTCGCGAGCTTCTTCCGCGCCGCCTCCTGCCCGTCCTTCGGCTCCGCCAGCGCCGCCGCCTCGCCGTCGAAGATCTCGTCGCCGCCGCCGCCCGCCGCGGCGTCCGCGTCCAGCACAACCAGGTCGCCCTCGACCACGCCGTCGACACCGAACGTCGCCACGCGGTGCGTCGCGGCCTTGTTCCAAAAATAGGACTGCAGCGCGTGCATGTACATCATCCGCAGGTGTCGCGGGATCGCCTGCAACGCCGACAGCTTCGCGCCGCGGTCGCCCGGAGCGGCCTTCGCCAGCGACTCCAGCACCGCGCGCTCCCCGACCAGCATGCGCGGCAGCACCTTCAGCGCGCCCTGCGCGTCGCCAGAGTCCAGGAACAGCCGGCGCCCCTGGGCCCAGTCCTCGCGCTCCCCGGGGCGGGGCGCCATGATCGAGTCCACCGCCTCGCCCCAGGCGCCGCGCGCGAGCGCAGCGCCGACGAGGTGCGTGGGGACCTCGCCCACGCCGAATCGCTGCAGTCCAAAGTAATTGAGAAATCCTCGATCCCGAACGGCGCGGAGACAAGCCTCCACCTCGTCCCGGCTCGCGCCCTGCGTGCGACGCGGTGGGGGGGGGGCACGGGCGTGGGGGGACGCGGCGCGGCTGAGCGCTGACGTGGAAGAAATTCGGGGAAGATTGACCACGAGCAAGTTTGACCACGCAAACAATGCGAGATCGAAGACTGCTGGGTTGCTGGAGGTGCCGTGTTGAAGCGCTAGGTGGGAGCGGGGACGCCCAGGCTCCCACATGCATCTCCCGCGCGCAGACAGACAGACACAGCGATCGTCAGCGCGATGAGATAGGGAATCCCTATCTAGAGTTCCGCAGCGCGAGTCCGCTCGCGGCGCGGGCAGCTCGCCTGAATCGCCCGCAGCACGACCTTGAACCGGTTCCCCGTGTGGTCCCCCAGCGAGATCTTCCGCGCGCGGTACCCGACCACCTGGAGGCGCGCCCCGCGCAGCCGCTTGTTGAGCTCAACCACCTTCTCCGGGCCGACGCGGAACGCGCTGACGTACTGGCACGTCACGCCGCGCTTGTCCTTCGTGCCGGAGATCCCCAGCGCCTTGGGGCGCACGTGCAGCCACCTCGAGACCAGCCCCACGGCAGATACTGTTTCCATATTCTCCTTGTACAAGATAAACTCGATAAACGGGCGGTCCGGGCCGCCCGGCCAGTCCGCGGCCGCGGAGCCCGGCCGCCCGCCGTCGCGCTCGCTGCGCTTGCGCTTGATGCCGCGCCGCGCTCCGGCCGTGGCCACTCGAACCACGCTCACCTCGCCGTCGCCCCTCCCGCCCGGCCCGTACACCTTCTGCGTCTCCGTGACGAGCGCGCACGGCAGCCGCGGGTCCGCCTTGATCAGCTTGTGGATCTGCGTGCGCCGCGCCTTGTCGTCGGGCGCCACAATGTCCACGAACCCGGACGGCGTGCCGTCGTCGCCGGGCAGCAGCCAGGCCTTGAGTTTCGCCGCTTCCGCGTCGCCGGCGATGCCCGCGATCTCCTTGCAGAATGACTCGATCTTCTCCTCCGGGCTGGCGTCCTCGGGGAGGCTCGGGGCGGCGTCAGCGTCGGCGGCTGGCCCTGGGGCGTTGGGCGTGGGGGCCGCTGGGTCGGTCGCGAGTTTGGGCACCTCGGGGATCGCGAGCGACGTGAGCTCCGCGCGCTGGGCGCCACGCTCTTCCCACACCTGCGGGGGGAGACGAGACGGGCTGGGTCGGCGTCGCGGTGCGCGTACGCGCAGAGCGATGCATCGTCGGTGCCGCCGGCAGAGATCAGCTGGGCGTCCCGGACAGCCAAGGCCCGCTGGTGGAAGGACTGTCCGGACACTGCATACTCCTGGACTTGAAGTACGCTGTCAATAGAAGCAAAGGGGGGTTTGTCTTACCTGGAAGTCTGTGTATCGTTGTTTTAGGATGGCAGTGAACGGCTTCGTCTCTGACACGTACCCCACGATGCCGGCCGCATGCTCGTGGCTGCAGTTCTGTGCTCCCTCCGCCATGCTTGCGAACGCGCTCGTCAGGCCCACGGTCCGCGGACCCAGCGCTGCGGCAAGCAGTTCGTTCACTGCCGTTGCACAACACACGGACCTCCTTGACCAGCGACGCGCACTCCAAGCAAGCATCCACGCCGCACTGCCAACACTAGCCCCCGCGCCGACCCAACCAACGCACCGCTCCTGCGGCCCGCCTGACTCGAAGCTGCCAGCTCTGATTGTTCTACCCCTGACACCCAGTCACCGCTCCACGCCGCATCACACGCCCGCGGCGGCACCTACCCTTGGATCTGCGCCTCGCGGGAGTCCTTCAGCGGCAGGTCCGTGACGAACCTGTCCCACTTCGGGCTGCCAACCCCCGACGACCGCACCTCGCCCGTCAGCTGCACCTGCACGAACACCATGTCCCCCTTCGAGGCGATCTTGGCCTCGTCCATCTGCTGCTTGATCCACTTGGACCACCGCGGCAGGTCGACCGGCTTCACCTCCCACCGCCCGCCCTTGCCCTTTGCCCCCGGCGCCTCCTTGTCAAAACCCTTGCTCTCCTTCGCCTCCTTCTCAAAGTCCGACCGCAGCGCCTCGAGCCGCGTGGATGGGTCGTCCTCGCTGCAACCAGAGACGCGGGGAACGGTGTGAGATGCGAAAACACGACCAAGAATGACTTTACTTGATTGGGAGGGATGTGTTGTTGTGCGGGGGGCGGCGTGGGCTCAGCGTCGCACCTGCCGAAGATCACCGGGACAAGCACGATGCCGCGGTCCTGCAGGGCCTGCTTGTACTTCTGCGCGCCGCGCGTCGCCCGCAGGACGTCGGCGCGCGACCCGGCGAGCACCACCGGCCGGCTGTTGCCGCGGAGGCGCGACAGCGCCACCGTGCGCCCCCCGGGCAGCTCGACCTGCAGCCGCCCGAGGTCCTCCTCGCGCTGGATCTTCTTCTTGTCGCGTTCCCGCGCCTGCAGGTCCCGTCTGACGAAGAACAACAGCACCCCCAAAACACCCGCGTTCACGCCCGCGTTCCCCAGCGTCTCCGCGAGATCCGGCGCGCCCTCCCCGCCCTGGACCGCCGCCGCGAGCCGCCCGAGGATGACCAGCAGTCCGAGCGCGGCGCCCGCCGCCAGACCCCCCAGGATGAAGATGCGGGCGAACCGGAAGGGCGCGGCGGCCTCGGTGCGCAGCTCGACCTGCGCGGACGGCGCGTACCGGCCGCCGCGCAGCCGCCCGACCAGGTCGATCCACGGCGACGTGTCGCGCAGGGCCGCCAGGTCGTCGTCTTCTAACGCGGCAATCAACTTGAGGTCGTGCTTCTCGACGGCGGTCTCGATCGCCGCCGTGGCGGCCTCCCACTTCCGCAGCTTCGTCAGGCAGCACGCTGCACGCGAGGCCGCGGGGTCCGACCGCGTCAGCGGGCCGCGGGGCGGGGCGTTTGTCGTTTGGTGTGAGCAGCGGTGGGGGGGCGCACCGGCGTTGTAGTAGGCGGCGCGGGCCTCGTCGTTGTTGGGGTTCATCTCCTGCGCGGCCTCGAACAGCACCAGCGCCCCCTGCACGTTGCCCTCCTCGAACAACTCCAAGCCTTTATTGACTGCCTCAGCAGGGGTGTTTGGGACGCCGAAGCTCTTCTTCTTGGCGGCCGCCTGCGAAGGCGGGCGAGAGTGTGAACGAATAGGTGCTCGGGGCAGTCGGGTGACGGGGTTGGCGCGGATTGCGCGCTGCGGGGGCGGTGCTTTGCATCGAGAGCTTCGGGTCGCGACACGCGGGTGGCGGAGGCGTCTGATGCGGCAGTTCGAGAGCGCGATGCAGAGAGAACAGTCTCAGCGTGCAATAATGCGACCGTTCGAGGTAGCAAAGATGGGCTTGGCCTCGTACGGGCTCGTGTTGTCCAGCAGATAGGCCAGGAAACCGCCAGCGCGTGATTACTAAAAGAGGAAGGTGGTCGCGGCCCCGCGCAGCAACTGGCGCGCATACTCTCGCGCGCGTCGGAGGCCGCGGTCCGCACCGTGATGCACCTCCTGCGCGCAGGGGCCGCTGCTTTGGCCCGACGCAGGGTACGCAGCAGCGCAGGCCGCCGTGCGACGCGCGCAGTCGGAACGCAGCCGCGCGAGATCATGGTGCTATCTCTCCTTCCAAGTACCAGCCTCTAATCGATCGTTCCGCGCCCCCAGTCTCTGGTATGGGCCCTGGAACCAACTCCTGGTCCCAGCAACGCTCGGCCGCCCCGCTCCCCGTGCTGCGATCGCGGCACCGCTTCCGCTCCCTCGCTGGTCCGACGCGCTCTCAGCGCCACGCAACTGAGCCAGACAGGCGCTCGCTCGCCCTCGAGCCGCCCCAGGGCGCATTGTAGGATTCTACCTACGCTACATGATGAGTCAGGGCGCCGCTGCGGAGGCCCGCCGAGACGCTCCGCCACGCACCGCGGCGATCGTGCTCGCGGCGCACCGCGGCGGTCGCACCGCGTCGGCTCGCGCCAGGCCGGCGGTGCCCCCAAAGACAGGCAACACATCTCGTCGCAAGGCTGCTCGCGCCTTGCCTCACAGCTTGCCCTGCCTCCTCCGCGTCTGATCAATCACGGGGAGAGTCTCGGCGTTGCGGTGTCGTCAAAACGTTTGAGGTGGTCGCAAGCATGTTCAACGAAGTAATTGATGCTCTTGCAAGTAAGGTATACCAGAAACACGGCTTGCAGCATCTGCATCGTAGTCGGAGCGCCAGGCCCGCCCACCATCGCTGCCCCAAGCGTCGCGCAGGCTTTGACCGCCATCATGAACACGCTGGCCATGACAGCGCCCATCCCGACACCGATGCTGAGAATACCTGCCACGGTGAACAGGTCCCTGACACGGACCGGCGTGCGCGGCGCGTGATGGGCAGGGCGGAGCCGCCCCCTGACCAGGTCGATCCACGGCGACGTGTCGCGCAGGGCCGCCAGGTCGTCGTCCCGCACTGCAACCTCCAACTCGAGGTCGTGCTTCTCGACGGCGGTCGCGAGCGCCGCCGCGGCGGCCTCCCACTTCCGCAGCTTCGTCAGGCAGCACGCTGCACGCAAGGCCGCGGGGTCCGAGCGCGTCGGCGGGCCGCGGGCCATGCGATGTTGCATGACGCGCGGTGTGGAGGCGCACCGGCGTTGTAGTAGGCGGCGCGGGCCTCGTCGTCGTCGGGGTCCAGCTTGTGCACCTCCTCGAAGAGCACCAGCGCGCCCCGCACGTCGCCCTCCTCAAACATATGCAAGCCTAGCCTGTTGATGGACTTCGCACGGGTGTTTGGGACGCCGAAGCTCTTCTTCTTGGCGGCCGCCTGTGACGAGATTGAGTGTGGGTGTGCATGAGTGGGCGGCGGGGGCGGTCGGGTGGCGCGGAATGCGCGCTGCGGTGCTTTGCGTCGAGTTGCTCAGAGCCACTGAGGCCGAATCGGTTGCGCAACGCGGGTGGCGGAGGCGACTGATGCGGCGTTTCGGGAGCGCGATGCAGATAGCGGAGCTTCTCGCGACCGTCCGAGGCAGCGTTGACCGGCAGTCAGGCACGCGCTTTTCCGTCTCGCATAAGCGCACGACTGGCATCGTGGACCACGAATTGTCGAACCACTTCCACGACAAAGGTGGCCGCAGCCCCACGCAGCGATCAGGAACACGGTCTCTGTCGCGCGTGCGGGGTGTCGCGAGAGCGCACCGTGTGCCACCTCCTGCGCGCAGGGGCCGCTGTCCGTGTCTGGGGCCGGGTACGCACTAGCGCGGGGCGCCGTACGACGGGCGCGGTCGGGATGCAGCCGCGCGAGATCATGTTGTTTTTCTTTCTTCCCAGGAAACGACGACGATCGGTCGCCTCGAACGCTCGGTCGGGCTCCGCAAGCCACTTTCGTTGTTGATCCAAGGCGCCACCCCGCTCCCAGTGCAGCGATCGCGGCACCGCGTCCACTCCCTCGCTGGTCCTACGCGCAGCAAGCGTCACGCAACCGCCCCGTTCGGGCGCGCTCGCTCGCCCTCGAGCCGCCGTGGAGCCCGTGGGAGGAATCTCCCAACCCCCGTATTCTTCTACCGACGCTGAGTCAGGACGCCGCTGCGGAGGCCCGCCGACACGCTCCGCCACGCACCGTAGCGACCACGCCCCCCACCTCATCGCAGCCGCGCCGCGTCGCCAGGCCCACGGGGGCCGCACACACAACCACCGTCACCTTCACATCTGCTCACAGCTTGCCCTTCCTCCTCCGCCCGTCCCCGCCCTCGGCCCCGCCCTGCGACAGCCGCGGCGGAAAGATCTCCAGCGCGTCCACGGACGACGTCAGCATCATGGCCTGGAAGTCCTCCGCAGAGATGCGCCCGTCGCGGTCCCGGTCCAGCTCCCGCATGACCCCCTCGAGCTCGTCCGGGACCGGGCACGTCCCTGCGCACGCAGACGCGCACACGCACAGGCGTCAGCGACCGCGCCACGCACGCCCTGACCCGCATCACGCATGAATGATGAAAACATCAGCAAAAGCGCGACGTGTTCGTTTGTGCGCCGGTGCGACACGGCGGGGCGGCTCAAGCGGTCGCCGGCCGCACCGCCGCCTGCGCAGCACAGCGCCGCGTCCCCGCGCGCGCGCGCACCTCCGCACAGCAGCTCCCCCAGCTCCTCGCGCCCGATCGTTCCGTCGTGGTCGGCGTCCATCTGGTCGAAGAACCGCGACGTCCACTCGCGCCAGTGCCCGGACTTCTGCACCTCGTGCCAGTCCAGCAGGCTCGCCAGCCACTCGCCGTACTCCACGCGCCCGTCATGATCCACATCCATCTGCAGCGCCATCTGCTGCACCTCGCTCTCGGAGAGATCGAAGCCCGCGCCCCGCAGCGCCGCGAGGACGTCCCTGTACTGCGCGTACCCCTTGCCCTCGGGGTCGAGCTCCCGGAAGATCTCCGTCAGGCCCTGCACGAGCTCCGCGTCGTCGGCGGCGACGGCCGTGGCGACGCGCGCGAGCGCGATCTGCTTCAGGCGGCCGAACGTGCCGAAGCGCTGGAGGCGCTGCACCACGCTGTCGTGCAGCGCGGCGCCCTCGGCGCTTTCGTCGCCCGCGGCGGAGGTCTCCCTGCGCCGCGCGTGCTTCTTGATCCAGGGGTGCTGCAGGGCTTGCAGCGCCGTCAGCCTCTGCGCGCGCGGTGCGGGACGGTGCGCGCGGGTCGGCGAGCGCGGGCCGGACGACGCGCGTCGAGCCGCGTGGGGCTGTGCGTGCGCGTGTGCACGTGCGGTCTGTCACGGCCCCAGGCACCGTCAGGGCCGCGAGGGGGCCGCGCGGGCACTGCCGAGACGTGCACCCGAAGCTGCGACGCCACGCCGACAGCGCAGACGCGCCGCGCGGCAAGCGCAGACACCCCCCGGGGTGTTTTGTTCTTTTTCTCAAGTTGTCGCGCACCTTTTCAGGGTCGCGCTCCAGCAGCCCCTGCAGGAGGTCCGCGCAGTCGTCGCCGAGCCACCCGCTCGGCCCCCACGGCTCGGACTCGAAGTCGAGCGGCGCGTTCAGGATGGCCCGGAAGGCCTCCTTGCGGTCAAAGCGGCGCTCGCTGGCCCACAGCTCGGTGACCTCGCTGCCCCACGGCCCCGCGAAGGGCAGGCGGCCGGTCAGGAGCTGGTACGCGACGATGCCGGCGGACCAGAGGTCGGACGGGAGGCCGTAGCTCATGCGGAGGAGCTCGGGGGCGCAGTACAAGACCGTGCCTGCGCGGTCGATGAGGAGCTCGCCGGGCTGGCACATGACCGACATGCCGAAGTCGATGGTCTTCAGCGGCGCGTCGGGGCCGTCGTGGAGGTACAGGAAGTTCTCGGGCTGCAGCGGCGCGCCGGGGGGGGGTGTGGCCCGGTTAGGGTTGTGTTGAATGTGGAGGGGGAGTTGGGGGTGTTTTCGGGGTGTGTGTGGGGCGGACCTTGACGTCGCGGATCAGGACGCCCTTCGCGTGGCACTGCGCGATCGCGCGCAGCACGTCCGTGATCGCAGCCGCGGCCTGCTCCTCCCTGCATTGCGCATCGTCATCATCGCACATCGGGCGCCCCGGGCGTCAGCTCCCGTGCCCGCTCGCAGGCACGCGGGTCGCGTGCGCAGGGCGGCGTCGGCGCGGCGAGACTCACGTGTACCGTCCCTCCTCGATCCGGGCCCACAGTTCGCCGCCAGTGCACATCTCCATGACGAGATCGACGTTCTTGTCGTCCTCGAACACGTCGTACAGGTACGCGACGTTCAGGGAGTTCCCGAGCGTCCTCAGCACGTCGACCTGCGGGGGAGCGGTCAGCGCAAGGCAACGCTGAGCCGTGGGGCGTGACGCGAGTGCACGGCGTGCACGGGGCACCGCGGCTGGTTCTGCGCGCGACGGGAGGACGCACGCACCTCGTTCTCCACGCGGCGCTGGAACATGCTGTCCAAACGCCCGCCCACGAACCGTTTCGGCATGCTCTTCACGGCGTAGGACTCCCCGGTTTTCCGGCTCGTGCAGCGCCAGACCGTGCCGAACGAGCCCTTTCCGATGACGGATTCTGCACCGGACCGGCGGCGCGGAGCGGCGCGGCGGTTTGGGAGGCCGCGGCCCGCGCGGTGCCCCTGAGACGGGCACATCCAGGGAGCTGCAAGCGAGGTTGCGTCGCGCGGGGCGGCACAGCGTCCGCGCGCGGAGATTCGTGGCGTTCATGCATGTCGCGCGACTCGTGAGCATTCCTGGCGCGACTACCGCCCCGCAAGCGGCTCCGTGGGCGCCGCACACGGCCACTGGCAGGGCTGACGCACCTCGCTGGTAGTCGCGCTGGAGGTTGCGCTTGAAGCCGAAGTCCCTCGCCCCGCGAATCGACGTCTCGGGCAGCAGCTCGTTCGGGTCGAACGACTCCATCACCTGCAGCGGGGCGCAACGCGTGGGAGACGCGGGGTCAAGCTCTCTCACGGTCCAGGGCACCCGCGCTGCGGCACGCCCGCGCTTTCCGGCGCTCTGCCGCGCCAAGACGGTGGTTGAGTTCCACGGGAACGCGAATTCGTCGTCTTGGGCGGCGCGCGTGCGCGGAAGAGCGGCCGCGGGCGACCGGTAGGGTCTCGCACCTCCTCCCGGCCCGCTCGTGCGAAAAGTGCGGCCGCCACGAACGACGGCCCGGTTCTGGATGCGTGCTGCTTGTGCGTGCGCCGGCGCGCGGGTACTCGGGCTGCGTGCCGCGGCGCGGCGCGGGGCGGCGGCGGGCGTCCTGTCGCACGCCCTGAACGCGCGACGCCCGTCCCGGCGATTTGCGGGGTCGCCGCACGCATGACGGCGGCTGCTCCGCGCTGTGGTGATGCAAGGCCCTCTCACGCGCAGGGGTGACTCTCAGGCCCCCCGGGGGAGGCCGCGAGGGAACTGAGACGTGGCAGCTGGACGTTGCGCGATTCCTAGCTCACCAGCGTCTCGCGTGTGTTTTTCTACGGATGAGGTCG
Organism: Pedinophyceae sp. YPF-701; assembly: GCA_916048055.1. Lineage (NCBI taxonomy): Eukaryota > Viridiplantae > Chlorophyta > Pedinophyceae > Pedinophyceae sp. YPF-701. Next base: position 466,064 of record CAJZHL010000012.1, on the reverse strand, counting down.
CAGGGAAGTGTGCGCGGAAGGCGCCGAACGCCTCTGTTCATTGCCAGGGCGCGCGCTCGCGTCACCAACGGTCAGCACCAGGACCCCCCGGCCAGCCAGTGTGTCGCTCCGGCGGCGGGCGCAGATGGGGCCCGCGCAGGCCTCCGTGGGTACTCCTGGCCGCGCACAGCTTCAGGGACGACGTTCAAGGCGCTATAAGGGCAGAATATTCCGTGGAGTCGCGATGCTCGCGTACGTCCACCCAACCATGTGCTGCAGTCGCAGCGGCCCGGTGATGGTCGCGAAACCTCGCGAAACTCAGCTCAGCGTGCACCCACTGGACACCACGTCCAGCTCGTACCCGAAGCGGCCCGCTCAGACGCGCAGCGCGGGCCAGCACGGCTCCGTTGCACGTTCATGCTGGTCCTGAGCGCCGCGCAGCGCGGTGTGTGAGCGTCCAGGCCCTCGTTGCGTGCAGGCAACTCAAGTCTCTTGCTTCGCACAACCTGTTCCTGTTCCTGTGCGTCTTCGGCGCCGGGGGCGTGGCCAAGGGGGTCCTGGACTTCCTCGACATTTTCGAGCCCGCGACTGCGGCCAAGATTCAAGTAGGCGTCGTGTTCCTGGCAATCTTCATCGCAGGAACTGTCAGGCGCGCCCGCCTCGAAACCAATGTGCCGCACGACCGCGCCGCGCCGCAGCTTCGCTCACAATGCCTGCACGATGCCGATCGCTCGTGACCTCGTAGCGCCCGCTGCGCGGACCCGCAGGTCGATGCGCGAGCTGAAGGAGAACGAGGACGCCGCCGCCGCGCGCGCCAAGACGGACGAGAGCAAGGTGACGGCTGCTTCGGGAAGGAAGACGCCCATGCGCTCCCGCCGGCCACGCAGGGAGGAGTGACTGCGCACCGGGCGCACCGTGCCGGCCGCGCGGACGTCGCGGAGCGCGTGCGCACCGCTCCGTGCGCGCGCTGCGCAGACACATGCGCGGGTGTGACGCCGCCCCTGCTCAACAACACCAACATCGCTGGCGATCGCTGCCGTTTGTGCTCTCCACATGCCACGGCCCCCTGCGCGGGCGCGCACGCGTGCGGCAGCGCCGCTGTGCGGCCACGCTGCGAGCTGACGGCCCGTCTCGTCGCGCGCTGCTCCGTCTGCCGCGCTGTGCGCCCATAGCGCGACACTGCTGCGCTCCGCGCAGCTCTCTGTGCACGCCGGCGCCGCTCGATTCCGGGCGCGGTGCGTTCACATCAGGGCTCCTGCGAGGCCCTGGTGCGCCGCGCGCCCCGGCGGCAGCGTCATTCGAGGTCCAGGACCTGGAAGTGGCCCGCGAGCAAAAACTCCCCCGGGAGGAGTCCCGGCCGCGGCGCGAGGTACTGCACGTGCGTCTGCCCGTCCCGCTGCTCGATGCGCTGCAGGTGCACGAACCCCGCGACGTTGCTGCGCGGGATATCCTCCGCCTTGCTCGCATGACTGACAGCGAGAACAGTCCCCACTGGAAGACCCCTCCCGGGCTCGGCGCGCGACAGCCGGCCCGGCCCGGACTCCGCCGACGTTCCGATGGGCAGCGCCGCCGCGGGCGCGACGAACCCGCCCCCGATGCGGTAGACCTGGAGGTCGGAGGCTGGCAGCGTCTGCGTGTGGGGCTTGAGCTCGCCGTTGCGGCCGTAGAAGTAGGCGCGGAGGCGCCGCCGGCGGGCCTCTTTGCGGGACTCGGGCGTGCGGTCCACGACGCCGCCGCTGCGGGGGACCCTGACGACTTCTACCCCCAGGGGGGTGTTTTTCTTCTTTTGGTTTGCACTCAGGTCGCTCTGGAGGCGCGCGTGGAGGCGGTCCTGCCCGATCACCACGACGACGTCGCACTTCATCGCCTCTGCGCAGCAGCGAGCGCGCGCGCACTCCGTCAACACCCCCAACAGGTACAACAGCAAGCATCGCGCCCACGCGTGGAAACACGCACTCGGCAGCAGGAGCTCGCGGCGCCGAGCCGCTCCGTGGATCGGCAGCCTTGTCCTTCCAACGCGCGACAAGCGTCTTGCAGCGGCGGCGAATGCGCGACGCAGGGGACACGCGGCGGGGGGGGGGTGTATTGAGCACCTGCGGCTTGCAAGAGGAGGTCGTAACCCTCGCCGTCGGTCCAGCCCATGGTGTTGATGAGCCATCCGGAGGCCTTCGCGAGCGGGTCCGCGGAGTCGCGGCGCTCGAGCACCCCCGCCAGCTGCTCGACGAGGGCCTTGTAGACCGGCATGTTGTCTGACGGCGTGACGTGCCCGAAATAGAACGCGAGCGGGGGTTCGGACGGCGCGCCCTCCTCGATGTCGACGGGCTCCTCGAGCGTGACCGCCCCGATCGAGCCCGGCACGCCCACCGCGCCCTGCAGACACCATACACGCGTCATTCCGCAGATGAGAAAACTCGATCCTTGATCAGCCCGTCAATCCATGACTGACTGCGTCGCTTCGGCAGCTCGGGCCCCGCCGCCCCACACGCGCGCACGGAGCCAGCCGACTCGGCGACGCACGATGGATCGAGGATCCTCGATTCTTTGTGTGCCGCACCTGGCCAATGTCGAGGTCCACCACGGTCGGGTGCCAGCCGGTCCGCACGCCCCAGCTCGCGAGCGTGCGGATCAGCGTCGACTTGCCGGCGTCCATGTTGCCCACCACGAGCACGCGCGGCCCCGCACTGCTGTCCGTGCGCGCCGCAATGCGGCGGGCTTCCAGCGTGTCATGCAACGCGAGGTGCTGCGGGACGGTCGTCTCGTCCGACGTGTACACCAGCGCGCCCTCGGCTTGCACGTCCACCTTGGCCCCTGCGGCGGACGGGACGCGTGCGCCTCGCGGGTGGCGCAAGTGCAGCGGTGGGCGGTGTGGGACCCCTGGGGCCGCGCGCTTGCTTGATTCTGGCGTCGCCACGTGGCGGAGGCGATAGTTTGATCGGCTGTGTGATGGAAGGGGTGGAACGTGCGCCGGAGACGCTGTGCGCGCGGGGCGTGCATGCTGCGAGCTGAAGGGCGGATCGCGACCGCTGCGTTCGCGATAGCCGGCCGCGCACGGTCGCGCGGCGTACCTGTCCACGTGAAGATCGCGATGCTCGTTCCGGACACCCGCACTTTCTCCTGGAGACGGAGCTCTGTCCCAAACACCTCGGCCGTACCTTCCCGCAGCGTCACCGTCGCTGTCTGGTCCCATGAGGCCTCGATGCGCAGCTCCGTACGCTGCGACACGAGACAGCACCATGGCATTGTGAGCGCGGAAGGGCGCGAGCGGCCGTGGAGCAAGCGCTGCGGCACCGACACTGCTCAACAGCCTTGTAGCCTCGCCCGCACGCGCATTCCGAGGAACGGCCACGAGGCGACGTCGCTGGAGGGAAGCAGATGGACTAAGCTCTCACCGGCTGCAAATCGCGCGTCTTCGCCTGCGACGAGGACTGCCCATCACCCATCTCTCTGCCGCCGACACTCACACAAACAAGAGCCTGCTGGATGCACTGCCGATAACGCCCCTTGTACTTCCCTCACCTTGCCGTGGAAACTGGGCTCTGTGCGCCGGGCCCCTGCAGACCCGGCATCGACGCCGCTGCGCAGCGGGGGGGGTCATGCGCAGCAGTGTACGCCCGACGCAGGTGCAAACCAACCGTCAGGTTCTCACAGCCCGCATCGGGGCGGGCTGATGTGCGCGCCGGCGCCGCGGGGCCGCCACTACCTCGTCTCGCCATCCTCGGAGAGCGAGGCCAGGACGGGCGCACGGAAGCCCTGCGTTTGGGTTTCTGAGAAGGCACTCGCCTGTTGGTCGCGCCTCGCACCCCGTTTGAGTCGGATTCCGCGTGGCTCGCGGCACCATGCTACGGAGAGCGTTCAAGGCGCCGCTTTTGGGCGCGCGTGCCACGTGGGAGGCCGCCAGGGCGTCCGCTTCGCCTGGCCTGGCAAGCGGAACGGGCGCCGCGTGCTCCAGGGCGGCCGGCTTCGCTTCTGACACGACCGTCTCGACAGAGCACGCGCGAGAGGGCGAGACTCCGGCGCGTGCGCAGACAGACGGCGCCAGCGAGGGCCGCGGGGCGACCGCTGGGCTAGGGCGCACAGCAGCCCCGTCCGCGTCGCCCGAGTTCGCGCAGCGGCTGGAGACGCGCGCGGGCTTCAAGCTCGGCGAGCTGATGGAGGAGGGCCGCCGTGCGAGGCAGGAGGGCAACGCTCCCGGGCAGGAGACGCCAGAAGCCAACCAGGTAGAACCCAGGGCGCGCTGCGGAACCGCGGCGGCGCGACGTGGAGCCGCGACCGCGTCGGACTCGCGCCCGAGAAGCTCGCTCGACCACTGCTTGGCGAACGGCTTGACGTCGACCGCGCGCTGATGTGGGAGCTGCGTGCGTGCGTGCGTGCGGGCGTTGACGGTCCTGCGGGTCCGCATGCGCGGCGCAGGGCGAGCGAGCGAAGGAGCACGGGGGGCCGAAGGGCCCGGAGCCCACGCGGTTCGGCGACTGGGAGCGCAACGGCCGTTGCACGGACTTTTGACCTTTTTCTCTTCGCACGTGGTTGCAACAGCTCCGTGGCCTGATATCAACGGCAAGCGTCGCTGCGCGGCAGAGTGCGCGCTTCGCGTCGCGGTCGCGCCGGCGGCTTCGTCGCGCGTGTGAGACTGTCCTCGAAACTCCCCCTGTTGCTGACGTGGGTAGCAGCGAGGCGTGAGCCGCGGGTCTTCCCGAGGCCGCGCCGGGCACCTTGGGCTGATTTTTAAATCGCGGGGCATCAAGTGTTGAAGAGGCAGGTGGCGAGATGACTGCGTCCGTGTCCGAGGAGAAGCGCAAGCTGGTGAGCGACGATGGGACGTCCGCACGGCATCAAATGCGCTTCTAAACGTTTCCACGCGACGCTTTGAATACACATGGACGTGTCCGCCGCGCGGGACCCTCGACTTCGCTTCGCGCGAGCCGTAGCAGCAACATTCGAACAAGTTCGTCGTCCCCGAGGTTCGTGTGCAGGACGACTTCGAGAAGCGGGTCGACAAGGACGACAAGGAGGCGATGGCGCTGCTGACAGAGATGCGCGAGCACATCCAGGTGCGGCATCCACCCGGAAGCCCCGCGCAATGCATCGTGCGCGCGCAGTCGCTTGCGAACGCGGTCCGCCGCGCCGCGCCCCACGGTCGCGCATCGGGCACGCCCGTCCCGCAGAAGCTCGAGAAACAGCAGCGCTTCGAGGACCCGCGGCTGTCGTTCGCGACGCCGGAGTTCCGGGAGGCCCAGAGGCACTTCACTGATGCCTTCAAGAAGAACTTCAACCGCCCGGTGGAGTACGCCATGGTCAAGGACTTCCCCTGGTCCACGCCCGCGCTGCGCAAGCTGGACCGCCCCGTCGACGTCAAGGGCAACCCCTGGCCCCTCGACAGCGAGGGCAAGCCCATCCTGTCGTGACGAGCGGCCGCCGTAGCTGCGGCGTGCCCGACATGAATTGCCCCGCGAATGTAAGGAACTACCAGGATGATAGACGTGTCAACTGGAGGTCACATTGACCAAGAAAGGGGCGGCCGCGAGCAACGAAAAATTCAAGTGTGCGTGAACACATGTACTGAGGACTCGCGACGAGGACGAGGTGCGGCGCGGGTCGCGCGTGTGGGCCGTGCGGCCACAGCGTCGCGGGAGAGAGTGGTTGCCGGCAGCGTCCAGACGTGCGCTGGTCCATCGTAATGCCCAGGGGTAGCGACTCAAGTCGCCATGCAGCAGGGGCGAGAAGCAACCGACGCGGCGGAGACTCGCTCGCGGCACAGGAGGGACTCGGTGACGCCGCGCGGACTCAAGGTGGTTCAAGGGTTCACATGCGCCGTGGCGACGTGCGTCTCCAAGAACCGTTTTTTTTTTTTTTTTTTGGGGGTTATTTATTTCTTGTACTTGTAGTAGTTGGGGATTGTGCGAGGGTACGGCTCGGCAGCCATGATCTTCTGTGCGTAAAGCGCAGCCACGAGGGCTGTCAGCGGCGTCCGTAGTCGGACACGGCCAACGAGGCGCGGGCCGCAAGCTGCCCGGCGCCCAAAACATTTTGCACGGCTGCGCAGGACGGGCCGCCATTGCGACGACGCACGCCCTGCGCCCTGCACGGCCCGGGGGGGCCGTGCCGCGCGTGAAGAAATCAATGCGACGCGCGACGAGTGTCGCGCTGCGCGGGGGGGTACACGAGCACAGGGCGGAACAGCGATGTGCTGTGGGTGCGATGCGACCTGCTGCCTGTCACCGGGCGTGGTGGCGGGGCTGCATGCAATCGCGGCTGAGGCGCAGCATGGATTGCGTTTGCCAGAAAAGAGGGAACAACGCCACCGCGGCGGGACGTCGCCGGAACGACGCCGCCGCCGGGCGCGCGGCGCGGCGGCACTCCGCTGGAAAAAAACGCGGGGAGCGTGCCGCCGGCCGGCCTCGAGCGCGTTCTCGGGGGATGTGATGTGTGGGGCGGCCATTGGGGGGCGGGAGTGCAACCGGCCGAACGGGACGCGTGCGAACGCGCCCGTCGACCGTCGCGCTGGCCCGCCGGGCGCCAGCAGGCGGCGGTCCACGGAGGGTAAGGGTTGCTTGCGAACAGGCGGTGATTCGACTCTAGGCGCCCCGCGCGCATCGGGCGTGGCACGTGCACGCGACGCAATGTCGCGGTGCGGCGGGGGCGGGTAGAGCGGGCGTTGCGTACCGACTTCAAGGCAAGGGGGGGTTCTCAACTTTGCTGACGGGACTGGGAAAGCGGAGGGTTGCTGAGTTGGCGTCGCCGTGGGCATGGGGCGGTGGGCCAGGCGGGGAGCCCGCGCGGGCGACACGCGGCCCCGATGGGGGACGCGGACGACGCGCGCGGCGCCCGAAAGCGCACTGGACAGACGGGGGGGGGCGCTGGGGTCCAGCCTCCAGGGCAAGGGGGGGTTAGAGGGAGGCGTGGGGGGAGTGCAGCGGACGATGGGAAGGAAGTGGGGGGCTATCGAAAGAGGGGGCGTAGTGTGAAGTATTGAGGGGGGGAGAGGGAGGGGGGGTGTGGGATTGCTGTTGGCCTGCGCCATCTAGTGCTCGGCCCCGTCCTGCAACCTCCGGGCGCGGCACGCGAGCGTGCGCGGCCCGTGGTCGTCGAGGAGCACGGGTACACGTAGATGTTCGGGGGGACAAACGGGGCAGCGGGGCTTTCGTTCGGCAGGCAGACGCGGGCAGACGGCACCTCGAGGCGAGGTGGCGGGGCCTGCGGGCGCCCCCGGGTGCGGGGTGGTCGGGACGTGTGGAATCGGAGGAACAAGGGGCGCATGTTCTCGGTGGTTCTAATTCGCGCGAGACGGTTAGGGGTCCAAATTCCGCACGGTGAGGGGTGGAGGGAGCTGCGGGGCCGCCCGGCACGTGGCTGTGCCGGGCGGCTCAACGCAGGCAGCGCCGTGCGCGCCGCGAGGGCGGCGTGCGTGCGGCGGGGGATATGAGTGATATGTGTGTGTGTTCGGGAGCCTGTGGGCGGCGTGGCCACCAGTACAATGCTTCTGCACAAGCGCAGATGCAACGAGGGCGGGGGGCGGCCCAGCGCGCCAGGGCTAGCGGGCTGGGCCGCCGTTGGCGTAGCTTCTCGTTCGACACGGGCACGAGTGAATGCGCGCGGGGTCGCGAGAATCTCCGAGAGAGACAGCTGTAGGGGGGCAGAGGAGCTGGCGCCTTCTTCGTTCGTGTCGCGAAGCTGCGGCTCGCGCGGGCGGTCCGCCGCGGCGCGACGTCGTCGCCTGTGCGTGCCCCCGTGTCCCCTGAGGCGGCGCAGCCTACGCGATGTAGAGCATGCGCTTGAGAGCCTGGGAGGCAGCCTCGTCGACCTTGGGAGGCTCACCCGCGTCAGCGAGGAGCGCCGAAGGCATGGGGAGCAGCTGCGGGGGCGGTGCGTGCACGGAGGAGCCCGCGAAGCGGTTGGAGTCCGTGGCGGAAGGCGTGCGCGAGTCCGGGAGCGAGGCCGCGACCTCGTCGGTGCTGCGCGAGGTCGCGTCGGCCACCGGCTTGGCCCGCGCGGACGCGGGGCGCTTCTTTCCGGCCGTCTTCGCCTTCTTCGGGCTCGCCTTGGCGGATGCCGCCTTGGAGCGCTGCGGGGGCGACAGCAGTTGCGGTGCCAGTGAGCCGTTCGTCCGTTCGCGTCGGGCGCCGGGAGGGGCCGCCCGCGCCGCGCAGAACGGTCGAGGGCGAGGTGAGCGAGCGTGGGGGCGCGCGACGAGCGCGGGCGTCCGTGCGATGGGCCGGGGGCACCTACCCGCGACGCGTGCCTGGATCCGTCCTCGGTGCCGTAGGAGTCCGTGAGCGCGTCGGCGTCCTTCGGGGCGTCCTCGTCGTTGTAGAACGGCACCAGGTCGCGGCCGCAGCCCGGCATGGGCGTCGGCTTGAGAGCTGCAGGTGGTTTCGTAGGAGCCGAGGCCAGTGGGCCGGCGAAGCGGGCGACAGCGGCGCGCGCGGGCCCGCCCGCTGGGCGAGGGCACGACGACGGCGGGTGGCGCGCCGCGAGTCGCGCGCACGAGGCAACGGACGAGGCGCGCGGGGACAGGACACGCCCGTCCCTGGCATCTCCGGCAGGCCGCGCGGGGGTGGCCGGGTCCGCACCAGCGACGCACGCGTCGACGAGGGTATCAACGGTCCAGACGGTCTTCATCTTTGCGGTCTCGAAGTCGCCGAGTATGCTTCAGCGTGGGCAGGGAGATCTAAGTGAAGGGTGAGCGGGCCTGCACAGGCCGCGTTAGGCCTTCGTACAGCTAATCAATACAGGTTCAATAAGAGCGTGTTGTGCCGCCACACGGCCGCGGTGCGGGCCCACGACGCCGCGGCGCGCCCCGCGACGGGCCTGTCCGACCCCAGGACCAACCCCCCTGGAGGGCGAAGCCCCGGGCGGCCCGCGGCGCCGCACATGGGCGCGGGCCGCGCGGTCCTCTGCCGAGACGCGGCACGTGCTGCGCGGAACCCGCACACGCGCCGGCGCAGCGCGTGGGCTCAGTTGCTGTGGTCGCCCCGGCGAGCGCTCTGCCGCACAGAGGTCTGCATCTTTTGTCGGAAAAGCACCCCACGATCGCGCTCGGGGGCGAGCACCGCCGTCCCGAGGGCGGCGCGAGCCGGAAGGCCGCGGGCCGCAGCGGCGGTGGCCACCCGGCCCCGGGCCAGGGTCGCACGGTCAGCGCGGATGGACCTGCCTCGGCTCGGGTCCGCGAGCGGCGGCGGGAGTGTTTCCGGCGGCGCTGAGGTCCTGCGCCGGCTGGACAACCTGGAGCTGAGCCAGGTATGGTCTGCGCTACTGCTGGGCACTGCTGGTCTGCTCCGAGGCGCGGGCCGGCCCTGCCGCGACGTCCCGGCGGCACCAGGCCAGGCCCTGTGATTCTCGCGGACGAGTTCGAGATTCCAGGCCTTGCATCGGAGCAACAAGTCGTTTGCGCGCGCCGCGGCGCCTCTCACGTTCCACATTTGCTCGTCCAGTCACGCAACCGCGCCCACGCCCGGCGCAGGTGTTCGTCGAGTACGTGTGGATCGGCGGCCAGGGCACGGACCTGCACAGCCGGACGCGCGTGCTGTCGGCGCCGCCGACGTCGCTCGCGGAGGTACCGCCCACCACCATCGATGGGCGCGCGTGCGGCCTCGCCACGGCCGAGCGCGGGAGCGACGTCACGCTGCAGCCATGTTGCGTGTTCAAGGACCCCTTCAGGCGCTGCGGATCCAACTTCGTCGTCCTCTGCGAGACGCTCCTGCCCCGAACGGTTAGTAGTTGGCGCCCAACGGCTCCCGTGCCGCGCAGCGACGCTCAGCTGCCCGCCGAACGATCCCGGGCGGCGTGCCGCGCCCGGACACTGCGCCGCGCCCCGCGGAAGGCCCGGAACCGCCGCGGGCGCGCCGCGACGGGCAGCAGCGCTGTTGCCGCGTTGAAGGCCGAAATCCCGGCCAACGCCGACCGCTTTCCGCCGCTCGCTGCGCGCAGGTGGACCACGAGACCATGACCGTCGTTCCCGCGGAGCCCCACCCGAGCTGCAACCGCGGGCCGTGCGAACGCGCGCTGTCCAGTGCCCTGGCGCACGCCCCTTGGTTCACCATCGAGCAGGAATACACCCTCTTCGCCGCCGACGGGTACCTCCCGCTCCCTCGCACCGTGCACCACCCCCACGTGTGCGGAACGCCGCCCAAAACGCCCCCCCGTGCCCTCCAGCGTCCTCAAACACGCTTGTGTTTGTGCGCCTCCGCTGCTGCGCAGTGACTGGCCGCTCGGCTGGCCGCGCGGCCTGCCGAGCCGAGACGCGCACACCGGCTTCAGCGAGTCGTGCCGCGGGCGAGCCGTCGCGGACGCCCACGCGCGCGCGTGCCTGTGGGCCGGCGTGCGGGTGACTCGGTACCAGCCGGGCTCCCTGCCAGGCATCTTCTCGTACAGCATCGGACCGTGCACGGGCATCGAGGCTGCGGACCACCACTGGATGAGCCGGTGCGCCCCGCCGCCCCGCGACCCGCAGTGCAACCCCCGCGTCATCGCCGCCGACGCGCCTGACAGCGAGAACCGCGCCGCCGGCCCGCCGCAGCTACATCATGATGCGCGTGACCGAGGAGGCGGGGCTGAGGTGCTCGTGGGACCCGAAACCGGCCCCGGGGGACTGGTCGGGCACGGGGTGCACCGTCAAGTATTCTACCAAGGGCTCTCGCGCGCTGGGCACGGGCTGGGCGGACCTCGAGCAGCACGCGGTCCGCCTCGCGCAGAACCACCACCAGCTCATGATGGTGTACGGCGCCAGCAACGAGCGCCGCGTGGGGGAGCTGTCGCAGTCGGAGACGTGCTCGTGGGGGGTCGGGGACCGCTCGCACCCGGTCTACATCCCGGAGAGCGCGCTCGCGGACCGCGGCGGGTACATCGTCGACCAGCGCCCCGCCGCGTCGATGGACCCGTATCTCGTGACCATGATGGTCACGTGCACCACGCTGGCGATGCAACTTCCCGTGTTGCGGGCGCCGCGCACCGTCGCGCGCGGACGGCTGCACAGCACCGGGACGATGCCCGGCGCCGCCACCGCCCGCGCCGGCGCGAGACAGGCATGCACCCGCGCAGCGACTCCCCCCCGGGATGCGCACGCTGTACGTCTTCGCAGTTGCACAGGGCGTGCGCGGCTGCGACGCGCGCCGCGCGCAGCGCACTGCTGCAGCGAGGCGCCAACGGCGGAGCTGTCTGCGCGTTGACTTGCAGGTCGGGGGCTCCCTCACTGGGCAAGGCGGCGGCGGCGCAATCCAGGAGACGTACCGCACCAGCTCGCCCGGGCGGGGGAGTCAGTACGAAGGGTCGCCGCTGGGCTACGCGCCCTTCGCGTTCGTCGGGAGGCCGTCCGTGTGCGAGTACGGTGCGTGTTTGGAGACGCGAGCGTCTGTGCGCAGCAGGCATAGGCGCCCCCGCAGCGCAAGGCGCTTGCACCGGCCGACGCCGAATCCTGACGCTGCTGCGCGTGCACGCTTGTTGCAGGCATCCCGCCGCCGGGCAGCGGCCTGGGCCAGTTCCCCCTGCCCAAGCCTACCAATCCAGAGTCGTGTGGCAGCATGTCTGACGACTCCCCCGACTCGATTGCCGACATGATCAGCAACGACGAGGACGACGACGACGACGACGACGGGGACGACGACGCCGCCGCTGAAGGCGGCACCGCGGAGCACCACGCGGTGCCTGACAGGCAGCACCACGCGGTGATCGACAGGCAGCAGCTGACGCGCCATTTCTCCCTGGAGCTCGCCCACGACGCCAGGCTCAAGGCCGGTCTCCAGCGCGCAGCAGACGGCGCGGAGCAGGCGTGAAGCGTGCAGCGGGGCGCCACGAGCCCCCATGCAAGTGCACCTGGGCTCGCCCGCTACGCAGCGAGCACAGACCCTGCTTGTGCGGCCGGAGCCGCAGCTGCTCTGAACAAACAAGGCGTCGGCTGATATTGCGAGGACGAAGCACTCACTCGCGCAAACCAAACACCACCACGTGCTTGCCCATTCCCCCCCCTTTCTCCCACGCCACCCCCGCTCCCGCTCTCTTCCCTGCGCCCCTCATGTCCGACCCCGGACCCCGCTGCCATCCGATCGTTCAAACATCACGGCATATTTGTATGACGGACAGTACGGCTCCACTTTTACCACAAGACCTCTCCCGCGATCCCCACCGTTAGGAAACGCCGCGCCGCGGAGCAGCTCCCTTGGTGGCGCCGACCGCGAAGACGCAGCGCTGCCTGAGCAGCCCGACAGCCAACATGCCGAGTCCAAGCGGTGCGACTCCCCCCAAGTCCTCCACACATTCCCCGACCCCCCCCCCCGCCTCTGCAACTCCCCCCCCGACTAGCCCAGGTGAAAGATCCCGCCTCGTCGCACTCTCGCGACACCTGCTGCATGCATAGCACGCCTAGCCTACAACGTGTTCCTCAACGTGCTGCAACAGTAGATGCCCCCCCCCTTGGCCGTCCCGACGACGACGACCCCCGCCCTTCCGAAATAATCAGTGCCGGCCGCTGAGAGTCGCTCTGATACCCGCGAAACGCCTCGTCAGCCGCTGCGGCAGACGGTGGCGCCCCTCGCGGCTGGCTCGGCCCACCAGGGCACTGAGCGATAGCATGCACAAGTCCCCCCCCCCTTGCGTGCCCCGCATCTTTGCGCCCGGGTTGCCACAGGCACTTCCCGAAGACGAAGCGCCTTTGTGCCACGCATTCGCCGACACCGCACAGGGCGTACGGCGTGCAGCTCCTCTCTGCACGTAGGGACTAGAATCGCCGCGACGCGCGGCACACTTCTCGCCACCGATCGTTGGAACCATTCCAAGCGCTGCGGCGCCCTCAACCCGCCACTGCGCGGCCCAAATGTGCGCGCGTCCTGCACTGCGAGCACGACTCTACTACTCTTTTGGCGCTCATCACGCGCAGCACCCCGCTCCCTGCGAACGGCACGGCTGCTCGCTGGGAGCTCCCACCCCGCCCTTCACTCGCCAAGTGCAAAGACCCGCGAAAACCGTGTCCAGCAGCCCGTTCTCGTCAAACGTTGTGAACGTAGAATGTTGCACAATTGCTGCTGATGCGTGCGTCGGCCGTGGTCAGGGGCGTGCTTACCCGGCTCGCACCTCCACCGGCACACCAACCGGGCATGCCCTTCAGAGCTCTCGGAGCGGGCAGGACTGCGCCGTCAAGCTGCAATGTCATACTTCGAGCGCGGCTCCGTCTTGGCTCTTGCGCGCAACACATCGCAGCTCGCAGTAGAACAGGAACGCAGCTCCGCCAGCGCCCGGGCACGTTGCGCGCCGAGACGCAAGCTCGGGCGCCCGGGGCAGCGACGCGTCATGCGGGCGCGGTGTTCCAGGACATCGGCGTCTCGTCGCGAAGCACGGGCCCACTGCGCTGCCTTGCTGGACGGCGCAGCCTCGAGGCACGCGCGGCGCGGCGCCACGCGCCCATCGTCGTCTCCGTTCACAAACTGCAACACCCCCCCCCCTCGCTCGAGCGTCGCAGCGCCCCGAGCGTGCGGACGGGCGCCCTACTCCTCCTCCCGCACGAGCGCCTGGGAGTCCATCGCGAGTCCCATGGCGTTCAGGCCGTTGTCGACGTACATCACGTGGCCGGTCACCGCGCTGGCCAGCGGGCTCAGCAGGAAGGCCGCGCACTGGCCGACCTCCGTCGCGCTCAGCTCCTTCTCGATCGGCGCGTTGGCGTAAGAGTACTTGATCATGTCGTCGATGAACCCGATGGCCTTGGCCGCGCGGCTGCCCAGCGGCCCCGCACTGATGGTGTTGACGCGAACCTTGTACTTCCGGCCCGCCTCGTACGCCAGGACCTTGGTGTCGGACTCCAGCGCGGCCTTCGCGGACGACATGCCGCCGCCGTACCCGGGGATGATGCGCTCCGAGGCCAGGTACGTCAGGCTGATGACACTCCCCCCGGGGTTCATCAGCGGGGCGAACTTCTGCACCATCGCCACCATCGAGTACGACGACGCCGAGATCGCGGCCAGGTAGCCGCTGCGCGACGTCTCCAGGAGCGGGTTCTTCACCTCGGGCCCGTTCGCCAGAGAGTGCACCAGCACGTCGATCGTACCAAACTCCTCCTTCACCTTGCGCGCCGTGTCCTCGATCGTGAACCCGTCCTTCGCCGCCGCGTAGCGCTTGTTCGTCGCGACCTCCTCCGGGACGTCTGCGCGCGCACACGCGCCGGGAGGACACGCGCAACGTCGCGTCAGCGCGCGGCAGGCGCAGGGGCAGTGAGGCGCGCTGGGGGCGAGGCACGGGGCGCGGCGCACCGGCGGGGGTGTCGTAGACGGCGTCCATGGGGTAGATCGCGGCGAACTCCATCAGGGAGCCGTCGGAGAGCTTGCGGGACTCATCAAACTTGCCGCGACGCAACGACGTCTCGAAGATGTTGAGCGCGGGCACCCAGACGCCGAGGATGATCTCGCAACCGGCCTCCGCGAGGCACTTCGCGATGGCCCAGCCGAAGCCCTGGTCGTCCGCGACGCCCGCGATGAACGCGCGCTTCCCTGCGCTCAGACTCAAGGCGGCAATTTTCGGCAAATGAGGCCCGTATTCGACATGAAAATGAGCGCGATGGGCATTTCTATGTCGGTTTTGGGGTAGTGGTGCTCGTGCGGCGCGTTTGAGGGGCGGACGGTGTCGCGGCGGTGACGTGCTGAGGGGAGGGAGGGCGGAGTGCGGGCTCGTACCGCGGAGGTCGATGGTGAGGCCGTTGCCGGCAGCGGCGGTGGTAGCGGTCCTCTTGAGCGAGCGGCTGGGGGTCGTACGGCCGGAGAAGGCGCTCGCCGCGGGCGACGAGGCCGCCGCGAGAGCACGCGGCACGCCCGCAGCCAGGCTGACCGCGCCGTGCAGCCGGCGGGCGCCGGCCGTGCTGCAAAGCGCGACGGGGGCACGTGGAGGGTGTCGATGGGTCGGTGTGGTGCGCGAATGGCACGGCATCGGCCGTCGAGGGCCACCACGGCCGCACGAACGGCCCACGGATGATGCGCCGGGTCGCTGGCGGGTCGAACGGAGCGCGGAGTGGTCGATGTGCGCAGCACGGGATGATGGTGGAAGAGCCAGCGAATCCGCCGCCGAATGGAGCGGTTCGGCGTTTCCGGTGAGGCAGCAACCGAGCAAGTCGAGCGGTGAAACGGTCGTGCCGCCACGCAGGGGGGCAAACGCCGCCACAAGTGACGCCGATGCCGCTCGTGAACAGAAAGCCATTGATAGTGATCGGCAGGCCCCGAGGACTCGCACACAGGGCCGCTACGGGCGGCCCGCACCTGCTGGCAGCAGCCGAGCAGCAAATCTTCGCGGCGGTGGTGACGATGGACGACATGTCGATGATCGGCGCCAAAGACCTAGCACGAAGCGACGCTGCAGGCACCGCATTGTGCCCCCAGGTCGCGCGTAGCCCCTCATTCACACCCCTGATGCTATGTCTGACAACCGCCGCGAAGCACTCCCAGTTTCTACCCCGCGCACCCCGACAACGCCCCCACCCGCACAGCCACAGCCGCCGCAGGCCCTGGGCGGCGGCGCGCGAGCGCCAACGATCATTCCATCCCCCCCGCCTTCACACATTCCCTTTCTCCTCTGTTACCCGTAATCAAGAATCGAGAAATCATATCTGTCTACCAACACTCGACGCTCCTCCTGCGGTTGCGCCGCGGCGCGACAGCGCCGCCGCCCGCGCCGTCCCCGGCGTCCGTGCCGGGCCTCGCGCTCCACCTCTGCGACCGCATCCGCAGCGCAGAGAGGCCGCCAAACGCGCACGCCGCCGCCTGCGTCGCCCGCTTACGGCTCCAGCTGTAGACGTTGACGTTCCCGTGCGTCCTCAGTCGCCCGACGCCGAGCCGGCGCATGCGCAGCGCGCTCAGCACGGGCGGCTTCTGCGTCGGCAGGCTGGACACGTACTCCGCGGCGACCGCGAGCCAGGCGCGCAGTTTGCGGTTGGAATCGATTTGGGAGTGATCTAGCAGCACACCAACGTCGCTCGCCCAGGACGTGACGGCCACCTTGCACCTCTGCACGTGCAAGCTGGCGACCATGTGCGGCGTGAGCTCCTTGCCCGTGCGCAGGCGGAGGTGCCCCGCGCGCGTGACGGACCCGAGAACGTTGCCGTGGAGGCGGAAACAATACTCCCCCGCGACCGGCCAGCCGAACTGCTCGGTGACCTCGTCGTCGACGACGCGGGGGAGGAGGCGGCGGACGGCTTCGAGGAGGTCCTCGCAGGCCTTGGCGTCGGGCGTCGGCGCCTGCAGAGCGCGCGTGGAATCCTGCGCGGGCAGCGGGGGCGCGCGCGCGGACAACACCTTGCTGGACCTGCACCGCGCCGACACACCGTGGCGTGAAGGATGCTCTCGGAGGCGGCGGCGCGGGTGACGGGGCGGACGACGCGCGCGCCGCCGCGGGTGGCGCTTCGGCGTAGCGAGGAGGTGCGGCGTCGCGATGGGCACCAGTCGGACCTGTCGGAGGATAGAAGCAGCGCCTTGAGGCCGGCTACGACCCTGTTGTCGCGCAGCTCGACCGCGGGGGGCGGTGCCGCGTCGTGCCGGATCGTAGCGTCCGGATCGTCGATTAGGTTTCCACCCACGGTCGAGAAGCGCTCCGCGCGCACCGCAGCGAGCGAGACGCCATCGAGCTTCTTCCCGAGCGGGAGCGCGTCGTAGTCCTCGTCGATGTGCACACGAGCGTCCCAGATCATCGCATCAAACCGCCGCAGCGACAATGCACGCGCGGCGAGCAAAGGGGACGCGTTCGAGCAGACAGCGCGGCGCAAGCGGGCAGAACCGATCGCGCCCTGGCAGACGAGCTCGTAAGTGACCCCGAGGAGCGCACGCAGCCGCGAGATCTGCGCGCGGCGGACCGAATCGCGCCTCTATCTGTTCGTCTTCCCGTCGTCCAGGTATGAACCATCACAGTCCGCGACACCCCCCTTCGGCCGCCAGGGGCCCGCGCGGCGCCTGAAGCACGGCACAACGGTCCTCGGCACACACAGACGCGCCGTTGCTCCGCCCCGGCGCGTCCACGGACGGCCGCCGCGTCACTTGGCTTGTTTCGGCAGTGCTCGCGGCTCGTGCAGGGGTGGTCCGACGCGGTGGCCCCCGAGGCGCGGGCACAGCTGTTTGGAGACCATCGAGCCGCCGAGCGTGTTGCCACGGACCGTGAAACCGTTCCCGCCAACCGTCCTGCGCTGCGTGGCCTCTGGCAGCGCGAGGATGGCTTGCAGGCGGGCTGCGAGGACGTCGCCGGGTTCGGCGCAAACCTGAGCTCAAGGCTCGCTCGTGCGTGTGCGTGCGGCTGCAAAGCGCGGCTCCGTGCGCCGTGCACACAGACTTGTACCTGGGGGGGTATAGACGGCGAACTGAGTCATGTCGAGCCGCTGGCCGGCCATCGGCACACGAACCTGCGTGTCCGCGAGCCACTGCGGCAGGTTGCACGTCGAGGACACCGTCGCGGACAGACCCTGTGCCTCGAAGTCGGCCGTCCGGGCGCCAGCGCAGCAGCGGCTCCGTGCCGGTCGTCCTAGCGCATCATTCATGCACGCCCTGCCCCGTGCGCGCGCTGGACACTGTATACTACATCGCCCCGCCTTTCGGCCCTGCCGGGGCGCTGCTCCCCACAGGGCGTGGATGGGCCATGGGGGCAAGGAGCGGATGCGCACCTCCGCGGACGCCGGAAGCGGCGGGGCGGTCGGCGCGCTCGGCCAGAGCTTCAATGCTACAGGAATGCTCCAGTTCCTCAGGTGCGCTCGCCAGTCGACCCCGCTAGGCCCCGCACGGCGTCGGAGTGCAGGGGCGGTGTATGCAGGTCGTGCGATCGGCCGCGTGCTCGCCAACGACGCACGAGCACCGCCGACGCATGTTCGTACATTCACCATCCTTCAGACCGAGCCGCGGGCGTTCGACCGGGCGCCATCGGGCGCAGTCGCTCACAGCTGCACTTTGCCCCTGCGTGGCCGGCTGCAGCATCCTGGGGTCGCAGAAGTCGCTGGCGATCCCGCACGTCGACGTGCCGGACATCCGCTGGCTCGACTGGGCCGCGATGCGCGACGCGGGCATCCGGGCGTGCGTGTTCGACAAGGACAACACCCTGACAGCGCCGTACGCGCTCGAGGTGTACCCTGACGTCAGCGAGGCCGTCGCGGAGTGCCTGCGCGTGTTCGGCGCGGAGAAGGTCGCGATCCTCAGCAACAGCGCGGGCCTCAAGCAGTTCGACCCCGACGGCGCGGAGGCGCAGGCCGTTGAAGACGCGCTGGGCGTCCACGTGTTGCGGTGCGGCCCGCGGGGGGGGTGTGCCGCGGACGCATGCTGCGGGCGCGGCGCTGCCCGGCTGCGCGTGTTTCGGCCTCGTTTCGGCGGTGAGCTCGCAGATATGGTTTCAAGACTGTCTGTCTCTGTCCTTGTTTGCAGTCACACGGAGAAGAAGCCCGGGGGGTCCGCGCGGGAGGCCGCGGCGCACCTGGGGTGCGCGGAGGAGGAGATTGCGTTCATCGGGGACCGGTATCTGACGGACACGGTGTACGGGAACCGCAACGGGCTGCTGACGGTGCGCGTGGCGGCGCTGACCAAGCTGGGCGAGAAGAAGACGGTTCGCGCGGCCAGGCGAGTGCCCGCGCGCTGCGTCGCGGCCCTGCGCGTGTCTGTCGGCTGCCGCGCCGACGTCGAGGAGCGGTGCGGTGCGGCGGTGCGCGCAGAAAGCTAGAGGAGAGCCTCGTCGCGAAATGGAGGCGGAAAGGGAAGCAGGCGCCCGCGCACGCGACGATATCGGCGGAGCAGATCGCGAAGATGGTCAGGGAGCCCGGGTGCTGGTGACGGCGCGGGCCCCGCCGCCCGCGGCCCCCCGGAGTGCTGCCTGCGGGTACGAGGTTGCCGCGTTCGCTGGGCGGCGACGGGCCCGCGCTGGCCGATGATGGTGTGATGCATGGTGCCTGACGCGACTCAGCGGCCCGGGAACGACGGCATCCGTTACACGCGCGCGCGACAACGACCCGCCCAGGGCGCAAGACTTCTCGTGGCGAATTGCCCGCAGCATGAACGTTCTGCCGTCCTCCACGTCCTCCCCCGCTCTGTCTGCGCTGTCACACGCGGCGTGGCGCACGCGAGAGCTGCGATACCGCGCCGAACGGGACGCACGCGCCAGGTTCTGTTGCAGAGGGTGGCACGGCACGGCGCACGGCGTGTGCGTCGTCATCGGCGAGACACGCGTAATGTGGCGCGAGAGGGTCTCCGCGCGGCCGTTGGGCCCCGCGCGCGACGGAGGGGCGGCCGGGGGGGACTCTGCTGGGCCGGACTGAGTCTGCCGCGTTGTGCTGCTGGCGGTTGGTCGTAATTCGCAGCGCTGGCTGCTCCGCTGGGCCACTAACGCTGTGTCGCGATAAGGTGAACACGCGAGAGATGACGAGCGCCATGAGCAGCTGCCTCGCAGCGGGCGTGCGCGCTCCCGCGACGCCATGCGCCCTGTCCTCGAAGCTGTTGGCCCCGTTCCGCCCGGCGCCGAGGTGAGTGCCCTCGCGCTCCATGAACCGGTTGATTCTATCGTACCGGAGTCGCCGCGAAGCGCCTGCCTCGGCGCCCGACCGCGGCGCGCCCCGAGCGCCAGTTCGGGCCCGGCCCAGCTCAACGACGCGCCCTGCCGGTCGCGAGCCGAGCCGCGCCACGCGACCTGGAATTTCCGCGCCTGCGTAGTCTGTTTCGCCGCCTCGCGTGCCTCGCCGTGCGAGTTTCGCTTCGCAACCGCCCCGACCCGCCCCCTGGTGCCGCAGGATTACTCGCGCGCTCCCGTGCCAAGCCGAGCGGCGCTTCTCCCTCGACGCCCGCGCGCCGCGGAGGCTCTGTGTTTGCCGAGGCATCGGCCACAACGGTGACATTGGCGACTTCGCGCCGAACGACTTCATCGAGGCCACCCTCGAGAACGGTGCGGGCCCTCGCCACGCGCCCCCGCCTCCGCCGCCCCCCGCGCCCCTCGCCGCGCCCCCCGCCACCGCAGCCACCAGCCAGGCCCCCGCCGCGCCCCGCGGCCCCACCCCCGCGCCCCAGCACCGCCCGACCTATTCCCTCGCAGCAACAGCTCGCTCGCCCGCCGCGGACCCGCCCGCTGCGCGCGGCTCACGCGGCCCCCCCGCGCCCCCGCGCTCCCCCGCAGTCAAGCACACCGACAAGTACGGCCACATCATCTTCCTCAAGCTCAGCGACACCCTCGGCTCCGTGCTGCCAGTCTACATAGGCAAGCCTGCCCTCTCCCCGCACGCGCGCTCCACGCGCCGCGCCCGGCCCCGCCGCCGCGCGCGCGCCTTCCTCACACCTGGAACTCCCCTCTGGCCCCGCAGGCGACTTCGAGTGCGCCGCGCTGCTCAAGGAGATCAACAAACGACCTTCGGTGAGCCCACGCCCTGGCCGGCCCGTGCGCGCGCTCTCCCGCGCTCCCGCCCGCGCCTCCGCGCCGCCCCGCGCCCCGCCCGCACGCACGCCCGCGGCCCGCGCCCGCGCCCACACACCGCCCGCGCGCGCCGCGCCCGGCTCCACCACCCCGCGCGCGCCAACAGACCCAAATCCCCGACTGCCAACCACGCCGCGCCCTCGACCCGCGCCAACGCACCCGCCCGCCCGCCGCGCCCCGCCGCAGGTCCGCCCCATGACCCACGACCTCATGCGCGCCTCCGTCGAGGCCATGGGCTTCACGGTACGCCGCGTGTGCGTCACGGCCCTGGTCGGCAACACGTACCACGCCGCCATCTACTATGCGGCCGCCGACGGCCGCGAAGTGCCCGTCGACGCCCGCCCCTCGGACGCCATCAACCTCGCCGTGCGCTTCAAGGCCCAGATCTTCGTCGACCGCGAGGTCGCGGCGCGGATGGCGCACTCGCCCGCCGAGTACGAGGACCGGAACACGGCGGCGGCGTCGCTCGGGGGCGGCGCGACGGCCGGCGCGGGCGGGGAGACGCGCACGGACATCTTCCAGTCCGTGCGCGAGGAGATTTTGCACCACGCGGACCCCACGATCATGCTCAAGCTGGAAATGCAACTGGCGGCGGCGGCGGAGGATTACGAGAAGGCCGGCGCGCTGCGGAACGACCTGGACCGCATGCTCGCGAGCAACCGGGAGCTGTCGCTGGTCGTCGCGATGGAGGTGGCGCTGATGGACGAGCGATACGACGAGGCTGCGAGGCTGCGCGACGAGCTCAAGGCTCTGCGGAAGGCGCACGAGGTGCGGAGGCAGGCGGCGGAGGGGTCCGCGGGGGGGCGGTCGCACCTGCCGCAGAGCTCCGGCACCGCGGAGGAGGCGTGAGGGCGCTGCGGCGCGCGCGGGTGTCCCGCGAGCCGTCGATGACAAAACTGTGCATTTTTCCTGTCATAGCTTTCGCGTGGCCGGGGCGGAGGGCGCCGCGGGCGCCGGCCGCGAGGCCTGGCTGCGCGGACCCCAGCCGGGCCGTGGCGGGGCGGTGACGCGGCGCGTGTGCGCGTTGCACAGCGCTGCGCTCCGGTGCGCTCCAACGGGCCCCCCCGATTCCCGGGCTGTATCTACGAACCAACCAGAGCAGTGTAACGTCGAGCTCGCCGTCCTGGCAGAAGTGTGCCTCGTTCGCGCCCTCGTCTCGCCCGCTGCGCGCCTGCTACCTCTGCCACTTCCACTGCCGCCCTCTTGTCAGGCGGTGCGCATCAAGCGTGCTGGAGGCGTTCAGCTCAGCGCGCGATCCGATCCGCAAGCGTACGCGACCGGCAGCCCTCCCCGCGTCAAGTCTGTGGGTGGACACAGCGACGTTCATTGCGCGTTGCTGAGGTGTCGTCGCCGCATCGCAGGGCCCTCGACAGCGCCCCTGCGCCCGCCGCGACACGCACGCCCCTTTTCTCCCCGCGCCACGCCCCGCGACTCGTCCCCTGCAAGTCTCCGTCACATGCATCCAACCCTGCGCAGTGCGACAACCTCTCACGCACCGCCACGCCCGTCCCGCCCGCCGGACCCGCCGCCCGCCCCTGCCACACACCTCCGCGGAACGTCGGCGCCCCCCACGCGCCCCGCCAACCCCAGCCCAGCCCGCCACACAACGCCACACAACGCCACGCTGCGCCTACGACGGCTTGTGGTAGTGCACGGGAACGAACGGCATCTTCGTCACGATGCCCTCGTTCTTCTTCCCGCGCACGACGACGTCGATCGCCGTCCCCGCCTTGGCCAGCGGCTTCTCCACATACCCCATGGCGATGTTCTTCTTCAAGTTGGGCGAAAAGGCCCCCGACGTCACCTCGCCGATCTTCCGCCCGTCCTTGTCCTGCAGCTCCGCGTGCTGCCGCGGCGGCGCGCCCTTCTCCACCACCAGCCCCACCCGCCGCATCGACACTCCGTCCGCGATCTGCTGCTTGATGCGCTGCCCGCCCAAAAAGTCAAACGCCTCGCGGCGCCGCTTCCCGACCGTCCACGTCAGCCCCGCCTCCACGGGCGTGATGTCCTCGTTCATGTCGTTCCCGTACAGGCACAGCCCGGCCTCGAGCCGGAGCGCGTCGCGCGCCCCGAGGCCCGCCATCCGCACGCGCGTGTCCGCCATCAGCCTCTCAGTGAACCCGACGATGCCCGTGTTCGGCACGGTGATCTCGAACCCGTCCTCGCCCGTGTACCCCGTGCGCGTCACGTAGCACGGCACGCCGCCCAGGTCCGTCTTCGCGAACATACCAAAGTAGAGTTTGTCCAGGTCGAACGAACCGGCCAGGGGCTGGAGCACCTCCGCGGCCTTGGGCCCCTGGAGCGCGAGGAGGCCCATCTCGTCGTGGACGTGCATGTCGACCGCCATGCCCTTGTCCTTAGCCGCGGAGAGGTGCTTGTTCAGGTGCGCCAGGTCCTTGTCGCGGCAGCCCGCGTTCACGACCATGTAGATCTCCGAGTCGGACACCTTCGTGATGACCGTGTCGTCGATGATGCCGCCGTTCTCGTTCGTCATCATCGACAGCGACCCCGTGCCGTTTTTCAGGCCCGCAATGTCGCCGACGACGAGCCCCTCCAGGAACGGAATCGCGTCCTTGCCGCTCAGGGTGAGCGGGCACATGTGCGACACGTCGAAGATCGCGGCCTGCGTGGGAGCGCGGGCGCGGGCCGGCGTGGGCGCGGGCGCGGGCGCGGGCGCTTGTGCGGGTGCCGCGATGGGGTGCAGGGGGGTGTTGGGACGTGCCTGCGAGCGGACGTGCAGCGAGGACTCCATGATGCTGTCCTGGTACTGGATGGGCATGGACCAGCCGGCGAAGGGGACCATCTTGGCTGCGGGGGCGCGTCGGGGGAACTTCAGTTGGGTTTCGGTGTCTCCTGTCGCGCGCGAGTTCGGTGGTTGCGGTCGCGATCTGGGGCGCCAGCGCGGGGGCCGTGAACGGGGATGCGGTGAAGCGGGCATCGCGACCGAGGATGCCGGCCGGGAGGGGCCGGCGCCGCGAGGGCGCGGGGGAGGCGAGGCATAGATGGGTTGACAGGCAGTTCGCCGCGTTGTGCGGATTTGGGCGTCTGGAGCCCGCGTGGACGCCGGCCGTGCGTCGTACGGTCCCAGGGCATGCCGGGACGGGCCCGCTGGTCCGTCGTTCGGGCGTCGACGGCGGTTGCTGCTGTGGACGGGGCAGATGACCCTACCACGGCACCGCGGCGTGCACGCGAGGCGCGCGGGTCGCCGGCGCACCTCCGTTCTGGACGTGGAAGTCGTAGAGCTCGGTCTTCTTCAGGTTCGCGTCGTCGGCGAACCCGCGGGCGTGCCCGACGACGCCGATCTGAGGCTTCAGCGCCGCGGACGCGGCCGAGCCGGCCCGCTGGAGCACGGAAGCCAGCTGCCTACGCGCCATCTTGAACCAACGAACCGCGTCCGATTGGAGTCGCGCCCGCACCGCGGCCGTCGACCGCAATGTGCCGCCGCTCGTCATCCCAACCTGCAAAACGACCCCGCGCTGACGCGTTCCTCGCGGCGCAGAAATCCCCCGGGCCGCTCGCGCGTCGACGGCGCGGAGCGTGCACCGGGGCGCGCCCGAGGCTGCGTCTGCGGCGCCCCCGCTGGCAACACTGCGCGCGCCTCTGGCCAACGGGGCAACCACCCGTGCCGCGGCACCAGCGTCCCTGGCCCTCGCGAGCAGCGGTCCGCGCGACAGCGACGCATGCGTACATGTGAGATTTCACAGCGAGCCGAAACGCGGGCCTCGGGCGGGGCGCGAAAGCTATACAGGTTCCCCTGGCGCCTCCCGAGGCCGCATCCGACAGCCGCGTTACCTCAGGGGGATGAACTTGGCACCTGCGTCGCAGCGCAGCTCAACGCGCACAGTGGGCCCCGCGCACGACGCTTCGCAGGAGCGCGCTGGCGCGCAAGGCAGCTACGAGAGCAAGCACGCAGCCGTAGCGCCGGCACACGCGGCGCCGAGGCGCTGGCTCGCAGGGGCAGGAAGCACGGTCGTCGGGGGGGCGCTGGGCGGCGTCGGGCGCCGGCGCGGGGGGCGGGGGCGCACCCATGGAGGCACCAATGCCCGGCCGGCCGTGAGCGACGGGCTTGTAGGTGATGGAGAGCTCGCCGAGGTAGTGGCCGACCATCTCGGGCCTGATCTCGACCTGGTTGAACGTCTTGCCGTTGTAGATGCCGATGACGGAGCCGATCATCTCCGGGAGGACGATCATGTTGCGCAGGTGCGTGCGGACGGGGTCCGGCTTCTCGCCGTCCGCGGCCGCCTTCTTGGCCGCGCGGAGCTTGCGGATCAGCGTGTTCGCGCCACGCGAGAGGCCGCGCGAGAACTTGCGGCGGACGCGCGCATTCATGAGCGTGACCAGCTTGTCAATCTTGAGGTCGAGGAGCTTCTCCAGCTCCACGCCCCTGCGGACGAGCGGCGCGCGAGGGGCGCGGGGGCGGGGTCAGGCGGCGGGTGGGCGCGGCCGGGGGGGGCCGGGGGGGAGGGGCCGCCCGGGGCAGCGGCGGGCCCAGGCACCAGGTGGTGGCGGCAACGCTTGCGCGAACGCGGGGGGCTTCTGGAGCGAAGACGCGGGTCCGCTGGGTGAATGTCGGTATAAGGAGCGGCGTGGGGGCGCGGGACCGCGCGCCCGGGCACTGACGGGCTCTCGCGAGCAGGCCGGCCCGAGCAGCACCGCTGCCAGCGCGCGAGCAGGGCTCGGGCGACGGCGTCCGCGCGCGCAAAACAAATGCGTACGACGGCGTTCGGCGGCCGACATCGACGGCCCGCCGGGCGAGCCGCGACGCGCACGGCCTGGTCGGGGCGAGTTCGGACGCGAGCCTCACCTGTACTGGAACGTCCTAAACGTGCGCTTGCGGTCCCCCATGTTGCCTCCCTCACCTGAAAAGAAAGGACGAGCCGCGGACCGCGCGCAGGCAACATCCTGCGCGTGGCGCCCACGGCACCTCAACTCGTCAGGCAGACAGCCCCGCGCGGCGCAGCGACGCACCAGGACGCCCTCTTGGGGACGCCGCTCGACGGCGGCCGGCCACAGCTGCTCGCGCGCGCCCGCGCCTGCGGAACCATCTCGCGCCCGCAGCTCAGCACGACCAGAGGAGCAGCAGTTCTGTGCATCCATCGCGCGGGCGCTCGGCCCTTCGCGCGCGCGTTTGCGTGGAGAAATTTGTCAAGCGAGGCTGCATGCAGCTGCGCAGCCCCCGAAATGCTTGGTGAGCCGCAGGACGAAGCGGCCGCGGGCGCGAGCCTGGCGGGGCCACGCAAACCAGCCGGGTTCGCCTCGCTGGACGACGCGTGCGTCCTGGGAGTCATGCAGCACCTCGACCCACTTCCGGACCTGTTCTCGCTCGCGGCCGCTTGCCGGCGGACCGCCGCCCTGGCGCGGAGCTGCCAGGCCCACCTCCACGTAGGCCAGAGGCCCCGTGGGGAGCCCGACAACTACATCTCCGGCCGCTGGTTCGCGTCTCTCGCGGAAGCAGTGCGATGCAGCCGCCCGGGGGACATCATATCGATCCAGGCAAGCGCACGCAGAGACACAGACACCCTCTACAGGGCACTGTTTTGCACCGCATCGGCCGCGACACGGCCGTTGCGGCACGTCTGACCGCTCCCCCCGCTGATGCGTGTGCAGGCAGGACACCACATCGTCGAAGATCCGGTCGTCGTGGCGCACCCGCTGCGCATTCAGGGCCAGAAGGAGGGAGCGGCGAGGCCTGTGCTCGAGGCGTCGCGCGGGCGGCCCGTGCTGGTCACGCAGTCCACGTGCGTCCTCGAGGACGTCGAGATTCGCGCGCTGCTCGCGCCGTGCGTCGTCCACCGCAGAGGGAGCCTCACGGCGCGCCGCTGCGTGTTCCGCACGCAAGCGCACGCGCTCGCGCACCTGTGGCGGCCGATCGCTTCGAAGGCGCACGCCGCGGACGCACCGGCGCGGTGCTACGCCCCCGCGTACCGCCCCGCCGCCGGCAGCGTGGGGGTGTCCCTGGAGGAGTGTTGGCTTGGGGGGGGGTCGCAGGGCGTCGATCACGCGCCGGGCGGGTGTCTCAAGAACGTGCGCGTCGCGATGGACGTCGGAGGCGCGTGGCTGTGGCTCCGCGTCGTCCCTGCGCCCGGGCCGGCGCACGGAACGCGCGTCGCACCTCCTTGCGCGGCAGCGTCGACGAGCATGACCACGGCGCGGGCGGACGTCGTCTGCGGGCGCTGCGTCGCGCTGGAGGCGGAGTGCGCCGGCGGGCCCGACGCGGGCGCGGACACCCGGGCGGGTGGCACCGGCGGCGCGAGCAACGCTCCCGACGCGATGTGCTGTCGTTGTGGGCGCCCCGCGGCGGGCGGGGCCGGTCCGGCCGAGAGCGTGGGGCTCGGCGAGGGCAGCGGAGCGCCGTGGATCGCAGTGGGCGGCGCAGGCGCGGCGGAGGGAGAGCCGAGGGGTGGTGTGGGCGCGTCGGCAGCTGGGAGGGGTCGCTTGAGAGGGGGGGGGTCGCAGAGGACGAGGAGGCCGTGGTGGACGACGTTTTCGCGCTGTGTATGGCGTACGAGCGGCCGCGGAAGCGCGTGGAGACGCGCTGACGCCACGCTGGCGGCGCCAGGTCACCGCCATTGTGTGACGACTCGAACGCGCGCCCGGCGCCGGCGGGGCTGATTTCACCGCGCGCGCGCGCCGCGCTGGAGTCGCGAAGCAAGCGCTGTACGAGGCGGACGAGCAGCTCCTGGGCGCGTCGATTCTGCGGTGAGGCGTGGTGCTACGCGTCAGTCGAACCTCCGCGGGTCGGGGCGGGCTGCCTTCGAGCGCGGAAGGATTGACGCCGCGCTGACAGTTCCTGAGCGACGAGGCCTCGGCGGCGAACGGACGAGATGGGTCCCCGCGGCATGGCGGGGCGACGGGGCGTGGGTACAATGGTCGTTGTCGGCGTGAGCTTCTGCCTGCTCTGCGCCGCGACGTGCGCCTCGGCGAGCGCGGCGCCGCAGCTTCCCCTGTACTTCCAACAAGTGCGCCCCCGTGCACCAGGAGCAACAGCCCCTGCGCAAGCAACCAACGAACCAAACAAGCACTATCTTCCAATTACCAACTTACGATGATACGATTCCCAACTCACTAACGTACGCTTTGCTCTTGCACGCCGCAGGCTACGCTCGACCTCGACGCCGGGCTCGTTCAGATTCGAATAGTCAACGCCGGCTGCGACGACGAGGCCTTCGACCTGGCCCGTGCGCGTGTTGCAGCCGCGGGCGTGGCCGAAGCCACCATGTACGGCCTCCCGGCGTCCCCCGCGGCGCTCCAGCTGTCCGGGTCGCTTGGCCCCGGAGAATCCTTCACGGTCTGCAGCCCCGGCGCCCGGCCAAGCCCATGCAACGTAACGAGCGACGTGCTCAGCGGCCCGCGCGGAGAGCCGCGTGCGTTCGCGCTGGTCGTTGACCGGCACATCGCGGACGTGATGGGAGGCACGGCGCTGCCGGGGCTGCTGCCGGCGACCCCGCTCGAGCTGTCGCGGCTGCAGCCTGACGCGACGGACATTCGGCACCTGTCCGCGCTCTCGGCGTGGCACCCGGACCCATCGACGTGGACCGTGCGCACGGGCGTTGCAGACCACGAGGCCTTCCGTGAGGCCCCGTCCTGCTCAGCGGTGCGGGTCGCAGGATCGTGCGCTCTGCGTTGCAACGCGTCGACGGTGGATGCCACGCGCAGCACGCCGGCCGCGCGCTCCGTGCGCATCGCGCACCTGCACGCGAACTACACGGACCATCTCGACATCTGCGTACCGGTGCGGTCGGCGGCCCTCGCACCGGCGCAGCAACAGGAGTACCAGACATACGGCGTCGTTGTTCTTGCAAACGACGACTGGGCGTACATCCAGGACGGCTCGGGCCCCGGCTCGGGGCTCAAGGTGAACGTGCGAACCCTGCCGGCCAGCGGCGGTGTGCCGCCGCGCGGAGCCGCCGTCGCCGTCAGCGGCACGGTGGATGTGTCCTGGCCCGAGGGCCTCTACATGAACGCCAGCAGCTGGCAGAGCATGAGCAGCCTCTCCATGACAGGTGACTCACAACCCCTCGCCGCGAACGCGTTCCAGGACGCCGGGGCGCGCTATCAACTGAGTCAGGTCTGTGCGAGTTGTTTCAACTGACACCGCCCCCCTTGCGCCGCGTGTCTTTCTGTCTCGCAGGCGGTCTCTCGGTCCCGCTGCCGCGCCCGCTCTCGACGCTGATGCGCGCGCCCGACGGCTCGCTGCGCGGCCTCTGCTTGCTGACGTCAGCGGACCAGCACCCTGCAGCGCACCAAGGCGCGCTCGTGTCGCTCCCCGGGACCGTGCGCGCAGCCGGCGAGGCCGGCCGCACCGTCGGCGTGCTGGACTGGCAGGACGGCGCCTGGGTGCTCCTGCCGGTGACGGAGACGGACCTGCGACAACTGCAGCGCGCTCACAGCGAGGCGGCGGGGCTGCTGGTGGCGGCGCTGGAGCGCAGCGCGCCGCCGGCGGTGTTCAGCATGGACGGCCCGGACGCGCCGGTCGAGGGCGTCGAGGCGGACTTGGGCGGCGCGATTCGGCGCACAGGAACACCACGCGAGCCCTGGCAGGTGCGCCCCCGCCACGCGCAGGGATCGGGCCGCGGCGTTCGCGCGCTGCCAACAGCAACTGTGCGCTGACGGCATCCTTCGGCCTCTCGACGTGCAGTGCCAGGGCGTTGGCGACCAGCGCACGCTGACCGGCGTCGTCACACACGTCGACACAGGCGCCTGCGGCGCCGCGGCGTCCCCGAGCGCCGAGGCGACCTTCTGGCTACAGGACTCCGGCGCGCCGGGGTCCGCGGTGCCCGTGCGCCTCCCGTGCGCTATGGCCGGCCCCTACCACGCCAGCAGCGGCCTGCTCCCCGAACAGGCCGATATCGTCACCGTCGCGGGCGTCGAGCTCCTCCGAGGACCCTCACAGCCACCGACGCTCACCAACGTCTCGTTCGTCGCCGTCCAGGCCCGCGATGCCGTCGCAGCGCTCGCACGCATCTCGTTGACGCTCCCGTACGACGCTCTTATGACGCTGCCGTACGCGGCGACGGCGGACGCGGCAGCGCGCAGCGGCTGCGCGAACACCCTTGCCGCGGCGTACGACGGCATGCGCGTCCTCGTGCCGCGCGCGAGCGCCCCGGCAGCCCCCTCTGCTCACGATCAGGTTCTGAGGAGTGCCCTGGGGGCTGCGGCGGCCGTGCAGCCGAGCGGCGCGGGGAGGGACCTGCGAGGGATCCTGCGCGTGACGGACGCAGGCGCATGGGTCCTCGACACCGACGCGGGCGACAGAATCGCCCTGCCAAGGTCGGAGACCTTGACCGTCGTCGATGACGCGCCGCCGCCCGTGTGGGACGTGCCGCCTTCGCCCACGCGGACGCCGGATGCGCGGACCGAGGCGCCGCGCGCCTCCGTGAAGCTCTTCGGGATCCGTTGGCGGGCGTCACTGGCGTACGTGCCCGTCGCGGTGGCCTTCGCGGTGGGCAGCATCGTCGCGTTCGCGCTCACGCTGGCGCTCGTCGACGCTCGGAAGCCGGCGGAGTCGTCGGCGAGGCACGTCGATGTCGCGGCTGCTGCGCCGGCGAGCCCGGGCATGAACGGACCCGCGCGCGGCTTTTCCGGCGTGATGCCCGCCAGGGAGGACGGCGAGCCGTGACGCGCGCCGCGTGACTGTGAAGCTCGATGACGCGCGCGTTTGGATGGCGCCGCGGTCCACGCAGCCGCCCGTCCCTGCGCCCCGCGAGCGCTGGGCTTCGCGTCGTGCAACGTAGCGTCGGGATCGCGCGCTCGGTCGCCGCGGCGTCGCGGCGTGTGCGGATGATTAGAGTCACACGGCAGCGCGGGAGAGGAGAGTCTCGCGCTGCTTGTGCCCCGGTGCAGCGGTGCTAGACGCACTCAGAATTAATACTGGCAACCCCCCCTGCGACGCGGGACGGCCTCCTACGCGGAGCGCAATCGATCGCCGACACACGCAGGGGCTCAGGCAGTCGCCTCCTTGAGGTACGCGATCAGGTCCGCACGCTCCTGCGACGCAGCGCACAGAAAACACATTTCGCCGTCACCAAACGCCACCCCAGCGGCCCGCGTGCGCGTGCAGGCCGCGGCGCGATGCGCGCGGGCGGCCGCGGGACGCACCTGGGGCTTCTTCAGGCCGGCGAAGACCATCTTGGTGCCGGGAATGTACTTCTTCGGGTTGAGCAGGTAGTCGTACAGAGTGGTTTCCGACCACATAATCCCCGAGGTCTGGTTCGCAGCGCTGTAGCTGTACCCCTCGGCCTTGCCCGACTGCCTGCCGAACAGGCCGCCGAGGTTCGGGCCCTGCGGACACCCGCCACGCGCGCACGGAGGCGGTGAGCTCCTGCCTGTGTGGGGCTGTGCTTGGCGGCGGGCGGCACGCGGCGTCAGCGGCCGCGGTGGCCGCCGCGGCGGCGCGCACGGACGAGGGCCGGCCGGTGGCGGTACGACGGGCGCGTCAGGAGCGCGCGTACGAGCGGCCACGCGCGCCGATTCGCCGTGGAAGGCGCTGCCCTGGACTCCCTGAGCAGCGCGGTGGAGTCTGACACAGGCCCGGAGGGGGGTTTCCGGCGCCGCGAACGCGATGCTCGTGGAAGGGACGCCGCGCACACGCCCTGGCGCCCCCGCGGCGCGGCCGGACCGACCCGCGCGGGGCCACGGTGGCTGTGGGGTGGCGGTGGGCATCGCGCGGCCGCACGCGGCGCCGTGGCGTCTGTCGGCGCGGAACGCCGGGCGGGCGCGGGAGCGCGCGGACTGGCGGCGCTGGGGGCGGCGTTTCGCGGCGGGGCGGCGGCGGGCGCGGCGCGGGGGCAGGGCGGCCTGGGTCGTTGACCACACGACTCGAGGGCAGCCTATACTGGCCTGTCAGGCAGCAGCGGGGGGGTGTTTTGGAGAAACGCGCGCGGACCCTGTTAGCATGCGCCGGGGTACGTCTGCGGGCGCGGAAACGCGCCGTGGGAGGCGCGGGCGGAGCGGCGCGGGGCGTGCAACAGCGGCATGCCCTTGGGCGTGTGCGCCAGCGGCCTGCGGGCGCCGCGGGGGCGGGCTGCGCGCCTGCTTGTGGCCTCCGCCCTTCTCAGCGACGTGGCACTGCGCGCACTTGGTCTTGAAGATCTTGGCGCCCTTGGCGGCGTCGCCAGCAGGAGCCTCGGCGAAGGAAGCCATCGTGGCCTACTGCTAGAACTACAGGGTTTACGACGCGTGTTTCCGACGTGGGTCTGGTCGTGGAACGAGGGTGTGCGGCGCGGCGCCGCGCTCGCGGCCCGACGAAGCCGCTGCGCGAAGGACCTCTCGCGTCCACGCAAGTACCCCCTGCTCTCCACGATTCCGCGCCTTGTCATCCCGAAGAGTACCGAATTTCGTATGTCGCTTTGGCAAACGTCTCTTTCCGGAGCTCCTCTGCGCACGATCTCCACGGACGACGCGGTGCGGGCGCGGAACATACAAGCAACGCGCCGCGCGTCCCCGGACCCGCACCCGGCCGCGGCACGCTCGCGGCTCGCCACACACGCCAGACCGCAGCGAGATTTCCCGCTTCCGCAGACATTCATCGCTGAATGCCGCTCCAGCCCCCGTCTCCCTCCCCAACCAACCATCGCCCAACCACCCCCGTTCCTCGGATCTGCGCGCCCGTCCCGCCCTGTATCGCAAATCCCGCCCCATATCTGCACCGTCCGAGCCGCACCAGCGCAAATTCACCGCCAGAAGCGCAGCCCATGCGCCGAACGGTGCGCAGGGGACACCTGAGCACACGTGTCAGGGGGCGAAGACGGCCCCACCCGCGCGCCCGCGCGCGCCTACATCGCCCCCGGCCGCAGCCCTCGCCCGCCAGAGCCCGCAGCGCGCCAATACAACCTTCCCCGCGCCCACCCCCGCCCCCCCCGCACGGCAGCCTTCCCGCGTCCCGTGACGCACACCCGCGAGCGCCCGCGCTGCGCCGCGCTGAGCCGCGCATCCGCGACCACCCGCCAGCCCAGCGACCATGCTGTCGGTCCTGCGCCACGCGCAGCACGGCGCCGCCGCGGCGGCCCCGCTCGCGGTCGCGTTTAGCCGCCTGCTGTCCTCCTCGGCCGCGCCCGCGAGCGAGCTGCGCGAGGCCTTCCGCGCCAAGATCCCCGAAGAGCAGGCACGTACTTCCCCGCCTACCGCGCCGGCCCGCGCATCCGGCCGCCCTCCAGCGCGATCGCGCCGGCGGCTGCCGACCCAGCAACTGCAGCGCACTGTCCCATTGCCTCCCCGCCGCGCCCTCGCCCGCGCCCGGCCGGCCCCGCGGCCCCCCGATCCGCGCTTCCACGCCCGAAACATGCGAGAACTCCCGCGTGCGTGTGTAACCAGCCCCGCGGCGCGACGCGCTGCGCGCTCATGTGTGTGTCGTGTCGCCGTGCGCTTTCCCCGCGACGCCGGGGCGGCGGACTGACGCCGCGGGGCCCCGCGCGCGGTGCAGGACCGCCTGAAGACGCTGAAGACGCAGGGCGACAAGGTCCTCGGGAACGTGACCGTTGGCATGGCTATCGGCGGCATGCGTGGCATCAAGGGGATGCTGTGGGAGACGTCGATGCTGGACCCCGAGCTGGGCATTGAGTTCCGCGGACACACGATTCCTGAGCTCCAGGTGCGGCCCGCGATCGCCGCGCCGCGCCGCGGCGGCGCCCCGGGGCGCTGGTGCGTCAACCGCCGTGTCGTAGACGGCTGCTGTCGGAACGGCGTGCGCGGGCCGCGGACGGGGACGACCTCGCCGCGGGGCGCGCGCTTGAGCGACGCGCATCGGGGTTCGCGGGCGCGCGGGGGAATGTGGCCGTCGCGCGGCGCGTTTCGCGCGAAATGGGCCTCGATGGGGAGTGAGGGGCTCACCCCGGCGCGTGCGCGTGTCCGCTGCGGCGCAGGAGAAGCTCCCGAAGGCCATCCCGAACGGGGAGCCGCTCCCCGAGGGTCTCCTGTGGCTCCTGCTCACCAACGAGATCCCCACGGCCGCCCAGGCGGCCGCAGTGTCCGCGGAGCTCCGCGCGCGCGCGGGGCTGCCCAAGCGCGCCGTGGACGTCCTGAACGCCCTGCCCACGAGCGTGCACCCGATGACGCAGTTCTCGATCGGCGTCATGGCCATGCAGCCCGACTCCCTGTTCGCAAAGGTGCGCCCCCGCCCCACCCCATCAAGCACGCCGCAGCGGCCCCGCAAACGCGCCTGCGTCCTCTTTCCGCACGCGCCCCGCCGGGAAACACGCAGCAAACGCGGTTCCACGCCCGCCAGCGAGCCGACGCCCCCGCTATGCCCGCCACGCGGGCCCTGCACCTACGTGTGTGCGAAGCGCAGCGCTGGCGAACACGGGCGCGAGGGGCCGCGCCGGGACGCGCCGCGACGGGCCGCGTTCGCTGCTGCTGCGCAGGCGTACGCGGACGGCGTGCACCGCTCGCAGTACTGGGAGTCTGTGTATGAGGACACGATGAATCTGATCGCGCGGCTGCCGGAGCTGGCGGCGTACATCTACCGCCGCACGTACCACGGCGGCAAGATCATCCCCGCGGACCCCAAGCTCGACTGGGCGGCCAACCTCTCGCACATGCTGGGCTACGACAGCGAGGTGCGCGCGCAGCGCGACGCTGCCCGCCTGCCGCCGCCGTGACGCCGCCGCGGCCTGCGACGCCGGCCCCGCGCCCGCAGCACGCGCGGGGCATCCGCGCCGCACGGCGCGCGCCACCGCCGCGCAGCGCCTGGCGTGTTCGCGCTCCGTCGCGCCTTGCGCGCCCGCACACGCGCCGCCACGCCGGGCCGCGCCCCCGCAGGACGCGATGGAGATGATGCGGATGTACCAGACGATCCACGCGGACCACGAGGGCGGCAACGTCAGCGCGCACACCACGCACGTCGTCGGTTCCGCCCTCTCCGACCCGTACCTCTCCTTCTCCGCGGGCATGAACGGCCTCGCGGGCCCGCTGCACGGCCTCGCGAACCAGGAGGTCCTCAAGTGGCTCAAGGAGGTCGTTTCCACCCTCGGGGAGAACCCCACGAAGGAGCAGCTGCGCGAGTACACCTGGGCCACGCTCAAGTCCGGGAAGGTGGTGCCCGGGTACGGCCACGCCGTGCTGCGCAAGACGGACCCGCGGTACACGTGCCAGCGCGAGTTCGCGCTCAAGCGCATGCCGGACTACCCGCTGTTCAAGCTCGTGAGCAACCTGTACGAGGTGGTGCCGGAGGTGCTGCTGGAGACGGGCAAGGTGAAGAACCCGTGGCCGAACGTCGACGCGCACAGCGGCGTCCTCCTGCAGCACTACGGGATCGTGGAGGAGGACTTCTACACGGTGTTGTTCGGGGTGAGCCGAGGGCTGGGTGTGCTGAGTCAGGGGGTGTGGAGCCGCGCGCTCGGGCTCCCGATCGAGCGCCCCAAGTCCATGACCATGGACAGCTTGGCCTCGGCGTAGGAGGGGGGCGTCGCGAGCGCCGCGGGCACGCGGACGGGCGGCGAGGCGCGGCGTTGCGCGCGCCGCGGCGACGAGGGGCGCCGAGCTGGCGATGGTCGCGGGCCGAGGGCTGCGCGCGTCGCATTTGCGGTTGAGCTGGAGCGGGAGGAGCTAGTGGCGGTGCGCATGGCACGAACGGTGTGTCGTGTGACGCCTGCCGACAACGTTGCGCCGGGCTCGCAGCTGGCGGCGGCGCGGGGCGTGTGAGGCGCTGCTGCCGCGCGCACGCGCCGGGCCCGGGCCCGCTCTGCTCGTGCACGCGACGCCCGCCCCCCACGCTGCTTGGCACGCGCCTTCTCTCTTGGGGAGGGGGGGGAGTTCGAAGGAGCGCGTCTGACGCACCGCGCGAGTCGTGGACGCGCGTCTCCATGCGACGCATAACGCATATGCGGGGCAGGCTCGTAGGGCTCTGTGCTCCGCGGCGCCCGGGGGCGGACGTCTGCGTGTGTTGCGCAAGCAGGGGGGGGTGTTGAAGGAGTCACAATGCCGCGTGCGAACAGCAGGGGCGGTCGTGCAGGGCCTGGAGGGGGTCGTGACGTCGCCGCCGCGCGTCGGGGGCCGTGCCGGTTCCGTGTCTGTGTTTGTGGAAGCAGGGCACCCCCGTGTGCCTCCATGCGGCGCTGAGAACGGCGCCATCTATGCAAACTGCGCTGTTCTGCTCGCGTGGGTGGACGTCGCGTCCGCGCGCGCTGGCGAAAACGCCGCCAGGGCCGCTAGCAGCAGGGTGCCTGTGGCGACGCAGGGGGGCTGCTGTCGCTCAGGGCTGCTTGGGGGGGTTCTTGATTCCCTTCGCCAGCTCTTCCCGCATCGTCTTGAAGAACAGCGCCGCCTGGCTGTTGCTGTCGAGCCCGGTCCCGAACTCCCCGAACACGCCCTTGGCTGCGTCCTTCACGCCCTTCTCCTTGGCTTCCCGCAGCGCCGCGTCCGTGCGCACCGCGAACCGCTGGAACCACTTGCTGCACGCGGGCGCGGGCGGGGGCGCGCGGCGTCAGCGGCGACGTACGGCCTCCAAGCGCGGCCGCGGAATCTTCCGTTCACGCCACACTCGCGCTGGGAGCACCAGAATGACGTAACACGCGCGTTGCGCCGCCCTCCCGGCTACGCAGAGCACTCTTCTCGCCGCGGAGCGCCCCGGGCGCGGACGAGGGCGCGTGGGCGGGGCGCGCAGCGCCTGGTTGCAAGGAGAGGCAGCCCCCGGCGCACCTGTTCGCCAGCGCGTTCACCATCATCTCGTTCACCAGCCAGTTCATCAGTCGCTGGCCGAACGCCATCTTGCCCCGCCCCCGCCCGCTCCGCAGGCGCCGCGCGACCCGGCCTGACCTAGCGCTGGCTGCAAGCGTCCACCTCTGCGCCTCGCGTGTCGTCTACCGGCTTCGCTGGGCCGCTTGCTTGCGATTCCCGGCCCTGGCGGATCTACGGAGTGCGCGAGGAGGCGCCTGGCTCGCCCCGGAGGCCCCGGCGGCGCCCGCCGAGCCGACAGTCCCCCCTGAGCCTATGTTGGCAGTGCATCGATCGGTCGCTTCATCGGGCGCCGGCGCCGCGGGGGTGCGGCGTCCGCTGCATTCGCTGGTGAAAATGTCGGCTGTTTCGTCCCGTGTTGTCTCGGCTTCGGTGCGGCCCGCGGCGGCCCGCCCCACGGCGCGCCGCGGTGCCCGGGTGGTCGCCCAGGCCCAGCACAGGTGCGCTGCGGCCGCGATGCCGTCACCTGCCGCCCGAACCACGCCTCCGCGGCTGTTCAAGCGCATCCGCGCGGCCGCGACGTGTGCCGCGCCCGTGCCGCAAAGCCGATCGCGCACCGGGCCCAGCAGCAGGCTCCTCTGCGGCCGGCGTCGCCGCGCGCGGGTGACGCGTGGTCGGAGCGCCGCCCTGCGACTCTCCTGCATAATTCACCGCCACGCAACGCAATTTGCGTCGGTTTGCGTGTCGCTACGACGACCCACTGGGAGGTGCTCTCTGTGGATGTGCCGGCCTCGATCGCGGTGGCGCGGTCCGGGGCGCGCCCGCAATGCGCCGCGCTGCGTTTCTCAGCTCAAATTGACGCTGCCAGGCCGCCGACGGCGCACGCTCGACACCCCGCCCGGCCCCTGCCCCCCTTCGCCCGGCGTGCCGCCCCCACCGCGTTCGTTCCCGTGCGCGTCCGCGCCCGCGATGCAGGGACATCCCGGCCGCCCTGAAGACCGCTTCGATCGTGACGGTGTCGAACATCATCATGGCCATGCCGGCGAGCGCCGAGGCGGGCAAGCTGTTCGACTTCAACCTCACGCTGCCGGTGATGATGGGC
This sequence comes from Pedinophyceae sp. YPF-701, assembly GCA_916048055.1. Classification (NCBI taxonomy): domain Eukaryota; kingdom Viridiplantae; phylum Chlorophyta; class Pedinophyceae; species Pedinophyceae sp. YPF-701. The sequence continues at coordinate 428,992 of CAJZHL010000012.1, read as the reverse complement.
CAGTTCCTCGCCCTGATGGTGTTCCTGGACAAGACCTGGTTCGGCCCCGTCGGCAAGGCACGCACCCACGCCCGCCCCGCACCCCAGCCCCGCCAGGCACCCTGCTGCACCGCGCCCGTCGCCTCGGCCCATCGCGGCCCGCTCGCGGCGCCGTCCGCGCTGCGCCCGCGAATTTCCGCGCCACATGGCCCCCCTCCTCCCGGGAATTCCGTCACTCGCCGCGCCCGCGCCCCCGCCGCTCCGTGCCACGCCCCCGCCGTGTGTCGGCCCAATCTCCAGGCCTAGCCCCGCGCCCGCGTCCGCGCCGGCGCCCGCGCCGCCCGCGCCTCCCCCGCGATGCCGTTCCCAGATCGCGGGCTACCTTCCTCGCCGCCCCGGCCGCCGTTTCCTGCCCCCGCGCACCGCTGCGCGCACCGAACGTCGCCTCACGCCAGTATCCGACCCGCTGCGCCCCGCGCAGGCCCTGGACGAGCGCGACGAGATGATCCGCAGCAAGCTGAGCTCGGTGAAGGACAACAGCGACGCGCTGAACAAGCTCCAGGAGGACGCCGAGGCGCTCCTCAAGGCTGCTCGCGCCGAGGCCCAGGCGCGCATCGCCGAGGCCAAGTCGACCACGCAGGCGGCGTGCGACGAGCAGCTGGCGGCCACCAAGGCCAAGGTGGACAGGGAGCTGGAGCAGGCGCTCGCGCAGCTGAACGCGGAGCGGGAGGAAGCCCTCAAGGGGCTCGACGCTTCTGTGCAGAAGCTCGCGGACCAGATCCTCGGCCGCATCCTCCCGGAGGGCGTCAAGGCCTAACCATGCTGTAACGGACTCAATCGAAACGGCCGCGCCCCGGGCGCGCGTCGCGGCCCACCCGAAGAGACGCCAGCTGCATGCGCGTCCCCTGACTGCACGCTGCCGCGGCGGACGCGCGCTGCGGCCTGGTCGCGCTGCGCGGGCTGCCTGTGCCCGTGCAGCGCAGCCGCAGGACGCAGGCCTGCGCGTGTGCCGCCCGGCCGCCCCAACATGCTGTGTGTTGACGCAGTTTGGCAACGGCTTTTACGGCACCATCGACCCGTCGTCGCGGTCAATGCGTCGCCCCTGCATGACGCGTCGCTCCGCGCCGTTCGTATTCACAGGGCGCAGGTCAGACCGACCTGCTGCGCGCGCGCGCACCACCATCACTAGCGCGTCGCTAGCGTCGTGGCTACAGGCCGCGTTCGACGCGTCGACGTAGTGCAGCCCCCCCGCGGCTCCCCCGCGGCTCCCCCGCGGCTCCCCCGCGGCTCCCCCGCGCCACCACCATCGCAAGCGCGATGCTAGCCTTGTGGCTTCAGGTCGCGCTTGAAGCCCTCGTCGAGCCCGGACGGCCCCAGCAGCGCGCCGCCCTCGATGACCTTGTCGAAGCGCTGCTTTCGCCGCGCCTCGAATTCGGCGTACCCCGGCGTCTGGACGAACACGGCAGCGCTGATGGGGTTGTCGTGCAGGTTGATGAGCTGCAGTGCGCCGCAGTGGCTCAGAATGTCGCCCGACACCTCCGTGACGTGGTTGTTCCGCACGTCCAGCGTCTTCAGCCGCTGCAGCCGGCCGATCGCCACGGGAAGCACCTGCATGCGCACGCGAGGGGTGCGCCGCGATGTTTTGCTTGCCACGTGGCGGCAGCGGCGTGCGTCGTCGCGCTTGAGGCTGTGGTGGTAGCTGCAGCATCGGGGGGCAAGCTGCGCAGGTACGAGCCGAGAACCTGCCGGTTTTCGTCGATGAATCGACAAATATGGAATTGCCTTCTTCGACGAGTCGTTGGCGCCTTACCTCGATCGAGTTGTTGCCGCACAGGAGCTCCTCGAGGTTCGCGCACCCGCCGATCGAGTCCGGCAGGCTCCGCAGCGCGCGTCCCTCCTGGTCTGACACGTCGAGGCTCTGGAGCTCCCGTAGAGCCCCGATGCTGTCGGGCAGGGCCCGGAGAGCGCAGCCGCGCAGCTTGAGGGTCCGGAGCTGCGCCAGCGCGGCGAGGCCGTCCGGCAGCGCGGCGAGCGCCCTGTTGTACGACAGGTCCAGGAGCTGAAGCTTGGTGCACGACGCGAGGGCTGCGGGCAGCGTCGCGAGCGAGTTGTGGCCCAAATGCAGCTTCTTGAGGGCTGTGAGGGATCCGATTTCCGGCGACAATGTAGATATGCTGTTGTTCGTCGCGTTGACTACCGTTGCGACGGAGCCCAGGCGGTACACGGCCGCTGGGAGCGCGTTGAGTCGTGCGTCCACCAGACCCACGATTCCCGTCTGCTGCCACGTCGCCTCCCTTGATCCCTTGTGCTTGCGAACGTTCTGGTACCCTGCAGCGGGTCGTGGACGATGGCAGAGCGGGCCAATCAGCGTCGCAGCTGCTTGGCCCAGAGCACGGCGCGGCTGTGAGAACACACAGATGCTGTTTTCGCAGGATACGCGCCTGCAACCTCCTTCGTGCTCGGCCCGCCCTTCTTCCCGAGACACCCTCCCATCTCGGCCGCTCCCCTGGCGATTCGCACCCACCTGCAAACCGCTTGTCCGACGTCTGCGACCACACAACGAACGAACGGAGACACACACGGCGCGCCTCGGCCTCTCTGCTGCCTTGCGGGCTCGTCGGCGCGCCGCGGAGCGCACCCAGGCACCACGAAATGCCGGCGGCGGCTTGACACGGCCCGAATTCTCGCCCGTGCGACCGGGATCGCAACAGGTCCCCCCGTGTCTTCCTGGGCCTGCTGACAGGTCCTTGCAGCGCGCTGCGACGCCCGGCTCGTGGCCACGCGCGACGGTCTGCGCGCGCAATCTCCTGGCGCTGGCCAGACTGACCGTCTCCGCCGTCTCGTGACGACACACGCCGGCATACTGCGCAGCAGGATGCCGCCCGGCGGCAGCGGGGTGCGCGCGTGCTGAGCACGCTTCGACGACACAACGGTAGAGCCAGTTAGTATCTCTACCGCAGCGGTGCTCGGATCCTCTCTCGAGGAACGACGCGGCCGGGAACGCGCCGTTGCCTCGCCCGGAGACCCAAAGCGGCCGCCAGCGCGCGGCACGTCGGGGGATTTCCCCTCCGATCGCGTCGGACAGGCGGAGTAGTTCACAATGGCGTCATCTGGGCTGGCCTCGCAGGCCGCAGCGGGCAGCAGCCTGCTGCAGGGCCTGTACAAGGGTATGGAGCGCATGTCACAAGTGCAGTTTGCCAAGAAAGCGCTCCGGAAGCGGGCGCAAGCGAGGTGAGACGCCCGCGAACGAGGGACAGTGGCGATCTCCGTCATATGCGGCGCCTGCGGTGGCTATCCTCTGTTCGACCGCGACGGGCCGGGCCTGGACTGCTCGCGACTCACGCCGGCTCGCCGCGCCGACTGGGTGGGGCGACGTGCGCGGCCTCGCGTGCTCGGCACGACCGACGTCGAACCCCCGCTGCACTGCGTGAGGCGACGTCGTACGACGAGCTGCACACGCGGCGAGCGGGCGCTTTGCATCCCCAGATGGCTCCACTCCGCTTTTCCGCGCAGTTCGCGCGCCGTACGCCTGCTTTCCGCCCGCCATTCGAACTGTATTGAGTCACATAAGCTTTCCCTGCAAGCTCGCGCCGAATGCGTCGCGTTTCCGGCTCCACAGCGCCTCGCAGGGCCCCGTCAGCACTGGTCCGACCGCGTCCCTCCCCTGCCGTGCCGCGCAGGACTCTTCTGGACATCCAGCACCTGATGAAGCAGACAGAGGACGTCTCGCTGCTCACGAAGAACGGCGCGGCGGTGCACCGGGACCTGTGCCACGTGTTGAAGCTGCGCACCCTGGAGCAGGGCGACACGTGGAACATCGACGGCTGCGTCTTCGGCTGGATGATGACGGGCTCCGTGCGGATCGTCACCGACGAGTGAGCGACCCCGCAAACAAACAAACAATCAAACAAACAAACAACCCATCTTTGGTGTTTTCTACAACACGTCTCTTCCCGACCGCTGCGCCCCGCGTCCTGCGCGCCTCCCCGCCTGCCCGGTCGCCGCGCGCGAGCGCGCTGCGCAGCCGCGCGTGCTGCCCGGCCGTCGCGGGCCGATCGCAGCGCCCTGCGATCCTCACGTCGTCGCAGGTACGCTCCGCTGGAGAAGGCGTACACTGAGAAGCCCGGCGCGTCGCGGAGGAGCCAGGCGGAGGACGTGTCGTCCAAGGGCGGCGTCTCCGTGAACGAGCTGCGCGCTCTGTTCGACTCGATCGACGCGGACGGCTCCGGCGCCATCGACGGCGAGGAGCTACAGACGGCGCTTGAGATGATGGGGATCCACCTGTCCGACGAGAACGTGGCCGAGCTGATGGAGGGCGTCGACGACGACGGGTCGGGGGAGCTCGAGTTCGAGGAGTTTGTGGAAATCATGACGACGAAGCTCAAGGTGGGCACTGCGCCGGAGCGGCGGTGGGAGCTGATCGAGGAGCCCGGCGCGGAGCTGGAGGAGCTCCTCGCGGGCGTGAAGTTCGAGGGGCGGTGGCTGCGGGACTTCCTCGAGCAGCACTCGTTCGGGGGGCGCAGCGTGGTGGACAAGCTGCCGTACCAGTGCCGCGTGAAGGCGCTCACGGACTGCGACATCGTGGTGATCGACGCGGCGCTGTTCGAGAAGATCTTGACCGAGGGGTTCGACGGGGAGCTGCGCGCGAAGATGGACGCCATGTCCGCAATGGGCCCCCTGAAGCCGTGCATGGAGTTGTCCGACAAACGCAGCATCGCGTTCGCGGCCGTGCGCGTCGAGATCGCCGCGAAAGACGCGATCCACGAGCAGAACGCCGACGCGAACAAGGTGTGGTTCATCGAGCACGGGACGGCGGACGTGCTCTTCCGGGTCACCGACACGCCGCTGGTCGACTCCAACGCGCAGCGCTCCAAGGCCGCGGTCCTCCGCGAGGACCTCCTCACCTCGAAGCCCCGCAGCAAGGCCGTCACCGTCGCGCGGCTGCTCCCCGGCGACATGTGCGGGGAGGAGGCCGTCATCGGCGCGGCGCGCTTCTCGCACAGCGTCGTGGCCGTGTCCGACGTCGTCGCGTACGTCCTCGACAAGGACGCCATCCGCCGCGTCCTCCACCCCGAGGACTACAAGCGCCTCGTCGACCACTGCCTCGTCGTGGGCAAGTGGCGCGCCGCGCAACTGGCCAAGGCGGTCGCCGCGCAGGAGGCGGCGTCCGCGGAGGCCAAGGGCGTGCTGAACACGGCGCGGAGGACGCTGAAGCAGGTGAACCGGCAGCGCGAGCGCATGGGGCTCGGCGCGACGAATCTCTCGCAGCTAGGTCCCGCGATGAAGGAGCTGGTGCTTGCGAGCACGGGGGGCGGCGGCGGAGGGCCCGCGGAGGAGCCGCCGCGGCAGGACATGCTCGGTGCGATGGCGTGGACGATGCGGAAGAAGACGTACTTCCACGCGGGGCAGGCGGAGGGCGCGGGCTTCGACGGGCAGGTGCTGCGGAGTGCCTACCACGGCGTGGGCAAGGTCGTGCACTCGGCGCTGACTCAGGTGCGGGCGGAGGGGCACGCAGACGGAGGGGCGGCGGTGGTGTCGCGATTGCTTTGTCCGCGCGGCGCCGGCGGCCTCGATGCGCGGCGCGCGTTGCGGGTGCTGTGCTCTGCGTGTTTGGCCGCGGGGCGAGAGTGGGAGGCGACGTGCGTGGCGTTCGTGCGAGTGTGTGCAGCTGGGGCACAAGAAGGACGTTGAGTCGGAGGCGTCGCTGGCCAAGCTGCAGCGAGACACGGCGACGCCGGAATCGTCCACGAGGGACCTCGACGTGTCCCGGCTCCTGCCCGGGCGCGGTCAGCTGGCGAGCGCCGCCCGTCCGCGCTCCAGAGCGGGCTCGGAGTGGTCCGACGTCTCTGGTATGACGGAAGAAAAACTCCCCCTCCTCTTCTTCAGGTACGCCCCCCCCGTTCCCCCTCCGGCCCTGGGCCCACGCACGGAGCGTCGCCCGGAATGTTCTCGCTCGGCGTGCACGTTGGCCGTCCACTTCGTCGCCCGAGGTTGCCTACCGCAGCGCCCAACACGAAACCCCCCTCCCCGCTGCGTGGTGAATTCTCCCTGCAGGAGGGCGGAAGCGACCGCGCCGGGGAAGTTCTCGCTGTCGAAGACGGACCGCATGCGCCTCGAGGGCATCGTTCCCGACGACACGACGCACACCGCGCCCGGGGGCGCCAGGCTCGACGTGACGCAGTCCATCGCGCAAGGCTCGCTCGCGGCGGTCGCCCCGCACGAGGGCTGCATCGTCAACCCCTCGGGCGACCTCGAGCAGCAGCAGGCTCTCCTGGACGGTGCCCTGGCCATGGTGTGGGAACTCTATCCGCGGACCAAGCACGGTAACGCTGGGCAGTCCCGGCCCGCGAAGCCCGTGTCGCCAATGGTGTCGCAGCGGGCGCAGCGGAAAGCGACGTCGCGGGCGCCCGCGGGGCTCTCGACGACGCCGATGCCGGCGCTCGGCGGGAGCTCGCACCGCGGCGGCACGCGCACGCCGCGCACGGCGCCGGGCGGGGATCGGCAGGGCGGCGCGTACGTCACGCCGCGGGGCGTCGGGCTGTACGCGGGCGCGGACGGGCGGCTCACGCCGCAGCCCGGCGGCACGCCGCCGCCCGCGGCAGCAGGAGCGCAGGCGTCCGAGGTGCGGACGGTGGTTGGGCCGGGCGCGCGGGTCGGACGCACGGCGGGGGGCTCGCGCGGCGGCACGGCGATGCGAGGCCTCGCGTCGCAGCAGCCCGTGGTCGCGGCGGTCGTGCCGTCGTCGCCGGGAAAAGGCCAGCGGGGGGAGGGGCAGGGCGCGCAGCCACAGCACCTCTCCGTACGCGCGAGCACCGTCTCGCACGTCCCCTCTCCCCGCGTGTTCACGACAAGCCTGGCGGAGGCGATGGGGGGGCTCGACGACCCCCAGGACCCCTCCTTCGAGGGGGGGGGTCTCTCGCAACAACAACCACCTCGAGGAGCGAGTTCCCGAGAAGAGAGCCGCGGAAGCCCCATCGCAGCTCCGCACACAGCGCCCGCGGGAGCTGACCGCGGCCGGAGCGGCTCCCCGCGCGGCTCGTCATCGTCGGACAGCGAGGGGGGGGAGTTCGACTTCCAGTTCGACTCGCGCCCTGACGACGCCAGTCGACTCCCCCCGCACGCGGAGGAGCAAGGCGCGCTCTCGGCGTCGATGGCGAGCGGCGCCGCACCGCCCCGCTCGCCGGACAGCCCCGGCAGGCGGCGACGGCAACGCACCGCCGTCGCAGCTCTCGAAGCCAGCTCCGCGGACCTGACCCCGGAACCGTCAGCGGCGCTGCACCCCGAGCCCTCCCTCGCGGAGCCCGACGTCCACAGCTCCGCCGTCGCGCACCCGGCCGACAGAGAGTCTATGCGGCGTGCGTCGGACCTGAGCTCGATGCATCGGCGCGGCAGCCAAGGCGCCGACTCCGCGGGGCAGCCGCCGGTGGCGCCGACGCCGGAGCAGCTGCTCGGCAGCGACGCCGGCTCCGGGTACGCCAGCACGGATCTCCCGGCGGGGGAGTTTCTGTCCGCACGGGGGTCCATGGACGAGCACCTCGCGAGCGCGATGCGCAGCTCGGCGCGGTCGTCGGCCGCGGAGAGTTCCCAGCAGGTCCGCTGGGACCGGTCGATGTCGCAGGGGGGGGAGTCGTCGCGGGACTCCCCCGGCCGGGGGGGCAAGCGGCGTGTGTCGTTCGGGGGGTTCCTCGAGGCGCACCGCGAGGACCCGGACGTCAGCGCAGCGGGTGCGTCGAGCCGCGGCCGGCGTGCGTCGCACAGCGGGCACGCGGAGACGCAGATCCCTCAGGCCTGGTACCTCGGCGCGTCGCGAGCGAAGACAGCTCTGGAGCTGAGCATGTCGGCGGGTCGTCGCTCCCGCACGAGCGGCGGCGCGCAGAGCGAGGAGATGTCGATGACGCAGCGGATGCGCAGCCGGCTGAAGGCCTACGGCTCGTCGATGCGCGGGCAGCGATGGCAGCAGATGTATGGCGAGGCGCCGGGCGCGTACGAGGGCGGCGAGGGCCTCGAGACGGTCGAGCGCGCGCTCGCGCTGTGCGGGAACGAGGGCGTGGCGCCGGGCAAGCGCCTGTTCTCCGGCAAGAAGAAGGGAGGGTCCCCGCGCAGCGGCCAGGCGAGCCCCGGGCAGCTCGCGCGGCAGCTCTCGATGAACTACGCGGAGGAGCAGCGCCGGGCGACGATGGAGAAGGTGCGCGCGCGGGAGCGCCGCAAGGAGCGCAGGGAGCGCGAGAGCGGCAAGCGTCGCCCGCGCCGCGCCAGCAACCAGCGCCTGGCCGAGCTCGCGCAGCCGAAGCGCTCGTCGCAGAGCGAGTTCGAGGAGAAGCAGGAGTACCGCGCCCTGGTCAACAGCCGCTCGTCCTCGCGCGGGCGCGGCCCGCGCCCGGAGTCGCCTGATGACAGCCAACGGCGGCGCTCGACTCTTGGCATCATGGGCGCGAGCAGGAAGAACCTGCTGCCGTCGTCGGACCTCACGGCGCGCAAGCGCCTCGAGAAGTACGTCGCGACGGGCGAGCTCCGTCCGCCGGAGCCCGGGATGGCCGTCCTCGGCGACGACGACCCCGCCGGCATGGAGGACGAGGGCAGGCAGCAGGTGTGGCGGCCGAAGATGCCGGTGCGGTCGCACCTACACGAGCCGACGGCGGCGTCGCGCGGCGCGGTGACGGGGCGCCACCGGCCGCACACGCGCGGGCTGCAGGCGATCGCGCGCGCCATGTACTCGTGCGGGGGGAGTCAGTACCAGGCGCTGCGGGCGGCGCGCAAGGTGCTGGACCAGCCGCTGGCTGCGTCGGGGGACGCGATGGGGCAGTTCAAGGCCGGGCAGCTCGGCGTGTCGGGGTACACGCGCGCGCTGTTGGTAGCGAACGGTCATATCCGGCCGGAGGACAGTATGGCAAAGCGACGGCTGGGGCTTGCGTTTTCGAGCGGGCAGAGCGCGCGGCCGGGCAGCACGAAGCACGTGATATCGAAGCTGCTGGGTTCGGCGCGTGCGAGCGAGAGGGAGAGCACGGCGGGGGAGTCGCAGCGCGCGTCGCGGATGTCGCGGCCCGGGACGGCGCAGCCGCGGTCGCCGACGGCGGGCGAGAAGGTGCTCGGGAGCGACATGGAGGCGAAGATGGCGGTGCTGGAGCGGATGCTGTCGGGCGCGACGGTCGGGTGGGAGAAGGGGGAGTCCGGCGTGGTGGTGTGGGGGGGGACTGTCACGCCGACGGTCTATGGGGCGATCCGGGGCGGGGACGCGGAGGGGAAGCCGCTGGTGGACGCGGTGGCGGCGCGTCGGAAGCAGCTCGGGACGAAGGTGCTGGACAAGAGCATGGTGGTCCCGATGTCGGTGTGGGGGGTGTCTCACCAGGGGGCGGAGGAGGACGTGGCGATGCGGACGCTCGGGACGCGGACGTTCAACAACGGCGTGCAGACGCGCGTGGTGCCGACCAAGGTGCCCAAGGGAAGGCTCATTCGCGAGCAATTAGAGATTGCCAAACTGCAGCGGCTGCGCAAGGAGATGCTGCGGCAGCGCGCGGCGATCGAGGCGCTGTCGAAGCCGAAGGCCGCGAAGACGTGAACGCGCGCCGTGCCGCCCCCGTGCGCGGCCCAACCGAGGCGCAGGATGCATTCGCTGGCTCACAGACGGACTGACTGCATCGATGGGGTCGCGCCGCTGTCAGGTTGCGTGCTTTGAGTGCTGGCTGGCCTACAGGCATCCCCGCTGCGACGCACTGTGACGCAGCGACGCCGTTCTGTCTCAAATCGCTTACATAGGAGTCATGGCGCTGCTCGCTGGGCGCTCACTCACTCGTGCAGAGCTTCGGCGGCGTACACCAACACGTAGCTGTCGCCGGACGGCGCGTACACCGTCGCCTCGTCGGGGATGCGCGACACCAGGCTGTCGTTGAAGCGGTGCCACGCCGCGGGCGCGCTGCCGCCCGCGACCCGCACGTCCGCCACGAAGTGCCCCGCGTGCAGGTCAGACCCGAGGTGCGACACCACCCCCCTAAGACGGTACCCGGCGTCGCCGGCGCCCATCGGGAGCCCAGGCGGCGCGTTCTCCTCGACCTCCACGCGCGCCCCGCTCGGCACGCCCGGCCCGGCGCGCTCGGCGCCCTGGTTGTGGTCGTTCGGCGCCGCGATCGCCGACACCCAGCCCGGCACGCCGCCGGCCGGCCCCGGCGACGTCGCTTCGCACTCCACGGCCAGGCCAGCGCCGCGCCGCGCGCTCGTCCGCGTGCGCGCGGACCGGCTGCCGCTGTGGGACCGCGTGCCGCCCGCCGGGCCCGTCAGCGCGCGCCCGCGGGCGCAGTCCGCGTCCTCCGCGCCCGGCGGCGTCCCGTTGATCGTCCGCAGCACCGCGTCCGCCTCCGCCTGCGCCCGCCGCGACGCACGCGACCCCGGCCGGGTGCGCACAGGCCGCGGCGGGGACAGGTTCTCCTTCTCCGGCTCCGAGCACGCCGCCGCCGCGCGGGCCGCCGCCTGCGTCCCCAGCGGCGGCGCCGCGTCCGGCGCGCAGCACGCCGCGATCGAAATGCGCTGCCGCGCGCACACCGGCTCCCCGGCCTTGGCGACGTGCGCTGCGCCGCTGCGGGGCGAGAACGCGACGCGGAACCGCTTCAGGTGCAGGATGAGGTACCGCGGCATGCGCACGATGCGTCGCTCGACCGAGTGCGCGACCCCCTTCCTTCCGCAGCCGTCGCAGTCCTTCTCCAGGCTCTCCCGACGGAAGTGCGCTTCGAGGAGGTTTGCGGTGCTCTGCGGGCCCGAAACGGGGTCCTCCGGGTCCGTCACGTCGATCGAGACGTGCGTCGTGCTCTCGCGGACCGCCCCGGAGTGCCCGCAGGCCCCGCAGCGCATCACGTGCTCGATGCAGAGGCTAAACGCCGTCGTCACGGGGCACGCGGCGCTCACGACGGGGACGCGGGGCGCCCCGAGGCGCGCGGCCTCGCGGGAGAGCGCCTCCTGCTGCATGGCGTCGAGCAGCGTGACCATGAACTCGTGCGCGTCGTGCTGGCGGTTGGAGGCGAAGAGGCCCGCCGAGTGCTGCCCGATGGTGCGCAGGACGACGTTGGGCGACACCGACGACACGGGGCCGCGCTGCGACAGCGACGAGCCGCCCGAGCCGCCGGAGGACTCCTGCGAGGATCGGGCCGGCGCACGCGTACTTGTACCTCAACGCAAGACCAAGACCAACGCATCAAGCACGGCAACCCCGCGGCGCAATCATCCGGCATCGCTCGCTGCTCTCGCCCTCTCAACGCAGGCGCCGAGGCTCGATGCAGCAGAGCGGCGCCCACAGCGCGGAACGCCCTCGTGGGGGGGGGAGGTTTGAGCGCACCTCTTGCGTTGCGCGCTCCTCGTCAGCGACCCGCTCCGCCGCGCACGTGCGCATCGCGGCGAGCACCGACGGCCCGGCCCCTGCCAGCGCCGCCGCGCCCTCCGCGGCCCCGGCCAGGTCCCGCACAAAGGACCGGCATCCGAGCAGGAGCTGGAGCACGGCGTTTACGAAGCACGTGTTGCCGAGGTTCGCCATGCCGCGGTGCCGCGTGCTCCGCGTGGCCGCTGCGTTGCTCGTCGCGCGGCCCTGCCACAGCGCCGCGATCCCGGCCGGCTTGGGCGGCGCGGGGGGCGGCGGCGGCGGGGACGCGTGGCGGTGCGGCGCGGGGCGGCTCGCGGGGAGCGGGAGCGCGGCGCGGCCGTGGCGCGCGGCGGGGTGGCCGGGGCGCGCGGGGGCGTCGCCGCCACGAGGCGCGGGAGCTTCCGGGGCGGCTGCCGGTCTTGCGTTGTGTCTCTAGCGCTGTCGCGGCGCAGGACGCGGTGCAAGTCGAGCTGCGGGCGCTGCGGGGCCGGAGTGGCCGACGGGCGAGGCTCCGCCGGGCTCGCGGACGGTTTCCGAGCCGCGACTGCACGTGGTCCGAGGAGGAGTGGTTGCGAGGTGGGAGACTTGGGCGGAGACGGAGCGGCGGCGGCGTGCAGGTGGGCTGGCGCTGTGCGACGCGGGTGTGTCCTTCGCGGGCGGGCGCAGGCGAGAGGGCGTTCGAGATCCCGCGGCGTGTGTCGCTGCTGCTGCTGAGTTGCCTACCTAGTGGTGGTGAAAAGGTGAGCTGGCGCGCTGCCTGGTCCGTCGCGTCGTCGAAACTGGGGCGCTTTGGGCGCTTCGGGTCCGTCTGAGGCGTCTGGGCCACCGTCCGGGGCGCGCCCGCGCGTCCCTTGCCCGGCAGCGGCAGGCCAGAGCCCCGCCCAACGGTTCCCGGCGGCGACACGAGCGCCGCGGAGGTCCTGCGCGCAACGACGGGCCGCGCAGCCGGAAGCGTGAAATACAAGCGGGCGTCTCGCGCGGCCTCAGCCCGCGAGGCCGCCGGTGCGCGCCCCCGTCGCTGCCTCCTGCCTCGTTTGACCGCTCCGTGCGAGGAAAGGGCGGGACGCCCGCAGCCGCGCCCACGCCGCGCGAACCGCCCGCAGACGCCGCGAGCGCCGAGAATTCCGACCAGTCTATCCGCTCGCGCCGCCCGCGGATCGCCTGGCGGGCGCAGGGCGCGCGAAATCCGGGGAGAGGGTCGCTTGGCAAGACTGGCACGCTGGGGGCGACGCACCTCTGCGTGGCTTGCCCGTCACCGGTCCCGAGCATGCCGCCCAGCACGCCACGCGCCCGTACCGGCGTCTTGGCCTGCCGCGTCTCGTTCTTCTTCACCGTGGCCGCCACCATCCGGCTCGCATAGCTGCTCCCTCCCCGCCCTGCACACGCGCCACCGGTGCGGGGATTCGAGTTCCGCGCGCACGGCCGGCCCGGAGCGACCGTATCTGGCTGCGGGGCGGGCGGTTGGGCGCGCGCGCGGGCCGGCGACGGCCTGAACGGGGGCGACTGCTCCTGAGAGGTGCACTACGGCACGCTGCCGCTAAAAGACGCTGCACGCGTCCCGGTGCCGCCTGGCCCGTGGGGCGTAGTGCCGCGGGGCGCGCCGGGGCGCGCTGTCGGGCGCCGCGGGCGACGCGCGCCCGGACACCAAAACAGCTGCACGTCCATGGATCCATGGATGTCTTCAGTGCAGCGGGCGCGCAGGAGCCCGAGCGGGCCCGAAACCGCGCGGTACGTCCGGCTCGGGGGACCTACCTCTCATGGCGACCCCTGGTGCGACGCTGGGGGGCGCTGGGGCGCGGGGCGGCCCGCGCGGACGCGAAGAGAGAGAGGCTGTGTGTGGGAGACAAGCGATCTAGGGTGCGCAGAGGTCGCTGGCGCGCACTGGTGCGTGCCCGTGGCAGGGCTGCGCTGTGGCGAGGGCGGCATGCGCCGCGGGGGCGTTGGAGCGGCGGTGCGGGCCTCGGTGCGAGTCAGCGGACGGTAGAAGCTGGGCGGGGTGGTTGGTGCAGGATGTGCGCCGGGGGGGGGTTCCGGGGGGTCTCGCGGCGTCGGTGGGCCGCGAGCGCGCGGCGCCGTGACAGATTGTCTCGCTCGGCGCGTGAGCTCGGCGTTAACGCGTCGCACGAGGGCGCGGAGTGAGCTCGCTGAAAGCGTTGGGGTCCTGGAGTCTTGCGGCGTGTCGAGTATGCCGACGTTCATCATCAACACCAACGCGCTCGGCGACTCCGTCAACAACAGCGACTTCCTCGCGGTGAGCGCCTGCCGACCGCCGAGGGCGCGGGGAGCGGTGGTCGAGTGCTGTGCTTCCGAAGCTGCATAGGGCCGTAACCATGGAGTTCCTGCGCCCGATCGTGCGAATTTAGCCGCCCTTGATATGCGGCTGTTCGTGCCTCCAGCGACGTTCACGACCCGCGCGATCGCGACCCAGGCGCAAGGAGCTTCCTTCCCCCTGCAGGAGGCTTCGGCGCTGGTCGCGAGCGAGCTCGGCAAGCCCGAGAGCTACGTGATGGTGGGCGCCCTCCCTCACATACGATCGCTCTGCTTCCGACCTTTTCGCGCAACGTCGTCCCAGAGGAAAAAGCAACACCCTGGAAGATACCAGCGTGCTTCCACCGCCGAGGGCGGGCGAACGCGTGCCGCGGGGCGTATTCCTCGCCACGTGCCAGCCGCGAGTGGCCGTCCAGGACGCGTCACCCCGCCCACCTGCGTCCCTCGACTGTGTTGATGTGTCCCCCGCGCCGCAGGTGCACCTCAACACGAACCAGACGATGTGCTTCGGCGGCACCGAAGCGCCCTGTGCATTCTGCCGGGTACGTCGCCCGCCTCGACGCCACTGCCGCCTCCGACGTCCCTCACGCACCCTCAGGGTGCACTGTGGTAGCCTGACCCCGGGATTAGCGCACACTTCTGTCGGACCCGGAGAATCGAAATATGCTCCACGTGGGCGCCCGCGCCCCCAACTCAAGAGGCGCGCGCCGTGCGCGGCGTCCGCACGCAGATAATCTCGCTGGGGTCGATAGGCGGGGACAAGAACAAGACCATCTCCGCGGCGGTCTGCTCCCTCCTCGAACGCAAGCTGGGCGTGCCGCCGAACCGGACCTACATCGAGTTCACCGACCCGAAGCGCAGCGACTTCGGGTTCAACAGCTCGACGTTCGGGTGAAATGGCGGGCGGGCGGGCCGGGTGGGCGGCCGCGCGAGCGCCGCCCTGGCCACGGCGTCGTGTGAGGTGGATGCGTTGGTACAGTCTGACAGACGTGTCACACCGGAGGTCACATTGACGAAGGAAAGGGGTGGCCGAGAGCAACGACGCGGAGTACCCGCACGCAGGATGGTACTTCGCTGACCTACAAGCACCCTCGCCGCGAGGACGCTTGAGCGACCGAAATGGTACGGCAGGCGAGACGCGCGTGCGTGCGGGACCGGGCGGTGCGGGCGCGCGCGTGTGGCGCAGGTGTCGCGCGGCTTGTTTGACATAAAGTGTGAATGACTTGTTTGTCATGTGGGCTTTATGTCCTCTCGTCACAGGGTGAGTTCTGCCGCAGAAGGGCGCCGTGCGCTGCGCGCGCTATCGACACAAATGCCTAGGGACCCGATCAGGTGGGCTGGAGCGCCGTGCGGGCCAAGGGGGAGGGGAGCGCCGTGCATGGGGGGGGGAGTATTCCAAAGCTTGTGCGCAGAGCCCTCGCTGTTCTCTCGTGCAGTACCGGGCAAGCTCGAGCTCAGGGCCGCTGCGAGGGGGTAAATGGACAAAAACACCCCCCTGCTAGTCACGTCCGTGCCGCCGTGAGGCAGCACCGTGCTTGCGGCCCGCCGCCGGCCGGCGGGCCGCGCGGGCCCGCGGCGCGTCAGAGATCGGTGTCCGCCCCGTTCTCGTGCTGCGCGATTTCCTGCAGCATCTTCTCCTCCAGCTCCCTGGCGCGCGACACCGCCCCGTCGGCCCTGGCCTCCATCATACTGGCGTACGTGGCCAGGATCGGGTGGTCGCGCAGGCTCGCCGCGCGCTCGTAGTCCTCCTCGGCGATCGCAACCTCGACCTGCCGCTTCAGGAGCCGCACGGTCGGGTGGTCCTCCACGGTGATGGTCGTCAGCACGTTGGCGTTCGGGGGCATCTCCGCCATGAGCTGCGGGGCGCGGAGCAGGGAGCGGGGGGCTTTTGTGGCGTGCTGCGCGCTGGCTCGGCGGAGAGGGCGCGGCGGGGCGGGCCGACGGAGCGTTGGCGCGACAACGACAATGACGCGCGACGTGACGGACACGCGCGTTGCGGCGCGGGACGGAGATTCGCGCGCTGGGAGGGGCTGCGGCTGCGTTTGTGCGCTCGAACCTGCGACACGTTGCCAAGGATCTTCGAAGCTGCGGGCATGCGCGCGTCTTGTTCCTCTGGGGTGCGGCGGATGCTCTGCGCGGGCTGCGGCTGGGGCTCGGGGGAGTTGATCTGCTGCACGGTGCCCGGCGGGAGCGAGGAGAGGTCGCCCACGTACATCGCCGCCTCCTCCCACACGACCTTTGAGACGTAGAGCGGGCAGCCAGACTTGAGCGCAAGCCAGCAGCCGTCGCTGGCGCGGCAGTCCACGTCCCACGTGCTGCAGGGCGAGCGCACGGGCAGAGAAGGCTGGTTCGGCGCGGCGCGGCGCGTCCGAGGTCGTTGCGGCGACGCTAGCGCGGCACGACGTGTGATTTCACCCGGACGCTACGCGGGCGCTCGCGGCGCCGTGCGCGACCTCGGGGGCCGCCGATGGCGTCGGCATTGGGCTGTCGGTTGCGGTGGGTGGTGTGGCGGGGTCAAAACGCGGCGCTGACGCGCGGGGTGGCTGGAAATCACGGATGAGTGAGATAGGGCGGTACCTGCCGTCTTCAGAGCCGAAAAAGAGACGTCCGATGAACACGCCGCGCGTGAGCGCCACGATCGCGACCTTCTGCACGGTCCACTTCGCGGCGTCCTCCTGCCGCGCGTGCGAGATGATGCTCCACAGCAGGTCCAGCGCCAGCGGACGCTGCGTGCTCTGCGGTGGCAGACAAGCGAGCAGCGCACCCGCAGTCGGTTGCGTCCCTGCACGGCGCCACCCCGGCCCGAAACGGCCTCAAAACACCCCCCACGCCTCGCCCGGACCAGCGAGAGCGCGCAGGCGCGCGCCAGCGTGCGATTCGAACGCAGAACCGGCCGCCACGCGACGTGACGGTTCAGCACACAGGCCGCGGCACGCTCGCACGAGCGCTGCCGGGCGCGCGCGGCGGCGAGCGGCGCTGAAACCGCGCGGGCGGGACGCACCTGCGAGCCAGCGGTCATCGCGGTGTGAATGAGCGTGTCGCCGTTGACCTGCAGCACGAGCCCGCGCCCGTCTCCTGCCTCGCTGTCCGTCCTGGTCAACACCATACGCCCCTGCGCCCGCGTGAAGTCGCCTGCGCGCGCGCGGCCGGGACGCGAGCGGTCTCGCGCGGCGCCCGCGTCGGCGCCGCCGTCGAGGGCGCCCACGCACCGCGACGCGGGACGCGGCTGCTGCCGCATGTCGCCAGCTCAGACACCCGGAATCGAGCGCGGCGCGCGGCTGCCGCGCTCCGTTCGGGCGCGGGGCGGGTCCAGCGAGCCCGCGAGACGACCGGGAGCGCAAAATGCGGCATCGTGAGACACGTCCCGCGCCGTGCCCCGCGCTGGTCCTTGACGAGCGCTCCTCTGATGACGATTTCGACCGTATTGCGCGAACGCCGGGCTCAGGGCCGCCAGAAGTGCGCCAGCGAGGATTCGGACATCAAAGCTATGTGGATGCGCGGTGTGTTGGCGGCGCGGAGGGTGTGTGGGCGCGCAGGGCGGACCTTCAGTTTGGATGAGCTGCAGCTGCACTCGGTTGAAGGCGGCGGGCGTGAAGGGATAGCCCTGGCTTTCCGGGGCGGCGCACGCGCGGCCGGATCTCCGCGCGGGCGACGCGCCGGAGCGGACGGGCGGGCTCCGAGGGGCCTTGGGAGCGCCTGCGCGTGCGAAAGAGAGACGATTGGCTTCTAGCGTGGGGGGGAAGAGACACGAGGGGGACGTGAGGGGGCGGGGGCCGCGGTCCGAGGCGGCGGGAGGCGCGGGAGGGAATGTGAAAGGGGCGGCGGCGTGGGGCCGGGGCGGGTTTGCGGCTCGAGCGTAGCATGCCGCGAGCGTGCTCTGTGCCTCCGAATCTATCGAGGGCGCTGGAGGCCCGATCGTGCTATGAGGAAAGTGTGTGGCCCGCGGTATTCAAAGATGATAGTTCCTCGAGTCGATGTGACCGAGACTCGGAGGATGCCTTGCGCCACCGAGGAGGAATTTCGCGAGCGCGATGCGGGTGCTTTGCTCGGGCTGCTCGCGGGGTCTGGCACCGTGATGGCGCGTCTCGCGCCATCAAACGGATGAAATCAACCGCAGTTCCCCTCCGACGCACCATTTCGTATCAAACCGCGGACCGACGAGCGCTGGCAGCGCGCACTCTGCGTCGTCGCCGAATGAGCTGCAGGTGCGGCATATAGCGAAGCCTTCATCTTGATTCCCCCGCTTGCACCGACCCTCACGTCACTGTGATGCCCCGCGCGCCCCCGATCCGGCGCAATCTGCGCGCGCGGGCCGCGCGGAGCGGCCTGTGTGCAGGGGGGGAGTGGGCCCTGTCAGCCGCGCAGCGGGGAGGTCAGGCGCGCGGGCGGCGCGGCGGGCGCACTCTCTCGCGTCAGCTGTGAACACTCGGGCGTCGCTCTTCAGGCATGAGGGCGCCATGCATGTGAAAGGACCCTCCTCAGAGCAGCAGTGGGCTAGCGACCTGAGGCCTCTCCGCCGTCCGCGGCAGCGCGCGCCCGTGAGCATTCCGACGTCGCTCGAGCGAACGCGCGGCTCGCGCGCCCCGGAGACCCACCGGCCCGCGCCCACCAGGCCGTCCAACTCCGCCAGGCAAGACTTGCGCGCTCACGCGCAGCACAGCGACCGATCGGGCGCGAAATCCATCCCGCTCCCAAGCCTCACTTCGCCGCGATGCGTCAGCGGCGTTTCCGCGCGTTTCATGCGGCGCTGAGCTCTGGGGACGCGTCTCTTCCTGGCAGCCAGCAGGCTCTCTGGGGTCCGCCAGCGCCCCGCCCGTCCGCGTAGTCCACCTTATAGGCCGACGTCTAGCACCCACAGATCCTAGGGATCGACACGAACGCTTTTTCACGGCACGAACGTCCTCCAAGCGCGCGCCCTGCGCCTGGAAGCGGAGCTCTCTGCAGCCGACGACTGGACGCGCCTCACGCCCGCCTCTGTCCGCGCAGGCCCGCGCGCCGCGGCGCGACAGTCGCCATGGCTCGGCGTCGTTCGAACCCATGGTTCAACATGCCGAACACCCCGGAGGAGTTCCGCACTTCGGACGCCCACCCTCTGCGCCCTCAGTTGACGCCGCGCACCTCGTTCAGCAGGCGCACCTCGGACCGCGCGGACGCGGCGGTGACTGGTGAGATCCACCTCCACGCCTGTGGTCGCGCTGAGGCGCACGGGCGGCGCGCGGCGACCCCCCGCGGCGGGACGGGCCTGGACGCAAGGCCGCTGCACCCTCCCACGGCTAGTTCTCGCGCCCGCGCGGGTGCCGTCCTGCTCCGCCGCGACCGCAACGTGGCCCAGTATCAGGACGACGCGGAACGGCGGCTTTCGCGGCGCGGTTCCGCGTGTTCGGGCCGCGGCGACCGTCTCGGTCCGCCTAGTGACACAGGTCTCGCTTCTGTTCGCGCCACCGCAGGCTCCGCGGAGTACCTGAGGAGCGCGGAGAAGGTCGGGCCGACCGAGATCTCCACGATCCCGCTGTACAAGGACGTGCGGGGCAGCATCACCGCGCAGGGCGTCGGGTCCGTCCTCTCGGGTGCGTGCTCCCACCTCCCTCTCACTAATCGCTTCGTCCCCGCACGCGCGCGGCCGATGCGGACGAAACGACGACCGCGCCCCCTCGTCCACATCGCGCTCCCGCCGTCCACCGCGCAGACGCGCGACAACCGCCCCGCAGCTGCGCGCTGGAGCCACCCTCGTGTTGGCACCAACCAACGCGGCACCGGCCCGCTCCCGCCAGGACCTCCACCGCTCACGCGCTCCCCGCGTGCTCCGCAGGTCTCTCGACGGCGTGGGGCCTCACGCCGGACACCGGCGAAGGCAGCCTGTCCGGGGGCGCCATCCTTAGCCTCACGCTGCCCACAGGCAGCAGTCCAGCGCGCTCCCTCGACGCCGCCCTCGGCCGGCTGCACTGCAGGGACTTCATGACCATCTACCGCAACAAGTTCTGCTGGTCCTCCCCCGCCTGGGGCTCCAAGGCCGCGGACCTGCCTCCGGAGACCCAATTCCTCCTCGGCGAGCTACCCGCGGAGGAGAGCGGGGGGTCCTCCGAGCCGTGCCGCCCGACCTACGTCGTCCTCGTGCCCATGCTCGACAGCGAGGCCTTCCGCGCGACGCTCATCCCGCCCAGCAGCGCGTCCGCCCCCGTGGCAACAGAGCACGCCGCACGGCAAGGCATTCGACCGAGCGCCATGGCGCACGTGCGCATCGAGAGCGGCGCGGGACACGACAAGGCCACGAGGTACGCGACGCCGCGCCCCTCGCACGCGCGCGCGTCGCGCCCGGAACACAGCGCAGGTATGACGCAGCGTGACACGCACAACGAACGTGCGCGGTGCCGCCCTGCGTGCAGCTGGTCGTCGGTGATGTACATGGCCGCGGGGCAGGACCCCTTCGCGCTCACGGACGCCGCGGTCGCGCGCGCCGCGCGGCTCTCGGGCGGCGGCGCACCCCGCGTGGGGAAGCGGATGCCGGCGTTCATGGACTTGTTCGGGTGGTGCACGTGGGACGCGTTCTACAAGGACGTCAGCGCGGACGGCATCCTGCGCGGCATGGAGACGCTCCGCGCCTCGGGCGTCGCGCCGGGGTTCGTCATCATTGATGACGGGTGGCAGCAGACGGCGCCGGACTTCGAGTACCGCACGCTGGACGCGACGGACTTCTCGAGCCCGAAGACGCCGATGCGGATCCCGCGCAACGCGGGCGCGGGCGCCCAGAGCGCCGGCGCGACGCAGTTCCAGGGCGAGGGCTGGGAGTACGCGCAGGACGACGGCGACAGCAAGCTGTCCGTGCAGAACAAGAGCGAGAAGAAGAAGAGGGGCGGGGACGCGCCCGCGGTCGTGTCGATCGACCCGGAGATGGCCACGCTGGACGAGGACACCATGGAGGGGTCTCTCGCCGGCGGCGACGGCAGTCAGACTGTGGTGCAGCGTTTCATGACGTCGGTGCTGAACCGGCTGTCCGGGTGGATCTTCTGGACGTACCAGCAGCTGGTGGAGAACGCGCCGCCGAGCTCGCCGTTCGTGGGCCTGTGGCGCCGCATCGCGCAGGGGGTGGGGCGTTTTGCGATGATTCAGTTCTACGCCGACAGGGGGGACTCCTGGCGCCTGATCGGGCTGGAGGAGAACGTGAAGTTCGCGCGGGCGAAGGGCGCGCTCCTCGGGCCGTCGCCGGGCGGGCTCGACCTCCCCGACTCCCCCCCGGGGAGCCAGGTGGAGGACCCCCCCCGCAGCTCGGAGCCCGGGAACCCCGCGAACCGCACGAGCGCGGTGTCGGACGCGCGCGAGGCCGCGGCGGACGCCGAGGACCGCAAGCGCGGCATCTCGATGGACGGCGCGGCGTCGGCGGCGGCGGCGGACGCGGCAGCGGCGTCGTCCATCACGCCCGCCGCGCCGTCGCCGAGCAAGCCGGCGCGCGCGAAGGACGCCGTGGGGCTCGCGGGGCTCGCACAGATGCTCAAGCGGGACTTCGGGGTCAAGGAGGTGTGGGTTTGGCACGCGATCATGGGGTACTGGGGGGGTGTCGACCCGGAGACCCCCGAGGCGCGCGAGGCGCTCGGGGAGGTCGAGCTGACGTACGGCGAGGTCCCGCGCGGCCTCGACGAGGTCGAGCCCAACATCGGGTGGTCGCACCTCTGTCTGTCGGGCGTCGGACTACCCAAGGACCCCTCCCGCCTTTACACCCCCCTGCACAAGTACCTCCGCGCCGCGGGCATCGACGGCGTCAAGGTCGACGTCCAGTCCTCCATCGGGGTCCTCGGCGGACCCAAGCGCTCCCTGCAGTGGCAGCGCGCGCTCGAGGCGTCGATCGCCACCCACTTCCCGAACAACGCGTGCATGAACTGCATGTCCCTGAGCAGCGAGAACGTCCTCGCGTTCTCCGGCACCGCCGTCGCGCGCGCCTCGGACGACTTCTACCCGCGCGTCCTGCCCGCGGGGCTCCCGCACGTGGCGGCGTGCGCCTTCAACTCCATGTACCTGGGCGCGATCGTGCAGCCGGACTGGGACATGTTCCACAGCGTGCACCCCGACGCGAAGCTGCACGCGACCGCGCGGGCCGTCTCCGGCGGCGCGATCTACGTCTCGGACAAGCCCGGGAAGCACGACGCGAAGCTCCTGCGCTCGCTGGCGCTGTCCGACGGCACGGTGCTGCGCTGCCTCCTTCCGGGGCGCCCGACGCGGGACTGCCTGCTGAAGAACGTGCAGGAGGACGGGACGACCGCGCTGAAGGTTTGGAACGCGAACCTCTGCGGGGGCGTCGTTGCGGCGTTCAACGTGCAAGGCTCCAAGTGGGACCGGTTGCGGCGGCGGTTCACGTCGCTCGGGTACTCCCCGCCGACGGTCACCGCGAGCGTGCGCGCGTTCGACGTCGAGACGCTGCGCGGGGCGCCGCCCGCGGCGCGCTTCGCCGCTTACGTCGGGTCCACGGGCGAGCTCAAGCACGTGGGCGCCACGGAGAGCATCGACATCAAGCTCGCGCCCTCGCGGTCCGAGGTCGTGACGTTCGCGCCCGTCCTGCGCGTCATGGCGCTCTCGGGCCCCGTGTCGTTCGCCCCGGTCGGGCTCGCCGGCATGCTCAACACGGGCGGCGCCGTGCGCGCGGTGTCGCAGCCGAACGACCGGTCGGCGGTGGTCAAGGTGCGCGGGACCGGGACGTTCGTGATGCACGCGTCGTGCCCGCCCGAGAGCGTCACGATCAAGGGCCTAAAGGGGCACCAGGAGTGGCACAAGGTGGACCAGCGCCTCGAGGTGGTGCTGGCCGAGAAGGAGGCGGGGAAGCTCGAGGGGACGATCGAGCTGCGGTGGTGAGGGGGGCCGATGTGGGCGCGCGTCGCCGCTGTGAGTTGGGCTTCGCGGGACGGGACGACGGTCGTGGCGCCGTTGCTGTTGTCGTGGGATGAGAAGCCCTGTTGCTGGTGCGGACAGCGTGCTTGTTGGGCCGAGAGCGGCCGAGGGGAGCTACGTGGGGAGTAGAGAGAGGGGGGCGGCGTGGATCGCTCGGGTTCGAGGAAGGAGGGGTGTGTTGGGGGTAGAAGTGCCGTGTGTTGCAACGCCTCTATTTCGGGCCGCGGGCCGCCTCGCTGCGGCGATCCCGCGGTCCGGACATGTCGCCTGCGCTCGCGGCGATCGCTGGCCGGCTCTCCACCTGCCGCACGCGTACACTCCGCGGTAGTGCCGGTGGCGCTCTGTTACAATCACTGTGGCATCGTTTCTCGTCTCCAGGGCGCCACAAAGCCCTGACGTCGCCTCCTGCGATCAGACCACGCGGATTCTGTGCCGCAAGGCACCGGAACGCCTCCGCATCGGTGCGGGACTCGCGGACAATGGCGAGCGGTGGTGCTTCATCAGCGCCCTGCCGAATTGCGGTCGCGCAGATGACCAGCACGGACGACCACGAGCATAATCTGCGCACATGCACGCAAATAGCCGAGAGCGCGCGCGACAGGGGCTGCCAGATGCTACTGCTCCCCGAATGCTTCGCCTTTCTGGGCCGGAATCAGGATGCCACTCTGGCGCAAGCCTCGCCCCTGGACGGCCCGATCTTCGAGTCATACCGCAAGTGAGATCCACACATCAATATCAACGTCTGCCCCGCGTTTCACACGCTACATCGGCTCCTCTCCCTCCTGCCCGGCCAGTCGCATTGCTCGCATCGTGCGCTCGCGCGATCTTCGCAGGCTCGCCCGGGACACCGGCCTGTGGCTCTCGTGCGGCGGCTTCCACCAGGCGTCCCCGGACGCGGCCTCGCGGAAGCTCCTCAACACGCACGTTGTCCTGGACGCGCACGGAAACATAGTCGCCGAGTATCGCAAAGTTCATCTCTTCGACGTGGACGTCCCCGACGGCCCCGTGCTCATGGAGAGCCGCGCCACCGCGCCGGGCGACCGCCTCGTCGCGTGCGACTCCCCCGCGGGCCGCCTCGGGCTGACGGTGTGCTACGACGTGCGGTTCCCAGAAGTGTATCAGAGACTGGCGTTCGATTTCGGGGCGCAAGTGATGCTCGTGCCGTCGGCGTTCACGCGGCCGACGGGGGCCGCGCACTGGGAGGTGCTGCTGCGGGCGCGCGCCATCGAGACGCAGGCGTACGTGGTGGCGGCGGCGCAGGCGGGGGAGCACCCCGGCGGGCGCGCGAGCTGGGGCCACAGCATGGTCGTGGACCCGTGGGGCGAGGTCGTCGCGAAGCTCGACGACCCCGATGCGACAGGCACGGCCTGCACGCAGCCAGACGGGCTTCGATCGCGCTCTGTCTGCCCTGCGTTCCATGCGTCGCATCGCTGCGTGCCGCGGACTCCGCGGCAGAGGAGACGCTCAGGCGGTGCATGTGTCGTGTGCGCCGCATGTCGCAGGGATCGCGGTGGCGGAAATAGACCTGGAGAAGATGGCGCGCATCAGAGAGCGCATGCCGATCGCCGCGCACCGCGCAGCAGGGCGGCCCGCCGTGTTCGCGGACGCCCCGCACGAGCTCTAGGCCCGCGTGCCAAACTCACAGACCCCCGGGCGCTTCCGAGTCCACAAGCCTCCTGGTCTTGTTGCACCTGCCCCCGGGGCGTGGTGCGCCGGGTCGCGCGCTGGCCGTCACACGAGGCCCGCGGGCGCCGCCTACGGCACGATCGCGACGGACCCGAACCGCGACCGCATGCGCGAGCGCATATTGGTGCTCCCGCCAGCGTCTTGCTGCTTGCTGAGCATCTCCGCTGTCATCGACTGCCGGTTGCTCATCTCCGCGCGCTTCTTGTCCGCGACCTCGAACGTCCGCAGCGCCTGCCCCGCGCTCTTCTTGCTCTTCATCGACGGTGCGGGCATCATGCGCGAGTGCCCTGGTCGCCCCGACGACTCCTGGATCGTCACGGACCGCCGCGAGCCCGCCTCGACGACCTTGTTCAGCACCGTGTCGTCCCCGGTGTTGGCCTGCGGAGCGACCACGACGGGCGCGCCGGATCAGTGACGGCCAGGGGGGGTGTAAAGGAAATACGAGAAGCGAGGTCGCCGGGCCGGGTCGGGAGCGCAGCGGCGGGCAGGCGCGGGCGGCTGCGGGCGGGCGCTCCGCGGGCGGCGCACGTCTGCTTCCTTGGGGCGGTGCGCGTGGATGTTGGACACGATGTCGTCGACACGCGCCGCGCGCTCGAGTTGCTCCGAGAGGGCCGAGCGCAGCCCGTCGAACTCCGTGCGCAGCCGGCCGACCTCGCCCTCGAGGGCCTCGCGCAGCCCCTCGAGCTCCTGCGGCGCGACGCACGCGTGAGGGGGGCCTGAGCGCCCAGGTAGAAACGGCCGACCTGGGGACGCAGATCGGGGGCGGGCGGCCGAGGAAGCGGCCCGGTGGTGCCTGGGCGGCCTCGTGGGCGAGGGGAGTGGCTGTGGGGCCGGCGGCGCGGGCGGGGGGCGTGCCAATTCGTATTGGGAGAGCTCAGTGTCGAGGGAGTGTCGCAGGCCCAGGAGGTCCGACTTGAGGCTCTCGATGCGGTCCACTGCCTCCTGCCGGTCGTGCTTGATCGACTCGAGCATCATCGTGTGGTCGCGCTCGTGCAGGTGCCTGCGGGGCCGGGCCCGAGCTCTCCCTTGTGAAAAACGCGCGCGCCTGGGAGCGTGTCAGACCGGTTTCTCGCACCGTGCGCTCGCTGCTGTAGAAGAAGTCCAGACCGGCGTCTGCGTTGCGTTTGGCGGGCTTGTGAGCGGCGGGAGGGCCCTCACCTCGCGAAGAGCTCCCGCAGGTTCGCTTGCCCTTCGTTTGTGTGCGCATAGATGGGAGGCCCGAGGTCCCTCTCGAGCTGGGTCAAGGAGAGGTCTGCGTGCACCGTTGGCCGGCACGTGAAAGTCAGGGAGGCGCGGAAACAGCGGCCGCAGAGCGAAATGCTGCGCCCTGCTGAGGCATGGAACATGGCGTCGTGTTCGTTGCGACCGGAGCGCCGCGTCCAGAGCGAGCAAGCGCTCTCGAAGGAGCATCCTCTGAAATGCCAAGGCGCCGACGGCGCGCAGGTTTCCCGCGCCGAAAGCGTCGCAGTTCGCCCGAGCCTTGTGCTCTGGGCCGCTGGCTGGCGTGCGCACCTGCCGAGATCTCCGTGCTATCCATTTTGCCCGCCTCCAACTCCGTCTATCAAGAAGCTCGTGCGCTACCGCTTCGCTGCCAACGTCGCCGTCCACGGCCCCGACAGGAGCAGCTCTGTTGATGATTCAATCGCCTCCTCTGCGCCCCTCGCAGCTCCTACTCACAACGTATCCACGAGCGCTCGCTTCGTCACCTACTACGACCGCGCCGCGGGCCTGCGCGCCCAAAACGCCCTCTGCGGCCCGGGCGCGGCACTGCCCGGTAGAACAACCCTGACGGGCGCCACGCCGCTCCTCCACGCGGCAGCGGAGGCGCCTGCGGGGCGCCGCTGTGCTCAGCGGCACCGCACCACGACCGCCGCCCGCTGGCCGCAGCCCGACCCGCCCGGCGACGTAACACCACACGTGCCTGTAGATTTGATGCTGCAACTGTCCGCCATTGTTCGTCCCGAACGCGCCCTGCGTGCCGCAAGGCTAGCAGCGGCGCGTGACGTGCGCGGGGAGGCGCCCGCGGTCACAGCTGCGCGGCCGCAGGGCATGTAGCAGGGGGAGGGGGGGCGTGTTGCATCAGTGCCCCAGTTTGCATGGAGATGCGCGGCACCTTGATCGGGGCCGGCCGCGCGGCGTGTTCAGTGGTCGCTGGGGCTGTCGGCGCGTGGAGTGCGTTTGTTGCGTGCGGTGGCTGCGGTGTGAGTGCGGGTACGTGCGCGTCGAGGAGACAGGAGCTGGGCGAGAGGCACTGGGCGCGATGGACTTCGGCGGCGGCGATGCGAACGATCAGAAAATCATGGCTGCGGTGAGCCCGGGGCGCCATCGCTCGCCCCGCATCACCTGCGCGGCCTGCATGCTGCTCCGCAAGAGTGTGTGCAGCCGCGGCACCCGACGCGGGACAGCGCGAACGCGCAAGATTTCCGCGAGAACCGCGGCGATAGAAGCTGAACCTCCCCGTCGCAGCTCGGTCCCCACCTTCCCTGGCCTAACGCGCACGCTTCCGCCCCCTCGTCCACTGCAGCTGCGGCAGGAGCTGAGCGCCGCATACTCGATGCAGTTCTTCGAGGTACGACCGCAGCCGGCGCCTTGCACCGTCATCCACATGCAGCGCTCCCCAGCACGCGCGCTCGCCCCCCCGCACCGCCTCCGAAGCCCGGGCCTCGCAGCCTCACACGGAACCCGCACGCTACCGGGCGACGATGCTTGGCGTCACCCTTGTCCCTCACACCCCCCGCTCCACAGCCATCACGGCCACGCAGCCCGCCGGGCGCGCTCCCCTGCCGCCCCGCCCGCTGCCCACAGAGCAGCCACCACCACCACCACCCCGCGCCCTCAGCAACACCGCGTACAGCGCCCCGCCGCCCCGCCCCGCAGACCTTGCGCGAGAAGTGCTTCCAGGCGTGCGTCGGCAAGCCCGGCGACTCGTTGTCGAGCAGCGAGAAGCAGTGCCTGTCCCGCTGTATCGACCGGTACGTTGACGCCACCAAGGCGGTCAACGAGTCCCTCACGCGCGCCAACATGTGACCGAGACCGCGGCGCGGTCCCCCGTGTAAGCCTGGTCCAGGGCCGCCGTCGCGCCTGGACACGCGATCGCAGCGAGAGATGCCATGACGCGCCGTGCGCACGCTTGCGTGTTCGCTCGGCACGACGCGCGGGCGCTCCCGGAGTTCTGATTCAGCACGCTCGCGAACGCGCACTCCGCGCCCCAGCCCGGCTGGCAAGCCGTTATTCACACGCACGCGCGCAGCGCGAGCACACAAGTGCCTTGAAGGAGCACGCGTACGCCGCCCGGCCGCACCCCCGCCCACGGCGCTTGTGGCGCCGCTCCGGCTCGCCCGGAACGCTGCGACGCGGCGCACGCGCGGCGCAGGCCCTCTCTCGGCACTGTGCCGGTGACGCGGGTGAGCGACGTGCAGGTGCGCGTCACAGCGCGGCCCGGGCGTCAGCCCTGCATGAGGTCGAAGTCGTCGAGCTTGTCCGAGTACTTCTGGACCTTGCGCTTGATCTTGCTGGTGTCGACCCACGTGACAAAGTCCTCCATGCTTCGCGTGACGAGGAACGCCGGGTCCGTGATGGTCTCCGGGCCGACGCGCACGTGGCCCTGCTCGACGAAGGTGCACGCCTCGCGCATCGTCTCGGCCATCTTCGTGCGCACCATGACCACGGGGAGGCGCCGGCGGCAGAAGCTCGCTGTGGACAGCTTCTCGCACTGCACGAGCGACTTCTTGTGCGGAATGACGCCCATCGCGAACAGCTTCTCGAGGAGGGCGTCCGTGAGGTCCACGCGGACGCTGTCCGACGCGTCCAGCTTGCGCAGGAGCGCTGTGAGCTTGGTGATCATGCCCGTCACGCGGTTATACTTCTTGTAGTCGTCGCGGTCCTGGATGTGGTACCGCTTCATCACCTGGAAGCGAACGTGGAGGGGAGGGCGGCGTGCTGGACGGGCTCGGCGCACGCTGCGCGTCCTGGAGGAGCGCGACGGCGGCCGCGCAACGCTGGGGCCCCGCCGCACCTCGAGCTCCCTGCGGGAGTGCTCGTTCTTCCATTGCAGGAAGTCGACCTTCTTGAGGAGCTTCTTCTCGTGGAACTTGAGTTGCCGCATCCTGCCCTGCTCGCCCCCCGCACAGGCGTTGTCCGCCCCAACCTAAGTGGCCTGCCTCCGCGCCCGCCCACCGGCGGCGACCCCGCCGGCCCAGCCCCGAGGCCCGTCTCCGCCCTAGCGACCGCGCACGCCGATCTCTAGCGTCCCTCGACGCACCGCGCGCCTCAGCAAGCGCGCTCAACTCCCTGCGCTGAACTCACCGCTGCAGCCGCTCGCCAGCCTTTCCTGGTCAACGTGCGGCGTGCGTTCGCGGAGCTCGCGCCGTGTCGTGGCCTCGCGCGCACCGGCGGACGCCCGCGCCCATGACGCCCGCCGTTTCAGCCCGACGACTGCCCCAACGCCCCCCACCTCGCCTCTCCGGGGCTCCTATTCGCGCGGGAACACCGCGCCGGCCGTGCACTGCCTCGATATCGACCGCTTGCAGCTCCTGAAGGCGCGCGCGCGTGATACCACGGCCGTACAAGCAGCGGTGGCTCTGTTGCCAGTGGGCTTAGCTGGCATCGGCGAGTCAGGATGGCGGCGACGACGATGTCGGAGGACCCGGTGATCCAGGGCATGTCGGGGGCGGCGGGGGCCGTCACGGCGCTCCTCGCGACGTTCCCGCTCATGACGCTGTCGACGCGGCAAGCCACAGAAGTGAAGAAACGGACGCCCTCCGGCGCGGTCTACGTGCCGCCACAGGTGCGTCGCCGCGGCGCGTCCGCAAGCCCACGTATGTAGCGATCAGGCGCGACGAGAGCCGCGGCCGGGGAACCGCGGGCCAGGCGGTTGTCCGCCGGTGAGTGTCCACTGGCGGCATAGTTTGCTTCTAGCGGCCGCAGCGCACGCGACGACGCGTGAATCAGGGCATAACGGGACCCATAACATACAAACGATCTTGGAGTACGCGGTGACTGGCTCGTACTTGCATATGCGGCCCGTATGAGGAGCTGAAGCGCGTGAGACAGCGGGCAGCTCAACTGCCTGCGCGGCTATGCCGCAGCTCTGCGCCCCCTGAGCCACCGCCCTGCCCAATCGAGCCCGCTGTCACTCTCTTAGTGCGCAATGAGCCTCTTCCCGGCGCGTCGGAACCGCAGAGCCGCCCGCACCGCCCGCGCGCATGGTCGCCTCGCAGCCATCCTTCCTGTGCGCCGGTGCCCGACAACCCCCCGCCCGCACCCTCTCGCGCGCAGCGCTCGCAAGCCGAGGGGCAGCGCGGTCCGTGGGCGCCGGTCCAGCAGCTGCTCGACCTCTACAGCGGCCTTCAGCCGGCACTTATAGGAACCATATGTTCCCAGGGCCTCTACTTCTATCTGTACTACACGATGCGGAAACGCGTCATGGAGTTCCGCGTGCGCCACGGCATGGCGCCCACGCTCGACGTCGGGCCCTCGCTCGCCATCGCAACCCTTGCCGGCATCGGCAACGTCCTCGTGACCAACCCCATTTGGGTGGTGGTGACGAGGATGCAAGCGGCGCAGAAGAAGGTGCGCGCGAGCGCGTCCGAGGCGGGCAAGCCGGGGCCGTCTGCGCAGCGCTCGTCGACGAAGGTGCGGCTCCCGCGTCAGCAGCCTCGCCGCGCGTCGCGTCGTGGTGCCCTACGTCTGGTTGCGTGCTGCTGCGAGGCGCGATGAGGCCGCGGGTGTGTGCGGCGCGCAGGGGGTCGCGGAGATGGAGGCGGGGATGATCGCGACGGCGCGGGAGCTGCACCGGGAGGCGGGGGCGCTAGGGTTCTACAGAGGACTGTTGCCGACGCTGCTGATGGTGTGCAACCCGACGCTGCAGTACGTGCTGTACGAGTACGTCGTGAAGTGGTACCAGAGCCCCGGGAACCGGCCGGGCGCGGGCGCCGTGGCGCGGCTGCGGCCGAAATTGGGCCCCGGGGAGGTGTTTATGCTGTCAGCCGTCGCCAAGGCCGGCGCGACGGTGGCGACGTACCCGATGATGGTGGTCAAGTCGCGCCTCCAGGTGGGTCCTCGCGCGCCGCGCTGCCGTGCCGCGCTCACTCGAGACGGCAGTTTCGTGCCAGAAGACATGGTTTCTCGATCTCCGCGCCCACGGTTCGCTCTCGACTGGGGCCCGCGCAGGCGGGCGGGAAGAGCAACGCGCAGCTGCAGTACAAGGGGACGTGGGACGCCGTGCGCACGATCCTGCGCACGGAGGGCCTGGGGGGGTTTTTCGGGGGCGTCCAAACGAAGCTCGTGCAGTCTGTGCTGGCGGCGGCGCTGCTGTTCATGGTCAAGGAGGAGCTCGCGCGGAAGGTCGCGCGGCTCGTCCGCGCGTACCGCGCTCGCCGGCGCGGCCGCCTGGGCTAGGGGCGCCACCAATGCTGATCGCGGCACGTTGATTGTGATTCCTCGAATGGTGACCTGCTTGAGAGGCCTCGATCATTGCGGGGCAGGGGAAGGCGAGGGCGCCGCGCGGCTCGCGGTTGGCGTGCTGCGGAGTCGGGCGGCGGCGCGGGCGTGAGTCAGGTGCATCAGTTAGGGGTGTGGGGCTTGGCGCCGCAGGGGCCGCGGAGGGCTTCGGTTTTGCTGCGCGTTGGCCTGCAGCCGCAGTTTACAAGTCGGTACGCCGGTATTTGGGGCGGGTTTCTGCGCGGGGGGCACAGAACGGAAGGCAGCCCGGCGTGTGCGTGCGCCTGGCGGCTGGTGGGCGCTGACGGCGCAGGATGGGCGGCAAGAGGGCGTCGGGGGCGGGCCAAGGAGGGGCGGCGAAGAAGAAGCAGGCGTCGATATCGACGTTTTTCTCCAAGTTCTCTGCCAAGGCACCTCAGGCACCCCCTGGGTCCGCTGCGGGCGCCCAGAACGGCCATGGCGCCGGTTCGATAGAGGAACGGCGGCCTCAAGGACAGCAGAAGCCGCCAGCCCCGAAGATAGTGAACGACAACCAGCACGAAGACAGCGGGAGCGATGGCGTTGTGCTCGTGACGCGCGCCGAGCGCGGGCAGCCCGCTGCGCCGCCGCGCGCGCGCGACAGCCCGTCTGGCGCACGCCCCGCCGATTCCATGGACACAGACGCCGCGCCGGACGCGTTGCAAGCCGGCGAGAGCCCCTCGCGGCCCGCAGGGGCTGCTACCATTGGTGCTGCCTACATTCCCTCTTCGCGGGA
The DNA here is from genome assembly GCA_916048055.1 of Pedinophyceae sp. YPF-701. Lineage (NCBI taxonomy): Eukaryota > Viridiplantae > Chlorophyta > Pedinophyceae > Pedinophyceae sp. YPF-701. The sequence continues at coordinate 397,649 of CAJZHL010000012.1, read as the reverse complement.
CCCGGCGCGCCAGAGACGTCTCCAGCACGTCCTGGCTGGGTCGAGGGGCGGCAGCGGGATGGTCGAGGGGCGCGGGCAGGGCGCCGACGCGGGCCCTGCGTCAGGTTCGGGCCGGAAGAGCGGTGGTGGGAAACTGACTCCCCTCGAGCAGCAAGTGGTGGCCCTGAAGCGCGACAACCCGGGAACGCTGCTCGCCGTCGAGGTGAGCGAGCGGCGCCGCGGTTCCCGGCGGATCGCCACGCCATAACATCACACAACGAAACAATTAGGAATCGGTATCTCATTTGAGGGCACAGTTGTCTTCATGCGCTCCACTCGCCGCTCCTTTCTCACGCGCTTCGCCTGGAGCTCCTCTGAGGACCGCGACGTTCTGCGCCGTTCTTTTCCGCAGGTGGGGTACAAGTTCAGGTTCTTTGGCGAGGATGCGGAGGCGGCGGCGCAAGTGTGCAAACTCTACTGCTACACCGATCACTCCTTCCTCACCGCGTCGGTGCCCGTGGCGCGGCTCTTCGTGCACGTCCGCCGGCTCGTCGAGGCCGGCCACCGCGTCGGCGTCGTGCGTCAGGTCGAGACGGCCGCGCTCAAGTCCGTCGGCGACAACCGTAACAAACCCTTTGAACGAAAGCTCACAGGTAGGGCCCTCTCCGACGGCCGCAACGCCGCCCAGACCTCGGTCGATCACTGTTTATCCCAGTGCCGGCGTCTCGCACGAATTTCCGTGCGGACTATCGCACGCATCGCCGGTTGCATGTTGCGCAAAACAAGAACGGTGCCGTTGTGGCCGCAGGCGTGTACACGAAGGCGACGCTCGAGGCCGGGCTGATGGAGGACGTGGGCGAGGCTGGCGAGGAGGCTGCGTCGGGCGCGGTGCGCGGCGGCGGCGCGAGCTACCTGTTGTGTGTTTGCGAGGAGCATGGGAGAGAAAGCGACCAGGGGACGTCCCGGGACGTCGCGCGGCTCGGAATCGTCGCGGTGGAGGTATCCACGGGGGACGTGCTGTGGGAGGAGGCCAACGACGGCCCCCTGCGGGAGCTCCTCGACTCACGCCTGCTGGAGGTGTCTCCCGTCGAGGTTCTACTCCCCCGGGGGTGTTCCCGCGCGACGGAGCGCACGGTGCGGCAGCACTCGCGCGGCGGAGCGAGCGTGCGCGTCGAGGCCGTGGACACGACGCTCGGCGGCGGGCACGGTGCCGCGGTGCGCGTCCTGACGCAGGCGTTCGGCGTGGGGCAGGACGGCGCTGAGGCGGGCGGCGGCGGGAACGTGGCGGCCGCGCTGCAGCTCCCGGCGCTCGCGCTGCAGGCGCTCGCGGTGCTCGCGCACCACCTGCAGCCGTTCGGACTCGAGGGCATCCTGAAGCTTGGCACGACGTTCCAACACCTAGGTGCGTTTGCGCTCGTGGCAGGAAACGAGAAGCAGGACCCTGAACGCGCTTCGTACTTGCTCGTTCGTTGTGGCCGTGTAGGCATGTCGGAAATTCACAATGCCGAAGTGTCCCTGCAAATACAATTAGTCAACGCCTACTTGACTGTTCACATTTTCGCGTCGGTTCCAACCCGCGCCCACCCCGGCGCACATGCCCCGAGCGAGTGTCGCCGCCGAGCATCGTCCCCGTGCTTCGTTTGCTTTGCAGGCGAGGCGCATGAAATGAAGCTGTCGCCGAACGTCCTCGAGCAGCTCGAGATCTTCGAGCCCCAGGGCGCGCCGGGCGTCACCACCGGCCGCAGCGCCTCCGCCGCTCCCCTCAAGGGCACGCTCCTATGGCAACTCGATCACACTCGCACCGGGCCGGGAGCGCGCCTGCTTCGCCGCTGGATCGCGCGCCCGTCGCGCCGCCGCGCCGTCGTCGACGCCCGCCTCGACGCCGTCGAGGAGCTCCTGCCCCACGCCCTCCCCCCCCTGACGTCGGGGGGCGCCAACGCCCCCGCCGAGGACGGCGACGGGACCCTCGAGGGCTTGCCGGCGATGCTGCGGGAGCTCCCGGACCTCGAACGCGCCCTCGCACGGATGTACCACGGCACAGCGGCGCCGTGGGAGGCCGTCTCGGGCCTCAAGCACTTGGCAGACCTCCCAAGCGCTATCGCGAAGGTCTGGCCGAATGCCAGCCGCGAGGGCGACGAGGACGAGGGCGAGGACGACGGCGCACCGCGTAGCCCGCTGCTGCGCAGCCTGCTGCGCACGGCCGCGGCGCGCGGGCCGGCGCAGGCGGCTGCCGCGCTCCTCGCGAGGCTGCATGCGGGCGCGTGCACAAAGGGCGCCGGCGCGCAGTCGTCCGGCGCGGAGCGGATGTTTGCGTGCCGCGAGACCTTTCCTGAGGTGTTTGATCAGGCTGCGCGGTCGCGGGAGGCCCGGGAGGCGCTCGACGCGCTGCTCCCGAAGCTTCGGAAGGAGCTGGGTCTGCCATCGCTGCAATACACCTCCGTGATGAACCAGGGGGACTTTCTGGTGGAGGTGCCGCGCGGGCCCGGCGGCGGGCACGCACGCGTGCCTGCGGGCTGGGAGCTGGTGTGCGGGACGAAGAAAGTCGAGCGTTTCCATCCCCCCGAAGTCAAGGAATTAAAACTGGCCATGGACATTGCTACCGAGCGTCTGGCGGCGGCGTGCGTCGCGGCGTGGCGGGACTTCCTCGGGCTGTGTCGGGAGTCGTACGTGGCGCTGCGGCAGCCCGTGCGCGCGCTCGCGGAGGCCGATGCGCTGCTGTCGCTTGCAACGGCGTCGGCCAACGCAGGGTGGGTCCGGCCGGAGATGACGGGGGGCAGTGAGGCTGACGCAGGGGAGGGGAGCGGGGAGACGGTGGCGATATCGATCGAGGACGGGCGGCATCCGCTCCTAGACGCCCTGCTGCCGGCTGGTGCGGTGCCGAACAGTGTCGAGCTGGGCGGGGCAGGGAGGCCCCGGACGGTGGTGGTGACGGGGCCGAACATGGGTGGGAAGTCGTGCTACCTGAAGCAAGGTGCGAGGGGCTGCTGGCGACGACGCCCGGCCGTGATGGGTAGGTAGTTTGGATTCGTCTTGAATGCTGATTTCTCGATTGCGGATTGATCGGTTTCCTGGCTCGTGTGCTGTTCCGGTGTGCAGTGGCGCTGACGTGCATGCTGGCGCAGATCGGGTGCTTCGTTCCGGCGAAGCGCGCGGTCCTCCCGATGATCGACAACGTCCTGGCGCGCATGGGCGCGGCGGACAGCCTCGCGAAGGGTATCTCTACGTTTCAACAGGAACTTATGGAAACCTCGACTATCCTCCGCACGGCCACCCCGCGGTCCCTGGTCATCATCGACGAGCTCGGGCGCGGCACGAGCACGCACGACGGCCTCGCGATCGCCCTCGCGGCCACGCGGCACCTCACCACGCACACCCGCTGCCTCACCCTGCTCGCCACCCACTACCCACAGCTCGCCGAACTGTCGCGCGAAATGCCCGCGGACGTCGCGGCGGGGTACATGTCGTACACCACCGCGGAGGAGGAGTGCGCGGGGGCGGGGGCGGATGCGCCGGACGTGGCGGCGCGGTACGCCAGGAAGAGGGTTGGGTTCCTGTACAAGCTGACTCAGGGGGTTGCGCCGGCGTCCTACGGGCTCAACGTGGCGCGGATGGCGGGGCTGCCGGGGCGCGTGGTGGAGCGCGCGGCGCAGGTGGCGCTGGACATGGAGCTGGGGGGCGCGGAGGACGTGGCGGACGGCGTGCGGGGCATGCTGGGGTTTGTGGCGGAAAAGAAGACCTGAAAACACGACTGGGGAGCTCACGGCGGGGGGAGGGCGGCGAAGAGGCCTGCGGGGAGCGGCGCGAGCTGGGCGTGGGTAGGGCCCGCGTGAGTAGTGAGAGCGTGAGTGGCGGTTCGCGCTCACAGTGTTAGTGCTGCGCAGGACCCGTGCCGTCAACAACAACTCTTCAGAACAACCAAGTCGAAAAACCCTATCTTGCAGTGCGCCGACAATCCTCTACTGCGCCGCGCTGACCCGCGCTGACCCCGCGCCCGCGTCGCTCCCAGGCTCTCCCCCGCTCCCCAACACCCCCCCCGACGCCTCAGTCCCCAGGGGTGGTCTCGAACTCCCCCACACTCGCCCGCGCCCCCCCGTCGCCCTCCGCCCCCGACGCCCCGTCCATCACGGCCGACTGCGTCCTCCGCTCGTCCCGCACGTGCCCCGACGGCGACGACTCCGCCAGTTGCGCAGCGGAGTGCGACTCAGCCAACACCCCCCCTGGCGCCCCGGCGTCCCGCGGCGCCCCTGCCGCCTGCCCCTCACGCGTCCCCACCGCGGTCGACGGCGGCGCTGGCGGCGGCGGGCCCTCCGGCGCAGGCATGAGCCACGACGGTCGCGCTTGTTCACCCGAGGCGCGCCGGCTGCCGTGCTGCGACTGCCCCGCGGACCCGGAGCCGTCGCTGCCCGTCGCGGACATCCGCACGACGCTGCCGCGCGGGCCCTGGTCCCGCTGCTCGACGTGATGGAACGCATGCAGTGCCTGTCGCAGCGTGGGGCCCTTGTCGCCCGTGCGTATCTGCGTGACGGAGGGCCCGGCGCCGATGTCGTCCGTGAGGACGCTGCCCTGCCGCCGCCCGGCCTGGCCGTCGCCGCCGTCGTCGCCGCCGTGCACAGAGGTGCGCGCGCGGCCGGTCTCGTCGTCCGCGCGGCGCCGCCGCCGCCGCCGCTTCTCCTTGCCGACGAACTGCCGCTCGATGATCTGCTGGCGGTGCGCGGCGATGTGCTGCAGGTCCGACATGCGGTCGTTGACGTACGACAGGATCTGATTCTGGTCCCAGCCGTGGCTGGTGATGTTGCGCCCGCGGCACCGCTCGAAGATGTTGTGGATCGCGATGCGGACTTGGAGGTTCTCCGACGTCTGGTAGATCTTCGCCTGGTGCCGCTGCGCGTCGCGGTGCCCTTCGGTCTGGTTCTGCCCCGACAGCACATCCAGCTTCTGTTGCAGCTCCGCGAGGTCCTTGACCAGCGTGACGAGCAGCGACGACTGCTGCGCCTCCCACGCGTTCATCCGCGCCCTCGCCTCCTCGAACCGCGCCTCCCCCTTCGCCTTCTCCTCCAAAAGACTGGCCTTGGTTGTAACCAACATCTCATGCTGCGCCATGAGCGCCTCCGGGGCCTCGTAGTCGCCCCCGGACGACTGCAGCACCTCGTCGAGGAAGTCCCTGCGCGCGACCGAGCACCAACGCGCCGCGCCCGGTCAGTTCCGGCAACGAAGCACAACTGGTGCGCGCACTGCGTGTTGTGGGGCGCTCCAGCGGTGGCGCGCGCGCGCGGGGGGGCGGCCGGACCTGTACTTGGAGAGGCGCTGCGTGAGGTGCACGTTCTCCTCCCGCTGCAGCCGGAGCCGCTGCAGCTCCATCGTCAGGTTGTCCAGCTCGTTCTCGCGGCGCTCCAGCTCCTGACGCAGGCCGACCTCGCGCTCCTGGGCGCGCGCGCGCTTCAGGTCGTTCTCGCGGACGAAGCGCTCGAACTGCCCGATGGTCTCCTGGAGCTTGACCTGCAAGACAACGCGAAACACACGCAAGTCTGTTTCGACGGTTCGCGCGCGCCGGGAGCGCCGGACGCGGCCGCGCGGGCGACGCCGCCGTCGGGCTTATTCCGGGCGAAGTCGCGGAGACTCGAGCGCGCAGCCGCGCGCCGAGGGCCGCCCCGCACCACCGTCCGGTGCGCGTCGTGCGCGGGAGATCGCGCGTAGCGTCGGCGCGCACCTGTTTCTGCATGAGGAGGTTCTCCCACTTGTCGCACTTCTTGTTTCTCCGCGCGAACTCCTTGCGTTTCTGCTTCAGCATCGCCTCCACCTGGTCCATCTGGCGTCGTTTCTGAAGCAGGACGGTGGTCTGGGAGACCATGTCGCTCGAATACAGCTCGAGCTCGTCCCGGAACTCGCGTCCGAGGTCCGTCAGGAACAGCTTCGACACCAACCCTGCGCCGAACGACCACTCGCGCGGATGCCGGGCGTCACCGGGCGCGTGCGCGTGGCTACACATGCCAACGGAGGCTCTCGGCCTCGCAGGCGGGTCGCCCCGCTCATCAACGCGCGTCCAATCCAGCTGACGCTCAACTACGACCTCTATACGTCCAGTGGTGGAGAGTCGCGCGTGGCTGGGCCCCGCACGAGCACGCAAGGGCGCTGTGAACGCACCGTCATCATGCGTCCCCGCCAGCATGGCCTCCTGCATGCGCCCGCCGGACGGCTGCAGCGTCGTGGTGCTTGCCCTCAACCCACCCATCATGGTTGCCGCGCGCAGAGCGCCCGCAGGCGCCTGCTCCCCCGGCACTCGGCCGGTGCAGACCTCCCTGCCTTGCTGCCCCGGAACGTGCGCTCAGCGCGACAGAGCGCCGCCTAGGTACACCGGCGAATCGAAACCCACGTAGTCTACGCACGCGCGCGCTCCGCGGCCCTGCAATGCCCGGGCTGCGTCGGGCGGACTGCCGTGGTGGTCGGTCCTACCGGGAGAGGGCCCGGGGGCGCGCTAGGGCGCACCTCCGCGGACGAGGGCGGACGCGGCGGGGCGGAGTGGCGAGTTCGTGCAGAGGACGTGCTATTCTAGTTCGATTGGGCGACTCGCGAGCGGTACCCAGCGTCTGGGAGCCTTCTCTGGTGGCACGAAGCGCTTACGTGTGGTCGGAAGCGGCCCGCTGAGGGGGCGGAGGAGCCATGGGGGTCGACGACCCCACGTGCCCGTTCATTAAGAACATGCTGGTGCTAGATAATGAGGGGAAGCGTGTGGCGGTGAAGTACTACGGCGACGAGAAGTGAGCAACTTCGCTCCCCGCCCGATCGCGGCCCTGCCCCTGCCCCTCACGGCCCCCACGGCCGACACACGGCCTCAACACGTACTCCAACGCACCGTCGGCCCCACGACGGCCGGCAGCCGCGCAGCACACGCCCGCAAAACAGACTTCCGTGATGCCCCGGGCACCCGCGCGCCGCGCGCCGCCGCTGACGCGCACACCCCACCCGGCCCCGGTCCCTGCGGCCACACCCTCGACCATCCGATCCGCCGGGCCGCGGGCCGCCACGCCCCGCCTGCTGCGCCACCGCTGCCCCGCGACACCCAGCTCACCCCCGCTCGCGCCCGCGCCCTACGCAGGCCGAGCGTCGACGCGCAGTCCGCGTTCGAGACCTCCCTCTTCCAGAAGACCGCCCGCGCGGTCCCGGGCCCGGACAACGACGTCATGCTCCTCGACCGCGAAGTCATCTGCTACACGCCGCGCGCCGACCTGTGTTTCTACGTCACCGCGTCCACGGACGAGAACGAGCTCATCGTCTCGACCGTCCTCTCCACGCTCGTCGAGGCCCTCGACGTCCTCCTGCGCGGAGACGTCGACAAGCGCACCCTGCTGGAGAACCTGGACCTGGTGATGTTGGTGTTTGATGAAATAGTGGACAGCGGGCTGCTCCTGGAGACGGACGCGGGGCAGGTGGCGCAGCGCGTCGCGATGCGGCAGCACGGGGCCGGGGACGCCGAGGAGGCCGGCCCGGGCGTGCGTCTGGGCCCCGGGGGGGGTCTGCGCGGTATGAACTTGGCCAACATCAACGAGCAGACGGTCAAGGACGCGTTCAACAACGTGCGGGAAACCGTGCTGCGGAACCTGCTCAAGTGAGGAGAGCGTCGCGGCGTGTGAGATGCGGAGCCGTGCGCTGTTGCCGTCACTGTCGATGCGTCGCTCGTGGGGGCCGCACGCGCACTCATGAGCAGGCAGCGGCACCGCGACTGCGGTGGATCGTGGCTGGACGTCTCCGTTGAGGGAAACCCCCGCGATCCTCGCCGCGGCGGCGAACAAGAAAGGCCAGGAGCCGTGCTTGTTTGTTGTCATTCGCAGGGGCGGCGGCGGGGAAACAGGCACGGAGCCCGCTGCGCAGTCAAGTCTCATTACACTGCACGTGCGCGGCGCCGACGCGGGCGCGCACTGCGTACCACCACCACGTAGGGGTGTTTTTCTGAACCCTCCCCCCCACATCACGACAGCCGTCTCAATGCACAGACCCTGCGGTGCCGCGGCCGGCTCAGTCGGCGTCCTCCCCCGCCTCCCCGTCCGCCAGCCCCTCCTCCTTCATCGCCTCGTTCGCCAGATTCCCGATGTACACCACGGTCCCGAGCGTCACCGCCGCACCCAGCGCCAGCTTCCACCACTCGAGCCCGGCGCCCTCGGCGCCGCCCGCGAGCGCGTCCCGGCCGAACTTCCCCGCCACGACGTACGCGTACGTCCCGGGCAGCATCCCGAGCCACGACGCGGCCACGTAGGGGGCCAGCTGCACCGACGTCAGACCGTACAGGTAGTTGCCGAGAGAGAACGGCAGCAGCGGCGAGAGCCGCAGGAGCGCGACGATCTTGAACGAGTCCTTCCCGATCGCGCGGTCGATCGCGCGGAACTTCGCGTTCTTCTGCGCGAACGCCAGCACGCGGTCGCGCGCCAGGTATCGCGCGATGAGGAACGCGCCCGTCGCGGCGATCGTCGCGCCCAAGCTCGACACGATCGTCCCCGGGATCGTCCCGAAGAGCGCGCCGGCCGTCATCGTCAGCGGAATCGCCGGCACGGCCAGAATCTCGAGCACCGCGTACACCGCGACGTAGGCGGCCATGCCGAGGTACCCCCAGTCGTCGACGACGCTCGTGAAGTACGCGAGCGCGTCGTTCAGCGCGTCCTTGTTCGTCACCGCCGCGCCGACGAGCAGGAGGATGATCCCGAGCGCGGCGACGCTCAGGAGCTGCCCCGCGGTCCCGCTGCGCGCTCCCTCGGTATCCTCGCCCTCGCCGTCCATCGAGGAGAGGAGCCTGTCCGTGACCGACGAGAACACGGGCTTCGTGCCGAGCCGCCGGACCATGGCCGCCCAGACGGGCGCGCCGTCGCCCACGGACTCGACCGCGCCGTCCGGGCCGATGATCATGTGCCGCAGGGCGTCGCCCGGGACGCCCTCGCGCGCGAAGCGCGCCCACGCCGCGCCGTCGACCGGGCTCAGCTCCCACTGCGCAGCGCAGACGAAGAAACACAAGCGTTTCCAGTTTTGACGTGAAACAACGTGCACGCAGAACAACAGCAAAACAATGCAACCCCCGCGTGAGCCGTGAATGTGTCAGCAGCGCGCGAGAGCGTCGCGCAGGCGATGCAGCGTGCGTACCTCGCCGGGCGGCACCGTTCCGTCGGCGCCCGCGACCTCGCGGGCGTTCTTGACGACGCCTTGTTCGTCCGTGATGAGCGGCAGGACAGCGCACCCTCGGCCGGCGCCGAGGAGGGCACCGCGGTACCCCTGCGCGTCCGCGGCCGCGACGAGGACGTCCTTCTCCGGCCCGAGGAGCACGACCGTCCGCCGGCCCGCCAGGCCGGCCACCGCGGCGCCCCCGCCGTCGCCGGCGACCAAAAGACCCCCCAGGGACTCCTGCGCGGAGAGCGTCGCGGATTTCCCGCGCCCGAGGCCCTGCTTCTCGCGGAACAGCAGCGCCCCGAAGACGGCCGCGGCGCCGAGCGCCACCGCGAGCTGCTGCTGCAGCTGCGCGAGGCTGGCGGACGACGCGCCCGCCGCCATCACGCGCGACGTCAGGTACAGCGCCGACAGCCCAGAGGAGACCAGGCCGGTCGTCAGCGCCGTGGCCGGCAGCCCGGGCGTCTGCGGGCATCGATGCGGCGAGACGAGGTCAGAACGACGCACAAAGACATATAAAACCAGGTCTTGTGACGGGCAGGGGAACCATGGGTGGCTCGTGGAGCGGGGGACCTCGGCGCGGGGGCGTACCGTCTCAGGAGACTGCGCGTCTCCGGGCCCGGCGGGCTCCGTGTCGGCCACCAGGTCGACGAACGCGCTGTTGGCACGCAGCGGCACGAGGTCAGGGTCGCTCCCGGCGGCCTCCGGGGCGAGCCCGTGGAGCGACACGGCCTGCTGGATGGCCCTGACGCCGTCTTCGACGCGGTCGAGCGACGCGTAGCAGCGCGCTGCGGGGGATTGGCCGGGAGCGGGGCGGGAAGGGCGGTGAGGCTGCGAGAGCCAGGAGTCCTGGTGGGGTCGCGGTGCCGCTCAATTGAGGCACGAACGACCATGATACGCGGCCGAAGAGATAGAACTGTGCGTGTACGGTCGAGGAGAGCAAAAAAGAAGGCGGAACAGGGCCGCTGTGTCCGCCCAGCGCGGGAGAAGCACAGAGGTTGTGCTGTGGGCGACAGGGCGTGCGAGGCGGCGTGGGGCGCGGCGCGGCGTACCTGCCGAGTAGAGGGCGGTTTGGAGGTCCTTCTCGGGCGTTGGCGCGGACATGACCTCCTCGAACAGCTCCAGCGCGGCGGAGAGCTCACCCTGCGCCATAAGCTCGATTCCAGACACGACAGTGTCGCCGGTCTTGACCGGCGCCTGCGTCACGCCCTCGGCCACCTTGGTCGCGACGCGCGACGCGCGGCCGGAGGAGTGCCGCGCTCGTCGACCGGCGCACCCCTGCGCAATGGCTAGGCGGCGTGGAATGGCGGTCAGCGCGGCCGCGGTGCGTCGGGGAAATCAAGTGGTACGGCGCGCTCTGGTGCAGGTGGCGGCGAGACGTTGGAGGCGCGGCGGCGGGCGGACGTGGGATGACGGAAGCCGCGGGAATTCGCGTGCTGTTATGCAATGCGTTGGGATACGCGGTCCAGGTGCGCCGCGGCGAAGTTTGTCGATGCGAGCGAGCGTTCTTCAATGCAGAGATTGGACCGCGTCGGAATCTCACCCATTGCGCCGTGGACGCGACGCCGCGTCGCGCGGGCGAACGACCACGAAAGATGCCCCTTCGCGCACCGCCTCCTGGCCCGGCGGCGTGGACGAGCGAACGCTGAAGCGAGCACGGGCAGATGTGGGCCCTCATTGCCCGCTAGCTCGGCTCTGGTACCGCTTTCCGGCCACCTCCTAGGGTCGACCACAGGAATCGATGCCCCAGCGCTCGAATAGCCCGAACAGCGGCGCGCGCGTCCCGCTCCGAGCGAACTGCTTTATCAACGAGATCGGTGACGCGCCGACAGCCCGCGCGATCCTCGCAGGGCCGCGTTCGGCCGCGATCCCCCTGGCTCGGTCAGCTCTCGCTCGTCGGCGCGGAATAATCTGCGCTCCGGTGGTCGAAAATGCTCCTACACGTTGTTGAGGAGGCAGTCCTCGTGTCTGTCCGCACCTTCCCGCCGCAGCTCCCCATTGCCACCGCTCGTGCCGTCAGGAAGATTCCTCCCGGAGACACGGCCACCACTCCCCCCGTGTCCGATCGAACCGCCCGCACCGGCGCCGTCTGACGCGGCCGGCCCCCGCGCGCCGGCTCGGCGGCATCTGCCCTGTGCGGCGAACCGCCTCGCTGCGTACCCGCGGCGGCCCACAGCCTCTCGATAGCACACAAACACCAAAAAAGCCATCAACGCGATGTTCGGCGCGCGCAGGGCGACGCTGCGGCCCGGCGGCTCGCACATGGCGCGCACGCTCCGTGTACCGCCTCGCTCGGGCCCGCCGCGGCGCCTACTGCAAGACTGGATCGCAACACTGATCCCGTGTTGCGCACAGCGCGGCAACACTACTTGTGCTACGGTGCGCGAGGCGCGACCTGGCGAGCGGCGACGCGCCTCGTCGACGGCGGCGCGCTCTGAGCCCCCGCCAGCTCGCTGGCGCCAGCATGCTTCACACCGTAACCGTGCGAACCGCTGCGCCATGAATGAGGAAGGCGCCGATGACTGGCCCGTCGGCAGCGCCGCGCGCGCACAGGAGCTCATCCCCGGGGACCGCGACGCTCGTGGGACCTGTGCAATGTCCGCTCGCACTTCTCGTTCCTTCTGACACGCCCGCAAGCTACTTGGCTACCTGAAGCTGCCCCATCGTGGGCCCAGGGACCCGCAACGTGAGGCCGGACGCGGCCGGCCGGTCAGCGGTGGCGCAGGGCGTTGCGAGCGGCGTGCCGCAGCGACGCGCGGACATGCGTCGTCATTATGTTGCGCCGCTCACTGTTGCCTGCTCCTTGAAGGCGCGCCTCGCTGTGGAGCTGCGCGCGGCGCAACGCAATACCCGGCAGTGACGCATGCGGCTCGGACCGGCTGCGTGTCTTCTTGGTGCAAAAAGTCGACGGTAGAGAGGGGGAGCTGTCTCGTGGGGCCTCCAAGCGCTGAAGTGGCGCAGTCTGCGCATCCGGCGGGGCGATTTGCGCACGCGGCGGTGTCGCCCTCCTACTTGCGTCCAGCCGGGCCAGGCGCAGAGCGGCAGGCTCCTCTCCGTGTGTCACGCGAGCATGAAATTGCACGAGAGAGGTGAAAAGGGGCCACGGGAGCAGGCACGGCGGCTCCCGAACCAATGCCGCGCGTTCAGGAATCGCGCAAGAAGCAGAACATTGCGCGCGCGTGGCTGTTTGCGACGGAGCGCCGCGATACGGGAAGCATGCGCGCATGCACTTGGTCCAGATAGACGGCGGGGGCGGGCGCGCACCGGTGAGTCCGTGGCAGTGAATGGCCCTGGCCAGGATCTTCCTCCTCCTATTGCCTCAGTTCTGGATTCCTTCATTCGCCCTCCATCCCGCCCAAGAGACCCGGGGCAGCTCAACCAACTTGTCGTCTTTCAATGTGTGCTTCGCCGCGCAGTCGTTCGGGCACATACACGCCCGGGCCCGCTGTACGGATGACGTCGAGCTGGAGGGGCGCGGGGGCTTGCTGTCAGCCATGTGCTGGACGTTGACGACTCCTGCGACAACAAGGAATGGCCTTCATCACACGCACGGGCTTCCGCGGGGGGCCAGGACCTCTGCGAAGATAGGTCTAGCCTAGCGTGCGCGAATGGCGGCGGCGTCCCGAGCGGCGTACGCGGTGACGTTCGCGCCGTGATGCAGCGCCAACAGCGGCTGTTGCCTGCAGGTACGTACCTTGCGCTGCGCCGGCCGCGCACCGGACGTTTGCAGGGAGCTATGTGTGGGCTGCTGCGTCATGTCGACGAATCCAGCCCCTCATCTCAACCCCCTGTCCCCCCGTCGTGCAGGCATTACGGTGCGCGTGGTGCAGTGCGCACGGGCCGCGCTGTTGGGCGGCGCTGGGCAGCCGGGGCGCGCAGGATGGAGCACGTGTTGATCCGCAGCGTCCCGGTCCGTGACAGTCCCGCCGCACGTGCCGCTCGTGCCGTTGTGCGTTGCGCGCACACGCTTGCGTAACGCGCTTGCAGCCGGGGACACCGGCCTCGAGGCTCACACGGACCTGACAGTCGACGCTCATGTGCAGGGACACGTCGAGCGCGGGGTTTTCGGTCCAGGTCGTGCACGTCGGCGCTGGCCACAGCACACCGCGGCACCGATTTCACCATGTGCGGGGCCGGAGACGTTGATGGCGTGGAACAGACGGCTGGATGACGGTGTCGGGATGGAGAGATGGTGACCGTGGCCGTGGATGACGCGATCAGGCCGGTCTGCACCGCCTCGAGGCCGTGCGGCTCGGGGAGTGGGTGGCGCCTACCTGCCAGCCACAGTGGCGCTTCAGGTGAGCGAAGGGCGCGCACCGAGGAACCAAGCATCTCGGCGCGTTGTATCGTCTCTATGGGTCGAGGTTTGTTGCCTAGATCTCGAGATCTCGCCCTGAATTGAACGCGCTCGCAGCCTCATGCCACGCAGGTTGACTCCAGGCCCATCCGCCGGCATGGTTGGCGGGCGCCGTCGTCTTGGGGCCAACCTGCATGGTCGCGAGCGAACTAACCGTGCGCCGTGGTCGCCTCGTCGTGCGCACGACGGGCAGAGCCGGCAACCCGGGGGCTTCTACCGCAGCTGTGCTAAGAGTGCGCCCCTGCGACAGCACAGGTCGGGGCTCACATCGACCACGCATGGCGCCTGCGCGGCACTCGTGAGTACGTTGGACGTGGGCTCTGCGTCGGAGCGTCTGTCGGATGACTGTCGTGGCCGCCAGCAGCAACAAGGGCTTTGCAGCAGGTGAGGGCAGGGTTCTCGAATTAGGCGCTACTCCTCGCTCGAATTTCCCTCCACGTTGCTCCCCTCCCTGTGAACATGCTCTCAGATTCGCGCCCTTGCCTTGTACTGCACGAACGCCGCCTGTCAGTGCGCTTCTGCGTCCTAGGGCCTGCTGCACACGTCCCTCCGCAAAGCCGGTAACCGCGACACCCTGAGCGTTCGGCTCCTCTGTGCGCGCAGAACCCACCACGAGCATGCGCGTGCGAGGAAGACCGATGCCCGCTTCGGAGGAGCAGAGCCGGTGCAATCGATCAGTGGATACAAGGGCACGCGATGGTCACCCCACGAGGATCTCTTCGCTTTTCGGGCGACTTTGCGGCGCACATGTGCTTGCGTTCGTCCTCCTGGCGTGTATGCTCGCACACGCCGGCGCGGATGCGTCGCATTTGCGCGCGGAGGTGCCGGGGCGGGCTGCTAGGCATGTTGCAAGTCCACGGTCACTGCAGCAAGCCGCTGCTCAGGGAGCCCGCGGGAAGAATCTGACGGCGAGCGACGGGGCGGCGGGCGACTACTTCGGCCGGGCGGTGGCGGTGAGCGGCGACGTGGCGGTGGTGGGCGCGTACGGCGACGACGACAGGGGCAGCGACTCGGGGTCGGCGTACGTGTACGAGCGGGCGTCGCACGGGACGTGGGCGGAGGCGGCGAAGCTGACGGTGAGCGACGGGGCGTCGGGCGACTACTTCGGCTATGCGGTGGCGGTGAGCGGCGACGTGGCGGTGGTGGGTGCGTACGGCGACGACGACAGGGGCAGCGGCTCGGGGTCGGCGTACGTGTACGAGCGGGCGTCGCACGGGACGTGGGCGGAGGCGGCGAAGCTGACGGCGAGCGACGGGGCGTCGGGTGACTGGTTCGGCTATGCGGTGGCGGTGAGCGGCAACGTGGCGGTGGTGGGTGCGTACGGCGACGACGACAGGGGCAGCGGCTCGGGGTCGGCGTACGTGTACGAGCGGGCGTCGAACGGGACGTGGGCGGAGGCGGCGAAGCTGACGGCGAGCGACGGGGCGGCGTTCGACTACTTCGGGTCTGCGGTGGCGGTGAGCGGCGACGTGGCGGTGGTGGGCGCGTACGGCGACGACCACAGGGGCAGCGACTCGGGGTTGGCGTACGTGTACGAGCGGGCGTCGAACGGGACGTGGGCGCAGGCGGCGAAGCTGACGGCGAGCGACAGGGCGTGGGGCGACTACTTCGGCCGGGCGGTGGCGGTGAGCGGCGCCCCTGCGGTGGTGGGCGCGTACTGGGACGACGACAGGGGCAGCGAGTCGGGGTTGGCGTACGTGTACGAGCGGGCGTCGAACGGGACGTGGGCGCAGGCGGCGAATCTGACGGCGAGCGACGGGGCGGCGGGCGACTACTTCGGCCGGGCGGTGGCGGTGAGCGGCGACGTGGCGGTGGTGGGCGCGTACGGCGACGACGACAGGGGCAGCGACTCGGGGTCGGCGTACGTGTACGAGCGGGCGTCGGGCGGGACGTGGGCGGAGGCGGCGAAGCTGACGGCGAGCGACGGGGCGTCGGGTGACTACTTCGGCTATGCGGTGGCGGTGAGCGGCGCAACTGCCATGGTGGGCGCGTACTTGGACGACGACAGGGGCAGCGAGTCGGGGTCGGCGTACACCGTGAATCTCATTGGGATGTTGTCGCGCGGCAACTACTGTCCGAGAGCTTTCTCCGGCAGCGACTCGGACCTGCCAGGCGCCTGTCGGGACGATGATGGTGACGCTGTGCTGAACTGGATAGACAACTGCGGCAGTGCCGCGAACGCGAACCAGATAGACACGGACGGCGACGGTGTGGGGGACGCCTGCGACGACGACGACGACAACGACGGCGTCCCGGACGCGCAGGACAACTGTCCGGTCATCGCCAACGCGAACCAGACCGACACCGACGGCGACGGCGTGGGCGACGTGTGCGAGGACGACGACGGCGACGGCGTGGCGAACGCGCTGGACAACTGCGTGGCGGTGGCGAACGGGAACCAGACAGACACGGACCGCGACGGTGTGGGGGACGCGTGCGACGACAGCGACGGGGACGGCGTGCTGGACGCTGACGACAATTGCCTGCTGGTGGCGAACTCAAACCAAACCGACACAGACGGCGACGGCCTCGGGGACGCGTGCGACGACGACGACGACAACGACGGCGTGCTGGACGTTGACGACAACTGCCCGCTGGTCGCGAACCCCGACCAGCTCAACTCCGACGGTGTGGGGTTCGGCAACGCGTGCGACGACGACGACGACAACGACGGCGTCCCGGACGCGCAGGACAACTGCCCGGTCATTGCCAACGCGAACCAGACCGACACCAACGGCGACGGCGTCGGCGACGCGTGCGAGGACGACGACGGCGACGGCGTGGTGAACGCGCTGGACAACTGCGTGGCGGTGGCGAACGGGAACCAGACAGACACGGACCGCGACGGGGCGGGGGACGCGTGCGACGACGACGACGACAACGACGGCGTGCTGGACGCGCAGGACAACTGTCCGCTGGTGGCGAACGCGGACCAGACCGACACAGACGGCGACGGGCGGGCGACGCGTGCGACGACGACGACGACAACGACGGCGTGCTGTACGCGGTGGACAACTGCAGGGTGGTGGCGAACGCGAACCAGACGGACAGCGATGGCGACGGGGCGGGTGATGCGTGCGACGACGACGACGATGATGACGGCGTGCTGGACGTGGACGACAACTGCCCGCTCGTACGAAATGCAGACCAGCGGGACAGCGACGGTGATGGTGTCGGGGATGCATGCGAGGACGACGACGGTGATGGTGTTGCGAACGCGCTGGACAACTGTCGCCTGGTCCCCAACGCCAACCAGACAGACCTGGACGGAGACGGCGCGGGAGACGCGTGCGATGATGATGTCGACGGCGACGGTGTGCTTGATTCCGAGGACAACTGCCCGCGCGTCCCAAATGTCAACCAGACGGACATCGACAGCGACGGTGTGGGCGATGCATGCGACGACGACAGGGACGGCGACGGCGTGCTCAACGAGGTCGACAACTGCGTGGACGTCCCCAACGGCTCCCAGGCCGACGCGGACGGCGACGGCATCGGCGACCTGTGCGAGGACGAGGACGGGGACGGTGTGTTCGACGTGGTGGACAACTGTGTGGGGGTGTTCAACCCGGGTCAGGAGAACAACGACGGGGACGCTGCCGGCGACGCGTGCGACGGCGACGACGACAACGACGACATTCTGGACGGGGATGACAACTGCCCGAAGATTGCCAACTTTGACCAGACCGACACCGACGGCGACGGAGTCGGGGACGTGTGCGAGGACGACGACGGAGATGGGGTCGAGAACGCGCTGGACAACTGCCCGGATACGCGGAACTTCAACCAGACGGACACGGACGGTGATGGTGTGGGCGACGCCTGCGACCCTGACGACGATAACGACGGCGTGCCGGACTGGATGGACAACTGCCGGCTGGTGCCGAACGCGAACCAGACGGACATCGATGACGACGATGTGGGCGATCTTTGCGACGACAGCGATGAAGACGGCGTGCTAGATGCGGTTGACAACTGTCCCTTTGACTGGAACCCGGATCAGCTTGACACCGACGGGGACGGGGCAGGGGACGCGTGCGACAGCGACGACGACGACGACGGTGTGCTCGATGCCCAGGACAACTGTCGCCTCGTTGCGAACGCGAATCAGACGGACACGGACCGCGGCGGCCTCGGTGATGCGTGCGACGACGACGATGACGGCGACGGCGTGCTCGACGTGGACGACAATTGCCTGCTGGTGGCGAACTCGAACCAAACCGACACCGACGGCGACGGCCTCGGCGACGCGTGCGACGACGACGCTGACGGTGATGGTGTGGTGAACGCGCAGGACAACTGCCCGCTGGTCGCCAACCCCGACCAGCTCAACTCTGACGGCGTGGGCTTCGGTGACGCGTGCGACGACGACGACGACAACGACGGCGTCCCGGACGCGCAGGACAACTGTCCGGTCATCGCCAACGCGAACCAGACCGACACCAACGGCGACGGCGTGGGCGACGCGTGCGAGGACGACGACGGCGACGGCGTGCTGAACGCGCTGGATAACTGCAGGCTGGTGGCGAACGTGAATCAAACCGACACCGACCGCGACGGTGCGGGGGACGCATGCGACGACGACGACGACAACGACGGCGTGCGGGACGCGCAGGACAACTGCCCGCTGGTGGCGAACGCGGACCAGATCGACACAGACGGCGACGGGGCGGGCGACGCGTGCGACGACGACGACGACTACGACGGCGTGCTCGATGCGGTGGACAACTGCAGGCTGGTGGCGAACGCGAACCAGACGGACGCCGATGGCGACGGGGCGGGCGATGACTGCAAGGACAGCGACGGGGACGGCGTGCTGGACGCGGACGACAACTGCATGCGCGTGCCGAACCGCAATCAGACGGACACCGACGGCGATGGCGTAGGCGACGCGTGCGACGACGACGACGACAACGACGGCGTGCCGGACGAGGACGACAACTGTCCGCTCGTGCCCAACCCTGACCAGTTGGACGCCGACGGTGTCGGGCCAGGAGATGCGTGTACGGACGACAAAGATGACGACGGCGTGCCTGACGTTGAAGACAACTGTCCGGGTTCCGCAAACGCCGACCAACGGGACACGGACGGCGACGGGTTCGGCGACGTGTGCGACAACGACGACGACAACGACGGTGTTGTGGACGCGGACGACAACTGCCTGCGTGTCGCAAACCCAGACCAGGTTGACACCGACGACGACGGCGTCGGCGACGCGTGCGACGACGACGACGACGACGATGGCGTACCGGACACGCAGGACAACTGCCCGCTGGTTGCGAATCGCGATCAGAGCGACGAAGACAACGACGGCGTGGGCGACGCGTGCGACAACTGCCCTCAGGTGCCGAACTCCGACCAGGCTGACACCGATGGCCGCGGATCTGGCGATGCGTGCGATAACGATGACGACAACGACGGAGTGCTTGACACGGACGACAACTGCCCCCTGGTTCCGAATCGGAATCAGACGGATACAGACGGCGACGGCATCGGGGATTTGTGCGATGATGACGGCGACAACGACGGGGTGCCTGATGCCACCGACAACTGTCCACTCATCTCCAACCCCAATCAGGCTGACAGAGACGGGGACGGCGCAGGCGATGTGTGCGACGACGACGACGACAACGACGGTGTTGCGGACACGCAAGACAACTGCCCTCGCGTGGTCAACCCCGACCAGACTGACACAGATGGCGATGGGACGGGCGACGCGTGCGAGGACGATGACGACGGCGATGGTGTGCCAGACGCGCTTGACAACTGTCCGCTCGTTTCGAACGCGGATCAGACCGACACCAACGGAGACGGCGTCGGCGACGCGTGCTCTACGCAGCCCGCACCAGTACAGATCGTGCAGCCGGCGCAAAGTCCGGCGCAAACCGCCCCTGCAGCGACGCCTGGAGGCCAGACCACGCCCGCGGCGACAACCGCCCCTCCCGCGTTCGTCTTCAGCCTGACGATGCTCGTCCAGTTCTCGGTAAGCTCGCAACTACAGCGCTATACGATTGCACGCGCGCCCCGGCGTTGTTCACGGCACATTTGTTCGCGATCCATGCGACGCGTGCAGACATGCCAACCGCACATTCCAATAACCATATTTGCAGGAACTCCTCCCACAAGACTCTCTTGGCGGTATCGAGTCTACTCTACGGAGCGTTATCAGCGTTCCCGGGGACGTCTCCATGTCGGTCTCGGTGACACTTGTCGGACTGAGACGCCGCATCCTGCAGGCTGCCACATACGAGGTCGTCGCCACCTTCGTGGCGCAGCGCGAGAGCTCTGCTGCGGCGACGCGGTCGAGTGCGTCTGCGCGCATCGCCTCGTCGCAAGCGGATTTCGCGACAGCGCTTTCGAGCAGCACGGGGCGCGTGGCTGCCGTGCAGGAGGTGTCGCTGACGGCCGTTGAGCGAGCCACGACAGCAACGTCTGGCTCGGCAGGTGGATCCACGTCGGCTAGCTCCAACGGATCGTCCGGATCGGGCGCTCTTGTGTTTGGCGGCATAGCGGGGGGGGTCGGGGGCGTTGCGCTCATTGTCGCTGCGGCAGTTGGCTACGTCATCATCAGGAGGAAGAGGCGGCGGTCCGCGGGGTCTGCACGAAGACTCTCACCGGGGGACGCGCAGTCTACCTTCTCGGACGTCTTCCAAACGCTTTGGGGACGTTCGCCGGGCCCCAGCCCTGGCCAGAATCTGCGCGTCCAAGGAACGCTGCGGGAAAATATGTGGGTCACCCTCACACGCGACGACCGCAGGGCGACGCTTCACGTCACGAGATCCGACGTGCGGCGGATCGTTGATCGAAAGGAGGTGGTTGGGTCGGGGTCATACGGCACAGTGTACAAGGGCAAGGTGCGGGGGAGGTATGTCGCGGTCAAGTGCATCAGGAACCATCAAGGACAGCCGGACCCAGGCCCATACAGGAAGGAGGTGGAGGCGCTGCAGCGCCTGCGGCATCCACACATCCTGACCATGCTCGCGTCGTTCGACGAGGAGTGCGCGATTGTCAGCCCGTTCTACGCCAAGGGCAGTCTCCGGCAGGCGCTGTACATTTCGGCGTTCGGGAACGATCCCCTGCTGTGGCGGACGAGGCTGCGCATTCTCGCGGACGTATCGAGCGCCGTGTTGAGCATGCACACAGACAGGCCTGAGGACCCGGTCATTCACAGGTGAGAGCCACAGAACGTTTGCAGCGCGCATTGCGATCAGGCTCGGCGAGTGTCTCGAGCTGATCACTCAACATGCGTCGCGCAACCTCACTGCAGGGACTTGAAGCCGGCGAACATCCTGCTCACCGACAACCTCGACGCCGTGGTTGCGGACCTGGGATGCGCGAGGATCAACGAAGGGTCAATCTTCGAGGGGCCAAAGGGCACACCGGGGTACGCGGACCCCGAGTATGTGCGCCTGGGAGCATGCAATCCGACGGACACGCACCTGGACGTGTACTCTCTGGGCGTCATCATCCTGGAGATGCTCACGAACAAGGTAAGAGCACCCGCGACGCGAGACGAGCAGGTGCATGACGCGCGCGCGGCGGCCACTACACGCGTCTCGGCAGCGCGCCCACGCCGAGGTTGTGTCAACATGGGGGGGGGGCTTTGTAGTTCCTCCGAGCGCTCATCGCATGACATTCAACAGGGTTGAGCGGTTGGGCTGAATGGCCTGAGCATCATGCTCGCACTCGAGATGCAGGGAGGGTCCGAAGAGGCTCGTGATGAGCGGGGCGCTTGGTACAAAAGGCGGCACATTCGAGATGTTGTTTCCGCGGCCATGATAGGGCAACAGTCCGCATTCGAGTTGCGCTCAGATCTATCGGAGCTGCTCGACGTTTCAGCTGGTGACTGGGGCGGGCACCAACGCGTCGAGGTCGTGACGAAGCTGGCAAAGCTCGGGCTGGAGTGCACCGACCCTCAGGCCCGCCGACGACCGAAGGTGACTGATGTCCATCGATGCCTGCGCGAGCTTCTCGACACGACCTCGCTGAGATCGTTGAGGAACACGTACATGATGTCACCGGACGAGATTTTGAGGGCGTTTGAGAACGACGCGAAGGACTTCATCTGCCCTATCTCGCTCGTCGTGCCTCAAGACCCCGTCCGCGCGAGCGACGGGCGAATCTATGAGCGGAGCGCGATCGAAAACTGGATTGCGGCTTGCTTGGACAGAGGGCACACGCTCACGTCGCCCATGACGAGGTTGGCCATGCAACGGGACCTAGTCCCACAGCCGCAGCGCCTGGAGGAGTTCAAGCGGTTCGTCGAGGGCGTCCGAAACCGCCTGGACGACGCCGGGAAGAGCCGCCTGGCGGAGATCCTCGCCGATTTCAGCCGAGGCATGTAGCTTGTGGCGCAAGGTCGTGTTTGTGAGCCTCGAATCCCTCATTGTCGTCACGCTTGCCGGCTCAGATCGCGCTGCCTGGGACCTCAATCGTGACATCAGCGCAGAGCACAGCACCTCGTCGACGCCAAAACGAGGGTACCGATTAGGAAACTGCGCCAGCTTGCTCATGATAGCACGCTTCACTCGGTGACACCTCGCCGCACGTGCGGATACTCCACTGCATCGTTGCTCTCGGCCGCCTGTTTTCTTGATCGACGCGACAACACAATTTGTCCCACTGAAAGCTCTTCACACATGAACGTCATGGAATAGCTGTAGTTTTTCCCACCTCAACCAGCGTCAAGAGCTGCCGTCTACGCCAACACACACGGTCAGCTGGTTCGCGTACTTCTTCGTTGACATGCGGTGCAGCCTCCGCAGCGTCGGGTCCGACGGCTTCCGGTACAACGCCAGGTCCATTGTTCCATGTTGTACCTCGTACTCCTCCCCGTAGAGGAGCGCCCGCAGCACGTCCTGGACCCGGATGAAAGTCCACGCGCGCAGCGACTCCTTCTGTCCCTTCGATCTGCGCTGCTTGAGATGCATCACCTCAAGCAGCACCACCGCGCCCGGCATGCTGGACAGGCTGCGCAGGGAAATGTTCAGGGCGACGGCGTGGTCAAGGCGCCACTCGCCGTCGTCGACACGTTCAGCGGCGGCCGGAGTGCGCTTCGGCGTCTTGCTAATACGACCCCCCTCCCCGTTCAGCAGGAAAATGCGCATGTAGGGTTGCTCCATGTGGTCACTGCCCGGGTCGCACGACAACGCGTCGAACTCGAGCTGCGAGAAGAGGAACAGTGCGAAGGATTTCCGCGGCTTCACGTGCTCCGTGCGGTGCGGCCCGCCGCCCAAGGTGCGGCACCGAGTCCCCGCCTTCACAGACAATGAGGAACAGTGCCGCAAACACGCAAACAACGTAAGAGCTGCAAGCACAGGCATACGCACCTTGAGCCGATCCGTGGGGCTTGCCCTCCGCCATGTCCCCGTCTCTCCGCCCGCCACCAACGCCCCCGCAAGCGACTCCAAAGACTCACCATCACTGTCGCCCGAGTCATGCGTGACCTCCGCGTCGCTGGGCTGCCGCTCGCGCCCCGCCGCCTGCGCCCCGCTGTCGCCCTCTTGCGCCCCTTGCGGGCCGCCCGACAGGATCCAGCCCACCGCCGTGTCCAGGTCTGCACCAAAGCGCTCAACGGCGCGCTCCGCGTCCAGCAACGGGAAGCCCATGTTCCGCAGCCTCGCGACCGTGTCGTCGCGAATGGATCTGTTGTCTTGCCACCCCCCACGCGCCGGATGCGCGAGCGCGGGGTGCGTTTGGGGGCCTGACTCAAGCGGAGGTGCGCCGTCAGGGACGGGCGCGTCCCACGGGTCAGGGACCACCGGCTGCGCGGGCGGCAGCCATTCAGGCGGCGCAGTCGACCGCACGGGCGCGTCGTAGCCCTGCAGGTCGCCATTCGTGCTCAACGCATTCTGTTCCCTTTGCAAAGCGGCGTCTGACCGCTCGCCTGCGCCCAGAACCGCCGCGTCTTCCACCCACGCCGTCGCATGCGTGTGCGACGCGCCCCCCTGCGCCAGCCTCTGCGGCCCGCCCGACAGGATCCAGTCCGCCGCCGCGTCCAGATTCGCGCCATGCAACTCCACCGCGTCCTCCGCGTCGAGCCGCGAGAAGCCCATGTTCTGGAGCTGCGCGACGCGCTCGTCCTCGGATATGTCCTGGCGGCTGGCGGTGCCGTTCGCCGGCGGCCTCGCGACGGGCGAGCGCTGCGAGCGTGATGGCGACGGCACGTCGAGGAATGCTGCGGGGGGCGCCGACGGCTCTAAGAACGCCCCGCCGCCTCCGTTCGTCGACAAGCCGTGCTCGTAGCTGCTCGTTGGGCACGCGTCAGGTGCAGCGCTCGGCACCTGCTGCAGGTCAAGGTTCGCCGCGCGCAGCTCAGGCGCGTGCACCGGGCCGCCGGCGTCCATCATCTCGGTCGCCCCAGACTGCTCTCGCACAACGCCTTGCCTCCCGGAGTGCGACGCGTGCGCATCGTCATCCACCCCATCCAGGTCTGACGGGGCATCCCCCATCAGATGAAGCTGCGCCTCCGCCGCCCGCAAAAGGGTCGTGGCCGCCGGTCTCTTGCTCGGGTCCTTGACGAGACAGCTGCGCAGCGCCTCCTCGAGCTGCGAACAAAACACCCCTCCCGGGATCTCCAGCGCCTCCCCCTCCAGCACCAGCTCCCTGATGTCGTGCTCGTTCTCGAACTGCCCCTCGAACGGCATGCGCCCCGTCATCATGTGGTGCGCCATCGCCGCGTACGCCCAGACGTCCGACGCCGGGCCCCTGTGCTGCTTGAGCTTGATCGTGAACTGCTCAGGCGCAGCGTACAGGTTCGTGCGGGCATTCTCTACTTTCGTGGGCAGCGACGGCAGCGACGGCTGCGCCATCGTCGCCCCGAAGCGCGCCAGCCCGAAGTCCGCCAGCACCGCCCTCCCGCTCTCGTCGACCAGCACGTTGTGCGGCTTGACATCCATATGGGCCAGGCCCATGGCGTGCATGTCGACCAGCGCCTGTGCCACGTCCACGAGCACGCGCGTCATGTCTCGCAGGTCCATCGGCCGCCCGTCCGCCTTCGCGATCAGCGACATCACCGACCCCTCGTACTGGCGCATCACCAGCAGCACGTGGCCCGCGGCAGGATCGTCGACGTAGCCGTACAGCCGGCAGACACGGTCGCTGCGCGCCAGCGCGCGGAACAACACCTCTGCCTCGCGCAGGTAGGTCTGCTTTGCCGTGTCGCCGATGTCGCGAGTCCCCAGCACTTTGACAGCGGCGGGAATAGACACGCCGGGATGTGGCGTCCACGTCCCGTGCTTGACGATCGCGCTGCCGCCGCTATACGACAAGTCATCGCCCAGCACGACCTCGGACGACGGGATTCTGGGTGCTCTGGTGCGCATCTCCACGCGCCGCTTGCGAGCGAATACGCACCCTTTCGCATCCGCGATGGCTTGCTCGACCTGCGGAGGGGAACGCGATTCCGCCCGAATGATTGTCCAAGGCAAGGTCTTGGCGGGCGCCTGATTGAGGGCGCAAGGTCAGGGCGGCGACGTTGCGTACCTGTGCTTTGTTCTCTGGGTTGCTTTGCATGAGCAAGTGCTCGCGCTGTTCGTTCATGCCAGCCAGCACACGCAGCACCATCTGCTCCATCGCCCTCTGCCACTCGCTCGCCATGCTCTGCTGCATCACTCTCTGAATCATCGGCTCCAGCCGCTCGTCCATGATGCCTTCCAATGCACCGCGCAGCTCTGAAGCCTGCACCGGACGCGCCCCGACCCCAGCGCGCTTGATCACCTGGACGACCTCGTGCACGATCGTGCCGACCATCCTCGCATGCCGCTCCTCGTCCTTCGCCCGTGCCTTCATCAAATGACGCTCCATGATGCGCTCGACCTCGTTGGGCACCGCGCTCCGAAGCTCGGCCGCCACGACCTCAAGCCGCTCGTAGCTCATGCCCCCAGACCTCGCTTGCAGCTGCGCCACCTGCCCCACCAGCACGTCCAGCTGCTGGCTGTTGTGGCACGCGGCACTCAGCAGCTGCTCCACACCGCTGATGACGCACAGCAGGTCCTTCCGCATCCGCATGACCTCGGCGCGCGTCTCCTGCGTCAGGCCGACGCCGCTCGCGGAGATCAGCTTCAGCGCGATTGACACTTGGCCTGTGGCGCCCGCCAGCTGCAGCTCCCAGCTCTTCACTGCCTTCTTGACCTTGCCCGTGCGCTCCCATTCCCGGAGCAGCGTGTGGCAGGAGTTCAGCGCTTCCTCCAGGGTCTTCAGAGCCGCTGCCAGCGAGTCGCTCTCGTGGATGCCATCGGTGCAAGCGAGGTCACCAAGGACCCTCGCAACGCCTGGGAGGTTGGCTGCGAGCGCCTTGATACCTTCGTGCTGCTCTCTGAGCGACAAGCACAGGTCGAGCGCCCCCTTCACGATGTGGAGGCAGCCGGACAGAGGCGCTGCTAGGCCACCGAGGCTCTGGGAGAGGCCGAGCACGCGGTCGAGGATTTGCCGCACGGCCTCCATGGTGCCCCGCGGGTCTCAGGGGACACGGCTCTTCGCCTGTGTGGGCGGTGGCGCCGGTCACGGACCACGGGCCTGCACAGACAGCGGCGCGAAGACGGTGGGAAGTGCGGACAGCAGGGCAGCCAGGCTGCACGGCGCGAGCGGGTAGCGTTCCCAACTCGCAGCTGATGAGATCGGGCCCCGCTGAGTTCGCGAAAGGGATGTCAATCGATGCTTACACGACGGAGCGTCGCGGTAAGTGAGAGGCAGAAAAGCAGGCTAGCCTAGCGTTGATGCTGCACAAGAAGCGTGTTCCACGTCCGATACGCCCCATACCAGCCATATGACGCCACGAAAAGGTGCGTTGACGATAGGTTGGGCGCACAGCAACCCGCAAAACCGCCTAGGGCTAGGCAAGGGCATCTGAGGCTCGCAGCGCCGTTGTAACTTGAAACCGGGCTCTCCTGGCGGTAGTGGGCGGCGATTCTCTATGTTACCCACCACCTGAGTTGGTCTAGAGGGACCGTCAACGAGAGGACCGAACGACGTCGTTGCTGGCAAGGGCAGCTCACCTGCACCCGACGCCACACGCCCGGCCCAACAGCCCGTTTACCCGCAAGCTGACGTGCACCTGGCCCAGAGCTACGCATGTCGGGAAGCATAACGGCGCAACGGAGCCCCACGGCCACGCAGTTCCGGGAGACATCCCCAGGGGCCTCGCACCTGACGTACGTGCCGCACGCACGGTGAACACCGACCCCCGCCGTCGACAGCCCCCCACCTCGCAGCCACTTGGATCCCTCACAAGAGCACGCCCAGCACACACGCATCGACACGCACGTCCACGTCGTCACACGCAACCACGCTCGGTGCGCCCCCGCCGCCCAACGCGATACACACCGCACGCCGCCCTCACGACGCCCCCTCGGTGGCCACGCCCAGGCGCACCGTGAGCCGGTTCGGGTACTTCTTGGTCGGCATGGGCTTGAGCTTGCGCAGCGTCGGGTCCGACGGCTTCAGGAAGAGCTTCAGGTTGAGCGCGCCCTGCCGGATCTGCACGCCCTCGCCGCTCGGCAGCGGGCGCACGACGTCCTGGATGCGGATGGCCGCCCACGCGCGCACCGACTCCTTGGAGGTGCGCTGCTTGAACTGCATCACCTCCAGCAGCACCACCGCGCCCATCGGCATCTCCGCGAACCGCCGCCGCAGCGGCTGCATCTGGTTCAGCCGCCACACCGCGTCCTGGATCGGCTGCGGCGCCGGGCGCGTGCGGTCGGGCATCTCGATGTTGTTGCCTTGCGTGTCCACGAGCGAGATGCGGATGTACGGGTGCTCCATGTGCTCCCGGCCCGGGTCGCACGACAGCTGCTCCAGCGTGAGCTGCGGGGATGGAAGACCGGGGAAGCACGAGTGTCAGCGATTCGCAAATCGTCGTACCAAGCTACGCGGGCGCGGAGCAGCGACAACGACATACGCGAACGCGCGGCGCAGCGGGCTCGTGCCGTGCGTGCCGCGCGTGCTGGCTACGAGCCTGTGCGTGTGTGTGGCGATCGAGGAATCAGCAATTTGGGGTGCGCACCATCAGGCGGTCGGTCAACGTCGCCTCCGACCACTGCCCCGGCGCGCCCGCCGGCACGGGCCGCCCCATCGACGCGGACCGGAACGACATGTACGACTGCTGGCTGTGGTCCGACCCCGTGTCGCTCGGGCGCCGCTCGCGGCCCATCGACTGCGTGCGCGACGCGCCCCTCGCCCCGCCCTGCGCCTCCTGCGCCAGCTTCTGCGGCCCGCCCGACAGGATCCAGTCCGCCGCCGCGTCCAGGTTCGCGCCGTACCGCTCCACCGCGTGCTCCGCGTCCAGCAGCGAGAAGCCCATGTTCTGCAGCTGCGCCACGCGCTCGTCCTCGGACGTGTCCTCCTTGCCGCCGCCGGTGCCGTTAGCCGGCTGCTTCGCGGCCGCGGCCTGCTGCCGCATCGCCGCGGTGGCGGGGGACTGCTGGAAGCTCGACTCCGTGGTGTGCGCGCCGTCGGGCACGGGCGCGTCCCAGGGGTCGGGGATGAGCGGCTGCGCGGGCGGCGGCGACGCCACGTCGCCGGGCGTCTCCGTCGCCGCGGGCGCCGCCGGCGCGGGCGCCTGCGACGCCGGCAGCTCCGCGCCCATGATCCACGCCGCCTGCGTCTGCGACAGCGACGCGGGGGGGGGAGTCCCGACCTTCATCGCCTTCATGAGGCCCATGAAGAGGCAGAAGCCCTCCAGGTCCAGCGACGACGCCGCGCCGCGGTTCGACAGCTGCCACACGCGCGAGAACTGGTCCATCGGCAGCGCGGCGCGCTGGAAGAGCACCTGCCCCTCGGAGAGCGTCACGCCGCCGCGGCGCTCGTAGGACTTGTGGAAGGCGCGCTCGCACTTCTCGCGCTCCGCGGCCTTGAGCCGGTGCAGGCCCTCGCACCCGGGCGGCGCCTGCGGGGCCGCGGGCGCCTGCGGCTGCGACGACTGCGGCGTCGGGGGCTGCGTGTTGCCGAACGCGTCGTCCCAGCCGTCGAGCGTGGTCCCGAGCGACGCCGTCTGCACGTGCACGGGCTCCGACGGCGCCGGCGGCTGCGACCCGAACGCGTCCCCGCCGAACGCGTCGTTCCCGAACGCCGCGCCCAGGTCGTCCGCCTGGGCCGTCGGGCCGTTGTCCGTGTCCTTCGGAACAGTGGACGAGAAGGCCGGGGACCCGAACGGCTCCTTGGACGCGCCGGGGTCGCCGAAGGGGTCCGCGGAGCCCCCCGCGGGCGCGCCGAAGGCGCTGCTGGTCCAGTCGGGCACCGCGTTCGCGGCCGCGGCGGCCGCCGTCGAGCCCTTCGCGAGCGCGGTCTGGGCGTTCTCGAGCTCGGCCTTCGCGGCGGCCGCCCGGGCCTCGGACGCGTCGGCCTGCGCGTTCATGTCACGCGTCTCCGCCTCGAGCTCGGCGGCCTGCTGCTTCACCGACTCGACCTGGGCCTGCAGGGAGTCGGCTTCCTGCTTGGCGCGCTGCAGACGAGAGCGGGCCTCGTACTGCTCCATCGAGGCCGCCTCGAGGGCGCGCTCGGCGGCCTCGCGCTCCCTGCCGAGCTGGTCCAGCCGCTGGCCCTGCTCGTCCGTCTGGGCCTTCAGGGCGCTGATTTCCGCCTGGAGCGCCGCGACCTGCTTGTTGATCTCCTGCGGAGCGAGGACGCGGGTCGCGGGGTCGCGGAATCCCGGTGGCGCGCGGCGGTGGACAAGATGGTGGGCGCACGTTGCCTCCTCGCGCGCGGGCGCGGGCGACCCGGAAACCGCGCTCGCGGCGCGCGGAGCACATGTCTGGGCACGGATCGCGCGCCCGGCAAGGTCGGCCGGCAGTTATACTCCCGGGCGGAGAGGGCAGGGCGCGGCGGGGATGCGGCGTGTGCCGGGAGCGTGCCGTGCTCGCGGCGCGCCGTGCGGCCGCGAAGTGCTCACCTGGACGCGCCCCTCCTCTGCCTGCACCTGAGGACGCAGCTGGGTGTCCAAGGTGTCCTGCAGCGACGCCTTCTCCGCCTGGAGCTGCTCCACAGAAGGTCCCGAGACTTGCGACGTCAGACCGGACGCAGCTGACGTGGCAGCCGCCCTGGACGCCGCTCCCGGCATCAGGTCCTCGAAGCCAGCGCTCGCGGACGCGCCGGTGTCCTTCGGGGCCGCCGGGATGTTCGTGGGCGAGGCCTGAGGGGACGATGCGTTGGCAGCTGTGGGGCTCCCGGGCGCTACGGCCGGGCGCTGGGTCTGCGAATTCGCACAGGGGTGGGAGCAGCGATATGTCACGCCGTGCGGGGGAGAACGCGCGGTGCCGCGCCTCGATCAGGACGGCGCGCATGCGCTCCCAGCAGCCTCCTGCAGCCCCCGTCAAGCGCCTGCGGGGCTGCCAGCACGGCGTGGCGCGCAACGAGCCGACGCAATACAGCGCGATCTCGCCGGGGCCGAGGAAACGGCCACTTCTCGCGCGCTGTGGCCGCGCGTGGCGCCGGGCCCGTGCCGGCGAGGCAAGGGGCGCACCGGGAGCGCAGGCGCGGACTGGCGCATCTGGTTGAAGCCCGGGAGCGAGGCCTGCGGTCCCTGGGCGCGCAGGAGCAGCGTCATCTCGAGGCTCTCCTTGAAGTCCTCGAGCGAGGAGATGGCCTTCATGGTCCCTCGGGTCGCTGCTCGCCAAATCTGGGAGAGCTGGTGGTTGGGCAGCCCCGATGCGCTGTAGAACTCCTTCGCGTCCTGCACACCGTTCCAGCGACGCGCGCGCCCCGTCGCCTCGCACTCTGGCAGACCCGCTACCGCGTGCGAGAGCAGAGGGGCGGCGGGCTCCGCCAGAGACGCTCTCCGGCGAGTGCGGGCCCGGTAGGCGCTCCGGGGGCGGTCCGGCGGCGCCGCGGCGCGGGATCGTAACTGGAGAGTCGGTGCGGGGCCCCGGGCGGCGGGGGCGGGGTGCGCGTCGGACGCGGGAGGGCTGCACTCACCTTGGGGTTGATGCGGCCGTCGCCGTCGACATCGGCGATCTTGAAGGAAGCCTCGAGCTTCTCCGGGGTGTTGATAGCATCCCGGACGCTGTCCTCGCTCCAGTCGAAGGACGCCATGCTGGCAGAGGCGCCGGTGGGAGCGCTGCCTGGGGTCGAGGCGACCTCTCGGCGCGTCTAGTCGCGCCTGGGCCGCAGGCCGGACACGCGGGTGCAGGGCGACGACCGTCTTTCGCCTCCTCGCCAACTGGCCGCGCAGCCCGCGGACGCGGCCCCTAGAGACGGCCCGCGGTGGAGTGGAGGACCCAACTCAGTACCCTACTCGGCGGAGGAGGCGGGGGTCAAGCAGGCGGCGGGGCGGAAATCCAAAATCTCATCAAACCATCCCGTCGCGCCGAGCCCGCGCCATATATCTGCTCGAGGCTGCACGTTCCACGCACACACCTCGGGTGCAATCGGTGTCCGCACCGCGGCGGCCGGACGGACGGGCGCTCCGACGGAATGAACGCACGCAGCGCGCGCACGCGGCCCGCCACGACGTCCGCCTCCAGGCTCCGCCGCGTTGCGCCACAGGTGTCTTCCCCAACACAACATCCCAAACATTGCTCACCCAATGCAGCCTCAAGCGAACGGGCGGCCGTCCCGCGGGCCTCGCAGCAGGTCCGTCGCAGCCTGCGGCTCGGCCCGGAGCGCGCCGCGTGCGTCCGGTCGGTTCATCGGCCCCCGCACCCCGGAAAATGCCAATGATGTGTTCAGATGACTCCAGCGGCGCTGTCAGGCCCCGTGGCGGCCGGATGCGCGCGCGTCGGCCACGGACGACGCGGGGTGCGTCCGTCGACCGCTGCGCCGGCACGTGAGCGCTCGTGCGGGGCGTCGGTGGCAGCATTATGAGGCAGAGATACATCACACAGCGGCGCCCGGCTGGAGCGGCCGGCGCTCAGCCCTCGACGACGAGGACGGTCTCGCCCTTCTCGAGCATGCGGATGTCGCGCTCGATCTCCGACAGCTCCTTCTCGTACTGCTCCTTGCGGCGTCGCTTGGCGGGGGTGTCGAGCGTGAACGTCATCTTCTGGTACGCCGTGTTCACCTGCGTCGCAAGGAGTCGGCGCGGATCGATGTGGGCGTTGCGCGGACGATCTGGCGGGCGCCCTCGCGCCGGAACGCACACGTGCGGCCCGGGGAAGCCCTGCGTGGCTGTGCAAGCGGGCAGCGTGGCGGCCCCCGGGCGTCCCGCGGAGCCTGGTGCGGCGCGGACGACGGACCTGCGCCCACTTGATCTTGAGGTGGCGGAGGAGCTTCCCGCGCTCGTCTGGCTCGAGCTCCTGGACCACTCCAGCGTCCGCAAGCTGTTGCGCCTCCTGCGGGAGCGGGCGCGGGGGGGGAGACGGCCGCCGCTGTGAGATTCAGCCGTGATACCATGTGGTGCACGGCGGGAGCGCTCCCAGGCGGTCGCAGGGGCGCCGGGCAGGCGGCCACAGCGCTTGCAACAAAGACATGTTGCGAGCACTCGTTTGGCGACGCGGGGGGCCTGGCGGGCCGTGTGCGGGCAACATTGATTTCAGCGGGTGCTTTGACGGGCACAGGAGGCCCTGGGCGGGCGGTTCGCGCGGCGGGCGGCCGGGGGAGGCCGCGGGCGGGCGGAGGCATGTTGGGCGGTGCTTGGTTGGAAAGCGGGGCGTGGGGGGGGCGTGGGGCGGCGTGGGAGGGGCGGAGCGCGCCTGTAGCTTCTTGTACTCCTCCGCGGCCCTCTTCTCGGTTTCGAGCTTGGCCTTGTTCTTCGTGAGGTAGCTCGGGACCTTGCCGAAGTCCGGCTTGGTCGTCCAGTTGAGGTCTCCGGTGCCGTGCTTCTTCGGCTGCGCGAGGATGACCTCGACGGCGTTTGCCGTGACGTAGTTCTTTTGCGACACGAGCGACATGATCGGCTTGTCCTTGCGCGACGGGACGGGAGGCTTGTTGCGCGACTTCGTCTTCGACGGCGCCGTCGGCTCCGGAAGCACCGGCTCGCCCGTGTGGCTCTTCAAGAATTGTTTCGGGTTCGGCCTCACGGCCTCGGGCGGGGGCCCAAACGTCGCCCCGGCCTTGGGCTCGGTCCCCATGTGCAGCGTGCCATTCGCGCCCTGCCGCGGGTTCCCGGGGAACTTGCTCTTGTGCCGCGGCGGCCTAACCACCTTCTCCTGCGGCCGCGGAATCAACGCGTAGATCGACTCCGCCTCCATCACCGCCATCGCCGCTCCACGGCACGCACCACCCCCGCGACTGAATCTGCTCGCGCGCCCTGCGCCGAATACGCTCCGAACACGCTCCGTACGCGTCACCCACGCAACGAACCAGCGCCAGCGCACACTCTCTCTGCGCAACGCGGCCTCGTCGCGCGCACATGAGCTCCCAACGGCGCCACACCCCGCACACGCCCCCCTACGTCAGCGGCGACTCGCGCCCGACACGGGCCTGGCCCGCCGCGCGGCCCCGCGTCGCGCTGCTCGAGTGCGCGCCAGCTGGCCGCCGCGGACGCGCGGGCAGCCCAGCGAGGGTGCCTCTCCGAGCAGAACCTTGCGAAACACATGGTCGGCGCGTGACGGGCTGCAGAGGGCTCCCGACCCCTCCCGCCGCCATGGGCGACTGGATCGCGTCCGCGCCGACATCAGGAAACACAAAGAGCAAGCACCACTTGGCACAAATCGGAGGAATGCGTCTCACATATGTTTAGAAGCCCTCAATCGCACGAGGCCGGTGGCAGTACATTCCGCCCCGCTCAATGTTGCAGATCTCTCCCACGGCCGTCCGCTGCGGTGCCGCGACCGCTGGACGCCCCGCTCAGTCCACCTCGACCGCCGACGCGGTGTCGTACAGCACGCGCGCGTGTGCAATCGCGAGCCGCGGGGGCGCCAGGCTGCCGCGCTCCGTCGGTCGCAGTGCCGCCTGGACGACCGCCACGCTCCCCGCTCGCGACCCCACCGCCACCTCCACCGCCTGCGCGACCGCCGGCGCCCACGCGGCCCCGCGCACAGGCGTTACGGTGCAGTGCAGCTTGTGCTGCGAGTCCCCGCCGGCGTCGCCCCGGGGAGCGTCGCCCGGCGCGTCCTCGAGGACCTCGATCGTCCACGCGAACGTATACGGCTCGCCCTTGCGGCCCCGTTCGGCAGCGCTCAACAAAGAAACTAGGAGCTTGGGCAGCCTGCCTTGGCCGCTGGGCCGCCCGTCCGTGCCCGTGACGCCCGGCGCGCCCAGATCTGCGACGTTGTAGCGCAGGTCGAAGGCGTACTCGAACGACGAGCCCGCCGCCCTGGCTGCCGACGCCCCCGCGTCCTGCAACACACCCCCACGCAGCTGACGCGACACCAGCGCGGCAACGCGGGGCGCGAGGTCGCCGTCCACGGGACGCGCGCCGTGGAATGTGAAACCACGCGCCGCCGGCTCGCTCGACGCCACCGCGTCGTCCCCGTGCGCAGCCTCCGCGATGCCACTCTCGACGGCGCATGCGTGCGTGACCGCAAGCGTGCAGGCCCACGTGCCGTCCCCGCGAGCTCCAGCGACGGCGCCGTTGGCCTGGCCGTCAACAGGCCGGACCTCGTAGCACGCGCAGAGCGTTCCGCCGTGCGCCAACACCAGGGGGGGGTCCTCGCTGCTCAGTCCGACTGTTTCCACCGCCTCGACGCCTGGCGGGCACCGGAGCGCGATCCGCGACACCGCGACGTCCCACAGCGCGAGGGACTGCAGCCGCACGGTGACCAGGGCGGCCAGCCGTCCCGGATGCGCCCCCGGCGCGATGGCCTTCACTTGGACATCGAATGGGTCCGAAACCGGCACTTCCAGCGCCGCCATGAGGCCCTGCGCGACGCCGTTGGCGTCGTGCCGCACGGATACGGGCAGGACG
The DNA here is from genome assembly GCA_916048055.1 of Pedinophyceae sp. YPF-701. Taxonomy (NCBI): domain Eukaryota; kingdom Viridiplantae; phylum Chlorophyta; class Pedinophyceae; species Pedinophyceae sp. YPF-701. The sequence continues at coordinate 363,390 of CAJZHL010000012.1, read as the reverse complement.
GCGGTCCCGGGCGGCGCCGCCGCGAGTGGCGCCCCGCCGTGCGTGGTCGGACGCAACGTCGGCGCCGCATGAGTCAGCCGGCCGCTGACGCGCGTGCCCCGCACGGAGGACCGCGCGCGGGCGACCGGCGTCGGCGGCTGGGTGTCGGCGACCTGCGAGCCCCCGAGGAACCGCGCGCGAATCGAGCCGCCGTGCTGCAGTGCCGCGTCGTCGAGCACGCCTGGTGCCGAGACCTCGACTTTCCGCGGGGCCCTGCGGGGGAACGCAGGGGCGCGCACTCGGACCCAGAAGACGACGGCGCCCTCTGCATCGCCGTCCTGGCGCACGTCGCCGCCCTTTCCGATGGTCACGTGGACGTTCGATCCGGTCGCGAGGTCAGTCCCGTGCGCCTGGGCCGCGCCGCTGCCGGCGGCGGCGTCGACGGTCAGGTGCCCGGCTCTGCTGCTCGCGCTGTGCCAGAGACCGCTAGCGGACGTGACCGGCGCCTCGTGGGGCAGCCGCAGCTGCGCGCGGCAGAGGCGGCTTGCCCCGGGGGTGCGGCCCGCGGGCGCGACGGCCACGCCGATCACCTGGTCTGCACCAGCGATGAGGCCCGCAGGGCCGGTCACGACGGACGTCAGCAGGCTGGGCTGCGAGTGCGCCACGCGGAGGACGACCATGACCCCCCCGGGGGGGGACTTTTCGTCCGCGCCCGCCGCGCCATCGCCAGGTAGCACCGGCACGGGCCCCCAGACCTGCGCGGCATCGTTAGAGACCATCTGGCCCGCCGCCTGCGGCGCTCGCGAGGCCGCAGCTGCGACGGAGCACCGACTGTGCGGCAGGACCCCAAACACCCCCCCCAGCGTGAAGGTGCCCGCGAACCGCGCCGGCCCGACGAACTCGAGCTCGGACACCCCCTGCTGCAGCCGCAGCTCCGCTCCCTCGCATGCTCGCCAGTCATCGTCCCCCGGCGCGCCGCCAGCCTTGCTGCGACTGCGCACGCGCGACAGCGACAGCTCGAGCTCCTGCCCTGCGTCCGGACTGTCGTCCGACTGGCTGCGGAAGCACTCCGTCAGGTACAGCCGGACGCGAGAGAGCGCGAGCTCCCCGGGCAGCCCCCAGTGCGCAACCACCACCACGCGGGCCAGGTGGCCCACGCAGGCCGCTGCGGCGCCCCCAGCGGCCGGCATGGGCTGCCCGCGCGCCGAGAATACCCTGCTGAAGGATCCCGGTGCCGCGCCGACGAGCAGCGGGCCGGTGAGGTCCAAGCAGGGACCCCCCCGGGGGACGTTGTCAAGACTCGTGCTGGCGAGCGCTTGCACGCCCCGCAGCAGCATCGCCTTGTCCGACGCGCTCACGCCATCCGATCCGTTCCTGCACGACGACGTGCACAGCGTCGCAGAGTTTCGCACGGGCAAGAAGGCAACATAGAATACTAGGAACAGTGTGTGCCACAGACACAGAAACATATCTCGTAGTCCGGCTTCAACGCCGCCCTGAACGCCCTGGAACGTACCTTCTCCCCCCCACCAGCGACCACGCCGCCAGCGGTATGCACCGCAGCAGCCCCCGGCACCACACCACCAAACACTCCCCCCCCAGCTTGTGCAGCAACCCCGACCCCTCCAACGCCTGCCCGACCGTCCTCGCAGCCCCCAGCCCCACCATCTGCCACCCGCACCGCGCCGCCACGCCTGCGGCCGCGTCAAGGTGCCGCACCGCCGCAACCGCCGCCTCAACGTCAACATCCCCAACACCCCCCCCTGACGTGGCAAGCAGCGCGAGGATGGCCGCGCAGTCCGTCTGGAGCCCGGCCGCGAGCCGCTGGCGCCCCGCGAGCGCGTAGAAGCACGCCGCGCTCGACGACAGCGCCAGCATCAGCCGCAGCGCGTACGTGCGCGTCTCCAGGCAGGGCCGCAGCACCGACGCGGACACCCAGCTCGCGGCCTGGTCCCTGAGGAGGTCTTTCGAGATCCCCAGCGGCCTGTGCACCATGCTCGCTTGCCGTGCCAGCTTGCCGCGACCGGAGCCCGCGTCCACCTTGCCAGCACCCCGGCCGCCCGCATCGCCCCCCACCACAGCCGTCGGAAGCGCGACGACGGAGCTGCTGCGCCGCTTGCGGTGCGTGGGGCGTCCGAACACGCCAGGTGGCGGCTCGGGGACGATCGGCGACGCCGCTGCGAGGGGGAGCTCCCGCGACGCGACGTTGCCGACTGCGGTGCAGAAGCGCACGATGGCGGCGCGCGCCGACACGAGCAGCTCCGCTTTGCTGAGCCACCGCTGCTGCATCTGCGCGACGTCGGCTCCGTCGCGGTCTCCCCCGGGTTCCCTCGCCGAGCCGCGCCGTCCCGCCCCCTTGGCCCCCTGCATGTGTCGTAGCTCTACAACGAGGCCGTAAAACGCCGCCGCTGGACCCTCCGGGTCGAATTTCGCGCAGGTCAGAGCCAGGTCGATCATGTCCGCGTCGACCGCGCCCTTCCTCGCTCCCGCGGGGGACTTTTCGTCCGCCGCAGGGCGAGTCCCCTCGGGGAGCAGCGTGGCGACTTGCAGGCACGCGGTGGCCAGCCAGCAGTCCGACAGAAGCGGGCGCACGCGGCCCTCGGCCTCCGCGGCCATCAGCCGGCCCGCGATCTGCCCGACGGACTCCACGGCGCCCGCCCACGCGTCATCGTCGCGCCCCAGCGCCCGCAGCAGCAGCACCCGCCTCGCGCACGCGTACTGCCGGAACGCCAGCTCCTTCGCAGCGCCCGTCGCAGTGTACCGGTGCAGGAACGGCGCAGGGTCCAGCAGCTGCGCGCAGTCGTCGCCCTGCTTGTCTCCACCCAAATCGAACACCGCGCCCTCCGAAGCGCTCCCGCCGCCCTCGTCGTCGCTGTCGACCCTCGCCAACCGCGTGGGCGACGTCAGCTCCGTGTACAGCACCTCCAGCTCGATGTACTCCCTCAGCGCCTCCCGCATCAGTCCCGTGCTCTGTAACATTTGCCCCAGGTTGTCCTTGGCCTGTAGCAGCGCGCCGACGTCCGCGCCCTCGCTGCGCCGCCGCAGCGTGAGGACCCGCACGTCGGCTTGCAGCGTGGCCAGCCGCGACCCCACCGCCTGGCGCAGCGCCGCGGAGAGCGCCTCCGAGAGGTCCGGGAGCGCCGCCGCCAGCGCCTCGCGCGTCGCGTCGACCGCCTGGCCCGCGCTGGCCGCGGACGCCGCGGGCGCGGCGTCGAGCCGGCACACGACGTGCCGCTTGCGCGTCCCGAAGTCGTCCGTGAGCTTGTCGACGATGCGGCGCACCACGCGCTGCAGGGGATCCTGATTCAGGGGGGGAGTGAAGGCCACGACGGTCTCCGCGTCGCAGCCGGAGCGGGCCGCTGCGTCGATGCGTTCGCGGAGCAGCGGCTTGAGGCGGCTGCGGTACTCCTCGACCGTCGCGCAGGACGCGATTACCAACTGAACAAAGGGGCGCTCGTCCCACGCGGCGATTGCGCGGGACGGGTGCGCGGCGAGCCGGGCCCAGGTGGAGATGCTCTGGCCGGAATCGAGGTACTCGAGCGGGAGGGTGTCTGCGACGGACGCGTGGTCGCTGGCGGAGCCGAGAGTGTCGCCGGGCAGGGCGATGCGGCCCAGGTTGAGCACTGGGAGGGAGATTTGCAGCGCCTGGCTGGCCGCCTCCCATGCTGGTCCGGCATAGTTCTCTGCGGGGCGTTCAGGGGCGCGCGGGAGGGCTCAGGGGGGACGAGGACGGACTGTGATGGCGGCGCTTGGCCGGGTGTGCGTATCTCGTGGCCGAACGGCGCCCGTCTCTGGGACGCGTATGCCTCATCAAGCGAGAGCGTCGAGCTGTCCATGCAATGGGCGTCGTGAGACAGGAAGTCCATGCGCTGACCACGCACGGCGCTTGAAGGCCGCGTGGAGTGCACGCGTCGTACCTACTGCTATACGGAACCGGCCCGAGCGCGCATCCGACCACGGACCCTGCGCTATGTACTGGTCGCGCGGCGCCATATCCGCTGGGTCACGGCCCCATGGTTACGCAAGGACACCGCGCAATTATGTGCCTGCACCCGGGCCTCGCGAGCGGCCCCCAGGGACCGTCGCCCGCTGTTTGCCTCAACACCGGGCACTGTCCTACTTCGGGCAACTGCTCAGCAGCGCAGATGCGCGCGGTGTTCTCGTGAGACCACGAAGCAGCGGATTTTCTAGCTTCAATCACTTGACTTCGTGTGTATGTGTCGCACCGACCCTCAGCCCGCGTCAAGGCCGATCGCTGGGAGTGCATCTGCGCTGCGCTGACCGGGAGCTTTGGAGCGTGCCGCCTGACGTCGCATGCGAAACAACCACCCTCTGACAGTCGCAAGGTAGGAGCCCCCGGGATCTCCGCGAACACGAACTTTCCTCCGTTCACTGCCGCCGCCTGTCGCTGCCTGCACGTTCTTCATCACGTTTTCAATGGCAGAAATCATATTTGATCATCGCGTACGGAGCTGCAGGTGGTGAAATCATCCCCGCAGCAACCGACCCGCGCGCCATGGCCAGCCTGGTCCATGGCCCGCGCTGCAGCCTCCTGCGGTCCGCTTGCAGCGCTCGCTGGTTCGCCGCGCGGTATCGATCGGCTGGAGCCAGGGCAGCACCGCGCCACCCCGACCGTCCCCCGCGCACCCCAGCAGCCTCCCGGGTCGACCCCGACACAGGAGGGGTCCTGGAAGAGCGCGTTCCGGCGACGAGCATGCCAGTCAGACTCGACGCGTGGATCGCGGACCAGGTTCCGGACCTGAGCAGGCACGTGCGGGGCGCTATCCGTCCTGGCAGCACTGCACACGAGCCTGCAAGTCTTGTCCCGCGACGTCACATCGTGACTCGCGCCTCTCATTGATACATGAACCATGTGTGTCTCACAGGGAGCGCGTGAAGGACTCAATCAGGGCTGGCAAGGTCTGGGTCGACGGAAAGACAGCGACAAAGCCCTCTGCCAAAGTCAAGCCCGGGGCTCTGGTCCGGTGCGAGGTGGCCCCGCCACCGCCCGTCGAGGCGCTGCCGGAGGACATCCCGCTGGACGTGCTGTACGAGGACGACAGCGTCATCGTGGTCGACAAGCCAGCAGGCATGGTGACGCACCCAGCGCCCGGGAACTACTCGGGGACGCTCGTGAACGCCCTGCTGCACCACCTGGGCCTCGGCGGCGTGCGCGTGGAGGGCGGGGGGCGCGTGGAGCGCGTCGACGGGGGCCGCGACGTCGAGTCTGACGACGACGACGACGGTTGCATCCCCGGGGGACTTGAGGGCGCCGAGGAGGGTCCCGGGGGGGAGTGGGTGATCCGGCCGGGGATCGTGCACCGGCTGGACAAGGGCACGACCGGCGCGATGGTCGTCGCGAAGAACGCGGGAGCGAAGGTGCGCGGACGCGCCACAAACACACACGCACCTCGAATGTTCTACTCATGCACGTATTCTGGACCTGTTTCGGCGGCCTCGTGTCTGACGCTGCGGCACCGGGCGTCGTGCGGCGTGCAGAGGGCCTTGTCGGACCAGTTCCGCGACCGCACAGTGGACCGGAGCTACCTGAGCGTCACGTGCGGCGTGCCGTCACCCATGGAAGGCCGCATCACGACGAACGTGGGCAGGAGCCCGCACGACCGCCTCAAGATGACGACGTTCCCCCAGCACAGCGCCAAGTAAGCGTCGCGACCCCGTCCATCGCACGAGCCCCTCAGCGATGCCTTCTTTGTCAGGAGGGTCCTTGTCCTGCACATGTTGAGCGCCTGGAGCTGTTGCTTTCGGCGACGGCGTGGTGGCTCGTGGTGAAGCCGAACGTCGGCTGTAGCCGCCCGTGTGTCCTGTCCTGGTCTGCTTGCGGTGTGCCTGCGCCTGAGAGCGTCGCTCCGAGGGATTTAGCGACACCGACAACGTTGCGGACGGCGCCGCATCGTTGTAGGTGTCGCTGAAACTCGGGCGCCGGCACACCGCAAGCAGACCAGGACAGGACACCACATGCCACGCGGGGCACCGCCGACGGTCGCACCGCCGAGCTTCACCACGGGCCACCGCGCTGCCGCCGAGAGCGACATGCTCGAGGCCTTGGAGAGCGAAATGTGCGGGGCTGCAGGCAGGGGACTCTCCTGACACTGATCACGCAGCCACCGTCCACATGTCCCTGGAACAAGAAACCTGTCTCGTGCGATTGCAGAGGCAAGCATGCGTCTAGTAGGTACCGCGTTCTCGAGGAGCTCGCCGGCGGCGCTGCGGCCGTCGTGGAGTGGAGGCTCGACACGGGGCGCACGCATCAGATCCGGGTGCACGCGCAACACATTGGACACCCCCTCGTGGCGGACACGACCTACGGCGGCACGTGCGGCGCAGCGCTGCAGCGGTTCGAGGGATCGCAGGGCCAGAAACGGGAGCTGGAGCGGGAACTCGGCGAGTTCGGGCGCCCCTGCTTGCATGCGCGAACGCTGGGGTTCACCCACCCGGTGTCGGGCGAGCGGCTGGGGTTCGAGTCGCCGGTGCCGCCTGACATGATACGACTGCTAGAGGCTCTGCGCAGCAATGCGCCGTAGCCCCCGCCTAGCCGCGCTCACCATCAACCACATGGAAAGTAATTCGATGATACAAAGTGTTAATTGACCACCCGATGATACAAGTTCAAGCCAAATGAATGCTCACACGCGCGTTCCACGCGCGCGGCACTGACGCCGCGCGCGACTCTACTGTCGGCGCCGATTATCGAGCGCCCTGCTGGCGCCTCGCATCGCCGCCTCCGCTGCTTGCAGTCCCGCAACGATGCCCCGCCCCGCCGCGGCTGGCAGCCCACGCGCCGCGGCTGCAGCCGCAGATGCGATGCCTTCTCCCTGCCGATACCTCCGCACCGGCTCGCCGACCACCGCCCGCGCGGCCGCGTCCAGCCCCTCCGCCAACCTCTCTGACGCCTCCCGCATGGCCTGAGACACCCCCCCCTGCTCTCCGAGCCGCGGCCCGGACCTGTGCCCGCGGTTCCCAGGCGCTACGAGCGTCACCACGCCGTGCGCGATGCTGGCCCCGGCCCCGAGCGCCTCGGAAGCGACGCACCGCACGAAATCAGCGCCGGCCTCCCGCAGGCGCCGCGCCGCGCGGGTGCGGGCGGCGCGGCCGCCCGGAGGGTCCCCGGACGCGTCGTCGCCACGGAGCTCGCGGAGGGGCCGCGTGACGACGCGCGTGGCGGCGGTGCCGAGCCGCCAGAGCGGCCGCATGGGGGGGAGTCCTGCGACGAACACGTGGGCCTGCCGCGTGCCGATGTCGCGGAGCCACGCGGCGCCCGCCTCCATGGCTGCGGCGCTCACGTCCTCGGCACCGATGACGGTCGCGTCACGGAGGGTCAGCTGCAGGTGGCAACAAAACGTCAAACGTTAGAATTGTTCTGTTGTTTCTGTTCTCGACACGTAGTCACTGCTTGCCGCCGAGCAATCCCAATGGCCTTATTCGGTCAAGTAGGATAGGAGAGACTGAAGCCGGCATTTTGCGGTCGGTGGTCACGCTGGTGGGGTGTCTAATTTACCTTGACTCCTTTGAGAGGAATGACGTTTAGGAACTCCGCGACGTTGCCCTGAATCAGCCCCGCGGGATCGACGGCGCGGACCGGCCGGTAGCTCACGAGCGCCGTCGTGCGCTCCGCGTGGAGCCGCGTCGGGCACCACGCCGACACACCCCCCTGCGCCGGCAAAGCAGACTCCTCCCCTGCTGACTCAGGGTCGCCGCCGCCGCCAGCCTTGGGCCGCACGGCCTCCGCTGCGCGCGCCAGGAAGCAGACGAGGCCCTGGTCGACGGACACGCGGATCGGCTGCAGGGCCACGTGCACAGTGCCGCCTACAGATCCCGGCGGCCCATGCGCCATCGCCACGTGGACGATCGGCGGGGCGTTGTCCGGCAACTGATCCCCCTGCGCGAGCCTCCCGACCGCCATGTGCCACAGCGATGACGTGGGATGCAGCAGGTCGCGCACGGCGACCTCCTGGGCCGCGATGCAGGCCCGGAACAGCCTGTCCGAGGGCGTGCCTCCGGGGTCCTCAGCGCCGTCCCCGCCGAGCTTCAGGGGCGCCGAGAGCGTCGCGAGCGTGAAGCCCTGCACGGAGACGAGCACGTCGCGGGCGTCGTCGAGCACCGCGGGCGCCTGCTCGCCGTCGTCCAGCACCCACTCGTCCCCGGATGCCTGCGCGGCAACAAACCCACAAAAGTGGCGCTTCGTTAACCTCGCCACGGATCCTGGCACCGACGCTCATTGAGCGAGGTCGCCGCCCCCCTTGACGTCAAGAATTATCCTTGACGTATTATTCACAACCTGTATAGTACAAAACCTTCCCTTCGTGCACGCAGCTGATCCCCAGTGCCTCCGCATAAACAGCAACGCGCAAGCAGCACCACTCGAGTCGCAGCGCCTCTCCGGCACGAGAATATGCAGTGCGGCGCAAAGCAAATCAGTCAGACAGCGGCACACGCAGCATGCAGCGCACCTCGCCCCCAGCGCTGTCCCTGGAGTCCTCCCGCGCCCCCGTCAGCGTCCACTCGAGGTCCCACGGCCCCACGCCCACCTCCACCGTGTGCCCCGCCTCCTCGTCCGGCAACGGCGCTCGCTTGAAGCACTCCCGGCACACCTGACCAAAATCCCCCACGGTAGGCCCCCGCGCGCGCCTCGCCGGCTCCTGCGCCGCCCCCCGCCGCGGCGTCAAGTAACCAGGGTCGATCGGCCGCTCCGCGCCGTCTCCTCCCGCAACGTCTGACCCCCGGCCCTGTAACTCCCCCCCGCCCACACGTGCCGTCGTCATCCACCGCCCCTGTTCGTCCGGGCCGGCCAGCGCCTGCACAAGCTCGTCCTCGACGTACCCCGACCTCGACGCCCCGCACGCGGCCTCGTGGAGGTAGTCCTCGATCACCAGGAGCCCCTTCATGCCCCTCTGAGACTGCTGCTCCTCCAGCGACAAGCGGCTGCGGTCACTGCCCCTGCGGTCGGGCTCGGGCGCCCCCGCGTAGAAGCTCGCGCCCTCCCACGGCGACCCCGCTTCCTCGACGCCCCTCGCCCGTCGCGCCGGCGCCGCGGCGCCCGACAGCGACGACGGCACCTCTGACGCGCTGCTGCTTGCAGAACTCCCCCCGGGGGTGTCCGGAAACAGGCCCCCGTTCACCCAATCTTCGTCAAAACCGACCTCGTCCTCGCCCTCGTCGGGAACAGCAGGTGGCGCCTCGTCGACGTGCAGCTCCGGCACGGGGGGTGTGGCCAGGACGTCGGTGCCGTCCAGTAGAACACTCAAGGTCTGCCACTGTGGCCGAATGTCGCCGCCCGGGTCCTCGCCGGCCCACGCGCCGCCGGCGGCCTGCCTGTGCAGCATCGGCTCCGCGGCCCCGCGCGGCAGCAGCGCGTGCGCGCCCGGGGGGGACCGTCCTGTGAGGTCCCGGGGGTGTGTCTTCTCCCGCCCGCGCAGCCGCGTCGACGGGATCGACATCGGGACAGCACCGGCCCGAGCTCCGTCTGGTTCAGCCACAGGCGCCGCCGTCGCGCCGTTTTGCGCGTCGGGGGGGGTGTGCCGACCGCTGACAGCTGTAGACACCCCCACGAGGTATTTCAGGTGCTCCGGGGCGGTGCTCGCGACCGTGCGGGAGTTCCGGACGCTCACGGACAGTCCCTGCGGGGAGCTCGCGATGGTGGCGTGCAAGTGGTCGTCCTGCGCCACTTTGCTCCACCCGCGGCGGCGCGTCGGCGCTCCGAGATGCCACAACTTCGAATCGGGCTGCGACGCCGCGTGCGCGCCCCAGTACGCCGCGGATCCCACCCACAACGCAACGGGCGCCAGGCAGATCGCGTGCGTGACTGTGCCGCCCGCGTCCGGCCCGGGAAACTCCATCGCCCACGACGCGCTGCCGCTGGACAACACACCCCCAAAACACCCCCCCCGCGAACCCTGGCCGTCCACTCCGACCAGCAGGGCGATGCCGCTCGCCGCGACGCGCACGGACGTCGCGTCCGGCACGGGCCGCGGCCCCGGCGCCATCGGCAACCTCCCCAGAGGTGCCAGCACCGTGGACCACCAACCGAAAGAACACCCCCCTGACACCCCCCCGCCGTCGACGCCCGCGCCGCGAAGCACCACGTCGGTGTCCGAGCGCAGGAACCCGTCCGCGGCCTCCGTCATGACGTGCAGCACGTCTAACCCCCCTGATGTGGGCACACCGCCCCCTTGCCCACACGCCTCCACCAGGAGCGCCCGCGGCGCAGGCGCGTCCCCCGCGATGCTGCTGCGGCTGTGGTAGAGCGCCACGGAGCCCGCCGTGGCCTGCAGCGCGAGCGAGACCGGCGACCGGCCGAGCGCTGGCAGCACGCGTACGCGGAGACTTGTTGTTCGAAGTAGGCAGCCGTCGCGGTCGGGGCTCGCGATGGTGCTGGCGCCGCCGTGGATGTGGAGGGAGGCGGACAGCGACACGTCCAGCATGGCCTCGCGCCGGGCGGCCGGGGCCGGGCTGGGCGGGTTGCTGTCGGGGGGGGGACTGACGCCAACTCCCACGTCAGGGCCATGACGGCCGCGAGGGTGTCCAGGCGGGCCGCGAGGGCGGCGCACCCGAGCGAGCCGGCGACGACGAGCGCGCACCGCTGCTCCGCGGCGCGCCACAGAGCGTTGGTTTCGGGCCCGAACGGTTGGACCGATGTCGGCACGTCAGGACACCCCCCCTCCCTCCGTCGCTCGGCGAGCGCTGCGGCCCACCGCCGCATCCACGTGCGGTCCGAAATCTTCTGCTCGCTCGTCGCGCCGCTCAGGGACATCTCCAGCTCCACCGCGGGGGGTGTCTCGTCCAAACAACCCATGCAACTCCCCCCCATCGCGAGCGCCCGCTCCGCCTCTTCCAGCCCACCCCCCTCGGCCCCAGGAACGAACACGATCATCTCCGTCGCGGACAGCACCGGGAGACTCCGCTGCCGCTGCGACGGCACAGTCCAGCCCCCCGCAGCGCGATCCGTTGCCTCCACCGCCAACACCGCCAGGCGCCGCAGCGCGACTGTGCCCGCCGGCGTAGACCCCAGCGCCGCCCAGTTGCCGGCCGAGAACGACGCCGTCGCGCCGCGCACACGCAGGATAGCCGCCACGCCGTGCGCTGGGTGCGCAACGCAGCACACCACGTCGTCAACCGCGACGTCCGCGTCCACAAACAGCCGCGCTGGCGCCTGAGCAGCCCCGTCGCTGTCCTGGTGCCGGAGGGCCGGCTGCGATCCCCACGCAGCAGCAGCTCCGGCGACGGTGGCCTCCAGCGTGCGCAGCGTGTCCGGTGTCCACCACACGCACAGCCGGCCGGCTCGGCCGCCGATGCCCGCCCTCGAGAACCGCAGAGCCGTGTTGCCGTCTCGTACTCCGGCGCCCCAGTCCCCCGGAACGTCTCGCTGCACCTCGCACGTCACGCGTAACCCTCCGCACAAGTGCAGCGCCGGGACCTTCTCCAGGCGCGCCTCCGCAGCCCAGCGCGGCGCAGCCTCGCGCACTATCGTGTGCTCGTCGCCGCGGCTCTCCGACAGCGCGAGCATCGCTTCCGCGTGCCCGTACGGCCCGTGCAGGGACCCCAGCACCCCCCCCGACCCCCCCGACACCCCCTGCAGCGCCCACGCCCGCACGTCCGACACCGCAACCTCCACTCGCTGCTCCAGCCCGCCCACGTCCGCGCCCACCTCGACCCCCCACACCCGCGCCTCCGCACCCACTGCGCCAAACGCGCCCCTGCAAGGCCCGCACACCACCCGCACGTCCTCCGCTTTGACCCGGACTCGCACCCTCTGCGCACGCTGATCGCCGTCGCTCGCCGGGGGGGCCTGGTCGTCGCCGACCACGTCGTCGTCGAACACGACTGACGCAAACACCGTGCCGCTGAGGCCTTGGTCACCCGCGGCGCCGCCCGCGTCCTCCGCGATGGCCGAGCGCACCGCAGCGCGCAGAAGCGATCGGTCCGGCGCCAGGCTGTGGCTCAGGTCCAGCACGGACGCCTGCAACGCCCCCGCTGCCTGCGTCAGGCCTGACTCGAGCGCTGGCGTCCCTGCGTCGGTTCGGTCAGCCTCGGCCGCGTGCTGCCCTCGCACGGCGTTCAAGACCGCAGAGACGACCTTCGCGAGGGCTTGAATGTCGGCCGGCTGCGCCGAGACGGCCAGAGTGCCGAGGTCGACGTCGAGGTCCACGAGACCCCCCCCGCTCCCCTGCGTCAGGTTGACGCAGCACCTCGCCCCCTCGACCTCGCCCGTCTCATCCTCCTTGCCACAGAGAACCGGCGAAGCATCGCGTTCACTCCCGGAAGGGCGAACGACAGCGGTCAGGCCTTCGACGTCAAGCTTCCTGCCTCTCGCCCCCGCGCCCCGGTCTGCCGAGGCGTGCGCAACGGGGCCCGACGCGAGCTTGTCAAGCCGCACGACCACCCGGCGCCACTGCTCGTCTCCGTCCACCGGCACGTCGAGCGTCACCGTGATGTCAGACAGAGTCAGTTCCACGTCTGACGCGATGCTCTGGAGCCGCGCGGCCACACCGTCGACCGCGCCTCGGACGGTGGATGCCCCGGCGGACACCAGGCTGCTCCACGTCCACCCGGAAGCCGCTTCGGCGTCGCCGTCGTCGTTTGTTGGGGCTGAGGTTGTCGGGACGTTTTCGGACGGTGGAGGTGTGGTGGCGGGGGCGTCCGCGGGCGAGGATTGCGGCGGTGATGCGGCGGTGCGCGGGCGAACGGCGACGCGCAGGCCGCTGGCGTGGACCCGCGGAGACGCGATGGAGAGGGCGGTGTACGGAATCTGCACCGCCAAGGACGCTGCGGACGCCTCGCACACTTCAAACGGACTCTCCACGCCCTACAAGAACAGCACAATCACGGAGTCTCTTAGAAAATGCTCGTACTTGCGTGACAAGCCCACAAAACGACGGTAGCTAGTCAGCAGGTTGACCTGGCCACGCAGACGCTCGATTTTCACCGTCCGACGCGTCAAGTCGTCGTTGCTCGGGAGAGCAGAGCAATAGGGCGTCGGATGGAAGTGCAATCTCTGCACATGCGCCGCGTGGCAGGCGTGGAGGGCGGGCGCACCAGGAGGTCTTGCAGGCGTTGCTCGTCGAGCGCCACGTCGGACAGGGACAGCGAGCCCCGCGCCAGCTGGACGTCGAGCGCCGAGGAGTCGAGACCGCCCTTCACGAAGCTGCGCGACCGGGAGCACGCGGGGGCGTCGACCGCTGAGCATTCCCGGCACGCTTCATTCGCCCGAACCGACTGCTTGCGCGCGTGATCACGCAGAGACAACGGCGCAGCCGCGTGCCCGAGCTCCACGGCGTGCCGGCCAGAGCGCGAGCGGATTCGTCTGCGCCGCTCCGTGTCTGGCAACGACCACGAAGGAAGGCAACACTTGGGAGGCGGGAGAGGCCCGCGCGAGAACTTGCCTGCCGACGAACTTGCGAAGAACGAGGCGGAGGACGCGCTTCAGAGCCCAGTCCGCCGGATTCATCGTGCCGCCGGGCGCTCCTCCGGGCACATCCGCCGCGGCGGCACCGCCACGCCCGTCGCTCCACTGCCCAGCTGATCGTGGCCTCGCGCGCAGTCGAGTGTCCCGCAAACGGGCCGCTCGCGCCCGAAAATGGGCCTCGAGATCCGCTTGCGCCCAACTGGTCGAACCAAGCGGCAATGTCGCCACCCTGCGCGCGCCACAGGGCCCCAGGGGAGCATTGAAGGACCATGACACAGGCCCGGCGACGTCCATCGTCCGCATCAACACACCCCGCTACAAGCCGGCCCAGGATCGGCGCCACAGTCCGCGGCCGTCAGCGCACGCACGCGGCAACGGCTCCATTCCGAAAATGCGCAATGTGTGAAGTAATGTGTCCGGCGGCTCTCCGTCACAAGAACGAGTACAGCATCGCTTTCCCGTCGTCCCCCGCCGTCACCAAGTCGCCTCCCTGCGCGTCCGCGAACCGCACCGCCGCCTGCCCCGCCCCGAGCCCGTACAGACACCGTCCCTCCGCAGCGTCGATCACCAACAGCGACCCGTCGCCGCACCCGGACAGCACGTGGCGGCCCACGGCGCGCAGCTCGTACACGAAGTCCGGCTGCTGCACCACGCACTCCTCCGCGTACGCCGACCGCACGTCCAGCACGCGCACCGTGTTGTCGGCGCCGCCCGTCGCGATGCGCGGGCCCGAGCCCCAGTCCATGGCGCGGATGAAGCCCACGGCGCCCTTGCCGCGCTCGTTCAGGTGCAGCGGGAGCTCCTCGACGGGCCGCGGGCCCGCGCGGACGTCCCACACGCACACGACGCCGTCCTGTCCCCCGGAGTAATAAATGCTATTGTCCCCCCACGCGACGGACGTGACGTGGCCCTCGTGCGCGTTGCGGTGCAGGACGGGCGTCGCGGCGCCGCCGAGGTCCCACAGCGCCGCGTCGCCGCCGCGGTCCCCCGAAACGAGCGACCTGCCGTCGGGGGAGGGCGCGACGTTCAGTACAGGCGCCTTGTGCCCTGCGCGCGCACGGGAACGACGCCCGCGCCTCTCCGCCAGTACGTTTCGGCTCGACCGTCGCAGCGAGTGGAGTTCGCGATCGATGCGCAGATATGGTCGCGAGCGAGAAACGAGAAGATAGGATTGCGTGGTTGGTTTTGATTCCACGGTGCGTTGCCGCACCTCTCAGGCACTGCGCCTCTGCTCCGCGCGGCCGCGCGCAGTCCCACACGCGCACCGTCTTGTCGTACCCGCAGGACACCCCCAGCTGCCCGCCGAGCGCGTGCACCTCGGAAATAGGCCCCGCGTGGCCCGACAGCGGGAACCCCTGCACGCCGCGCGCGTTCCACAGCCAGAGCACGCCGTCCATCCCGCACGACAGCACCTTGCCGTCCGCGAGGTGGCACACCCCCGTCACCCACTCCTTATGTCCGAGCGTCCTGGTGAAGAGCGTTCTCGCTTTCCGTTTCGCATCGATGCTCACGACATACAACGCGTGGTCCGTCCCGCCGATGACGGCCTCGCGCGTCTCCCAGTTCACGCTCCCGCACACCAGCGGCCGCTCGGACAGCTCGACGAGCGTTCCGGCCTCGTCCACGGGGCCCTGCGCCCACCCGTGGGACAGCGCCCGCACCACTGGAGCACTCGCAGCGGCCGGGGCGCCCCGGGCCCCCCTCGGAGCGGCCGCGGGGCCGCGCTGGGAGGTCCTGGCTGCCGGGGCGGGCTTCGAGAGCACCGCGTCGAGGGACTGGCCGGCCCACGGGTCGCTCGCGGAGCTGCGCAGCGAGACGGGATGGCAGCGTGATGGTGAACGGCGCCACGTGGGGGGCGCGGGGGCCGCGAGGGCGCGTCCCTGGTGGCGCGCTGAGGAGGCTGTGAGCAGACATTGCGCGCAGATGCGCCGGAGCGGCTTGCCTGTGCTTCCCCGGGGCGCCGCGGGCCGCGCTGTGGGGTGGCACGGCGTGAACATCGCGGCCCCGCGCCGCAGCGTGTGGGGCGGCGTCCGCGCTGTCCTCGGCCGGGCGCAGTTCTCCGACACCGGAGGTATCCCACTGCGGGCGCGCGCGGCCCTGAGACGGCCTCGCGGCCCCGTGCTCCAGTGCACGCGCGCCGCGCTCGGCTGGCTCCCGTTGGCCTCCCTGGACGCTGGCTAGGTGTTCGAAGGCCTCCTCGAAGCGCTCCATATACGCATCGTTCATCACGTGGGACTGGGCGGCCGAGAAGCGCCCGGCTCCGCCGCTCGCCCCGCCCCCGCGGCGCTGCGACTTCAGGCGCGCCAGCGCCTCCGCACGACGATCCATGGCGCCCCCTCCGATCCCACTGGAAGTCTAGTATCACAGGACGCAAGCCCGCGGACTCGTCAGGCTGCTCCCGCGCTCGATTCCGCACGTGACCGCAGAATACACCTTATCGCCTCACACCTGCTCGGCGGTCGGTCTGCAGCGGCGGCGCTGCGCCAGCGGGCCCGCGACGCGTCGATCTGCGGCCGGCGCGGCGCGGGCGGGCCCGTTGGGGCCGTGCGTCCCTCCGAACGCTGTGATGTCAGGTACAACAACAGGTCAGGGTGTGGTGGCGGAAAATGCGCGTGTGCGGTGCGGAGAGCGCCCCGCGCGGCGCTCGCCGGGCGGAGCGCGCGGCGGGCATGCCGGCGCGCCCGTCGCCGGCGCGGTGGGGCCGTGGCGCCGTCGCGGAACCACGAGTTGCATTCGTCCTCGTGGCAGAGCCTCTTGGAGGGAGTCCGTTCAACGGTTCTTGACTGGTTCAACCACCACAGCCTAGCCTTTCCCTCTAGTCGTCCCGCGCGGGCGCGTCGGCGGCATTCAGCGGCATTCCGCCGACCGAGGTCCGGCAGAGAGTGTTCCACGATGTTCGCGGCTTTCCGGAAGGAGGCCGTGGTGCCTCCGTGCCCCCGCGGCACCGGAGACGATCTTTGGACTGCGGACCAGAGCGACGACGACCCCGAGACGGTGCACGAGGGGCTAGGTGTGAAGCACCTGGAGCCCATGGACATCACGTCGCGCCTGGCGTCCCTCATGGGCACGGAGACGCACGAGGCGGCCCAGGAGCTGCATCTCCCGCCGGGAGACAGCCCCGTGGGCTCGCTGGCCGTGGCGCGGGGCCCAGGCCGGTCCGTGTACGGAGCAACGGGCGAAGAGGACCAGGCAAGCGCGCGTCCCAGCTCCTGCGGCTCCGTCGGGAGCCGGGGAGGGGACACGAGCGCGCGCTGTCCGCTTCGAGCCCAACCGCTTCGTGCCCGGCTGGCCTGCTTCCGCGCCCGGGCGTGCGCGTTCCGCGCGTGGGACGCCGGTCCGATCGAATGTCCGGCTCGGACGTACCGAAATACGTCGTCCGCGAGCAGCGTCGACGTCGCGCACGTCCGAGCGCCGCGTGTGCTTGTCTCTTATCTTGTGCCCTGCTGGGCCGCGCGGTGAGCGCTTGCGTTTGGAACGTGAATCTTGCAGGGCGCGGTCGCCTTTGTTGGAACGATCGAGAACGCGGATGAGCTCGCGGAGCTGTACGGGCTCGACCTGCCACCCCCGCCTGGCGAGAACAACCACCGCTGCCCCACCGAAACTGGCGCGCAGCTCGTCCATTCCCTCTACGTCAACGGCTTCCAGGACATGTGCGTCCATCCTCGCTGCCTTCGCGACCACGCGCACGCCGCGACGCGCCCCCCAGCGCCCGCACTCGCGCACTGCCCCCACGCACGCACCATTCCCGCGCCCCGCGGCTACGCACCGACGTCCACTGCCCGCGCCGTTTCGCATCGATGCTCACGACATACAACGCGTGGTCCGTCCCGCCGATGACGGCCTCGCGCGTCTCCCAGCTCACGCTCCCGCACACCAGCAGCCGCTCGGACAGCTCGACGAGCGTTCCGGCCTCGTCCACGGGGCCCTGCGCCCACCCGTGGGACAGCGCCCGCACCACTGGAGCACTCGCAGCGGCCGGGGCGCCCCGGGCCCCCCTCGGAGCGGCCGCGGGGCCGCGCTGGGAGGCCCTCGCTGCCGGGGCGGGCTTCGAGAGCACCGCGTCGAGGGACTGGCCGGCCCACGGGTCGCTCGCGGAGCTGCGCAGCGAGACGGGATGGCAGCGTGATGGTGAACGGCGCCACGTGGGGGGCGCGGGGGCCGCGAGGGCGCGTCCCTGGCGGCGCGCTGAGGAGGCTGTGAGCAGACATTGCGCGCAGATGCGCCGGAGCGGCTTGCCTGTGCTTCCCCGGGGCGCCGCGGGCCGCGCTGTGGGGTGGCACGGCGTGAACATCGCGGCCCCGCGCCGCAGCGTGTGGGGCGGCGTCCGCGCTGTCCTCGGCCGGGCGCAGTTCTCCGACACCGGAGGTATCCCACTGCGGGCGCGCGCGGCCCTGAGACGGCCTCGCGGCCCCGTGCTCCAGTGCACGCGCGCCGCGCTCGGCTGGCTCCCGTTGGCCTCCCTGGACGCTGGCTAGGTGTTCGAAGGCCTCCTCGAAGCGCTCCATATACGCATCGTTCATCACGTGGGACTGGGCGGCCGAGAAGCGCCCGGCTCCGCCGCTCGCCCCGCCCCCGCGGCGCTGCGACTTCAGGCGCGCCAGCGCCTCCGCACGACGATCCATGGCGCCCCCTCCGATCCCACTGGAAGTCTAGTATCACAGGACGCAAGCCCGCGGACTCGTCAGGCTGCTCCCGCGCTCGACTCCGCACGTGACCGCAGAAGACAACTTCTCGCCGCACACCTGCTCGGCGGTCGGTCTGCAGCGGCGGCGCTGCGCCAGCGGGCCCGCGACGCGTCGATCTGCGGCCGGCGCGGCGCGGGCGGGCCCGTTGGGGCCGTGCGTCCCTCCGAACGCTGTGATGTCAGGTACAACAACAGCAACAACATCAGGGTGTGTGGTGGCGGAAAATGCGCGCGTGCGGTGCGGAGAGCGCCCCGCGGCGCGCTCGCCGGGCGGAGCGCGCGGCGGGCATGCCGGCGCGCCCGTCGCCGGCGCGGTGCGGCCGTGGCGCCGTCGCGGAACCACGAGTTGCATTCGTCCTCGTGGCAGAGCCTCTTGGAGGGAGTCCGTTCAACGGTTCTTGACTGGTTCAACCACCGCCACAGCCTAGCCTCTCTAGTCGTCCCGCGCGGGCGCGTCGGCGGCATTCAGCGGCATTCCGCCGACCGAGGTTTGGAGAGTCTTCCACGATGTTCGCGGCGTTCCGAAAGGAGGCCGTTGTCCCTCCGTGCCCCCGCGGCACCGTCGGAGACGACCTGTGGACTGCGGACCAGAACGACGACCCCGAGACGGTGCACGAGGGGCTAGGTGTGAAGCACCTGACAGACAGACAGACAGACAGTTACACTCCGGAGACGGTTCCCCCGGTCGGCCGGTGCGGCGCGAGCAGAGGCCGAAGCCCCCACCCATGTGCGCCTGTGGCCTTTAAAGGCGCGTCTCAGGATCCGACGCGGAAAGCCTAGGACGGGGCGCCCTCACCCCGCCGAAGGACCGGCGCTGGTCGCCGGGGTGGAAGGGGTGGCCGAGGGCTGGCACGACTTCGTATTTTATGGGAGCGCAGGCAGGGTGTGCCAACCCAGGACCACCACCACATGACAGACATGACAGGGGCTTGGCGGGTGCGTTGCACCGTGTGTGCTCCGGGTGCTCGATCCTCCGGCGCGCAGGGACCGTAGACGACGCGGGCGTGGGCGCTGATGCCGCCCCCCGTCGCCCTCCGCTTCCCCGGGGGCATCGGGGCCGGGGCAGGGACGTCGGGGGGTGCGCTCGGACGCAGGGGTGTCCGTGCGCGCCCGGGGGATGGGCGCGACTGGCGCTGGCCGTGCCTCGACGTGCGGCGGGGTCGACGTCGAGGTGAGGGTGGGACGACTCGAGGGGGGTGGACTCGTCCCCCTTGGTTGTGGAAGTCCCCGGGGATGTCACCGATGTGGGCGTTATGAGACCCCCACGACCGGCGAGGTGGCGCTCCCCTCCTCTGGCTGCAGAGCATCCGCCCCCTACCCCGGCGCGTCCGGCCCGGCCATCCTCCGGGCCGGCGGCGGGCGGCGGTCGGCGCCGCGGGTCGCGACGGCGCCAACTGGCCGGGGTGCCGCGGCCGGCAGGTGGCCAGCCTGCGGCCGCGACGTGGGGGGGCTCGTCGTGCTGCACGCGTCGCGTCGTCCGTAGAGGTCCTGCGCGCCTCGGTCTTGCCTCCCAGGGGCATGCCGTGCCTGGCGTCTTGTGGTGGGGTGCCGTGCGGGGGCAGGGGGGTCGTGGGGGGGGCGGTCGTGGTGAGGGCTGCGCAGACGGCCCCGGGCGTTGATGGGGTTCGCAGTTGGGGCGTGCTTTTCTGTGAAACGGCCGTCAGGTGGCTGGGGGCCTGTGGCGGCGCCAATGGGGGAGGGGGGGCGGGCTGTGGTTAGCCCTCGTTGTCGAAGTCCGGCACTGCGGCCAGGTCTTGGGCCGCGTCGATGCGGCGCGCCAGGTGTTCGAGGTGGTAGATGGTGCGGTGCACCGCGGTGCCGCCGTGGAGGAACCAGCGCCGGACCCGTGCGTCCCGGGCGTCGTCGCCGTCGCCGCTCGCGCGCGTCGCGAGGTCGTCGAGGAGCTGCTGTGCGTGTTGGTTGAAGCGCTGGACCGACTGCGACTCCGTGTTGCCCCCCCATGGCGAGCCCCACACCGCCGGGGGCGGGGCGTGTCCGAGAGGTGCACGTGCGGCGACGACTGCCGGGGCCGTGCACTCGTCGAGGAGGTGCGCCCAGTCTTCGATCGTGTTCGGTTCCGCGCAGAACCTGCACGTACGCGTGGCAATGGGCGGCGGGACCAGCGCCCGCCGGGGGTCCGCGTACAGGCGGAGGTACGAGGTGCCGAGGCGGATCTGCGAGATGCGCTGCAGGGCATGTGGCGGGGTGTGGACGGCGCGCAGGTGCGGGGCGCAGCGTAGGTACGCCGGCGTGTTCGTGTCGGCGACGAGGTGGACCGAGCCGTGGCGGAACCAGGTGCCCTCCGGCACGTGCATGAAGTATGTCGCGTACGTCGCCGCGAACCTGCCGCCGGCGGGGTCCGCGTCGCGGGCGTGCGCGTCGGGGAGGCCGAGCTGGACCTTGTCGATGGCGAGGCGGAGGCGGGCGGCGTCGATGGGGGTGGGGTGCTCGAGGGTGCCCGGCTGGAGCCCGTGGGCCGTCGCCATGTCGTACACGCGCCGCGCCCATGTGTCCGCGCCTTGTCCGGCGAGGTCGAGGCTGTCCCTGAACGCCGCCCGGAGGAACTGGGGTGCCCGCTCGTTGCTCTGCGTGGCAAGGAGGCGGTTCCAGAGGCGCGCCGCGCGGCCCCAGGCCACGGAGAGCACCGAGGAGAGCCCGCACTCGGTGAGGAGGAGGCGTGCGGGGGCGTTGTGGAGCGTGTGCAGTACGGCGCGCAAGTGGGAGGCGAGGGCTGCGTCGGGGGTTGGCCAAGTGGCGTCCGGGTCAATGGCGTTGCCTGCCTGGTTCATGCACGCGGCGTACGGGCCCCACGCGACGTCCGGGAAGTACGGCGCCCAGAGCTCGCCGGATGCAGCGGCAGCGTTGATGACGTCGACGTTGGTGAGGTGGACCGCTGTCACGCCGGGGTGGGTGAGGCCGCCGATGGACGCCGCGAGTCGTGCGGCAGCGCCTGCCGCCTGCGTGCGGTCGGCCGCCCGGAGCGCGTGCAGAAGGACGTCGATCGTGCGGTGGAAGTGCGTGCCGAGCACTACCGCTTGGTCAGCGCGCTCGAGCGGCTGCGCGTGGTCCGCGTAGGCGTACGCGGTGACCGTGCCGGGCTCGTCCGCGGCGCCGGTGAAGTTGAACTCGAGGAGCTGGCTCTTGCCGATGTTGAGCTCGAGTCCCACCTCGTCGAGCCATCGGCAGGTGGCCGTGAGGGCCTCCTGCGCGTCTGCGAGCGTGTTCGCGGGGAGGCAGGTGTCGTCCGCGTAGATGAGGGCGAGGACGCGTACCGTGGCGGCGAGGACGGCTCCGAGGTCGGGCAGCGTGTTGTCGAGAGTGTCAGCGAGGTCGTCCTGGAAGATGCCGTACACCGTGGGGCTGAGCGGGCAGCCTTGCTTCACGCCGACCGTCTGCTCGATGTCGTGGTCCTCGCCGTCGTCGAGGTGGATCGTGCCAGTGCAGTCGGCGTAGTACGCCCGTATCTTGTCCACGAAGGCCTGCGGGAGGAGGAGGGTGTGTTGCAGGCGGCGCCAGAGGCGCGCGTGGCGGACCGAGTCGAACGCCTTCGCGATGTCGAGGAGCACGACGAACAGGCGCTGCTTGTCGTGGCGGGCGCGCTCGATCAAGTGGAAGAGCACGAGGTTGGCGTCCGTGGTGCCGCGGCGCGGACGGAAGCCGAACTGCGACTCGGCCCGCAGCCTCGCGTCCTCCGTGTATCCCTTCAGCCGCTGGCTGAGCATCGTGGCGTGGAGCCCATGGACATTACATCGCGCCTGGCGTCCCTCATGGGCACGGAGACGCACGAGGCGGCCCAGGAGCTGCATCTCCCGCCCGGAGACAGCCCCGTGGGCTCGCTGGCCGTGGCGCGGGGCCCAGGCCGGTCCGTGTACGGAGCGACGGGCGAAGAGGACCAGGCAAGCGCGCGTCCCAGCTCCTGCGGCGCCGCGGGGAGCCGGGGAGGGGACACGAGCGCGCGCTGTCCGCTTCGAGCCCAACCGCTTCGTGCCCGGCTGGCCTGCTTCCGCGCCCGGGCGTGCGCGTTCCGCGCGTGGGACGCCGGTCCGATCGAATGTCTTTTTTGACTTGACTTGTTACATCCCGAAGAACGGGTCGCACCGCCAAGGCAGGTTCTACCCCACCCTATAACGGCACTAGTTTATAGAAACGCCACGGGACCAGGTGCCCATTTTCCTGCCGATGGCACAAAGGGAAGTGGCAGACAGCCCGCGCGGGGGCGCGGCGGGCGCAGCGAGGGCCGCTGCGGGGAAACGTGGGGGCGGGCGTACCGATGGCCGACACGCGAGCAGCGTTTACGTTTGCAGGCACTTGACAGCCTGGTGCTAGAGCTCCGCAGCGCGTGCGGCCTCGGCGCCGAAGCGACCAGATGCGCGCGCATCGCTGGGCTCTGAGCAGGGTTTCAGCCACGGGCACACCGCACCGCATTAGCACGCATGACAGGGCAGTGTGAGGGCATGACATTCATTCTCTGTCACCAGTCGAAGCGGGGGGGCACGGGTCGCTGGAAATACCGCTCGGACCTGGTCGACAGCACGGACATGCACTTCGGCCGGCAGCTATGCCGCACAGAGCCGAGCGCGCCATGAGGCGCCGCACGTGCAGCTTCATCTCGCGGTTGCGACTCCGGGCCCGCGAGGGCGCACGGAGGAAGACTTGAGTCGGCAGCCCAGGGCTCGGCGTGAGCCGCGGCGCGACAGGATGCCGGGCTCCGCGTGGGAGCGCGCCGGCGCTCGCAGCTCCGTGATCTCCGTGACTTTGTGGCGCTCGCGAGCGCGCCTGCGGCCATCTCCTGCTTGAGGGCGTTCGCGAGCACGCCGGGCCGCACACGGTGGTCCACGGGTCGCTCGCACGCAGGGGGCAGGCCTGCGGCGAGGGAGAGGGAGCGGGGAGGGACCGGAGGGCTGCACGGCACGGCGTGCTGGCAAGGGGGTGTTAAGCGGCAGCCTGTCGCGTGCCTTGCCAAGGGACGGGGCGCCAAAGGGGCTTCATGGGCCTGCGGCCCTCCGGGTGGGTGGGCGGGCGAAAAATCGTGGCGCGCGGAGGCCAGCGGGGCCGAAAACAGCGGCGCGGGCGGGTGGTGTTGGGGGCCAAACTCAACCTCGGAGCCCGGTTGCGCGCGCCGACGGAGCGACCGCGGCCGCGCTGCAACGGGGAAGCGGTCGAGAGCACGTGCGGCGCAGCGAGTGCGGCCGCAGTGGCGCAGCTAGTCGCCCCGTGGGGCCAACAAGCCGGCGCAGGCGCGGGCGCTGAGCAGTGACTAGACTAGACTTGTTCACACCCCGCAGAACGGGTCGCACCGCCAAGGCAGGTTCTACCCCACCCTATAGCGGCGCTAGTTTGACAGAAACCACCGAGGACGAGTGCCCATCTCCCGCCGACAGCATCAAGGGAAGTGGCAGACAGCCCGCGCAGGGGGGGCAGCGGGCGCGGCGTGGGCCGCCGCGGGGAAACGTGGGGGGGGTGCGCCGACAGCCGACATGCGATTGCGTTTATCATACAGGCACTTGACAGCCTGGTGCTAGAGCTGCACAGCACACACAGCCTGGTCGCCGCAGCGTCCCGACATGCGCGCGCCGCCGAGTTCTGGGCAGGGTTCGGCCGAGGGCACACCACACCGCATTAGCACGCAGGACAGGGGGTTAGCAGTGCGAGCGCAGGACGTCAGATTTTGCCACCAGGCCGAGGCGGGGGGGCATGGGACGGCTGAAACCGCCAGGACCTGGCCGACAGCGTGTGAGCATGCACTTCAGCCCGCGCGGATACGCCGCACGGACGAGCGCGCCTCGTGGGCGCTGCGCGTGCAGCTTCGACTCCGGGCCCGCGAGGGCGCACGGAGGAAGACTTGAGTCGGCGGTCCGGGGCTCGGCGTGAGCCGCGGCGCGACAGGATGCCGGGCTCCGCGTGGGAGCGCGCCGGCGCTCGCAGCTCCGTGATCTCCGTGACTTCGTGGCGCTCGCGAGCGCGCCTGTGGCCATCTCCTGCTTGAGGGCGTTCGCGAGCACGCCGGGCCGCACACGGTGGTCCACGGGGCGCTCGCACGCAGGGGGCAGGCCTGCGGCGAGGGAGAGGGAGCGGGGAGGGACCGGAGGGCTGCACGGCACAGCGTGCTGGCAAGGGGGTGTTAAGCGGCAGCCTGTCGCGTGCCTTGCCAAGGGACGGGGTGCCAAAGGGGCTTCATGGGCCTGCGGCCCTCCGGGTGGGTGGGCGGGCGAAAAAATCGTGGCGCGCGGAGGCCAGCGGGGCCGAAAACAGCGGCGCGGGCGGGTGGTGTTGGGGGGGGGCAAACTCAACCTCGGAGCCCGGTTGCGCGCGCCGACGGAGCGACCGCGGCCGCGCTGCAACGGGGAAGCGGTCGAGAGCACGTGCGGCGCAGCGAGTGCGGCCGCAGTGGCGCAGCTAGTCGCCCCGTGGGGCCAACAAGCCGGCGCAGGCGCGGGCGCTGAGCAGTGGCGAACTGCCCCACTCCCTGCGTCAGCGCGCCCGTGCTGCGCGCACGCGCGGTGTGAGAGATACAGTGCGTCCGGAAATCGTGGCGCGCGGAGGCCAGCGGGGCCGAAAACAGCGGCGCGAGCAGGTGGTGTTGGGGGGGGCCAAACTCAACCTCGTAGCCCGGCTGCGCGCGGCGACGGAGCGACCGCGGCCGCGCTGCAACAGGGAAGCGGTCGAGAGCACGCGCGGCGCGAGGAGAGCGGCCACAGTGGCGCAGCTAGTCGCCCCGTGGGGCCAACAAGCCGGCGCAGGCGCGGGCGCTGAGCAGTGGCGAACTGCCCCACCCCCTGCGTCAGTACGCCCGTGCTGCACGCACGCGCGGTGTGAGAGATACAGTGCGTCCGGAAATCGTGGCGCGCGGAGGCCAGCGGGGCCGAAAACAGCGGCGCGGGCGGGTGGTGTTGGGGGGGGCCAAACTCAACCTCGGAGCCCGGTTGCGCGCGCCGACGGAGCGACCGCGGCCGCGCTGCAACGGGGAAGTGGTCGAGAGCACGTGCGGCGCAGCGAGTGCGGCCGCAGTGGCGCAGCTAGTCGCCCCGTGGGGCCAACAAGCCGGCGCAGGCGCGGGCGCTGAGCAGTGGCGAACTGCCCCACTCCCTGCGTCAGTACGCCCGTGCTGCACGCACGCGCGGTGTGAGAGATACAGTGCGTCCGGAAATCGTGGCGCGCGGAGGCCAGCGGGGCCGAAAACAGCGGCGCGGGCGGGTGGTGTTGGGGGGGGCCAACCTCAACCTCGGAGCCCGGTTGCGCGCGCCGACGGAGCGACCGCGGCCGCGCTGCAACGGGGAAGCGGTCGAGAGCACGTGCGGCGCAGCGAGTGCGGCCGCAGTGGCGCAGCTAGTCGCCCCGTGGGGCCAACAAGCCGGCGCAGGCGCGGGCGCTGAGCAGTGGCGAACTGCCCCACTCCCTGCGTCAGTACGCCCGTGCTGCACGCACGCGCGGTGTGAGAGATACAGTGCGTCCGGAAATCGTGGCGCGCGGAGGCCAGCGGGGCCGAAAACAGCGGCGCGGGCGGGTGGTGTTGAGGGGGGCCAAACTCAACCTCGGAGCCCGGTTGCGCGCGCCGACGGAGCGACCGCGGCCGCGCTGCAACGGGGAAGCGGTCGAGAGCACGTGCGGCGCAGCGAGTGCGGCCGCAGTGGCGCAGCTAGTCGCCCCGTGGGGCCAACAAGCCGGCGCAGGCGCGGGCGCTGAGCAGTGGCGAACTGCCCCACTCCCTGCGTCAGTACGCCCGTGCTGCACGCACGCGCGGTGTGAGAGATACAGTGCGTCCGGAAATCGTGGCGCGCGGAGGCCAGCGGGGCCGAAAACAGCGGCGCGGGCGGGTGGTGTTGGGGGGGGCCAAACTCAACCTCGGAGCCCGGTTGCGCGCGCCGACGGAGCGACCGCGGCCGCGCTGCAACGGGGAAGCGGTCGAGAGCACGTGCGGCGCAGCGAGTGCGGCCGCAGTGGCGCAGCTAGTCGCCCCGTGGGGCCAACAAGCCGGCGCAGGCGCGGGCGCTGAGCAGTGGCGAACTGCCCCACTCCCTGCGTCAGTACGCCCGTGCTGCACGCACGCGCGGTGTGAGAGATACAGTGCGCGTCCGGAAATCGTGGCGCGCGGAGGCCAGCGGGGCCGAAAACAGCGGCGCGGGCGGGTGGTGTTGGGGGCCAAACTCAACCTCGGAGCCCGGTTGCGCGCGCCGACGGAGCGACCGCGGCCGCGCTGCAACGGGGAAGCGGTCGAGAGCACGTGCGGCGCAGCGAGTGCGGCCGCAGTGGCGCAGCTAGTCGCCCCGTGGGGCCAACAAGCCGGCGCAGGCGCGGGCGCTGAGCAGTGGCGAACTGCCCCACTCCCTGCGTCAGTACGCCCGTGCTGCACGCACGCGCGGTGTGAGAGATACAGTGCGTCCGGAAATCGTGGCGCGCGGAGGCCAGCGGGGCCGAAAACAGCGGCGCGGGCGGGTGGTGTTGGGGGGGGCCAAACTCAACCTCGGAGCCCGGTTGCGCGCGCCGACGGAGCGACCGCGGCCGCGCTGCAACGGGGAAGCGGTCGAGAGCACGTGCGGCGCAGCGAGTGCGGCCGCAGTGGCGCAGCTAGTCGCCCCGTGGGGCCAACAAGCCGGCGCAGGCGCGGGCGCTGAGCAGTGGCGAACTGCCCCACTCCCTGCGTCAGTACGCCCGTGCTGCACGCACGCGCGGTGTGAGAGATACAGTGCGTCCGGAAATCGTGGCGCGCGGAGGCCAGCGGGGCCGAAAACAGCGGCGCGGGCGGGTGGTGTTGGGGGGGGGCAAACTCAACCTCGGAGCCCGGTTGCGCGCGCCGACGGAGCGACCGCGGCCGCGCTGCAACGGGGAAGCGGTCGAGAGCACGTGCGGCGCAGCGAGTGCGGCCGCAGTGGCGCAGCTAGTCGCCCCGTGGGGCCAACAAGCCGGCGCAGGCGCGGGCGCTGAGCAGTGGCGAACTGCCCCACTCCCTGCGTCAGTACGCCCGTGCTGCACGCACGCGCGGTGTGAGAGATACAGTGCGTCCGGAAAGCTTCTCAGAGTCTGCAGGATGTGCTGCAAACGTCCGGCTCGGACGTACCGAAATACGTCGTCCGCGAGCAGCGTCGACGTCGCGCACGTCCGAGCGCCGCGTGTGCTTGTCTCTTATCTTGTGCCCTGCTGGGCCGCGCGGTGAGCGCTTGCGTTTGGAACGTGAATCTTGCAGGTCGCGGTCGCCTTTGTTGGAACGATCGAGAACGCGGATGAGCTCGCGGAGCTGTACGGGCTCGACCTGCCACCCCCGCCTGGCGAGAACAACCACCGCTGCCCCACCGAAACTGGCGCGCAGCTCGTCCATTCCCTCTACGTCAACGGCTTCCAGGACATGTGCGTCCATCCTCGCTGCCTTCGCGACCACGCGCACGCCGCGACGCGCCCCCCAGCGCCCGCACTCGCGCACTGCCCCCACGCACGCACCATTCCCGCGCCCCGCGGCTACGCACCGACGTCCACTGCCCGCGCCGTTTCGCATCGATGCTCACGACATACAACGCGTGGTCCGTCCCGCCGATGACGGCCTCGCGCGTCTCCCAGCTCACGCTCCCGCACACCAGCAGCCGCTCGGACAGCTCGACGAGCGTTCCGGCCTCGTCCACGGGGCCCTGCGCCCACCCGTGGGACAGCGCCCGCAGCACAGGAGCACTCGCAGCGGCCGGGGCGCCCCGGGCCCCCCTCGGAGCGGCCGCGGGGCCGCGCTGGGAGGCCCTCGCTGCCGGGGCGGGCTTCGAGAGCACCGCGTCGAGGGACTGGCCGGCCCACGGGTCGCTCGCGGAGCTGCGCAGCAAGACGGGATGGCAGCACGATGGTGACCGGCGCCACGTGGGGGGCGCGGGGGCCGCGAGGGCGCGTCCCTGGCGGCGCGCTGAGGAGGCTATGAGCAGGCATTGCGCGCAGATGCGCCGGAGCGGCTTGCCTGTGCTTCCCCGGGGCGCCGCGGGCCGCGCTGTGCGGGGGCGCAGCGTGAACATCGCGGCCCCGCGCCGCGGCGTGTGGGGCGGCGTCCGCGCTGTCCTCGGCCGGGCGCAGTTCTCCGACACCGGAGGTATCCCACTGCGGGCGCGCGCGGCCCTGAGACGGCCTCGCGGCCCCGTGCTCCAGTGCACGCGCGCCGCGCTCGGCTGGCTCCCGTTGGCCTCCCTGGACGCTGGCTAGGTGTTCGAAGGCCTCCTCGAAGCGCTCCATATACGCATCGTTCATCACGCGGGACTGGGCGGCCGAGAAGCGCCCGGCTCCGCCGCTCGCCCCGCCCCCCCGGCGCTGCGACTTCAGGCGCGCCAGCGCCTCCGCACGACGATCCATGGCGCCCCCTCCGATCCCACTGGAAGTCTAGTATCACGGGACCCAAGCCCGCGGACTCGTCAGGCTGCTCCCGCGCTCGATTCCGCACGTGACCGCAGAAGACAACTTCTCGCCTCACACCTGCTCGGCGGTCGGTCTGCAGCGGCGGCGCTGCGCCAGCGGGCCCGCGACGCGTCGATCTGCGGCCGGCGCGGCGCGGGCGGGCCCGTTGGGGCCGTGCGTCCCTCCGAACGCTGTGATGTCAGGTACAACAACAGCAACAACATCAGGGTGTGTGGTGGCGGAAAATGCGCGCGTGCGGTGCGGAGAGCGCCCCGCGGCGCGCTCGCCGGGCGGAGCGCGCGGCGGGCATGCCGGCGCGCCCGTCGCCGGCGCGGTGCGGCCGTGGCGCCGTCGCGGAACCACGAGTTGCATTCGTCCTCGTGGCAGAGCCTCTTGGAGGGAGTCCGTTCAACGGTTCTTGACTGGTTCAACCACCGCCACAGCCTAGCCTCTCTAGTCGTCCCGCGCGGGCGCGTCGGCGGCATTCAGCGGCATTCCGCCGACCGAGGTTTGGCAGAGAGTCTTCCACGATGTTCGCGGCGTTCCGAAAGGAGGCCGTTGTCCCTCCGTGCCCCCGCGGCACCGTCGGAGACGACCTGTGGACTGCGGACCAGAACGACGACCCCGAGACGGTGCACGAGGGGCTAGGTGTGAAGCACCTGGAGCCCATGGACATTACATCGCGCCTGGCGTCCCTCATGGGCACGGAGACGCACGAGGCGGCCCAGGAGCTGCATCTCCCGCCCGGAGACAGCCCCGTGGGCTCGCTGGCCGTGGCGCGGGGCCCAGGCCGGTCCGTGTACGGAGCGACGGGCGAAGAGGACCAGGCAAGCGCGCGTCCCAGCTCCTGCGGCTCCGCGGGGAGCCGGGGAGGGGACACGAGCGCGCGCTGTCCGCTTCGAGCCCAACCGCTTCGTGCCCGGCTGGCCTGCTTCCGCGCCCGGGCGTGCGCGTTCCGCGCGTGGGACGCCGGTCCGATCGAATGTCCGGCTCGGACGTACCGAAATACGTCGTCCGCGAGCAGCGTCGACGTCGCGCACGTCCGAGCGCCGCGTGTGCTTGTCTCTTATCTTGTGCCCTGCTGGGCCGCGCGGTGAGCGCTTGCGTTTGGAACGTGAATCTTGCAGGTCGCGGTCGCCTTTGTTGGAACGATCGAGAACGCGGATGAGCTCGCGGAGCTGTACGGGCTCGACCTGCCACCCCCGCCTGGCGAGAACAACCACCGCTGCCCCACCGAAACTGGCGCGCAGCTCGTCCATTCCCTCTACGTCACCGGCTTCCAGGACATGTGCGTCCATCCTCGCTGCCTTCGCGACCACGCGCACGCCGCGACGCGCCCCCCAGCGCCCGCACTCGCGCACTGCCCCCACGCACGCACCATTCCCGCGCCCCGCGGCTACGCACCGACGTCCACTGCCCGCGCCGTTTCCGCGCAGATACGGCGACTACTCCGACCAGCCGGCCACGATCCTCTCGGCCTTCGCGGGGGACTTCGCGTTCGTGCTCTTTGACGCTGCAGCGGGCTACGTGCTCGCGACGCGCTCGGCCTCGGGCGCCGTGCCGCTCTTCTGGGGCCTCGACTCCGACGGCCACGGCGTCGTCTTCTCCACGATCCGCGCGGACCGCCACCTCGCGTACCTCACCGCGTTCCCCCGCGGCTGCTTCTTTGAGAGCCAGCTCGTGGAGGGGTGCGGCGACAGCGTGATCGAGGCCTTCACGAAGCCGGTGCCCTCCGCGCGGCAGCTCGAGGCCAGCGTGCGCAAGGACTCGCACGGCCACATCCGCAAGCTGCTGTTCAAGACCATGTCGGGCGCGCGCCTGAACGACGACGAGGAAATGGACGAGCCGCCGCTGCCCGCGGAGCCCGCCGCCGCGTAGGCGGTGCCGCGGGGCGTGTACATAGCGGCCCGGGCGCTCGCGGGGCGCCGTGGGGGCAGGAGCCCACGTGCGGTGGAGGGGGGTGTGACGGAGTCACTGCAGCGGCTGTGGGGGGGTGTGGAGTGTGCGCGTGGCTTCGCTCGGCCTGCTCGATTTTCTTGCCCTGCCTCGCTGGTTCGGTCTCGAATGCCCTTGCAATGAGCCGTGATCCGAAGGACAGCAATGTCTGTATGTCGGGCGCGAGCGGTGCGGTGAGGAGGTGCTATGGGCGCGCTGCACGGGCATCAAGGCCGCGGACCGCGAGCCGCTCGCGGCCGGGGGCCAAGCATGGTGCGGGGTCGTGCGGAGCCGTGTCCAACGAAGCACAGTCCATGTTGTTGCACCAACTGACGCGCTGATGGTATAACTACCGGGGTCGGACTCGGGGGTCCACCGGCGGGGCTGATGGCTGGCGAGGCCCGCCGGGCGCGGTCAAGTGCGGACGCGGAGGTGCAGGCCCGGTGAACAGTGCGCGAGAGCGCCTCCGAGTGCGTTTCAGCGTGGTTGCAAGGACCGCAGGCTCGCTGCGGGTGTCGTCCGTGTGGGGGGTGTTGCAGTCGGATGTGCCAAGCATGCGGCGCGGCAGATTGATGGGCGTTCTGTGGGCCGTGGCCTTGGCGGCGTTCCTGGCGGCGGCGGCGGCGCAAGGCGGAGGCGGCACTCCGCAGGAGAACACCAACGCCCTGCGACCCGGGCTCACGGTCGAGGGGCAATGGAGGCAGTGGCTCACCCACAACCTCACCACCACCTACCCCTCGTCGTTCCCCTTCGCCGTCCCCAAGTGCGCGCCCCCCCCGCACCGCGCGGCCGCCCCACACTGCGCGCTCAGGGCAGCCTCCCTGCGCGCCGGACGGTTCCGCCGAGGGGATTCCCGGGCCTCATCTCGACTCCTCACACCGTGAGAGAGCTGATGCGCTGAGCAATTTTCCGTGGGGGCCGCGGTGGAGGGCACCGCTGCGCGACCTGACATGCACAGTGGGCAGCGGCTGTTCCTCGGCTGCCGACGCGCGTACGGGCCAGGAAAAAGCGCCAGCAATCGCGCTCAGTCAGATACAAGAGCGGAGCGTCCTGTCGCCGTCGGACAAGCGCGTGAACGGCGAGGAGACGCGGCCGGAGCGCGTGCACCTGCTGCGCTGAGCCTGTTGAACGGCGCTGCTGTTCCGCGCGCTGGGCCCGTGCTGGGCGGGACCTCGCTGGGCGGCCGCGCATGATCTGGGGATTCCGCGGAGGCCCAGCGGGCTCGCGGTGTCGGCCGGCGTGCTCTCGCGGGCGTTCCCTCACCCACAGCGCTTGCTTGCTGCGAGTGCGCTGCGCAGGGCGGACGACGACTTCGCCACCGACGTAACGCTCAAGATCGTCGTATACTCCCTGATGGAATTCCACGAGCTTTCCGGAAAGGTGCGCCGGCCCCGCACTGCGCCGCGGTGCTGCCAAGCATGGCGCAACTGTCGACAGGCCCCCGCGACGGCCCAGGGCCTCGCGATCCACGGCCGCCAGCTCCCTGCAATGGCACTGAGCTGTTCGCTCGCTTGCTGCAGCGAATCATCACGTGAGGCTCGTCGCGAGCCCGGAACGCGGCACGTGAACAAGCAGTCTTCTTCCCCGGCACTCGCAGGTCGAGATGAACTTGTGGCTCTACGCGAGGTGGACGGACACCAACCTTAAGTGGGACCCATCGGAGTGGTACGCCGCGGACAGCGCGACTCCCCCCTGCGCCACGATCATCGTCGATGTGCCTGCAACGCTCCTGTAGCATGCTGCCTCCGCGGCGGTCCCTCGCAGCTGGTCCCTCTGACGCATCCGCGACGCCGTTTGCCGCAGGGGGGGCGTCGACAAGATCATCATGCCCCCGTCCAGTATCTGGACCCCGGACCTGGTGTCGTACAACGGGGCGGAAAGTCCGCTCACGGGCCTGCGCGGCGACGCCGAAGTCCTCTCGGAGCAGCTCTACGTCATCGTGACGTCGGACGGCCAGTGCCACTGGTCGCGGCCGGGTGAGCACGCACGCACCACACCGCTCCAGCTCTCATGGGGGCACGGTAGTCCCTCCGCGGCGCATCTTGGTCGCTGCTGCGCGTCCGTCCGCCGCCCCGCACGTGCTGCCCCGGCCGCTGCATGCGCCGCTGGAGGCCCACGTCGACCGCTTGCGTGCGCGCAGTGCACGTGCGAACGTGCAACGCAACGTACTGCTCGTGCGTCCGCGCAGGCGTTGTGGCCTTCTCGTGCAGCGCGGAGGGTCAGAACCGGAACGGAGGGCGTCCGTTCCGCGGCCCCGGCTGCAACCTGTACGACGAGGACACCAAGACGTACGTCGCGGACAACGACGGCGAGGGCGCGTCCACGTGCGACCAGCGCTGGCCCGCGCGCATCTCGCTGCGGCGGTTCCCGTTCGACAAGCAGCTATGCGAGCTCAAGATCGGCGCGTGGAGCCGCGACGGCGACCTCGTCAACGTGGAGCCCGAGGCCAGCACCTCCGGCGGCCCCGACGGCATTGAGATCTTCGAGGGCGAGGACGGGTCGTCGCCGCTGACCAGCAACAACCAGTTCGAGCTCAAGATCGCGGGGGCATCGCGGGTCTCAGAGGTCTACAGCACGTTCCCCGACGCGTCGTGGTGCGGGCCCCGAGCAGTG
This sequence comes from Pedinophyceae sp. YPF-701, assembly GCA_916048055.1. Taxonomy (NCBI): domain Eukaryota; kingdom Viridiplantae; phylum Chlorophyta; class Pedinophyceae; species Pedinophyceae sp. YPF-701. The sequence goes on along the minus strand of CAJZHL010000012.1, from coordinate 330,403 downwards.
CTCGTCGCGTCACTGCGCACAGGGGGGGGTCTGATCCGCTCGGGCTGGTCCGACGCGACACCGCCGGCGTCACGGCCGCTGGGAAGCGTTCCCGCGGCGGCCCGCGCGAATCTGACGGGTCCGCCCCTCGTGTCTGACATGCAGGCCTGCGGTGCACTTCTACTTCGAGGTGTCCCGGTACTCGCTGGACTACATCGTCAACCTCATCGTGCCCGTGTCGTGCGCGGTGCTCTTCGCGTTCCTGACCTTCGCCATCTCGCCCGACGCCGTCGGCGAGCGCGTCGGCATCTCCATGACCGCCGTCCTCACCGTGTTCGCCATCATGTTCATCTCCGCGGTGCGCACCCGCGAAACGCACCGACGTACAGACGCGCGAGCCACGCACGCACGCACGTGCGCCGCCCCCGCGCAGCCCCGCGGCCTCACGCGACCCCGTCGCACCGCCACACCCCCCCGCAGGCCGAGCTCCCGAAGACCGACGAGCTGACGACGCTGTCCGCGTTCTACCTCATCTCGATCGTCTTCACGCTCATCCCGGGCCTCTGCGCGACGCTCGTCGGGTACGTCCTCGACTACGAGGCCTTCCGCCGCGAGCGGCACGAGCGGCGCCTGCGCACACCCGCGCTGCTCGCGGAACTGATGCTCGAGACCGGCGTCCTGCGGCAGGAGGAGGCCGACACCGACGCGGGGCAGGAGGAGCAGCGCATGCGCAACTTCATCCAGCTGACAAAGGCCATGACGCTGCAGGTTGGCACACCCCCCCCCTGCATCCTTACCCAGCTGCACGCCGTCGGGACCGATCGACCCCGAGCCGGCCTTGCCACATGCAGCCTCTATCGCGGGCTCCGCCTGGCACACGCTGACACCCCAACCTCGCGATGCAGATCTCTCACCAGCACGTGGAGGACAAGATGGAAACGCACGTGTCGATGCACCCGGGCAAAGCGAAGCACAACGCGCGGCCGGCGGCCGTGCACCCGAAGACGGACGACCTCGGCGCGTCCGGGTCCTCCGGCGAGGGCGACGTGCACCAGCGCCGGCTGCAGTCGGCGTCGACGATGGAGCAGGTGGTCAAGGTGATTCGGCGGCCGATGGGGCTGAAGCCGCTGCTGTGGACGTTCCTGGACTACGGGCGGCTGAGCGAGCTGCTCGACAGGACGGCGCGCTTCTTCTGCCTGATCGGCTTCCCGCTGGCGCTGGTGACGCTCTTCACGCACGGGTCGTTCTTCACCTTCGGCGACAACAACAGCGGCGAGGCGTCCACGCTCGCGGTCGGGCTGACCGTCATCGTCGTGGAGACCATCGTCCTCGCGCTCGTGGCCACGGCCGTCTTCATCCACAGCGCGGCGCGCGTGCGGCAGCAGCTGCTCAACCGCGTCGCGTACAACGAGAACGTCCTCGAGGGCGTGAGGAACCTCAACCGGGACGTGTCCTCGCGGCTCCTCAAGCGCATCGAGCGGATCTACGGCGTTCTGGACGAGGACCCCGACTGCCGCTACTTCAAGGACGGCGCGCTGTGGATCACCGACCTCGAGAAGCTCATGCGGGGCTCCGCGCTCCCCGCCACCGTCTCGGCGCAGGTACGCACCGCCCGGCCACCCGCGCGCGCCCGCCGCCCGCCGCCGCTCGCGCGTCCCACTGTGCGACGTGCGCGTCCCGCGTGTGCCGCGTGCAGATCCTGGAACGCGCGAAGCTCTTCGCGGACGAGGAGTACCGCGTGCGGAAGAAGAAGGGCGCGAACTGGGCGCCGCGGTGCCTGCGGAACAACGCCGTGCGCAGCGAGCTCGGGCATATGGACGCTAGGCTGGACTTCATGAGCTTCCTTCTCTCCGTGCTGCCGGTCGCAGGGGCAGCGTGAGTGCCCGCCCGCTGCAGCGCATGTGCCGCGCGGCGCCGCACGCCCGCGTCTGACTGAGCATTTGTTTCGGGGGGCGTTCTGCAGGGGGGGGGTGGTGGGGCCCGAGAAGCAGCAGACGTCGTTCGCCCCGAGGCAGAGGCGCGACCCGCTGCGGCCGGAGCGGTCGCGGTTTAACCGGCACTTCAAGGGCTCGTCTTCGGACGAGGAGTGACGCCCTGGCGGTGGCGGGGTGCGCCAGTTGTGCTGGCGCCGCGCGCAGAGCAGCGGACCGCGTGGGCGGTACGTGGACGGACACGAAGCGCGCGCGCGCGGGGCAGGTGTGCGGCGGCACGGCGTGGAGCTGCGCCGCTGTCGCTGTTGCATGAAGAATCAACCAGGAAACCTCGAACTCTAATTGCGCTTCCTCACTAGTAGACCTCGGGGCACGCACAGTGCTCGCGAGCGGCTCGCATTGGCTTGACGTCGTCGTCGTGGCCGGCCCACATCATATCGGGCAGGTGATGTGTGACCCCTCCAGGTGATGACATGACACCCCCATCTGGCCCGCAGTGCGCTGATGGGGGGTCGCTTCGGCGCCCAGGCGCATATTTCGCGACACCGGGTGTCGTGTCTATCGATTTGGAGCGTCCAGGGCTTTGTGTTCGTTGTTGCGCCCGAGGCCAAGTTGCACACATGGTCACCCAGCTGTGCCCCAGCGCGGTGGCGCGCGTGCAGCTGGCGCGGCCGAGTCACTCGCGGCGTCCGGCGGCCAATGTGCGTGGAGCGCGCGTCGTTCGGTGCGCGCAGGCTGCCGGCAGTGCGGGCGACGGGAACCCTTCTCCACGGTGCGTTTTCGGGTCGAGCCCACTCGAGCTGGTCTGAACAGGCCCGTCGCCAACGCGAGTCGCGTTTTCAGACTTTGTGCTACCCGGGATTGCGCCTCGACGTCGCGCAAAGCTCCCGTGCGCCGCGCGAGAAGCACCATGTGCACTGCGTCGCCCTCCGTTGCGTCCAACTCCGGTGTTCCGCACCGTTCGGTTGGGCCCGCGTGAGCCACATTGCATCTCGTCTCCAATGCGATGGCCCAGTTCATCCACGTGGGCGCCCCCGAGGCCCGAACGCCCCCCTCCATTTCCCCGAGGCGGTTGGACCTCGCACGCCCCGTTCCGCCCACCCACGCCCCCTCTGACCCCGGCTGACCTGTGCCTCGGCGCCTCCACATTCTCAGCCAGCCATCCGCCGCCTCCACCGCAGACTGAGCCGCGAGAGCCGCCGGCGCAAGGTCTCCGTTGCCTTCCAGAGGTCCTTCGACCCCTCTCCCGCGCACGTCTACCCCGGCCGCAAGGGGCGCGTCCTCCTCATTTGCGTTGACGACAGCGAGGACTCCGAATTCGCCGTCAACTGGTCCGTCGAGAACCTCTACCACGAGGGCGACCGCGTGCACCTCCTCCACTGCATCCCCCGCGTGCCGCCCAACGCGGTGTTCGCCACCCCGGACGGCGGCTTCGTCGCCGTGCCGACCGGCCGCACGCAGATCGAGGAGAAGTGGTTCGACAAGGTCCGTCCCCGCATGCGGCCGCACACCCCCTTACCGCTGTAGGCGAACACGTAGCTCTACAACGCACGGCCTTTCAAGGAGGGGAGAGCCTGCGCATACCCCGTAGCTGCTGCGTCCTCGACGGCATGCGTGGGCGATCCGCCTCCGGATGCGCCCCTCGGAGTCCCCCCCCGCTACCCCCATGCGTGATGGCGTGCTTGCTTGTTGGGCGCGGCGTGACAGCGTCGCTCGCTGTGGTGGCGCCGTCGGGCCGCAGGCGGAGCAGATGGTCCACCGGCGCTTCAAGAAGGTCCTCGCGGAGAACAACGTCGCGTACGAAGTCGACCTGATGCGGGAGTCCGGGGAGGGACTCAAGGGGGGAGTCGGGGACCGCGTGTGCGAGCTGGCGTCCAAGCTCAACGCCGACGCCGTCGTCCTCGCCTCGCACCGCCTCGGCCGCCTCTCCGAGTTTTTCCTCGGGAGCGTCGCGTCCTTCTGCATCGCCAACTGCGGGCAGCCGGTGGTGGCGCTGCACGGGCCGCGGTTCGACCGCGTCGTCCGGGCGGGGCCCGACGCGCCGCGGAAGATCGCGATCGCGGTGGACAACAGCGAGCAGTCGGACCGCGCGCTGCAGTGGGCGATCGACTGCGTGCACCGCCCCGGGGACGTGTTCCACCTGATTCACGTCATACCGGCGCTGCCGCTCCGGAGCGTGTACGCGGGGCGCTCGGGCGCCGGGGTGTACTTCGCGCCGACGATGGCGGGGGACTGGACGGCTGGGGAGAGCGACGTGGAGCAGGAGTGCGAGATGACCAAAGAATACGCCAGCAAACACTTCGTGGACAGGCTGACGCAGAACAACGTGTCGTTCGAGGTGAGGCCGCGCGGCGCGCGAGGGCCGGCCGCGTCGCGCCGCGGTCGGTTGGGCCTGCTGTCGTCGTCGTCGTCGCGGCTTCGTGCGTGCCGGTTGTGCCGTTTTCTGCGCGCGGCGGCCTCTCGGAGCACCGCAACGACGATCGACTGCGATGTCCATGGCGCTGTGCTGCGGGCGGCCGTTGCGGCGCGTGTTTGAGAGGCTGCTTGTCGTAAGTGTGTATGTTTCGATCTGACCGGGTATCGCGGTGTGCCGGCGTCGGTGCAGATCGACATCGTCACGGAGTACGTCCAGGAGAGCAAGGAAGCCGTCGGGGAGACGGTGTGTCGCATGGCGGACGACATCGGCGCCAGCACCGTGGTGGTGGCGGGGCACACTGGAGGAGGTCGGCTGGCGGACTTCCTGCTGGGCTCGGTGACGTCGTACATTACGCACCACGCCCGCCACCCCGTCGTGGTGGTGCACTGAGGCTGCGGCGTTCCCGCGCCGGCAGACGTTGCATGCACTCGAAAGAGTATAAACAATGAATTGTAACCGAATGGTGGACCGAGGTGGTGCGAGCGGATCGGGGCGTCTTCGCGGCGCGGGGCAGGCGGTTGGCACGTCCCCTGCAGGCTCGTCGGCGGCGGTGAGCGGGGGGGGGGTAGAAGCCTGTGCACTGGAGGGTGTTTTGCTTGCGCTGAGTGGAGGCCGCTGCCGTGAATGCATTGTTTGCGGAGTGTGCGCGTTAAGAATACGAGTAGGCGATCGTGGTGCGTGGGTTCGATCGCAGCGGGCGAAGATGCTGCGCGGTTGCCTCGCCACCCAGAGCGGCACTCGTGCGCAGCTGTCGAGGCGTGTCACGGTACGATTTTGTCCGAAATCTTATCGATAGGGCCAGCATGGCTACTGTCTACACCGTCAATTCTTCGAGAGGCCCCGTTGAAGTCACTGCGGCTCCGTTCAGGGCTGCTCACCACGCAGCTGCTCCAGCAAGGTCCCCGCGCCGCGGCTCACGGCAGCCAAACCCGCGATGTCGGTGCCAAAATGATGCAACAGACACACAAGGAACCATCGCGTCTGTCGACGTCCTCGCAGGACACTCGAGTTGGGCCTGCGCGCGTCGCTGCGTCACCCCCGGCCGCGCTGCGTGCGCGCGGGTCTCCCTCTCGCAGGGCGCGCTTCTCCGTCGGGTGCGCTGGGGCCGTCAGCATGTCGTCCAAGCAGGGCAGGCCTGCCGCCCGCCACGTCGCGGCGAGGTCCGGCGATGGTGAGTGTGCACAGCAGCGCGGAGCTGCGCGCCGCACCACGCCCCTGCACCCCGCCCCAGCGACGAGAGCATGACCAAATGCAACGTTTCGCTCGAAGTGAGGGTGCTGACGGATTTGAATCACGAGTGGCGTCGGCCGATCCTGTTTGGCGTGGTGCACGTTACGTCCTGCGCAGGCGAGGGCGAGAAGCCGCGGGTGGGCCTGCTGGGCGTGGGGCTGATGGGCAACAAGATGGCGCGGCGGCTGCGGGAGCAGGGCTTCGACGTGTGGGTCTGGAACCGCAATGCGGAGAAGGCAGCACCCCTTGCGGAGGCAGGCTGCACCGTCTGCGCCACGCCAGGTAGGACGCCGCGCCGCCGCGCACGCGTGCCGCGTTTCTGGCTCTCGCACGCACGTACTTACGAATGAGGTGATGACGGCCAATGATGAATGAATGAACCACTGTTGATTCATGACTACCATTGTTTACGTGTTTTGTCGCAGCGGAGGCGATCTGGGAGACGGACGTGATTGTTCTGACGATGGCCGACGCGGGGGCGATCAAGGAGGTCCTCGTCGACGACGACGCGACCCGTCAGACCCTGGCGATGCGCACCGTCCTCCAGATGGGGACTATTGGCCCTGCTGAGTCCAGGGAGCTCAAGAAGGACATCGAGCTCGCCGGCGCCGAGTACATCGAGGCGCCCGTGCTCGGCTCGCAGCCCGAGGCGTCCAAGGGGACCCTCCTCGTGATGGTAGGCTGCGACCGCGAGCCCTCCGAGACTCGCGCGTGGCCCGTGATCGAGGCGCTGGGCAGCAACATCCAGCACATGGGCGAGGTCGGCGCAGGTGCGCTCCGCAGAGCAACTCACCGCCGCCGTTTCCGTTTCCGCGCGCGCGTTGGCGGTGAATTCATGCGCGCGGGTGTCTTCCCGCACTGCGCTGCGTGCAGGCGCGGCGACGAAGCTGGCGATGAACCAGCTGATCGGCGCGCTGACGACGGGCTTCGCGACGTCGCTCGGCCTGCTCACGAAGAACGGCGTCGACGCGTCGTCCGACTCCAAGTTCATGACGCTGCTGCGGGACAGCGCGCTCTACGCGCCGACGTACGACAAGAAGCTCGACCGCATGCTGCAGCGGGACTACAGCGGGCCGAACTTCCCCACGCGGCACCTGCTCAAGGACATCCGGCTGTTCATTCTGGAGGCGGAGAAGGCCGGCCTGGACACGTCGCTGCTCCTCGGGCAGGAGGCCGTCATCGCGGACACGTGCGAGCGCGGGCTCGACGACACGGACTACTCCGCGGTCTACGACGGGGTCATCGAGCCCGGCGTCGCGGCCGGGAAGGTGCGGCACCCGGCCGGTGATGTTGCACCTGCGCCAGGCCAACTGCCGCGGTCTGACTCAGCCCTGGCCTGGACGGTGTGGTGCCTCCGACGCTCCTGCTCGGATCGATGCACGGGAGCAGCTGCCCGCGGGTCTGGCGTCGTCGCATTGCCGCCGAGTTCGAGACAGACAGTTGCATCTATTCGCTTGTTGTTGTTGTTGCTGCGTTTTCAGTGTCCGCTCTACGCCCGTCGCGCAGTTCGCGAAGATGAAGGCGAACGTGGAGCTCCTGCCGCCCGCGGACGGCGTGAAGCGCATCGAGATCACCGGCGGCGTGGACTGGCGCATCGAGGCCCAGCCTGGAAAGATGGCATCCATCGCCATCTACAACGCGCTCGCGCAGCTGTACGGCGGGAAGCTGGACCTCAAGAGCGCGGCCATGGCCCTCACGTGGTACGCCGAGGCGGTTGAGGACGCCAAGAAGAACCCCGGGAGCCACCCGAACGTGGACCTGTTGTTCAAGGTCATTGAAGGCAACCTGGAGGCGACGGTGACGGCGCACGCGGACTGAGCGCGCATCCGGCGCCTAGGCTGCGATTTTGGTCTGTGAGTGAGGTGGATGCCGGGCCGCGTGGGCGGTCGCTGTGGCTCGCGTGAGAGTGTGGACGCGGCGTGGCACATGTGCGCTGCTGTCGCGGCCGAGGGAGAGTTCCGTGCGACTGCTGGCTCGGCGCAGTGCGGGCGCGCGGTGCGGGGACCGCGAGCGTGTCGGGCGCTTCGTGCGGCCGCTGAGCGTTCGGCTCTGCACCAGACGCGCAGAGACGCACAGTGGGCCTTTGGGGGGCCTGGCGGTCAGCACGCGTCGGCCGGCGCGGTGCCGAGTTCGCGGGAGCAGCTCCGTCGCGCGTGGGTCGGCTGCGCGGAACGCCGCCACGGTGGCGCGCAACATGAGCGGCTGGTGACGAGGGGCTGGCCTGACGGCCGCGTGCGGGCTCGCCGGGACGACGACAGTCTGCGCTCTGCCGTCTGAGTCACAAGGAGTCTGCTGGACGTGCGGGGGTGCGTGCCGGGCCAGGGAACTTTACGCGTGACGTGCGCGCGGGGCCACTCCCTCTCCGGGCACAGTAACGCGCAGCGCAGCGGCCGCAGCGCGCTCAGGAGTGCTTCCACGCCACGAGGTCCTCCAGAGCAGCGTCCGTGGCCTTGATGCCGTGCTTCCCGAGCAGCTGCGCCGCCTCGTGCTTCTCCTGGGCGTGCACCTGCACCGCCTTGGTCGACTCCTTGGCAGCTGCCTGCACGCCGGGAACCGCCGCGAAATATCCGTCATGCAATGCCACCATCGCGAAAGCATTCCAATTCGCGCGTCGCGACGGTGCGCCCGGCCCTCGGGCGCCCACACGCGCCCCTGGGATCGAGGAAGGCACCCTCCGACCCGCACGCGCTCGCACGCTGCGTTCCTCGCGTGAAATCGGGCCGGATCGACGCAGTATGCGCGTGGCGAGCGGCAGGCCGGCCCGGCGTGCGTCGAGGAGCTCGGGTCTGACCAGCAGCTGCGTGCAGGGCCAGGAACCCAACTGCCCACGGCCCGTGGGGAGTGCTAGGCGGCCCCGCGGGGCTCGGGCGGCCGGGCCCGTGCTACTGACGCCGTACGCGGCCTACCGGTCGCGGGACCCGCGTCCTCGCGGTGCCTGGCGACCACGGTTCGCACGTTGAGACAGCAGGGCAGGGCGACGCGCCTGCTCCTTGAGCTTCGCTGCGAGCTTCCGCAGGGCCTCGTGCTCCTCGTGGCTGAAGTAGACGTTCTCCGCCGCCGACTCCCGGTCCTTATACGTCTTCTCGATCGACATGAAGCGCCCGGCAGCGGGGACGAGCCCCTGCGCCCGCACCGCGGGGGCGAAACGCGCAGCAGCCGTCCTCAGCGACATCTTTGCCCGCGACCCTACCGCGCACAGCAGCACCCTTCGGAGTAGCGCCGCCCCGGCGGGCAGCCGCGCCTCGAGCCCGCCCGGGGCGGCCGCAGCGGCGCGGCGAAGCCCGTGAGACTGCCCGGGGTTCTACTCCAAGCGCACCTGCGGGCGCTGTGGCGGAGCTGGTCCGCGCGGAGGGCCAGATTGCAAGGCTCGAGGCAAGCGTGGTGCGCGGCGTGACAGGGTGAGAGCGAAGATGAAGGGCTGCGCGGCTACGCTGTCCGTGGGCCGCGCTAGGCTGGTGGGGACGCCAAAGGTGCCGCGCCCGCGCCCGCCCGCGAGCCGCCCGTCGGCCGGATCGCATGCAGATGGCCCGAACATCCGGTCGGGGCCGCAGCGCCGCGCGCGCCCGTGCGGTCGCGGCCCGATCGGGTGTTTCATTCGCAGCTATGGGAAGGGTGTTTTGTCGAGGCCGGCGCGGGCCGCAGAGAGCTCGAGCGGACGCGAACGGCGCCGCGCAGGGCGGTGACGCGTTGTTCTGTGCGTTCGACGCCGTTTTCGCGCGCCGAAAGCGCCGTGGCCGCACAGGAGCGCTGGCGAACCGTCCGCCCCGCCGGAACGCTCTCGCGCCAGTCCTCGACTCGCCCGCGTCCGCGCGCCCGCGACGCGGCGTCCCCGGAGCCGCCTTGATCTCCTGCAGCGGCCGAGCCCGTCCGCGCCCGGGCGATCCGCGCGACGCGGCCGTGAGCGACGCGCGTTTCTCCACCGGGCAACGTGGGCTCGTTTTGCGTTGTTTGCACAGAAAGTCCGCGGTCGACCACCTCCGCTGCTCCTCTCCGTACATAGGCAGCCCGCAGCGGCACGAACACGTCACAGTCCGACGCCAAGCCGCCCTGAACGCCTGCAGGTGGCTAGGGCAGGTCGCACAAGCGTTCGCGCGCGCGCTAGCTCGCTGTACGTGCGTCCGTACACCGTGCGTCAAGGCGACACCCTGTACTCCATCTGCAACAAGCGCGGCTTCGAAATGGACGAGGTGCGCGCCCGCACGGCCCCAACCCCGGCGCGCACCCCGACCGCCCCGCCCCGCGCCCCCCCGCGGCGCCCCCCCGCGCGACCGACCGCGGAGCCCTCTCCCGCACCCCCGCAGGTCCTGGCCCTCAACCACGGCCTGAACGCGGATCTCATCGTGGAGGGCCAGACCCTTCTCCTCCCCGCTGGGTCCCTCTCGAAGCGCGACAAGGAGATCCTCGCGGGCATCGGGTCGAGCACGTACCGCACGTACCCCGTGCGCAAGGGCGAGAAGATCCAGGACATCCTCGGGGCGCGGAAGGTCACGATGGAGGAGGCGCAGGGCCTCAACCCAGGCATGGACCTGAACAAACTCGCCGAGGGGCAGGTCATCAAGCTGCCACCAGGTACGAGCGCGACTGCTGGCCGTGCGCGAGCTGCGCGGCCCGGGCGCGGCGTTTGCCGCGGTGTGCGTCGTCGGTGCGTGTCGCGGTGCGCGAGGTGGGCCTGGAATGCGCTGCGTGTGTGGCGCTGCGCGCAGGCAAGTACACGGTGCGTGAGCAGGAGATGATGATGGGGACGGCGCGGGCTCCGCTCGAGTACTTCTCTGCTGCGGGGCCGGTGGCGCTGGGGGGGCTGGCGGGCGCGGTGGCCGGGGCCGGCGCCGCGTACCTGTTCATGAAGAAGTACGTGCTAGACAACGTGGACGGGTACGAGACCGAGGACGAGGACTGACCGGCGAGGGAGGCCCGTTTCCGTTCTTTCCACATGTTGCGTACGCAGCAGGACGCGTGCGGCGCGGAGGGGCGCTGGTCGCGGATCTCTCTGCGCGCGATAGTGCGGCCTCGCTCGCTGTCTCCGTTTCGACCGCCAGGTGTATTTTTCGGCGCGGGATCCGCCGCCAGCGACGGCACGCAGAGCCACATGTGACGCCTCCGGCCTCGTGACGCGCCCAGCTGCCGGCGCGACGATTTCGCTCGGCCGCGCTACGCGTCGGGCGCGGCGGCGGCGGCGTGGGCGTCGCGTCGCCGAGGATCACAGCCGGGTACTGCTTGTGCGCCTGTCGTCTATGCGTCTACCCCATCTGCTTCTTCAGGTGGTCGAACGTCTTCTGCTTGATCCACTCCTTGTTGTGCGGGACGTACGCGCCCATCTGCTGGTTCAGGACCTGCGGACCAGCCAAACGACAACAAACAAACGCCTCGAGTTAACTACAAGGTAATCATCATCCCTGTGTGCGTGTTCCACCGCGGCAGGCGGCAACATGGGAGCATACGCGCGCTCACGGCGGCGCAGACGCAGCATGGGCGCAGCTGTACGGCGGGGGCCGTGATGAGGAGGTGTGTTGCGGGTGCATGGCGTACCATGGCTACCAGGTCCGGGAGGCCGTCGATGTAGCGGAACAGGTCCTCCGCGCTGTACGTGATGTTCGGCTGGTTCCTGCGTCGCGCTCTCCGGGACGGGGTCGTCAGGCGGGCCCGCGAACGCGCAACAGCAGGTGCGACATCGAGCGCGCAGGAGTTGCGTCGCCGCGTGGCGAAGGCGCAGGCGCCGGTGGTGCCGCGCGGCGGGGTGGCCGCACTCAGCGGCCCGCAGAGGTTCAGGGCGGTGAGAGCTTCGGGGTGCGAGGTTGCACCGCGACAAAAGGGGGGGAAACGATGTGGATTGCAACACGGTCTTTTCGAGTCGCTGGCGCACGATACTCGCTGTCGCGGGCGCCCAGCTGCGGTGTCGGAGGAAGATCTGTCGTATCGGAGCACGTGCGACGGCGCATCAGCGCTGCGGCGCACGCGCAGAGCGGGGCAGGAGGACGCAAAGTGCTGTGGTCGCTCCGCCTACCTGTGCGTGGTCTTCAGCTTCCTCTCGAACATCCCGCAGATGCCGTCCATAGCCTGGAGGCGGTTCGGGGACCGTGGGCGTCCGTGAGGGCAAGGCAGAGGCAGCAGACGCACGATGGTTTGGGAGTGTGAGGCAGGCCGGGCGTCGGCGTGTGCGGCGGACGCGGCGCGCCGGCGCGGACCTGAGGGACCGACTCGAAGTCCATGAAGGTCCGCGAGGTCGGGGACTTCTCGGGCTGCACGAGCAGGATCGTGTGCGTCATTTTCCTCCAGTGCTACAGGCACGGCCTGGATCGCCCGTGGTGGTGCCCCGAGAGGACCGATCTATGGTGCGGCGAAGATGTCAGCGACACGAACGTTTCGCGCTGCGACGGAAACTTCGTGTCGAAGCCGGCCTGGTGCGCCTCGCGCCGGTAGCGATCAGTGTGGCGGGTGGGCCTCCCTGGCCCCTGACGTGCGTGACGAGCGCTCGTGAGGTGCGTGCCTACACGTTGGCTGCGGAGTGCAGCTTCACGGACGTGCAGGCGAGCATTGCGTGTCCGGTACACTCGCGCGGGGGACAAACCTTCTTTGTCACCCTCCAAGACCCCTCGCGGCCGAATACCGGACCCTCGCGCGTCGCCGCCGCACTCTGGATGACGCCCACGGCTGCACAGAAGCATGAACGGCCGGTTCGCGTCATAGCACGTCTGGAATATACACGTTTCGCGCAAATGAGAGCCAACGAGGACACTGTGCTCGTGGGGCGCGCGTGCTCGCTGGTCCCGTACCGCAAGGAGCACGTCGAGACATACCACCAGTGGATGCTCAGCCCCGAGCTCCAGGAGCTCACCGCTAGCGAGCCCCTGTCTCTGGAGGTGCGATGCTGCGCTGCAGCTGCAGCTGCCCGGCCCTGCAGCGAGCACTGAACCCGACTTGCTCTTCAACGAGGATCAATTCATCGTCCATGAGGTGTATGCATGCCGCGCACCCCCGTCACGGCGCCAGGCAGACACTCTGGCGCGGCCCGCTTGGTGTGCAGGAGGAGTTTGCCATGCAAGTGAGCTGGCGCGACGACAAGGACAAGCTGACCTTCATCATCCTGGACCACACGGGCCCGCCGGGCGCAGGGGAGCCCCCGGTGCCGGCCTGCTGCTCCGCGGTCTGTGGGCACGCCGGCGGCGCCATGTGCGGGGACGTCAACCTGTTCTTCAACGACCACGACGGTGCGACCGACAGCCCGCGCCTGCACGATAAATCGCGCGCTGATGCGCAGCGCGCGCGCGGAGCGGCGTGCTCTTCGGGCTCGGTCGCAGCAGCCGTGCACAGCGATGCGCGTGGCGGTTGATGTGCGATCGCAGACGAGAAGACGGCGGAGATCGACGTGATGGTCGCGGTCCCCTCGAGCCGCCGGAAGGGCATCGCGCGCGAGGCCGTGCGGATGATGATGGCGTACGCCGCTGCCGACCTCCGCACGCGCCGCTTTGTGGCCAAGGTCAAGTCCGGGAACGAGCCCTCCCTGGCGCTGTTCCGCTCGCTCGGGTACGCCGAGGTGCGTCGGCTGGACTGGGCGGACGAGATCCACCTCGCGCTGCCCGCGGGGGACCCTGCGGACACCCCCGCGGATGGAGTGCTACTTGAGTCAGTCCGACAGACGGCTGCGGAGATGACACGCGCGTCGTACAGCGGCGCTGGATGACCTGCAGCGCTGCCGTCCGCCTGCCGTGAGGCCAAGACCGCACCGGGCGCGACACGTGCACAGATGCGCTCTCACAGACCGCGCCTGGCGCCTGTGGCGGGGCTCCGCGCCGGCCTACCCCTCCGCGGCCAGCAGCACCGCGTCGTTCCCGACGGTGAACCCGGCGTTCGCGAACGCCTCCGACGCGAAGAACTCCGGCAGCGCGGCCAGCAGGTTGTATTTGCGCGCCTCGTCTTCGATGTCTGCGAGCCGCACGGTGGTGCCGGCGTCCGCGGCGGCGCCCTGGAGCTCGGCGTAGCGCTGGTTGCGCCGCACGAGCCCGCGGAGGAGGCCCATGAGGAGTTCCTGGAAGTCGCGGTGCCGCGACAGGAAGCGGCGGAACTTGCGACGTAGGACTTGCTGGATGGTGTACTTCTGCGTGGACATGAAGGACTCGAGGAGGACGCGGATCGCGACGTCGACGTCCTCCGAGCGGACCTGCAGCGGCGGGCGGGCGGGCGCCGAACGAGGATGAGTGGGGGTCGGCAGCGGCCCGCCTCGAGATACTGAATCCTAGTTGGTGAGCAACGCGACGTTCGTGGTGCAGTCCCGCCGCCCGCGGCCGCGGAATCCGGCGGCACGCGTGGACCCGGCGCTCAAGCGCGCGCGGAGGGGTGTTACGGGCGGTCAGGAGCACCCCCCCGCGGGTGTGACTCATGCCGCGTCGCGGCGGGGGTCGCCGACGCACCTCGTTGCGCAGGTGCATCTTCGCGTGCGCCTCCGACACGCGGATCATGCTCTCCAGGTGCCGCACCGCCACCGGCATCCCCTGCGTCGTCGCGCTCTCCCTCCGCACCTCCGCGTACACCCGCGCCAGCCGCTCGTAGTCCGCCGGCTGCAGCTTCGGCCGGCACGCCTGCTTCGCGTACGTGATGTACTTCCGCAACGTCTCCTGCGGAATCGTCCCCTCGACGGCCGCGGGCTCCGCGAGGCCGTACGCCGCGTCGCTGGCGTGCTTGGGGTGGCTGCGCACGTGCGACCCGACGACGAACCGCGCGAGCTGCCGGTCCGCCACGCAGTCCACCGTGTCCTTGACCACGCAGAGCACGTCGAACCGCGACAGGATCGGGTCCGTGAGGTCCACGTTCTCCAGAAACGTCCGGCTCGAGTCGTAGCGCCCCCCGCGCGGGTTCGCGGCCGCGATGACCGAGCAGCGCGCCTGGAGCGACGTCACGATCCCGGCCTTGCTCACGCTGATGCTCTGCTGCTCCATCGCCTCGTGGATCGACACTCGATCCTGGTCGTTCATCTTGTCGAACTCGTCGATCATACACACCCCCCTGTCGGCCAGTACGAGCGCGCCGCCCTCGAGGACCCACTCCCGCGTGACGGGGTCCTTGTGCACCGCGGCCGTGAGGCCCACCGCGGACGCGCCCTTGCCAGTCGTGAACACCGCGCGCTGCGCAGTCTTCTCGGTGTATTTCAAAAACTGCGACTTCGCGACGCCCGGGTCCCCGAGGAGCAGCACGTTGATGTCGCCGCGGATGCGGTGCTTGCCGTCGTGCTTCTCCTCCCCGCCGAACAGCGCGAGCGCGAGCGCCATCTTGATGTTCTCGTGCCCGAAAATCGACGGCGCGATGGAGCGCGCAATGCGCAGGCCCACGCGCGGGTCCGCGCCGAGCTGCATGATCTCCTCGCGGTCCTCGTCCGTCAGCTTGTACGCCGCGAACCTGTCCTCGCGCTTGTTCACGAAGTTCGCCTCGATCACGGTGCCGAACACGGGGAAGCCGTGCTGCACGTTGAGGCTGGCGTCGAACGAGTTGGTGTAGCAGCCGGAGACCTCGATCTCCTCGCCCGGCCGCGCGCAGTCGATGAGATCGTGCAGGAGGATGACCTCCTTCGCGCGCGGGAGCCGCCCCGCCGGAACGGTCCCGGGGGACTCTTGCAGGGTGATCTTCTGGTACGAGCGGTAGATGGTGTTCTCCGTGTCGAGCGAGAACGGCCCGCGGGACTCGCAGTTCGGGCACTGCTGCGGCTTGACCTCCGTCTCGGTGTTTTGGTAGAACGGCCCCAGCGTGTACCGGCACTTGGCGCACACGAACTTCACCTCCTGCAGCTGCGGGAACACGCCCGTGCGGCGCACGACCACGCCGGTCGTCTGCACGAGCTGGTTGAGGTGCACCTGCCGGATCGCGCGGATCGACTCGGTGAACGGCAGCCCCGAGATGCGCACGAACACCTCCCGGTGGACCTGGTGGTATTCCGGGAACAGCTCCAGGACGACGCGCATGGCGGCCTTGCTGAGCACGGGCAGCGTCGTGCGCGGGCACTCCGCCGTGAAGAACGCCAGCGTCTTGCCCTGGTTGCGCTCCTCGCTCGCGCGGAACGCCGTCAGGTCGGCAAACGACACCTCCAGCGACTGCCGGTTCGCCGCGCACATCGACGTGACCAGCGACACGTACCGCCGCTCCCCGTGGTCGTCCTGGAACGTGCGCAGAAACATGACGAAGTACCGCTCGATCTGCGCCTGCACCGGCTCCTGCGACACCCACTCCTTGACCGACCCGCGGTAGTTCTCCAGCTCAATGTCCAGCGGCACGAGCTCCTCGTCCTCCTCGCCGAGCGCGCCGGCCTGCGCGGCGTCGATGCGCCGCCGCCGCCGCGGACCCTCGTCGTCCAGGTCCATCAGCGCGCCGGGCAGCCGCACCTTTCCGCGACGCACCTGCCGCCGCAGCTCCTGCGCACGCACGACGCCGGGGACGCCGAAGCGAGTGGGCCGGCGGCGACGACCCACACCGCGATGCTCGGGCCTCCGTGCGGGACGCCCCGGCGGCGCACGAAGCCCATCGCGCGCCGCGACGCACGCCTTGTGTGATACATTGTCATGGTTGCGGACCCGCTGCCGCTTCGCATCGTACGCGCGCTGGCCGCTGCGTGGGCGCGGGGAAGGTGCTGCGAGCGCGCGCCGTTCGTATTCGGTCGGGCGCGGACCTGGGCCTCCCTGAACTCGAGCTCGTCCTCGGCAGCGCGGCGGGCGGCGAGGATCGCGGCCTCGTCCATTTCCTCCTGGAAGTTCTCGTCCAGGCCGCGCGGGTCGTAGCGGTCGAGCTGGTCGATGCCGCGGTAGTCACTGCGCGGCAGTTGGGCCGGCGCGCGGGGCGTGAGACGCGGCGCTTGCTGGCGCGCGTTCGGTCGCGCAGCAGCGGCGCAGCGGCGCCCTGTGCGCTCGCGTCCGCGGCGTTCAGGGGACGTACTTTTGCCAGTCGTCGCCGAACAGGTCCTCCCCGTCCTCGTCGCTGGCCTCGGCCACCTGCTCGCTGATGGCGTCACTCTCCTCCGGAACCTCGTCCATCGAGACGTCCGGGGACGCCGGCTGGTCCGGAATCGCCTGCGTGGAGCACGCTCGACGCAGCGACCGCGTGAACGTCGCGGAAACAACGGCAACGCGCGCGCCTCCGGGGCGGAACCACGGTGGCGGGAAAACGCAGCTGCGGTCTCCACAGGGCCCCGTAGGCCGCGAGCCGCGGCATTCTGGCGCCTGGCGGCTCCAAGATATCGTGGGGAACGGTGGTGGTTCCGCGCGGGGGACGAGGGAGGGCGGGGTGCGCGGGGCTCGGCCGCGAGCTGAGCGTGGGCACGCTTCGCACGGCCACTGGGCGGGCCTCCGCGTGACGGCGCGTGGGGGGCTCACCATCGCTGCGGAGCGTCGCTGCTGCCCGGAGGTCCGGCGGACTGCGCGGTGCCGCGCGCGAGCGGCGCGTAAGAGCCCGGCGGAGTCTGCCGCGACGAATTAGAGCTTGGGCTGAAGGTACCGACACGCGCGTGGGACAGACTGGTCGTCCGGCAGGTCGATTGGAGCTGTGCAGTCTGTCAGTGATTTGCGATGTGACGATTCGGGCGGCCGACCGGCTCTCTCAGGCCCGCAGCGCGCGGGCGCGGGGGGCCGTTTGGAGGACTCAGGCTCAGAGGCGCGAACGGCGACGAGGGCGCCGGCTGGCGCTGGCCGCGGGCAGAATCGCGGCCGCCGCCAGGTCCGGTGCGTGAGCTGCTCGGCCAGCACGCTTCGGTGCAGCGGGAGGGGCTGGTCACGATGGGTGACCTCACTATCGATGCCGAGGCCTTCTGTAGGCGGCTCAAGTCGCTGTACGAGACGTGGGAGGTGCGTGCTGCGATCTGGCCCGCGAGGAGGGCGCTCGGCCTTCGGTCTGGCGGCCCGCGCGCATCATTTCGACGCCGGTGCCGCGCGCTGGGGCCTGCCTTGAGCTGCGTGAGCGAGCAAGCGACCCCGTGCGAAGGCAGCGGCCCGCACGCGGCAGTATATCGCCTCATCGCGTAGCCATTACAGTGTTCCCGCAGATGCGGTGCTAATATGCGGCTCGTAGGCCCCCGAGACCGCTCCCGCGCCATTTCAGGCCCTGCGCTGGGCTAGCAAGCGGGCGCCCCATGCTCCGCCTGCACGACCCGCTCCCTCGCGTTTCCGCTCCCACTCGACGCACATCTCGCCACAATCGCCGCGCGCGTGCCGCGCGGACGCGCACGTGCCCCGTCCGACCCGCGTCGTGCGAGCTGGTGCTCTGTGTGCAGGCCAACCCCGATGTCTTCGCGGGGGCCTCCGCACTGGTGATTCCGGCGGGCGCGTCGAGCGACGAGATCAGGTACCTCAAGTCCGTGTCCCTGCACCTCTGGCTGTTCGGATACGAGATCCCAGGTACGCCATAGACCCTGGGCTTCTATGTGCACGCACTCCACTCCGTGTCTGCCGGGCAGCCAGCCTGAGGCGACATACGCCGGTCCCAGTTCACTCACACATGCCACGACGCGCCGTTCCGACCAAGGAAACTTCGCATTTCGCCCGATGGCACGCGAACGAGGGTTGTTGGGTGTGTTAATTGACGCGCCCGCCTCCGTTGTCGGCGTGCGTGCGCGGCCGACCGTGTCCGCGGCTGGCCCTGCGCTTGCAGAGACGGTGCTGCTGATCTGCAAGGAGAAGGTGATGATGGTGGCCAGCAACAAGAAGTGCAAGTTGCTGGGGACGCTGGTGGCGCCGTGCAAGGAGAAGGCCGGGAAGGAGCTCGTGCTGCTCTCCAAGGACAAGGCCGAGGACGGGTCCGAGCAGATGAAGGCGCTCCTCGCCGCCATCAAGGAACAGGACACCTCCGACTCCCCCAAGGTCCGTGTGGCTTGTTGGCACAACACTCCCCCCCCGCGCACGCCGACCCACGTCCTCGCAAATAAAACCGCGTACCCCTCCGCGCAGCGCGGCACTAGCCCTGCACGGCGACCGCCCCCTGTGTCGTTTCCACCTTCAACAACAGCAAAACAACAACACACGATGCCGCGATTGCTGCTGGGCGTGCAGGTCGGGACGCTCCTCAAGGAGGACCCCGAGGGCAAGATGGTGCAGGTGTACAACTCGGTGTTCGCGGCCGCGGCCCTGGACCGCCAGGACTGCGCCGCGGGGCTCGCGGAGGTGATGGCGGTGCGCGACGACGCCGAGCAGCGGCACCACCGCAAGGCGGCGCTGCTGTGCTCGCAGGTCATGAAGTCCGTCGTGCGCGAGCGCGTCGAGGGCGTCGTCGACCAGGGCCGCTCGATCAAGCACGGCAAGCTCGCGAATGAGGCCTCGGAGGCCATCCAGGACCCAAAGGCGAAGATCGGACTGAAACTGAACAAGAACTCCGTGGACATCGCGTACGACCCCGTCGTGCAGAGCGGCGGGCAGTTCGACCTCAAGATCTCCGCGCAGACCGACCCGAACCAGGTCCTGGACACGTCGATGATCGCGGTGTCGCTCGGCGCGCGCTACCAGTCCTACTGCGCGACCGTGTCGCGGACCTTCTTCGTCAACGCGACCGAGGTGCGCGCACGCTGCCACGCCCCGTCGTCGCCCCGCGCCCGGGCGTTGCGCGGCTGCGGCGCGCTGTACGTTGTTGTTGTGTTGCGCATCGCTGAGCTGGGCGCTGAGGTGCGTGCGTGCGGCGTGCAGGAGAAGGAGAAGAAGTACAAGGCGCTGATCGACGCGCACGGCAAGGTTCTGGCCGCGCTGACCGACGGCGCGGACCTCGCGGGGGTCTATGCCGCGGCGCAGGATGCGTTGCGGGCCGCGGGGTGCCCCGAGATGGCCGACGCGCTGACGAAGCACATAGGGTTCGGGACGGGCATCGAGTTCAAGGACTCGCGGTTCATGCTGTCGCCGAAGGCCGCGGGGACGACCGCGCGCGCGGGGATGGTGTTTAACGTCATTCTCGGGTGCGGGCCGCTGGAGGACAGCTCGGTGCAGGAGGGCGGGGCGGGGCGCACGTACTCGCTGCTGGTCGCGGACACGGTGCTCGTGAAGGGCGAGGGGAAGCCCGCGGAGGCGCTGACGGACTTCTCGAAGCGCGACTGGGGCAACGTGGCCTACAAGATTGAAGGTGCGCCATCTTATCTGTATTCGTTTCATACGTTTCTTGACAGGACTTTCTGTACGACCATCGTTTTCAGATCGCGTACGACAAGCGGCCGTGGCGTGCGAGCGAGGTCCATGACCAGCCAACACCACCGCGGCTGCGATGCACGCCCTGGTACTCAGCCGCCAAATATCCTCCACTCGATGTTCCTTTCCTCGTCCAAACACACACCGCCAACACTCGTCCCGCGCACGGCCGCCTCGGGCCTCCGCAGCGCGTCCCCGCCCCCGCTGACCTTCCGTTCCCGTCCGTCACGCGCCCTGACACGTCGCAGAGGGTCAGGAGGAGATGGAGGTGGAGTCGGACGACGGGGACGGCGCGGCGATCGGGAAGGACAACCTGCGCGACCGCGGGCAGAACGAGAACCTGCAGATGCAGGCGCGGCAGAAGGACATCGTCGAGCGGAAGAACCAGGAGACCATGGAGCGCCTGCTCGCGGCGAAGAAGGAGCTCGAGACCGGGCCGCAGAAGCAGGCGCGGTCGTCGAAGACCATCCAGGCGTTCAAGTCCCTGGCGGACCTCGTCCCGGTGATGCACCAGATGGTCGTCCAGTGCGACGCGCGGCACGAGTGCCTCCTTCTGCCCATCTACGGCGTCCTGGTGCCCTTCCACATCATGACGGTGCGCTCGATCAACTTCAGCCAGGACCTCGAGCACGCGCAGATCCGCGTCATCTTCAACACGCCCGCGGCGCACGGGACCGAGGGCTATGACGCCGCGGTGAGGTTCAAGAGCCACGTGTTCGTCAAGGAGATGAACTTCCGCAGCGGGGACCCGAAGCACGCGGCGCGCGTGGTGCAGGAGGCCAAGCAGCTCCTGCGGCACGTGCGCGCGCGCGACAAGGAGCGGCTCGAGAAGAGCACGCTGGTGTCGCAGGAGAAGCTGGTGCCCATGAAGGGCAAGATCTACCGCCTGACCGACTGCTGGATCCGGCCGACGACGGCGGGCCGCGGGCGGAAGGTCCCCGGGGTGCTCGAGGCGCACACGAACGGGTTCCGGTACTCGTCGCCGCGGAGCGAGGAGGTGGTCGACATCATGTACCGCAACATCCAGCACTGCTTCCTCCAGGTGCGCGCGCAAACAACCAGCGCGCGACGGAACGACGGTGCAACCGGCACGAAGCACTCCGGTGGCCGCTCGACCGGGATTTCTGACCGCCGACCCCGGCGTGCGGCCTTGCTGTGGCTCTGTGCTGCTTGCGGCTGCCTGCCATGCTCTCTCGTTGTACGAGCGCGCTCAGGTACAGACGGCGCCCGGCCCCGCGCCCGGCCCCGCGCGCTCCCCACGCGCCCCACCGCCTCGTTCGTCGTCCGCAGGAGTCGGAGGGGGAGCACATCACGCTGCTGCACTTCCACCTGGCGAACCCGATCATGGTGAACAAGAAGAAGACCTCGGACGTGCAGGTGTACGTGGAGGTCATGGACGTCGTGCAGACGCTCGACGGCGGGCGGCGCAACGCGTACGACCCCGACGAGATCGAGGAGGAGCAGCGGGAGCGCGAGAAGCGCAACATGACCAACCGGCAGTTCCGCGCGTTCTGCAAGAAGGTCATGGAGGACATCTGGGACAAGGACGCGCGCCTGCGCGACAAGGAGTTCGACAAGCCGTACCGCGACCTGGGCTTCCACGGGATCCACGCCAAGTCCAACGTGCTGATGCTGCCGAGCGCGCACTGCCTGGTCGAGCTGCAGGAGATGCCGTTCTTCGTGTGCCCGCTCGACGACATCGAGCTCGTGTCGCTCGAGCGCGTCGAGTTCGGCTCGAAGTCGTTCGACATGGTCATCGTGTTCAAGGACTTCACGAAACCTGCCAAGGCGGTGTCCTCGATCCCGACGACGCGGCTGGACACCGTCCGGCTGTGGCTCACGCAGTCCGACACGGCGTTCTACGAGCACCGCAAGAACATCAAGTGGTCGGAGGTGCTCAAGGCGCTCATCAAAGACCCAGAAACCCTGATTGAGTGCGGCGGGTGGAAGGGGTTCCTGGGCATGGAGGACGAGGAGGACGAGGAGGAGGAGGAGGAGGAGTCGGACTTCGAGCCGACGGACAGCGAGGAGGAGGAGTCCTCGGAGGAGGAGGACAGCGACGACTACGTGGACAGTGCAGACGAGGAGCCGGACTCGGAGGAGGAGGCCGACAGCGACGAGGAGGCCGGGAAGACCTGGGACGAGCTGGAGCGCGAGGCGAAGCGCCAGGACCGCGAGCGGGACGCGATCGACGGCGAGGAGGAGCGCGCGCCCCCCAAGAAGAAGAAGAGGCCCCCGGGGGGGGGTTCCGCGGGACCCTCCAAGAAGGTGAAGCGGTGAGGGGCCAGAGGGGTCTGTCAGGGACTGCTCGCGGTCCGGACGGCGTGTAGGGTCCGGAGCGCGAGCGTCGTCGCCGTCGGCGCTCGGCACGAGGTGCCATGTGCATGTGCAGGTGCGGTGCAAGGTCGGCCGGAGAAAGAGAACGACGTGTAACGCACTGTTCATCGCCGTGCGACGGCGTCGAGACCCGCACACGCACATGCCACGCACTCGCTCGCTTTAGTGCAACTGTCGCGCCCAACGACGGACCCTGTCGCCGCCCCCCCGCAGCGCCCTCCCCCTCCGCACCCCCTTCCCCCTTCCCCCTTTCCGTGCGAGCCCTCCACCACCGCCGCGCCCGCTCAGCCGCCCCCTGACGAGCAAGCCCAGCCCACGCAACACAGCACGCTACACGTGTAGTACGCACGCGCGTCACACCGCGCTACACGCGCCCCCTCGTCCGGATGTCCGACGCCAGCCGCGCGTCCCGCTCCTTCTCGTACTGCCTGAGCTCAGCCTGCCGCAGGAACTCCTGTTTTTCCAAGTACCGCCCACCACTCTTCTTATGTGCCTCGAGCTCCTCATCGATCTCCGTGTTCTTCCGCTTGTAGCTGTCCCAGTCCAGCCGCGTCTTGTCCAGCACGTTGACCTTGCTCTTCTTGCTCAGGTTCGCCACCATGGCCTCGAGCCCGCCGGACGCGATGCGCTTTTGCTTCTCTTGCAGCGCCTCGCGCTCGCCGTCGTCGACCATGCGCGTGACCTCGATCTCGCGCCCCGCGAAGGTCTCCTTGACCACCATCTCCGTGCGGCCGTCCTTGGTGCGGGCGCCTGGGATGAGCGCCTGCGCTTGCTTCAGCGCAAGGGCCGCAGCCGCCGCCGCCTCGGCGCGCGCGGCGCGCTCGGCGTCCTGCTGCGCATCCGTGACCTTCTGCGCGGGCAGCTCGCGGCGCGGCGCGGTGGATAGGAGCGGCAAAGAACCAAGCGAAGGCCCACACAAACAAATATGAATCCGTGGTTGTTCGCGCGCAGAGAGGGGAGGGCCGCGGGTCGCACCATGCGCTCGTTGTGGAACTTGACCTGCTCCACCGGAGCCACGAAGTCCATTGCGAAGGCAATGCTCGCGCCGCCCGTCGCCTTGGCAGCCCTCCCCCGGGCAGGCGCCTTCTTGACCCCGCCCTCCGCAAACAGCACGCGCTTCCAGTGCGCGTCCCCCGTCGCGCGCCGCTTCGCCGGAGCGATCTTCTCCATCAGGCCGTCCGTGAAGTAGCCCCCCACCACGCCTGCTGGCTTCGGGGCAGGCGCCGGCTCCTCCTGGCCCTCCTCCGCCTCCTCCGCGCCGTCCTGGTCCATCTCTTGCTTCTCCTCGGCCTCTTTCGGCGCTGACGCGGGCCTGACGGCCGTGCGCTTCTTCAGGGCGTCCCACGCAGCGGCCACGCGGGCTGCCCGGTCGCGCGCGCGCGGGCCCAGCTCCTCGACCTTCCCGAGCGCGCCGAGGTCCTCCTCGACGAACTCCACGTCCGCGTCGTCGTCCTCATTGACGTCTAAATCCGCGTCGTCGTCGTCGTCGTCGTCGTCATCGTCCTCCTTGCCAGCCAGCATCGCCTGGCCACGCCTGCAAGGTGCACGAGCGCAGCGGCCAAGGCCATGGAGCTACACGACGAGCTCTTGCTCGCGGCCTGTGGACGGCGTGCTGGCGGCGCGGGGGGGGCCGGAGACGCACCCTCGAGGCTGCTTGAGCTTTTGCTGCTTCAATTTCCGCTTCTTCTCCGCCTTCTCCGCCTTCAACTCCGCCGTGGGGTCGTAGTCCTCATCCTCCTCGTCGCTCGAAGGGAGCTCGTCCACGTCGGCCATCCTCACAGCTCAGGGCCCAGGCCCTCTACCAGAAACCAGGTCTCCGCTGCCTCTACGCAAGCCGTCCGTGAGCACGACGTCCAGCAGGCTCCCGGGACACAAACATACGTCCGCTGCCGCCGCGCGCGGCGTGTTGGCGCGCCGAGCGCCCGACCAGGCCTGCGTCAGGCACCGCAGCCTGCACGCCTCATACCTGCTACTTGTCCGCCACGTGAGGGCCGCAACCGCGGTCGATCGCGACGTCGCCTGCGCCCCCACCCTCACGGCGCACGCCCGCTCTCGGGGCTCGCCGCGCGGCCGTCCCGACGCCGATTCGACCGCGCTGCGTGACACATAGTGTGGACACGAATCATGGCGGTCCAGGGGGCGTCGAGGGCGCCGCAGCCAAGGTGACGCGGTCGAACGCGCGCGTGCAGAGGCGGGCTGGTCCAGGGCGGGTCGCGGCGCCCCTGCCTGCGAGTCCGACCCACGTGCGCCGTGTATACGACCCATTGACACACTTCTGCGTTTCGCTTCGACGTGGCCGGGCTCGCGGGATCCACAGCGACGCAGGCAGGCAGCGCGCTCTCCAGCTGCAGGCCGCGCGGCGAGGGGCCGCGTATACCGGTGTGGTGGGAGGTAGAACGGTGTAGTGACGACTGCTGAGGGGTCCTGTGATCGCCGCCTACACTGCGCCGCGGCCGTTCGGGAACGAAACAGTGTATGGGTGATTACAGAGTTCCGTGTTCGGTAGTTTGCGCGTCCGGGGCATATCGGGGTTGACGGGGAGGACGAGTAACGATGCTCAGCAGGGTCGCGCGGGCCGGGAGGGCGCTGGGGTCGGTGGGCGGCTTGTTTAGCGAGGCATCTGTTTCGTCAGCGGCGGGATGCTGCGCCGCGAACCGCGTGCGCTTCTTCAGCACGGAGGGGGAGGAGCCAGAGCCTGAGGCCAGCGAGCGCGTCAAGAAAATTGCGGACGAGATCTGCGGGCTGACCGTCCTCGAGGTCGCAGACTTGCATGCCATTCTCAAGAAGCGCCTGCGCATCGAAGCCGCGGCCCCAGCGTTCCCGATGGCGGCAATGCCTGCAATGCCAGGTACACCGCACGCCCGCTCCCCCGCCCGGGAAACGCACCAGTCGCACCGTGCCCCAACCGATCCCAATCACCGTCCGCATCCCACCAGCGCCCAGCGAGCGCCGCCAGAGCCCAGATCGTGCTCACACGACCGCGCCCTAGTCCCTGGCGCCACAGCCCGGTGCATCTTCCACGTCCGCCCTGCCGGATTTACCGCATCTGTTCCGCGGGTCGGCAGCGTGCCGTTGAGTACGCTCGCCGTGCGACGCGAGCCACGCTGAAACGCGCGCGCCACGGCCCACCGCCCGTTGCAGCTGCGGCGCCGGCCGGGGACGACGCGCCCGCGGAGGCTGCGGAGGAGAAGACGTCGTTCTCGGTCATCCTCGACGGGTTCGACGCCGCGAAGAAGATCACGGTGATCAAGGAGGTCCGCGTGGCCACGGGGCTCGGTCTGAAGGAGGCGCGTCACACACCCACTCACTGCCGGGCATGTTCGCGCCGGTGCTGCCAGACTGACGACCAGCGGTGGCCGCGGCGCTCCACCGGAGCGGCCCTTGGCACCGCGCCGCGCAGCGGTCGTCCTTGTCGTGACAGCGCGTGTCTGCACGCAAGCAGAGAGTGCGTGGTCGCGTGACGCAATGCTTGTGCGGGCGTGGTGGTTCGCAGGCGAAGGAGCTGGTGGAGAGCGTGCCGAAGCCGATCAAGGAGGGGATCCCAAAGGAGGAGGCGGAGGCGCTGATGAAGAAGCTCGAGGGCGTGGGGGCGAAAGTCAAGATGGACTGATCGCTGACGCAACGGTCGGGCCCGTGTGACCGCGCAACGCACGGGAGGGCGCGGCGGGTGACGGGCCGCGAGAGGGACGCTCGCGCCGCGGCTGCGCTGGGGCGGCTCGCTTGCGGCGTCGGCGGGGGGTGTTGAGTTGTGGGGTCCTTGGGGGTGTTTGGATCCCCGGGGAGCAGCCGTTGCCTGGCGGTCTCTGTACGACGCGGTGCGAGGTGTGCGTGGGGCAGGGCGTGGTAGGCCTGGCCGTGGGACCGCCGCCACACGTCAGGTCGGGGGGTAGTTGAACATCACACCTCCGGGGTGCTGTATCCTGGCTTGGGCGGGCAACTTCGGTTGCCCGTGATGCGTGGCCGCGTATTGCGTCCGCACCGTGGCCTGCTCTGTCGTAGAAGCACGTGGCGTGCTGTGTTCTGCGCTGAGAGGGCGCTGGTAGGCGGCAGCGGTGCATCATGCCGCGTTCTGCCGGAGAGTCGGACGACGATGCGTCCATGAGCGGGTCTGAGGGATCGGTGGATGATGAGGTCCTCGAGCAGGTGTTCAAGTTCGAGGAAGTCCTCGTCAAGCGGCCACACGACGACGCAACGCGCTGCAAGGTGAGCGTGCCCCCCGCACACGATACTGCGCGCGTCCGCGGGGATGATTTTCCTTCCTGAGGATTGAATCTATCAGACTCCGCGAGAGCGCGTTGCCAGAGATTCCATCACGAAGCCGGAGCGGCCGGTTTCGCGCTCTGCTTGACAGACGTCCGTTGGCCGGGTTCCGGCCCTGCCAGCGCACGATGTGCCCCGGCGCGTCATCGCGCCCTCCGAGAGCGAAACGGCACGTACGTTCCGACGTGCGTTGCAGCTGATCGCGTTGCTGGACAAGTACCCCAAACTGGAGACGCAAGTGTATCAGGCCAGAGACCAGTACGCAAAAGTCGGACTCATGCCGCCCGAGGTGCGCCGCCCGGACGCCCACCCACAGCGCACCGCTCACAGCCGCCTCACACTGCGCTCTGGGGCCGTTGGCACCGCGCACACTCGCACAAACACATTTCCACGAAACATGCAAACCCTCCTCGTTTCGCAACGAATGCGAACACGCGCAGATGTGGCAGGAATGGATCGAGGGGTATCGTCGTACAGCCGAGAACCTCGTCGAGCTGTACGAGCGGGCTGTGCAGCACTTCGAGGTGCCGAGCCTCTGGGCCGCATACCTCAAAGCCTTCGCCAAACAACCAAGCGTGGCCTCCTTCGACGCCGAGGGCCTCAAAGAATTCAGGTACGGCAGCGCACTCCCGCTCGGAAACGGCCCGAACATTGCAGCTCCGCGTCGCTGATGCAACAGCAATCACAGTGTGCACGCAAGACGAGTTTTCCTGTCTGTCGTCCTGCAGGGCGCTCGCGGAGCGGGCCGTGGCCGTCGCCGGCCAGGATCTCAGTCACGGCGGCGCTGTCTGGGACGCGTGGCTCGAAACGGAGTACGCCGCCGCGCATGCCGGTGCCGCGAGCAGCGACGACGTCGACGAGGTCGCTCGCCGCCGGCTCGCGCTGCCCCTCGCGGACGGGCCCGCCGCGCTCGAGCGGTACAAGCAGTGGCTCGGCGGGCGCGAGGTGCCGCAAAAGACGCTCCGCGCGCACGCCTCGGCCACGTCGCTGCTGGCGCGGCGCATGCCGTTCGAATCGCAGCTCGCGGCCCCCGACGGCAAGGGCATCGCGCGCGAGCCGCTGAAGAAGTACATCCAGATCGAGAAGGCCGCGAAGAACGACGCGCACGTCGCGTGCCTCTACGAGCGCGGCGTCGCAGCCGCCCCCGACGACGATGAGCTGTGGCGCGAGTATGGCGCGTTCGTTGCGGCGCGGAGCGGCGCGCGGGGCGGCCCGAAGAGCGCGGTAGACGTGTATACGCGGGCGCTGAAGCGGCAGGCCGTGCGGTCGCGGTCAGGGGTGCTGTGGCTCGAGCTGCTGCGGGCGATTGACCACGCGCAAGAATTGGCCATGGAGGGCGAGGATCTGGACGGGGCCGCGGATCTGGCGGCGAAGCAGAGCGGGGTCTTCGTTGAGGCGGTGGAGGTGCTGTCTGCGGACGGCGGGAAGGCGGAGGATGTGGTGGAGGTCGCCCTAGCCTGCAGCGACATGCTGGGGCGTATGGCGCGCGGGGGGGGGGAGTGGGGGCCTGACAGCGGTGCGCTGGTGGTGGAGGAGTCGGCGGAGTGGCACCGGGCCTCGCTCGCGCACGCGATGAAGGTGCTACAGGAGCGGTGCGGCGCGGAGATCTTCGATCCTCGATTGGAGTTGCACGCAGTGTGTGCCGAGGCGCAGGGGAGCAAAGAGGAGGGCGCGCAGGTGTGGGAGGGCGCGGTGAAGGGCCCGCACGGGAAGCTCGCGAACACGTGGATCGCGTACGCGGAGTTCCTGCGGCGTGCGGGGGATGTGGCGGGCGCGCGGGGGGTGTTCAAGAGGTGCTACCAGCGGCACCTGAAGCCGGACGACGGGCGCGTGTGCCGCGCGTGGGAGCGCATGGAGGGGCGGTACGGCACCGCGGCGTCGGTCGCGGACTGCCGCGCGAAGATTGCGGCGGCGGGGAAACCAGGCGACGCGGCGCATGGCGGTGAGGCGGCGAACGGGCGGAAAGACGCCGCGGACGCGGGCAAGAAGGGCAAGGGCGAGTCCTCGAAGCGGAAGCGCGACGACTCCAGCGCGGCGGTCGCGGCGCCGAAGCGCGCCCGGGGCGACGCGGGCGCTGGCGAGGGCGCCGTGACCACCCCCGCGCAGGGTGAGGGCGGCGGGCCCGTGCGGCAGTGGCACGACGACAGCAACACGGTGTTCGTCAAGGGCATCAAGGCGGAGGTGACGTCCGACACGCTGCGGGGCCTGTTCGAGCCCGTGGGGGGTCTCAAGGAGGTGCGCATGGTGATGGACAAACACCACCCCGACCGACACAGGGGGTGTGCGTACGTGGAGTTCGAGGCGAAGGACAACGTCGAGCGCGCCGTGGAGCTCAACGGGACGGAGCTCGCCGGGGCCACGCTGTTTGTAGCGGTGTCGAATCCGAGGTCTGGAGGCGGTGGCGGACGCGGTGGGCGCGGCCGCGGGGGCAGGTTCGATGGCGGGAGGGGCGGGCGGTACGAGGGGGGTCGTGGGCGCTACGGCAGGGGCCGGTTCGACGGCGGCGGCGGCGGCGGGCGCGGGCGGCGGGGGGGTGTTGGATTTTCGGGGGGTGTCGACAACGCGCACAGCCATCAGAGGAACCGGCTCGACGTCGACGGCGGCGGCCCCGCGCCGCCGCTGTCGGCCTCGGCGTCCCTGGTGCCGCGGAGCTTGCTGGCGCGGTCGGCGGCGGGCGACGAGCCACAGAAGAAGCCGATGTCCAACAACGACTTCCGAAGCCTTCTTGGCGGCGGTGGAGCTGCCAAGAAGCAAGACGAGTGAGCAGGACGGAGCCACAGTCACGTGCAGGCTCGTACAGGGGGTTTGAGCCGCGATTGTTGCGTGCAAACCCGAGCCATGACGCTTTTGTAAACAAAGACGTCGTTCGTTCGTTCGTCGCGGAATCTCACACGCTGCGGCGCGCCGCGGCTACCCGTACACGTTGCCGTGCTGCGGCGACGAGAACAGCACCTGCCCGTCGACGAACGCGCTCAGCAGCGCCTGTTGCACTTCCGGGTTGCCCAGCGCGGCCTCATCATACGTGTACGTGGTTCGCTCCGGCATGTCTAGCTCGAGTTTGAGGATGTTGTCCGCCTTGAACCGCGGGTTCATGTCGCCCGCCGCCGCCTGCTGCAGCGCGTACCCGGACATGGGCCGCCGGCGCGCGGACGCGGAGACCGGCCGCTGCATGCGACCGCCGTCCTTCTCGTTGCTGTGCGCGGGGCCCATGACCCAGTCCTCGGCCTCGGCGTCCCACTGCGCGCGCGCCGTGACCTTGTCGCGCTCGTCCGGCGGCACGAACGCGTCGATGATCGCCTCCCGCAGCCGCAGCTCGCTCTGCAGGTCCTGCACCTGCTGCAGCAGGAAATGCCGCTCCCGCGCGAACTCCTCCTCGGCGTCCTCGACGTCGCGCACCGCGCTCTGCAGCTGGCTCCACGACAGCTCCAGCGCCGCCCGCAGCTTCGTCCGCTCCTCTTCTAGACTCTTCCCCTTGAGCTCCTTCTTCTTCTTCTGCTCCTCGAGCTCCTGAATGCGCCGCGCGCGCTCCCGCTCCTGCTGCCGGTGCTCCTCGAGCTCCCGCCGCTTCTTCTCCACGTCCGCCTGCCGCGCCCGCGCCTCCCGCGCCAGCTCGTCCTTGCCCCCATGCAACAGCTTCGACCGCATCATGTCGAGCTTCTTCTTCATCGCCGCCTTCGCAGCCGACACCTGCGCACAACACACACGAAACCCCTCTCCTTCAGCCCAAGAACCGCGCCGCGGAGCGGCCAGCGCCCCCCGCGCGCTTCCCCGCGCGCGCCAGCACGCGCCGCACCTGCTCGGCCTCGCTCTGCGCCGCCATCGCCTTTTCCTTCGCGGCCTCGATCTGCTTCTTGCGCTCCGCGGCCTCCCGCAGCCCGCGCTCCCGCTCCGCGCGGATGCGCTGCTTCTCGCGCTCGGCCGCCGCCTCGGCCTCCCTCTCGATCTCCGCGACCTGGTCCGGCGCGAGGTGGATGCTCCCCTGCTTGCTGAGGTCCTTGGTGAGCTGCGCGACGACCTCCTGGCGCAGGCGCTCCTTCTCCGCGTCCGTCATCTCCTTCTCGACGCGCTCCTCGATCTCCTGCACCGTCGGCCCGGCGTCCTCGCCGCCCTCGCCCATGTCCTCGATCTCCTTCTGCAGACGCTTCATCTCGTCCTGGTACTCGCGGATCATCGCGTCCTTCGGGTCCTCGTTGATGCGCGGCTTGTTCTGGATGTTCTTGGCGCGGTTGGCGTAGCGCAGGGTCGACATCGTCTCGTCGAAGTTCCAGTCCGCGGGGCCGATGTTCGCGATCATCACCGTCTTCGTGTTCCCGCCGAGGCTGTCCTGCAGCAGCCGCGTGAGCTTCGAGTCGCGGTACGGGATGTGCGCGACCTTGCTGTCGACGAGCGCGCTGATCACGTTGCCCAGCGCCGACAGCGACATGTTGATCTTCACGCCCTCCTTGAACCGCGCCCCCGTCGCGCCCGTCTTCGCCACCCGCTCGCTCCCGGCCAGGTCCACCAGGTTGAGCTTCCCCACGCGCACGTGCTCGTTGCCCTTGGCATCCGAGTTCGCCGACTCCACCGTGACCGTGAACACGCAGTGCGACCGCGACGAGTCCCGGTTCATCTGCGTCTCCCCCACGCTGCGGTTCTTCCGCCCCACGTCGAGCACCTTCTGGATCTCCTCGGCCGACCGCACCACGAACGTCGACAGGTCCTTGACGTAGGGCACGCCCTCGGCGGTCTCCTTGAGCTCGAGCTTGTTCTTCGGGTTGCGCGACAGCAGGTCGCGGATCTCCTCGTTGTAGATCTCCAGCATGGACACGCGGACCAGGAATTCCTGGTCCTCGCTCCCAGTGATTGAGGCAAAGACGTGGTCGAACGAATTCGGGATGATGCCGCGGTGCGCCGCGTCCGCGCCCTTGCCCTCCATCGTGTGCGTCTTCCCCGTGCCCGTCTGGCCGTACGCGAAGATCGTGCCGTTGTAGCCGTCGAGCACCGAGTTCACCAGCGGCCGCGCCACCTCATTGTAAATGTCCAGCTGCTGCGACGTCCAGTCGTAAATGTAGTCGAACGTGAACTGCTTCGGGGGGTCCTGCGGATCGGCCTTCGGGTTCCGGATCGACACCTGCGCGCGACGGCGCCCGGGGCGGGCGCAGCGGGTGGGTGCAGCTGAGGCAGGTGGGCGAGGTGGGTGGGCGAGGACGTCCGGGCGGGAACGCGACCGGCCGTGCGGCGGGGGGGGGCTCGATATCGAGTCGGCAGGCGCCCGCGGCGGTTGGAACTGGACCGGACTGCGCGCGCGCCCCACGCGCGGCAGGAGCGCAGCGTGGGATGAACAGGGCCAGCAGCGCGGCCGGGGAGGGATGAAGCAGCGCGTTGAGCAGCGCATGCGCGGAGGTGGACGTCTCATGCATCCGCGGCGGGACATGCGCAGCGGCGAAGGGGCCGCGCGGCCCACAGATCGCCACCACAGCTGCGCGTGGCACACGCGTCGCGCACGCGCGTGGCAGGCCGTCTGGCGGGGCGCGCTCACCTGCCCCATCTTCGTGTCCATGTCCACGATGCGCGTGCGCCCGTCAGAGACCTCCTTGTCGTTCAGCGGGCGGCATCTCACGACCACTTTCACGCACTCCGAACTCGCCGCGCCCCCCGCGTGCGCGTGCTTCGCCTGCGTCATCTTCCCGCCCCCAGAGCCCCGTCACTCGTACCGAAGCTCGTCGCCCGGCTCGCGCTCAGAGGCTCGGCGCGGCGACGGCCGCGGAACGGCGCACGCGACCTGCCGCGAACAGCACCGTGGGCTCCGCACCGCCGCTCCTAGACACTACCAACAGTCTCGGGCGATCCCGGCTGTCCGGTGAGCAGCAGTCGCCCCGCGAGCCGCGGCGCAGCGCCTACGAGCCCCCGGAAACGCGGCTTCAGGCCTCTCGCTGTCGGGGACCCGGACAGACCCCCGCTGGGCGCTGGAGGCGCGGCTACGAGAGCGCCGGTCGCTCGGCAGCATGTGCAGAGCTGCATGGCCTGGATGCTCGTCGAACGAAGCTTCGCAGGCAAGGAAACACGCTGCCAACGCACAGCAGATTGTGCACGTTTCACCTCCGGCCCTCGCGAGCGCGCGCCCGGATTTTCCTCCCCCGGCCGACTCACGCACGCGTCCCTGTCCCAAGTGCTGGCGCGCAGTCCCCCGGCGGCGCGAGTGAAGCGGTACTGACAGGCGCGCGTGAACCCAAGCAGCGTTGCTGACCTCCCCCGCACGCCGTTCACCGGTGGCCGCGTCACGGAGAGATGGATTTCATGGACTCCCCGAAGACGAGCTCCGTCGGGGAAATGAGCCTGGTGCGCCCCCGAGCCCCTCCGGCGCCGTGCGAGCGCTTGGCCCTCTCGTGCAACCTCCACCCTGTGTCGCTCCGCACGCCTCCCGCGACCGGAACAACGCGCGGCACGCGGGTCCTCGCATCATCCCGACGCTGGCTCACGCGGCGCCGCGCGTCACCAGCGTCGCAGCGCCTGGAGGCCGCGCACCGCTGCATTCAAGCTGCACCTCCCCGCGGCCGCCACCCGCCGTCAGGGGGCGCAACATCGCGCTCCCGCCGGCCACCCCGCTCCAACACCGTAGTCGAACTCCACCGTGCCGTGCAGAATGGGACGCTCGACGAGTCCCCTCGTCGCGCCGCCCCCGGGTCACCTTTGGACGCCGCTACCAGCCTCGCCGGTGCGTCCGCTCGCACGCAACGCCCGCCCCCGCGCGCGCGCGCCCTCCCTGCGTCCCCGCACGCACACCGGCGCGCAGACATTCACCACCACGCCCCCGTGCACTTCGCAGCCATCCTCTCCCCCGGGTCGCGCCCGTACGAGGCCGCCGAGCTCGCGTCGCCCCGCGAGACCGGCGCGCTCGCCTCCCCGCGCACGCCGCCGCGCGACGCCGCGGACTCGCTCCCCACGCTCCGCCCCCTGCCCGCAACGCCCTCGAACAACAACGACATTTTGTCGTCGAAAGTGCGCCGCGTGGACACGGAGTTCCAGGCCCTGAAATTCGAGGTCGCGGACCTGAAACGCGTCGTGGCGGAGTACGGCCGCGCCGCCAACCAGTTCACGCCCTCGTACGCCACCCCCGCGCGCGGCCGCAGCGCGCGCGAGCTCGCCAACCCCCTCGCAGCGGGGCGCTCGGTCGGCGCGAAGGCGAGCCTCGAGCTCCGCGTGGGCGCGCAGGAGAGCCGCCTGAACGAGATGCGCGACGAGGTGCGGCAGCTGGAGAACGCGGCGCAGCAGGCCGCGGCGGACCGCGGCAACGCAGTGAGGATGCAGCAGAGGATCAACATGCTGGAGCAGATCGTGACGGCGCCGGAGAAGGTCCCTGGCGCGGAGGCGCTGCGGGACGAGCTGGTGCGGGCGCGGGCGGAGATGGCGGCGATGGGGCGGCGGATTGCGCAGCTGGAGGCGCAGGTGGGGCTGCACCGGGCCGTGCCGGCGGTGCCGGCGGTTGCGGCGAAGGCGGCGCCGGAGCCCGCGGTGCGGAAGGGGAGTGCGCTGGGGAGGGTGTTGGGGGGGGTGTTGCGGGGTGTTCGCGGCGCGGGGGCTGGGAAGGCGGCGCAGAGCGTGCGGGGGATGAGCGGGGCGGCGCTCGAGGTGCTGACGCGGATGCTCGTGGCGTTCCTGATCAACATGGTCATCTACTGCTTCCTGGTGTACGGGTGCGCGCCCCTGCGTTGAGACCTCGCGCTGCCGCGGCAGCGCTGCTGTTGTTGGTGCCGCTCGCACGCGGTGCCATCGGTGCACCGGGCGTGTTTCCTCGTACCCTGTGCCGCTGCGCTTTCGTGCTGCGCTGCGCGGAGGGTGCTGCGCGGCGCCGCAGAGACCGTGGTCAGAAGCGGCATGACATGCGGCAACTGCACTCGTTGCCTTGCAGGGCGTCGCGGCATGGTCCGAGGCCGGCCAGCAGCACGGAAAGCAAGGCCCTCCCGAAGGATGCGTTCACGGCCGCGGAGCGGGCTGGTGCGGGCCCGCACACAACCCCGCTGGCAGAGTTGTCGGGACACCCGTCCTTCTGGCAGGTCGCGGTGGTGCCTGCGCTCTTCGCGGGCGCCTTCGCAGCGCGTCCGCGCCTCGTCGACAGCCCGGGCGGCGTCGTGCGGCGGCTGGCGAGCAGCGCAGGCGCCACCGGCTGGTGGGCTGCGGCCTTCGTAGGCGGGCACTGCGTCGCAGCGGTCGGCCGGGGGCTCGAACTGCTGCAGAGCAGGTTCACGTAGCAGCCGGAGCCGCCCTGCGTGGAGGTTGTTGTGAACGCTCTCATTTGTGCACCTGGTTCACATGACCCTCTTTTCGTCGCTGTTTGTGCCCTGCGCTGCGTCTGTGAAACGCGCAGGCTGCGCGGAAGCAGCGAGTCTATCTGACAATGACGCCGGCCTCGCCCGCGCATGCGCGCAGGGCGGCTTCGGCGGCCGCCAGCCGCTCGCGCACCGCTGTCAGGTCGGACCGCAGCGTGTCGATGGCGGCGTCCTTCTTCGCGATCGCCGCCTGCACGCGGCCCTCCAGCGCCGCGAGCTCCTCGCTCTTCTGCGCGCGATACCGTTCCATCTCCCCCTGCCAGCGCGCCGCCTCCTGCCTGCACACACACGCCCACCGCACGCCGCGACGTTGCCGTGCCGCAGCTACCCCGCCACCTGCACGGTGCTCCCTGCGCGGCCCTAGCTGCGCGCAGCGCCGCGACATCGAGCGCGGGAACGCCAAAACAACGCCACGTGCTTTGCGTGCAGCAACACTTGCGACATCCGCCCTAGAGCCTCATATATAGACCGCAGCCAGGCCGCCCAGACAAGCCCGCTGTTCCTCCGCACCTGCACGCCTCGCTCCCGCGCTCCCTCTCCCGTCGCAAGTCCTCCTCCAACTGCGCCACCCGCCCCTCCAACATGCGCGCCTGCGGCCGCCACGCGTCGCGAATCTCCTGCCGCAGCGCCCTGCACTGCCCCTCCGCGCCCTCGAGCCGCACCGTCAGGTCGTCCCGCTCCCCCTCGAGCCGCTCCACCCTCCCCTGCGCTGTCGCCAGCTGCGCCTGCAGGCCGTCGCGCGACGAGGCCAGCGCGCGCGCCGCGTCCGCGTGCTCCCGGCGCAGCCGCTCGAGCTCGCCGCGGTGGAGCGCGGACAGCCGCTCCTCGGTCGCGCGGAGGTCGCGGGCGTGCTGCAGCGAGGCCTGCTCCGCCTCGCGCTGCACGGCCTCCAGTCGCGCCTCGTGGTCCTCCGCCTGCCGCGCCAGGGCCTTCTCGAAGCCCTCGCGCTGCTCCTCGCTGCGGGCCGCGTGCCGCTCGATCTTGCGCTCGGCCTTCTCGAGCTCCCGCGCCTGCGCCTCCCGGTGCCGAGCGGAACTGCACCGCCACAGACCATCCGAAACCGCGGAGCGCTCAGTGCGTCCCAGCGCGCGAAGACCACCGCAAAATGAAATAACACTCAACAACTTCGCTATGCGGGCGAAACACCGGGCGAAGCGGGCCGTGGGGCGGCAGGGAGCCCCCCCGCGGCTCAAGCTGCAGAGTGCAGCTCCGCCCGCTTGCGCGCCCCGCAGCGGCCGCGACGCACCGTTCGTTGGCCTCCCGGAGCCGCGCCTTCGCCGCGGCGAGCTCGTCCCGCAGCTCCGCGACCTCCTCGGCCATCTGCGCGCGGACGAGCTCCTCCCGCTCGCGCACGTAGCGTGCCCGGGCGCTCGCCTCCCCAGCGGGCGCGCGGCCCTTCGCCTCCGCGGCCAGCTCCCGCACCTGCTTCCTCAGCGTGTCGTACTGCTCCAGGGAGAGGTCCCCGGGCAGGCCCGCCGCCTCCCCCGCGCCGGGCACGCGCGGGATCGCCACCCTGTGTGCCATTGCCGCCAAGCCGCTCCGGAGCCAAGCCGGCGCGTTTCGAGGGCCAGGGCGCGTCCCAGGGGCGCCGTGAGTGCGCGGCCGTGGTGCGGGGCGGCCGCGAAGGCGCGCGGGGCCGGTTGGGCGGGCTCCCGCGCGGGGGGGTCGATGAGCGCACGACAGCCAGCTGGGCATGTTGGCAGCAGGCGCGGCGTGCGTCGCGCAGAACGGGGCGTGCGGCCCGCGGCGCGCGGAATCCGCCGCTAGAATGCTGTTCAAGGTTATGCGCGACGCCCACCTGGGCGAGGGGCAGCGCATTTGCAAGGTGCGGGCGCCCCGTCCTAGCCGAGCCCGGCCGGGCCTACGCGGGGGCAGAACGTGACCTTGGTGCACATTTTCGACAGATCAAATGCTATTCGTGACGATCGTTCCGTGCAGGAGATCGCGGGGCGCACGGTGACGGTGCTGCGGGCGGAGGGAAAGGCCTACTGCATCGACTCGTCGTGCTACCACATGGGCGGGCCCATCGGGGCCGAGGGCGACATCGAGGACGTGGGAGGACGGCTCAGCATCACGTGTCCGTGGCACAAGCACAAGGTGAGCGCCACGCGGCGCCGTTTCCCCGTTGTTGCACCATCACCATCCTGAGGGGTCGCAGCGCTGCCAGCGGGCGGCCGGCGACCCTCCGGCGCGCAGCGAATGAATTTCGCGATGTCCATTGTATCAGCTATCCACGAAGCGGAAACCACGACGTGGAAAAAGGCAGCAGAAGCGCGCGCGAGGCCGGGTGCTGTGCGCGGGCTGTTGGCACCTCCCGCGCTGCCCCGCCGCCCACGCAGACGCGCACAACCCCTCCGTCTCGCGCAGATCCTCCTCGACAACGGCAAGCGCGCCGAGACGGGCCTGGACGGCTGCATGCGCGAGGGGCCAGAGGCCGTCCAGCGCGTGCACAAGGTCATCGTGGACGACGGTTGGCTGTGGGTCAGCATCGACCAGAACCAGAGGGCGCGCAGCGACACCTACAACGAGCGCGCAGCCGAGCCGGCGTTCGAGGCCTCCCCCAGCAAGCCGCGCTTCGGCCTCGGGATGCTCCCCGCGGCACACGACCCGCGCTCCCCCGCCGCGTCCACCGCGTCGACGCTCCAGCTCAGCCAGCCCGACTCCAGGCGCAGGTGCGTGTCCCTCCTCCGCCCGCGCGTCCCGGCGGCCCCTTCCGCCGCCCCAGGCCGCCCCGCGCGCCGCTGAGCGGGCGTGTGCGCGACAGCTCGGCTGCTGCTGCGGCGCTGACGACGCCGCTCGGGTGCGGCGTGCGCAGGGATAGCGGGTCGGCGGACAGCGGGAGTCCGCGGTGTCCGGCTCCGGCTCCGTTGGAGCCGTACGGCGGGTGGGGGGCGGCGAAGGCAGCGCCCGTCCCCGTGTTCGGGGCCGCGCCGGCGCAGGTGGGCGCGGAGCGGCATCGCGCGGGCAACGGAGCGCCGGCGGGGGCGATGAACGCGTTCCGGCAGCGCCGGCGGCTCGCTACGGTGCGCACACACACATGCACGACGACGACACCACAACGGGCGCGCTGTCGCCGTAGCTCCTGCGCGACATCGCGGGCCCGCTCAAGCCGCCTGCGATGCGATTCGCGAGGACTCCCGTGCCGGACGTGGCTCCCGACGTCGCGTCTGCTGCACCTGTCAACCCCCCGCCCCCGCCCCGTTCCAACGCCTGCCTCCCGCCCGTGTCCGCGCGCAGGAGGCCGTCCTGAAGAACGCGCGCGCCCCCGTCACTTCCCTCGGCGACCCGGCCGCGATGGCCACGACCCCCCCCGCGCCCCGCACCGCTCAGAAGCGTAGCGCCCGCCTCGCGGACCTGGGCTCGCCCGTCAAGCTGGGGTACCGCGAGGCGCAGCGGCACGTGGGCGCGGAGCACGAGGCGCCCGCGGCGCGGCGGCAGCTCGCAGTGTCGGGCCCGACGCAGGGGGGGGGACTGAAGCAGGCGAGCCTGCTGGGGTATGGGTTCAGCAGGGGGGGGGTGTCCAAGGCGGAGCAGGGCCTCGCGCTGCGGTTCGAGCGGCTCGCGACGGGCGGGGAGGGCTCCGCGCCGTTCGTGTCGGATATGGACTTTTGAGTGACTGGCGGTTGGGAATCCGTGGTTGTGGAGGGGACGTCGAGGGGTGGTTGGGTGGTCGGAGGCCGGGGAAGGGGCCGACCGGGCGCGCGGAGCTGCTGGCGGTGGGCGGGACGCCTGCCGCGATGTGCTGCGGCGAGCGCTTCGGTCGGCCGACGGCCAGAGGGGCGAATATCCGCTGTAAGGGATTTCTGCATGTTTTAGTCGCAGAACCGCATCCGAGCCCGACAGTGCGCGGCAGCTGTGCGAGTGCGAGGGCCACGCGCGCGGGCGAAGCGGCGGCGCGGCTGCGTGCGCGGCGTGCGTTCACAGGGCGCCGCGCTGCGGTCCGGGCTGGCGCTGCGCAGTGGACGGCAGGTGGGGCCGCGCCGCGTCACTCCTCGGCCTGGACGTCCTGGACGACGATGAGGGAGAACTCCGGGAAGGGCGCGACCATGATTTCGTGTTGCTTGGATCTTATCCGGAGGAACTTGAGGTCGTTTTGTGGGTCCAGGTCTCTAATGGAGCGCCGCGCGAGGTCGACGAGGTCCGGCATCTCCAGCGCATACTGCTGCGAGATCTCGGGGGACACGCTCGAGCGGAGCACGCTCTTGTCCTTCCCGACGATGATGAGTCCCAGCACGCCCTGGTAGCCCGTGATGCGCTGCAGAGCAGCCTCGATCTCCGACTGCACGGCCGCCGCGGAGGGGGGGGAGGGGGTGGGAAGGGCGGCGTGGAAACTGTCGGGGGCAGGAAGGGCGGCGTCGCGGCGGTTGCGGGGCTGGGAAGGGCGGAAACGGCGGGCACATGAGGCTGCGGCGAACGAGGGCCTGCTTTTGGGCTGAAACGGAGCCGGGGCTGGATGTTCCGGCCCTCTGACGGTGCGTGACGGGTGACGAGCTCTGAGAGGGGCGCGTGCTGCTTGCGTGGGGGTCTCTTGCGCGCGGAGGGTCCGGCAGGGCTCGCACAGTGGGCATGTATGCCCGCTACTCCTCGCGGCGTGTGCTCCGGGGCCCGCACGACGGCATAGCCGCGGCGTTCGGTGCGTGAATTTCATAAAACGCGATGCAAGCGGCTTGGCCGCGGCGCGTGGCCCGTGCGAGACGCGCGGGAGCGCTGCCCGTCGTGCGCATGTGGAGCATCCGGCGCCATCGGGTCTCGCGGCGCCAAGCGGCCTGCGCGTTCCGGCGCGCGCAGAGCTCCCGCTCCTGTAACGCAGCTGCGCCGAGGCTCACGCACCATGGCGACTCCCCCCGCCCTCTGCTACCACCTGTGTCTCCCGCGGCCACCTCCTTCCCGCACAGAGCACCCGCAGCGCCTCTCCCGAACGCTATCGATCGTCACAAGCAGGCCTGAACACGGACTTTCGCGTCGTTGCATCGGTGTGCGCCGAGCTGCGCGCGCGGCCGCGCAACGACGGGCGGGAGCTGCGCGCTGCGCAACACACCTCCGGGGTCTCCTGGTGGCCTCACGCGGGGTGCGAATGCCCGCCCACACGACCGTGGCGCGGTGCACGCGATGATCATCTTGCACACGCGTCGAACTGCACTCCTTTGCGCGATCTAGGGAGTTTGGGCGCGAAAAGACATTGGGAGAGCTCTTCTTGCCGTGACACGACGCGACATCGCGCTATCAATAGAGTTTGGTTGCGGGGAAGGAGTCCAGCGCCTAGTTCCCTGCACGTCCGCACCAGAACGAGGAGAGTGGGGTGCTCCCCGGCCGCTGCGGCGCGCTCTGAGCCAGGTGCCAGAGATGGCGCTCATCACGACCCTCCTGAAGGCGCTCAAGTACCAGAGCGCCGACACGTTCAGGGTCGACGATGAGGCAGCGTTTAGGAAGCTCGTCGTGTGGTTAGAAGACACCAAGGTACTCTTTTTCGACCCTCTAGCGAAGCTGTCCTCTTCCAGCGGCAGCGCACCGCACACGAGGACCACAATCACCCTTCCCTGCCTCTACCACCATGGCCACATCGCATATCATGCACCTATCGCTCTCGCGGCACATGACATCCCACAACGCGCCCGCACGAGGCACGCCACTCCTCTGTCTCCTCCGCCGCACACAGCGCCCGCCTACGACCCACCGGCACCGCTCCGCTCTCCGCCCGCAGATCCGGCTGTACAAGCCCGCCGACCGCACAGCCCTGCGTGCCGTCAACGACGCCTCCTGGCCGTCAACCTTTGCCAAGTACCTCGCCGCCATGGAGTGCCCCCTGGGG
The DNA here is from genome assembly GCA_916048055.1 of Pedinophyceae sp. YPF-701. NCBI lineage: Eukaryota > Viridiplantae > Chlorophyta > Pedinophyceae > Pedinophyceae sp. YPF-701. The sequence continues at coordinate 290,003 of CAJZHL010000012.1, read as the reverse complement.
GGCGACGGCGCACCGAGGGCGCAGGCGCTCGAGTGGATGCTCGTCCAGGCCGTCGGTACGTCGCTCCGAGTGCGCCGTCGCTTGCCCGGTCGCGGCCCACGGCCCTGCAGACGTACATCCGTTGCCCGTTGCGCTATCCGCGAAGGCGCGCTCGAAGTCGCCGTCGGACCCGTTTCATGCTGCGCAGGGTTCGAATACCAGGACAACGCGGAGAAGTACACCGCCGCGGCCGCGACCGCCGCGAAGTCCGCGCCTCCCTCAGCAGCAGCGCTTGTGGAGACTCCGGAGCTCGCCGCCGCCGCGAACGACCTCTGCGCCGCCCTGGGCGTGCCGGCGCAGGGGTCGCTTGCGCAGCGCCTGACGGCCGCGGCCGACGCAGCAGCCGCCCTGGCGGCGCCGTCCGCGCAGGAGGCCGCACCGCTGCTGGCGTCGATGGGGGCCCCGGCCGCGCTGGGGCTGCTGCCGCCCGGGTTCGACACGGGCGACGCGCAGCTGAACAATGCGGCGTCGGTGCTGCGGGCGCTGTTCGTGCGGGACCTGCGCGCGCTGCAGACGGCGGTCGACCGCGCGCTGGTGGAGGTGCAGGAGCTGACGGCGGACCCGCGGACGGACAGCAAGCTCGGGAAGGTCGGGCGGTGAGCTGCGGTGATGTGGAGGTGGGCGTTGTGACGGGAGGTGCTGGGGGGGAGTGCGTCGCTGGTCACGGGGGTGTCGCAGTGCATGTCGTCGTGCAGAAGTGCGGCAAGGGCGGACGGAAGACGTCGGAAGACGCGACACGAGAGTACGAAGTCTCTGCGTATGTAAATTACATCTTGCGCGGGGTCCCAGGTGCTGGGTGTTTTCCACTCTATTCTGCGCGGTATATATTCCAGTCATCACCGTGACTCTCCCTTCCTTTTCTATCGTCGCTTCTTTCCCTGCATTCCATCCGCCCCGCGCGCAAGTCTCCCTCGCTGCACTGCGAATGCATCGTGCGAGTACGTCCTCCCGGGGACTCGTCAGTCGTCGATGTCGAGACTTGACACCACCGAGCCGCTTTCCGCGTCGTTGCCGCCGTCCTGCGCCGCGACGTCGCCCCGCGGCAACACCTGCACCACGTCCGCGGAGCTCGACGACGGGTCGCCCGTCGCCCCCCCCGCGCTGACGACCCCCCCCGGGCCGCTTTCTACCTCCTGTCCCCTCTGACGCACCGGGCCCCCGAGCCAGATACTGTCGTCGTCCTCGCGGTCGCCGGCGCTGCTGTCGCTCACGTACTGCACCTGTGCCGCCGGGGGAGTCCGCGGAGGCGTCGCGCCGCTCGGCGGCGAAGCGCGACCTGCCGCGCCTTCAGGGTTGCCCTGCGCGGCACCTCCGCGCTGCTGGGCGCCGTGCTGCGTCGCGGTGCGCAGCGTTGCTTGCGCAGCGGGGTTCTGGCTCGGGTTCTGCCCGGCGACGGGCAGGGGCTGCGGCAGGGATCTGTTGGGGTCGTGTGAGGCAATTTGTTGCGCTGCCGCCGTGGCGCCGGCGCCGAGCCACGCCTCGACCGTGCGGCAGATCGCCCGTAGACGGTCGTCGCTGGACGGGGCCTCCTGCGCGGTAGAGGGGGTCGGTGTCGGGCAGGAACGGAGGTGAGGCAGTCTGTGAATGAAGTGCGGTGTTCAATTGATCTTCTTCGACCGCCAATGGGGCAAGCAGGTGCGATGCGCCCACCCGCGCAGTGCGCATGCAGCGGACTGGCCACGTTCCAACTTTCGCGCCACATCGCTGTCGGAGTCCACAGTCAACGCGACACCTATGTTGGCCAGTTTGGGGGGGGAGTGCAGGGCGGTCGCCCGAGTCCTACCTGCGGCAGGATCGAGCACGCGCGCCTCCACCAGTCCTCAGAGTCGTTCTCGTACGTCGCGCCCGCGCACATGCCGCGCGCCGCGTCCAGCAGCGCCTGGGAGAAGCGCCCCACATGAGCGGGCAGGTCCCTGTCAGTCAGACGGGGGAACTGCGCGCGCTCGCCGCCCAGCCGGTCGCTGCAGGGACGAATGAACGCGCTAGGGACGGCGTAAGCTTTGCTGTCGCGAGGCAGAGCCTTGCATGCAACGCAGAGCCAACGAAAAAAAAATGTACATGAATCCGCGAATGGTTTTGAGAGGCGACGTGGGTGTCTCGCAGCGGCCAGGAAGCGCACTTGAGCCCCGACCGCAGGGTCAGGATCTTCTCCCGCAGCCGCATCTGCATCCGGCTCTCTGCGTCGAGCCCGGGCGAACACGGCACTTGCCCCTTGCCACCTCCAGCCGCCCCGTGCACCGCCGGGGCTGCACGCGCCCCCTTCCTCCCGCCCAGCCCCTGCAGCCTCACCACCCTGCTCTGCGGCGCGGACGCCTCCGGCGCCGCCGCCCGCACAGGCACAGGCACCGCATGCGCCGCCCCGCCGCCACCATCTCCTGCCCCCGTCGCCGCTGTCGCCGCGAAACCCGCCGCCGCGGCCCCACGCACGCGGCCCCCGCGCACCGTCGCGTCCTCGCCGCCCCGCCCCGCCGCCGCCCGCTTGCTCCGCCGTTTCCATGCGTCACCGCGCTTCTTACGGTCACGCCCGCCCCAGCTCTCCTCCGACTCCTGCGACGACGACTTGCGCTCCTCCGACGACTCCGGCCGCCACTCGTCCGCCGGCGCGCGCCGCTTGCCGCCCGCGGGCGCCCTCCGCGGCGTCGGAGGCAACCTGTGCACAAAGGACGGCCCAGGCAGGCTCGGATCCGCCCGAATGCGCGCGATGAACTCGTTCTCGATGTCCCTATCCATGACCGCGTCGCGCCGCCCGACGATCACGCAGTCCCCGTCGTCCGACTCCCCGTAGTCGCGGGCTTGCGCTCTCCGTTCCGCGGCTTTCCGCGGCCGCTTGCGCGTCCGACGCGCCTCCTGCGCGGCGCTCGCGTCCTCCGTCGTGCCATCGCGCCCAGGCGAGTCGAAGATGCGCCGGGCGGGCCCGGCGGCGTCGCGCGGGGGCCCAGCGGGCAGCGTAGGCAGCGCGGGCTGGGTCGCGGCGTTGTTCGCGGCGGAGCGCGGCGGCGTGTGCTGCGGGACGGGCGTGATGCCGTCCAGGTGCTCGTGGAAGAGCTGTAGCGCTCGGAGGCCGAAAGGACCGGACTCTGGTGTCGCGCCAGGGTTGGTCCCTCGCTCGCCGAGCGGGCGGTAGCGCCCGGGCGTGACGACCTCGATGTCGTCGTCAGAGTCGCCGACGCTGCGCGCGGCGGTCATGCCGTGGAGGGAGCTTGCGTGGTACGCGCGTTCTGGCGCCTGCGAATTAGTTGGTGGCGGTTCCGTGGGCGGTGCGGGGACAGGGCTGCACTGCGGCTGGGTGGTGCGTGGAGGTGGACAGGTGGAGGCGATTCGGGGGTGGTTGGGGCGCTTGCGTGCGTCTGACGAGACGGGCGAGGAGATGGAGGGAAACGATGCGCAGCAGGGACGGGCTGGTGCACGTCGGACACGGGTCGAGGCAGGGGTGAGCTCCGACGTATCGGTCGTTCGTATCGTTGTTTCGCGATTGCGAGTACGTCGACGTGTGTGGGAGGCGGACAAGGGCGATTCTGCATGCTGGAACGTCTCCGCACCTCACAGGAACTGTCCGAAACAAGGCACGCGGTGTGCATGCTGGCGCCTGCGAAGCTGCCCGCGCGACAGACAGCGTGGTTCAGAGCGCCGCTGGCCTAGGAACGCGCACACCGTCGCAGCCCCGCGCGGCCAGAGGCTCAGCGCGCAAGTGCGGGACGGGGGGAGCGCGGCACCCGCCAGATTCCGATCACTTCCCGGCCCGCCGACATTCCTCTACCACCCGAATTCAGCACACCGGCGGCGCGCTCAGCACACCAGCCCCCAGCGCCGCATGGCGCGTCTGTCACATGGCGCAACCCCCCCCCCGCAGTGTCACGACGCATGTCTCGCCGGCGCCGCAGCCCAGCGCACCGACGCAGCCTGGTCCACCGCACGCACGCCTGGGCCGCATCGTCACCAAACCACCCACCTCGCCGCGCCTCGTGACGGACACCAACTCGTAGGCACCTCGACCGCCCAACTGCCTCGAACGGCGTCGCCACCGAGCCCGAGCGCCAGCAGCCAGCTCCGCTACCGCCCCCCTGAGCGGCAGGGCCGACGCCGGCTGTGTGGCTTGACAGCGGTCGCGCAACAATACCGAGGCGGCGCTGATTGCCCCGCATGTGGCGTCCGTGGGGTCGGACGCGGCGAGCTGCACGTTCCAGGGCGGGGGGCGTCACACGCGAGCGTTTCATCGCTTGCCTCGACGAACATCGCCAGGTGAGGTTTTGTTCTACCTGTGACAGTCCCCAGGTGAGCTCAGCTCCTAGAGGGTAGGGCTGGGGACGTAGGGGGCGAGCGACGCGTCCGCGGGTGAGTACAGCGCGCGCTTACGGGCAGGAGGAGGTCGGCAGCGGCGCACGGGTCCGCGACGTTGGCATAGTTGTTGTGCTCCTGCGGAGAGCACTCGGGAGGCGTGCACGGGGCACGAGCGTCCTGCGCCTCGTTCGACCGTCTCCGGCGCTCGTGACGCAGTAGATGCGTATCGTTGAGACGATGCAGGCCTCGCAGTGCGCCGCAACAGCCGCGGCTCCGGCGCGGGGCGCGCAGCGTCCACCTCTGGCGAGCTACGGCCGCGCCCTCGTCGCGCTGGTGCTCCGCCACGGCATCGCCGGACTCTCCGCGCTGGTTGGATCCGTGTACACTGCCGTCTGCCGGCGCGCGCGCGCCGTGGTCGCTGCTGCTGGGAGGCTGCCTGGTGTGCGACAGTTCAAGACAGTGGCGCGGTTCGCGGCCATGGCGCTGCGCAGCCGCGCCGTTGAGCTCGTTCTCAGGATGGTCCGCAAGCTGGTCGACGTCAGCGTGGACGCGGGCGCCACGGCGCTGTCCCGGTGGGGCCGCGCGGGGCGCGTGGGCGTCGAGGTGACGGCGCTTCTGGGCACGCTCAGGTGACGGCCGCATGCGGATGCGTGGCTCGCGTTCTTGCGCTCGGACGAATGGACATACCGTGAACATTCTGGAAACATGAAATTTTGAGAGTTTCATACCACTGTCAGGATAGCAGGGGCCGGACAAGCATGACAGCTGTCCCAGGCCGAATTGGAGCCTCCCGCGCTCGCACGGCCGCTTCCATCGCGCTCCTGCGGCCGCCCACACTGAACGCTACATGTTAATCCCGTTGCGGTGCAGGATGGGCGTCGACGTGCACGCCGGCGTCGGCGCCGGCAAGCCTGCAAGCCACCCCACAAGCGCGTTCGCTCCGGCGTGGGCGCGGCCCGCGGCAGCACTTGCGTCCGCGCCCACACCTCACGCGCAGACAGACCATGCGGGCGCGCAGCCGAGCGTCCCCGCTGGCGCCCGCGTCGTCGACGCGGTCGAGGCCCCAGGGCAACACACGCTCGGGACAGACGACTCCGAGGACGTCGAGGCCGGTTCGCCACAAGCGTGCCTCGAGATGACCATGATGGACCTCGTCGAGGACATTCGCAACCACGGCGCCGCGCCCGCGGACCCCGCTCGCCCCGCGCAGTGCGCGCCCGCCGCCTCCGGGCCGCTCGCGCGGCTCGCGGACGTCGCGGGGCGGCACGCGAGCATGGCCTCGACGTTCAGCGCGTCGTACCGGCAGGACAGCGCGGCCACCGGCGGCACGAGGCCCACGCCGGCGTCGCAGCAAGCGCCGACCGAGGACGGGGCGTTCGGGAGCTGGGCGCTCGGGAGCCACGACACGCGCAGCCCGGGGACGGCGGAGAGCGGCGGGACGCCCGTGGCGCCGGCCGTCGCGCCGATCGCGCAGTACGCCACGCCGATGCGCGGCGCGCGGGCGGCGGCGACGGGGTCGTGGTGCGTGCCGACGCCGCTGACGGGGCTGCACCGCGAGGGCGGGCGCGGCCCGGGCGGCGCGGGGCCGGGGGAGTCCGTCGTCGGCAGTCAGACGGGGTCGGAGAACAGTACCCCGGGGTCGTGCGAGATGCCCCTGGCGTCGCCGATCGAGACGCTGCCGCGGGCGACGGCGGCGGACGCGCAGCGTGTGGCGGAGGGGACTGCGCCGAGGGCGGGGTGCGCGGGGGTGGCGGATGGGGGGTCCTGCGACACACCCCCCCTGGGGTCAGGGCAGGGGTCGCAGAGCAACGAGAGCCCCGACATGGGCGCGTGGGCGCGCGCGTCCGGCGCCTGGGACGCCGAGCCGCCCAGCAGCGCGGCGATGTTCGCGGCGGGGAGCAAGGGCGGGCTCGCGGGCGCGCGGCGCGCTGCGCCGCTGGCGGGGTCCTCAGAGACCAACATCCGCGCGGGGTCGCTGGGACGCTCGGCGGACAGCGGGGCCGGGGAGCCGGGCGGGGCCGGAAGCGGGATGCGGCAGCCGCACTTCTCGCCGTTTGCGTAGGACGGAGCAGAGAAGTGGGGGGGTTTGCTCTGTCTGACAGCGTCAGCGAGTGCACGGGTGTGAGAGTGTTGCCGCTGAGGGGTCTGCAGCTGCGTTGACGCGAGAACCATCTCTGCCGCGGCACTGGTGTCGACTTCCGCGCGGTGCCGGGCGTCACACGGGCGCTGACGTCACTTGTGCTGCTACTCCTCCCTGACGTGGCGGTTCATCTGCTTCCATATCGACCCCCCGCGCACGCCGCCGCCCCCCTGCGGCGCCACCACGCCCTGCACAGCACCACAGCACCTGTCGCGTCTCAACAACAACAGCATCACCCGAACGCACACACACCACGTCCGCGCAGCACAGCTCCCCCACGCCGCCTCCCATGCGGCCGCGGGCGCATCAGAAGGCAACACAGTTCCTGTATAGCGCGCACACACGGTGTCAGCGCCGCTCGTGGCCGCGCAGGGCCGACAGCTCGGGTCCCTCGCACCTCTGGCCTCTCGATAGGCTTCCCGAACCCCAGCGCGGGTCCGACCGTCAGCCACGCCAGCCCCCCGACGCACCCAAACAGCGCTATCACCACCGCCTTGCCGCCCACGTTGCTGCCCTCCTCACCCGCCCGCGGGGCCCCGATCGGTCTGGCCCAGCGCAGCGCGGCGCTGCCCCGCGCCATGACTCGCGCCCGCGGCGCGTCGCTCCTGCGGCCCTGCTCGTTCCCCTGGTGCTCTGCTCGGCGTCTGCGGGGTCGTTGCGTGACGGGAAAGTGGCACGGGCGCCGGGGGCGGGAAACAACGAGCAGGCGCCTGCGATGCTGACACAGGGGGGCGTGGGGCCTATAGCGGGCACACGGGCCGCTCGGGCTGATCGCGGCCCGCTCGGGCGGCGCCCGGCCATGTCGCAGTGCAGGCGTGGCGCTGGCACTGACCATCGTCCGCTACGTGATCGCGGGACACCACATTTGTGCAACTTCTGCCGGTAATTGGCGAGGCAGGGGGCGAGATACGAGGCTCGCACCTCGCCACCGCACCGGAAATCTCTAGGCCAACCCGTTGCACGGCGTGGCTCAGATCGGCAGCGGCGTTGGTGGGAGCCGCGACTGTTTGTGTGTGGCGGGTGGGTCGCTAGGAGTGCGCTGGGGTGCACGGGAGGCGGTGCACGATGGGTTCGGCAGTGGAACCGAAGCTTCTGAAGCTCAGGAGTGGCTGGGAGCTGCCGTCGATCAGCCCCGGGTGCCTGATCGTCGAGGTGCGGCGCCATAGTTGCTGCAGTGCCCCTCATGCAGCTCCACGGGCGTCACCGGTGCCGTTGGTAGCCCATTCGGCTGCGCAACGTGGTATCTTGGTTACGGATTCCCCGTCCTGGATTGAATGTATCTCGAACAACGGCGCGGTGACTCAGGGCGGCGCTGTGCTGTCCTGCGGGGCCCAACAGCCGCTGCGAGGCCCCGGCGCGTGCAGGCGTACCTGCGCTTCCTCAACAAGCCGTTCGACGTCGAGGAATTCGACTCGGCGCGCCGCTGCCCCGTCGGAAGGCTCCCCGCGCTCGACACGCAGGGCGACGTGGTGTGCGCGGGCCCCGGCAGCGGCGTCCCGAGCGCGTCCTGGCCCGCGGTTCCCGCAATGCGCGGGGTCCCGTGCGAGTTCGACGACGCTATTTCCATCCTGCGCTACCTCGCCGCGCACCAAATGGACCTCGACGCGTCTCTGGACGCCGCCCAGAGGGCCCAGGCCACCGCCATCGTCACGATGCTCCTCACGCACGTCGCGCCCGCGGTGCTGCACTGCACCTGGGTCGACAGCGCCTCCTTCTCTTCCCACACGCGCCCCGCGCTCGGCAAGTCGCTGCCGTTCCCCCTCTCGTGGACCGCCCCCGCCATGCAACGGCGCAGCATCGCGGGCGCGCTCGGCCACCTCGGGCAGGACCAGATCTACGGGGAGGCCTCGCACGCGCTGCACGCCCTGCAGGACATCCTCGCGGCGGGGAAGGGCCCGTACCTCACCGGGGAGAGGCCCTCCTCGGCGGATGCGGTGGCGTACGGGCTGGTGGGGTACCTCCGGGCGGCCCCGGTGACGCCGCCGGACCTCGCGAGCGACCTGGAGCGGTGCGGCAGCGTCACGGCGCTCGTCACGCGCATCGCCACGGAGCACATGGGCGCGCCCCTGCCGGCGGTGACACCCGGTCAGCAGTACACGTACGTTCCGCCCCCGCGTCGTGCCGGCGATGATGCGTGTGCAGGCGTCGCGTGGACGCGTAGAGCATGATGTGCGCTGCGCTCGCGGGGGGTCCCTTCAGCCGCTTGGAGTCGAGGATGTGCGATTGCTAGACAAATGTGGATCATTGATCATTGACTTTCGTTTGTTTCTGTGCTTTGGGCGCAGGGGGCAGGGCGGTCCGCGGAAACCCAAGCGGGAGGAGCCGACGCCCGCGGAGCTGAGCCAACGGAAGTACAGTCGGATGTGGATCGCGGGCGTGGCGGTGATGGCCGTCGCGTACACCATTCTCGGCGGCATGATCACCCTCGAGGTGTCAGACCTGGCGTTCGACGAGCACGAGGACGTGGACGACGACGACGACATGGAGTGACCGCGCCGCCGATGCAGAGTCGAACCGAGCCAACGTGTCGCGCAAGTACCTAGTTGGGCAACGCGGGGCGTCCTGCGAGCAGCGGATACGAATGAATGGTGACGACCGCACGTTGGACACATACCGTCTCACATGCGGCCCCACAGGCCGGCACGCTGCGCCGTGTCCGTGGCAGTCATGCGCCGCAGTCACTGCTTTTGTTTCTTGCCACCGCCGCCGTCTGCCCCGGCGCCGCGCTTCCCGGTCTTCGCCTGCGCGGCACGCTCGATGTCCTTCGCGCTCTCGCCGATCTTCGCCTTCCCGTGCTTCCGCTGCGGCCCCCAGTTCTCGTCTGCAACGACGCAGCAAAAAAAAGACCCTGCTTTTCATGCCAAGGCGCCTCGACGCAACGCAGCGCACGGACGCGGGCACCTCTGCGAGTGGCCGTACCTGGGTTCGGAAGGAAGCGCCCCACGTTGTTCATCTTGGCTTTGCTCAGCGACGGCACGTGGCGCGCGAAGGACACAGCGGTCTCGATCGGCTTGCTCAGAATGGCCGCCGGCACGCCGTCCGGGTCGTACTGCTTGTCCGGCGCCGCCTCCTTCGTCCACTGCCGCAGCACGTCCCAGATCACCCCCCACGGCGCGTCCGTCTTCACCGCCAGCGGGTTGGCGTGCGACCCCGACACGCGGTACCCGGCGTTGCCGAGCGCGCTCCGGAACGTGTCCATCTTGATCGGCGTCACCTTCAGCGTCCCGCAGATGTGGTGCAGGTCGATGTACAGCGGCACGTCGATCAGCTCCTCCTCGACGTTGGTCAGCCGCGCCTCCACGTAGTCGTACAGGTGGAGCCCCGAGGACCCCGCGGCCCGGACGCCCTTCCCGAGGCGCGTGACGAAGTCCTTGTCGTGCAGCGGCGCGGCCCAGATCGGCCCGCCGAACAGGAAGCCCGACCCGCACACGTCGCACTTTTGCGGCACGGCGGGCCCGCGGCCTGCCGAGTACTTGACCGAGCTGCCCTTGACGGTCCGCGTGCCGACGGGCTGGAGGTGGAAGGTGTCGCAGTTCTGCGACTGGTACACGTACGCCAGGCGGTCGCTGGGGGTGTCTTTGACGTCCTTGGCCGAGGTGTACACGCGGACAAACACCCGGACGTAGTAGTCCATGTAGAGCGACAGCAGCGGGACGATGCGGCGCTTGTACCGGTTTGCGTGCGCCTCCATGCACGACAGCAGCACGCGCACCGCCTGCTCGTGGCAGTAGTACCGGTGCAGCGGGTAGGCCCCGTACTTGGCAAAACACGTCTCGCCGTTGTTGCCGCACAGGACCGCGGTGTCGGTCGCGGTGACCATGAGCAGCCCGCCGTCGGTCACGGTCTGCACCGCGGAGTCCAGGAACTGCACCGGGGACCCGTACGGGTCGAGGTCGACCACGTCGAACTGCTGCGGGTTGGAGAGCATGACCACGCTCGCGCTGCCGACGGACGGGGTGATGCGCGCCGCCGCCTGCGCGCCGTTCCGCGCGACGTTCTGCCGGATGGCCTGCGGGCGCTCGCGGGGGGCGAGGCGGCAGGGTGGGCCGCGCGCGGGCGTTTTCTCAGCGAACGAAAAATAGGATACATATCCTAGTTTTCATAGATGTATCCTATCTATGTCGACGTGTGTGCTCTGTGCGCGCAGGAGTGTGTGCGCGGCGGACGGTGGGCTCGACGACCGTGCGCGCGGCGCCGCTCGATGCCCGCACGCGCCGTCCAGAGCGACACCGAGCGCACGGCTTCGTCGGGGGCGGGAACGCTGCGCACGTGACGGCGACAACATGCAGGCCGCGCGCGGGCGTCGCGACACCCACCTCGACCGCGCCGGGGTCCATGTCGTTCGCGACGATCTCCTCGACGCCGTCCTGCACCTCGAGCGCGTACCGCAGCGACCGCAGCCCCGTCGCGGCCAGCCCCTCAAAGATCCTGACATCAGTGTTGGGCTCCCCCGGGGCCTTGAACTGCAGCGGCAGCTCCTCCGCGTCGTTTGCGACATCCTTCGCGGCCGCGGACCCGCCCTCTGCGCCCGCACCGGCCCCCGGCTGCGCCTTGTGGAGCGGCTTGCGCTTCCACCGCTTCAGGGCGCCCGAACGAATCTCTTCGTCGCGCATCTTGATAAACTCGCGAAGCACAGCGATTGACATGTCGCGGTTGACGGCCTGCGTGGCGTCCGGGAGCGAGCGGACGCGTTGCAGCGGAGGGGCGGCGGTGAGGACGGCACAGGGGGAAGCAAGCCCGCAGCGTGCGCGGGGCGGGACGAATAACAGTTTTCGAGAGGATTTACGCATGTGCCAGTGATAAGTGGTCGGAAATGCGGCATCGGCGTTGATGGAATGCAGCGTGGCTCGCAGGCCGAGCGCACCACTGTGGCGGCTGAGAGCGCCCGCAGTGCCGGCGCGGGGCCGTTTCACCACAGCGACTTACCATGGCCGGGTTGTAGAAGACGTCATTGCCACGCTGGAGTAGCTTCGCCTTGCCCTCCTGCGCCTCCGACCACCCCTCGGGCACCTCGCTGTTCCCGGCGCCTCCAGGCTGCGCCTCGCCCGACATTCCGGACCCTAACGGACGCCTCCGACGCAACGCACGCTGTCCAGAACCCTAACTACGCTGTGAGGGCGAGCGCGAGGTATAACTCCCGCCGGAATACACCCCCGGCGACCAGAGGGCCGCGCACAACTGCTGTGTTCTTCTCAGTCGCGTCGAACACCACGCTGGACGAATTGCGGCGGAGCTGGCGACCAGCGCGCACGTGTGCTGCTCCCGCGCGGCCAGGGACGCCGAAGATCGCCCCCCCGCGCCTCCGGGCCTGTACCGCAACATCCCGGGGGGGTTCCACCACCCCACGTGGCGCGGGCCGAGCTCGACACGCCGCGCCACGACGGCGCGCGGCCAGACCGCCGCACCGCGTGCACGACGTGCGTCCGTCCCCAGCGACCCGTCACCACTCATTGCGTGTCCTCTGTGCACGTCGCGTCGCGCGCGGGCCTCGCAACGGGCACCATGGAGCCGGGGCCGTCCGTGTACGGCGGCGCGCAGCGTCCGGGCAAGGGCCGCGTCGACGGGCAGCCGTCGGGGCCGATAGAGCTGCCGGAGCACCGCGCGCCCCCGTCGAGCAGCGAGGGCGGCAGCGTGAGCATTGGGGAGGCCCCGGTGCCCGAGGAGGCCGGTGAGGTGGACCGCGCGGAGTTCTCGAAGATTCTCTCGGATCTCGCGGACGCGCAGACGGCGAAGTTACAGCTCGGCAACGACGTCGCGACCCTGGAACAGTCGCTCAGCCAGCATGGCGAGCGCATCGGTGAGTGCGTGCCCACAGCGAAGCAGGACGCCGCCTCTCCCGCAGAGGGGCGTGTAGACTTTGCCGTTCGCTTCTGGGACATGGAGCCCGCGTCCCCCGCGCGCGCGGGCGTGTGCGCAGTTTTGCACACCCTATAGGGGCCGCGCGGGACGTGGACGCCTTGAGGCTGTCGATCACCCTGCTTGAACGCATGTCGCAGACTGTGTTGAGATCCTCGCGACTTCGTTCGTGCCTGACCCGGCCCCGGAGCGCCACGCTGCGTTGGTTGCTGCGAGGTCCTAGCACGCGCCCCAGAGCCTCTTGCGGCCGCCGCATGCAACGCAGCGCTCCTGGAGACCCAGCTCAAGCAGGAGCGGGATGCGTACGCGCGCGCGCGGGACCAGCACGAGGCGGACCGCCTCAGGTGAGACGCTCCCGACCACACGACCTGCACCGCGACGGCCCTGCCCGCGCCGTCACCGCGCAACCGTCTGCGACCTGCCGGTTCCCACGACCACGCGAAAGTGAGGATGCGCTCTTCGACAGGACAGCGCTCGCGCGAGCGCGTGTGGCCCGCCACGCGTCCTCTCAGGTCGTTCGGCGGGCACCCTGTCTGCAGGTGGCAGCGGGACTACGACTACTGGAAGAAGTGGGCGGGGAACCGCACGGCCGTCGAGGCCGAGGTGCTGGACCTGCGCAGGGCCCTCACGGAGGCCAGGAACAAGCTCGGGGCGCGCGAGGAGGAGCTGCGCGTGGCCATGCAGGACCTGCAGATGGTGCGACGCGCACAGACGCGGCCCACGACGGCGGCCCATGCACGTGGCTTACACCTGGCGCGCGCGTGCTGCGTACAGGCGCACCCGCGTGGATTTGTGCGCGTTTGAAGTTGTTTCTGTTGTTTGGCCGGCGAACGACGTCCTTGTGCGTGTTTCACGGATGTCTATACTGCACAACGTCGGTGATGACACGCTGTGCGCGTTCCGCGCCGTCCCGCGCAGGCACGGTCAGGCACGGGCACCCCCATGACGCCTGCGTCAGCGGTGCAGACCCCGTCCTACCGCGGAGCCGCCACGCTCCCGGGCTCGCAGCGCGGTACGCCCCCGCCAGCCGCGTCGCCGCTGCCGGTGTCCGGCACGCCGGCGTCGCAGGCGTCGGCCACGGCGTCGCAGGCCGAGGGCGCGGCGGGCGCGGGCCGCACCGTGGTCGTTCCGAGCGAGAAGCTGACCGTCGACGACGTCCAGGCGCTGCTCGACGACGTCTCCGTGGGCACGGTCGACCTGGGTGGGCGCGAGCTCGTCGGACGGTTCGGGCAGTCGCTGCGGTTGCGACGCGCCGGATGCGCGCTGACGAACGGCGTGGTGTCGTCGCTGGGGGAGGCGCAGCCGGACAACACGACGGTGCCGGGCCCGCCGGACGCGAACGGCAAGCCGCAGGAGGCGGTGTGCGCGCCGGGCGTGGTCGTGGAGGCCCCTGGATGCAAGTTGGAGAACGTCGTGGTGAAGGGGGCGGGGCGGAAGGCGAAGAGCTACCCGGGGCAGTCGGGAATCATGGTCAAGGTGGCGCGCGAGGTCGTGCTGCGGAGGTACGGGCGGGAGAGCGCGCATGGGTCCTCCGTCGTCGCTTCCTGCCACATCTCTTTCAGGGGGGGATGTCTGGTGCACTGGTCCGACCGGTGCGCGGCCGGTCTGTCTGGCACTGATGGACGTTGATTTACTTGTTGGCGCAGGTGCGAGGCGAGCGGGATGTGCGGTATCGGCCTCGTGGTGCACTGCGCCGAGCGCTCGGAGCTGGACACCCCCCGGGGGCCGCCGCAGCCGGCCGCGGACGTGGCGGTGAACTGCACGCTCGTGGACTGTACGGTCCAGCGGTGCCAGTGGGGCATCTTCGCGAACCGCGCCACCATCGCGGTGCGCCGCACGGCCGTCCAGGAGACGGCTATTGGTGTCATGTGCCACACGCGGGCGACGATGCTCCTGGCCGGTGAGAACGACGCGCCGCGAGACGCCCTCGCGCCCGCTTCGATCCGCGCCTGTCCTTCGCGCGGAGCCCGCCCACGTCGCTGCAGATCCGGTTTGATGGGATTGCCATGTTAGACACTGCGAATGGTGATGATTCCTCGATTGTTTGCATTTGCTTTTTCGTGGTGCAGGTTGCTTCGTGCGCGGGAACCGCGTGGCCCTGTACGCGTCGCGCGGCGGCGTCCTCGAGTGCCGCACCTCGGACGTCCAGTCGAACCACACCGCGTGCAGCGCCAAGGACAAGGGCACGGTGCTGTGCTACGCGTGCAACTTCGACGGCACGGAGACGCTGACCAAGGAGGCCGGGGGCAACGTGAAGATCGAGGAGAGGATGCCGATGCCGTCGCCGCAGACCATGCGCGGCATGCCCGCGGCGCTCGCGGCCCTGCATCAGGAGCCGCAGACTCCCATGGGGTCCATGCGCATGTCCTGACCGACAGGAGGGGAGGACGCGTAATGCCGGGAACGCCCGTAGGTTCCCGCGAGCTCGTTGTCGTGGCTTGCATGACATGAGGTCAGGAAACACAACTTATTAATCGTGGGCCGATGGCCGAACCTTGATTGGGTTTTCGATGTTCAAGGAGTAGCATGACACTGCATGTGATCAGCGTTGTCGGAGTCGGCTGAAAGGGCCAAGGGCGAGCGTTCGAGCATCACGAGGCACTGAGTGCGGTCTGACTGCACGTCAGTGGCGCTCCTGCGGCCGACGACGAGGGGCGTCGCCTGCAGCTCCCGCGCAAGCTTTTGGACCTGACAGGTGCGCTGTGGTGAACGGCGGAGGACTGTCGGAAGGGGACGATCACGCAGTCGCCGTGGTTGACCATCGGGATTCTCAACATGGTGTTTTCAAAAGCAGGCAAAGCGGAGCCTGGACAGGATGCAGCTGGAACGGCGCCTCTGGGAGTCGTGAACGACTTCCTCGCCTGGGCAGTGGCGAAGGGGGGCATGCAGGTGCGGATCTTCGCCAAGTTTGATACGAACATAGTTACGTGACCAAAACGGCTCGGAGAGCTTCGAATGGGCGCCGTTCGACCGTGTCGTCCTGCGTCGCTGTTTGAGCTACCCGTGTTCGGTCGTATCTGTGCGGGCGCAGGTTGTTGCGGCTGTCGAGCTGTCATGCCTCGTTGAAGGCGAGGCTCTCCACAACGCTGTCAAAGCCATGCAGGCCAGGCACGCGATACTGCGGTCCGGCATCGTACGGGTACGACCACATCTCGGCAGTGCTCGACGTGCGCCATCACGAACATCAAGGCCACCTGGCCGGCTGAGCAACCCCTCTGAGGGTTTCCAATGTAAGGGACAGCCGTCATTCCTTCTTGCGTGTCGAGATTCCCGGCCGCGTGGATCTTGTTCGCAGGATGCCGAGGGGCGCGCTTTCTTCCGCGAGTCGTCCGGGCTCGCGTGCCCTGCGATTCCTGTCGAAATCCTGGATGACGACTCCCCGCAGGCAGCGCAACAGGGTCTGCGGTGGTGCAGCGCTCCCACGCCCATGCGCCTCGAGAACCAAGGCACCGTCAGCGTCAGCACGCCGGCGACGCACCGCTGGATGAAGGCAAGCAGCGCGCTCACCGCGACCACCCAACACACAAACAATCGTCTTGAACATCAAACCTGCTCTCACGATCTTGCCATTCCTCAGCAGCTGACTCTCGCCCCGGTCCTCCGTGACAACAATGCCGTGCGCTTCTTCGCCGCAGGAGGCAATCCGCCTGTCGCTGGAGCCGCTGCCGGAGCGGGGCCCGCTGATGCGCGTGTGCATGGTGCGCATCGCGAGCACGCAGCGCAGCGTCGTGTTCGTGCTCCTGCACCACGCGGCCCTCGACGGCGCGGCCTTCCGCGACCGCCTCCTCGTCGACCTCCTGGAGCATCTCAGCGGCGTTGACTCCGGCCCCAGGGACTCCTCCAGTCTGCCGCGTCAGTTCCAGCCCCCGCGGCGCCTGCGTGGGCTTTTCGGTTCGTGGGCGGCGCTGAACTCCGGTGCTCTGGCCTACTGGAAGTACAAGCGCTCCGTCACCCCGCTGCCGCTCGGCAGGCCCTCCGCGGTGAAGATGTGCAGCGAGCTCGGGGTCCGTTCGGTCACCGACGCTCGCGACGCCGCGGCCGATGTCTCGCAGCTCGCCGAAGCCGACGCCGGCGCTGCTCCCACCGCAGACGCGGCCGGCGTCGACGAGTTCATGCGTGTTCGGCGCGACCTGCACGAACAGATGGACGGGTTGCTTGTTGTGTCGTTCCCCGACGTCATGACGACGGAGCTCCGGACCATCTCGAAGGCCAGAGACGTGTCTCTGATGGCCGCGCTCGCGGGCGCCGCGAACCTGGCCGTGTACTCCGCGCTGCTGGACCAGGGCTGGATGCCGCCGCCGGCAGAGCAGGGGTGTGGGCCGTGTCGGAAGACACCGCGGCAGCAGACCGTGTGCACGTCGATGTCGCTGTCGCTGCGTCCGGCTATGGTGCCGCCCGCGCTGCCCAGCGACCCCGACGGCGTCGGCAACTTCGCCTACCAGCTGATCTATCCCGTCAACATCTTCCTACCTGAGTCAGGGTGCGCTCCCGACGTCGCCGCAATATCTCCGTGCTTTTGTCCGTGCGACCGTCGGCCTAGCACGTGCGTTGCAAGCTGCCTGACGCAGGGAGGAGTTCTGGAAGATGGCGTCAACGCAGTGGCGCGTGCTGCAGAAGCAGGTGGCCGCGAACAAGCCGATGAAGCTCGTCCGCTCGACGGAGATCATGTGCGACCGCAAGGGCAGCGACGAGGCCCAGCGCGAGCAGCTGCTGGACTGGGGCGAGAAGCTCATCCCTCTGTGCTCCCTCAACAACCTTGGCGTCATCGCGCCCGTCGACGCGGCCGGCGCGCCGCTGCAGGGCGTCGAGGCGGTGTACTGGTGGGCGGGCGGCGACCGGTCGCTCGCTGGCGCGTGGCTGGAGATGCAGGCGAGCACGGTGAACGGCAGGATCGTCGTCACGCTGCACAACAACCTGGGCAAGTGGACGACGTCGCAGTTCGCGGACGTCGCGCGGCGGTTCCAGCACTACGTCCTGTCCGCGGCCGGCATGCGCGCGTGGGACGACACGGCGGAGCTCGGCGAGGTGCGGCCGGCGTGAGGCGCCCCCCGCGAGCCCACAGAAAAGCAAGGCACTGAGCGTCGTCGACCGTCGCATCACAGTCGCCATGCCAGGTGTCCTGGTGTGGTGCGGGACCTGACTGGCACCACAACCCGCCCAAGCCCTTCTAGGAACATCCGGGGGATGTAATTCAACCATGAATCTGGCAATGCAAAAGTTGTGTCCGGCGTTCCTGCGCCACCTCGTATGTATGTCGTGCGCCGCCCGTCCTGCGAGCCCCACGCCGTCAGCCAGCAGCGGCCCCGCCCGCTCCACCCTCACCTGCTGCCGTTACTCTCGGCCACCCCGTCTCGGTCCTATTTCCAGCGGCCCTCAGCAAGTCATCTGCTTTGCTGAGAAGGGTTGGCACTCAACCGTCCGTGCCCTCCTCCCACAGCACGTCGTCGTCCGACCCGCTGCTGTCCGCCCGCGTCATGTTCATCCAGTCCAGCGCCAGCCGCGACTCCCGCGCCACCAAGTCGCCGCGCTGCTCCGGGAACCCCGCGTCCCGCGACGACTGCTGCGTGATCGCCGCGCGCCGCAGCCCCCAGAACACCCGCGGCCGACACCCGCGCGTCACCGCCGAGAACCGCCACCCGAGGTGCCCGAGGCACACGCTGCAGTTCGCGATCGTCCAAGCATAGTCCGGGAACCAGCTGTGCTCCGTCTCGGGCGACCCCTGCAGCCGAATGTGCCGCGTCCGCGTCACCGTCAGCATGTCGTGCACGTAACCGTACGCGTTCACGAACACGCCCCCCGCGGCCTCGCCTCCGCCGAGCTGCAGCAGATACTTGCATCGCGAGATCCTCGTGCTGCACGTCGCGCACCGCAGCGCAGAGAGGTTGCGCAGCAGCACCTCCTCGAGCTGCAGCCGGCTGGGCACGTCGGGGCTCTCGAGCAGCCTCTGCCGCGCCAGCGTGTCGACGGGGAGCTTCATGGCGACGCGGAAGGAGAAGTCCGCGAGGCCGTCGACGGAGGACCCGGCGACGCCGTCGCTGCGGTCGGACGCGCCGGGGTGCTGCGCGGCGCCGAGGGTCTCGGCGTAGAGCGCGCGCACGCGCCGCGCCACGGCGGGGGGGTCGACCTTGGACCACAACCGCGCCGGGACTGCGAGAATCGAGAAACCAGGTCTGAAAATGCGTCACGGGAATCGTCCGGGGCGAGAGAGCACGCGAGGCCGCCGAGCGCAGCAGCGGCTACCACAACTGGCGAGTGCCAGCCTTGTCCGCGCAAAGGCGCGGCGCCAACGGCCTGCGTCAGGAGATGGCGGGGGGGCCTGTGCAACACGCACCATGCGCACACTCTCGCGCCGTGAGGTCCCGCGGGAGCGTCGGCGGCTCGTCGTCCGGCAGGACGCGTGCAGTGACGTCCAGCTCCGGCGCGCTCGGCCGCGGCCCCATCGACACCAGCTCGAACCGTGCCCGCGCCCGGGTGATCAGATGCATGGCGCCCCCGGCCGCCGGCTCCAGCTGGGTGACCTCGACGAGCGTCCCGACCTCCGCGGGGCCGACGGTCGTCCGGTAGCCCTGCGAGCGCGCGGAGAGGGCGATGTCGGCCTGAGCAGCGCGTGTGAGCCTGCGTTGTCGCGACGTGCTATGTCTCAGGGCGTGCCTGGAGGTTGATGACGCCAAGGACGTTGCGCGTGGGCCGCGGGGCGGTGAGCGCGGCTTCGACGACGCGGCGCTGCCGGTCCACGCAGACCCGCAGGGGGAGGGTGTCTCCTGGAAACACCACCACGTCGCGCAGCAGCAGGAGGGGGACTTGCAGCTCCATGTCAGACTCGATGAACGTGCGCCCGCCGCCGACGTCGCCGACATCGCCGAGGTACGTGTGCTGGAACACGACGCCCGGGTCCAGCGCCCCGGCGGACGCGCGTGGCTCCAGCGTGTCGCCCGCCGCGCTGCTCTCGCTGCCCGAGTCCTCGTCGCGGTCCATCGCCCAGTCCTCGATGTCCGTCTCGTACTCGTCGTCGCTGTCGTCCGCGGAGCTCTCGCTGCCGCTCATGTCCTGCCGGACGCCCGCGCCGGCTCCCGTCGACACCACGCGGCGATGCAACATGCGCAGGAGGGCCGTTCCGTCCTCGAGGAGCTGCGCGCCGAGCGGACTGTCACCCACGAGGCTCTCCACTAGTGCGCTGATGGCTCTGATGCCGGCCCCGGACGGATCCAGCGCCTCGGCTTCTGCTGAAACCGCGCACGAAGCACAGGAGCGCAGCGTGAGGGGAGGGTGCGGGTGCTCGCAGCGCGAGGCGTCGGGTGCCCGGTCGCAGACGCGGGTCGGTGATGGAATCACGTGTGAGTGTGTCTGCGCACGCGTGGCGCCTAGCATGCCTCTGGGGCGCGTCGGGAAGCACGCGAGATGCTGCATGAGCAAGCGCGTCGTGCGCATCGCGTCCGCGTCGCACGGGCTCACCTGGTGGGCTATCTGGACCCTCCAGCTCACGTACGTGGCCGGGGTCGCTGTCAGAGTCCCCGGGGGCGCCCCAGCCGTTCTCTACGGGGCCAGAAGGAAACGAGTCCGGTGGCTCGTCCTCCTCCATGGCAGACGCGGTCGCCGCTCCCGACGCGTCCTGCGCCTGCATGCCGTCTTCGTCAGCGCGGGAGGACGGCGTGCGGCTGTCGTCGCGTGTGGCCGCCGGCTCTGGGCCCTGGGCGAGCCCCGGGGTTCCGTCAGTCGGTTGCCCTCCCGCACCGCCTCCCTGGCTCGCCCCGCTCATCGTGCCTGCGAAGGATCGGCTCTATCGGGTGCCATCGTCCGCTGCACGCCACGCCCTGGCAAGTTGCGCGGCGCTGACCGATCCGCGAGGGCTGGGAAGCTGTGTGCTGGCACAAGCAAATGTTCGTTGCGCTGCTAGAGTACGCGTCGGTGAGGCTCTCGAGTGCCAAGCGCTGCCTGCTGGCCGTCGCAACGGCGGCGGAATCCACCGCCGCGTTCGAGCGTGCGACATGGACCCCCACTTGACACATCGTGAGTCAGTCTGACGCGGAGGACACGGCGCGTTTCCGGACAATTGGCGTCGACAGACGCCTGGAATCGGTCGATCGGGAACCCGTCCGGACGGAACGTCTTCGACCCGCGGTCGTCGTCGTGGTGAGAGCACCTTGTGCGTGCGTGTGCGTGCCCGCGTCCTCGTGGCCGCGCGGCCTGCGCGCAGGTGCGGCAGTGGGAGAGCGTGGGGTGAGCGCGGGAGTAAGCCCCGTTGAGTTGACAGACCGGCCGCAAAGCGACCGCCCCGCCGGCACACATAACTGTAGCACTGGTGAGCTGCCCCAGCGCCCGCTCGCGAGCACGCCCGCGCGGGCTGCTGGGGGTCCTGCCCTCTCGGGCTGGCACTCTCTGCCTAGGCACCCGGGGACTTTCGCCCGGCGGCACGACACGACGCGCCCCCCGGCCCACGCTCGCGAGCGCGCGAGGCGCCGCTGGCCGTGGCGGGGGCGCCGCCGCCGAAGTGGCCCTCCGCGCCCCCCTCACCTTGACGAAGCGGCAGCGTTCGGCTTGCCCGGCAGGTCTTGCTTGCGCCCGACCACAGCCACGCGCGAGCTCCAGCACCTGCAAGCGCTCCTGGCAGGGTGCGTGCATGGTTCGCCGCGGAACGTGGCACGGGCCGCGGAAGCGGTGCGCGAGGAGGTGCACGGGGAAATGTGTGAGCGGAAGGTGGGGCGCGCTGCGCTGCTGCGGGGTCCGTCGGTTGGTAGTGCATGTTCAATTTGTTCCAACATTCATTGTCTTCGGAATTGGTGTATGGTTGAGGTTTTTCTTCATCCGGACCCCGCAGCAGCTCGAACGAAAAGCAACCACGGGCGCAAGGGGAGCGTGGGTGCAGCGGGCCAGCCGCTCGCAGCGGAGGCGGAAGGGAGGGAGCGCTGTCGACACGAGGGCGCGGGCGCGTGCGGTCAGAGTGGTGCATGAGACTGTTTCCTCAAGGGGGGCTCCACCATGAGCCCCGAGTTCAGAACAGGTCTGTGAGTGTCTGCTTCTCATCGTCCCGCAACGCAGCCTACGCCGAAACACATGCACCTCTCTCGCACACCGGTGGGCGAGAGGGGGGAAATCGCGCGCGTGCCGCACTCGCCGGCGTGCAGCGCATCGGAGCGCGTCGACGCAAGCGGCACGAAGGCCCAGGCGGGGGCCAGAAAATGCGCTGTGAGGGGAGCTGAGCTGAACACACCACACCTGTTGTTACGAGCGCCGACGCGTGTGCGAGCACGTCGCAGCCTCCGCCGACCGATCATCCGCCGCCGTCAGCCCTGTGCGTCGGCACAAGAAAGAGAGAGCGTGGGGTGAGCGCGGGAGTAAGCCCCGTTGAGTTGACAGACCGGCCGCAAAGCGACCGCCCCGCCGGCACACATAACTGTAGCACTGGTGAGCTGCCCCAGCGCCCGCTCGCGAGCACGCCCGCGCGGGCTGCTGGGGGTCCTGCCCTCTCGGGCTGGCACTCTCTGCCTAGGCACCCGGGGACTTTCGCCCGGCGGCACGACACGACGCGCCCCCCGGCCCACGCTCGCGAGCGCGCGAGGCGCCGCTGGCCGTGGCGGGGGCGCCGCCGCCGAAGTGGCCCTCCGCGCCCCCCTCACCTGCTACGTTCGCCGCCAGGCTTCTGTTGTCGCAGCACCGCCGCACCTCACGCCTCGCTGCGCGGGAGGAAGCCCATGCAGTCCGGGGCGCCGCAGAGGCACCGCACGCGGTCGCCGCGCTCCGGCTCCGGCCCGTCCGCCTCGCCCTCCGCCCCGAAGCAGTACGAGAAGGTCAGTTCCTGGCCGGCGCCGACTCCCCCGGCCCCAGCAAACACCCCCACCCGCGGGAGCAGGCTGCCGCGCCGCCGCACGACGCCGAGCACGCACGTCGCCGCGGACCCGCACGCGTGGTTGACGAACCGCGCGGCGTTCCCCACGCGCGTCGCGTCCACGTTGGTGCGCAGCGCCGTCACGCCCGACGGCAGGACCTCGCGCACGACGAGCAGCGCGTGCCCCATGCGCGCCTCGTCGTACTGCGCGAGGCGGCGGCGCGCCTCGCCGGTCGACAGGATCTCGCCGGCGTATTCGAGCACCAGCGCGTGCGGCGGCACGTCGGCCGTGGCGAACAGCCCCCAGCCGCGGCCGTCGCCGGTCCAGCGGAGCTCGCACGGCCGCTGCGCGCCGCGGGAGGAGAGCGCGGCGGGGCACCCGTGCGCGGCGCACGCGCAGCGCGGGCCGCACTCCAGGATGGACGGCGCCAGCGACGGCTGCGCTGTGCTCTGGCCCGCCAGGCACGGGCAGGCGGTCTCAGGGCCGCAGGGCGCGCTGCAGTCGCAGCCGGGGCCGTCCGGCGGGTCGACGAGGGCGCCGTTGCCCAGGCGGGCGACGGAGGTGCGCACGTAGCGGTGCGGTGGAGGCCGCAGGTGTGCGTCCTTGCCGGGGCGCGTGAGCGGGATGGCGCGCGGCTCTGCGCCCCGGGAGATGTCCCTTGTGAACAGGAGGTCGTCCGCGGCCACCGCGTCGCGGAGACGCCGGCATGTGCGGGCCAGCGCCCCTCGGTCGTTGGTGCGCAGCCAGGGGATGGCCGCCGCGATGGCCTCGATCGTCGCGCTGGATCGATGTCCCGCCCGCTGCACGGAGTTGACGAACGAGCGCGAGATGTGAGCGTCCTGACGCGACGAAAGCGACGCTACGGGGCCCGGGAGGGAGCGGCTGTGTGCTGCGGCTGCTCGCGCTCTGGGAAGCGGACACGCACAGCGGGCGGGACGCTTGGCGCGTCGTGGGCGGGTCGATGCGCTCTGCGTCGCGTGGCGTGTGCGTCTGTGGTGTGGGGCGCGCGTACCGGGGCGCTGCCGTCGTGCAAGTTGCTCTCGTGGCGGCCGCTCGGCTCGACGCGCGCCGCGTCACTCATGCCGCCTGACGCCCGGCAGGGCAAAGAGCGCCACGACTGCCGCCGGCCCGCGTCGCGCGCGCCCTCGTGTCCCGCCGCTGCCGCGCACACGGCCGCCGATCAGTCCTTCCGGGGGAGTGTTTGCGCTCCGAGCGCGCCTACAGCGGACCGCGAGCGCCGCGCGGCGGCCACACTCCACGCAGGGAGCCGTAGCCGCCGTTCGGATCGCACAGAAGTGGTGGTGGCAGCGGCACGCGGACGCAGGAAGGACATCCCTGGTGCTGGTTGCCGGCGGAGGTTGTGGCCATGGCGGACGTTCCGGCGAACGCGAACGAGGGCTGCCCGGGCACGGGGAATGAAGGGGCGGGCAAGGCATCTGCCTGCGCGGTGCGTCGTCCCGTCCGCGGGGCCTGCCGGGCGCGCACTCGCACGGCGTGGCCCGCGTGGCATCTCGCGTCGCCGCGCGCGCTCCTCAAGCCATATCTCGTCCCGAAACCTGGCCCGGCGCCAGACGAGGGACACGAGTCGTCGTTGCACGCGCAGAACGAGCCTCGCACGCCGCGCTGCTCACTCCCGGCTCGCCTCGAGTTTGTCGGCGACGCAGGGGTGCCCGAACCAGGCCGTTTGCGCGTCGGGCGTGCCGCCCCCGCCGGACCCGGACCTCGCGCTGATCGAGCGGCGCATGTCCCGCATCAAGCACAAGATCCTCGTCCTGTCCGGGAAGGGCGGCGTCGGCAAGAGCACGCTCAGCGCGCAGCTCGCCTTCGCGCTCGCGCAGACGGGCAAGCAGGTCGGCCTGATGGACATCGACATCTGCGGCCCGTCCGTCCCGCGCATGCTCGGCCTCGAGGGCGAGGAGATCCACCAGAGCGCCAGCGGGTGGTCCCCCGTGTACGTCGACGACAACCTGGGCGTCATGTCGATCGGGTTCATGCTCGGGAACCCCGACGACGCAGTCATCTGGCGCGGCCCGAGGTGCGCGCGCGCCCCTCGTCGCCGCCACGCGCGCGGCCCGTCGCTGCGCTGCGCGGGGATGACATGTGCTGTGCGGCGCGTGCGGGGCGTGCAGGAAGAACGGGCTGATCAAGCAGTTCATGAAGGACGTGGACTGGGGGGACCTGGACTACCTGGTGATCGACGCGCCGCCCGGGACCTCGGACGAGCACATCTCGATCGTGCAGCTGCTCAGGGCGACACCGGCGGACGGCGCGGTGGTGGTGACGACGCCGCAGGGCGTGGCGCTCGCGGACGTGCGGAAGGAGGTGAACTTCTGCAAGAAGGTGTCGATGCCGATGCTGGGCGTCGTGGAGAACATGTCGGGCCTCGTGCAGCGCCTGCCGCAGTGCAGCGTGCTGGGGGCCTCCGGGGAGGACCTGACGCAGGTGAGCGCGGCGCGCGCGGGATCGCCGCGGGTGTGGGACGCACGAAGTGTCCTGGCCACGTGCGCCGCCGTCGCGCGACGCTGCGGCACTGCGACATTGAGCCACAACAACAACGACGCCCGCCGTTTGCAACGGTGTGCGTCGTCGTCGTTTGCTCTCCCGACACGCCCGGCTTCCCCGTCGCTCGGTCGCAGATGGTGTCCGACGCGCTGTCGGCCGCCGGTCTGTCGCCCGAGTCGCTGGTGGTGCGCACCGACGTCTTCCACGCGCAGGCGGGCGGGGAGGGGATGGCGCGCGGGATGGGCGTGGCGTTTCTGGGGCGCGTGCCGCTGGACCCGGCGATCGGCAGGGCGGCGGAGGAGGGGCGGTCGGTGCTGGAGGACGCCAGCGCGCTGTCGGGGGCGGCGCTGCGGGGCGTGCTGGAGGCGCTGGTGGCGCGGCTGGACGCCGGGGGCGGTGCGCAGGGGTGCGGTGTGTGAGCGACGCGCACGTGGTGTGCGGGGGGAGCGCGGAGACGCCGCTCGCACGTCGAGCGCGGCCCCGTCATGTTGCGTGACACCGTGTTTTGTTGTACCTGACGTGCCAGTGGCCTCAGCTTCTTCGCAACTGATATTCTCGGGACCTTTGCCGCTCCGGTGCGGCACACAAGTATACATATGTTCACACGTTAGATGCGTGCACTATATACATGTACCCTTTGAAAGGCACTGATTTCTCCGCAGAAGAACGCCATCCCGTCTGGCAGACACACATTGCTGCCCCGAACGTCCCACGCCTTCAGCCGTGCGGCCATGTCCTGGTCCATGTCCTGGTCGAGCAGCTCGCAGTCCTTCACGTCCAGCTCCTCCAGTGACGCAAGCCCCTCGGGGAGCTCTCTCAACGCACTCTGGCATGCGTTGAGCACCCGCACCCGCGCCGCGCTCGACGGCGGAAGGACGTCCTCGCGCACATGTCGACAATTCACGATGTTCAGCTCCTCGAGCGCCCGCATGCCTGGCGGCAACCTCGCCAGACCGCTATTCCTTGCGTTGAGCTTGCGGATGCGGCCTGCGCTCGACGCAGGCAAGAAGTCCACCAACAGCTCACTTTCCTCCACTTCCAGGTGCTCGAGTGCCGGCATGCCCTCCGGGATGATGGCGATCGAGCTGGCGGACAAAACAAGTGCACGCAACCTGTTGCGGGACGACACAGGCAACCATTCGTCGTCGTCTTCCAGGAGCTCCTCGCAGCCATAGAGCCTCAGCACCTCGAGTGCCGGCATATTGTCCGGGACCCGCAGTAGGTCGGTGCCGCAGGCGTCCAATTTGCGCAGTGCCCTCCTGCTGCTCTCCGGCAGCCACTCATCCACGTCCAGGCAAATGCTACGCGACACATTCAGCTCCTCAAGCGCCGACATGCCCGCGGGAAGCCTCTCCACGTTGGTGGCGAAAAGCGTCAGCTCCCGCAGCCTCGAAGCACTCGAAGAAGGCAGGAAGGAGTCGGGTGCCAACTTGTGACACTGGTCCAATTCCAGGGTCTCCAGGGCCATCATGCCCTCCGGCAGCCGCGAAACCGAGCTGCTGCTCGCGTACAGGACTCGCAGCCTCGAAGCACTCGAAGAAGGCAGGAAGGAGTCGGGTGCCAAGTTGGCACACTCTTCCAACTCCAGCGTCTCCAGGGCTATCATGCCCTCCGGCAGCCGCGAAACCGAGCTACTGCTCGCGAACAGTACTCGCAGCCTCGCGCAGCTCGTCGCTGGCAGCCACTCGTCGGGGTCGAGATCCTCGCAGTACCCCACACTGAGCTCTTGCAGCTCTGCCATCCCCGCCGGGACGCGCTGCACGTCGGTCACCGAGACATTCAGAACGCTGATGCCCTGCGCCACGTTGGCCGGGAGCCAGTTGTCCCCTCCAGCGCAGTCCGCGTTCAAGCCCTGTCCCACGGGCAGTGTCAGCTCCCGCAGGCCCGTCATGTCCGGCGTTATCGAAAAGCGCTGGCTGTTCCGCCCCGCTTCCTGGATAGATCGAGCAAGGCCAATGCACTCGATGGCGCTCGGGTCCTGCACGTCCGCGCCCGCACGTCGGTGGAACTCCATCAAAGTGTTGCCTTCCGGCCATCCCACGAGCCCCCTGCAGTGACGCGGTACCTTGCCCCGCAGCTTGCCGTGCATCTGCACGCCGACATCTTCGTGTATTGTAGTCCAACACGCGTTCTCGCAGCCCTCCAGCACCGCCGCCATCATCGTCGACGACGCAGCAGCAAACGCGGCGCGGTCCGGCTCCGACAACCTGCTGACGATCTCCCCGCCGGGCAGCTGGCGGATCGTCCGCGCAAGCAGACAATCGTCCCTCAGCTCGACGTCACGCCCCCTGCACGTGATGATGCACAGAGGGATGACAAGGGTCTCGTGCACGTGATCCACATCGAGGTCAGACCGTGTTTGACGAGCGGCACCAGGCACAGATGCGCAGCACGGTGCTCACCTCGGCATACCGCCAGCGTTCCCCCTGTCGCTCGGCCGCCCGCCATCATCCTGCACGCATACGCGCAAGAGGGATGGGTTGATCAGCACGGTGCGCGATGAGGGCCGCACGCAGCAGCCCTGCTATGCTCCCCCGTCACAAGGAGTCGCTGACCGCGGTCGCGCCACCGTGCGTGCTTCGCGGCGTGACGGGCCACGGCAGTGAGCTCCCACCTGCGCGCTCGCGTTTGAGTGCTTCGGGGTCTCCGCGCCCGACGTCTTCGGCATCTCTGCGTGCTTCGCTCGTGATTCTGCGCCAGACGGGTGCCTAGTTCGGACGGAGCTCGAGCCTGTCGTTGCTCCAACCACCTGCAAACAAGGGGGCTCGCACACCGTGCCTATCAAGGACCGTTTATAGAGCCACGTGTCGCGGCTGCTTGTCAGCTATCTGATCGTCGTGCGCAGCGCCCCCAAGTTGCCTGGAACGTTCTGTGCAGCTCCTGAAACGCAACCCGAAGCAGCGGCGCGCCTGGCGAGTGCTCGGCGCGCTACACGTGCCAGGTGCGTTGACGTGTTCTATCAGGGTGCTTGCGGCGCACCTTGAAACTCGGAACGTGCGATGGGATGCTCGAAGGTACGTCCGCGTCGCTGCAGCCTCGCGGTCCGGCCGTGCTGCTTCTTCAGCTGCCAACCGCGCTCCGGCGCGCCGACCAGCCCGCAGTCGCTCCGTATTGGCACGAGATGGTGCAGTACATCCCATACCGCGTCCGAAAGCCGGCCCATCAAGCTCGCCTCGGCGCGTTGGGGCTCCTGGCAGGGCCCGGTGGAGTGAGCACCACGTGTCAGGTGAGTTCGGCAGCAGCAACAGCTCAGGGCCAGCTCGGGGCGGGCAGCGATATGTGCCCGCACCGTGGTGAGGTGCCCGATCGAGACATCGTCCTCTGTACTCCATCGAGGCCAACTTCCTGGTCGGGCACATGAACGTGAACGCGGCCACTGGTGGCAACGCGCAAGCAGGGGCGGCCGCCGTTCTCTGCCATCGACTGGCAGGACACTGAAGCTGCGCGGAGCGGTCAGCAGGCGGGGGCGAGCAGGGCTCGCGTGTGAGAGCGCACTTGGACGCACTTGCGTGGATGCCGGTCCGACCTGACTCAGCTTGCGCGTGGCGGGACGGCGTGCGGCTCCCCGCCCGACCTTGCAGAGGGCGTGCGACACTGGTGCGTCGCTGGTGCGTCGCCGGAGTCGCTGGTGGTGCGGGCGGTGCACGTGCAGGCGGCGAGCGACAGAGCGGGGTTGGGCGTGGCGATCCTGGGGCGCGCGTCGCTGGACGTGGCGATCGACGGGGCGGCTGCGGAGGGGCGGTCGATGCCGGAGGACGCCGGCTGCTGGCGCTTAGCGCGCTGTCGGGGGCGGCGCTGCTGCGGGGGCGCGTCACGCAGCAATGCTGGAGGCGCTGGTGGCGCGGCTGGACGCCGGGGGTGGTGCGTAGGGGCGCGGCGTGTGCGCGACGCGCACGTGACGTGCGGAGGTGCCGCAGAGCCGCCGCTCGCACGTCGAGCGCGGCCGAGTCATGTGTTTTGTTGTACCTGACGTGGTGCACGTGGGGGCGCGTCGGTCTGGCCGCGCGGCGCTGGTTGCGATCCGGCCGCGGCGCGGGCGAGTACTCCTCAGAGCTTCTGCTGCTACCCCCTGCGTCGTCCGGGGACCGACGCCACCGCCAGGTCGACCGACCAGCAAGCTTTTCCCCACAGGTGCGTGCCACGCGGTCGCGCGCTGCGGCGAGGGGCAGCCAGAGCTGCGCGAGGCTCACGGAGGCTGCTTCGCGCGCGACCGGCGAGCTGTGCGACCTCGCGCGTGGCGCGGGGGCTGCGCGTGGCTTCAATCGGGCCAGCGGTGAGCTCGCAAGAGCAGGAGTCCGATCATCTGTCTCTGTCTTTCTGTGTGGTTGCAGTACGCGATGGATGTGAGGCCGATTGAGGAGGTGGTCGTCGTTCTCCTGAGTGTCCGGCCCGCCGAGGAGAGCGCGAGCGAGGACGACACGTGGCCCGCTGCGCTTCGCTGGACCACCGCGATGATTCACTCGCTCGTCAAGTGGGTGTCGAAGCATGGCGCTCGGGTACGCTCCCTGTCCGTACAGCGCCTGAGTGACGCTCGTGGACGTCGTGGCGGTCCAGAAAGCGCGGGTCGGCTACCAACCACCTGGTGGTTGGTTGGTGCCCCCCCGGGCCTGGTCTCAGCGAGCGGCAGCGTTCGCTTTGTTCCCCGCAGGCCTGGGCATCAATCGCGGCGCTGGTCAACCGCGAGTGCGACAGCTCGGTGACTGACGAGCAATGCAAGGCGATGTGGGACGAGCTCACAGCGCCGCGGCTGTTCCATCCCTGGTCGGCGGAGGCCGCGGCGATGACGCCGAACCCGTACGTGGAGGACTGGTTTTCCATCGAGGACATGTGGCTCGAGCGCCTGCTCCGCTACCAGATCGCTGCGCTGGACGTATCGCCGCAGCCCACCACGGCGGACATCGACTGGGAGGGCCTGGCCGACCGCCTGCATGCGCGGGTATCCGAAGACGCCGAGCTTGACGGCTCAACATATGGGCTCACCAGGTCCGCAAACGACGTCTGGAAGCGCGCCGTTCTGGTCCTGGACGCCCAGCTGCACTGGCTGGCGCCGGACCAGGCGCCCAACAACCAGTAGGACTCGGCGCCTCGGGACGTCCTGGAGGGCGAGGGCGGGCGGCCGATTGGGCCGCGGGATCGCAAACTTGGGGTGTAGTGGCGCGCAGCGGCCATCAGGCTCAATGTGAGCAACTTGCCCGTCTCAGGACGTCCGTCTGCTTGCGGGGCATCGTCGCAACGCGACGATGCCTCCATCGGTCCGTCGGGGAATAGCACCGCCAGGCCGCGCACAAGCCGCTGTGGCCCTCGGCAGCGCAGTCACGTGCGGACGCCAGCGCGCTGTCGGGGGCGGTGTTGCTGTGGGGCGTGCTGGTGGCGCGGCTGGACGCCGGGGGCGGTGCGCAGGGGCGCGGCGTGTGCGCGACGCGCACGTGGCGTGCGGAGGTGCCGCATAGCCGCCGCTCGCACGTCGAGCGCGGCCACGTCATGTGTGTTTTGTTGTACCTGACGTGATGCACGTGGGGGCGCGTCGGTCTGGCCGCGCGGCGCTGATTGCGATCCGGCCGCGGCGCGGGCGAGTACTCCTCAGAGCTTCTGCTGCTACCCCCTGCGTCGTCCGGGGACCGACGCCACCGCCAGGTCGACCGACCAGCAAGCTTTTCCCCACAGGTGCGTGCCACGCGGTCGCGCGCTGCGGCGAGGGGCAGCCAGAGCTGCGCGAGGCTCACGGAGGCTGCTTCGCGCGCGATCCGCGAGCTGCGCGACCTCGCGCGTGGCGCGGGGGCTGTGCGCGGCCTCAACTGCTTCGTAACTGATTTTTCTCGGGACCTCCGCCCCGTTCCTGGAGAAGCGCTCCGTGCTTACTGCGTGCGAGCTCTTTCACATTATGTTGGACCGAGGGAACGTCGCGCAATCTCGATACGCGCCGGCACCGAGCCGCTTCGACGCGCGGCTTGTTTCCCTGCAACAGCAGCGTCCGCGTCGAGCTCGCAAGGCCCGGGCCGGAGTCCGATGATCTGTCTTTGTCTCGGTGTGGATGCAGTGCACGCGATGGGCCGCCCCACGCTTGCCCAGCAGAGAGGGAGGGGAAGGGGAATCAGGAGCCTACGTGCGATGAATTTTTTCACCGGCGGGCGGCCGCCCGCCGCGCAGGTGACTCCCGTACGCAGAGCACGCTGCATCGTGGAACACGCGCTCATCGTGTGGTCGGCGCGTACTATCGTCCACCTGCTCCCTGTTCGTCGCAGGCCACAGACGTAGACGCGCCGGCGACGGCCGCTGCTACGGCGGCGCCCGCGGGCCCAAGCGGCCACGTTGGTGGCGCGCCCGCGACCGTCGGAGCCGCTGCTGTGCCCGTCGGCACGCCGGCGACGGCCGAAGCGGCGCCGGCGCCTAGGGCGTCTGCTACAGCGTCTCACACCACCCCGCGCCTGGAGGGCCTCGCCAGGGGGCCGGCGACGCTGGCGGGTCCGCGGCTGCCGGGGGAGGAGGAGGAGAACATGCCCGCAACGGTGCGCTCGACGCCGCCGCCGGGCCACTCGCGCCCCCTGCGTTGCCAAACACACCCCCCTGACACGCTACATTTCTCTCCCCCCCCCCCCTACCGCACACAGCCCCCGCGGCGCTCGCCGGAGCGCGCGCTGCGCCCACGCCCTCTGCCGGTCGCGCACCCACGGAACACCGCCCCGCGTGCCGATCGCAGGCGCCGCCGACGGCCCCATCGTCGTGGGCCGCAATAGTCCGGAGGGGCCGCATGGGGCTGCCTGAGCCCGCGTCGGACCGCTTCGCGTCGGAGGAGGAGGAGGAGAACATGCCCGCAACGGTGCGCACGCCGCCGCCGCCGGGCCACCCGCGCCCCCGCGTTGTTTGGCCCAAACACACCCCCCCCCCGACACGCTACATTCCCCCTCCTCCTCACTACCGCACCGGCACACAGCCCCGCAGCGCTCTGCTGCGCACACGCCCTCTGCCGGTCGCGCGCCCACGGACCACCGCCCCGCGTGCCGATCGCAGGCATCGCCGTCGACGGCGGCCCGCCGTAGGACCCAGACGGGCCGCGCGGGGATGCGTCCGCCGCCGCGAGGCACTTCCGCGAGCTTGCCGCCCGCAGCGCCGGCGACCGGGCCGGCGGTCCCTCGCGGCCCTGTCGTGGGCGCATCCGCCGCGGTGCCGGCAGATGCAATGGATCTGGACCTGGCAGCTGCAAATGCATTTGCAGCTGCCGGCGGCACGGCGGCTGCGGGCGACACGCCGCTGCAGGGCGCCGGCGCGCCCGTCGTCGGGGGCGGCGCGCCGGTCACCAGCGGTGACCTCATGCGGCAGCTGCAGCAGCAATGGGCGGTGCTGACGGCGCCGGCGCTGGTGCCGCCGACGATCGACACACCGCCGCTGGACCGGCTGGTCGTCGAGAGCGACGTGACCGCGGCGCAATACCCGGCGGCACCTTCGGAGGCGTTTGCGCGGCAGACGGCGTATACGTACCGGCTGTTGATGGAGCCGGAGCCGGATTCCCCCGAGGTCTGTGGAGCGGTGCGCCCCGGCGGGGCGCAGGTGATGGGCGTGTCACGTGCGCGTGGCGGCCAACTTCTCCTCGTCGCTGTCCTCGATGGCGCCGGGGTCGCACGGAAGACCCTCGTGGTGCGTACAACTCGACTGGCGCACCCGGGCCTTATGCGGACGCCCCGCCCGGCAATGTCGTGGGAGACGTGCTTAACGATGGTGGCGTCGAACTTTCCGAAGTTCACGCTCTGCGTCGATCGCAAGGAGTTCGTCATCGAGCCAGGGTCGTGTGTCGAGGTTCCTCTGCGCCTGGCCCACGCCGTTGAGCCGATTCTGGTCTGGTGCCTCGTCTGCGGTGTCCGGGTCGACGAGGCGGCCGCCGAGTCGGACCTGATCCTGGCGCGGCTGCTGCGCGACGATCTGCTGCACCGGCTGACGGCGGGCATGGTCCGCGCCGCTACCAGCCTCACTGGTGCGGGCGGAGGCGAGCGCCATGCACGTGCACTGGTGCAGGAGGCTTTCCGCGCGCCGGCGGGCAGCGTGCGCAGGGTCGTGCAGATGGGCGAGCAGGGCTTGTTTCCCAACCCAGACACCAAGGTGAAGACTACGACGTGCTCGCAGCTGCTCGCTCATGTCTGTTGCCTGGCCGCGAAAGCCCTCCGCGCGCCTTCGCCTCATCCCGCCCACGCGACGGGGCGAGCCCAACGAGCCGAGAAGGGCTGTTATTGTTGATTCGAACTCACACAGACTGCAGAGCTCTTTGTTCACAGGGCTTGGAGCCAGTCGGCGGCGTGATCAGTCTGGTGGATGGGGTGTGGCAGCCCGTGGCCGTCGACCGGCAATGGTGCCAGATGGAGGCGCTCGACGAGCCCGCGTTCACCAACGCACCCGCCCTGGGCGCGGACGAGTGGCGGGAGCAGATGCTTGCGGAGCATGATGCGGGAGCTTCCGACCTCGATTCGGAGGAGGACTAGCCTGACCGTCGTGCGCGTACATCGGCGTACGTGTCTGACCGGGGGGGGGGTGTAGGGGGCGACTGCGGTCCGGACCGTCCCGGACCGCACGGATCCGTGCGCATGTAAAAGTAGTGCATCTTGACTCGCCTCGCGTCATGTGTGTCCCTGGTCTTGGCGACAATGAGGTCAAGGCGGAAGTGCGATGCGGCGCACGGCTTCGAAGTGGTGTCAAACTGTCACACAAACTGCACACTCAAGCACTGCAAGAACGCCCGAGGGGGCGCTCGTTCGGCACAGAGCTCGCGGGCGGTCGAGCGATTTGATCGGCGAGCCCCGCACTGCGCCCTGAAGTCGTCGGCTGGCGACACAGACCAGCGGTGAGAATTGTTGTTTTGATAGCTAGGAATCAATGTGGGACGGTGACGCCGCACAGGGGAGCGTATCGACGTTTCTCTGGCTGCCGATTTTCCAGGCAACCTTGAAACGAGGCGAGTGTGAGGCGAAGCGAGCAGCAACGGGGCCTTCCGCAACGGGAACGTCTGCGGCACTGCAGACATCGAGCAGGCGGCTCTCACAGGCCTGAGCGCGCCCCGTCGGCGCGCCTGACGACAGGCCAGGCCTGACCAGCACTCCGTCAGGTGCGGAAGCGGAACAGGATGGCGCCCAGTCTGCGCATTTCCAGCCTGAGAGCAGCAGACCAGGTGCTCGTACACGCGCTCTCGTCGATCTCGATCACCACGGACGTGGCGCCGCCGTCGACAGCGAGCGTGAACGATGGCCCTTCCAGGGAAGCCGCGGGGGCGGCCATGTCGAGCCCGAGAGCCGCGCTACCGGACGGGTGACCTAGTACTTGTAGCTGTCCGGGCCCACCTGCGGTCGCGAAGCAAACACGAGTGGACCTGGAGGTGGTCTTCCTAGACAGGAGCTTCCGGGTGGGCCTCACTGCGCGCCCGCCGCCGGGGCGGCTGCTCGGAAGCGGCTGAGATCTCCAGTGGGCGCTCTCTCGTGCGGCGAAAGCCTGCCCCCGCGAGGACGGCGCGAGAATCTTGCAGCGAAAGCCGTCAAGTCCCTCCATCCTGATCGGCGCCTTGGTGAGTACGCTGTGCGAGGCAGCGAAACCATGCTGCTGGGATGATGGGGGGTTCCTCGCGCCTGGCACGGTCCGGAACAGGAGAACGTCTCTCTTGCGCGCCTTCGAAGCGAGAGTGCGGTGGTCGTGGGATTCGCGGCGGCTACGATGCGGGGCTGTCGTGATCGTGAGCTGGGGCATGGGACTACCCTCGGGGCGGTGTGACATGACCCGTCGAGCGATCACTGGCGATACATGCACGCCCTGCCTGTGCGGCCAGCCATCACGAGCATGCGAGGCTCGTGCGCCGAGCACGCGATCGCGTAGGTTGGGGCATCGGGTGCGAGGTGGTCAGCGGCAGCTAGGTGTACGGCGCCCACGGCTCCGCGCTCCGTGAGGGCGAGTTCCACGCAGAAAATGGCACTCTACATCCTCCAGCGGCGATGATGGGCTGCTGGAAGGGCGAGTCCCAGGAAAGCTGCGCGTGGCGCCTCTGACCTGCACTGTGCACACCCACCCGGGCCGCACAGGGGCGTGCCACGCCGTTGCTGCGCACGCACCAGGTCGGTTGTTTGTCGACCTGTCAGGATTCCCTGGCACTTCGGCGTGATTGTCGTCACAGCGGTAGCGGGTGGATTGTCCCTGGTTGGATGCAGGCGCTGGCCCTGCACGTGGGAGGAATGCACTGCTTGAGCACGAGCCGCCGTTCATCTGCGCTCTCTGCGTCCTGCGGACCTCGCCATGAGCGCGGCGGCGAACGCGCAGGCCACCCCAGCCGAAGGTTGCCCCCACGGACAAGCGCCGTGCTGTGGCGGCGGCACGCTGCCGGCCCCGGCGCTGACGATGTGCGGCCGGATGACACGACACCCGGCGTGTGGTCTGGCCCCTCCCTTCGTGCCAGGACGTCTAGGACGCGACCACCAGGAGGGACAGCGTGGCGGCGCTCTCCACGCCGTCGCTCCCACGCCCTCCGCGACCACGAGCGCCGCGCGCTGGTGCGCCGGCCCCTCCCTGCATGATCTGTGTTCGCCCGCCTCGCACGCCGCTCCCCGCCTGCCCGCGGGCAGCACGGCAGCCTCGGGTTGCACGCGCACCGATGTCCCTGCTGCTCTCCCGGCCCCTCGCAGTGGATCGCGATTGCGTCAAGCGCCCTCGACGCAGGGCAGCTGAGCCGCGCGCTCTCGCGTGCCCGGTGCGTCCGGCGTGCGCACCGCGACGCCCCAGGCCGGACTGCGTCGGCGTCAGCGCGGAAGTCGCCCGCGCCGCGCATGGGCTTCACGCGCGACCGCGAGGCGAGCTCGCTGCCGCCCTGCGATTCCCTGCGCGCGACAGAGACAACACCAAATCCCACGGTCGTTCCGCGCATGCGCGCCTCCTTTTAGTGCGCCGTGCATTGCTCTGCCGCGCAGATCGAGCCCGCAACGCCCTCCGCGTCCACACGCGGGCGCCTCCGAGCCCGTGCCGCTGCAGTCCGAGTCCTCGGGGCGCGGGGGCGCAGCGTCTCCCGGGCCGTCCTCGGAGAGGGGATCCCCAGCTGTTTATTTTTTTAATGTTGCTGGCGATCTGGACGGAATGCGGCTGCGGCCAGCGCGATGCTGCCCCCGATCCGCGGCGGCACAGCAGCGCGGTCGCGCACGGCGGAGCGCATGGCGAGCAGCAGCAGCGCGCTCAAGAGCTCCATGGGGCGTTGCGAGGAGAAGGAGGTCCGACGACGAGGGGGTGCTGCGGCTCCGGGCGGGAGCGGACGGAGCGCCAGCGGCCCACGACACGAGACGACGAGCGTCCGGCTGGACGACATCGCGATGCCACGCGACCTTGCTCACGAGGTCTGCTAGCTAGCAGCAGCAGCGCTGCTGCGAGCCGAGTTCGGACGACGGGGCGCGAAGCCACAACTCCGCGCGCTGAAGCGCCGGATCGCTCGGGATCCCTGCCCGCCCCCCACGCCCTCCTCGCCCCCACGCTACCCCCATGACATGGGCGCACAACCGCAGCGCTGCTGGCCATACGGCTGCGTGTGTCGTGTGACGAACGAGAGGCGTGACAGCCGGGCTGGCTGAGTGTCACGGCCACCGTGCGACGGGTCGGCCGAACGCAGCGACGGCGACGGAGTCGCCGCGTGGATGGCACGACAGCAAACCGAGCCCCAGGTGGTCTTGCTGGCCCAGCAAGATCCACGCCCTCCTCCGCCCGGGCATGCGATCGGCGCAGAGATCGCCGCCGAGCGAGCTGCGCGCCGATCCACGCGACAGGACCTCGATGATGATGCAGCTGGTGGTCATGGCGACAGTGGTTGTGCAACAGGTTGTGTCTCGTACCAACCGCGCACAGCTCCTCGAACGTCGTCACAGACCCACCTATTGTCGTAGGGCACGCGGCCTTGATACTGTCCACCACCGGGCGCTGCGTGGGCGCCGCTGTGTCTGTGCGATTCTCACGTTTCCCCAAACTGCCATCTTACCATCGCTGCAGCGACCAGCGCTGCGGGACTCACGGCGTCCCCTGGGCCGCCTCGCCTGCCGCAGCAAGCTTGGCAGCCTCCCGCACCCGGCGTTCCGCCCTGTAGCGAGCCTGGGCGTCCACCAGTCTCTTAGTACCCTCAGGCGCCAGCGACTGGTAGCGGCCCTCCAACGCCTGTCGAGTCCGAGTGGGCAGCTTGTCCTCCGGAGGCTTCGCGGCGTTCCGAGCACGAACCCTGTCGTTGTACGCCTGGTGCTTGTGCTTCCAGCTCTGCAGTGCGCGCACGTGGACGGTGCCGACTATGCAAACTACGAGTCAATGCGCCGCAAGCACATGCGATGCACCTGCCCACGCCGCGTCCAGGCCGCGGTCGCGGGCATCGAGGACGCACGTCGGGCGCGAAGATCTCGTCGGTCGTGCGTCTCACCGTGTTGTTTTGGTTGACACACAGGTCCAAGATCATCCCGTCCTCCTCCGCCCCCCACGGATGGCGGATCGTGAGGACGTCCTGCAGCCCGTGCTCGTTGATGGCGCGCTGCCTTGCGCCCTTGTTCCACTGATTGTGAAGTCCAGATACACCCCTATTGGTTCCGAACCGCCGGTTGAGCTCCGCGGCGACATCCTCGAACACTGGCGCCAGCGCCTGCGAAAAAACACGGGGCGGGAGAAAGGAGAATGGGGTTGGACGTCAGACTGGGAGGTACGAGGGGATTGACGATCGACCGCGCCGCGGTGTGTGTCGTCATAGAGTCAGTCTGACTGACTGACTGAGTCGAGGGCAAGATCGACCGTTGGCGGGCCGCGCCGGGGGAGAGGGGGTGCGGGGGCTGAGAGCAGGGCGGGGATGCGCACCTCCGGCCGGCCCTCGGGGGGGGGGCGGGCCTTGAGCTTCGCGACCATGAGCGCCATGAAGGCTTCGCGCTGCTCGTCCGGCCACGCATCCTGCTCTCCCCTCCTCGACCACCCCGCCGCCAGGTTCGACTCCGCCCTGTCTTTCCTGCCGTTCTCCACGTCCTGCTTGCGCATCTCGTCAAGCTTCCTCTTGTTCTTGCGCGCCAATTTGTTGAGCTTCTCCTTGTCCTGCGACGAGCACGGGGGCATGCTCTGCCACATCGTGCTCCGCGCCGATGGAACCGCCGCCGGGGCGACACACTGCGGCCCACGCCGGCCAGTAGCAGCTGCAGCGACACGGGCACGTGGGTGGGGTTTGCTCACCTTCCCGGCCGCGAAGGCGGCCGCGCGCAGTTTCCCGCCGTCTGGCTTGTCGAAGCAGCCCGGCTGCCTCCTCCGGGCGCCTTGCGCGTTGCCTTCCACCGGTCCGGAGAACTGGTTCGCGCGGGCCCGGTCGTGCGCGAGCCAGTGGTACGTCACGTCCAAGGCGCAACACACGCGCTCGCGCACGGCCGCGGCGGACCGCGGCGGGTGCTGCCCGTCGAGACCCCACTCCTTGAGCTGCCGAGCCACCTGGCCGTTCAGCCTGTCCGCGATCTCCTGCCAGTCGACGTCCTGGGCGGACTTGACCGGCGGGCGCGGCTCCAGCTGCAGGCAAGGCGGCGCCAGCAGCGCGTCGATGAGACTGACGAGGATGTCGTCCTCGACCGTGTACCATGTCGGCAGGTACGGGTTCTTCGGCGCAGCCGCGGCCCCCTTCGTGCCCGGCATCGCCCGGACCGGCGCCGTGAGCACCGCCCAGGCGTGCCGCATTTGGCGCGCCGTGTAGAGGCGCGCCTGCCCGTCGTCGCCGTCCACGCTCGCCTCGGCCCGATCGGCGCGAGGCTCCCTGCTCACGTGGCCGGCGAGTGTGGCCCAGTCCTGCGCTCAAACAACACGCGTGCTGCTGCGCGTGCTGGGCCCTCTCAAACTGTTGCACAGCGGTTCCGCACTCCTCGGACGCGACACGGAGACATGCAGCGGTCGGGAACGAACCCGAGCACCATGAGCGCGCACCAGGCGTACGAGGGCATGGAGAGCGCCCTCCGTGAGGTAGCGCTCGCCCTCTTCGCGCTGCTCCTCCTCCTCGTCGCTGCTCTCCTCCTCCTCCTCGGCGAGTGACAGCTCAAGCTCCGTCATCGCGGAAGGTGAAGAGTCCATCTACGCTTTGCGCGCACGGCGCCTCGCTTCGTCCTCTGAGCGGGCGTCACGAGGGAAGGCGCCAAGCGTCTCTTGCTTGGGCGCTCAGCGTGGAGCGCGGAGCATCCACGAGCGTGGCTGGACGGTGTTCCGCTGTTTTTGACTGCGACATGTCGACGGCGCGGGCGAAACAGCCCGCGCCGCAGCCGTGCTGAGCCCGTCAGGCGTCGTCGCTCCAGTCAGTCCCGGCTTGCCGTGCCTTGTCGCTCGTGCGCCATCAGCTGTCCGCCGGGGACTGGAGACGTTCACTTATCGTCGACGTCACAGGTCGCCGCACGTCAAGGGACGCGAGTGCGAGGAGTCGAGGTGCGTGGCGGCCGGACTGAAATGCTGTTGTGCGACACCCAGGCCCTCCCCGGGAGCCTCGTCCCGCGATTGCGTCGTCCCGTCGCGGCCTGGCGTCACCGCGTGCCCCCGGGACGTGATCAAGCGGCTCTGGTTCCCGCAGCGAGGCACCGCACATCGACCTCGTTTTTTTTCAAAGGGGGCTTTGCACGTCGTTCTCGCTGCAGGCTGGACGTCACCAGCGCTCTTCGACGACATGGACCCGATCAGCAAGCTCTCCAAGCGCTGGCAGTGCTCCGAGGAGGGATGCGGCGCCGAGGCGGTCTACGTCGCCACGATGGCGCGTAGCAACCGGACTCGCGGGGCGGTGCGCCGCCGGTACTGCAAGGGGCACGGCAGCCCCCACATGAAGGGGTTGGACGCGCCCGACACGCCGCTCGGGTGGAAGTCCTCGGCGGAGCGCGCCAACCTGCACTTCATCCTGGGCATTCTGAAGCTCAGGGTGGACGACTTGACGATCGTGGGACGCAACACGACCAACAGTGACTTTGGTCGCAAGTCGCGAGGGGACATCGTGTTCGTCGGGGAGCACGCCGTGGTGGTGCTGGAGATCGACGAAAGATCCCACGACCTGTACGACGGCCCGCAACAGCTGCGGCGCGCGCAGGACCTCGCAATTTATTGGTGCAGGCTGACGGGCCTGCCGACGCGCATTCTGTGCGCCAATGTCGACGAGTTCGAGCACCGGGGGCGCCGCGGGATGCACGTCTCCTCGCAGTACCGGCTGCACCGCATCGCCGCCGCGGTGGTCGAGGCGCTCGAGAGCGAGCACCTCGACACGGACTTCGAGCTCACGGACGGCGTCGTCATGTCGTGGACGACCCTGTTCTACGACGACGCGATGCCGATCCCTTTGAACTTCCTGGCGCAGCAAGACGCTGTCAAGAGGTGCAGGTTTGGGGACGAGGGTTCGAAGGCGCAGGACCTCATGACGCTCCTGGAGCACGTCAAGGGCCTGGGCGAGATCGAGGACGTCCAGCAGGTGTTCGACTTCATGAACCCCGCCGTGCGTGGCGCCGACATCACGGAGTGCAGCGACTTCGTCAAGGAGCTCATCCCGGACTGGGTGCGCCCCTACGTGAGCACGAGCGCCGAGGCGCGCGCGAGCCGGCGCTTCGCGACCTTCCCGCGCTCGGAGACGCAGCAAGCGCCGCCGGTGTATCCGCCGGGCTCGGCGGCAGCTCAAATCGTCGCGCGCCGGACGAAGGAGCTGGGGCTGGACGACCGCGACGAGTTCGACGAGTGAGCGAGTCGACCAGGGGGGGGGGTGGTGGGGGTCGGGCGGGCGGGACGTCACACGGCACGACAGCACGAGCTGCAGGCTCGTGAGTCCTGCCAGTCATGCATGCTGTAACAACACTCAGATCAGCACCCCGAGAGCGTCAACCCGCACAGGCGCGGCATTGTCCGTCACGGGCGCGCCACCGACGAGCCCGCTCGGGCCCGCATGCACCGCTGTAGCTCGCCCCACGTGCATCACGTCAGGTACAACAAAACACACATGACGTGGCCGCGCACGACATGCAAGCGGCGGCTCTGCGTTCCACCCACGTCACATGCTCGTCGCGCCCGACGCCCGCGCCCACGCATCGCGCACCCAGCGTCCTCGCGCACCGCCCCCGCCCCCGCAACGGCCCCCGCGGCGCTGCGGAACCGCGCTGTCGTCGCCAGCACGCACGACCGCGCCCCGGCCCGCGAGCAGCCGCGGAGCGCGCCTCGGCCCGGCGCAGCACCAGAGCAGCCCGTCGACACGCCGACCGCGCGCTGACCCGCCCCCCCCGCGTCACCCACCACTCCCGCACCGCAGGTCACTCCGCGTCTCTGTACCGCGCCGCGCCGCGATGCCGGCCGCCGCCCGACGTCCGCGCCCACGCATCGCGCGCCCAGCGTCCTCGCGCACCGCCCCCGCCCCCGCAACGGCCCCCGCGGCGCTGCGGAACCGCGCTGTCGTCGCCAGCACGCACGACCGCGCCCCGGCCCGCGAGCAGCCGCGGAGCGCGCCTCGGCCCGGCGCAGCACCAGAGCAGCCCGTCGACACGCCGACCGCGCGCTGACCCGCCCCCCCCGCGTCACCCACCACTCCCGCACCGCAGGTCACTCCGCGTCTCTGTACCGCGCCGCGCCGCGATGCCGGCCGCCGCCCGACGTCCGCGCCCACGCATCGCGCGCCCAGCGTCCTCGCGCACCGCCCCCGCCCCCGCAACGGCCCCCGCGGCGCTGTGATGCACGCTGTTGTCGCCAGCACGCACGGCCGCGCCCCGGCCCCCGCCCAGCGCCAGAGCGCGCACCAGCCCGCCGCAGCACCAGACCAGCCCGTCGACACGCCGCCCGCGCGCCCGGAACCGCGCCGCAGCTCCCTCTCCCGCGTCATCACGCAGCGCTGCAGTCAGGTGATTTGCGGCCGCGCGCGAATTACGCGAACGCGGTGCACGCGGCCGCTTGTGCGGGCCCTCGCGGCCCTGGTAGCCCGCAGGCCGCGCGCGACTCGCGTGCGCGGCGTGACTGTATACGATTGGTGCCTAGCAGCTCCAATTCGAGGTCGTGCAGAGGCCGTGCCGGCGCGTGCGCCCACGCAGCGCAGCAGGCGCGTCGCTCGACGCCGGAGGACCGCGCTGGGCCGTCAAAATGCAGGTGGCTCCCGGAACAGGAGGTGCGGGGGCGACCGTGGGCACGCCAGCGGGCGCGGGCTGGGTCGCGCGCTCCTGCGGGCCGGTGGTGGAGCGAGGCGAGGGTTGAGTGACGTCCATGCGCTCAGCCGATAGCGAGTGCGATCTCGGGGGCGAGAAGTCGCGGCTTCGTCCCTCGCGGCCGCCGCATTCCGCGTGGTCCCATGCAGGCAAGCACAGCGTCGCCGCTTGCGCTAACGATCACTGACAGCAGGGAGCGCGATGCTGAACCACCGCATACGGATGTGTGCCGCCCACGGCAGGTGTTTGCAGGCCGAGTCCCCGCGTGGAAGGGATCACAGCGGTCGCCTGTCGCTTGGTACCCTACCGCTCGGCACCAGTCGCCCGGCGAGGCACATGCGTCACTGGGTACGCCCCGCGACCCCCCCGCAATGTCCGGGATATTGGCCGCAACCACCAAACTACACGGTGGCGGGGTTTCCGGCATCGGATGGCACGCTGGGGTGCGCCCACCCCTCCAATGTCTGACAATCAGTCAGTGAGTCATCCCAGTCCACGTGCAAGCGGCGGCTCTGCGTCCCATCCACGTCACGTGCTCGTCGCGCCCGACGCCCGCGCACCCGCCCCCGCGGTCCCGTGCACCACGCTGTCGTAGCACTCGCGCACCACCGCGCCCCGGCCCCCGAGCAGCCCCAGAGCGCGCACCAGCCCGCCGCAGCACCAGATCAGCCCGCGCGCACGCCGCCCGCGCGCTGGCCCGCCCGCCCCGCGTCCCTCTCCCGCGTCACTCATGTGACAACCCACCAGCGCCGCACCGCAGGTCGCTCCGCGCCTCCGCGCAGGGCCGCGCCGCGATACCGGCCGCTGCGCCCGACGCCCGCGCCACGCATCGCGCGCCCAGCCTCCTCGCGCACCGCCCCCGCCCCCGCAACGGCCCCTGCGGTCCTGCGCACCGCGCTGTCGTCGCACCCACGCACGACCGCGCCCCGGACCCCGCCCATCGCCAGAGCGCGCGCCGGCCCGCCGCAGACATCGCGGGAGCCCGCGCGCACGCCGCCCGCGCGCCCGGAACCGCGCCGCAGCCCCCGCCCCCGCGTCATCTCGGTGTGCGTGCACGCGCGGCCGGTCCATGAGTTGTTGCGCGGTGTGGGTGGCGGGCGGAGGAGGCGGTGCGCCGCGGGGGGGCGCGGGGGGGCGTTGGGAGCGTGCCAGGGGCGCGGCGGGGGCGGCGGGCGGTGTGGTGGGGAGCATAAGTTCAGGTCGCGCGGAGCAACAGCCACCAGGGAGATTCGAACTCCCGTTGCTGGATGTCATCCGGACGGTGTCCATCAGAGTCCAGAGTGATAACCGCTACACCATGGCGGCATTTTTTATACTTTCGTACCATTTTACACTGTTATCAAGCTGACTTTGTAGATTCCATGTCGGGCAACCTTCGTTAGCTAGGGGTAAGAGCACTCCGACGAGTATGGACACCTCCTCTCTCGAACTCCTACTTCGTGCCATCGCGCTAGATCAACAAGGCGAGCACCGGAGCGGTCAGTTCGGCGCCCGAGTGACCGCGTCGGGAAACGACGGCTCTGGAAGTGGCCTGGTTCGCGGTGTCCAGCGCGACCCCTCCGGGAGAACCCTACGACTCCAGGTGAGCAGAGCGCACTCTTTGGCGCGTGAATCGCCGGGAAAGCCGCGCACGAGGTGCAGAAATAGGCGCCGTTGACCTTGCGGTTGGCAAGCCTGTCCCAGCCTAGCACTGCGCCCTGGGCCCGTACGGGCGCCATCAACGCGTCGACACAACGGCGTGCCGGGCCTCCATGGCGCACACGGCCCCGGTCGCGCCCTGTATGCTCTCAAACGTCCAGCTGGAGCGGAGGGTAAGGGCTAAGAGCAGCTCGCCTCGCCCTTGCGCGCTCGGATGGTCGGCGCAGCACCTGAACTCTCGTGATACATCACAGCCCAGTCGATGCACGACGACCTAGCGCAGTGTGTTGGCCCTGTAGCGCAGGCCACCGCGCGTGAAAGTCCAATATGTGCCTCTGATTCCACGTTTCCGACTTACCCGCGCCGCACACCCGTTGCTGCGCCGGTTGCGCACCATCGATGCAATTGTCGCGTTGTGTGCTACGCGAATCACCCACATACGAGCCCGCACGCGTCTTTCTTCACCCCCCTCTTCCCTCTGTCCGCCCATCTGTTGCTTTCGCGTCGCACCACTGGGGGTTTCCCGCCTACATTCTATCGGAGGTGCTTCCATGTGGCTCTGACATGCCGCCGAGTACGTCCGCTGCTCGTCGCAGGGACTCCGTAAGGGCCACCGGACGGTCTGTCATGCTGGCACCCCGCCCGCCAGCCCGCCCGCGCCCGCGGCGCCCGCGGCACACCAGGAGCCCGATTCGGTCGACGACGGCGATGCCCCGCCAGTTCTCCGCCTCACCAGCGTGCCGCTGGACGAGGATGGCGCCATGGGCCCGAACCGGCGCGGGGGCAAGGCCGGACGGTCGGTGCCTGCAACCAGCGAGCGGCTGCAGCTCAACGGCCGCACGCGTGGAGCTGGGCGGCCGACGGGGCTGTTCCAGGCGGGGCAGCAGGCAAACCAGCTGACGCTCCAGAACTTCCTTGGGCAGAAGCGGGCCGCGCCAGCCGGCAGACTGCCGCAAGGCGGGAACGCCCCTGCGGGCCCCTCCCCGCCTCAAGCGGCCGCGACGGAGGGCGTGTCGACCAGAGCGCAGGC
Organism: Pedinophyceae sp. YPF-701; assembly: GCA_916048055.1. Lineage (NCBI taxonomy): Eukaryota > Viridiplantae > Chlorophyta > Pedinophyceae > Pedinophyceae sp. YPF-701. The sequence continues at coordinate 245,558 of CAJZHL010000012.1, read as the reverse complement.
CCGAGCCGCTCAGCCGTCGGTCCCCGAGCCTCCCGCCCGCCCCGCTCCCGACGCTTCGCCAGCGGACGAATCGGACTTGGGTTTTGATCCCCAGCCTGCATCCGAGCGCCCCGAATGGGAGGTGAGCGCGCCCGCCGCTCCGTGACCTGCCTGATTGTCCACGTCCCCGCATTGTCTGCCGTCTGGGAGGGCTGGTGGGTGGTTTGCCTGACCACCTGCACCCGCCTGGAGTGCCGCTTTTGCTGTGTGTGCTCGAGCGACCGCCCGCCACGTCAGCAGGCGCTCGTTCGTGATCCGCCGCCGCACCGCGGTGTACCTGTCTGCAGATCCTGCCCGGAGGAAGGGCCAAATGGGGCGTCAACTTCCCCACGTGGTGGGTGATGAACTTCGGGTGGCACTTGCTCTCCGGCGCGCTGGACGGCGGCCACATGGCCAAGCCAATCCGCTTGGAGTACTTCACGGCATACAAGGGAATACCTGGCGTCATGCTCGGGCCAAGCCTGGAGCACATGTACGCAAACGGCGAGGGTGTAGACTGGGAGCACTGCCCCTCCATGAAGCTGGGCCGCACGGTGCGGTTCCCGAAGCTGACGCCGAAGCAGCTCATGGAGATCCATCCTGTCGTCTTCTTCGAGCCGGCGATCTTCTTTTACAAGATCCCAAGTGCGTGTCCAGCCCCTCGCGCGGCCCCCTCTCGCCTGTCGCAACGCATGGTGCTCGAGCCCACGCCGCGGCGATTCTCACCCGCCCCCGGGCGCCCGACCAACGCAGGCTGTCGCGTGGTGGAGTGCCCGGGCTGCGGGGGGCGCGCCACGTCCAAGGGCCCGAACTACGGGCTGCACAAGCGCGTGTTTGACATCGACCGCAGCCTCATCACCTTCTCGCGGGAGTGGCTGTGCAACGCCTCGGAGACGAACGAGCTCACGGGCAAGCCGGGGTGCGGGTACGCCTTCAACCTCACGAACCCCGGGTACATCGGCAAGCTACCTCCCGCTGCCAGGTCGGCCTACGACAACGTCGTCCTCCGGGACAAGAACTCAGTGACCCGGGACACGATGGACCTGATCTCTCGCATCGGCGCCGGGACCTCCATGCTGAAGGTGGAGCGATTCCTCAAGGACGCCACGATCACGCGGTGAGCGCCCCGCGCGTCCCGAACACACACACGCAACATCCCCAGCTCCTCCTCCCGCCCTCGTGGACGCCCACAGCACGTGACGCGACCCAGCCGCTCCGCGCGTGCAGGTACCTTCGCTTGCGGCTGTGGCTGACGGAGATTCAGATCACGAACGCCATGTGCGCGGGCCACGACGGCAACTCCCTGTCCGACGTGCACAAGTACTTCGAGGCCATGGACGAGCTCGTCGTGGACAAGTCGTGCATCTCGGCGCGGCACAAGTTCTCGCGCGAGTCCATCGCGCAGATGCGAGCGCAGAGAAAGGCCGCCGGCCGACGGCGTCCTGCAGCAGCGGCACGCGCCGCCACCGAGCCCCGCGCGCCGGCGCCCGAGGTGGCAGCGGCGCCGCTGCCACCGCAGACCAAGAACGGCGTCGACGCCTTGATGCGTTTTGCGGAGCCACTGCCGAACGACCCGCTGCGCGAGGACTTTGGCGTCGGCCACCGCAGCCCTCAGCACTCGATGGAGTTCCTCGCCGACGCGTACACGACCTGGCAAGTGCGCGACCTCGCAGCAAAGGGCGACGAGATCCCGGCGCGCCTACACAACGCGCTGCTTGATCTGGCGGGGCTTAAGCCCCCGGGCAAGCCACTGTTCGAGCTCCCTGTGGCGGCGTACGTGGACGTCGACGTGCACCACCCTGATGGGCGGTGCGGCGCGGTGGCCCAGACACTCACGGCCTCCACCGTTGCCGAGATGGAGAACGACTTGGCGTGGATCAGAGGTGAGACGATCGACTTCGCGTTCTACAGCTTGTACAACGAGATGGAGGACGAGTGGGGGCAGCATCGCGCGGGGTGAGTGATCCCGAGCTGAGACCCCGTACCAGTGAGTGCTGACGAGCGCTGGTCGGTCGACCTGCCCCGATGCCACGCCTTTGGAATGCCACGTGGCACAACGCGCGAGCACCCGACTTCTGCTGCAGGGGTCAGCAGCTGCTGCACGACGTCCTGCTCGTCTCAACGAACGCGGTGGTGAACCTCATGTGCCACTACGACACTCGCGAGTTCCCCGAGTACCAAGTCGCCACTGACAACACCCGCAAGTTCGTGCGCCAGCGTTGGTTCTCGGCAGAGATCCTGGCGGCCTTCGGGTACCGCCGGCGGGCCCGCACGGCGGCGGTCGACCCAGCCACCGGCCAACCCATGATCGACGCGCACCGGGTCATTCTGCCGGTCAACGCTTCCTCGCAGCCGGGCGGGTTCTGCCAGAGCACACGGAGGAATCACTGGTACACCGTGGTCGTCGACAACGTCGAGGGATCCATCACGATCCTGGACACCCTCCGCCGGATGTACGTGAAGCATCACGAGTGGGTGCGTGATTGTTGTCCACTGTCGCTGTACACATGTGCCCATCCGCAGCCCCGCTCCTGCACGACAGACCACCTGAACTCCGCCTCCGCCATGCGTGCAGATGATGTCCATCCTGCCCGTCTTCCTGAACGACATCCGGGCGGATGCAGACCTGCCTGCGCGCCGCTGGACAACCGTCGTCCCTCAGAACTACCCGACGCAGGGCAACTATTGCGACTGCGGGGCCCACGTGCTGCAGATGGCGGAGTGCTACGCACGCGGGCTGGTCCTGCTGCCCGCCATGCAGGCGCCGCGCCACGCGGGCCCGGAGCAGCAGCTGCCGAAGCTCGCGTCTCATCGCCAACTGGTCGACTTCGTCAATCGGGAAGGCGCGCAGGCCGCGAGGAGGGCCGTCAGACGGCGGATCGTCGAGCAGTTCCGCCGGAGCCTGCGCAACAAGGACCCCACCGCGCTGCAGGCGATGTTGGTGCTCTCCGAGCGTGCCAAAGCCCAACATGGGAACGATGCCGTTCGCGCGCGCGAGGTGCTCGTCAACGTCGCGGGCGACGACGTCCTGAGGGCGCAGCCGCTGGCCGACATCCTGGCGGCCGCAAAAGCGCAGGACCGCCAGCAGCGCCGTGCCGAACTGCGGCGAGCCATCCCGACGATTCGCGATCCAAGGCATGAGCGCGCGCGACCGGCAGCTGGTTCAAAGGGTACTGCTTCGGACTCGGACACCCCCCCTGAGCTTGCTAGCGGCGGCGGCGCCGGGCACCCCCCAGCGCCGCCGCCGGCGGAGGCAGCCGACAGCGACGCCGAGGACGACGACGGCGGCGGCGCGCCCCCGCTCGTTCCCGCGCCTGATGACGAGGACTTCGCGCGTGCGCGCAAGGACGTGGTGGATCGCGCGGTGATCGACAGGGCGGAGGCGGTCTTCGTCGAGAGGATGAGCCAGTTCGATTTCTACGGCGCCGAAGGCGACGGGGAGCCGAAGCCCACGCCGGAAGCCCCGCCAGCGAGCTCGGCCCCGGTGCACCCTCTCAGCCGCCGTGGGCTGCGCGCGCAGGCACAGGAGCACGCTGCCGCACAACGCCATCGCGGGCGCCATCGCGCGGCGCATGCGGAGCAGCCCGCCGCGGCCCCCCGGGTCAAATCCGAGGCCCCGGCCGCTGGCCCGGATGCCGGCGCGCGCGACGAGGCCACGGGTGCGCGTACTGGTCCAGTCCAGACGCGCCTGCTGCACCACTGGTACTCCGCCTTCGACATGGAGCAGATGTCCGAGTTTGCGGACGAGGGCTACGACGGCAAGTTCCTGTCGTACGGAGCCATCATGGGGCGGTACCTCGAGGAGTTCCTGCGCCTGGAGCCCTTCATGAACTGCGTTCTGGACAGCGTGTGCGCCGAATCCTACGTGCTGAGGGGAGACACAACTTTCAAGGTGGCCAAGGGGATTCATCTGGGCGGCGGACGCGTTTGCGACGGAATGTACTTGGTCCTGAACGAAATCGGCCAGGTCGTGGCGTACAACTTCGTCACGTCCGAGAGTGAGCGCCCCACAGCACGCGCACGCGCACCCCACCCCAAGCTCGGCGGATGACGTCCGCTTACCACGCCGCGCCACCCCGTCCTTGCTGCGCAGGTGATGCAGCGATGCAGCCGATCCTGCAGTCCCTCGCCACCCGGCTCAAGTACTTCCGAGCGCTCGAGGGCAAAGAAGGGGATGGCATCAAGGCGTTCTACGACGACCTGTGCTGTTTGCGCGATACGCCCATCCTGGCGGCCTTCCCCGACCTGAAGCTGGTCCGCGTGGACCTCTGGCACGCCATGAACCGCGTGCTGCGGAAGACGAAATCCAGTCACCCTCTGTTCAAGACTTTCAGCGGTATGTTCGCCCTATGCTTCCTCGAGTACGACCAGGGCGATCTTGAGAAGTACAAGAGCTACATCGACGCCGAGGCGCAGCGGACGACGGTGTCGAGACGTGCGAAACTGCCGCAGCCGGGGACTCCCCTGAGCAAGCTGCCGTACTACAAGCACTGCCGGAGGCATTGCCGTGCGCGCGTGCGCCCGCCCGAGGAGATCGAGCGGTGTCTGGAGAGTCTGGTGGCCGAGATGGAGGAGCGCGCGGCGGGGGGCGAGCCGATCATCCAGTCCGACAGCGGCGACGGCGTCAAGCACAACCGCGAGGCGATCGACAACCTGCTCGAGCACGTCAGGAGGGGCTGTCTGCAAGACTGGTCGGGGAGGCTCGAGGACATGTACACGGTGGACCCCGGGAAGCACCGGTGCGGCCTGCCGCAGTACCTCGCGCTGAGGGGGTCCGGGTACAACGAGGCGCTTCACCACCGCCTGAACCAGGTCATGCCTTCCAACCACAACAGCATGCTGTTCACGCATGCCAAGATGCTGACGTCCATCACGATGTGGAACAAGGAGAAGGCGGACAAGCACACCGAGGGGGCCGTCTTGCCGACGACCGACCTCACGACGGTCCACGTGAGTGAGCCCGCCCGTCCCGATGCGCACCAGCTCGTCGCACGTGCGCGCGACCTCACCTGGCGGTACGCTGCTTGGCCCCTCCGCAGGACATCAACCATCTGGAGGCCAGGATTTACGGTCAGGCTCCCTACGCACACGTCGTGCGGGCCGATCCGGAAGCACCGCATGGTAGCCACGGCTTCGGCGAGCACTTCAAGGTGTTCGGCACGCGTGGAGAAGGGCTTACGACGCCGGAACACATGGCGATGATCAACATGCAGGACAAGCTGGACAACGTCCCGGCGGACTCCGCGCGGTACACCGCCATGTCGGCGTCTTCCTCGCACGTGTGCGACGAGGAGGTGCGCGTTGGACGCGTTGGCGGCCCGCACGCGGCCCCTTGCCCGCACCGCACAAACACGACGCGACCAGGCCGCCCCCGTCCCTGCCGTGCACGCAGCTGAGCCTCGACACCGCTGGCATAGGCAGCTTGGACGCTGACTTCCAGGCAGTCAACAGCAAATATCACGCGAAGAAGAAGGAAGTGGCTGATGCACTTGCCGCGCAAGAAGGTCCGAAGGGTGCGCGGACGCTGGTCGGGCACTCCTTGAAGCGCAAACGTCCGGCGCAAGACGAGGATGATCAGGGCGGGGGCATCGTGACCAGGGGCGCCGCGAAGAAGACCAAGGGCGAGAAGAAGAGAGGTACGCGCACGTCGCTCCGTCAGCCTGGGCCGCTGCCGCCACCCTGCGCGCGGCCACCTGCGCTCGGCACGCGTGCAACGCAGCGTATCCACGGCACGATGGGAGCGTTCGCGCGCACGGCTCCTTCAAATCCCCCCCCCCATCTTATATATGCTTGTGCGAGTGCACTGCGACCATGCAGGCGGCACTCGGTACAAGTCGGGCAAGGGCAGCAGCAGGGCAGTGCGGCGCACGCCCGGCGTGGTGCGGCGCGCTGGTGCGTACCGCGAAGAGAAGATGGGCGAAGGTGTGCCGGCGGCCATGAAGGGCCAAATCGGCCTGAGGCCGAAAGATCCAAGGCGCGACCCGAAAGCGGTATCGAGGGAGGAGCATCTGATGACACTGTGCCTGCAAGCTGAGCGGAACAACACGCGACGAGCTATGCAGCTCTACAACGCCTACGCCCTTCACCGCGCCGACAACCCAGTCGAGTCGGAGCCGGGCGGCCTGCTGCTTCGGGACGAGATCGACTTCGTACGCCTCGCTGCACTCATGTGCGAGCCCTGCTGGCACACCAGCGTCCTCCGACTGCGCCCTCGACCTGCCCCGCACCACGTGCCACTGCACCGACGAGTGCGCAGCAAGCGCCCGCTGATAGCCACCACGCGTGTCGCTGCAGCCGAGGTGCGCATCCGCTGCATGCGCGCCGCATTCAGCTCACTGCACTGCCCTGAATTCGGTGCTGCTGCAGTAAGGAGCGCAACAACATGCAGGCATGCCTTCACACCTCCAACCCCGGGCTCGTCATCGATGAGATGAAGGCGTGCGTCGGTCTGGGCGCCAGCACCATCCGTCACGGGGAGTCCCGGACAGTTCCAGCGCGCATCATCGCGGCTGGGGGGCCCGGCGCGTACCCCAGTGGTGTGCCGTGCTCCGCCAACTGGTATGCCGGGGTGCTGGAGACTGAACGTGGGCGGGATTTCAAGCGGCAAGCCGTTGCGAAGCGAGCGAAGAGGAAGGGTGACCCGCAGCGCTGCATGTGGTGTCGCAAGCTAGTCGTGAATGGCGATCACGTCATGTGCCGGTCAGCACTTGGCCTGGGGAACCCTTGGATCAAGGGCATTGCAGGCAAAAACAGGGTAAGGAAGGTCGCGGAGTTCCAGGCGTATTTGCGCGGCAAGATCGACGCCCTCAGCGAGCGCCAGAGGGACGTGCTTGCCAGAGCACCGGGAGGCCTGCCTGCGCAAGCACAAGGGGATGCTGGCGTCGTCGCCGCCCAGGCTGAGCCGGTGGAGCAGAAGCCACCGGTCGAGTGAAACATGTGTGAGACGGGGATGCCGCAGTGCCCAAAGGGCCGACGTCGGACCGCGTGCGTCGCTGTCGATGCCGCACATCAGGCTCACACACTTGGGACCCGCGGGCGCAAGATTGCGGCCAAAGCGCTCTGCGGGCGCCTGCTTGAGAGGGCCGTGGAGGCATGCCGCATGCGGGTGCGCTCGGCGGTCCGAGTGCGTCCAGGTCGGAGGTAGAAACGGACACGGGTCTGTCAGGGGCCAGGGCGATCTCCCAACCACCCCGGACGCGGCCGCGATGCGTCCAAGGGCACGTCACGGTCCTTACGCAGCGCTGCGCGCCGTTTCCGCATCCAGAGGGGCCGCAGAACAGACTGTGCGGGTCGGAGCGGGAAGAATTGCTGCGTAGCGGCCGCAATGGCCGCCCATGAGGGCCAACACACCGGCGCTCCGGGAACTTCCACGCGCCGCTCGCGGGCCTGACGGCCCGCTCGCGGGCGCGCGGAAATTCCCGTCGCGCACAGGGCGCCCCGAAACACGGAAATTTTGCCTCCATGTCAGTCTGGGGTGTCTACCTGACATCCACATGATTGCAGCCCTCCTGGCAACTGCCGATCGGCTTGCCGCGCGCCCCCCGCGTCGGTCCCGCCATCCACGCGCTCGTTCCGCCCGAACTTCGCCTCTGCGCGACATCACGTGCACTTCCAACCACCTGGCATGGGGTTGAGCTCCGGGCCATGCCCGTCTTCTCGGGAGCAATGCCCTGTCCTGCCCGCTGGGGCGCCGCGGCGGCACCCGTACGGACCGCACGCCCCCCGCTGGATCCTCCGCAGCGTGGAAATACCCCAGACATGCCGCACGCGCGCATGTTTGACCGTTGCTCCACGTGACGCCGCGCAGCCACGTCGCACACCTGACCCCCACACTCCTTTGCGACGACGCTGCGCACGTGCTGCGAACCCAAACTCCCGCGAAACCGCCCGCACACGCCATTGCAAGTGCAGACGCACCGCACGAGGTCCCATGCGGACCGGCAGCGGCGCACCCGCGACCAGGCCTCGGCGCTTGGCCACGACGTGGAAGTGGAACAGTCGCACGTGCGGGGCGGCCCGGAACCGCCGGCCGGGCCCGCGCAGCAGCGCGACGTGCCGCACTGCGCGCGTGCGCCTCCCTCACGACCGCGCCCGGCGCGCCGAACGAGGATTGTCGAGTCCGAGCCGGTGCACCCAACTGCACCAACAGGGGACGCGCGCAGCTTCGACGCGCGCGCCGCGACGCCGACCCGCGCCGGACGTCGCGGCGCCCCGTCCACCCAGGGCACCGCGCACCACGCCGCAAACCACGCCAGCGCCGTGCGGCCGCAGCTCTGGACGGAATGGCACACGTCTCGACATGCACGCACGCACCTCGCAGGTGCTGGTCGTCGCGGCCCAAGGGGGCTGTCCCGCTCGAGGCACCCTGCCACGACTGCGTCCTCGTCCGTGCCCGTCCGCCGCCCGGTCCTACATCGCGCCCGACTCCCACGACCAGAGGAGGAGGGGAGTCGGAGCCCGCCCCGGACGGCACGTCGGCGCCGCACGGGCGGACGACGCGTCAGATCCGCTAGGTGATTGTTTCATTCGCGATCCTGACCGGTTGGAGATGATCTCGTCCAGCATCGCCGCCCGCGGGGCGATGGCCACAAAGGTGCCCCGACCCGAGCGCGCCAGCCCGCACCTCTGCGCGCAATGCCTGCCCCGCGAAACCACCTCGGCGCCTCGCCCGCACCCGCGATGTGGCGCCCCCGGCCCCCCAGCCGCCGGGACCCCCCGCCGCGCCCCCAGCGGCCGCACTCGCAAGTGGTTGGCCATCGACGCCTCCCCGCCGCGCAGCCGCCGCAACGCAGTCCGTCGCCCGCCGAGCACGCAGCCCAACCACCGACCTCGCCCGTGCGACGCCCCGCGCAGGCCGCCCCCGCCGCGCGGAGGCAGCAGACCTCCGTGGCCTGCGCGGCGGAGCCCAAGTCCAGGTCCGCCGTGCTGCGGCAAGGTGCCGCGGCCGCGGCCACCCTCGTCGCGCTGAGGTGCGTGCGCCCACACGCCTGCCCGCAGCGCGCCCCCCAGGCGGGGCGGCGCGGCCGCGGGCGGACCGCCACCGCAGGGCCAGCGGTCCCCAGCGGCAGCTTGCGGGCCCTGACGCGCCGCCGATGGCGCACGCGCGGCCTCGGCGCCGCGCACTGACCAAGACTGGTGCATGTCCTCGACATCGCGACTGGATTTGTCGCCACTCCAGTCGCACACGCGCTCCCTCGCGCACCACAAGCATGCCCGGCACCGCACCCCACCCACTCCCCACGCCGTGCCGCTCCGCAGCCCCAGCTCCGCGGCGCTCGCGAAGGGCGAGCCGAAGCCCAAGGGCCCGATCACGTCCTCGCTGGTGGACGCGGAGACCGCCGCGAAGATCGAGGACGCGCCGAGGCAGAAGACCGCCTCGGGGCTCGAGTACATCGACATCGTCGAGGGCTCCGGACCCAAGGCCCCGAACGGCTTCCAGGTCCGCACCGCCGAGCGTCTCCCGACGTGGGTCGGCGCTGCCCCCCGGCGACGCACCAGTGATCAGGCGTCCTCCTCCGTGTCCGCGTCTGCGTGCAGGTGACGGCGCACTACGTGGCGATGACGCCCGCGGGCAACTCGTTCGACGACTCGGTGCAGAAGGGCACGCCGTACGACATCCGCGTGGGCGCGGGGCAGGTCATCCCGGGGCTGGACGAGGGCATCCGAACGATGAAGGTCGGCGGGCTGCGGCGGCTGTACATCCCGGGCGAGCTCGGCTTCCCCAAGGGCCTCCCGTCGGCGCCCGGCCGGCCGCGCGTCCCGCCCAACTCGCCGCTCATCTTCGACGTCAAGCTGCTCTACATCCCGGGCTTCGACACCGACGACGAGTAGACCGCGCAGTCGGCCGACGTCGTTGTGTGAGCCAGCTGCCGTGGCGACCCGCAACGCGTGGCAGGGACGCAGCTCACACGCGAGCTCGCGCAGACTACGCTGCCACGAGCTTCTTCTCCGCCCGAATGCCCCCCCCCTCCGCCCGCGGGCAGCTCGTTCGACGACTCGCTGGGCTTCCCCAAGGGCCTCCCGTCGGCGCCCGGCCGGCCGCGCGTCCCGCCCAACTCGCCGCTCATCTTCGACGTCAAGCTGCTCTACATCCCGGGCTTCGACACCGACGACGAGTAGACCGCGCGGTTGGCCGATGTCGTTGTGTGAGCCGACTGCCGTGGCGACCCGCATCGCGTGGCTGCGACGCAGCTCACGCGCGAGCTCGCGCAGACTACGCTGCCACGAGCTTCTTCTCCAGCCGAATGCCCCCCCCCTCCGCCCGCGGGCAGCTCGTTCGACGACTCGCTGGGCTTCCCCAAGGGCCTCCCGTCGGCGCCCGGCCGGCCGCGCGTCCCGCCCAACTCGCCGCTCATCTTCGACGTCAAGCTGCTCTACATCCCGGGCTTCGACACCGACGACGAGTAGACCGCGCGGTCGGCCGATGTCGTTGTGTGAGCCGACTGCCGTGGAGACCCGCAGCGCGTGGCAGGGACGCACACAGGAGGAATGGGCTTACACACCACAGGGCTTACACGCTCGGCCCGCGCGATCGTCAGCTGCCGCCCCGCTTCTTCGCCACGAGCTTCTCCAGGTCCTCTGTCGACAGCTCCCCCAGGGACGGCGCCGCGGACTCCACCCGAATGCCCCCCTCCTCTGCCTTCCCCCCCTCCTGCACGCCAACGTCCTCCGCGTCGTCGTCCGCCTTGAGCTCCGCCGGCACGTTGCCCGCCGCCGCCTCGCCCGTCGCCTCGCCCGTCGCCTCGCCCGTCGCCTCGCCCGCCATCTCGCCCGCGCCGTTCGCGGCCCCGCTGCCCTCGCCGTTCTGCGCGGCTGCCCGCCGCTCCGCTTTCCGCCGGCTCGCCGACCCCAGCCCCTCGAGCACGGCGGCCTCGGTGCTCGACGCGATCGACACGGGCGGGAGCTCCGGCGGCGGCACGGGCTCCACGTCGACGTCGCCCCCCATGACCACCTGGTCCTCCTCCTCGTCGGACAGCTTGCTCCGCATCCGCATCGCCCTGCACGCGATCAGCACGGCGCGCGCACGCGCGTGAGACGGGCCCGGCGCGCGGCGCGAGCGCACCTCGCCGCCGTCGCCGTCGTCGGGCGGCTCACCGGTTGGCGCGCGACACGGCGGGGAAGAGCTTGGCCCCGACGACGGAGTTCTCGACGACGAGCGTGGCGGAGAAGACGCTGAGCGACAGGCCGCCCATGAGCAGCCAGACCTTGTTCTTGTCCACCGGCTGCTGCGCCAGCGGCTTGGCCTTGTCGGCGACCTGCGACGGGGGCACCGTCTGCGCGGGGCGGGGCGGGCGCCGATGAGCGGGCGCGCGCCGCGGGAGCGCGTGCTCCATGCGTGCATCGGCGCGCGGAGGGCGCGCGCGCGCGCGCGGCGGCCGTGGCTGCGCGGGGGCGCGCGGTGCGGATTCTGGATGGATGGCGCCGGGGAGCGGCCCGCCGGCGCGTCGCGGGGGCCTGCCGGGGCGCGCGCGCACCTCGATCGCGTCTGCGGTCACCGGGGCGCCCAGGAGCGCCAGGGAGGCGAGGGCCGCGAGGCCCGCCGTGCGCGCAGCGGCGCCCAGCGGCGCCGCTGGGTGCCTCCGCGCGGCCGCCGGGCGCGCTCGCGGCCCGCGTGCGCGGACGCGCGCACGCACCGCGCAGGGCAGGCGCTGGGCCGCGCCGTCGCGGCGTGCGGCGCGGTCGCGGGCCGCGCGTGCGGCCATGGTGGCGCGACGGGCAGCGCAGGTGCCGCGCTGGTCCGGGGCGGTCGCGGGGGTCGCGCGTGGCGCGTGCGAGGGGCGCGGGTCGACGTGGACGCAGCGCGCGAGTGGCCGGGCGGCGGGGCGCGCCGGCCCGACGACCGGGCGCGGCGCATTGGACGCCCGGGGGCCTCGAGGCCCTGGTCAGCGCGAGGAGGCGCGCGGCGGGCCGTGGGGGGCGCGCGAGGGCGCGTCGCGCACATACGCGCGCTCTCCCGATTCGAACTAAGAGGTTGCGCGACGGGGAGAATCGGAGACGCCGGGCATCGCGGAGACAGCGCGCACGTCGACGGGATGCTCAGGCTTCGGGCGTTCCGTGGGGCGCTCTCGGCGCTCGCGAGCGCCGACGCCGGCGCCTCCCGGGCATTTGCTGTCGTCTCCCCCAATGTAGACATCAGCAACGTGCCCGAGGGGCACCACAAGTCGGTCCTCAACACGGCTGTCTGCAACATCGGCCTGGGCCGGCGCCGGGACGTGACGCTCCGGTCAGACGTCAAGTTCGCGGTCGGGGACTCCTTCAGGACGCTCCGGGATACGTTCAAGGTGCGTCCACGGCCCCGACGACCCCCCCACGGACCGTGCAGCCCATGGTAGGGCCTACCACTGGCTGGCCGTCTGTTGCACCCGCGGGGCGCCCGGCCCGGCCCGCCGCGGCGCGGCTCCCCGCGCACCGGCCCGCCCCGCCCCAGGTGCCGCTCCTGGCACCGCGCCCGCGCCGCCAGCCCGCTGCGCCGCGGCCCGTGGGCCCGGTGGGTCGGCTCATCCGGGCGCAGTGCCCCTCGCGCTGCGGGCGCCGTGCGCCGCCCCTCCGCGGGCCAGCGCGGCCCGGCCGGGTCGCGTCACGCGTGCTCTCCCACGCGCGCCGCTTCGCCGGGCCAGGGGGCGCGGAGGCGGGCCCCGCGCGCGCACCGAGCAGGAGAGACGCCGTCCCCCCGGCCGCCGTGGCGTGCAGGGCAAGAAGGTGATCGTGTTCGGGCTGCCGGGCGGCAAGGTGTGCGACGAGCAGAACCTGCCCGCGTACCTCAAGTCGGCGCAGTCTCTGAAGGACCTGGGGGTGGACGAGGTGCGTCGACGACGCGCCGCGCACGCGCGAGACGCGCGGGCCGCACGCGCGCGAGACGCGCTGACCGCATGCCCATGCCCCGAGCGTTCGCGCACGTCCCCGCAGGTGGTGTGCGTGCGGCCGGAGGGGCCCGAGGAGGTGCAGGGGTGGGCGGCGAAGCACGGCGTGGACCCGGCGCGGGTGTCGGTGGTGTCGGACGGGCGCGGGGCGTGGGTGCGGCTACTCGGCGTCGACATCCCAGGTGCGGGAACGCGGGAGCGCGGGGCCGAGCGCAACGCGTCCGCCTGCTGCCGCACCACACGTCGTTCGGTGCGCGTCGTCTTCGACGGCGACGGCGACGGCGCCGCGCCGCGCCGCGCCGCTTGGGGAGCTGCCCCACGTCGCTCCCGCGCTGCTCCGTGCGTGCAGGGGGGTCGCCGGCGAAGCACCACCGGTACTCGCTGCTGGTGGAGGACGGGTGCGTGCTGCGGATGTGCGTCGAGGAGCACCCGGCGACGTTCGACAAGACCAAGCCCGAGCGCATGGCGGAGATCTACAAGGAGTTCTTCGCCGGCGGGCCCAAGGTGCCCAAGCGCGGCTAGGCCGGCCGCTGTGTAACTTTCCCCCCCGCGGTCGCGCGTGGTGCCATCGATGTCGCCGCCCTCGACGAGCCGCCGTGACGCACGAGGCGCCGACGACGCAGCAGCGGGACGACGCGTCCGCGCGCGACCGTGCCAGATGTGTGCTCTCGGGAGCAGCAAGGAGGGGCTCGGGGGGCGCTGGAGCGCGTCGCGCGCGTCGCAGTGCGGCACGTTGGGTCGCATGTGACCCAAGGAAGCAGGTTCCGTCCCATATCCGGCTGCTGGTGGGCGCGCGGGGTGCGGGCGGGGGCAGTGCTTGGCCAGAGGAGGCCGCGTCCGCGGCGGTCCGGACGCAACCGACGTGTTCGTCGCATATCTGTAATTCACATATACATTGCATTCAGTTTCTGCCGCCAAACACGCAGTATATGCATCGACCGCGACGAACGCATGCGCGGCACTTCTGGGTAGCAGGAAATTGGCCTCTGACGCGATCGTTTTTGCTATCGCAGCTCGACCTGGTGGAGCGCTCGCCTTGTACACGACGTCACGAAAGCGAGAGGTTGCGGGCTCGAATCCCGTCGATAGCACGCGGACCTTATTGCTCGAAGCCTGCGCGCGTGTGTCATGTTGCATGCCATGCTGGCAGTGCACCTGCTGCCCGGTCCGCCACGACGCGCGACGTCACACGCGGCCGCCCCTCAGGGCCGCACGCCCGCCCACGCCTTCTCCAGCACGTCCTCCCGGATCCCCGGGAAGTCCGGGAACCGGTTCATCACCTCGTAGCACACCTCCATGGCCTCCACGCAGCGGTCGGCCTTGAGGTAGTTGAACGCCAGCCGGTACCCCGCGGACGCGCTCGACCGGTTCTCCAGCTCCCACGCGCTGTGGTAGTGCTCCGCCGCGTCCTGCGAACGAGCGGCCGGGCGCGGCGCGGTCGAGACGCGCACGGGTGCCGTCGGCGGCGGTGCGCGGGCGCGGGGGCGTCGCGCACCTTGTAGGCCCCCTCGCGCTCGAGGATCTGCCCGAGGAGGTCCCAGGCGTTGGAGCAGGAGCGGTTGTACTTGAGGCAGCGCTCGCACAGCTCCTGCGCGAGGTCGAACTTGCCGCCGCCGACGTAGATGTTGGCGAGGAGCAGCCACGCGCGCTCGAAGTCGTCCGCCGCGTCCGGGTTGAACGGGATCTTCGACACCCTGCGCGCACGCGCGGAGAGCCACGACAGGGTCAAACCACACGCGCCACAGACACACAGACACGCACACAGACACACACACAGACGGCCTCACCTCTTCAGCTGGTTGCGCGCCTTGGGCTTCTGCTTGAGGAACACGAACGCCGACGCCATCGCCAGCAGCACCGTCACGTTGTCGCGGTCGTTCTGCGCCATGTCGAGCAGGTCGGACAGCGCCTTCTCGACGTCGGCCTGCTCCCCCGACGACATCAGCACGTAGCACTCCAGCACGCGGTGCCGCAGCGTCGTCCTCCACCGCGGCAGCGTCAGCGACTGCATCAGCGTCTTGGCCGCCTGGATCCCCGCCTCGAGCCCCGCGCGGTCGGGCGCGCCCCGCTGCGCGCCGGCGCCGTCCTCCGCCTGCATGCCGCCCCACAGCGACGAGTTGTCCGGGTCGAGGTAGATCTCGGCCATCTGGCACACGGCGCGCGGGCCCCACTCGGGGGAGTGCCGGCACCGGTTGAACGCCTGGAGGCTCTCGCTGAGCTGGTTGGTGAACCGCAGGTACAGCCCCTGGCAGTACAGGAACCCCGGCTCGTGCGCGGCCTGCACGCGCGCCTTGAGCGCCGCCTGGAGCGCCTCCTTGGCCTGCGCCAGGCGCCCCGCGCGGCGGAACCCGCGCAGCGCGGCGCAGAGGACCTCCCAGTCGTCGCGGCGGCGCTCGAGGAGCTGCTCGTACTTGAGCGCCGCGGCGTCGCGCTCCTGGTCGCACAGCATCGCCTCGCACAGCAGCAGCGACGCGCCGACGTGGTGCTCGTCCTTGGCCAGGACCTTCAGGCACGCCGACCGGCACGCCGCCACGTCCCCGCGGCCGAGGCGCATCCGCGCCATCGCGAGCACCGCGCCCTGGTGCGTCTCGGAGCGCTTGAGCGCGGTGGTGAGCGCCTCCTCGGCGGCGGCCACGCGCCCGCAGCGCAGGTGCTCCTCGGCCACCTGCAGGCAGATGTCGGCCGCGGCGGCGCGCTGCTCCTGCACGAGCTCCGGGTCGGACGTCCGCAGCGCCTCGATGATGACCAGCTGCTCCGCGTCGGCCTGCTGCAGGTGCTGCAGGTACTCGTCCACCTTGCCCTCCTGCCGCTTCATGCGCGCCATCATCAGCGTGGCCTTGACCGCGTGCATCTGCGAGCTCAGCCGCTGCGCGCCCGTCCCGCCGGCCTCGCGGATCTGCTTCAGCAGCGCGTTCGCGGCCTCGGGGTTGCCCAGCCGCGTGAACAGGTCGGCCAGCGCCTGCTTCAGCGGCAGGAAGGTGGGGTTGGCGTTGATCGCGCGCTCGTAGTAGTCCACCGCCGTCTCGAAGTCGTGCGTCGCCACGAGCGCGCCGCCGATCCGCATCGCCAGCGCGCTGTCCCGGGGGTCGCGCTTCAGCGCCTGCTCCAGCGCCTTGATCGCCGGGACGGGCTCGCGGATCTGCAGGTACGCCTCCCCGAGCATCATGTAGGCCTGCTTGCTGCCGTACTTCTTCACCAGGTCCTCGTACACCTCCACGTACGCCTTGCGGTCCCGCCGGTGGTGCAGGTAGATGTCGGCCATCTGCATCCGCGCGCGCAGAAACATTGGCGACTCCTCGGGGACGCCCGCGAGCTCCTTGAGCGCGCCCTTGACGTCGCGCTGGTCGAGGCGCAGCCGGCAGGACGCCAGCGCGATGCGGGACTCCTCGGGCGTGCCCTCGAACTCGCGGCGCGCGGCCTGCACGATGCGCTGGGCCTCCGCGGCCTTCCCGAGGCCGCTGTTGGCCTCGGCGAGCAGCGCGGCGATGCGCGCGCGGTCCTGGATGGTCACGGGGAGGTGCATGCCCGAGCCGCCGCCGGCGTCGGCGGCGGGCGCGGCGGCGGCGCGGCCCGTGGGCAGCGGCGGCGGGAGGCACGGCGAGCCCGCGCCGCGCACGCGGACGCCCGGCATCTTCTCGGCCTGCGTGAGGAACTTGATCGCCTGCGCGTGCTGCCCGTCGTGGAGCATCACGCGCGCCTGCGCCACGTGCCACGCCACCGTCGTGCGGATGCCAAAGTCCTGCGCCATGGCGCCCTCGAGGGCCTTCTGCGCCGCGGGGACCTTGTTCTCGTGCATGTACGCGTTGAAGATGACCATGTGCGCGAGCGTGAGCTCCGGCGCCAGGTTCAGCGACTCGGTCGCCCGCCGCACCGCCGCCGACATGTCGCCGGCCAGGAACAGCATGTGCGCCGCCATGGCCTGCAGCGCCACGAGGCCCGGCGCGGCCTTCAGCACGCCCTCGACCATCCGCCGGCACGTCTCGAGCTGCGGCGAGACCGGCTCCGTCGGCGCCCGCGGGTCCCCGGGGCAGTGCTGCAGCATCAGGCCGCAGATGTCGGCCACCATCGACGGGTCCATGTCCGCGACGGCCTCGAGGCTCAGCGCGCCGCCGCCGCCCCCCGCGGCCTGCCGCGCCGCCACGCACGCCTCCTCCAGCAGCGGCGCCGACTGCGTGCTGGGCAGCCCCTCGAGCCACGTGGCCAGCGCGGCCAGGTGCAGCGTGCGGGCCTTGAGGCCCGGCGAGAGGTCGGGCGCCTCGCGGAGGAGCTCGATGCGCGCGCGGGCGTCGTCCACGCGGCGCTGCTGCAGCTCGCACAGCGCCGCGGCGGCCATCGCGTCCGGGTTGAGCTCGTCGCGGCTCAGCGCGGCGTCGAAGCTCGCGAGCGCGCGGGCCGCGTCGCCCTGCATCATCAGGCAGCGGCCGTACAGCGTGGCCGCGCCGGAGTCGTCCGGCGCGAGCTTCCGCGCGCGGTCCGCGAAGCTGGTCGCCAGCGCCAGCATGGGCTGACTGTGCAGGGCGCAGCGCGACAGGAGGCGCGCGGCGCGCATGTGGAGCCGCGCGTTGCGGGGCTCGCGCTGCTGGAGCGCGCGCTGGAGGTCCTCGCCGTGCTTGACCGCCGAGGTGTACCGCCCGTCGCGCACGACGAGGCCCGCGGTCAGGAGGTACAGCGCGTCGACGTTGTACTCCTCGTGCTGCAGGACGCGATGGCACTGGTCCGTCGCGCCCTCCCAGTCGTACAGCGACATGAGCATCCGCGCGCGCTCCGTCTGGGCGGGCGTGAACCAGTCGTACAGCGAGGCGAGCTCCGACAGCGCCTCGCACGCGTCCGGCACGCGCCCCTTGACCTCGAGGCACAGCGCGCGGCCCAGGAGCGCGTCGAGCATCACGCGCTCGTCGCTCTGCAAGAGAAGGACCGGCGGGGGCGGGCGCGGGTCGGTCCCCGTCCCCGGCCTGGTCCGCGGCGGCGACGACACGCACGGCCTGTCCAACGGCACGCGCGCGACACGGAGGGAGACGACCCGGACCGCCGGCGTGCGAACAACGCATGGTCGTGGCTCGTCTCCCTCGCTGTGTGTGTGTGCACCGTGGCGGGGCGCGCTCACCATGGCGATGCACTTGTCGAACAGCTTGATCGCCTCCCCGCAGTAGTCCTCGTCGTCCATCAGCGCGTCCCCCTCCTCGGCCTGCCGCAGCAGCACCCACCCCAGCGCGACGTACGCCTCTGGGCCCACGTCGCCCCCGCGCAGCGCCCGCTCGATCTTCCCCCGCGCGAGCTCGAGCGACCCCGCGAGGCTCATGTACCGCCCCAGGAGCAGCAGCGCGGGCCCCTCCGCGCCGCGGTCGAGCGTGTCCAGGCGCAGGTCCAGCTCGCCGACGCTGTTGTTGTCGACGATCTGCCGCTGCCGGTGCACCTCGATCGCGGCGGCCGTGGCCGCGAGGTCGACGCCCGGCGCGGTCTGCAGCGCCGTGAACTCCGTGAGGGCCTGCGGGCGCAGCGGCGCGGTGCGCGCAGCGGACTGAGCTGGCGAGCGGTGGCCGGGTCGTGCGGGGCGGACGAGGGCGTCGCGGGCGCGGGGCGGGGAGGGGGATCGATGGCGCGCGGCGTGGGCGGAACGCGCGGATGAGCGCGGTCCGCTCCGGGACGGGGTGCGCAGCGAAGGGGCGGGTGGGGGACGTGTGACGCGACGCTGGCGCCTGCGGTGGCCCATCCGGCGTGCGAGCGGGTCGGTGGGGACGATGACGCAACGGAGGCGCGCCACGGGGGGCGGAGCGCTGCGCCCGGCGATCAGGCGGGGCGCGGGGCGCAGAAAGGAGCACGTTGCGATGGTCGCGGGGAAGAGAGCGCGGGCCCCGCCGCGGCCCTGGGGCTTGATTCCAGGGCCGTTGCGGCGCTGGCGTGCACCCGCGGCTCGGCTCCATCGCGGGGGCGCGTCCGGGGCGGGTCTCGCGGCCCGACGGGGCCCCGCTGGGCGGGCACGCGGCCGGAGCAGCATGCAGGAGAGTGCTGGGCGCGCTCACCTCCTTCGTGTTGCCCTCCGCGGCCAGACCGTACGCCCTCCAGAACCTAAGGACCGGGTCATTGTTCCGGCGATTCAGGTTGTCCGCGCAGATGGCCTGGACGTGCCGCGAGTAGCCCCTGTAGGCATAGTACATGACATAGCTAAATATCCTGGACTCCGACATCCTGCCCGCCGCCTACGTCCCCGGCCGGTGGCCCCTGTCCGCTAGCTGGTGGCCCGGGGCCTGGCGCCCCGAGAGGCCGCCGCGCTCGCAGCTGCGGCGCAGGAGCCGGGCCTGTGTGTGTTTGAACGACGCTGGGGCGCCACGCGTCGTGCCTGACGCGGTCCTTGCCGCCCGCGCGTCCGTCGATGCGAGATGTGAGCCGCCCGGCCGCGCGCCGCGACCGTTCGTGCCCGCACCCGGAGCATGTGGCCCCCCTTTATACCCCGCAGGGCCTGGCAGCGAGCACCGGGCTTCATTGCCCCCGCCGGGAGCGGCACGGCGGCATGGACACAAAGGGCGCTACGACGGAATCGAGAGGCTCGGATCTCAGCGTGCACGGCGGCCAGTTCCTCCTTCCAGCTGCGGCAAGGCAGTGGGCCCCTCCGCCCGCGGCCGGCGCGCCCCCTGGGCGGATTCCGCAGCAGTCGGGCGGCGGTACCGTCCCGACTGGGCCGCCCTCCGTGGCGAACTTGCGCCGTCGTATCTCAGAGGCGCGTCAGGGAGCCACTTGGCACGGCCAGCAGCACCCTCCGGGGCTGAGGCGGCGCAGAGATGGAGCTGGGACGAACCTGGGACACGTGGTGCAAGAATGAGTTCCTCCACAACATGCGGGCGAAGGGACGGCTGCCGCGGGTGCGTTCACGCGCGGCGCCACGCCGCTCCTGCGCGCCCAACATGCCTGCCCGCGCGCAGAGCCCCCGGCCATGTCACGCGCCGTTCCCTCCGCCCCGTCGATCCGAGGCGTACCACGCGATCGCGAGAACCCCAAGCGGCTCGCCCGCGTCGAGCGACGCGCGCCCTGGCGAGCTCACCCTCGCACCAGCCCACGCGCACCGCATCTGCGCGCCTCCCGCACGCACACCGCGCGGGCCTCGCGCCCCCTCGCCCGCCCCGGCGAGACACGTCTCTGACGCGCGCGCCGCGGCCCCGTCCGCAGCCCGAGGGCGAGGCCCGCGTGCGCAAGATGAAGGAGTCCGCCAACACCTCGGAGCGGCTCTTCCCGTCCGAGGAGCAGCTCATGGGGGACGCGACGAAGACGCTCGGCAAGCTGCACAAGCTCGAAGAGAAGGCCAAGGCCCGCAAGGCCCTGAAGGCGAGTCCTCGCGCCCCAGGCAGCGCCTCGCTGCGTCGCCACGCTGCCCTGCGCCGCTCGCGCGGACGCGCGCTGACCGGCGGCGCCCGCGGCTGCGATGCTGCAGAAGAAGGTGAAGGAGCTGGAGACGAAGCTGGTGGCCGAGCGGATGCACACGCAGCAGATTGAGCAGGATCTGCTGGCAATGCGGGCGCAGGCGGCCAACACGTCGCCCGGCGGGACAGCCAACCCGGTCAACTTCGACGAGCAGGACTGACCGGCGCGCCGCCTCGCTGCGGGGCCTGTGAGCCGCTCCGCTCCCTCGCACACGCGCCGGTCGCGACATGCACTCTCTGCATCCACCGCCGCACGCGCAATGGACGGTGTGCGATAATAATTGCACGCGGAAGAACGACGCGATAGGGAGGGCTCTCGCGTCACGCGGGGCGGCGCAGGTCGGGGGCCTGGCTCACAGGCCGGCCATGCCCCGCGCGCGGGATCCTATACAGAGCCTAGTACCTATTTGTCGTCCCCTCCCTCGCCTTTGTTGTATTCCGCCACGCATGCCCTCGGCGCCGTCACCTGCCGACCTCGAAGAGGTGTCCCAGCACGACCGCCACGCCCGGGTCCCCCGCCCCCAGCACCACGCACCAGGGCGCCTGCACGGCAATGCGCCCCCCCTCAAGCACTTCGAGCTTGCGGGCCGTCGCAGCGGGCACCAGCACCACCACAGACGTGCTCCCGTCGAGCGCCGCGCGCGCGGGCTGGCCACGCTGCGACGCCTGCGACTTCTGCGACACACCGGGGGTGCACACACCGAGGCGCGCACTGTCAACAGCGGCGGGCGGGACAGAGCGCTGCACCGGGTGTTGCGGGCTGACGGCATCGCGCTGCGTGCGGGGCGCGTACCTGCTGCGCGCTGCCTTCGCTGCCCGCGTCCCTGTCTGCGCTCGAGTGTTGCGCGCCAATCACCCACTGCACCTGCGCCTCCAGCACCGCGACGGGCACGCAGTGCACCGCGAGGTGCGTGGTCATCCACGACGTAGCGACCACGCGCGCCACGAACGGCGCCGCAGCCGCCTCCCGGCCAGCGGTCTTGGGGGGGGGGGAAGGAATACTCCCCCTCGGGGCGCGCTGCTCCAGCCGCGCCTCGAGCTTCCGGATGCCGCTCTCGACGCCGCGCATCCGTGCGCACAGCGACTGCCCGCCCACGCCGAGGTGCGAGAGGCCGCCGGGACGCAGGCCAGCCCCCGCCTTTGGCGCGTTGCTTTGCAGGAAGGCCCGCTGCTGCGACATCAAGCCGGAGGGCCGCGCGGCGGGCGGCGCGCTCTTCGGGAGCGCTGGCACTTCCGGCGAGGCGCCGGCGTCCTGGCCGGCCACGTCGGCCGGGGCTGACTCATGCAGGCTGACTGCTGCGCGCGGCGTCGCGGCCGGAGGCGCCGGTCCTGGGGGCGCGTCGTCGTCGTCCTCGGAGGCGAGCTCGGGCTCAATGTCCTCTTCGCGCGGCCTGCAAGCGTTCCGCGGAGGCGTGCGTCGTCGCGGCGGCACCCGCACAAGCACGCACGCGGCGAACAGCATGAGCTCGCTGCCGCGCACCTCGGTCGTCCGCGTCCAGCTGCGCCCGCGTCGCCTATCAGCTGCCGCACCGCCTGCGACGTCGAGCGGAACGCACGCTGCGACGGCGCAGGGCCCGCGTGCTCCGGGGACGCGGCCAGGCCGTCCGACAGAGGCCGCTCCGCTTCGTCCGGCTGCGCAGCGAGTCGCGGGGGCGCGGCTTCGTGCGCCGAGCGCGACGCGCGGCCCGCGGGAGGCGCCTTGCTGCCCCCTGGCCTCGAACCGTAAATCGGATGCGGTTTCTTCGACTTGCCCCACACGTTGCGACTGCGGGACGGAGCGGCGCCACCGAGGAGGCGTTTGCGCTGCGTGGCGACGTCCTCCGCGTCATCTGCGCCCGCGCCCGCGGGCGGTTCCTTCCTGCGGAAGAGGGCCAGCGATGCTTGGCGTGCTTTCGCGGGTCGTGCCGACATTTGGTGGCTCGAGGGAGCAGACGAGGCGGAGGACGTCGACGGGCGCGGCGGAGCCGATCGCGGGGGCCCGGAGCCTCCTGTAGCGCACTGCGCTTGCAACGCGGGGCTTGCGCGTCGTTGGGGGCGCAGACGCACCGTTTCCCTCCCATCGAATGCGGAACTTCACGCAGTACCCTAAGGAGATGATCGTTCCATGCGTCTCGTGTGCAGTTCGACACGGAACCGCTCAGCGCGCGGCGTGGGTCTCGCTCTGTGCAACCGTGGCCATCCAAGCCGCGTACTCAAGCGACCAATTGTCGCCGACAAGTCCGAGCTCGCCTCACTATATGTGCGAGCTGAATGCCCAGCGATCGGGGAGTCCCCAGGTCTCGCGTGTCAGCGGGGCGATGGAGCTCTCGTTTCCGCGCTGGACACACAGAGCACCGGGTCGCGCGTTCGGACGAATTCCGCCTCCGTCGCTGCGAGGCGTGAGTGGTGCGACCGGCGCTGCGCCCGCGGCCCACCAGCCCGCGCCGCCCCCGCCCAGGGCGATTTTCGGAGTCCCCCACGTCGGCGCTCCAGCCCGTCGGGGGCGCTGCCGGAGCCCGGGGTCGATGCGTTCGGGCACGCCGCGGGAGTCGCACATCACCCTGCGCGGCAGCAGGACCACAAGCCAATCGATTGAGGCCAGGAAGCGCGGAGTGAGAGGCGACGCGAAGGTGCGGGCCGGCCCAAGCATGCCGTGCTCCGCCGCGTCCGCCAGGGGCGGTGCTGCCACGTCCGACCTGCGTCGGCGGATGGAACTCGCTCTCAACTTGCGTGTTCGGCGCGCCTCGCTGCCCCTGGGGCGAGCGGCGCGCGGCACAGCCCCGTCGTTGAGTGGCAGCGTCGCTGCTCTGCTTTCGATCGCTCCCGCTCGCCCGTGCGCGCTCTTCCGCGATCGTCTGCGCGTCTCGTCGATCTCCGTTGCTTCGGTTCACCCGTCGCAGGCACCATGTCGACGAAGAGCCGCGGCGGCGGCGGCCGCGGCGGGGGCAACAATCTGACGGGGCACAAGGCGCTCCTGAAGAACAAGATGCTCGTCGACTCGACGTCGAGCGCGATCGCTGGTGCCATGGACAACCTCAACCGTCGGCTGCGGCAGCTCGACGAAGGTCCGGACCCCGCACCGACCGCGCAGGCGCCCCCTGCGCCGCGCCGCGCCGTGCTCGTTGCGGACGGCCCGCGGTCACCGTGCCGCCCGCCCCGGCGCGTTGCAGAGATCAAGCTGGACCAGGAGGGCCAGGCGGAGTACGAGAACTTCCTGCGGCGGCTGAACGCGCGGAAAGACGAGCTCAAGGCGCGCGTGGCCCGCAACCAGGCGTGGAACGACCACGTGACGAAGGAGCTCGGACCGTTCCTGGACAAGTACGCCGTGCTCTGCAAGGACATCGAGCAGCTCTACGGCAGGGTGCGCACTCCCCGCCTCCCCGCCTCCCGCCCACCCGCGCACCACCTCCGTCTCCCGTCCTCGCCTCGGTGCGCTGACCCGAGGACGCCCGTCCGCCGCTCGACGCGCAGGCGAAGGAGAAGCACGCGCAGGGCATTCAGTTGCTGGTGGACCAGTTCAACTACCACGAGTCGTACAAGCGCTGGTTCGACACCTTCACCGGCATCCCCTACAAGCCCGCGTGACGGGCGCCCGGGGCGCCGCACGCTGCATGCGAACGACGGACGGCCGGGCCGCGCGAGGTGCTGCGCCTGGAGCGCGAGCTGCGGCCCTCCGGAGAACACACACACACACATATACTTTCCCATTGAATGGACAACGCTGAGACGAGACTGTGCCGCGGGGTCGCGGCCGCGCGCGGACTGTGAGTGCGAGTGCGCGTGGGGTGGCCGCTGCTGTGCCGCACCGGCGCGGCGTCGATGCGGGTCGCGGCGTCGTGCGTGTGGTGGGCCGGGAGCCAGATAACAATATCAACTAGCTGCGTGGCCGGGGACGGCGGCCCGGGTTACGCCAACGCAGCGCCCTTCTTGTTGCCCTTCTTCTTCTTTTTTCGCAGGGGCTCTGCCGAGCCTGGCTCGGAGACCTGTCCCGACGTTCCCGCATCGTTTGTCATGGCGGCAGCAGCAAGGTCCCGCTTTTTCTTCTTCTTCTTCTTCGACTGTGTCGCCCCCGCGCTGCCCGGAGCCGCCACAGGCGGTGTCGCAGTGTCGGAGCGGTCGCGCTCGCCGTCCGGGGCCTGCGCCGCCTCCCCAATGTTCGCAGCAGGCTCAGGGGGCCGCAGCTCCTGCTCAAGCATGTCGTTCAGCCTGTCCGTGGTGGGATTGAACGCCTGCGAGACGCACGCGGTGGCAGGCGAGGTGCGTTCCGTCGGACACGGCAGGCGCGCCCCGTCCCAGCCACCTGCGTGGTGGGCTGCGTCGGTGGCGGCCTATGGTAGGCATCGCAGAGGGTCACTCGGGGACGAGTGGAACGAATCTGTGTCGCAAAGTCAGCTGCGCCCGTGTCCTCGACCGCATTGCGTTCCCCCAGACGCGGGGAGCCATCGTCGAGGCCACGCACGGCGCGGGGCAGCAGCCCGGGCCAAGGCTTCCCACCTGGAATGAGAACCTGCCGCAGAAGGCTCCCGGTTGCGGGTCGCCCTCGTACTTGACCACGAGCCCAGGGGCGTCTCTGTCCTCCTCCCGACCGGGGCTGGCGAGTTCGGCAGCGCTGTCCCTCAACCTGGCCTCCCGCGCCGCCTCCTGCCGCGACTCCTTGTCCCTCGCACGCTGCATGAACTTCAGCTGCATAATCTTCGAGCTCAGCTTCGGCTTCCCGCCCTTCGCGCCGGCCACGGGCGGCGCGGACGCCATCCTGCTCCCGCTGCGGCACCACGACGGCGTCTCGCCGCGAGAACCAGCGCAGCGCGCTCGCACAGCCGGCTGCCGTGCAGATAGTGCCAGGACACACGCGCACGCCGCGGTCATGGCGGCTGCAGGACCGCCTCGCCGCCACAACCGACACGTCCCTAATTCACCACCGCAACACCGTCACGGGTCCGCAGCGGCGCGCAGTCCGGCGCGGACCGGCGAGGCGGTCCCGCCCGCCACGCACCGCGCGGCGCCGGCACGAGCGACCTTCGCAGCCCGAGGCCGCGCACGGGCTGTTGATTTTCGGCCGCCCTTGGTTCATGCGTGCCAGTGACAGATGAAGGGACCTTAGCGGGTACAATTCCTCACACGGCTGCGGGCGCCCCTGCGCGCACGTCCGGCTGATACGTCCCAGCCAGCCCGAGGTGCCTCGCCCGCGGTCCCGCGCCCAAGTGCGCTGCAGCGAGGGCGCCCTCACGCTGCGCGGGGCACGCACAATGCGCCGCGAACGCGCCCAACTGGCCGGGAGGCTCCCAGACCGAGGGCGTCCGGCACTGCTTGCGGCGCTCGTCCGTGATGCGAGGGCTCAGACTTGTGCCCAAACGGCGTCCCGGGGGCACGGCAGCGCCTTTGATCTGTCGGGGCAAATCGTGCCGCAATTGCCGCGCGCCGGGCGACGCGCGCGACGGCTCCGGACGGGCGCTGAGCCCGCGAGGCCCTTGACCCGCCGGCCGGGTCGTGCGGGGGGGGGGTCGGTTCCGGAGTCGTACGTATCTGTTACCCCCCCTGAGATCCTGCTGAAACCGATCTCGGCAGCGCGTGTGGCCCCGCCCGGGCCCTACATGGGACGGGCGCCGGGCATTTCGCTGCAGTTGAATAGACTCATTCCAGTTCCGAAGCAGACAAAATGGCTCAGGTACGGCCGCGCCCCCGGCTGCCGGCCGACCTCGCCCAATACCCGAGCAGGGCCTCGATGACGCCGGACCGGCGCACCGCGCCCCGCCCCAGCCTGCCCACTGCGTTCCTCTATTTGCTCCTCGCGCGTCTCTCGCCCTTCGCGGCGCGCGTGGCCGCACCCCGACTCCCGCGGCGCCTGCCCCTCACCGCCCCTTGGAGGCCCGCACGCGTGCTCCTCCGTGCCCCCCCGCGCTCTCTCGCGGCCCGGACAGCTCCTCTCGCCCCCGAGCATCTCTCCGGGCCGCTTCTCGAGCCCCAGAGGCCTGTCCAGCGGGCGTGAATCCCGCCTGACCATCCCCCCCGGCCCGGCAATCACTGCAGGTGATGCAGCGCGCCTTCCTGGGCGCCACGGTGGCCGCCCCCAAGCGCGCCCAGGCCAAGCGCGCCGTGTGCCGCGCGGAGGAGGAGAAGGCGGAGGCCGCGCCCCCGGCGAAGGTGCGGCGCCCCCGCGCAACCGCCCCGCACTCCTGATTGCTTGGGCCACCCGGGTCCGGTGACGCCGCGCCTGCACGGCCGCTGATCCGTCCTCGGCGCCACCCCCGGGTCGCCCGAATAGCCAGCGGGCGATTGCGCGCGCTCGATGCGCTCAGATTCGCCGCTCGAGCGGAATCGGCGCGCATGGTGGGTTTGGGACGTCATCGCGCGGCAATGCGTCGAGACCCGCGGCGACCCACTCCCCGCGCCGCTCCCCCGCGTGAACGCAGGTCGACCGCTCGAAGGACACGCTGTACTTCGCTTCGGAGCAGTCCCTGTCGTACCTCGACGGCACCCTGCCGGGCGACTTCGGTTTCGACCCCCTCGGTGCGCGGCCCGCCCCCGCCGCCCCCGCCGCCGCCCACCCGCCCACGCCGCACCCGCATGCTCTCCTCCCCGCCGGCGCCGCCCGCGCCCGCACCGACCCCCGCAGCGCCGCGCCCGCCTCACTCGCTCCCCTGCCTCCAACTCCACCGCAGGCATGTCCGACCCCGAGGGCGCGGGCGGCTTCGTGACCCCCGAGTGGCTGGCGTACTCCGAGGTCATCCACGGCCGCTGGGCCATGCTCGGCGCCGCGGGCTGCATCGCCCCCGAGATCCTCGGCAAGGCCGGCGTGATCCCCGCGGAGACGGGCATCAAGTGGTTCGAGTCGGGCGTCATTCCCCCGGCGGGCACCTACGACGACTACTGGGGCTCCCCGCTCGCCATCTTCTGGATCGAGGTCGTCCTCATGCAGTTCGCTGAGCTCAAGAGGTGCGCTCTCACCCTTTCAACCACAGCGACGCGACTGTGTGTAGCCTGCACGACGGCGAGCGCCGCCGGACCGTCGCGGCCGGGCGCAGCCTGCGCAACGCCGCCGAACGGCCCCGCGGGGCGCCGCAGCGGTCCATGCCGCGGCACGGCCACTGCGTAATACGTATGCGCTTACGCCCCCCGCGCCGCCTCGTCGCTCGCTCCGTCTGACGGCGCGCGGCCGCCCGCCCCTCCCTGTGCGCGTGCAGGTGGCAGGACTACCGCAACCCGGGCTCGCAGGGCAAGCAGTTCTTCCTGGGCCTGGAGAAGGGCTTCAACGGGTCGGGCAACCCGGCCTACCCGGGCGGTCCGTTCTTCAACTTCATGGGCATGGGCAAGGACGAGAAGGCCATGCAGACGATGAAGCTGAAGGAGATCAAGAACGGCCGCCTGGCCATGCTCGCCATGTTTGGCTTTGGCGCGCAGGCCATCCTCACGGGCAAGGGTCCGTTCGAGAACCTCCTCGACCACCTCGCCTCGCCGACCACCGCCAACATCCTGTCCAACTTCGGCACGCCCTTCGGCGCGTAAGCACCACCCCTGCCTGTAACGGCTGCTCCAGACACACGCGCGCACATGCGCAGTCGTCACCGCCCTCAAGTGTCTCACGGTTTGACCGCGAAGCTGCCACTCAACGGGCCCGGGCGGACGGACCGACAGCGGCCGCTTGCAGCGTGCATGCCTGCCCGCGTCCAGGCGTGCACCAACAGTGGCGGCGTGCCAACCTGTGCCACGGTGAAATTGCGCGTTGTCGACGAGCGGCTCGCTCGTCAGGGCCTGAGCGCGAGCGTTGGGGCTCGCGACTCTATGGCCAGTGGTGGTGGACGCGAACTCGGACAGCGGGGGGGTGTCGGGGCAGTGAGTCAGCGCAGCTCCGAGAGCTGAGCTCTCGGGCACCTCGCAGGGCATTTCGGCCGCGTGCCCAAGGCAGACGCGGCAGGTCGTTGAGCGCGGCACGGTGTTACGATGGCTCGCGGGAAACGCGGAGCAGGCGGGTCAGGGACGGCGCGGGGGGACAAGGAGCAGCGCGCCGCTGAGCTGGAGGCGGAGCTGTTCGGGACGTGCCATGGAGCCCAAGCCTTCGATGACGAGGCCGGCGCGGGCTTCGGCGCGGCGGAAATGGACGACATTCTGGCAGGTGGGAGCGGGTGTGCAGCCGCACGCTCTCGTGAGCAGCTCCGCACGCCAGCCGCCGCTGCTGTGGCTTCCACGGTGGCCTGGTGCTTGAACGAGCGCATCGTGGTACATCGTTGGATGTTGGCGCGAGTCCGTGCGCAATGACCGCGATGCGGCGCGCCGGGCGCGGCTGCTTTGGCGGGACGCAGCCGGCAAGGCCAAGTCCGACACACCGCCATCGCCGCGGCCATTGATACGCGGCGTGGCCGCTCATAAGTACCTCGTTGTCACTAGGAGTGATTGCTACTTGGAGGTCGAGGCCGGTACACGAGCACAGAGCGGGCAAGGTTTTTCCTTGGGCACCGTGCAGGTGGCGCCGCCGGCGAGGACGATGACGACCGGGCCGGGCACGGAGAGGGTGCAGGTGATGATGAGGAGGATGGTTCGGAGCCAGAAGATCGAGACGAAGCCCCGACGCGGGACGCTGGCCCCGCCAAAGCCACCGGCAAGCGGCGGCCAGTCTGGGTGGACGAGGACGACGAGAAGGTGCGTAATCGCGGTCATCCGCGCCAGCCTGTCGTTCGATGGACTCACGTCGAGCTTGTTCTGGCACTGCGACGACATCCGGAGCGAGCCACGTTCTGCGCGGCGGCCGACACACAGTGTTGGTGCCATCGCCGCAGGTGGAAGTCAACATCGCCGGGCGCGCGATGCTGCGGAAGCTGCGCAAGAAGGAGGACGAGGAGACCATCACGGGCAAGCAGTACGAGCAGCGCCTGCGCCAGCAGTTCCGCAAACTCAACCCTGGCGTCAAGTGGAGCCGGCTCACGCACAAGGAGTCCACCGCGGGCGCCAGCGAGGCCGCAGCCCGCATTCTGCAGGCAAGAACCGTCGCCCGAGCGCACCTCTCGCTTCACCCCCACAATGACGACCCCTCGCATTCTGTTGCAAGCACCCGAACGGGCCGTGCATCCCATGCTCCGGGCGTGGGCTCACCAGCGATGCATCCCACGGACCGCTCACTTGCAGCACTCCGGAGCTGTGCTGTCGTCGGCGCGCGCCACGCTGCCGCCGGGGCTGATCGAGGCGACGCGCGTGCGGGACGCCAACCAGCACGAGCCCTGCAAGGCGGTGGTGCGCAGCGTGGCGTTCCACCCAGGCGGCCAGATCCTCATGACGGCCTCCCTGGACCGCAAGCTGCGGCTGTTCCAGGCCGACGGGCTGCGGAACCCCAAGCTGCAGAGTGTGCACTTTGACGACATGCCCATCCACCAGGCCGCGTTCTGCAACGGCGGCGCGCAGATCCTCTGCACAGGTGAGCCGCTGCGCTGCGCTGCGCTGCGCTGCGCTGCGCTGCGCTGCGCTGCGCTGTGCGGGCGGGTCGAGACCGGCCGCCAGACATGGCCGTGCGCATGCGAACCGGCAGGACGACTCTCCTGGATGCTGCGCAGGGCGACGGCGTTTCTGGTACCTCTACGACGTCGAGGCGGCGAAGGTCCAGCGCGTGCAGGGCATCTTCGGGCGCGACGAGCGCTCCTTTGAGCGGTTTGCTGCCACGCCCGCCGACGCGGACCCAGCCTCGCTGGGCCCCGCCGGCCCGCTCGCGGCCTTCTGCGGCGTCCAGGGCAACATTCCGCTCGTGTCGCTGCGGTCGCGTCAGGCCGTCGGCACCCTCAAGATGAGCGGCACTGTCCGCAACCTCGCCTTCACGCCGGGGCGGTCCCACGAGCTGCTGTCGTCGGGGGACGACGGCGTCGTGTACGTGTGGGACCTGCGGACGCAGCGGTGCCGCGGCAGGGCCGTGGACGAGGGCTGCGTGCACGCCACCTCTCTCGCCGTGTCTCCCGGCGGCAACTACGTGGCCGCGGGGTCCGACGTGGGCGTCGTCAACATCTACGGGCCCGGCGGGCTGTTCGCGGGCGCGGGGCAGGCCTCTCAAGGGGCTGCGGCGCCGCTGGCTCCGCTGGCCCCGCGGCCTGTCAAGACGCTGATGCACTTGACCACCGCAGCCGACACCCTGGAGTGGAGCCCGGACGGGCAGGTCCTGGCGATGGCGTCGCGGATGCGGAAGGACGCGCTGCGGCTGGTGCACGTGCCGACGCTGACGGTGTTCTCGAACTGGCCCACGTCCAAGTCGCCGCTGCACTATGTGCACTGCGTGGCGTTCTCGCCGGGCGGGGGCTTCCTGGCGGTGGGGAACGCGAAGGGCCGGGCGCTGCTGTACAGGCTGCACCACTTCGACGTGTGAGGCGGCAGCCGAAGCCGAAGTGCGGGACTGTTGCTGTGTGCTAGACGTGTGCGCGCATCCTTGTGGTGGGCGCGCGGCCGGGGCACGCGGAACGAGAGGTCAGGGTCGTCATGACATGGCGAAAAACGCACAGCGCGAGTAGAGTAGACGCTTGACGGCGACGCTTGCGGCGCCCGACGCTTGTAGTACGACTTGCCACGTACTGCGGCTGCCGCGGCCGCGCCGGTCCATTTGGGCGCGCTCGAGGTGCGGGATAGCGAACAAGTGTATTAAGTCACCGCGGAGAATCGCTCACTTCGCGATTATTCCCCCGAGTTAGGTCAGTTCGCGCAGCGCGAGGCGAGCTATCTAGGGAGGACCCGAACGAGCCGCATTCCCCTCGGGCCGTACATAGAACGCCAGTGGCATTGCACCTCACGCGTTGCGGCCAGCCCACGCCCCTGCGAGACCGCGTAAGACGCGTGTCCGGAGGCTGTGCCTCCTTCATTGAAACCGGCCCTCAGCATGCAGTCCCACGTCGGCCTCGCCCGTGGCCTGCGCCGGAAGGATGCCTCGACCCCACGCGCGCAGGCGGCGGCGCGCTTGCCGCGCTCCGCGCCCCACGGCGGCGCGCGGCACCCAGGAGTTTCAACGCTGGGCAGGCTTCAGACGGAGGACGCGGTCGCGGCCCGCGCGAGCACGTCCCCCTCCGCCGACATGCCCAGCGTCTTCCAGGGCGCTGTGCGGACCGGCGGGTCCCTCCTCGAGTCCCTGGTGCGCGAGCGCGCCACCGAAAAGGCTGCACCCAGCCCTACATGGCGGGCGCCCCGCGGCGCGCAGACTCCGCGCGCCCGCACGAGCAGCCCGCCCATCTTCCTCGTGGCGGGATGCATCGCGCTCGGCGTGTGCAACCGCGTCCTGCACAGGTGCGTCGCCGCCCGCCCCCGGCTGCGCGCCATTCCGCCACCGACGCGCGCCACATTGGTTCGGGCTCGGCCGGCCGCACGGACCCGTCCGGGCGCCGGCGCTCCAGATCATCGCCCTCCCGCGGCTCCGCACGGCTCGGAGGCCCCCGCACGGCCCCTCGTGGCCGCGCATTCCCCCGCGCGACGCGCCACGGCGCCTGCCACCCTGCACTCGCGGCGTGCACTTTTTGGCGCGTTGCTCGCGGGCGCAATAGGCGGGCCAAGACCGCCGCGCCCCGCGCCCGCCGCAGCCGTCTCGGTCCTCTGCCGCGATGGCGACCGCTCGCCGCCGCGCCCGCGCGCCCCCGGCCCCCGCAGCGCCACCTAGCTCAGCGATTGCGTCGCCGTGTGCAATCGCCCCCGCAGGATGACCCTCGTCCCGATGGGCGACCACGTGATCTTCCTGGGCCAGGTCGCGACGACCTCGTACGTGGCGACCTACCTCGTCCTCCTCGCGCTGCGCAAGCGCGCGGGCCGCGTCACGCAAGGCATGCTGCAGTACCCTAGGCTGTCCATGTACGCGGTGGGCGTCCTGGAGGCGTCCGGGCTGCTCCTGGGCCTCACGGGCGCGTCGAAGCTCCCCGGGATCTTCCTCCCGCTCATCGCGCAGACCATCATGGTCTGGCAGGTGCTCCTCGGGCGCTTCATGCTGCGGCAGCGGTTGCGCGTGCTGCAGCTCGCCGCCGTCGCGCTCGTCATCACGGGCGTCGGCATCGCCACCACGCCCGGCGCAGGTGCGCCCGCGACCCGCTCCCAGCGCACCAGCGCCCGCCGCGCCCGCCGCAGCCGCGGCATGTCGTCGCGACGTGACGCAACCCCCGTCCACCCCCGCCGCCCCCTGCAGGCAGCGGCGCGATCCTCGCGGACGTCAACCCGGCGGGCATCGCGATCCTGTGCCTGGGCATGCTCCCCCTGTCGGTCTCGTCCGTGCTCAAGGAGCGCCTGTTCCGCGACTCGGAGCGCGCCCTCGGGCAGCCCATCGACTGCATCCTCGTCAACTACCACGGAGCGATCGCGCAGGCGTGCACCGTGCTCTGCGCACTGCCCTTCTTCCTCGCGCAGACCGGCGCGCAGTTCGGGTCGTACCTCCACGCGGGCTCGGCGTGCCTGGCGGGCGTCGCGACGGGCGCCGTCGAGGCCGGCGCCGCGTGCGTCGGCGCGCCCTTCGTCACGGCCTTCTACGTCACGGTGAACATCTGCTTCAACCTCGTGCTCCTCATGACCGTCCGCCGGCTCGGCGCCCTGCGTTCGAGCCTGTGCATGGCCGTCGTGGTGCCCGTGTCGCTGCTCGCCTTCACGCTCAACCTCCCGCTGCTCGGGCCGAGCCCCGAGCTCGGCGCGCGGTTCTGGTGCGGCGCGAGCGTGCTGGTCGCCGGCGTTGTCGCGTACAACTGGCCCACCGAGGACGCCGCCAAGGAAGCCGCGCCGGCCAGCACCGCCGCGCCGGCGATCCCGGGCCCCGTGGAACCGCGGCCGTTCGACTCGGTGGACGCGCACGTGCCGCTGGGGCTCGCGGCCGCGGCCGCGGAGCGCCAGGGCTGAGGTGCCGTGCATGCCCGACTCGTGCAAGAGGCCCCAGGGGCCCGCCGGCGTCGCACCGAATCGCTGGCGCGCTGCGCACTGGACATTCCGACCTGTACGCTCACAGATCTTCTGGCACGCGCCCTGCCTCCCTTTTTCGCAACTTTTGACAAAACACGCGCCCTCTGGCCATTCGCGGTCTCAAAACACCCCAGCCCCCCACTTTTCCTCCCTCTCTCCTGCCTCCGGCCCTCGGACACGCCCGCATCGCATACATCGCGCCCGAAACGCGCCAACAAGTAATCTCCCCCACCCTCGAACCACCACTCAAGACTCTGACGCGCTGACCGTGCGGTACCGCCGCCGGCCTGACAGCTCGCGCGATGCAGCTGTCCGCGACTCACGGGGCCAACCTAGGTCGGGATCTGTGAGCCGAAATTCGAGCCAGCGCCTGACCTGGCCATGCACCGCACTCGCGGCACCCATCCGACCCTATGCTGCAGTCCCGCTCAGCAGGCCACCGCGTCGCTGCAGCCAGCCCCTCGCGGGAGCGGCCAACCACGGCGTCGGCCAGCTCCTCGACGCGTCCACGGGCGGGGGTCGCCCAGCACACAGCGCAGTTGACCGCCTTCTATTTCCAGCCTGCGAACAACCCCGGTAGTCTTCTGCCTGCAGCTCAAGGCCTCCCGCGGCACCAGGCGTCTCGTTCGCGCACGCGCGGTCACTCTTGGCACGACGCCGCGCAGTCCTGCCTGCCTCTCGAGCCCAGTCTTTGCATCCGAAGACAACTCCGCGTTCCAGCGGTTTCGAGCACCCGCACGAACAGCGGGCGCCGTCGCTGGCGGCACACGCCCGCGTGTGAGGCCTGCGCGCCGGCGCCCGCCGCGTCGCGCCCCGACCGCTGGGCTGACGCAAGTCAACACCCCCACAACAGTCCCCCCCTAAAACATGCGACGGCCCGGCCTGCGCGGGGGCACAAGGGCGGCCACGGGGAACGCGGCAGGACATTCGTCGCGGCGAGCACCCGCGGTGCACCGTGTCGTCGCAGTCCGCGCACGGCTTCGCACTCGGTTTGTCTGCCTCAGAAGTACAGCAGCTACGCGCGGCACCCCCGGCCTCCGCGGTCTGTCTCCCCCCGCGAAGAGCGAGGACTCATCTGTCGTCTGGCCGCAGCCGGGAGCCGGGTCGTCTGCACCGCACCGGCGGCCATGAGCCAGCTCGGAGGTTCGGGCGCGGCCCCGATGGGGGGCGCCCGCGTGCACGCGGGGGCGGCGGGGGGCCAGTCGTTCGCGACGCACTCAGCGCAGGACAACCGTGGTTTTCTGGTGATGCTCATCATAGTGATGCTGCTCACGATGCTGCCGCCGGCGCTTCTGATGTGGATCCTGCTGCTCTTCCTGATCAGCATGCCGTGCCTGCGCGTCGCGCTGCACCGGCACATGATCAACGAGATGCAGAACAGGGCCGCCGCCCAGCAGGCGGCGATCAACTCGGGCAACCTGCGGCTCGCGAGGCAGGCCGAAACTCCCGCAGAGCGCCACCGGCGGATGCAGCGCCTCAGGCGGGCGTTCCAGCAGGCTGACATCCACATCCAGCCCAGCGACCTCGAAATGATCATCGCGCTGGACCAGCTCCAGCAGTCCCTGGACCAGCACGAGCAGGAACAGCAGGTTGGTCCACAGGCGACGTCACCAGACGCGCGAAGAACGACGCGCCAACGCGTCTCTCGCGCTCGCGTCGCACTGCCTGGCACTCCTGCCCTGAAATTCCGCAGTCCGGCCGTCCTCGTCACCCCTGCGCCCCTCGACGCGCCCCGCGTGACGCACACCCAGCGCTCCCTGACCATCGCGCCCCGACCGCTCGGCCGATGACCGCGTTGCTCGCTGCAGGACGCTCTGGACCAGGAGGTCGCGCAGGAAGTCGTCTCGGCGCTGCAGACGCGCAAGTGGACGGCCAGCGACGTGAAGACGGCGCGCGGCTCCTCCGACCTCGAAGCAGGCGAGGGGGGCGCCTCCAGCGACGACTCCGAGGGACCCTGCTGCGCCATCTGCCTGGTGAGCAGCACATCGCGTCTCACCCTGCCCTCTGCGCCGCGCACGCGGGCGGTGCGCCCCGCTCTGCGCACCATGTTTCCCACCCCTCGTGAGCAACGCCTGCTCCGCCTCCCGCCGCGCAGGACGACCTAGAGGCAGGGCAGGACGTGTCGACGCTCAAGTGTGGACACCACTACCACCAGCCGTGCATCGAGCGCTGGGTGCGGTGCCAGGGCGCGCGTGCTTCCTGCCCACAGTGCAAGGCCGTGCTGTCCGAACGCATCGCGCAGCGCCTGCGGGAGGCGGGCGTGCAGGACAGCACGACGACCGGGGACGCGAGCACCAGCAGCGGCGCGGGGCCGTCCTCGGCGCCGGGCGCTCGGCCCGGCCATGCCAGGCGCCAGCGCTGGACGTTCGGCAACCGCAACGGCGCGCGAATCGTCAGCATCGCGGTCGGGGCGCCCAGGGACGACCAGGGCGCCGGGGGTGCGGAGGCGGAGGAGTCGCGGAGTCGCCCACGAGGTGCGGAGACAGCGCGCCGCACGCGGTGGCTGCCGTGGCCGATGCGGCGGCCGGTGGCGCGCGACGCGGAGCGGGAGGCGCCGGAGGCGCGGCAGGAGCAGTCGCCGCTGGTGGAGCGGGGCGCGGAGGGCGGCAGCGCCGAGGTCTGAGCAGGGTTTGGCGACCGGCTGTGAACTTGCACAGACGCTGCGCGCGGTGTCAACACGACTGCCGGGCGACTCGCCGCGCTCCTCGACGGGCACACGCGGCGTGCAGGGCGCGCTTCGCGTGGTCGGCCGCTGGGTGCGGGCGGGCTGTGCCACGCGCAACAGCAGCTGCAACGTCCGCCGGGTGCACTTGCGCGCCATGACGGGACGCGCGCCGCACGGGGAGCTGCGCGGACGTGCTTCGCAGTCACGCACTCGCGAGCCGCGCCGCTTCAACTTCTGCGGTTGAATACGTTTCTCACAACCCCCCCGCACGAGGGGTTGTCCTCATCCCAGCGCGTCAGCCCCGGGACGGCCCCCGCCGCCACGATCCTCGCCGTGTCCGCGGCGCGCCAGGCACGGCCAGCTCCGCGGCGCTACGCCTCGGTGAAGTCCGGGAAGCACTCCTCGAAGGTCTTCTTTGGGTGCTTGCCGTCGACGTGCTCCTGGAGCATGCGCTTGGCAGCGGTGCACATGAACTGCGTCATGCACACGCTGCACTTGTTCGTCATCGCCGACGCGTTCACCTTGAGCTGCGAGCCCTTGTTCGCCTTGGCCGCCTTCTCGGCGTTGCGCGCCCGCTTGGTGGCCGATTTCTGCGAGGCCGGGGAGGACGGCGGCTGTGGAGGCGCGGGAGGGGATTTGCGGCGACGGCCCGGGCGCGCAACGCGTGCGCCTGGAACGGCGTGCTGGTGCGGGAAGATGCGATTGCCATCCTGGTGCCGGGTGCGCCGCGCTGTGAGCGCGCTCGATACGTTCCTCGCAATGCGTGGCAGTGCCAGAAAAGCGACCAGAGGCCCACCGTGCGCACAAATCGCACGGACGCCGCTGCAATCGTGCGTGCTGGTGGCGCCGGCTCCTGGTATCCAAGCACGTCGGCGCGGTCAGACACCATGCGCCCACGCCATGTTCCCCGAGCTCACCTGCGCGTTACCTCCGCCCATGGTGCTGACTTGGGCGCGAGAGACGCCAGCGAGCCCCCCTGCGGCGCGAGTGCCGGCGACCTCGAGACCTGCGGGGCCGACCGCGAAGGCTTGGTCCCTTGCGGAACGGCAGCGACGGCGACGTCCAGTCGAGCGGTGCGCACTCGCGGCGAAGGGCGGCTCGGCGCGGCGAAATGGCCGTGTCCGGGGCGTGTTTGCGCCCACGTCAGGGAGCTGGACAGACCACGTTTGGTCGGGCCGTGTGGCGGCGGGGCACCGTCTCGGGCACGTTGGGCGCGGGCATGGCCTGCCACCGCCGAGCTCGCGCACATTGAGCCATCACATCGCGGAGGACCAGCATGGGCAAGTCGCACGCTTACCGGCCACCACATCTGCGCGGCGCGAAGCCCGCTGACCGCGCCCCTGCTGAGCCAGCGCAGCCTGCGCAGCCTACGCAGCAGAATGGGAGCTTCTGGTGGCAGGCGCCCGGGTCGCAGCCCGCGGGGAACACGGCGGCGGCGGGAACACCGAACCGGCAGCAGGCGCAAACTGGGCCGTCGACGCAGACGGAGCGCGCTCGCAGCTTCAGGCAGCTGGTACAAGCTGCCGAGGAATGTCAGAAGCAGGCCGAGCGAAGGCCGGACGAAGCAGCTCGCGGTCTGTACCGGGAGGGCGCGCGCTTGTGCCGCAGTGCGCTGTCACTCGCCGGCGAAGCGATCGAGGGTGGCGCCGGACCGTCCTGGCAGGCACAAGCCCTGGAAGTCCAGCTGCTGCTCGGGGCCCACTTGCAGGCGCTCGCGGACGTCACGGCGCGCCTGCCCTCCCTCGCACCGCCATCCCCTTCTGTCCTGCGGGAGGCCGAAGCCGCGATCGCCGAGGCATGCCAGCACTACAGTCAAGCGGTCGACGCCTACCAGCCCTGCATCAACGCGTCGGAGCCAGGTGCGCGCCTCCCGTGGCCCCACCAACGCCATCCTGACATCAGCGCGGCATCTCACTCGCGGCCCTCCGCGCAGCGCACGCCAGCTGACCCCACTGTCCGACGTGCACGTCGCAGGGGATGGCGCCGAGGTGCCGTTCGTGAACTGCGCGCGGGCTCTGCGGTCGTGGGGCGAGCTCTGCCCAGACCCATCGCAAGCCGTGCCACTCCTGCAGCGCAGCGTCGCGATGCTCGAGTCTGCCCTGTCCGCGGACGTGTGTCCAGAGGACTCCCGCGCGGACGTGCTCGGCTCCCACGCGGGATCGTTGGCGGCCCTCGGAGACAGACTGTTGAACGCAGACCCCCCCCAGGTCGAGCCAGGCCTCGAAGCGTGCACGCGGGCCCGGGCAGCGTACTCCGACGCGTGCCAGTTGTCGCACAGCGCAAACGGCGACGACCTGCCGGGTCTGCTCTTGGACTGGGGCGCGGCGCTGCACACCATGGCGGGACACGCTGCCGTCGCGGGCGGGCAGGGCGAGGCCGTGGAGCTGCTCGAGGAGGCGGCCTCGCGCTTCCGCGACGCCGTCAGCTTCGGGCGGCAGGACGTGGCGCCGCTGAACGGCATCGGCGACGTGCACGTGGCCATGGCGGAGCTCGCAGCTGAGAGCGCTGACGGCACGGTGCGCGGGCGCAGCGAGTCCGCGTGGCTGGCTGCGGCGCTGACCGAGGGCTACGAGGCGGCGCTGAGGATCGACAAGGCGGACGTCGACGCGCTCGTGGGCGTTGCGGAGGCGAATGTGCTGCTTGGGAAGGCTGCCGCTGCTGCCGGTGCTGGGGACGCGCAGGGGCATTTCTCAGCGGCAAAGGCGGCGTACGAGGCGGCTCTGAGTAACCCCGCGGCGCTGGGTTCGTGGGAGGACCGGTTGGGCGTGGTGTTCAACGCTGCGTGCGCGTGTGTGCTGGCGGGCGCGGAGAACGACGCCGTGTCCTTGTTGGCGCAGCTGCTGTGGATCGGGGGCACGACGATAGAGGAGATTCGCGCCGATGAGGACGTCGGCGCCCTGGCGGACAGCGATGCGCTCATGAGCGCCGCTGCCCGTAGCACCTAAGGCGAATGAGCCTTACACACACATACATACACATTTGGCCTTCCATGCCTGCAACGTCGCGGCGTGTGAATCGCTCGTTCACTCACGCGACGCAGCCCTGTGCTGCTCCTCGGTCGGCACGCCGAGCCTCGTCACCGCGACCTGCGCTGCCTGCTGGAGCGTCGCCGTCGTCCGCACTGCAGCGCCCTCCATCTGGCACAGACTCGCAACGTACCCCTCCTCGCGCAGGGCGTCCCGCAGCTGCTTCGACGACGGCACGCCGCGCAGCCGCCCGTGCCGCGCGATCTCAGCACACCGTAGGAACCAGGGCGGCAGCGGCGGGTCGCCCAAGCCGCTGCCCGACGTCACGCACGCCTCCGTGAGCCCGGCCTCGTCGGCCAGAACGCTCAGGACCTTGCTCAGCCGCCGGCGTGCGCGCTCGCCCACGTACCCCTTCTCCTTTCGTGGCTGTTCGGCCGGCCTCTGCGACGCGGCTCCTTCTTCCGGCGCCGTCGCGCCGCCGTCGCTATGCGTATCCGCCTCATGCAGCTCGTCGCGTCGTAGGGTCTCCTCGGCCGGGAAGATGTCTGAGCTTGTCACCCACTCTCGCTCGATGGCGCCCTGCACCATCGCCCTGACGTCGGCTGCGCGATGGAGCGGGCCGGTCCAAAGAGGCCCCGCGACGACGGTGGCGGCGCGGCCGCCGGCAGCCACCTCAGCGCTCGGTCTGCCCGCGAGGTTGAAGACGGAGGACTCTCCTGAGTCAGGACAGTATGCCACGTAGCCCATGTTGTGGTAGCCCCAGTCGCGCACACCGTCGGCGTCGCGCGCGCTGCTGCGTGACGTGCCGCGGTCGACGCGGAGCATGCAGCGCAGGACGGGGCCGTGGCGCGCGTACAAGCTGAAGACGGGCGACAGCTTCCACCCGCGCGACGCGCCGTACAGCACGGCTTTGCCGATCAGCCTGCGATCATGTCAACATAGTAAGGACACGTCACCGCGGTGCGTACGATGCGAAGACGCACCTCCATCAAAGAATAATCAGCGCTGGTTCATGACTGTTGAAATGCAGGGAGCTTCAAAGGGAGCTAGTCGGGCTGCAAGCTCAGGCCGTGGACGCACCCTCGCAGCGCCAGCTCCCCGGAGTACGGCGTTGCTGGCAGGTTGCAGCCGTTCAGGCGCGCAGCGGCGCGTTTTGGTGCGCGGCCGCCCGCCACAGGGCCGTCCGTCATGGTCAGGTAAAGCAGCCCGCCGTCCCGCACCATCGCGGTCGCTCCGTCAACCACGGCCGCGTTCAGTCCGAACGAATCAGCGTCGATGATGTCGAAGACACCCCCCTCGGAATCTGGACCTGCTGCAAGTAATTGAAGAAGCCGTGTGGCATCCACGCTCGTCACGACAGAGGAGGACACCTCGCGGACGTCGCCGATGTGGCTGCGAACGGCCTGCAGCGCCGCTCGAAAGGTCCCAGCGTCGCTGTTCGCGGCGTCTGCGGGCCAGGTGTGCTGCTCCGCCGTCTGACACGCGCGCGCGGTGTTGCGCGCCATGATCGCGAAGTTGCGGGCGTCCAGATCGTTGCACCACACGCTCCTGACCCCGGCCTCCGCCACGTACCGTGCCGCGCGGACGCCGCAGCCCGACATAAGGTCCAGCGCTGAGACATCTCCAGCTCTCTCCTTCCTGCATACAGCCCGGCCGACGTCACCAATGTGCAGCTCGAGACTCTGATATCGAGCGCCCGGCGATGACGCACCGAACCGCCCAGACGCGCATGTCTCGTGCCGCCCATGCGGAGCGTCACTCACCCCAGCACTGTAGCGATCAAAACTGCCAAGTCTCTCGAAGGGCCTGACTCCTCACGGTAGAACGTGCTGTCCTGGCGTATGACAAATTCCAGTTCTCTCTCCCGCAGTGTTCTCGTCGGTCCCACGTCCTCGTCAGCGCGCGAACAACGCGCTCGCCAGCGCTGTTGTCGCCCCGCCCCTCCCCCGCGCACGTGCGGTCGG
Organism: Pedinophyceae sp. YPF-701; assembly: GCA_916048055.1. Lineage (NCBI taxonomy): Eukaryota > Viridiplantae > Chlorophyta > Pedinophyceae > Pedinophyceae sp. YPF-701. The sequence goes on along the minus strand of CAJZHL010000012.1, from coordinate 204,812 downwards.
GGCCGCAGGGGTGGCAAGGGGCGCGCCACGCACATTGCTAGTGCGGCCCCGCAGGCACCTCCCCGGCCGTCGAACCGGTGGCTGTCTGGGACGGACAGGCGCTGCCGAGGTGGCAATTGCACCCTCCCCTCGGGCCTGCTCAGCGGGGCATGAGGGGCCCGCGCAGGCGGCGCGCAGCGTAGTTGCTGCAGCAAGGTCGACCCTTCTGTCGAGAATCACCGAGGCATTGGCCGTAACTCGCCGCATTGCGGTGATCAAGGCAACTGAGGCGCATCTCTTCCTGGAAGTGGGTCTGTTTGCCGGTGTCTGACGCTCCATGAGCGGTCTTTACCACACGTGTTCGCTGGGTGCGGTCCTGAGGGGCAGTCGGGGCCCGGCCTGGCTGCCTCACCAACGCGCACGGCCGCAGCGGCCTGCACGCCGCCACATCACCGTTGCGCCCGTCGTCGCGGGCGCAAATCCGCGAGGGCGAGCTCCAGTCATCAATGACAAGTACGTTCGGGACGCGAAGAAGGCTGGATATGTTTCGAGGGCCGCGTACAAGCTACAGGAAATACAGCAGCGCTTCCGTGTGGTGCGGCCCGGCGGCAGGTGAGCCAAACCCAGTGTGGGCCGCGGCTGATTGTGGCAGAGAGGCGTTTCAGACAGAAGCGTCTGACGCAGACGCCCGGGTTCGGCGCGACTCGTCCCTGCTTTGCACGTCGAGCGCGCACGTGATGCACGCCCGCAACGACGTCCCCGCGCAGGGTCCTGGACCTCGGGTGCTTCCCAGGCTCGTGGATGCAAGTGGCGTGCGAGGCGCTGGGCCCTCCGAAGCGCAAGGGCCTCCTCGTCGGCATCGACCTGAAGGCCACGCCCAAGCCACCGCGCGTCGACTCGCGCGCGCGCATCCTTCAGGGCGACGCGTTCGAGTACGGCGCCGTGCAGCTCCTCGCGATGAGCCCGTCGGGCTTCACGACCGTCCTGTCTGACATGTGCCCTGACACCAGCGGCAACGTGGCGCTCGATGTGGGGGGGTCCCTCTCCGTCGCGTCGCGGGCGCTCGCCCTCGCGACGGGCCCGCTGCCGGAGGAGTGGGCGCACAACTACGGCGGCCTGGACCCCGTCTCGGCCGGCGACGGTGACATGGGCGACATGTTTTCGGAGGGGGTGTCTTTCCACCCGGACGACCTGGCGCTGTTGACGGGGTCGCACATCCGGCCGGAGGACGGCGTGCTGGTGTCGGGGGGCAACTTCGTGGCTAAGATCCTCGAGGGGGAGGGGTTTCCGGAGTTCCTCGGCATCGTGAAGCAGCGGTTTAAGAAGGTCAAGGCCATTCGACCAAAGGCGACGCGGAGCATGTCGAGGGAGGTGTTCGTGGTGGCCATGGAGCGCAAGGGCGGGGCGCCGGCGCGGCCGCCGAAGAAGGGCGGTGGCGACGGAGGCAGCGAGGCTCCGCAGAGCGCGTAGAGAACGAATTCTTGTGACGGATTGCTTCACAAAAATGGCGCTCGCTTGCCCGATGAACGCGCGTCGTGACAGCGCCGGGCCGCAGCTCTGCAGCACGTAGAGCAGCTCGGCCGAGACTCGCGGTCTAGCTGGTGGCCGTCATCTCAGGATGGAACATTAAGACTTCGATCATGACGTCATCCAGCATAGATGGGTCGTGCCCGACGGCCGTGGCCGCGATCGGGGGCGGCAGAGCCGTGCCCAGAGGCTTCGCGAACGCCTCGCACAGCTCCCGCATGGCGTTCGCCTCGCAGCCAGGCGAGGAGACGGCTCGTGTCGTCCGCAAGAGCGCGATGGATGCGGGCAGCGACAAGCCCGCCTCCGCTGCGGCGGACGCCACCATCCGCGCCGCCGTCGCACCCAAAGATGCAGCGTCCGCGTCCGCACCTTGACCTTCTCGGAAACGTACGCCGACGTGCGCTCTCGCGAACCTCCCGCGCGAAACCAAGCACTGCATGGCTACAGCACCCGCACCCGCCTCCTCGACGGCGTCGCCACGCCTCGCGTCCCTCAGCCACGCCGGACAGCAGCCTGTCTGCTCGCGTGCGCCCTCGTCGCTGCTGCTCCGCGTCGACTCGCTCGGCACGTGCCCCTGGAACGCTGGCTCCGCCAGCACTGGCTGGATCTCGAATGCGCATCCGCGGGGCAGCTGCGGCACCTCGCACCACACCAGCAGCGGCTTCCATCCTCTCCTCCAGCTCGCCGCCTTCTGCGGCGTCCAAAACTCCCCCAAGTCCCCCTCCAGGCCCAGCTCCCTCACCAGCGCACCCCGCGCACTCTGCGACATCGGCTCGGGAGCCTGCGCAGCCACCTCGCCCGGGCGCCGCTCCCCAGCGGCGCTCGCACCTTGGCCACCCTTGCGCGCATCCCGGGACGGATCCCAGCCAAACCCGAAGTCGGCTTCCTCGCTGCCGGAGTCCGTGGCATCCGAGAGCGCGCCTCCACCGTACTCCGTCGCGGCCGACAGCGGCGAGTACCGCGACGTGGCCATGAGCGACCCGTCGAGCAGCGACGCGACGGCCATCTCGCAAGCCGTTCGCCTCGCCCCCGGAGACCGCCGCCCAATGGCGGCGTCCGGTGAACACCAGCAAGTTGCCGACAGGAGGCCCGACGACACGTCGCCGCCAGCTGCGACCGCGACAGCTTGCGTACTCACCAGGGCGCGCTCGAGCTCCGCGAGCAGGGGCCCCGCGGCGTCGCGTTCGAGGCCGGCGTGCTGCGCAATGTGTGCTGCCCACGCTGGCGTGGCCTGTCCCGCGTCTCCAGGCAGACGCGTGCACACCTCCATGGAGGCAGGATCCAGCGGGATCTGGCCGGCTATGTGGATGAGCGGACCGAGCGCCGTGGCTTGCGAGTAGGGTCCGATGCAGGCGGGCGCCCACGGCGACACGCTCTGAACGTGCAGCACGCGGCGCGGCAGCTGCCTGCGGTCCCGCCCGCCGTCCAGGGGTAGCAGAATTTCGACGGAGGCGATGGGAGTGCCGGCTCCGGTTGCGACGCAGGCGCGCGACGGCGGCAGCGTTTGGGGCATCTGCTGGCAGTACGCGCCGTTGGCCGCCGCGAACGTGGCCATGTCGCGCAGCGTCATTTGCACGAAAGCAGCGCGCTCGATACCGCAGCCCGCGAGCTCCGTGGCCTGCAGGGGGGGCGCGGTAGATCGAGACTTTGTGCAGGACAGAGTGAGAGTTGCAGGCAGGTTCGGAGCCGCCGGCGATCGAGTAAGTCATCCAGCCCACCTCGCTGATCGCTGCTCTGAGCGCGAACTCGACGGCCGCAGCGGCACTCTCCGCCCCGCGCCCGCCCTCGACCGCACATCCCGCACGGACAAACCCGCCGCCCTGCGCCGCCCACGGGCGCACGTCGAACGCGCCGGCATTCCGCGGCGACGAAACCTCGCTGGCTGATCCAAGGATTTCCTGCACCGCTGCGGCGCCCATGTCGTCCGTGATCTCCTCCACGACGGCGTCCTGGTTGTGTGCGCTGTCCGTGTCTTTGGCCTCAACGCTCCACTTCGTCAGTTTAAGCAGCCCGACGGGTGCGTACGGGTCCGGATCAGGCAGCACGACCTCGCCCGCGGAGTCGCCGACCGCGATGCGTCCACCCGTGAAGAGGGGGGAGTCGAGCACGAGCGTCTCGTATTCCCCCCCTTCCCCGCACACGTTGTTCCCGTACTTGGCGCGCAGGCGCAGGAGCTCCTCCTCGGCCTCTTGCAGGCTCATGCCGAGGTGGCGGCTCGGCACCAGGCCGATCGCAGCCACTTTGATGAGGATCGCATGCACGTGCGCTTCCAACATGGCCGGCAGAAGGCTGAGCTGCGCGCGGCGCCACAGCGGCGCCAGCGGCGTGAGTCCGAGCCGGATGGCAACGCTCTCGACCCGCGTGCGCTGGTAGTCGCTGGCGATGGCGCCGGAGCAGACGGCGGTGGCCTCCGGGAAGCGGCGCTTTGCGTGCGCGAGGGCGACGGTGAGGTCCTCGACCTCGTCGCCGTCGGTGGTGGCGTAGGCGAGCTGCGTGTTCGCCGCGGCGCCCTGGATGCGGCGCCGGAGCAGGGGGAGCTGCATGCACCGCGCGTAAGCTTCAATGACACCATGGCCTGCCTGCGAGCCGGGAATTGCGGCGACGGAACGATTCTTGAGTCGCACGATGAATTTGAGAGGAGAAGTCGCCAGCCCCGCTTGCGCGGATGGTTGGAGCGTCCTTGGCGGCGTGTGGCGGCGGTGTGTAGGGCACTCAGGGCATCACGCACCGTCTGGTACATCCACGAGTTGGTATCGTCGATGTCCGAGTCCGCGGGGAGGAGGTTCACGAGTCCCACGATCTCGTGGCCCATGCGCACGCACTCCATGAGCGCGAAGCACGAGTCCTTCCCGCCCGACACCAGTGCGATGACCTTGAGGCCCATCTCGGCCCTGTTCTACGACCTGCTGCGGGTTCCTCGCGCTGACCTAATCAAATTCACTCAGAACATTCCATGAGGATCAGCATCCTGCCGCTTCGGTCAGGTTTGACGGCTCGTTTAGCTCCAGTTGCACAGGCTACTTCAACGATCGAAGGCTCCCGCAGAGCAGTTGCCAAGTGTGGGGCCCGCAAAGGCAGAGCTGACCACGTCATCGAGTTTCGCCGCCCCATGATGTCGACCCTAGTCCAGTCCTTCTCGTTGGGCTCAATGATGTCAGGCCTGACACAGCACTGCAACCAGCACGCCCCCTCACGCCCCACCCTCGACGCAACCAGCCCGACGACGGGTACGCACGACCTGAAACGCGCCCGCCGAGGCAGCGAGACCGTCCTGTGCGCCTTCGGCACTCACATGAACAGATGGCGCTGTGCCCGCCCGGCCCATTGCCGCTCCGCCTCCGCCACGGTCGCCGCCACACCGTCTGCCAGCCTCTCGCCGACCTGCGTCGCCCCCGCCGCCGCCAACGCCTTCCCGGCCTCCTGTGCCAGCTCCGCAATGGCAGCCGCATCCGGCAGCGGCAGCGTAAGCGCCTGCGAGCGACGCAAGGAACGGACGCAGAACTCGGGCGACCGATCGAGGACATGTGCGTGCACAGCGCGACGAGCTGCGACACACAGCGCGTCGCCGTCGGTCAGCATGTCGAGCGAATGAGTGCTGCGAAACACCAAAGACTCGAAAAGTGGGTTCTGACCTGCGCGACGACGCACGCAGGCAACCCGGCCTCCTCGAGCACCTTCGCCCCCGCGTCCGCGAGGCGCTGGAGCGTCGCCTTCTCCGGCAGCGGCGGGAGCGGCTGCTTCGCGCATCCTGCAAACATCTTCGCCCCTGCGTCGCCAAGGCACTTCAAGAACGTCGCACTCTGCGTCGCACCGCCCAGGACCTTGCCGCCGAGCTCTGCGTCCTGGTCGAGCACGAAGACCCTCTTCGCGGTCAGCCCCGAGAGCAGGGCCGTCATCCAACCACTGGCGTCCTCCTCGTCTAGCTGCCCCTGGCACAGGACCAGCGCGGCCGTCTCTGGCTGGCTCGGCTCGCCGGCTTCAACGAGGTAGATGTACGTGCAGGGGTCCATCGGGCCGGGTGTGGCGCTCACGCCGGCGAGCGACTGGCGCGGTGCAATGACGGATCCAAGAAGGCTCGCCGGGTCGGGCTTCCAGGCCTCGCGGACGAGCATGGATGAGGCGGACGTTGTCGTGATGATCATGGTGTCGACGGCGACGCGCCCTTCTGGGCTGGCTCTCTGTCTGTGCGCCTCGGTCCACGTTGCCCATGGTGCGCTCAACAGCACCAGTGGCTCCCTGCACTCGGGAGGAGGACCTCAACGTTCCGTTGTGCGGCTGCTCGTGCTCCTAGTTATTGTGATTCTGCACGGATGCATCTCGAATGATTGGAAGCCAGCACGGCTGCAGCGCAAGTTGGCGCACCTCTTCTTGGCCTCTGCAGCGAGTCGGCGGTCCTCCTCCTCGACCAGTTCCTGAGGCATAAGGTCCGTGAACGGATCATAGTCGTTGTACATGATACCACGTCGCGGCCCCAGGACGTCCCTGCCCCGGGCCGGTCTTCGACGCACGGCGCGGGACCCCTACGCTCGCAGCCGCTGCTCGACCGAACCGCTCCTACCGACCAACCCCTGCTGCCCCAGTGACATCCGACCGGACCCCGTCACCGACCACGGCGTTCTCGCCCCGCACCGGGCGCCCGCCTGGCCTAGAGCCCCCTCACAGCGACGACCACACCATGACACTACGACAGACCGAGGTGTTCTTCATACCACAGGTATAAATACTTCGGACACGCTGCAGGTCTGGTTCGCCTTGCACGAGCGCTCCCCCGCGCAGTGCGCTCACAGCCCGTGGCGTCAGACGGGCACAATGAAGGGCTTGTTGGCGTTGCCCAGGGAGCACTCCAGGCAGGGGTTCTGCTTGATGCGCGCCTGGCTCAGCGTCGACCGCACCTCGTGCGCGACCTCCATCGCCGTCATGCGCCGCCCCGCGTTGCTCTGCACGACCGTGCGGATGGCGTTCGTCAGCGCGCCGTACGCCTTGGACGGGTCCCCGCCCGGACACATGTCCGCGCTCGTCTCGTGCGACTGGCACCCCGTGATCAGCACGCCCTTGTCCGCGCCCAGCTCCGGGATCTCGCCCGCCCCGGGGCGGTTGTGCTTCCCCGCGGGGACCTTGACGGGCAGCACCGGCTCCTGCATCCCGCCGGCGGGGGCGGGGGCGCCGGCGGGGGCGGGGGCGCCTCCTCCGGCGCCCGTGAACATGCTCGCGATCTTCCCGAAGTCCATCCCGCCGCCGGGGGCGCTGAACGCGGGGTTGCTGCTCTGCGTGGCGCCGCCGCCCGAGTTCACGGCCTTCCCGAGGCAGCCCAGGAGCGGGCCGAGCATCTTGATGAACCCGCTGTTGTTCCCGCTGCGCGCCTGCTGCTGCACCATGCGCTGCGCGTGCGGCAGCAGCATCTTGAGGACGCTCTTCACGGCCACGGACGCGTCGCCGCCAAACTGCTGCCCGAGCGACGTGCGCACGTTGCCGCGCGTGACGCGGTGCCCCACGATGCCGGAGAGGATGTCCATGAACCGATTCGGCTCGAGGCCGCGGTTCCGGAAGCCGCCCTCGTCGCCGGCATCGCGCGCCCCGAACAGCGACGAGATGAGGTCCATCGGCGCCGGCGCGGGGCCCGAGTTGGCGTCCTTCACGCCGGACACCTGCACCTCGGGGTGGTCGAGCATGCCGCCGGAGTGGCAGCAGTCGCTCACCATGGTGAAGAAGGCCCCGTCGGGCAGCGGGCCCAGGATGGCGCGCAGGTCGTCGTCCAGGATGACGTTCATGTCCGTCGGACAGATCGCCTCGTCGGACTGGTCGGCCTCGGAGGGGTCGTCTGCGGGCAGGGGCGCGGGTGTCGCGGTGGGCCGACGCAGCGAGGGGGGCAGTCGGAAGGCCGAGGGTTCCGCGGGAGGGGCTGCGGGGCGCGAGGGGGGGTTGGCGTGGCTTCGGACCTGACGGGAGCTGCGTGCCGTGTCCAGAGAAGTGGAAGAAGAGCACGTCGCCGTCCTGCGGGGCAGCGAGGGTCGCGCAGGTGGGTCAGGCGCGGCATGGGTGTGTGGCAGCGGGGCCGGTGGCTCCGTGAGAGAGCTGGGGCGGCGTGAGGAGAACCGAGAGCTTGACTGGACGCCTCGGCCGGCGTCGGCTGGTTAGCGGGCGAACGGCGTGTGTCGGAGCGCCCGATGTTCGTTGGTGGCTAGGGTAGCTTGCGGCGGCCGCGCTCAGGGCGCCCGGGTGCAGCATGAGTGGATGTTCAGCATACCTTGGTCTGAGAGACGAGCGAGGAGAGCGCCGCCTTGATGTTCCGTGCCGTTGGCTGCGCGTAGCGGCTGTCGGTGTCGATCTGAATGGTCAGGTCGCTCTCCTGGAAGCCGTAGTGCTCCATCAGCAAGCCCTTCATCGCCCAGACGTCGTTCACGCAGCCGCGGAGCTCGGCCCGGCTGCCCGGGTAGTTGCACCTGCGAATCATGTGCCGGAGACGCCATACCCTTGCGATATGCGCTCGCAGATGCTCACGATCGGCGCGCGCACGAGCCCAGCCAGGCGCGCAACTGCGCAGTTGCCGAGCAACTGCTTTGGACATGCGTTGCCGGCCATTGCGCAAGGCGTCAAAGCCCGTGCGGATCCAGGCGAGCGCGAGTCTGGGAAACAGGCGGCTCTGTGACGCACCCGACGAGCAATGCACGCTTCGCCATCTTTCTCAACTTCCCTCTCTCGCACTGCCAGCAAGCGAAAGTCCCCTACTGTACGCGGCCAGCGCCCCCCGAAAGCCCCGCTCGGCCTCCAGCGCCCCCGCGGCACACACCCTGACCCCACCCTTGGAAACATCCCGCCGCCCCACCGCCAGCGCACACCGCAGCGCCACACCCGCCAGCCGCCCCGCTCCGCCACCGCCTCGCACGCGAGTCCGCACACGTCTCAGGTCACACGGGCCGCACCCAAACCTCAGCGCACATGACATCAGAGCCGCGCAGTGCCGCTGCTGGCCCGCGCAGCTGCTGGCGCGACGCACCGCGGTGTAGCGCATCCCCACGGCCTGCCGCCTCAGTTCTCGCGCGTCGCGATGTTGCCCGTCCGGCCCTTGCGCCCCGCGGGCGGCACGTCGTACATTGGCGGGAGCGAACGGTCGTGCATCTGTCCGAGGTAGCACGCCTGCGACGCCTGGATCGCCGTCTGCGCGGCGCGCGCCGAGGACGCGGTCAGCTCGGCCACGATGCGGGCGTACGTCGCCACGTCGACGCCGCTCGCTGCGACGATCTCGTCGCGCTCCTTGCGCAGCGTCTTCGTCGTGAGCTCGTAGTCCGCGAGCCTGATTCGCTGCTCGGTGATCTTCCGGCCTTGCCACTGCACCTCGCAACGAACGGCCGGGCGTCAGCGCCGCGCAGACACACGCACGCACACACGCAATGCCACAACGACGTGCTGCGCGGTCGGGAGGCGCGTGCTGCGGCCGCGAGGACGCCAGGCGTGCTGCGTAGACACGTCCAGCCGGCAGGACCGCGCAGTGAGCGTCAGGGTTCGGCGTGCGGCGCACCCAGGATGCAAGGAAGAGCCCCAGGAAGAATGTAGCCGCGGGCTTGACGTGGGGCTTCATGTCCGGCGGTACAGACGCCCAGGCCTGCTCGCAGGCGTCCTGCATCGGCGCGCGGGGGCACCGGGGGTCGCAGCGTCAGGCACGACGGCCCCGTGCGTGCAGCGGGGCCTGGTGGGCCAGCGGGGCGACGCGGGGGCGCGGCTGCGCACCGTGGCGGCCTTCTGGGCAGGCTTGATGAAGTCGACGTCCACTTTGACGGGCACCTCGAACTTCTTCCCCGCCTTGGCCTTGTTGATGGCCTCCCCGGCATCCGCTACGATCTTGGCGGACTTGACCTTCGCCCAGAAACCGGCGCCTGCGGGGCACAGGGCGCGATGCAGGCAGCCTCCGCCGCTGTCTGTCTGCTCGGAGCACGGGGCCCGGGACTTGCGCTCGCTGCGAGGGCCGCGCGGCCGCCGGTTGGAGGAATTTCAGTTGCGATCGACGCAGCGGGCGTCTCAGGCGCTGCTGCCGGCCGATCGTGGGCCGGGGAGCGGCGTTCCGTGTTGGTGGATGCAGGAGGACGGCGGCGCGGCGGGCCTGCCTGACGGCACGTCGTGGGGCGTGCGAGGGGGGCAGTCGGAGTGCGTGGAAGCCGCAAGAGCTGCAGGGGGGCCGGTGCGCACCTTTCTGGGCCCACGTGCTCTTGGGCTTCGGCGCGCTGGTCTCAGACGTTTTCTGCACTCCGTTGCCGGGCGGAGGGTTCGGAGGAGGGACGGCGGCGGACATGATTGGCGTATATAGACCACACCACGGGGAGGAGCAAGAGCCGGCTCGCTCCTGGTCCCAGCAGGCCAGCTCTGTCCACGAGGCACGCGTCTGTCTGCGACCTAACCGCCGGCGCGATCCGCTGCGGACGATATCTCTCAAGGGCCCCCTAGCTGCCGCTGCAGCTCTGTGAGGAGCCTCAACTTGGGGATCTGTCGTCGCAGCACACGCGTATGGACCCTCAATGCCACATTACTGACCTATCGCTGCCGCAAACATCCCCCTCGAGCGCCTGCCATGCCGCCCGCACTCGCAGGGACCCCCCGGCCCACCCATGCTGGACCGACACAGCACAAGTCCGCCCGACTCACGACCTACCGACGCGCACCCCGCGCCCGCACGCAGCTGTCCTCCAGCCCGACGTCCACGTCGCCGCCACGAGTCATTCGCCGCGCTCCCGGCATCACACCCTCGCTGGCTGCGGCACTATGAGCGGCGGCAAGGGACGCGGTAGGGCGCCTCCTCGAGCCAGACGCCCTGCTCCAGCGACGCCTCGACCCAGCCCGCGTGCACCAGGTCGCTCCTTGGAAACCGCCCCGCCGCCCGGCGCACTGCCGCGGCGATCTCTCCCGACTCGCACAGCGTGCCGCTCAGTTGCAGCCCTGCAGCGGGGACACGGCGCGAGGCGCCTCAGGACACACTGCGAGCTGCGGGCCGGCGAGTTGGTCTGTTGAGGTGGCGCGGCCACGGCGTCGCACCTTTGCCCCCCACGATGACGTGGGAGACGTCCCCGGGGCCTAAAAAGTCCAGGCCGTCCTTGTCCTCGCCCGGCGGCAAACACAGAGCCCCGAGCCGGCTGGCGGCGGTGCAGAGCTCCTCGGACTGCTCGTCGGTGAGCCCGACGGGCAGCAGCACGCGCCCTGCAACCACAGCCACCGTCGCGCACCACCCATCATGTGACCAGTCACTTCGGCGACCGCCGCGGCGCCTCTCTCGGCCCGTGCGAGCTCAGGAATTCGTACCGATCACGGCGCGATCGTCGCAGGAGCACGGGCGCACCTGTGCGTTCCGCTGGTGCCTGCGTGTGCGTCTGCGTCTGCGTCGCGGGGAACATCGACATCAGCGACCCCTGAGTCAGGCCTCCGCCACGCTTCTTCCCGGCCCCGTGCGTCGCAGCCCCGCGTCCGTCCCCGCGCCATCCCTCACGCGCCTGCCACGCCCCCCCGCCGCCACCCACACCCCCCACCTGAGCTCCCCCGCCCCAGGTCGCCGGGGCCGCCGGTGTCGGCGGCGTCCACAGCTCCGCGCCCGCCATCGCGCCCGCGGGCGTCTCCGCCGCGACCGCACCGATCGCGCGCAGCACAGCATGTCGCGCAAACACACTGTCCTCTGTTTCCGGCACCGCCGCCGCGTCGTTGTCCTCCGGAGCCCGCTCGTGGCCGGACACGCTTCCAGGCGCGCGCCTGGCGTCCTGGTGCGGCTGCGACGCCCCCTCAACGCCCTCCGCGCACCGCTGTGGTTGCTTCTCCGCGGCGGCGGCGTGCGCGTTCGCGGAGCCCGGGGTCGATGCACGGGCCCGGGCGACGTGGGCGCTGGCAGGGATGATGCTTGGGCCGCTGGAGCCGTCCTCCTGATAGGGGGGCGTGCAGGCGTGCGGGGCTGGTTGACGCGGCGCGGTGGCAAGGTCGGATGCGTTGCTCGCGCGGTGACGAGCCTCGAGCTCCCTCGTCAGGGCGTCGACCTCGTCGAGGAGGTCGGCGAGCAGCGCCTGGTCCGCCGCGTCCGGCCAGCCACCCGCGGCCTCGCCTGGCGCTCCCTGCGCGAGGGACAAGGCGATTTCCGCGACCCTGGCGTCGATCTCTGCCTCGAACCCGTCCTCGGGCGCCACCCCCGTCAGGCTGTAGATCTGTCTGAGCATCGTGGACGTGAAGGAAGGGAGCTTCGGCGGGCCTACAGGCGCCGGTGCAGACGCGGGAGAACCGCCCTCGGCCGCGCCGCCGCGCGTGGTGCACGGCTCCGCGTCGGACGGCGTCATCCGCATCATGTCGTTGGTGAGCTTGTCCATGGCGTCGGCCTCAGCTGCGTTCGGGGTCGCGTCGGCGCGCGAGGGCGTTCCCGCCGCGTGTGCTTTGTCCGCTGTGCTGCCGAACGTCGCCTCGAAGGTCTCCGCGAGGTTCTTGTACTGAATGTTCGCCACGAGGTCGTTCTTCCAAACAGGCAGCTTGCACCCCGGGCACTCGGCGCGCTTCGCGCCCACCCCCTGGATACACCCCATGATGCAGGCGTAGCAATAGCTGTGGCCGCACCCCGGGACTGTGTGCGGGTCGCGAAACAGCTGCCCGCAGATCTCGCACGAGAGCTCGCGACGCATCTGGGCGAGCATCGCGTCCACGCCGCCCCCGCGGGACGTCCCGGGCCCCGCGGGCGCCATACCGCCGCTACGCTCCTGTGCCGTGGCCGAACCCGCGCAGGAGAGGTCGCGAGCTCACGGCCTGGGACAGCGGTGCATGGCCGTGCGTGTCGGCCCGCGCGGCCCTGCCCGCCCCTGTCGAGCCCGACGCGTGACGGCGTGGAGGTGTTTTTGGGGGAGTGATGGCGTGTCAGTCATCCCGTGCGACACGGCCCGTCAACGGTACTGCGTCGCGCGTCCGTGGCGCAGTTGCCCGTCGCCCGTCCCGGGCGAGCCGACTGTGCTGGGGTCGCAGTGCGTGCGTTGCGTGTAGGTGCTGAACCTCTCTTGGCAGCCGCGGTGCGCGGCCGGTGGGGACCGCTGGCGCGCGGCGCCGATGCCCCGTGGCCTACGCACGTGTACATTCGTATTGTCGCGTGGTCTGGACTCGATAGGATCTCCTGAAAGCAGGCAGGCGGTCGGTTCGCTCTTGCGCAACACGGCCTGCCGCGTGGCGTCTTTGCGTGGCACCCCGGGCCTTTCCCCGGGTGAACGTTCTGCGCACTGCAGCAGCTTGCTAGGGCAATCACGGTCGCTGCATTCCCTGGGCGAAGGCGGTGGCCTTGGCAGCAGGCGCTTCTTCTTTGTGTCGCGCGCGGCGCCGCCCCCGCGCTGGCTAGCGGACAGCGACAGGCACAGCGGCGCGCTTCCTTGTGTAGAGGAGAGCGATATGGGGAAACGGGGCAAGAAATCCCGCGAGCCGCGCGACGCTTCGGGCCGGCTGCACACCAGCGCGCACCTCCAGGTGCTCGGGCTGGGCACCGACGTCGGCGCCGGGGCGGCTCCGAGCGTCTTGCTCTTCTTCGATAGAGCCCGCTTCATCTTCAACGCCGGGGAAGGGTTCCAGCGGTTCTGCGCGGAGCACCGCATCAAGATCACCCGCGTTGCTGGCGTCCTCGCGACGCGCAGCACCGCCGACGCCATCGGTGCGCGACCCGCCCAAACCAGCATCGCCCGCGATCGCACGGCGCGCGGCGCGTCCTCTGGATGACGCGCCCACGACCAGCACAGCAGCAACAAGTCCGCGCTTCGCCGCAGGCGGTCTCCCGGGCCTGGTCCTGATGGGCAGCGACGTGATAAGGCAGGGCGGCGACATCACGGCCGGGCCGGTCTCCCAGGACGGCAGGAGCAAGCTCAGCGTCCTGGGACCGCGGCGACTGGTGGCGCACCTCGAGGCCGTGCGCGGGATGCTGCAGAGCCGTTCGCTGCAGGTCGAGGCGTCGGATATCGAGCCGGAGGTGGGCAGGGGCGAGTGCGAAGCGCCCGCGGGAACGCTGGCGGAGAACCTCATCGAGAATGAGTTCATGACGGTAGACGCAGTGCTGGTGCATCCACGGGCGGCCGGGGACGCGGAAGCCAAACGGGGCGCGCCCGATGACGCAGCGGAGCGTCCCGCAAAGCGCCCCCGCACGGATTTCCCGAGAGAAGGCCGGGCGTCATTCCAGGTGCGGTGGGCGTCTTGGTGCCCGCGCCCCCCTCTTTCGCGACAATGCAGCGCCCCCGAGCCCGTGCTGGACTCGCCGGCGCCGCCGTACGATTGATCGACCGTCGTTCCGCCCAGTCACGCCCGCGAGCCGCTCGTTGCAGGATCTGGAGGAGATGCACGGGAACTACAACCCTACGCCAGCGGTGTGCTACGTTTGCAAGCTGCGGCCTGCGCCCGGGAAGTTCCTCACACAGCGCGCCGTCGAGCTTGGCGTGCCCGCGGGCCCCGAGCGCGCGTTGCTTGTCAAGGGGGAGTCGATCACGCTGGCGGACGGCCGCGTGATTGCGCCAGCAGACTGCATGACGCCTGACGTCCAGGGCCCGGTCGCCATGATCGTCGACTGCCCTTCCGTCGACCACGTCGACTCTCTCGTCTCCGCGCCAGCCTGGGAGCCGTACATCCAGCAGCAGGAGGGCGGAACGGCTGCCGAGCAGACGACGACCACTTCCAACGGCGGCCCCGTCGTCGATCGCGTGGCCAGCGTGGTGCACATCGCGCCCCCGCACGTCGTCGCGGACGCACGCTACGCTGCGTGGGCCGCGCGGCTCGCCCCGAAGGCCAAGCACATCTACGCCAACGCCTCCGCCACGCGCGGCGCGCCCGTCCACGCGGTCAGCGCGAGGATCAGCGCGCAGCTGTGCGAGCTCAGACCCCAGGTATTCCACAAGCAGCGGCACTACGAGGGCGCTCCCCCAGCGACCGGCAGCGGCGACCGCCCGGGCCACTTTCCTGGCTTCAACCTGCGCCGCGTGCACTTGAAGCCCGCCGAGAGGGTCGGCGAGATCGACGACGCCGACGTGGCCGACGACGACAAAAACATCGTGCAGCCGTGCTCGCCGGACCGCGTGCCGCCGGAGGACGTCCCCCGCGACGACCAAGTCCCCCAGGGTCTCGAGCCACTCCCCCCCGCCCTGGCGCGCCTCGGGCGCCAGGAGCTCGAGGTGACGCTGCTGGGGACGGGCGCCGCGCTGCCGAGCGCGCACCGCAACGTGACGTCGATCCTCGTGGACCGCTTCGAGCGCGGGTGTCTGCTGCTGGACTGCGGGGAGGACACCACCGGGCAGCTGATGCGGCGGTTCGGGGCGCGGCGCACCTATGAGCTCCTGCGGAACCTCAAGTGCATCTGGATCTCCCACATCCACGCCGACCACCACCTCGGCATCGCAGGGTACGTCCGCCGCCGTTTGTACCTGAGTGTTCGTGCTGCATCGATGGTTTGATCAGTGCACACGGCCACACGCGCCGCGTCCTGCCGCGACGCTCGCTGCATTTGTCGGTTCGTGGGTTTGCCGCGCAGGCTGCTGCAGGCGCGTGCTCGGGCCCTGGGCCCAGAGGCGGAGTCGGCACCGCTGCTGCCGGTCGTCGCCCCGCCCGCCCTGCGCGGCTTCATGCGCGGGTACGCACGGGCGGGCCCCTGCGGCATCATGTTCGTCCCGCAGAAGTCCCTCGAAGTCCGCCCGCAACCCGACGCCGACGTCGAGGCCATGTCGGGCCAAGAGGGTTGGGACGCCACCGGGGGGGTCGCCCTGGACGGCGGGCAGGGGAGGTTCTCCTCCGGGGGCGTGGTGCACTCGCGCGAGGTGTGCGTTCCGGACGTGATCCGCGAGGTGATGGCGCAGCTGGAGCTGCGGCGGCTGGACAGCGTCCGGGTGCTGCACTGCGCACATGCTTTCGCGGCGGTCATCGAGGGGAACGCGGGGTGGAAGTTCGTGTTCTCCGGAGACACAGGTGGGCGCTGCCGTGCGCAGGACGCCTCGCGACGCGCAGTGACTCCATCATCAGGGAGGCACAAGAGCTCACATCTACTTGTTTGTTCCTCTACTTGTGTCTGACGCAGGGTACCCGTGTGACCAGCTGGCGGCGGCCGCGCGGGGCGCGACGCTTTTGGTGCACGAGGCGACTTTCGAGGACGAGCTGGTCGACGAGGCGCGCTTCAAGCGGCACTCGACGTTCGGGGATGCGCTGGGGTGCGCGGCGGCGGCCAACGCGTACCGCGTCCTGCTCACGCACTTCTCGCAGCGGTACCCGAAGATGCCGCAGGTGCACGGCCAGCTCGAGGGCCGCGTGTGCGCGGCGTACGACCTCATGTCAGTCAACCTGCAGGACCTTCCCGCGCTGCCGTCGTTGCTGCCCGGCCTGCTCGAGGTCATAGGAACGGCTTCGAACGACGATGAGGACCGCATACCCACGGCGATGATGTCCCTGGGCGAGTGAGGCGTGTGAGGTCGGGCGCAGCGAGTGTCCGGTCCGCCAAACAGAGATTGTGTGTTGTGAGGGTCTTGACTCGAGGGCTGGGCCCGACTACCCGCATCAGGTGGCGCAGGACAGCGCACACGAACCTCGTGGCCGCGCCGGGCGACGAGGACAGAGCACTTTTGGCCGGCATTGATTGCCCTGACACTGCCTTGAGAGCGCGCGTGGTGCACCTGTAGCAGGAGGTCACCACCCGTGTAGCTCAGCGGCGCACCGCACGGCTCCTGACGCCTTCCCGACGCGCTGCGGCGAGCGCTTCGAGGCTGTCCATCGACGCTTTCCATAGAGAGAGGCTGGCGGGCGAAGTCCAGCGCGCAACCGACGGGATCCAGCCTCACTGCATTTTGCCGGCACCCTGCGCGTCGGACGGCTGGTTGGGACCGAGTGGGGCGGGTGTGTTCACGATTTCGACTGTACTCTACCCGCTCCTTGGACGAACGGCGCTGCGGGGCCGCAATCGACGCGCGTTGGAGACCTGAGCTGTTGCACGGCGCACCTGCAGGCATTTCGGGGGAACTCGAGGCCCACGTGGACTGCGAGCGGCTGATACCTCGCGCTTGGTATCCTCGGTACTCGAAGTGGGCGGGGAGGAGTTCCAACAATACGAAGATGTCGTCCTGTAGAAGCTAACGCAGGCTGGTAGGTACGCAATCCCTTGCCTCCACCACGGGCGCAATGTTCGGCGAGTCGTGGCGTAAACGCCGCTCCCCGGCCATGCTCGTTCATGATCTGCGCGTTCCTGTTCCCGCTCAGAGCTCCGGGCGCATGCGTAGCGTGCCCTGCGCAGGCCGCACCCACATGCACGACGCTGTCCCTCAGCGGCCCGCCAACCCCGCCCGAGCAGCGCCACGACCTGCAGGTCCGCGGACAAGGTCCCGCACATAAGCGCGAGCGGGCGCGATGTCGCGGGACGAATCCCAGCCGGCCCTGCGGCGCGGGGCGGTCGGTGTGCGTGGCTCGCGCGTGGCTGCGTCCGTCACCGCGAGCTTCCGCGCGAGCTCGCGCCAGTCCGTGCTCGACGCGAACGACTCGAGGCGCTCGCTCGCGGCCTCCGTCCGCGGCAGCCTCGCGGGGGACTCGGAGCGGTGGATGAAGTACGCCAAAGTGGACTCGGAAAAGAACCCCGCGCTGCGGACGCAGGGGAGCAGCTTCCGCAGCAGGGTCGAGTCCGCCTCGTTCAAGTGCGCGCCCTCCGCCTCGCGCGCCGCGCTGACACAGGGCATCCACACACCTCCATCAAAGACCCCTTGTTACATGCTCAGCAACGATTTCGCGCCTGGTTGCGCTCGCAGGCAGCGCGGCCCGACGCTGGAGCTGCGGACGTCGACGCGCGCGCTCGACGAGCACGCGGCGATCACGGCGGCCACGCACCGCCTCCCCGGCGGCGACGCGCATGAGCAGCACGCCATCGGCGGGCCCCGCGAGCCCACGGACGCCGTCACCTTTCTCATCCCGCCGCGCGAAATCGGCACCGCCTTCTCCGCCGAGCGCGAGCACGAGCCGCAAGACCCCCGTCTGGGCTCGGGCCGCCGGCTCCGCGCGATGACGTCGATTCCTGAGAGCTTCGGACGACACAGCCTGGCCGGGGGGGTGTCCGAGCACGGCGCGCGCGTGGACCGGACGCTCGGGGGCCCGACGCGCACGCTCCGCCGGCGCGGGTACAGCGAGGCCGGCGCGCTGCTGACCGCGTCGTCGCTGGCGCGCTCGGAACTGACCACGGCGCCGTCGCTGGCGCGGTCCGAGTCCACGCAGGCGCCCCCGGGGGCAGACTCGCGCACGATATCGCGGCAGCAGAGCGAGATGAAGCCGTTGCCGCGTCCGAGCCCGTCGTCGCTGCTGCTCGCGGGGATGGGCGCGCACCTGCTGGGGTCGGCGGCGCCGACGATGAGACAGTGGTCTGACGCGGGTCCGGGGCTGGACGCCGCGGGGCGGCCGAGGCGGCGGCGCGACGCGTGGGCGGGGAAGCGCAAGACGATCGATCCGCGGCTGCCCAAGCCGCTGTGGACGGAGACGCACCCAGTGCGCCCGCAGCAGGAGCGGCGGCAGCGCGCGGCGCGGACCACGGGGGTGTTTGCGATATACCCGCACAGTGGCGCATCGAGCACGAAGGACATGATTCGGCCCGAGACCGCGCACCTGTTCGGGCGGGACCGCCGTCGTTCCGCCGCGCCGCGAGGCCAGGAAAGACAGAGCGTCGTTAAGCGCCCCGGGGGGTCTGGCATTCACGTGCTCACGGCAGGCGCAGCCCCGCGGTCGCGCCCAGCGACGGCCGGCGTCGAGCGCACGCCCGCTGCGGACGCGCCGGGCGCTTCGCAGCACGGCACGCTGCCGCTGCGACCCCCCTCGGCGTACGGGGCACACACCCCCGGCCCGAGCGAGGGCGGAGCGAAGACGCCGATGCTGCCCGGTGGCCGCTTCACGCCGCGGCGCCCGGCCACCGCCAACGTCGTCAGCCGCGACGGCACAGCGCGGAAGCTGTTTGGGGGCTCGCCGGGAAAGCAGCGGCGAAGACCGGCCACCGCGACGACGCGGAAGGAGCGCGGGCACGAGGACGGCGGGGACGACGGCTGGGCGAGCGGGGATGGAGGGGGCGTGATCGCTGAGGCGGGTGGCGAAGATGACGGCGGGGCCGCGGTGGACGTGCGGCAGAGCGCCGAGGTCGGGGCGGTGAGCGCGGAGAGCTCGGGATCTGATGAGGCGGCTGCATACGAGAGCGAGGTGACGGAGTCCGTGGCGACGAACACGGAGGACGGGCTGTCCGGGGAGGAGGAGGACACCTTCGACGACGAAATGCTGCCCGCGCGGCCGCAGACGGTCGGACCAGGCGCACCGACGCGGCGGCGCTCGCGGATGCACTTGCACGACCCCGATGCGAGCGGCCACTCGGCCGCGTCGGGCGCGCGCGCGAAGCCAGTGCCCGGGTACCTGCGCGGCACCGCAGCACGGCCCGGCTCCGCGCCCCCCGCCAGGTGGCTGTCGTTCCAGAGGGAGCAGGGCTCGTTCAGGACGACGCTGGTGTCGGCATCGTCGCCCGCGCGGCCCAGCACGGCGGGCACGGTCGAGGTCAGCTGCGCCACGTGCGAGCGCAGGGCCAACCCGCCGCCGCCCGAGCCCGGGGGCGTGCAGGTCACCGAGCCCGAGACGGCCGCGAACAAGGGGAAGCGCGTCAAGGCGAAGGCGCGCCCGATTTCGGCCCGTCTCGGCGCCATTGGATACCTTGACTCGGGGCAGCCGATTCTCGCACGGCCCGACTACGACGTGGCGTTCGACCTGCCCCCGACGGGCCTGGCGATGCGGGCGTCGCAGCTGCCCGCGGGGCGGATCGGGCCGGTGTTCAAGATGATCGGGGGGCCCGTGGTGACGCTGCAGGAGCTGACGGACGTGCGGGGGTTCTACGAGCACCTGTACCAGTCGGCCAAGGGCCCGCTGACGCTCCCCGTGTTCAAGCGGATCTTCTTCCGCGACATGGAGGGCGCGCGGTCGTTCGTGCAGGACGTCGGGCAGGAGATGCGGTTCCGGCGGCTGCAGGAGCGCCTCGTGGAGCGGCGCGCCGACGAGGTGACCTTCGCGGACCTGCTGTTCTATATCTACCCCGACTCGGTCGACCAGGACGTGGAGGCGATGGTGGAAGCCGTGGGGAACCCGTACTCCGAGGAGCAGCGCTCGCGCGTGCCCGCGGAGAAGATCCGCGAGATCCGGGGGGTGTTCACTATGTGGGACAAGGACGGCGACGGGCTGCTGAGCATGCAGGAGCTGCGGGACGCGCTGGTGCACGTGATCGGCGAGAAGTACATCTCGTCGTTCGTGAAGAGCGTCGCGGAGTACGACCAGGACCGCGACGGGAAGCTGACGCTGGAGGAGTTTGCGCTCTGGTGGCACTCGGGCTCGGAGGGCGGGGTGAAGTTCGAGAACTCGGCGCGCGCCGCGACGGACCCGCTGTACGTGCTGCAGCTGTACTGCGAGCGCCGCGCGATGGGCATCCTCGGGCTGAGCAAACTCATGGGGAAGATGTAGGCGCTGCCGCGAGTGGCTGCCCGGGGGGCGGGCGCGGCGGGGCAAGGACAGCGCGGTGGGGGTGCCGGCAGGCCGGTCTCGTGCGTTTCCGACCTCTATGTGGTTTGTTCCTGGCTCTGCATCTATCGTGGGTTGCCCCGCTGCATGGCGAGCCTAGAAACCCGGTTGCTCAGCTCGACGAATTCTGCTACGGCGCCGGGGTTGAGTTCACTGGCCATCCTGGCTTTCCACTCGTCGTCCCAACCGACTGAAGTTCATCAGCCCAAGGATGGTGCATGCATTCGCTCAATCGCCCCGTGGACTCACCCGCCCATGCAACGCGTCCAGCGCTGCTGGTGGCAAGCGCCGCCGCTTCGCCCTCGACCGCCGGCCGCGCCAGCACCTCGAGGACCTGCGCGGTGCCTCAGCACTTGACTCGGAAGCCGCTGCCAATGCTGCCGTGCGTTATCTTCTGAACCTGCCGAATCAGCGAGGCATGGCGATCTTCGCTCGTGGCATCGAGGATCTGCTACAAGCTGACTCTGTCACAGCTGCCGAACCTGTCGCTACCATACCGGTGGAGGGTTAGCATCACTCGCCACCTAGTCGAAAGATCTTATGGCTCACGACGCGAAGAATGTAACACCTCACCTCATGCGCGCTTGAACAACGACCTCGGCAGCCTCGGCAGCGTACATTTATGCGCACGGGTCGCAGCACCGGCCCCCGGCGCCGCAACATGTTGCAGCAGATCAGGCCCGTACAAGCAGAGGTGGAAGAAACCACCTCTCTCTCGCAGGACCTGGCCCACGCCCGCGTGCATCAGAACACGCTGTCGCCCGAGCTCTGTCCGCCGGCCTGCCCCGCGCCGGCCTCGCTCGCGGTCCCAGACACCCCCACGGACTCGTAGTCCTCCACGATGCTCGCCGACTCGCTCCCGAACCCCTCCAGCTCCATGGCCACGTCCCGCGCCGCCCGCTCCGCCTGCTCCACCGCGCTCCCCTCCCCCGCGCCCGCCCACGCGTCGCCGTCCCGCAGCGCCGCGAACTCCCCCAGTCCCCCGCTGTACTCCTGGTCAACCTGGTATAACGCCAGCCCCGAGTCTGACTCCGGCAGACTCCCCGCGGAGAACTCTCCCAGGCCGCCGATGCCGACGCTGTCCGACGCCGCCGAGACCACGTCCACGTCGCGTGCGCCCTCCTGCGCAGTGGCACTCGTCGTGCGCTGCGCTGCCGACGACGACGACGACGACGACGACGGCGCGACCCTCGCCGACTGATATGTAGCGACGACGACGTCCTGCTGCGGCTCCTCCCTGGCGGGCTCCGACTCGCTGCGCTGCGGAGCAGGAACCGCCGCGCCGCTCTCCACCTCCTGAGGCGGCGCGGCGGCGCTGTCCGGGGCCGCGAGCGGCCCGTCCGCCGGCGCAGAAGACGCGTCGCGTGACGACGACAGCGTGCCTGGCGACGTCGACGTGGACGGCGGCGCGGGCGTCGCAGAGGGCTCGCGCACCGCGCCCGCGCTGCCCTCCGACCGCTGCGACGCGCTCGCGCTCGCGCTCGTGGCTTCGGAGGACGCGGTGCCTTGGCCCGAAGCGGGGCGCATGGCGGGCGGCTCCACCGCCACCTGTTGCACCTCCAACTGCACCAGCCTCGATGCAGGGATGCTGTGCAGGGACTGGTCCGGAGACGCCAGCGAACGCGGCGAGCGGCTGCTGTCGCCGTGCCGCACAGGCGCCACGTAGTCAAAGGCCCCGCCCTCGCCGGGTGCCTCACTCGTCGCGTCGTCGCGCGCTGCCACCGCAACCTCTGCCTGGCTGCGCTCCGCGACCGGCGGCTCGACCGCCGCGGACGCTGCGTCACGGGGCGCGCCAGGGGTTGGCTCGCGCGGTGCGGCGCCCTCCGCCGCGCTGGGAGCGGTCGGCGCTTGTGGCTTCTCATGCAACTCGCCTGCAACAACGCCATGGTCGCCGCTATCCGAGGGACGAGCGGGCCTCGCCTCGACGCTGTCGGGTCGCGGCTCTCCAGAACCGGGCCGCACGCCCTCGTCGGTGCGCGCGCTGCCTGACTCAGGGTCCCGAGACGCCCCCCTCGGTGCTTCTGCGTTGCCCTCAGGGCGCCTCGCCGTCTGCTCCGCGGTCCTGGCGTCCGCGGCTGCGCCCGCGGGACCCTCGCGTCCACCCGCGCTCCGCTGGCTGTCGGACGACAGCCCGAACGAGTCGGACGCCTCGCGGCTGTCCGACTGACGCCCCACATACTCCCCCCCGAACGCCCGCAGCGCGTCCATCGCCCCGCGCGGCTGCTGCTGCGCCACCTGCGCCGCCGCGCGCCAGTCCTCCGCCGCGCGCGCCTCCTGCAGCGCCTGCGCGCGCCGCCGCAGCCCGTCCATGCGCACCCGCAGCCGGTCCTCCTCGCCCTCAATCTCCCGCAGCCTCATCCGGCTCTCCCGCCCCACGCCCTCGAGGAACGGCGGCACCGACGCGAGCCCGCCCTCGCTCTCGCCCTCGTCGTCGCTCTGCAGCGGGTCCGCGGCGGGCGACGGCACGGCGTCGCGGTACTGCGCGGCCTCCGCCAGCGCCATCTCCGCCGCAGCGCCCGCAGGGACCTCCGCGCGCGGCGGCGCGACGCCCTCGCTCTTGCCGAGCATCGCACGCAGCCGCCGCGCCTGCTCGCGCTCCTCCGCGGTGTCCCGGTACGCCGACCGCAGCGCAATGCGCAGCTCCTCCAGGGCGCCCAGCGCCTCCTCCTTCTGCGCGAGCGCCTCCTCGAGGAGCTGCTCGGTCGACTCGCACGCGCCCTGCCACGCCGCGGCCGCCGCCTGCGCCCGCGCGACCTCCGCGTCCATGGCCGTGACCTGCGCCGCCGCGTCGCCCTGCGCCCGCTGCAGCTCCGCGCAGTGCCGCTTCAGCGCCTTAAGCTCCCGCCGCGCCGCCTCGAGCTCCACGCGCGCCTCCGCGGCCGCCGCCTGCGCCTGCGCGGCCTGGTGGCCCGCCCCGCCGGCCCCGTGGGGTCCTCCGAGACCCCCCCCGCCCCGCAGCAACGACACCTCCAGCCGCAGCTTCTCGTCCTCCTCGCGGATCCGCCCCAACATCGCCTCCGCAGCCAGCGCGCGCGCCGCCTCCTGCGCCGTCCGCGCCTCCGCCGCGCGCAGCCGCTCCTCCAACACCCGCACCCGCGTCAGCTCCGCGGCCAGCTCCTGCCGGTCGTTCTCGAGCTGCGCCCGCGCGCGCGCGTGGTCCGCCTGGCGCTGCCGGAGCTCCTCGTGGCCCTGCGCGAGCTCGCGCTGCACCTGCAGCCGCGCGTCGTCGCCCGCCGCCGCCACCTGCCGCCGAGACTCCGCCAGCGCGCGGGCCGCCTCCGTCTCCTTCGCGGCGGCCTGCGCCTCGCGCTCGCGGAGCTGGGCCTCGCGGGCGTCGAGGCGCTCGCGCGTGGCCTTCTCGTGCTGCTCCGCGGCGGCGCGGATCTCGGTGAGGCGCTTCTCTTCCTGCAGGATGCGCTGGCGGTGCCGGAACGCCAGCGACTCGACCTCGTCCTTCTGGAGACGGAGGCGCTCAACGAGACGCTCCTCGCGCTCGCGAACCTGCGGGGAGCGGGGCCGTGCGCAGAGAACGCGATTTGGACGAAGCGGTGTTCAGAACATCGGAAAATCCCTTTTCTCGTGGCGGTCGTCACGGTCAAGGTACCCCGCGCGGCACGTGAACGGCGCGCTGCATCGCTCGCGCTGCCGGGGCGTCGCACGCGGCCGTGCGGCCCCGCACCGCATGACGCAGACTGTCCGGGGGCGTACCTGACGCATCCGCGCCCGGTGCTGCCGGTCCAGCTCTTCGCGCTCCCGCTCCATGATGCGCCGCTGCTTGGCCGCCTCGTCGATCCGCGCCGCCGGCACCTCCACGTCCCGCACGCGCTGCACGCCCGCGTCGATCTCCGCGCGCAGCCGGGCCTCGCAGTCGCGCCGGTACGCCGCCATGCGCTCCTCGGCGGCGCGCGCGGGCGCCCCGCGCTCGGTCTCGACGCGGCGGAGGTACTGCGCGTCGATCTGGTTGAGCTGCGCGGCCAGGCGGTCGTCCGCGTCTGCGGAGGTTTGCGTGCAGGTCTCCGCGCGGTGCGTCGCGGAGCCCAGGGCCACGAGCGCGCGAATCATCCCGAGCGCGAGGCTGTCGTGGGACGGCGGCGCGTCCGGGGCGTCGCTCGGGCCCTGAGAGGCCTCCACGGAGCGCACGAAGAACCTGCGCATCGTTGTGTCAGGCCGGCGTGATATATCACGAGGGTGTGTCCGCACTTCGACGCGGTGCAGCCAGGTTGCAGGACGACGCGAGCGCGTTCGTTCCCGCCGCCGGGAAGGCGGCAGCGCGGTGCATCAGCGCGGGACACTCGCCTGTGCGCCGGCGCATCCTCCGAGATTTTGAGAGCCTCGAGGATCTCCGCCGGAGAGAGCTTCCCCGAGGGCCCGGACAGGCCCGCTTCGGGCGAGAAGACAGAGAGAGAGAGCGCGAGGCCCCTGGAGCCCAGGTAGTCCGCAACAAGGCTGTCCAGTACGCGGTGGTACAGGGACGGCGGGGCCGCGGGGGGCGCCGCGGGGTCCATCCTCGTCTTCATGAACGCCAGCAGCTGCGTGCGGAGCGTCGAGCGCACGTTGTCGAGCACCCCAGAGCCCTTGAGTTCGGACAGCAGGCTCGCCTTCATGTCCGAAGACGACGCGACCTGGCCCGTTGCCGCCGCCATCGTGCCGAAAGTACGCTACCCGAAGACCTGACCGGGTCTGTGAAGCCCTCCAGGCAGCTGTGTCGG
Organism: Pedinophyceae sp. YPF-701; assembly: GCA_916048055.1. NCBI lineage: Eukaryota > Viridiplantae > Chlorophyta > Pedinophyceae > Pedinophyceae sp. YPF-701. Next base: position 180,075 of record CAJZHL010000012.1, on the reverse strand, counting down.
GCGGGAAGCGCGCGTGCGGGGCGGCAAGATGCCCGCGCTCGCTCAATCGCTCTTCGCCTCGTGTGCGCGGCCTGCGCCCCGTCGGTCGTGAAAGATGGCCGAAACGGCGACCCTTGTGAACGGGTCGGGGCCCGCGGCCGGCTTGGCCTCGATTGAATGCCTCTGGCAGCCGGTGCGGGGCGCCAAAGTTTGATTCCAGCTGCGCTGGGCGTTTCGCGCGCTGTGGACGACTGGAGCGCCCTGGTCCGGCTCGGGCGGCTCTCAGCTCTGTCATTGCTTTAGGCTGGACGCGCGGGCTGGTACTGTAGGCAGGGGAGACTGATACACCGTTTGGGCTTATTCGAGGACGTCGGCCCGCCACAGACGGCCGCGAGAGAGCACCCGCGCTTGGAGCCAGAGCCCCTGGAGCGTCCGCGTGTGGCACATTTCGCCCTGACGGAGACCACGTCGGGACGTTTCGATCATATTCGGTCCCGTCAGTCACCCGGGCACCGGTCTTGGCGCACGCGGGGGTGCGATGCCAGGAGTGAGGCAATGACCACAGGGCGCTGGCCGCGACAAGCACGATGGGCCAGGACCCTCTCCGCGTGGTCACGCACATCGACCTTGATTGCTTCTACTGCCAGGTACGAAGCAACGGTTCCCACGCACCGGGACGCGCACAGCACCACGCCTGCGCTGGTCGCGCCTACGCTGGCTCTCAGCGCCCTGCCCGCGCCGGGCCCCGCGGCAACGCAGGTCGAGACCGTGCGCCTGAGCATTCCGCGGGACGCGCCGCTGGCCGTCCAGCAGTGGCAGGGCCTGATCGCGGTCAATTACCCAGCGCGCAATGCGGGCGTCAAGCGGCACATGCGCGTGCCCGACGCGCTGGCGGTGTGCCCCAACCTCAAGCTCGTGCACGTCGAGACCATCTCCGGCGCCGCGGGCGGCGGGGACGACGAGCCGAGCCGCGCACACGACAGGTGCGGCACGTTCGGCAGACGCATGGTGTTTTGTTCAGGCACGAGCGGCTGGCGCTCGCAGCCAGGCCGGTGCCCCCCTCGCCATCCGCTTGCTCTGTCGGTCTGTGCGCAGGAGCATGGAGAAGGTCAGTCTGGAGCGGTACCGCGCGGCGTCGCGCGACGTGTTTGATGTGTTGCACGAGCAGCTGCCCGGGTGCGTGATCGAGAAGGCAAGCATCGACGAGGCGTACGTGGACATCACCGGCGCCGTTGAGCGCGAGATCAAGGCGCGCGAGGGAGCGGGCGGCGGGTGAGAACCGTGCCGGTAACGGTCATCATTGCATCGCCGTTTGCGCAGCGTCGTCGTCGTCGCTCACGTGCCCGTGTGCGCCGGGTTCGCAGAGACGGCACGGACGGACTGGACGGCTTCTCCTGGGGCAGTCTCATCGCGGGCGGCGGCACTCTGGACCCGTCGAAGGCGTTTGACCTGCGCCTGGCTGCAGGGGCCGCGGTGGTGTGCCGGGTGCGCGGCGCCGTCGCAAAGAAGCTCGGGTACACGTGCTCGGCGGGGATCGCGCACAACAAGCTGCTCGCTAAGATGGCGTCGTCGATGCACAAGCCCAACGGGCAGACAATAGTCCCCCCCCGCGTCGTGGAGGAGTTGATGGCGGGTACGAAGATCCGCAAGGTGCCGGGGTTCGGGGGCAAGCTCGGCGAGGCGCTGGAGGTTGGCGGGTGCGAGACGGCGGGCGAGGTCGCGGCGTTGCCTGCGGAGCGGCTGGCGGCGCTGGTGGGCGGCGCGGAGCGAGCGGCGTGGGTGGCGCGGGCGGTGCGCGGCGAGACGGACGACCCGGTGAAGGAGAAGGAGCGCCCGAAGAGCATGCTCGCGGCGAAGAGCTTCACGTCCACGAGCGACGCGGGGGAGCTGCGGCGCTGGATGGGCGTGCTGGTGCGGGAGCTGGCCAACCGAATCGTCAAGGACCACGCGCGGTACGGGCGGTGGTCGCGCAACGTCGTGCTGCACGTGCGGTCGGGGTTCGGGAAGGAGGCGGCCGAGCTGTCGCGGTCCGCGGCGTTCCCGCGGTCGGTGCGGCCCGGGGCGGCGGAGGAGGCACTGGTGCCGGCGCTGACCGCGGCGACGGAGGGCCTCCTGCGGGCGTGCGCGCAGGCGTCGGCGGCGGGGACGAGCCTGCCCGTGGCGTGCACGCGGCTCGCGTTGTCGACGACGGAGTTCGCGGAGGCGCCCGTGGCGGCGCAGTCGATCGCGAGGTTCTTCGCCGCGCGGGCGGACGCTGCAGGGGAGGGCGCGGCGCAGGGCGGGCGCGGAGGTGATGGAGGCGGAGGCGCGAAGGAGGACGGGGCCGGGCCGGGAGACACTGGGCGCGGAGGTGGGGAGCCGGGGACTCCGTTGGAGGGAGGGGGTGCTGAGGGGGTTGTTATGGGGAGCGCGAATGGGGCGAAGGAGGCAGTGGAGGTGCGGGAGGTCGCGGCGGGGCTCGGTGTCGACTTGAGGGAGCAGCAGCGCATATTGGCGGACATTGAGCACCGCCGGAAGATCGAGGGCATGTTGACGGCGGGGGGTGCGAAGAAGAGGGGCGTGGAGGTGGGCGGGGGGCGTGGAGGGGTGGGTGGGAGGAAGCGCGGGCGCGGGGCGGGGCGGGGCGGGCGTGGGGGCCAGCTGGGCATACGTGGGATGTTTCAGGCAGCGAAACCAGACTGACAGGCACGGGAGCAGGTTGGGAGCAGCGGAAGCGGGCTGGAGCGATCCCGGGGCAGTGGAGGCGCTGTGTGAACGCGGCCGGACCTGCCGACGGAGTCCCTCAAGGCACTGTCAAGGTCTCCTTTGGTTGTGCTTGGCGGTCAATGCCGGCCTTCGCAAAGTTCCCTGGAGTCGTTGCGACGCCGGGCGTCAGTTCGGTGGCCGGAGGCGAGCCATACCTGCCGGCGATCGGCCACCATCGGCCCACACAGCGCGCGGGCGGGGGCAAACACGCTCAACCGGAGACAGATCAGCGCACTTGTGCCCAGCGTCGGTCGCGACGGCTGGGGCACTGCGATGTCGTCGCATCGCGGCGGGAGTCGCGATTGGCGGCGGCTGCACGACGCCTCTGCGCGACGAGTTCGGCAGGTCCCATCGCGAGAGCGTGTGTGGCCGCAGCGGGTCTTCCTGGAACGAATCGCGAGGCCAGTCAGTGGCGCGACTCAAGGAAGCTCAAATCAGACTGCGCTTGTCGACGAGATCCTCGTGGACGCGGCACGTGCGCAGGTCGGCGCACAACAGCTGCCGTTGCTGTGGACTACCGTGGCTGGCAGACGTGCACTCACCTCCGGCCCGAACGACCGGCGCTGGGCCGTCTTGCCGCCGACACGGCAGCCCCGGTGCGGTCGCGCGTCTCCGCCAGGAGCTGGGCATGCACGCTGCAAAAGAAGCACTACCGACGTTCTGTACTGGCACGGACGGGCGTCAACTGAGCGCTCACACGGGCGGCGACGCCCCCTGCGCGGCCCGTCGCCCCCGTTCGCGCGTCTGCGCCCCATCACGCCGCGCTGGAGTCCTTGTGCTTGGGCGCGTGCTTCTCCGCCAGCGCCTTGGACTTGGCCTTGAGCGTCTGGCGGTCGAGGACGTCGTCGTCCTTGTTGTGCCGGCGGTGGTGCAGCAGGCTCGCGAGCGGGTTCACCTCGGTGTGCTCGTGCTCCTCCTCGGAGGACTCGTCCGACTCCCCCTCGAGCTTGATGCGGATGTTGTGCTTCATGCCCTCCTGCTGCACCGAGCGCAGCTTCGACCGCGTCCGCAGGATCACCTTGTTGTTCGGGTCCGACGGGTGCTGCCCGGGGATGCCCAGGCGCTTCTTCAGGCTCGCCGACGACATCGAGCGGTTGGCCCGCATCACGCGCAGGCTCTTGCGCTCCTCCTCGCCGCGCGTGAGCGACGCCTTCGAGGCCTCCTTGCCCGGCAGCGGCGAGCCCTTCCCGCTCTGCGCCTCCGAGGGCTCGCTCTCGAGGTGCTGCCGCGACGCCCCGGACATGAGCCGCTGTCGCGACGCCGACTTGGCGAGGTCCGCGTTGATCTCCGCGGGGAGGTCCGACGGCTTGGCCTTGGGCCACTCGGCCGCGATGACCATCTCGATGCGCTCCTGCAGGCGCTTCCACGCCGTGGAGACCTCCTCGGCCAGGCGCGTGTCGTCGCCGTCCACGCCCTTGCTGCCCGGGCGGTCGCTGTTCTCGTCGACCGTCCCGAGGTCCGGCTTGAAGTCCTTCTGGTCCACGTAGTCCCGCATGACCTCCGGCAGCACCTGGTCCACGCGCCCGCCCAGCAGCCGGATCCCCAGCAGCACCTGCGCCAGGGTGGCCTCCAGCCGGCTCATCTGCCGCTGCACGCGCGCCGCGCTCGCGCTCGCCTGCGCGACCTCGTCCTCGCGCTGCTTGAGCTCCTCCAGCCCCTTGACGTCCCCGCCCGCGGCCTCCAGGCGCAGCGCGTCGCGCTCCTTGGTCAGGCCCCGCAGCACCTCGTTGCGGTCGTTCAGCGTCGCCTCCAGCGCCGCGGCCTGCTCCTTCGCCGTCGCGCCCTTGTCCTGCATGTCGGTCATCTTGTTGTACAGCGAGTCCGGCCCCTCGTCCGCGACCTTCATCCCCCGCATCAGGTGCTGCATCTTCTCATACACCTCCACCGACGCCTTCACCTTGGGGTCCAGCTTGTCGCCCTGCGCCGCCAGCTCCGCCACCGGGTCCCCGGGCTCCAGCGCGCCCTCCGACTCCGCCGCCGCGCCGCGCTGCGCCTGCTCCGCGTGCGCCGCCTGCGAGTGCTTCCCCGTCTGCGTGCGCTTCTGCTGGATCTGCGCGCGCCGCCGGGCCTTCTCGCGCTCCATCGCGCGGTTCTCCAGCTCCGTGCGCTCCTTGATGACCTGCGCGAGGGGACTCCGGGCCGCCGCGGGTCGGCCGCGCGACACCCAGGCGCGACGCGAGCGGCGTCGACCGGGCGAAGCGCGGGGGCAAGGCCGTGCGCCGCGGGAGCGCACCTTCTCTGCGACGCGCTCCCTCGCGGACATCTTGTGCTGCCAGAGCTTCGCGCTCTCCTCCTTGACGCGGTTGACCTCCTTCCACAGGTTGACCGCCTCGCGCCGCGACTGGTTGGCGCTGCGCAGCCGGAGGCGCTCCTGCTCCATCGCGTCCTGGTAGTCCTCCACCGCGGTCTTGATGTCGTCCGCGCTCTTCTTCAGGATCGTGAGCTCGTCCTTCAGACGCCTGCGAGAGCGGCACGCACACCGGGGCACACAGTTGGGTCGCCGGACGGGCCGCAGCGGGGACCCGGCGGGCGCCCGGGGCGAGAAGCCGGCGCCCGGAGCTAGATTCGCCACGCCGGGCGTGCGAGCGACGCGGTGCGCGCGCGGGGCGAGCAGCAACGGCGCGGGTGAAGCAGGGTGGGGGAAAGAGCCAGCGTCCGGGGCCCTGGGCGCGTTCCCGGCAGCGCTCATCGAACAGCTGGCAAGAAATACACAATTGAGATCACGCGGCGCTGCAAGACGGCCCCGAGGAGCGGCGTGTCGGCGGCAGAATCGTATCCATGTGTGGGGGCAGGAGACCGGCCCGCGCGGACGTGCGCCGGCAACGTGTCGCCATTGGACGCGGCCACGAGCACGAACAAAGAATGTGGCGTCATGCTGGTGCGCGGGAGGCGCCGGTGGGGCCGCGGGGGCGCCGCGAAGCGACGGGCATCCCAGGTTCCCGCCACGCATGTGCGTGCGGGCAACGGGGCGCTGCGCGGGGCGGGGCGGCCTGTGCGCGGCGGCTCCGGTGCGTCTGGGTGCTTGCGGAGTGTTTCGGGCGCCCGGGGGCGGCGGGGGCTCGCGGGGGCCGCGGCGCGGGGGTGCATGCTGGCCGGCCTGGGGCGAGGACGGCACCTGTGGATTTGCTTGTAGGACTTGCCGAGCCGCTCCTCCTCCATCGCCTTGAAGAGCTGCATCTCGATGCTGTTCTGGATGCGCGCCTTCTGGGTCTCGTACGACACGTTCGTCGCGGAAATGGCCGAGGCGCCGCCGAGGGTGGACGGCTGCAGGTCCATCTTGGAGGCGCCGAAGGACATGTCCAGGTCGAGCTCCGAGTCCATGGCCCCGCCGATGAACGAGCTGGAGGGCTCCGCGAGCCGGCTCGCGACCTCGCTCTCGTCGAGCGTCTCCTTGTCCAGGAGGCCCAGCTGCGCCCGGACCTTCTTCAGGTGCTCCACCTTGGCCTTCCGCCGCGCAATCGCCTTGTTGAGCTGCCCCTTCAGCTTCAGGCAGCGCGCCTCCTGCGAGCGGCATATCTGCTCGATGGAGCCCGGAGCCTGGTCCGCCCGCAGCTTGTCGAGAATGTCGGCCAGGGGCTCGTCGTGCTTGGGGCCCTGGCTCCGCATGAGCTCGACGGACTCGCGTACGCCCGTCATGGCCGCACAAGTGCCTCGAGGGCGGGCGCTGCCCCCGGTGTGGGCTCGGTCGCCTGCCCAGGGGCACCGGCTGGCCGGTGTCGGGCCGCTGCGGGGCTCAGAACGCTGGTGTGCGAGGTCCGCGGTGCAGGAAACCACGCTCGCCCCGTCGTTTCTGGCGCGCGGGGCCTGCGACGCCCGGCATTGACCGCGAGGCGCCTCGAGGGGACGAGGCCGACTGACGTCAACGGGGGCGCAGGGGGGACTCCTCACCCACTCCGACATCGAGCTTGCGCGACCTGTCATAGAACGCCGTCGATTGCGCCCAGTCGCCGGCTGCGCAAGCTCGTCCACTGCGCGTGGGAGAGGGGGCACATGCAGGGCTGTGTCACTGCCATGTGCGATCGGAGTCGGGGGCCACGACTGCATGTCTGGGCCGCAAACGGCCGCCCACTTCAGGGCCTGATCGGCCGCGCAGAAAATGGGCGACCGTGGATCGCGGCTGCCCCGCGCGGGCACCCGTGGGCCAGTGATGTCACACCTACACGGAGGCCCGCCATCACGGCGCCTCGTGCGAGACTTCAGCAGCCAGGGCGCATGAAACAGGCACGGCGTCGCTGCCGCCGCCGCCGTAGCAGCGACACCCCCCCGGGGTGCCGCGCTAGTTGTTCAGCCCCGCCACGGTGGCGTACACCGCGTCCACGTCGTCGAGCTCCAGGAGCTTCTCGAACAGGTCCTCGCACGTGCCCATGTCCTCGCCGTCCAGCTCCACCTCCGTGTTCGGGATCCACTTCAGCCCGCTCTCCTCCTTCTGCACTCCTCGACACGCGCCGTGAACTCAGTCAGACCCAGGCCCACGCACGCAACGCGCGGCGGGCGCGGCCGCAGCAGCAGCGCACGCGCCTGCGTGTTGTACTTGTCCGACAGCGCCTTGAAGCATGCCCCAAAGTCCTCCACCTCCGTCACCACGCGGAACGACCCCCCCTCGACGTCGTCCCCCGGCACGATGTCGTCCGCCCCGGCGTCCACCGCGTCCTCGAAGAGCTGCTCCTCGTCCACGCCCTCCGCGGGAATGACCACCACGCCGCGCTTGGTGAAGTTGAACAGCACCGACCCAGGCTCGGCGTTCTTGCACCCGGCCTTGGTGATCGTGCTCTTCACGTCCGACGCCGTCCGGTTCACGTTGTCCGTCAGGGACTCCACGATGAACCCTGCGGGGCCGCGCGAGGGCCGCGCCCGGGAACACACACCGCGGTTTGCTCGCGAGCGCGGGCGGGCGCCCATGCGCCGGTCGCCGCACGGGAGGCGCGCCGCCGCGGACAGCAGCGCTGTGCCCGCCCTGTCCGCCTCCCGAGGCAGGGCAGCGGCAGAGACACAGGCAGCAGCTGGATGGCAGCTGTTCCGCTGTGTGCATCGACGGCATGGGGGCCGCGTGCGCGTGGGGCGGGGTTGCGGGGACGCACCGCTGCCTCCGGGGCCGTAGGCCTCGTAGGTCACTTCCTGGAAGTCCGCGCCGCTCTTGTCTTTGGAGCGCGAGAGGTTGCGGTCGATGATGTCCTTCGGGCACCCCGCGCTCTTGGCTTGCGCGATGACGTCGCGGAGCGCGGCGTTGCTCTCCGGGTCCGGGTTCTCCTTCGCCGCCTGCGGTGCGCGCGGGAATGAGGGCGTCCCGCCTCGCAAAGACACAGCGGCAGCAGCGCGTGGCCGCAGTGCCGAGCGCCTGGCGCGCCCGCAGGACCGCACCAGCGCCCTTGCGCGAACTTCCCGCGTGTCTCTCAGTACTGTGCGGGGAAGGTGCGGGCGTCTGAGGACGGCTCGTTGCGCGCGTCGAGCCATCCGCGCAGATGAACCTGCCACGCGGTCCCGGCAGCGCGCAGCTCCGCAGAGGCCGCACCTGGATGATGAGCTTCCCGAACTTCCCGTACAGCTTCGCCTTGGCCGCGTCCGCCTTGCCCTTCCTGTTCGCGATCTGCGGCGGCGGCGGCGGGGCGCAATTGCCGCGTCTCGTCGTGGCCAGCGGCAGGCACGGAGCGCACGTCGGATGTCAGCCTGCGGGCAGGTCGCGCACCTTGGCGGCTCGGCGGCCCATGCACACGATCAGCGCGTTGCCCCGCTGCGCCGGCCGCCGGCCCAGGAGGACCCGTGCCGGGAGGGCCGGGCTGCGGCACTGCAGGGGGGAGGGAAGCGGCATCGTCGCTCGGCTCCGGGGTGCGGACGAGAGCAAGCGCAGAGGCGATCAGCGTTCGACCTCGGGGGCCGCTGGGCGCACCGCATTGTGGCCCGCAGCTCCGCGCCGGCCCTGCGTCGCCCCCGTGGGGTGGTCTCAGGACCGACAGCCCTGCAGCGGTCGCGGGGAGAGGCTCGTTGCCCGGTTCGAGCCCGAGACATGCGCACGTTGGCGCTGACTACCCCGTCGAATCAAAGCGACGAGCGGGGTCGGGTTAGCAGCGTCCCGTCGCCTGTGGAGAGGAGCTGGTCGCTCCGCACGCGTCGCCCGGCAGGGGTCGGCCCGCCGCGTCCGCGTCCGTGACTCCGTAGCGCACACAGGCACGTCCGGTGCCGGACATGACGCCGCCGCTGTCGGGGAACGCCTGCGGTAGCACGGCCTTGCTCCCAAGTCGGCGTTGCGCGGCCCCGCAGCGATCACTGAGGACTTCCGACCGCGCGACAGTCTCCCACCGCGTCAGGATGGCGGCGTCGAAGAGCTCATACAGCGTCGACATGTCCCTGAACCCCAGGCTCGCCCTGGTGCAGCCCTCGAAGACGATGGCTCTCACGGACCTCGCGAGGTGCGAGACGCAGCGAAACTCACATCGCCGGACTCGACGTGATCCCGACATGCCAGGCGTCGCCCGCTGCGCAAGCTCGTTCGGTCTGGACCGCTCGTTCGCTCCGTGCTCGGCGGCACAGCAAATCTCACCTCGCTCTGTCCCGCCTGCGCCACCTGTCGCGCTCCCAGGCGGCTCAAGGAGGAGGGGAAGGACGTCATTGCGCTGGCGGCCGGAGAGCCGGACTTCGACACCCCGGAGGCCATCTCGGCCGCGGGCATTGCAGCGATCAAGGAAGGCTACACGCGCTACACCCCGAACGCTGGTGCGCACGCAGCGACCGAGCCGGCGTCGCTGGCCACACCGGGCCCGCGGCCGCAGCCGGGCCGCACGTCCCGCACCGGCGCCACGGGCCCAGAGACGGAACAGCACGCGCTGTCTCACAGCACACACGTACGCGATGTTCGAGACGTCGCCGCACACAGCGCCGAACCGTCGCAACACGGCGATATTGGTGCTGCGCAGGCACGACGGAGCTTTTGCTGGCCATCGCGGAGAAGCTCGAGCAAGAGAACGGCATCTCGTATGATCCCATGACAGAAATCGTGGTGTCGAACGGCGCCAAGCAGTCCGTCTGGCAGGGCGTGTTCGCGACGGTCGCCGAGGGCGATGAGGTCATCATCCCGGCGCCGTACTGGGTCTCGTACCCCGAGATGGCCCGCCTGTCGGGCGCGAAGCCCGTCATCGTCGACACCACCGCGGAAGAGGACTACCTCCTCACGCCCGAGAAGCTGCGCGCCGTCCTGACCCCGCAATCGCGTCTGCTCATCCTCTGCACGCCCTCCAACCCCTCGGGCATGGTCTACACCCGCGCGCAGCTCGAAGCCCTCGCAGACGTCATCAGGCACGAGACTCCCCCCCCCTGCTTTCACGCACACAGCCCGCCGCACACCCCGCGCACGTCGCGCACACTCGCAGCGCGCGTTGGTTCCTGTGGCGCAGGGAGCACCCCCGGCTGCTGGTGCTGTCGGACGAGATCTATGAGTACATCGTGTACGAGCCCGCGGAACACCACTCCTTCGCGTCGCTCCCGGGGATGTGGGAGCGCACGCTGACGGTCAACGGATTCTCGAAGGCGTACGCGATGACCGGCTGGCGGCTCGGGTACATCGCGGCGCCGCGTCCGTTCGCGCGGGCGTGTGCGATCATCCAGTCGCAGTCGACGTCCGGCGCGTCGAGCGTCGCGCAGCGCGCGGCGATGGCGGCGTTCCAGTTCGGGCCGCGCGGGGGCGAGGAGGTCGCGGCGATGCGGGACGCGTTCCGCAAGCGGCGCGACTACGTGGTGTCGCGGCTGCAGGCCATCCCGGGCGTCAACCTCCCGGTGCCGCAGGGGGCGTTCTACGCGCTGCCGGACCTGTCGGCGTTCTTCGGGCCCGGGTGCACGGCGGACGGCTTCGGCGCCGTCCCGGACTGCGACGCGCTGTGCCGGTACATTCTGCAGGACAGCCTCCTGGCGCTGGTGCCCGGGGACGCGTTCGGGTCCAACAGCACGGTGCGCATCTCGTACGCGGCGTCGCTGGGCATGATCGAGAAGGCCATGGACCGCCTCGAGGCCGCGCTCGCCAAGATCCAGCGACCACAGTAGTAGCGGCCGCGCCCCCGACGCAGGAGCCCCGGCGCGACCGAACCTGTGATGCGGGCCCGCGACTGTGCACCGACGGCACTGCCCGGCCTCGCGGCGTGTCCCTGCACCGTCGTACAGGCGTGACACGACGTCGCTCGCAGTGGTTGCGGGTGGAATTCTTCCTTGGGCGCGTCACTTGTGCTTTCGGGGCATCTTGCAGGTAGAAACTCAGCGAATGAGCTCACGGCTCGTACAGCAGGGTGCCGGGGCCGACAGCGGGGGAAGGATGAGCCCAGCACCGCTGGGCAACGCGACATCCAGGTTCGGAGGCTCCGCCGCCGCACACCGCGGTCTGTGAGCTCTCTGCAGTCGCCTGGAGTCTCGACAGGACGCGAAGCTGTCGCGCTGTCCAGTCGCTTCTCCTGCCGGGGGCCGCACGGTGCCGTGGGTCGCACGATTGTAGGAGGTCTCCAGGAGCTGTGGGGCGTCCTCTCCTGTGCGCGGCCCGGGGCTGAACGGGAGCCACAGCGCCGAAGTCGCGGCAGAATCGAATAACCACTATTCAAGCTCTCCATCTGTGGGCGAACACGCAGCGAAGCATCAAGGTGCGGAGCGCTGGGACGCTTGCGCCTTCACGACCTTGCTTGCCGACGAAGCTGCATTCCGGGCCTTCCACGGGAGACATTTCGTGCTAACAGCGGTCCACATACTACACAACGCCCGACACACTGGGCCAATCACGACCGACGCGTTCGGAAGGGGCCGCGCGAGCCTCCCGACCTGAGAACCTCATGCACGCTACCGGGGCGCGGCACCGAGCCCCAACCCCCTCGGACATATCAAGCTCGCACTGCCCTGACGCTTCTCGATGCAAATGCTACGTGCCGCAGCATGTGCGAGATCAACGGCAAGATCGACCCCGTCCAGGAGTCCTGGGATGTTCAGGACCACGGCTGCTGCGAGGGGCCGGACGGGCGGCAGTGCCAGTACATCATGGACAACCGCAGAAGGTGCCAGAGACTTGCTGAGCCTGGTTGCGCGTACTGCTGGCAGCACAGGTCATGAGTGCAGCAACGCCGGCCGACGTGTGGCACTGTCCCCTGTGACAGGCACCATGCGGGTTGCACACGTGCACCACATTGAGAGCCACACTCGCTTGACAGATCGACGGTCGGCTGGCTGAGCCGCGCGAGGTGTCCTGTGAGGATCGTGGCGAGCCATCGCCGAAGGATCTGTGACTCTCTTGGAGCTGCATGACACGACATGACCTTCACTCATGCTTTCGGTGCTCGGTCGGGGCAACGCTGTAGCTCAGCTCACGTTCAACCTGCTTTTCTCCCTCGCACAACGTGACCGGCTGGCGGCTCGGGCCCATCGCGGCGCCGCCCGCGTTTGCTCGGGCGTCAGCCTCCCGGTGCCGCAGGGGGCGTTCTACGCGCTGCCGGACCTGTCGGCGTTCTTCGGGCCCGGGTGCACGGCGGACGGCTTCGGCGCCGTCCCGGACTGCGACGCGCTGTGCCGGTACATTCTGCAGGACAGCCTCCTGGCGCTGGTGCCCGGGGACGCGTTCGGGTCCAACAGCACGGTGCGCATCTCGTACGCGGCGTCGCTGGGCATGATCGAGAAGGCCATGGACCGCCTCGAGGCCGCGCTCGCCAAGATCCAGCGACCACAGTAGCGGCCGCGCCCCCGACGCAGGAGCCCCGGCGCGACCGAACCTGTGATGCGGGCCCGCGACTGTGCACCGACGGCACTGCCCGGCCTCGCGGCGTGTCCCTGCACCGTCGTACAGGCGTGACACGACGTCGCTCGCAGTGGTTGCGTGTGGAATTCTTCCTTGGGCTAGCGCGTCACTTGTGCTTTCGGGGCATCTTGCAGGTAGAAACTCAGCGAATGAGCTCACGGCTCGTACAGCAGGGTGCCGGGGCCGACAGCGGGGGAAGGATGAGCCCAGCACCGCTGGGCAACGCGACATCCAGGTTCGGAGGCTCCGCCGCCGCACACCGCGGTCTGTGAGCTCTCTGCAGTCGCCTGGAGTCTCGACAGGACGCGAAGCTGTCGCGCTGTCCAGTCGCTTCTCCTGCCGGGGGCCGCACGGTGCCGTGGGTCGCACGATTGTAGGAGGTCTCCAGGAGCTGTGGGGCGTCCTCTCCTGTGCGCGGCCCGGGGCTGAACGGGAGCCACAGCGCCGAAGTCGCGGCAGAATCGAATAACCACTATTCAAGCTCTCCATCTGTGGGCGAACACGCAGCGAAGCATCAAGGTGCGGAGCGCTGGGACGCTTGCGCCTTCACGACCTTGCTTGCCGACGAAGCTGCATTCCGGGCCTTCCACGGGAGACATTTCGTGCTAACAGCGGTCCACATACTACACAACGCCCGACACACTGGGCCAATCACGACCGACGCGTTCGGAAGGGGCCGCGCGAGCCTCCCGACCTGAGAACCTCATGCACGCTACCGGGGCGCGGCACCGAGCCCCAACCCCCTCGGACATATCAAGCTCGCACTGCCCTGACGCTTCTCGATGCAAATGCTACGTGCCGCAGCATGTGCGAGATCAACGGCAAGATCGACCCCGTCCAGGAGTCCTGGGATGTTCAGGACCACGGCTGCTGCGAGGGGCCGGACGGGCGGCAGTGCCAGTACATCATGGACAACCGCAGAAGGTGCCAGAGACTTGCTGAGCCTGGTTGCGCGTACTGCTGGCAGCACAGGTCATGAGTGCAGCAACGCCGGCCGACGTGTGGCACTGTCCCCTGTGACAGGCACCATGCGGGTTGCACACGTGCACCACATTGAGAGCCACACTCGCTTGACAGATCGACGGTCGGCTGGCTGAGCCGCGCGAGGTGTCCTGTGAGGATCGTGGCGAGCCATCGCCGAAGGATCTGTGACTCTCTTGGAGCTGCATGACACGACATGACCTTCACTCATGCTTTCGGTGCTCGGTCGGGGCAACGCTGTAGCTCAGCTCACGTTCAACCTGCTTTTCTCCCTCGCACAACGTGACCGGCTGGCGGCTCGGGCCCATCGCGGCGCCGCCCGCGTTTGCTCGGGCGTCAGCCTCCCGGTGCCGCAGGGGGCGTTCTACGCGCTGCCGGACCTGTCGGCGTTCTTCGGGCCCGGGTGCACGGCGGACGGCTTCGGCGCCGTCCCGGACTGCGACGCGCTGTGCCGGTACATTCTGCAGGACAGCCTCCTGGCGCTGGTGCCCGGGGACGCGTTCGGGTCCAACAGCACGGTGCGCATCTCGTACGCGGCGTCGCTGGGCATGATCGAGAAGGCCATGGACCGCCTCGAGGCCGCGCTCGCCAAGATCCAGCGACCACAGTAGCGGCCGCGCCCCCGACGCAGGAGCCCCGGCGCGACCGAACCTGTGATGCGGGCCCGCGACTGTGCACCGACGGCACTGCCCGGCCTCGCGGCGTGTCCCTGCACCGTCGTACAGGCGTGACACGACGTCGCTCGCAGTGGTTGCGTGTGGAATTCTTCCTTGGGCTAGCGCGTCACTTGTGCTTTCGGGGCATCTTGCAGGTAGAAACTCAGCGAATGAGCTCACGGCTCGTACAGCAGGGTGCCGGGGCCGACAGCGGGGGAAGGATGAGCCCAGCACCGCTGGGCAACGCGACATCCAGGTTCGGAGGCTCCGCCGCCGCACACCGCGGTCTGTGAGCTCTCTGCAGTCGCCTGGAGTCTCGACAGGACGCGAAGCTGTCGCGCTGTCCAGTCGCTTCTCCTGCCGGGGGCCGCACGGTGCCGTGGGTCGCACGATTGTAGGAGGTCTCCAGGAGCTGTGGGGCGTCCTCTCCTGTGCGCGGCCCGGGGCTGAACGGGAGCCACAGCGCCGAAGTCGCGGCAGAATCGAATAACCACTATTCAAGCTCTCCATCTGTGGGCGAACACGCAGCGAAGCATCAAGGTGCGGAGCGCTGGGACGCTTGCGCCTTCACGACCTTGCTTGCCGACGAAGCTGCATTCCGGGCCTTCCACGGGAGACATTTCGTGCTAACAGCGGTCCACATACTACACAACGCCCGACACACTGGGCCAATCACGACCGACGCGTTCGGAAGGGGCCGCGCGAGCCTCCCGACCTGAGAACCTCATGCACGCTACCGGGGCGCGGCACCGCGCCCCAACCCCCTCGGACATATCAAGCTCGCACTGCCCTGACGCTTCTCGATGCAAATGCTACGTGCCGCAGCATGTGCGAGATCAACGGCAAGATCGACCCCGTCCAGGAGTCCTGGGATGTTCAGGACCACGGCTGCTGCGAGGGGCCGGACGGGCGGCAGTGCCAGTACATCATGGACAACCGCAGAAGGTGCCAGAGACTTGCTGAGCCTGGTTGCGCGTACTGCTGGCAGCACAGGTCATGAGTGCAGCAACGCCGGCCGACGTGTGGCACTGTCCCCTGTGACAGGCACCATGCGGGTTGCACACGTGCACCACATTGAGAGCCACACTCGCTTGACAGATCGACGGTCGGCTGGCTGAGCCGCGCGAGGTGTCCTGTGAGGATCGTGGCGAGCCATCGCCGAAGGATCTGTGACTCTCTTGGAGCTGCATGACACGACATGACCTTCACTCATGCTTGCGGTGCTCGGTCGGGGCAACGCTGTAGCCCAGCTCACGTTCAACCTGCTTTTCTCCCTCGCACAACGTGACCGGCTGGCGGCTCGGGCCCATCGCGGCGCCGCCCGCGTTTGCTCGGGCGTCAGCCTCCCGGTGCCGCAGGGGGCGTTCTACGCGCTGCCGGACCTGTCGGCGTTCTTCGGGCCCGGGTGCACGGCGGACGGCTTCGGCGCCGTCCCGGACTGCGACGCGCTGTGCCGGTACATTCTGCAGGACAGCCTCCTGGCGCTGGTGCCCGGGGACGCGTTCGGGTCCAACAGCACGGTGCGCATCTCGTACGCGGCGTCGCTGGGCATGATCGAGAAGGCCATGGACCGCCTCGAGGCCGCGCTCGCCAAGATCCAGCGACCACAGTTGCGTGTGGAATTCTTCCTTGCGCTAGCGCGTCACTTGTGCTTTCGGGGCATCTTGCAGGTAGAAAATCAGCGAGGGAGCTCACGGCTCGTGCAGCAGGGTGCCGGGGCCGACAGCAGGGGAAGGATGAGCCCAGCACCGCTGGGCAACGCGACATCCAGGTTCGGAGGCTCCGCCGCCGCACACCGCGGTCTGTGAGCTCTCTGCGGTCGCCTGGAGTCTCGACAGGACACGGTGCTGTCGCGCTGTTCAGCCGCTTCTGCTGCCGGGGGCCGCACGGTGCCGTGGGTCGCACGATTGTAGGAGGTCTCCAGGAGCTGTGGGGCGTCCTCTCCTGTGCGCGGCCCGGGGCTGAACGGGAGCCACAGCGCCGAAGTCGCGGCAGAATCGAATAACCACTATTCAAGCTCTCCATCTGTGGGCGAACACGCAGCGAAGCATCAAGGTGCGGAGCGCTGGGACGCTTGCGCCTTCACGACCTTGCTTGCCGACGAAGCTGCATTCCGGGCCTTCCACGGGAGACATTTCGTGCTAACAGCGGTCCACATACTACACAACGCCCGACACACTGGGCCAATCACGACCGACGCGTTCGGAAGGGGCCGCGCGAGCCTCCCGACCTGAGAACCTCATGCACGCTACCGGGGCGCGGCACCGAGCCCCAACCCCCTCGGACATATCAAGCTCGCACTGCCCTGACGCTTCTCGATGCAAATGCTACGTGCCGCAGCATGTGCGAGATCAACGGCAAGATCGACCCCGTCCAGGAGTCCTGGGATGTTCAGGACCACGGCTGCTGCGAGGGGCCGGACGGGCGGCAGTGCCAGAAGATCTATCCCAACGGCGGCAGGTGCCCCAACCCTACTACGGCTGGTTGCGCGTACTGCTGGATCCACAGGTCATGAGTGCAGCAACGCCGGCCGACGTGTGGCACTGTCCCCTGTGACAGGCACCATGCGGGTTGCACACGTGCACCACATTGAGAGCCACACTCGCTTGGCAGATCGACGGTCGGCTGGCTGAGCCGCGCGAGGTGTCCTGTGAGGATCGTGGCGAGCCATCGCCGAAGGATCTGTGACTCTCTTGGAGCTGCATGACACGACATGACCTTCACTCATGCTTGCGGTGCTCGGTCGGGGCAACGCTGTAGCCCAGCTCACGTTCAACCTGCTTTTCTTACTCGCAACGTGACCGGGTGGCGGCTCGGGCCCATCGCGGCGCCGCCCGCGTTTGCTTGGGCGTCAGCCTCCCGGTGCCGCAGGGGGCGTTCTACGCGCTGCCGGACCTGTCGGCGTTCTTCGGGCCCGGGTGCACGGCGGCCGACTTCGGCGCCGTCCCGGACTGCGACGCGCTGTGCCGGTACATTCTGCAGGACAGCCTCCTGGCGCTGGTGCCCGGGGACGCGTTCGGGTCCAACAGCACGGTGCGCATCTCGTACGCGGCGTCGCTGGGCATGATCGAGAAGGCCATGGACCGCCTCGAGGCCGCGCTCGCCAAGATCCAGCGACCACAGTAGCGGCCGCGCCCCGACGCAGGAGCCCCGGCGCGACCGAACCTGTGATGCGGGCCCGCGACTGTGCACCGACGGCACTGCCCGGCCTCGCGGCGTGCTCCCGCGGGGCACGGAACGCCGCGTCCGCGACCTCCCGCGCGGCGGCATGACTGTGTCGTGGCCTGCTGGGGCACATGATCAACCGACGCTTCCGTTCGCGGGGAGTCCGGTCGGCCGAGCGGCGGCGTCCGCGCGCACGGGGGCAGCTAGGGCAATGCGGCGTGCTGCGCTGCGGCGCGCGCGCGGACCATTCTGCGTGCGGTGCCTGCGTTGCGCTGTGCGTGAAGCGGGCAGTATCTGGCACTTGGGCGGTCGCGGCGCGGGCACGAACGGCGCGGGCGGTGCGCGAAAGGGACATCAGTGGGACAGGCCTTGCCCAGGGACGCTGCTGGCTGCCGCGGACTCGGATGTGCGACCGAGGCCGATTCAGCTGCCCGGAGTTGTTGGAGGTCTCACCCCCAGGCGGTGCTTCCGCGGCTCGTCGGGCGCGGCGGGGGCTGGGCTTCGGCACAACCGATTGCGTGGATGCGCCTCAGGTGACGACGTAGTGCCTGGCTGCCCATATACCGCCGTTGAGGCGACTTTACGAGCGAAGCGGGCAAGTGCGTCGCCTGGGGCCTCGTCCGCCGCCGGCGAGCCCCGTCCGGCGCGACATTGGCTTATTTCGACTTTCCAGAATTGGAACCTCGCACAACACTGGCAGTTGTCCGCGCAGCCGAATAGGTGGCATCGCCCAAGCTCTGCCCAGGAGTGGGCCCGCGCGGGCACGCGCTGCGGGTTAGCGCGCGCCGCGCCTGGCCTCCGGGCGCTCGAGCGGCCAAGGGCGGACGCGCACCATGCCGTCTCGACTCCCCTGCAGCCGGCTGAAGCTCGACGAGCTCTTTGTGCACTGGCTCCTCCTCCCCGACAGCCAGAAATTCGCGTTCAAGCTCATCGACGATGCGAAGGAGGGCAAGCCGCTGCACTCGGTGGCGCTCGCCACGCCGGGCGCGAACGGCGTCGCGCTCAGCCCGACGAGCTCGGCGACCATGTACCCACCGCTGAGCCCTGGGAAGAGCGCGAGCCCCGGCCCCTTCGTCCCGAGCCCCCTGCGCAAGCTCTCGCAGTCGAGGAGCTCGGGGAGCAAGCGGGAGTCGGACAAGGAGCAGGAAATCCCGCAGTTTTACTTCCCGCGCGGCAAGCCTCCCCCTGAGGACCAGCTCCAGGTCCGCGGCCCGCCCCCGCGGCCCTGCGCCCGTGCGGCTCGCGCTGCGAGCGCGCTGAGCGGCGAGCTCAACCAGCGGCGCGCCTCGGCCGCGTACATCGCGCGCCAGGACGCCGGCGATCGCCGTCGCAAGGCGTCGCGTTCAACACCCACGCTTACCAACGCCGCCCCGCCTCCCCCTGGACGCGCCCCTCTGGTCCGCAGGTGGTCCTGGCGAAGAAGAAGGAGCTGTTCGCGGCCGCGAAGGGCCCGGGGCTGAACCTGGAGGGCTTCGTCACCATGGTTCAGGTGAGCGCCCTGCCCCGCGGCCGCCCGCCGCGCAATCAGCGGCGCAACGGCCGTCTCCTCCCGTGCGGCGCATCCCTCCTTCGATCGACCGCCGCGCACCGCGGCCCAGACCCTGGATTGCGCCCCCGCGCACCCTCACGGGGCGAGCACGCACAACCTACTTCCGCGCGGCGTGTTAGACGCCGCGGCCGCGCACGCCCCCGGGCGTCTCCGGGCGACGCCTCTGCGCGGCTCGCCCCCCTATCCCCCAGCGCCGCTCCACGCGACGAGCCGCGACCGCCCGCCGCCGGCTCGCTCCGTATGCCCAGCACGCGCGCACTGCCCGCGGCGCCCCCCGCAGGACGTGCTCGAGATGCCCACGTCCGTGGCGTACGTGCTGTTCGACCGCCTCGCGCCGATGGAGAAGGACACGGTGTCGGAGGCGGAGTTCGACGCGTGGTGCGCGGGGTGCGACGCGCTGACCGTGTCGCGCGTGCACCGCCTGTGGACCATCCTGCGGGGCCCGGAGAACGACTACCTGCAGTACGACGACTTCGTGCCGGTCGTGCGCGCCGTCATCAACACGCACCCGGGCCTCGAGTTCCTCAAGGACACCCCCGAGTTCCAGGACCGCTACCAGGAGACTGTCATCTACCGTATCCTCTACACCGTCAACCGGTCCGACACCGGCCGCATCACCCTCAAGTGAGCCCCCCGCGCACGCGCGATCGCCAGAGCCACGGCCCTCCCGCGCTGCCGCGCGTTGCGGGCGCCTGCGCAGGTGTGGGTGTGCGTGGTGGTCGTTGCGCGTGTGGCGCTGATCGGTGTGTTGTTGGCGGCGGTGCGCAGGGAGCTGCACCGGAGCGACCTGCTGGAGGCGCTCACGCGCGTGGACGAGGAGGAGGACATCAACAAGGTGTTGCGGTACTTTTCGTACGAGCACTTTTACGTCATCTACTGCAAGTTCTGGGAGCTCGACAGCGACCACGACTTCATGATCGACAAGGACGCGCTCCTGCGGTACGGCAACCACTCGCTGACGTACCGCATCGTGGACCGCATCTTCGACCAGGTCCCGCGCAAGTTCCGCTGCCAGACGCCCGGGCGCATGGGCTACGAGGACTTCGTGTGGTTCATCCTGTCCGAGGAGGACAAGACGACGGACATGGCGCTGGCGTACTGGTTCCGCTGCGTGGACCTGCACGGCGACAACCTGATCACGCAGGACGAGGCGGCGTTCTTCTACGAGGAGCAGGTCCACCGCATGGAGAACCTCATGCACGAGCCCGTGCTGTTCGAGGACATCGTGTGCCAGCTCACCGACATGGTCAAGCCCGAGCGCGACGGGCTGTTCACGCTGCGGGACCTCAAGCGGTCGCGGCAGCACGCGGGCGTGCTCTTCAACTGCCTGTTCAACATCAACAAGTTCATCGCGTTCGAGAACCGGGACCCCTTCCTCGCGCGGCAGCAGGAGCAGGAGGCGCCGCAGCTGTCGCAGTGGGACCGGTTCGCGGCCGCGGAGTACTTGCAGCTGGCGATGGACGAGGAGGGCGAGGATGCGGAGGATGCGGGGCTCTCGGAGACGCTCGAGGTCGCCGCGGGGCTGTAGGGGGGCGGGGGGGTGTTGCTGCGCGGAGAGGGAGGGCGCGCGCTCCGGCGACGGCGCCGATGTGAGCGCGCGTGCGTTGCGGGTGTGTTCCTTGTTGATGGTTTGAGTCAACACGAAGCACGGAGCAGACGGTCAGCGAACACTCCAAGCGAAGACAAGGCGGGACGGGCGCTTTCGGTGGACTCGAGGCAGTTGTGCGCAGCCCTTGAGTGATGACCGTCCTGCAACGACAGCAACGCTCGGGCCAGCGCACCCCAGGATTGACATAGAGTAGTAATTGACCACCCGCGCACGAAACGAAATGCGGGTGTGCTATCGTCCTGATCAAGGCGGCAGCGTGCTAGGAGTACTCGCGCGAAATGCCATGTGAGCGTGCCATCATGTGCCAAGGGAAGGCTCTGACCTGCAATCAGTTAGAGTGAGTGGCGGGCGTCGTCAGCAACAACGCGGCGAGCCGCGCGAGTACTGGACGACGCCCGCCAGCCGACGCGCCGAAGTGCTGGTCCACGTCCTAGGCTGCTTGTACCAGGGGGTGTCGGCAGCCGGCTGGGTGACAGCGGTGACTGAGTCTGCGGCATTGTCCGCGTTGTGTGGCGACGCGCCGACGGCTACTCAGCTCTCCTCGTCATCGCCGTCCCCCGCGCGTGGCCTGTCATGCGAAAAGGGATCATACCTCGGTCTAGCGGCCACGGAATACGCGCATGGCCAACATGTCAACATCGGGGGGGTAACAGAGTGCGTCATGTGTGCGGGCATGGCTGGATAGTTCCGAGCCAGCTTCGCAGCGCCGGGATCATGTATGAGGGTGACGAGTTGCAGGGCGCCGGGCACGCCCTGTCAGCAGGTTGGCCAGTATGGTCTGCAAACTGCACGTGGCGACGCACGAGGTCAGCCAGGCCCGCCGGCGTGGCAGGGCCAAAATGCGGGCTCGGGTGCGTCCGGCAGGCGGCGCGGTGGATCGCCAGGACCTGTCGCATGCAGTAACCTCGATGCGTACGCATGTAGCGCATCATGGCCGACATCTTGGCTACGTAGCTGTCGCGGTCAGTCACCTCGCTGGACACGCGGATGTGTTCGGTGCGGACGATGTTGTAAAGGTGTCGTCGCAGCAGCGCACACGAAGCGTGGGGGTACTGTATGAGGTGAATGTTCTCAGGAAACAGACCGCGTTTGTCATAGTGCGAGATCAGGAGGAAGCCCTGATATTCGGGATGCGGACGCACGCGGAGGTCTAGGAAGGAGACACCGTCGAGCGGGTTCGCTGGGGCGTCAAATTCGACCTCAAGACAGGGGGGGTACATGTTATGTATACCAGAGATGAGATCTACGATCGACGACGGGGTTTCGGGGGGCGGGGTGGGGGGGCGGGGGTGGGTGTTGAAGTAGCGGTACAGTGCGTTCGCGAGAGAGAAATTGTCGTCGATGTAGCGCCTGGAATAACGGAAAGACCCCAAGACCTTCAGCCAAGCGACGTCGCCAGTGCTCAACCAGCGGTCGCGAAACTGGCAGAGGAACGCGAGCTCATGCCGGAACATGTAGCAGTTCGCGAGGTGGGGGGAGGCCGAGAGCCCCATGGGCACACCGCAGGTCTGGTGATATACGACGCCCCCGAACACCACGTAGGCGCGTTTGACGAGGATGTGCACGAGACCATGAAGTTGCTCGATGCTCGGTGCCCATTTCCCAACCATGCCGTCCGCGTCCGGCAGCTGCGCCACCCACCACCACGTCTCCCTCGCGTCAAACGCGGGTTGCAAGTCGATCAGGAGGTGTTGCCCTGGATGCAGTGCAAAAACAGCGTCGATGTGTTCGATGACGCAGTCGATGAGGCCGGTCCCGTGGTCCGCGCTCGTCTCGTGCCGGATGTGCGTGTAGAGCCGCTTGATGTCGGCGCCCAGCAGCAGAGGTGGTTGTTGAGCATGTATCGCTGAGCGTGGTGGGTTGTCATGTAGATACGCGGTCACCATGTCACGCATGCCGCGGCTGGAGTCCACCAAGAAGGGCGCGAAGCTGCTGCAGAGGTCCTCCGGAGTCCCAGGATTGACATCTCGCTTGGCTGCGTGAAAAGTCATTGACCACCCGCGTGTGCTTTGCTAAGTGGCCGCTCACATGCCCGCGGTCGGGCTCCGCTCGCGCGCTTCGGGCGTCGGCTGCTGGTCTGCGCTCTAGTGCGTGCTGTGCGGCAGGCCTGCGGTCCGCCGCATCACGCCCGCACAAGGCCGGCCAAGCGTTGGTGCGCTTGCCGTCGCGCTAAATCTAAGGACTCGTCGTTGCGCCTCCCAGCAGCGGCCGCCCGCCGCGGCTCTCCCGCAATTGCGCACCCTTCGCGCTGCGCACCAGACGACGACGCATGTGGCGCTCCCTCCTCCGCGGCAGCGATGCCGCCGCTGCGGCAACTACTCGTTACTGCGCGCGCCGCGCCCTCCGGAGCCCGAACCGCGCCCTCCGCGCCCCCCGCCGCCCCCTCGGCCTCGCTGGCGATCGCCGCCACCACCGCCAGGATTGCCGCGGCCGCCCCGGGCCGACCGCCCGCGCGACGGGCCCCGCGATCCAGACTGGGATCCACCGCTGCTCGACGGTGGTACCGGCACCGCCGTCACCATCGGACCCTCCGGCTTCGCGCCGGGCGCCCTGCCGCCTGCCGCAGGCGCAGGTACCGACACCGTCGCGTTCCCGGCCGCCGGCGCCGCAGGCGGGTCCGGCTCAGCGCTCGTAAAGGCAAGCGCGCGCGACAACGGCGTCGCCTGCGCGTGCGCAGGCGCCGCGGCGGGCGCCGTTCCTGGCCATGGAGACGCCAGCCCGCCTCCCTGCGGCCCGGCGTACCCGCCCCCGAACGTCATAGGCTGCCCGCCGTGCGACACGTACTGCTCGGTGCCCATTCCGGACGAGCTCGCGTACGCGGGCACGAACGGCCCTCCGAAGAGCATCATGGACGCGCCGCCGCCAAACAACGCCGGCATCGGCGCCGCGGCGCCCTGCCCGACCACGCCGGCGCCGTCCTGACTCGACGTGTTCCCGAACGCCTGCAGCGAGGCCTGGTACAGGTCCATCGTGAACTGCTGTTGCCGGGTCCATGAGTCGTTGCCGGCGCTGACGCCGCCCACCGCGGCCGCGGGCTCGCCCGCCGACGTGAACATCGACATCGACGACATCGGCGGCATCGTCGACGGCGCGATCGCCGCGCCGCGCGCCGGCGGGGCGTCCGCGGCCGAGCTCGCCACCGCCGCGGCGGGGTCGGCCAGCGACCCGCTGATGTGGTTCGAGAGCATCGCGTCCAGGGACTCGAGCGATTCGCTGTGGCCGTGCGCGGCGACGGAGTCCCCGCCGCCGGTCGCGCTGCGCGCCCCGTGGAGGGACCCCTCCCCGATGTCCCCCAACGCCCCCCATGAGTGACTCAGGCCGAACCCGTGCGACGACTCCGCGCGCGGCACCGCGGCGAACGACGACTCCGCGGGCTCGAGCGGCACCGTGCGCTCCGGCGCGGCCGCCGGCTCCGAGGTGGCGGGCTCCGGCGCGCCCGCCCCAGCCGGAGCTGGTGGCTGGCCGGGCGACGACGGCGGCGACGGCGCAGCCTCCGTCTCGCGCTGCGCAGCGAGGCGCTTGTGCATCGGCACGTACTTGCTCGGCGTCGTCGGGGCCGAGGCGGGCGCCGGCGCGGCGGCCGGCGGCGCGGCATCCGAGGTGGCGAGGTTCGCCGCAGATGCCGACGCGTTGACGGACGCGCCGTTGCCAGCGAGCTTGCTGCTCCACGCGGCGCCCTCGCCGTCGCCGGGCCCGCTCCACTGCGGGTGCGGCCCCGCGCCGGGCGACGACGCTGTCGCGACCTTGCGCGGCGGCGGTGGTGGCGGAGGCGCCCGCGCGGCCCGCCCCTCCACGCGGTCGCGCCTCGACGGCGGCGGGGCGGCGGCGGGGGCGGGGAGGCGGTCCGCGCGGCTCGCTGCCGCCGCGGCGGGGGCGGGGGGCGGCGGCGCAGGCAGGTGCGCACGGCCTCCGCGTCGCTCTCCGGCCGCGGCGGCGGGGGTGGCGGTGGCGCCGCGCCGTGCTCGCTCGCGCTGCCGGCCTCCGCGGCCGCGGCGGCGACCTCCGCGGCCGCAGCGGCCACCGCGGGCGGCCCGTTGCGGCCCTCCATCTTCTGTCGCCGCAGCGCCTCCGCCACGCGCAGCATCTCCTTCTCGAACGCCTCGCGCTCCTCGTCGGGCTCCTCCTCGGCGGGCGGCGCAGGCTGCGGCGGCGGCGGCGCGGGCGCCGGCTCGGGCTGCCGCACCGGCGCCGCTGGCAGCGGGCCGGCGCGCGGCGGCGGCGGCGGCGCGACCGGCGGCGGCGCTGGCCGGCTGTCGTCGTCCCTGGCCCTCAGTCCGCCGCCGCGCCCGCCGCGGTCCTCCCAGGACCCCCCCCCGCGCCCGCCGCGCTCGTCCCAGCCGCGGTCGCGCCGGTCGTGCCCGGAACCCCCCCCGCGGCCCCACTCGCGGTCGTCCCAGTCGCGCCCGCGCCCGAAGCCGCCTCCGCGCCCGCCGCGCTCCTCGCCCCACCCGAACCCCCCCCGCCCCTCGCGCTCAGCCCCCCACCCAAACCCTCCGCGGTCCTCCCTGCGCCCGCCCTCCCGCCGCGCCCGGGCCCGTCCGGCCCGCGCCAGTTGTCGCGCCACCCGCCCCGCCCCCGCCCCCGCCCCGCCGGTCCCACCGGTCGTCGCCCCCGCGCCCCCGCGGACCGTACTTCTCCTCCCACAGCTGGAACCCGCCCCCGCCCTCGCGGCCGAACCCGCTCTCAGGGTCGCGGCCCACCAGGCGGCTGCGCGGAACGCCGCGCTCGTCCTCGTCGGACCAGTCGTCCGCGGCGTCGCCGCGCGGGGGCGGCCGCTGCACGGTGACGGTGGCCGTCTCCAGGGTCGGGTAGTCCAGCTCGTCGTTCAGGCGGCCCTGCGCGGAGCCGAAGGGGTTCGCGCGGCTGGCGGGCCAGTTGGAGCGGCCCGGGGGGGCGGCGCCGGCGGGCGGGCCCGCGGCGGCGGCGCCGGGCTGGCCCTGCACGCCGTTGCCAGCGCCATGGCTGCCGGTCGCGGCCGAGTCTTCGGCCTGCTCCCGCGTCCAGGTGCCGGTGGTGGAGTTCTTGACGAGCTGTGTGGAAGGGTCGTTGCCGGCGTGCTCCTGCGGCGACGTGGCGGGCGGGCGTGGCGCGTGTGGGCAGGCGGCAAGTGTGCTGCCAGGTGGGCGGTCGCTCCGCGATCGATCCTGCCCCGGAACGTTCGGCGCCGGGTGCGTGTGGATGCGGGGAGGCGCTGCGTGCGGCTCGCGGCGGCGCTGCAGCGCCGGTCGGCGTGGGGCCTGCTGTAGATGAGGAGGCAACGCCGTGGCGTTGCGGGATGGCTGCGAGACGGTGGCGTACCTTGCGCAGAGACGGCAAATTAACAGGTCTTGGTACTGCGACTTTGGGGCCGATTACAGAGCCCGAGCGATTCGTGCCGCGCTGCAGAGGAGAAGAGCGAAGGAGCTGGTGGGATTGCGACCCCGCAGCGGCGCCAGCTCGGCTGCCGCACCGGCGCAGCCGACGCCATGCGTGGAGAGGTAGGCCCTCGGCGGCGCCGGCCGCGCCAGGGACCACGCACGCCCACAGAGAGCAGCCGAAAGCATGACGGTATCAGCCGGGCCGTGCGGGAAAAATGCGCGGACGCCCCTCCCGGCACCGCGGGTGGGGGAGTTCGTCCTCCGGCTTTCTGGGGGTCGCCAAGACGTGAGAATCTTCAGGACAGGTCGACAAAGTGCATGAGGCCGCAGCTCCCCCCGCCACCGAGGGTGGCGCCCGCTCGATCGTTTCGCAGCGCGGAGGCCGAGCCACCGATACTGTGAAACGCGCGCGCGGGCGCCCGTCCGTATCGGGGGGAGGGCGCGCAGCCAGCGCCGTGCAGAGGCTGGAGACCGGCGAGTGGCGCACCTTGCCGCCCAGGGCGACCATGCCCCCGCGACCGCCGCCCGTGCCTCCGCCATTTGATCCAAATTTTCCATGCGGGCCGGAGTTCGACTGACTATCCCGCTGCAACGGCATTTTCGACTACTAGCATTGCGGAAGCAAGCGGCCTCCGGTGGCGTGTGTGTCTAATTCGCTGTGTCTATGATCATTCGTCGCAACATAACATCAACCACGTCGTGTCCTTCTTCTGCCGACCCAGCGGGGCGGGCCACGCAACAAGCGCCGTGCCGAGCCAGCGTCTGGCCCCCAGTCCGACCGGCCCCGCAGCAGCGCCCCGCGTGCGCGACGCGGCGCCGCGGTCGCCGCCCATGAGCGCGGCCTCCCCCCGCCCGCCGCGGCCCGCAGTCGCCGGGACGCACATGAATGAACATCATCATGCTCGACGTCTCACACCGCGGCACACGTGGGGACGGGCGGCGCCCCCCCGCGCCGCACCGGCGCAGCCTCGCGCGAGGCAGCTAGATCGCGGCGCCGCCGCTCGTCGACAGAGCGGCTCCGCGCCCCGCCAGGCACGCGGGCGGGCGCGGTGCCGACGCTCAGGTCTGCCAGGGCCAGCCCTTGGCGGGCGCCCACCAGAAGAACTCCTGCGTGTCCGCCCGCTTGGGATGGCCATGTGCGCTGCCGCGGCACGCCGAGCAGAGCGGCCCGAGCCCCGGCGGCCCGTAAAACGGCACTCCTTTCCACAGCAGCGTCACGGCCTGCGAGTATATCCACCAAGCGACGCGGTGCGGCTGGAACCCGTACCGGAGCAGCGTGCCGAGCCCGGCCTCCTCGTTGCGCGCCGCGGGCCGCTCCCGGTCCAGCTCCCCCTCCAGCCACGCGCCGAAGAACCCCCCCCCCCGCGTCGGGCCGCGCAGCGTCGGGTGCTCGGTGCACAGCACGGACAGCCGGAGCCGCTCGCCCGGCTCCGCGGTGTCTATCCGCCACTTGGCGTCCATGTCCATCAGCGGCGAAACGTGCAGCGCCTTGCGCACGCGCTCGCCGCCACCCGGCTGACCGGGCCGGAACACAAACGACGTCCGCTCCGCCCAGGGCGTGTTCGTCACCTCCGCGATGCACGCGCGCAGCACGCCGTCCTCGTCGTGGCAGTAGTACACCGAGATCGGATTCTGAACGTACCCGAGACACGCGGGGTGCGTCAGGAGCTCCACGCGGCCCCTGGTGCCCGTCGCCGCCCTCGCCGCATCTGCGGAGACGCCGCGCGGGACGCGGGCGTTGGCGCACGCGCAGGGGGGCGTCGGCGCGGGGCGCGCGGGCGCGTGGGGCGGCGGTCTCGCCTGCTGTCAGGTGGTCCCGCTGTTGCCCTGCGAACCACGTGGGCGGGCGGTCGAGCGACACGACGGCCATCCGGACGGCGTAGGTGAAGGAGTGCTCCTTCGGGGAGTGCCGCGTGTGTGTCACCTTGCCCTGCGGGGGCGGAGCGGCAGGATGAGGTGACGATGGCCGCGCAGGTGCGCCCCGGGGTCGCGCGCCGTCAACCTGCGGCGTGCGGACGTTACCTTGTAGAACCGAACAGAACTGCTTGGTTCCCGCGTTTTCCCGGGGGCGATGGACAGCAGGGCGTTCTGGACGAGGAGCAACGGCAGAGCGGCAACCACCATGGCAGTGTGCCACAGAACCCCGACGAACAGGAGCACCGCCTGCGCAGCGAGCCGCGCGGAATCGCTCGACACGACCGTCTCTATCGACGGCATCCCGCCGTCGCTGCCGCGCTTCCCGCCCCCGGACGAACCCATCTGCTTCACCCTCGTCACCGCTCCTGACGTGCCATCGCAGCGTTCGATACCTCCTCTCAACCGCCAAGTCCCACAAACAAAGTGCGAGCATGCCGTCCGCGGCCCGTGCCATCCTCCCCCGTGCAAGGTCTCTGCGAGCTGACTCGGCAACTCTGGCGCGCGACACACCAGGGACGGTATGACAGGCCCGGGCCGGCACGCGAGCGCCTCGTTGCCGCCGGCCGGCGCGCACCCCTCGCGTTGCAGGCGGTGCCCGTCGGACAGGCGTGCACTTCTCCGGGGCGCACGGTTGTTGGCGACCGGCTTCGGTGCTAGTGTACACGCCGGAAACCGCGCCGTCTGCGTCGGCCGTGATGGCCTGAGCGCACGGTTGGGCGACACCACAGCGAACACGCCGACGCGGGGCCCGACACGCGGCGCAGCCCTCGTCAGCGTGAGGATTCAGGGCTTTCTCGCTGTGTGCTGCTTGTGCACGATACTGCGCTCTCCGGGGGGAGACTTGCGCAGCCTGCGGGCCTTTCTGCCATCAACCGCTCTACGTACTCGACAGCGGTGCCAATGTCTTCGCGTACGAGCCCGGGAGCGCGACCCCTGGGACGGTTGCACAGGCAAGCCTCGCACCTCCGCGCTCGCTCGTCATCGCGCACGCGTCAACCTCCGTGTTTGAGCGCTGAAGAGGCATGTTTGATACAGTGACGTGCTACGAGGCCTGAAAACGGCCGACCCGGACCCCCTGCGCGGCGCCTTCTTCGCTGCTCTCCCTCAACAAGCGCCAACACACACGTCTGCCGGCGCGCACACGCCCCTCCGCCCGCAGTCCGACCAAGACCGCGAAGCTCCGGTCGCCTCCGGCAGGCCCCGGCGAGATCGCGTCGGCCCTGAGCCCCGCCAAGCGCGCCGCCGCGGAGATGTCGGGCCAGAGGCCTGTCACCTTCAACGTCTACATCGACTCGCCGCCGTCAGGCGCCGCCGTGGCCCCCGCCCCGGCGTACGGGTACGCCACGCACGACTCGTGCACGGACGGCGCGTGCGCGCGCCTCATTTGAGCGTGAGACACGGGCGCTGCGTGGGCAGCACTGGCCCGGAAACGCAACGCCCACCTGCGCCGCCTGACCGACCTTCCCTCGCCGGAGCCACCGCAGGCTCGCCGGGATGGAGCGAGCAGACACGGACGCGAGCGCGCTCCTCCCGCACAGGCTCGACTTCCCCGCCGGAGCTGCCGCCGCGCCCTCCATGGTGCTGCAGCCGGGCGGCCCGGGCTCACCGGGCTCGGACGCCGCGTCCATCGGAGCGCAGGTGTCCCCGGCCAGGGCCCCCGAGGGCACCCCGGCGCCGTCCAGCGGCGGCAGGACCTCGGAGTGGTCGCGCCTGCTGGGTGACATCCAGACGAGCGCCGCCAAGGCGCAGGCGCGCAAGGCGCAGCGGGAAGGACGCTCGCCGCCGCGACGGACGAGCCCCAAGGTGCCGCGCGACTTCTCGCAGCTGTGGCCGGAGCGCTCCTCGAGGCCCCTGACGAGCCCGGAGCTCATGCCGCCACCGCCGCCGCGGCCGCCGGCGGTCGCTGGGCCGCCGGAGGACCGCCGGCCGGCGCCGACGGGCCCGCTGGGCACAGAGCTGAAGCGGCTGAGGTCCGAGCTGCTGCAGGAGTCAGCACTTGTGGCGGACGAGCGGCCAACAACGGCGGCAGCGGCACAGGGGGCGAGCGGGCGGCCCGCGGACGGCGCGGCGTCCCCGCCATGGTCAGCGGTGCCTGTCGCCGCGCACGGCCCGACGCCCGCGGATTTTTTTCGTGCCACGGGCGGGAGCGGCGGCCAGCGCGCCGCGCCCGCGGGTACAGCGTCCGTCACAGGCGCCAGCGACGCCGAGGCGCGACCCGCGCCCGATGCCGCAGTGGTTCCCCAACACACCTACACGTCAGCACCAGGCCGAGACAAGTTCGAACCCCCCCTGGACCTGGGCGTCCAGCCTGAGTCAACCAACGGCGCAGGCGGCGAAAGAGCGGGCTGGGCGGGCTTTCCGACCCCCGCCGCGGGACTTCCCGAGGCACCTACGGCCAGATCCGGCGAGCGAGCCGCCGCATCGCCTCGTGCGTCCACGGCAACCGCCACCGCCGCGCACGGCAGCGCACTCGGCTACGCCCCGGCACCAGCTCCCGCCGCTGCGCGCGACGTCGCCCCCGGGCCCGGCGCCGACGCCGGCGTCGGCTTTCTCAGCGGTGCTGCGGGCGGTGGCGCTGGCGGTGGCGATCCTGGCCTGGATGCTCGCACAGCGTCCCTGGACGATCGCTCGCGCGATCTTCTAGCCGACGCACGCGCCCTGGCCGCCTCTGCCGCGGCCCACGCGTCCCTGGCGCGCCCGCAGCCTGCGCGTCTGCCCCGTGCGACCCCGGCCAGGACGTCGTATGACGTCGGCATCGCACACGGCCAACCTCGCGCGCACAGCCTCGCCGCGACGCCCGCCGCGGCGCCCGTGCGGCTCCCGGCGTCCTCGTTGTCTCTGCCGCGCCGGACGGCGGCACCGGGGCCCACGCCGGCGCGGACCGTGCCGCGGAGCGTCCCGTACTCCCCCGCGCGCACCTACACCTCCCGGGTCGAGAACATCCGATCAATGCTCGGCGAGGTGGCGCGGCGGCAGACACAGCCAGCGCTGCGCCCGGCGCTGGGGCTCCCGCGCCAGCTGCCCGCGCCCCCCGGCGGCACGGGCTACACTCCGCACACGCCGGCGCGCACCGCCGACGCCTCGTTCGACGCGGAGGGCGTCCCGCGGCCGGTGCACTCCCCCGTGATCACGCCGTCGCGCAGGGAGCTGCCGCCGCGCTCGCCGGAGCAGAAGATGGTCGGGGACGGACTGTGGCGCAAGGCCCCCGGGGAACACGAGGTCCCGGTGGTGCTCGAGGAGGGCTACGAGCGCGTCGAGCTGGTCGGGCAGCCCGTCGAGTTCAACGTGCACGTCGGGGCCGGGACGGCGGCGGCGGCGCCGCGGCGGCAGCTGTCGTTTGCCGCGACGCCGGCAACGACGACGACGCACGCCGGGGGGGCGTCGCGGTACGGGATCGGCGGCGTGTCGGGCGTGCGGTCGGCGGGGGGCACGCCGAGGAGCCTGCGCGCTTCCATCGCGGCGGGCAGCCCCGTGGGCGCGCAGCGACTGACCGCTGGCGCGCTGCGCTCCAGTGCGGGGCGGATTGGGGAGTTGCGGAACATGCTCACGGAGATTCGCAGCGCCGTGCGGCCCGGCCGGCGTCTGTAGGGGCCGGGGGGCGCGGGGCGTGGGTTGCGGCGGGGCGCGGGCGGGGGTCACTTGCGCCTCCGACTTGCACAACCACCAGCCTGGCCTGCCCTGATGCCGCCACTGGGGGAGGACCGGCCGCGCGTCACGCGGCCCGCGGCGGGCTCGGATAAAGTGTGAAGCCATCGGCGCTGCGGGAATCCTTTTATCACGGCTCACGCCGCGCCTCGCTGCCAACTGACGGAGCGCCACGTTCGGCGGGGAATTCCGGGGCCGCAGGGGCGTTTACCGGCTCGCAACCGCCTGGGTTTGGACGCTTCTCAATATCCCATACTAACTAGAGCGACCTGATGTGCGGCGCGCTGAAGGCGAGAGATGCGCGACTAATACCTGGGGGAGTGGTTGGCCGCGTGCGGGGTCAAGGGCTCGCCGCGCGGCGCTGGGCCGTCATTCTGCGACGAAAGCGACTCGAACGACGCGAACAACAGACTCTCGAACAAGACAAGCTTCCACAAGCGCTCGGACTGCGATCCGTGGCCCACGCGGCGGTCAACGACTCCCCGAACGACCGTACCAGCACTTCGGAGGCTCATCCGGCGATCCCTGGGCATAGCAACCCTCGGACAGCACCACACACACCACTAGCGATCGACTGAGGCGGAGCAATGCGCTGCAACCTCGTCCTGAAGCCCGCGGCGCAGGTCAGTCCACGCTGCAACCTTGCACCCCACGCGCGCGGCACACGCGCCTGACGCCGGCGTCGTCGCACCGCCGTTCGCCTCCCCGTTATCGTAGCTGCGCGGGCATGGGTTGGCGGCCCCCCGAACACTCCCGAGCGCACCGCGGCGCCGTGCGTGTCTTTCCTCAGCACGCATGGCCCGCAGATTGCCGCCTGCCGCGCCGCTCCTCGGCGACGAAGGCGCCGCGCGTCGTTCATGGTATCGCAGCTCCCTAGAAACGCAGTTGAACTTCCGGTTTCACGCTCCTACGCGACGGGATTGCATGCCTAAGCGCCGACGTGCGCCCCCGGTCCAGGGGGCCGACATTGCCGTCCAAGGCCCCGCCGGGCCCCCATCTGCCCTCGTTCACTCCCCCGACGGGCAAATCCGCGCGCGCCGCGCGGGGCGCTGCCCGGGCACGCGTCCACGGCCCGGTCCAGGTTCCCTCGTTCAACTGCTGCCGTTGTGTCACCCTCCGCAGGTGCCGCTGCGCCACCCCGCGTCGCGCCGCCACGTCGGCCGCACGCAGGTCGTCACCAAGGCCTTCGACGACCCGGAGAAGAAGCCCGGGAAGATCTGGTTCACCGCCGCTGACGAGGCGGCCCGCCAGGCCCTGCCCAAGGTCACCCTGGAGATCAACGGCCGCCAGGTCGACGTCCCCGAGGGCTCCACCATCATGCAGGCCGCCCACGACGTCGACGTCTACGTGAGTGCCCCGCCCACGCGCCCGGCCGCGCCGCCCGCGCCGCCGCCCGGCCCCGCGACGCGTCAACGGCTGCCGCCGCCTCGCCTGTGCCACGTTGCTCCCACGTGGGGCCTCCGGCCCGCGCACGCGCCGGTCCGGCCCGCGCGCGGGGCCGCTGGTCGCCGGGCACGCGTTCGCCGCGCCGCCGGCGGCCTCCCGTCGCAGCGCCGCGCGGCGCACGTGGAGATTCCCTTGCTCGCCGGTGCCGACCCGCGGCGCGCGCGTGCTGCCCGCTTCGCAGATCCCGCACCTGTGCCACCACCCGCGCCTGGAGGACAACGCGCCGGGCAGCTGCCGGCTGTGCCAGGTGGAGGTGGACGGCAAGGCGAAGCCGGCGTGCAAGACGGAGGTGACGGCGGGGATGAAGATCGACACGGACACGGAGGCGATCCGCGCGGGCGTGACGAAGCAGCTGAACGCGCTGCTGGGGTGCCACCCCGACGACTGCATGACGTGCCTCGCGGACGGCAAGTGCGACTTCCAGGACCTGATCCGCAAGTACCACGTGACGGACGACCACAACCGCACGCTCAAGGCGGTGGACGAGAAGGGCTACGACGCGCTGGGCCCGGTGAAGGACCAGTCGAGCCCCGCGCTGCAGCTGGACTTCGACCGGTGCGTCAAGTGCGGGCGCTGCAGCTACGTGTGCAACGACGTGCAGATGATGAACGTCCTGCAGCACGTCGGCAAGGGCAAGGACCGCCGCATCGGCATCGCGGCGGGCGTGGACCTCGACAGCACGAACTGCATCGAGTGCGGGCAGTGCGCGGCGGTGTGCCCCACGGGCGCGATCTTCGAGCGCGAGGAGTGGCAGGACGTGGAGCGCCACCTCGAGAACCGCCGCGGCGGCAAGGTGGTGGTCGTGCAGACGGCGCCGGCGACGCGCGTGGCCATCGGCGAGGAGGTCGGCCTCGAGGCCGGCTCGATCTCGACGGGCCGCATGGTCGCGGCGCTGCGCAAGCTCGGGTTTGACTACGTGTTTGACACCAACTTCACGGCCGACCTGACGATCATGGAGGAGGGCATGGAGCTGATCAAGCGCCTGACGGCGGTGCTGGCGGAGGAGAAGGAGGCCGGGTCGATCGACCACCCGCTCCCCGCGGCGGGCACGGACGGGCACCCCGCCGCCGAGGGCGACCACGAGAACCACATGGGCCCGGTGCCGATGTTCACGTCGTGCTGCCCCGCGTGGGTCAACTTCGTGGAGAAGGAGCACCCGGAGCTCATCCCGCACCTGTCGACGTGCAAGTCGCCGCAGCAGATGATGGGCGCGGTGATCAAGCGCGTGTGGGCGGAGCGCGCGGGCGTGAAGCCCGAGGACGTCATCTCGGTGTCGGTGATGCCGTGCACGGCGAAGAAGCACGAGGCCGAGCGCCCGGGCATGGGCGAGGCCGGCGTCGCGGACGTGGACTACGTGATCACCACGCGCGAGCTGGGCCGCATGCTGCGCGAGAAGCGCGTCCCGCTCGGGTCGCTCAAGGAGGAGGAGTACGACGACCCGCTCGGCTCGGGCACGGGCGCGGCGGTGATCTTCGGCGCGACGGGCGGCGTGATGGAGGCCGCCGTGCGCACTGCCTACGAGGTGGTGACGGGCGAGCCGCTCGCGGACGTCAACCTGACGCCCACGCGCGGGTTCGAGGGCGTCAAGGAGGCCACGCTGCACATGAAGAGCAAGGACGGCGCGGTCGACCGCGACGTGCGCATCGCGATCGCCAACAACATTGGCAACGCGCGCAACCTGGTGGACGCCATGGAGCGCGGCGAGGTGCACTACGACTTCGTCGAGGTGATGGCGTGCTCGGGCGGGTGCATCGGCGGCGGCGGGCAGCCCAAGACGGCCGACCCGATGGCGGCCTTCAAGCGCATGATGGGGATCTACGAGATTGACGAGCGCAGCACGCCGCGCAAGTCGCACGAGAACCCCGACGTGGTGCAGATCTACAAGGAGGTGTTCGGCGAGCCCAACAGCCACAAGGCGCACGAGCTCCTGCACACGACCTACACGGACCGCTCCGCGACCACCGTCAAGGCCGACCCGCCCGCGGCGCCCAAGGTCCGCGCCAAGAAGGCCGCGCCCAAGGCCGCGCCGCCGTCGTGAGCTGCGACGCGAGCCCAGCTCCGCGCGCGGCAGCCGCCCGACCCAGCTCGTCGGGCTGGTGCAGCGACAAGGCATCCCTAGTTTCTTTGTCCCCCCCTTCTTAGCGCGATCCCCATGCACACTTGATCGGTGAACATAAATAACACTATACAGTCGCGGAACCACCATCCGCGACGCGAAATTCAAGTGCTGCGGCATAGAGCCGACGATAGACAGTGTGATTCGCATAGCCAAGTCGTGGAAGAGTCGCCCGCGTCACGTGCTCGCTCCCGGGCCCTTCCTCGCACGAGCCCCCGCTGCGCAAGTACCGGCCTTCACACTTCACACGGCGCTGCAACACTCGACTCGGAAGCCGCTGCCAACGCTGCAGTGCGTTATCTTCTGAACCTGCCGAATCAGCGAGGCATGGCGATCTTTGCTCGTGGCATCGAGGATCTGCTCCAGGCTGACTCTGTCACAGCTGCCGAACCTGTTGCTACCATAACGGTGGGGGGTTAGCATGACTCGCCACCTAGTCGAATGATCTTTTCAGGTCCCAAAGCCTTATGGCTGACGACGCGAAGAATGTGACACCTCACCTCACTCGTCTTACGAACTGATCGCGCCGATTCCTCCCCCGCCGGTCAGTCGGGCTGCTTGATCGATCGACCGAGCTGGCTGCCGCAGGTGGCCGCTCAGTTGCCCCACGAGGCCCTCGCACGCCGCCCACCACGGCATGCCCGCAGCGGTGTGCGGCGGCGACCTCCCTCGCAGGCGCACGGCGCCGGGCGGGAACCGCGCCTAGTCCGCGCGAGGTGCCTAGCCCAGCGGGCGCCCCCACACGCGGGCAAAACGTCGGTGGTACTGCGCCAGCGACCCCACGGTCGTCGCGACGGTCGCGACCTGCAGCGCACCGATCGCCTCCGCCGGCGGCACCCCGTACGCCTGTCCCGTGATCGCAGCGCCGGCCAGCGCCAACTGCAAGCACGTGTTTGCCTTGCTCAGGAGGGTTGGACGCACCGGCTCGATCGCCGGAGCGGACGCCTGGCCGTGCGAGGGCCCCGGCGCGAGCTGGAAGAACGTCCTCGGAGTGAGACGGTGCCCCTGCAGGTGCTTGGCGCGGGCCAGAAGACTCCCGCCAATGAGATACACATCCCTGCGATGGAGCAGGTCCACAGCAACGTGGGCGAGGTTGGAGGGACGGGCTGCGCGCTGGACGACAGGGCTGTGCCCGGTGCGCGCGTCGCGGTTTGAGAGGCGCGCGGCGGACCTGAAGAGGATGATGCCGACGGTGGGCAGCGGGAGGGAGCCCTGGGCGTACAGGGCGGCGACGGTGGCGCCGACGAGGGCTTTGTCCGCGACGGGATCGAGGTAGGTGCCGAGCACGGATTCCTGATTCAGCTTCCGCGCCGCGAAGCCGTCGGCCCAGTCGCTCGCCCCGGAGAGCGCGAGTGCCGGCAACGCCACGTCCCAGCGCTCTTGGACGATCAGGCTGAAGATGAGCGGCGAGGAGAGGAGCCGGGCTACCGAGATCGCGTTCGGGACGTTGAGGATTTCTTCGCGCAGGGACCGCGGCTGTGCAGCGGTGCGCGAGGTATGGCTTCCGCACGACGAATGAAGCTGACGAACACGCGTGAATCTTGCCCCTCCGACATGATATCGATCTGGAGGACAGTCGTGATGGCTTCGGAGCGCGCGGAAACGTCCTGGTGGGGCAAATCCCGAGCTGTTCGGCAGCAGAGGACCCCAGTCTCTCCTCCGTCCAGCAGCGCGTGTTGCGGCCAGCGCAACATCTCTGATCAGCCCCAGCGCCGAGGTAGAGTCTGAATCATTTGAATCAGGCTCACGAACTGCACCTGGCGACGCACACCAGGCCCGAGGGACCCAGGCCCTGGAGAGCGCAGCGGTTGCGCCTTCGCCGCGCCCCGTGCAGTCGGTGGGTGCGACGCAAGTTGCGTTGCAGGCCACCCTCGCTCGACACACGAGCTCGTCAATCACTTCCGGGGCACTACGAAGCACATGGCGCGCCCGCACGGGCCGCAGCCCACTGACCATGGCGGAGCGGCCCCCCGGACGATCGCCACCGCGACGTCCGACGGCCCGCAGCTCGACCTCGACGAGAGCAGGCGGCCGCCGCGCCAGGCAATCAACCGCCAGGCGCCGCCCGACACCACTGGTGTCAGACCTGGTGACCAGGTCTGACTGCATCAACACAACCCCGGGGCACGCGTCACATCTTCGCCGCCTCCGCCGTGGCCTTCCCCAGGTCCGCGAGGCCGAGCGAGCGCTCGATCGCGACCTTCCACGCCGCCGTCATCGCCACGCGCTGCGCGTCGCTCACCTGCGGCGTGAACACTGTGTCCCCCTCGACGCGCCGGTTGAAGACCCCCTCGGGGGTGTAGAACCCGACGGCGAGCCCCGCCGCAAACGCCGCGCCCAGCGACGTCGTCTCCTGGTGCGCCGGCCGCACCACGGCGTGCCCCAGCGCGTCAGCAGTGATCTGCATCAGCAGGGAGTTCGCCGTCGCTCCGCCGTCGACGCGCAGCTGGTCCAGGTCGGCGCCGGCGCCGCCGCCCGCGGCTGCATCGAGCCGCATCGCGTCGAGGACCTCGCGGGTCTGCATCGCGATGGCGTCGAGCATGGCGCGCACGACGTGCGCACGCCGCGTGTTGAGGGTCATGCCGATCAGGACGCCGCGCGCGTCGTCGCGCCAGTGCGGCGCGAGCAGGCCGCCGAACGCCGGGACGAAGTACACGCCGCCCGAGTCCTGCGGGGAACGACGAAGGGCGGCACACGTGTCAACAGCTCGTGACATCCTGCACGGGTCTCGCAGCGCCCCCACGCGCGCGGAACGCCACCGCCGACACACACGACAATCAGCAGGGCAGCCGCTTCATGTGCCGATCGAGCGGCCGCCCACGCGCAGACAGGGCCGTGCGTGGGCGCACCGGCACGGAGGCCGCGAGGGTCTCCGACTCCGCTGGGCTGCTGATGATCTCCATGTTGTCCTTCAGCCACGAGATGCCCTGCCCGGCCACGCCGATCGCCCCCTCCAGCGCGTACTGCGCCGCGACGCCCTTGCCCAGCTGGAAGGCAGGCGTGGTGAGGAGGCCGTTCCTCGACCGCACCAGCCGCGTGCCCGTGTTCAGCAGCAGGAACGCCCCCGTGCCGTACGTGCACTTCGCCTGCCCCTCGTGGCACCGCTGCCCGAGCGCCGCCGCCTGCTGGTCGCCGATGCAGCCCGCCACGGGCACGCCGGCCAGCGCGGGGGGCACGCGCGCCGACGCCACGCGGCCGAGCTCCTCCGCGCAGCTCGCGATGCGGGGCAGGGTTTCCATCGGGACGCCCCACCACTTGCACAGGTCCTCCTCCCAGGCGAGGGACTCGATGCCCATCAGGAGGGTGCGGGAGGCGTTGGTGACGTCAGTGACGTGGACACCCCCCGTGAGGTTGTAGACGACCCAGGAGTCGACGGTGCCGAAGAGGCAGCGGCCCTCGGCGACGGCGGCGGCCACCTCCGGGACGTTCTCCATCATCCACTTGATCTTGAGGGCGGAAAAGTACGTTGAGATAGGCAGGCCCGTCTTCACGCGGAAGTGCTCGTGGCCCGTGAGGAACGCGTCGCACGCGCGGTGCGCGATGTCGGACGTGCGCGTGTCGTGCCACACGATCGCCCGGCACAGGGGCGCGCCCGTGTTGCGGTCCCACGCCACCGTCGTCTCGCGCTGGTTGGTGAGGCCGATCGCCACGATCTTCACGTCCCCGAGCTGCGCGTTTGGCGGGCCGGAGAGGTGGTTCTGAGCGTCTGGAAGCGTTGTGGGACGAGAAAAGGCGAATCGGGGTCGGCGGGTAGCGGCACGGGGGCGGCGGAGGAGGGCGCGGGCGGTGGTTGATGCTGCCGCGGACCTTGGACTTCGCCTCCGCCATGCAGCCGTCGATGGCCTTGTAGACTGACTCGATGATGTCGGCGGGGTCCTGCTCGCACCACCCCGGCTGCGGCGAGTGCTGCGTGAGCGGCACCTGCGAGCACCGACCATGCTCAGGACTGGGTGCGCCCGTCGCCGCTCTCGCAGGGGCCGGGGCTGCCCCTCAACGACCCCTGGTCATATCGTTGGTCAGAACGAGGCGGAGCGTGAATCTGAAGCGTTGTGGCGTCTCGCAATAAGGACAGCGAGGACCTGGACTTGCAACGTCCACGGTGCCCCGCTGCAGTCCCTGCGGCACCCTGGGCGCCCGTGCTGCCGTGCGGATGGATATCTATGTCATTGCGAGAACCGGAGCTGTGATATCGGGGTCTCTCCGCGTTGCAGCGCGCACAGCGCGCGAGGGATGCAGCGCACCTGGTGGCTGACCAGGGGTTTGGCATCTTTACTGTACAGGAAGAACCTAGTGGACTGCGTCCCCTGGTCAATGGCTCCCACGACCTCCATCTAGCCGGCCAGGGGCCCACGGACCCTTGAAGGCGCCTTTCAGCGTTGTGCGAAACCCTGCTGTTGCTAGGTCTCCTAGCCCACTCGCGGGGTGCCGGAAGATACCGCCTTCGGGGGTGCCTGCTGAATGCCGTCGATCCCGACAACTTCTGCCGCTGCGTGCGCCCATCCAGGCCTCTCAACACGCCCAGCGCGCCCGCACGCGCAGACGACAGACGTCAGCCACTGACTGTGGCCCCACCCCCACCTGCACGCGACCCGAACCCTCACAGCAGCACCCCAGGCGGCATCCAGGCCCCGCACGAATAGCTCCACGTCGCCCTGTGGACCGCGTCTGACTGACAGCCCCTTGTCCTCACATGTGTGCGCACCAACCAACATTCCACGCGTCCGTCTCGCGCGCCGAGGCGTAGACGCCCCCTTGCTGCATCGACCCGGCCACGCGCTCGCCTACTTGAAAAACTGCGTCAGGTCCAGCGGCTGCCCGCGCGCCACCTGCCCCATGATGACCTCCGCCATGGCATGCACGTCCGCGCCCTCCCGGCCGTTGATCGCCGCCATCTGCCGCAGCATCGCCCGCAGGTGCTCCGCGGACAGCCCCGGCGCCGCTGGCGGCCCCGTCGGGCCCGCGGCGCTCTTGGACGGGTGCAGGAAGGCATGCTCCAGCAGCGCGGGGATGTCCGCGCGCCGGCGGGGGTCCCGGTCGAGGCACCGCCGCATGACGTCGATCACGTCCGGCGCGTTCGGCTCCACGGGCGGGAACTGGATCTCGTGCCGCGGGTCCGTGATGGCGTGGATCTTTTGCACGAACTGCAGCGACGCAAACGGCGTCTGTCCGTACACCATCTGGTACAGGATGCAGCCGAGCGACCAGATGTCGCTGGCGCGGCCGACCTTGAAGCCCGGCTTGCCCCCGGGCCCCGTCCCGGACCCCCCCGCGATGGCCTCCGGGGACATGTAGTTGAGCGTGCCCACCTGCCCCTCGCGCGCGATGGACGTGGTGTCGCTGCTGATGGCCTTGGCGATGCCGAAGTCGATCAGCCGCAGCGTGCCCTCGACGACGAGGAAGTTGGCCGGCTTGAGGTCGGAGTGCACGATGCGCTCGCGGTGGATCTCGTCGACGGCGCGCAGCATCTGCTGCCAGTACATGCGCACGAAGTTCTCGTCGAACCCCGTCTCGCCGCGCTCGCGCCGCGCCTTGCCGTGGCGGTGCAGAAGCCGCGCGAGGTCCGTCTCGCCGTACTCGAGCACCACGTACAGCAGGTGGGTGTCCGGGGGGGTCTCGCTGTCGATGAGGCGGACGATGTTGTCGCGGCCCTGGAGGCGCTTGAGGAGGGACACCTCGTCGAGGAAACCCCGCGAGGCCTCGGGGTCGCGCCCGTCCAGCTTGATGCGCTTCAGCGCGTAGATGCGGTTGTCCGGACCAATGACCTTGTACACCTTGCTGGAGCCGCCCTTGCCCACGCACTCCAGCACCTGCGCGCACAGCAACGATGGACCGCCGTCGCGGGAGCGGAGCCGCCACGCACGCGGCGGAGCTGCCCGACGCAGCGCGAGCCAGGGAAGAAAGAAATCGTGTTGACCGTTGCACCGGGCTCTGGGGCGGCGCTGGCGCCGCGCTCACCTTGTACTTGACGCCGTTGACCAGGACCGATGGATCGGCGGGCCGCTGCTGCACCGGGCGCGCGGGCCGCGGGGCAGCCTTCGCTGCGTCCTGCGCGGCGGGCGGCGGGGGAGCCGGCGCCTGCGCGGGCGGCTCGCCCTCCTTCGAAACCGGCGCGGCCCTATCGCTCGCTGCGCCTGTCGCCGGTTGCGCGTCCGCCGGATGCGACGCCAGCGTGCGCAGGGGCGCGCGCTTCGACCCCCCCGCCGCCGCCGCCGCGGGGTTCGCCGCGTGCTCCTGCGCGGGCTGCGCGCGCTCTGCGGCCGGCGCGCTGTCGTGCACGCGGAGACTGCCCCCTGCCTCCGCCTCCTTTGCCGCGGCCGGTTCGACTTGCCGTTCTTCCGCCGCCTGCGCCACCGGGTCCAGCGCAACCTCCGCAACGCTCGCGCTCGGCGCCGCGAGGCCGCTCGCGCTCGGGGCCGCGTCCTCTGAGCGCATGACGCGCCTTGCGGCGCCGCCGGACAGGCCGAGGCGGCGGAACGTCGGGTGGCGCTTGGCGGAGGGCGCGCCGGCGGCACCGTCGCCCGCTGCCGCCGCCGAGCTCACGCGCGTCGTGTCGTGACCGCTGCTTGCCGTGACCGCCGCCGTCGATGCGGTCGCGACGCTCCCGGGCGCGACGAGCCGCCCTGCGGCTGCAGCGTCGCTGCGCGCCCCTGGCGGCAGCGGCGGTGGGGGCGCGGACGACGCCCCGGGCGGGGCGGCGCTGGCGCGGTCGACGATCCTCCCCGTCTCGTCGATCTCCATGTCGTTCCCGCCGTCGTCGCCGGCGTGCCCGGCGTCCGAGCAGCGCGGCACCGGCGCCGAAGACGTAGGGATGTGTCCGGTGGCGCTCGTGGCCTGCGAGACGGACTCGGACGACCGCGAGGACGCGACGCTGGCCATGGTGTGCGCCGAGGCCGTGCCGCACACGCCCGGGGTGGCGCCGTTCAGGGCGTCGGCGTGCGCCGGAGTGGCGAGCGTCGCCGGCCGCCGCGCAGTTGCGGGGGCGCGGCGGGCGACGGGCGCCGGGGCCTGCGAGCCGATCGGCGTGCGCGTTGGCAGGCTCCCGACGGCGGCCGCTCGCGGCGCCGGGGTGCGGAGCGTGTGCTCGGGCGCCATCGACGGAGCCTCTTCCGCATGCGAGCGGCCCGGCGCCGGCGTGGCTGCACCCCGGGGCACTGCCGGCTCGTCGCCGATGGCCGAGTTGCGCTCGAAGGATCGCAGCAGGTCGTGCAGGGGCGCGGAAGGCTTGGCGTTTGCGTCGATGCCCTTGCGCAAAATGTCCGTGGCCTTCCGGTGACGCCCACAGGCCGCCTCGAAGGCCGCCCACTCCTGCAGGGTAACGAAACGATAGAGGTTCGCCGGTCTCGTAGGTTTCAGGGGGGTGGAAAGGCCTGTTCGCAGAAGAGTCCCCGATTGAAGAATTTTGTTGAGGTCGCCGGGATGCGCTCGTTCGTCGCACCTGAAAAAGAACGGCCTGATTCGTGCCAATCATGTTGTTCTTGAGACTCTTGTACGTCTCCCGCGCGTCCTCCACCAGCCCGTGGGCGCTCTGCTGTCGCGCGAGGCCGAGCCAGAGCGCAAGGTAGGCGTCAGAGGCCCGGTTGCCCGCGAGGGGCACCACCTGCGTGCAGCGGTCGTACAGCCGCTTCAACGGAACCCTCCCTCGCTTGAGGGCCGGGCCAGAGCCAGAGACACGCGCGCACTCCTCCTCGCGCGTGAGGAAGGCCAGCCAAGCTTCTGCGCTGGCAGGAGATGCCTCGATGGCGGCAGCCAGCTGCTGCCTCTCCGCATGCCCGCTGGCTCCGCGGCCCTGCTGAACGTATTCTGTCAGGTCCGTGCGCCACAACGCGCCCTTGGCGGACTGGTCAGCCTGCAGCGCGAACTTGCCGAGAACAGCTGATCGTGAGCAGCGGGTCGGGGCTGCGTGGGCGCCTACGCGATGTGTCGATCCCGCCGGTCGATAGAATCATATGCTCGGAACGAGGGAGGCCGCTCACCTTGTCCGGAACGTTCGCGACGTTGACGTCGTGCGGCGCGAGAGCGGCACGCTTCATCGTCCCCGCCGAGCCATGCAGGGTCTCGACGCAGGACTGAATCGATCGACGAGCAATCCAACACGACTGAACTGCCTGGGCGACGCGTCGTCTGCGCCCATCGCGGACGCGGCGCTCCGCTCCTAGCGACCCCCCGGTTCACGCCACCCCACCAGCTCGCGTCGCCGGGCGCCACCGGAACCGACCGCTCACACACGCAACAACGCACGCGCGACATGCTCTCGCGTGGCGCCGCGAGATCCGCGTTCCGCACCCTACGCACCGCCACGCCACAGCACATGCACCAACCACTTCAGTGATAGTTGGCCGCGCGCCACCCACCCATAGAGTAGTAATTGACCACCCGCGCACGAAACGAAATGCGGGTGTGCTATCGTCCTGATCAAGGCGGCAGCGTGCTAGGAGTACTCGCGCGAAATGCCATGTGAGCGTGCCATCATGTGCCAAGGGAAGGCTCTGACCTGCAATCAGTTAGAGTGAGTGGCGGGCGTCGTCAGCAACAACGCGGCGAGCCGCGCGAGTACTGGACGACGCCCGCCAGCCGACGCGCCGAAGTGCTGGTCCACGTCCTAGGCTGCTTGTACCAGGGGGTGTCGGCAGCCGGCTGGGTGACAGCGGTGACTGAGTCTGCGGCATTGTCCGCGTTGTGTGGCGACGCGCCGACGGCTACTCA
Source organism: Pedinophyceae sp. YPF-701 (assembly GCA_916048055.1). Classification (NCBI taxonomy): domain Eukaryota; kingdom Viridiplantae; phylum Chlorophyta; class Pedinophyceae; species Pedinophyceae sp. YPF-701. The sequence continues at coordinate 136,456 of CAJZHL010000012.1, read as the reverse complement.
GCTCTCCTCGTCATCGCCGTCCCCGCGCGTGGCCTGTCATGCGAAAAGGGATCATACCTCGGTCTAGCGGCCACGGAATACGCGCATGGCCAACATGTCAACATCGGGGGGGTAACAGAGTGCGTCATGTGTGCGGGCATGGCTGGATAGTTCCGAGCCAGCTTCGCAGCGCCGGGATCATGTATGAGGGTGACGAGTTGCAGGGCGCCGGGCACGCCCTGTCAGCAGGTTGGCCAGTATGGTCTGCAAACTGCACGTGGCGACGCACGAGGTCAGCCAGGCCCGCCGGCGTGGCAGGGCCAAAATGCGGGCTCGGGTGCGTCCGGCAGGCGGCGCGGTGGATCGCCAGGACCTGTCGCATGCAGTAACCTCGATGCGTACGCATGTAGCGCATCATGGCCGACATCTTGGCTACGTAGCTGTCGCGGTCAGTCACCTCGCTGGACACGCGGATGTGTTCGGTGCGGACGATGTTGTAAAGGTGTCGTCGCAGCAGCGCACACGAAGCGTGGGGGTACTGTATGAGGTGAATGTTCTCAGGAAACAGACCGCGTTTGTCATAGTGCGAGATCAGGAGGAAGCCCTGATATTCGGGATGCGGACGCACGCGGAGGTCTAGGAAGGAGACACCGTCGAGCGGGTTCGCTGGGGCGTCAAATTCGACCTCAAGACAGGGGGGGTACATGTTATGTATACCAGAGATGAGATCTACGATCGACGACGGGGTTTCGGGGGGCGGGGTGGGGGGGCGGGGGTGGGTGTTGAAGTAGCGGTACAGTGCGTTCGCGAGAGAGAAATTGTCGTCGATGTAGCGCCTGGAATAACGGAAAGACCCCAAGACCTTCAGCCAAGCGACGTCGCCAGTGCTCAACCAGCGGTCGCGAAACTGGCAGAGGAACGCGAGCTCATGCCGGAACATGTAGCAGTTCGCGAGGTGGGGGGAGGCCGAGAGCCCCATGGGCACACCGCAGGTCTGGTGATATACGACGCCCCCGAACACCACGTAGGCGCGTTTGACGAGGATGTGCACGAGACCATGAAGTTGCTCGATGCTCGGTGCCCATTTCCCAACCATGCCGTCCGCGTCCGGCAGCTGCGCCACCCACCACCACGTCTCCCTCGCGTCAAACGCGGGTTGCAAGTCGATCAGGAGGTGTTGCCCTGGATGCAGTGCAAAAACAGCGTCGATGTGTTCGATGACGCAGTCGATGAGGCCGGTCCCGTGGTCCGCGCTCGTCTCGTGCCGGATGTGCGTGTAGAGCCGCTTGATGTCGGCGCCCAGCAGCAGAGGTGGTTGTTGAGCATGTATCGCTGAGCGTGGTGGGTTGTCATGTAGATACGCGGTCACCATGTCACGCATGCCGCGGCTGGAGTCCACCAAGAAGGGCTCGTCGAGACCCAGGTTAAGCGCATCGGGATGCATGTGCGACACGCAGTGATGGAGGGAGAAGAGGTATTTTCCGATGTTCGCTGCCGTGCAATGGTTCACCGCGCGTCTCCAATGATCGTGCTCTGTGTCGCCGGCGCGGCGGAACAAAACAACGTCAAGAAGGAGGCGAGTCTGGTAGATATACTCGCGTGTACCGAGGCGCGGAGACATGCCTGCGATAGCGGGGGGCAGGGACAACGCTGGTGCCGTAGTTGTGAGGCAGTTGTCAGCGTCGAGGTGGATGGTACGTTGATGCGTGGAGGAGATGGCAAACGTTGGCTGGAAGAGGGTCGCCAGCGCTGGGAGCCCACTCGGGCCGGGCGGGACGGGGAAGTCGTTGTGGGGGATCGCTACGGGGTGGGGGTCAGCGGCGATTTGGAACGCCAGGGGGGATAGAGGCCATGGGGCAGCATCAGAGTGGCCAGCTCCGTAGCCGAAATTCCACATGCCCTTGCAGTAATTGAGGCCGCCGGGGTATGTGGAGCCCAGACAGCGTATCATGGTCTGCTCCCAGGCCAGGGAGTAGGTGCGGAACTTGTGGAACCAGGCCTTCAAAGCGTCCGGGCTAGTCGCCGGCGGGATGGGCACCTGGCGTGCGAAATTGATGCGAAAGAGGGGCACGATGGTGAAGTCGCGCCACGGGACATGGCCGTTCGGCGACTGCGCCCACACTCGTCGCATAAACTCGTAAAGCGGGGTGTGCACGGCGTTCGGATGGTGCGTGAATGCTGCATCAAAGTGCTCCTGCAGTCGTTCGATCGCTGTGCGGTATGTCTCCCCGACATAGTAAAAGAAGGGGTATTTCCGGCACAAGAGGACATAGACAACCCCGCGCGCCGCAAGCGGGGGGTTTGCCGTGACCGATGGTAGCGCGGCGAGGTCCGAGAGCGCCGGCGGGGGCGGTGGGAAAGGAGCGCTCGGTGGGGGGCACGGGTGCGGGTATGCGGGCGCCCGTTCGTCGCGGGGCACGTAGTCCCAGTAGGGTCGAGGGGCTAGTGCGGAGGCGGGGTGGGAGGGTGTGTGGTGGGGGCTAGGAGGGGGCCAGGCACGGGGAGATGCCTGCGGAGCAATAGCGGCCGCGATGCGGCGTGCGTGCGTGATGCTGGGTCGAAAGTTCGGGTCGTGGTCATTTAGATTTGCGACATGGTGGAACAGGGTGCCATTCGAAAGGTGGCCACGCAGCGTGCGCGCCTCGGCGGTGCCGGCCTGGTCGCTGAGACGCAACGCTGCTTGGAGCCGTTTCCTCCGTCGGCGACCGATTGGAGTGCGCATGGTGAGAGGTTTTGGGGGTGAAAAGAGGGTGGTGTGCGGAACTAGACCGAGGATGCAGTAATCAAGCCACGACGGGAGGGCGACGATGACGGGGAGAGCTCTACCTAAGTTGCGCGTTCCTAGCACGCCGGGCGGTGAGCCACGGACGTGAGACGGCGGAGTCAGTTAGCCGGAGGCAGGCTCGTCTACGCCGACGGTTGAAGGCCGGAGTAGGGAGGTAGCTCTCAGCTGGCACTGCACCAAAGCCCCATGTTCGAGGCCCGGCGCAGCACAACACGACACACAGAGTAGTAATTGACCACCCGCGCACGAAACGAAATGCGGGTGTGCTATCGTCCTGATCAAGGCGGCAGCGTGCTAGGAGTACTCGCGCGAAATGCCATGTGAGCGTGCCATCATGTGCCAAGGGAAGGCTCTGACCTGCAATCAGTTAGAGTGAGTGGCGGGCGTCGTCAGCAACAACGCGGCGAGCCGCGCGAGTACTGGACGACGCCCGCCAGCCGACGCGCCGAAGTGCTGGTCCACGTCCTAGGCTGCTTGTACCAGGGGGTGTCGGCAGCCGGCTGGGTGACAGCGGTGACTGAGTCTGCGGCATTGTCCGCGTTGTGTGGCGACGCGCCGACGGCTACTCAGCTCTCCTCGTCATCGCCGTCCCCCGCGCGTGGCCTGTCATGCGAAAAGGGATCATACCTCGAAAAGGGATCATACCTCCACCCATGCAGACAAAAGTCACCGCCCCGCGCAGCCCAGGGCCGTCACATGCGCCGCTTTCGCGCGCGCTTGCAGACGCATACACGGCCCCCCGGGCGCGCCGCACCCTTGACCCATACAGCCCACTACCGCAGGCCCAGCTTCTCCAGGTCCGCCCCGATGCTGTGCGAGCTGTCGCCCTCCGCCATGCTGCTCCCCATGCGCGGCGCCCGCGGCAGCTCCACCACCTCCGGCCCCTCCCGCTCCCGCAGCGCCCCCCAGTCCACCCCCGCAAAGAACGCGTGGCGCTGCACCTCGCCCACGTCCGCGAACCCGATCCGCTCCTCCGGCTCCCGCACCAGCAGCCGCCGCACGAGGTCCGCCGCGTCGGCGTCCGCGTCGCTCGGCAGCGCGTAGTCCAGCGCGTGGATGCGCTGCAGGGTGAGGTACTCCGTGTCGCCGCAGAAGGGCGTCGCGCCCGTGAGCATCTGGAAGAGGACGCAGCCGAACGCCCACAGGTCCGCCGCGGGCGTCACGGGCTTCTTGTCGAGGAGCTCCGGCGGCACGTAGTCCGCGGTGCCCACGAAGGAGTTGCCGTCGGGGTCCGGGCCGCCCACCTCCTTCGCGGAGCCGAAGTCGATCAGCGTGAGGTGCGCGCGCTCGTCCAGGAGGAAGTTCTCCGGCTTGATGTCCCGGTGGATCACGCCCTGCGACGCCGCGCGAAGGCACGGGCGTTTGAGCGCCACACGGGCGGGGATGGGGGGCGGACGAGACCTTGCGACGCGTGGCCGAGCAAGACGATGGGACCAAAACCAAGCTGGACGCGTGCCATGAAGCGTGAGCGCCAGTGCGCGTCCAGCTTGGCCTACACCCAATCGTCTTGCGCGGGCACGGAGCGCGAGGTCTCGGGCGGGGCGCGGCATGCGCGGAGCGGGCGCGGGCGCCGCACCTCTTGCCGCAGGTACGCGAGGATGTCGACGATTTCGGCGGCCCACTGCCGCGCGGCGTCGAGCGGGAGCCCCCTGCGCAGGCGAATTTGGTCAAACAGCTCGCCCCGCAGGAAGGGCTCCATCGCCAAATACAGCGTCGTCTCGCTCTGCAGCGCACGCAGGGAGGCGCCGCGCGCGTCGGCCGGAGGAGCGCGCCCGTCGCGGGGGCGGGGGCGGCGCCAGAAGCTGCCAAGCCAGCACGCGCACGCCGGCGGGCGGAGCGACGTATAAAGCGCGGGACGGGCGCGCAGGCCGCGCCACAGATCGTCCAAGGTGCCTCGGCGGGCGGGGGCGCGCGCGGCGCCGCGGGACGCGCGCTGGCGCGAACAGGCCAGCGCCGGGCGCGCGGGGGCGACCCGGCAGCGCGGTGCGTCACCGGGGGCGTGGAGCCGGGTTGGACGCGCGGGGCTTGCGGCACGCGAGTGCTCTGCGCGGCTCGCGCGGCGGCGGGGCCGCGGGCGCCGCTGGCGGGCGGTGCGGCGGCAGGCGCTGCTGTGGGAGGTGCTAGGCGCACCTGGAAGGTGTAGAGGAGCCGCGCGACGCCCGGGTGGTCGAGGCGGTCGAGGATCTGGCGCTCGGTCTTGACGGCCTCGACCTTCTTCTCGCGGACGAGCAGCATCTTGTCCATGGCCTTCAGCGCGACATCCTGCGCGGCGCGTGCGAGTCGAGAAGCCCGGCGCTGGGCGCGGCGCGTTGCCTGGCGGGCCAGGGCGGACAGGGGCGTGGAGCGCGCGTGCGCTGCGTTGCGCGTCTCGGCGGCGTGAGGTGCGGGCCGCCCCGGCGCGCCTCGCGGCGGGCCGCGGAGGCGCGGGCTGGGGCAAGTGGAGCAGCCAGCGCGCACCTTGTTGTCGCCCTTGAGGCGCGCGAGGATGACGTCGCTGAAGGAGCCGTCGCCGAGGTATGCCTTCTGCTGGAAGTCCTTGATGGTGATGTCGGTGCGGCGCGGCGCGCGCGTGGGGGGCTGCGGGGCTGCGGCGGGGCCAGGTGCCATGAGTGGTTGCTTCTGGGCCGGTGACGCCGCGGGGGAGAAGCTAGACGGCCCGGTCTCCGTCGGCTGGACTACGGAGACCTCTGCTGCCGCAGTTGCCACGACGCTCGCCATTAAACCGACGCCGTTCCGAAGCGAGGAATGTGCTCTGAAACCAAGGCGGTCCGTGTCGCAGGCTCGCGGCACGGCAGCGAAGGGTTCCGCGACCGCGCAGTTGATGCTGAGGTTTAAGTGTACCGCCGGGTGCGTCCGCGACGTCGAGAGCTACCACGGCCGCGACGTTTCAACTGCGCAACTGACGAGCTCTTGCGCGGCCAACACGCGCTACAGGTGCAGCTCGTTCGGTGAGCGGCTCGCTGTGATCGGTGTACAAAGTGCGCGCGACGCAGTCCCGGCGATGCCGTCGTTCCCGGCGGCCCCCTCGCCCGACACACGACGGGCTTAGACCTCGCGTGGGAACTTCCTCCGAGTACGACACGCGGTCCATACGCGGAGCCACAGCGCGCTCGATGCTCCCCACAGCTCCGCGTCGCGCACACGCAACGCGATTCCGCTGCCGGAGCTGCGCCGCGCGACGCCACGGACTGCGCCTTCGCGGCACACATGACCGCGCCGCAGCTTGCCCTAGAGCGCGGGGCGGGTTTCGCCCCGTGTGCGATGCGCCGCGCGCCGCGCGCCTTCATCGCTCACACTCGGAGGCCAGGGGCGGCCGGGCCGCTCGTCCGTCGTCCGAGCGCGGCGCGCCGGGGCACGGAGGGTGCAGTGAGAGGCCGCAGTAGCTGCAGGGCCGCGCGGACGCTCGTGGACGGCCCGCCGGATTCCTGGGACCTGGAGGCAGAGTTCGGGGAGCAGAGCCGCGCCATCATCCGGGAGTCGTACCCGGAGCTGTGGGACCTGGCCGAGGCTGGCGTGCTCTGGGCAGTGCCGCGCCCGTCGCTGTACAAGTGAGCGCTGCGTCTGACGCCGCCGGCGCCCCTTGCCCTTCCGCCGCCCGCCATTGCTCCCGTGCGCGTGTGACTGCCCCGCGCGCCACCGCACACGAACCCTCGGCGTGGGGTATGTACTCGAACCACCGCGCGCGCGCACATTCCTCGCAGCGAGCGCCGCACGGATGGATACCAGGAGCCCGAGATGGTGCTGGTGCTCGGCACTGCGCACGTGTCGCAGCGGAGCGAGGCCGACGCAGCAAGAGTGGTGCGCACAGCCAGACCCGACAGCGTGGTCGTCGAGCTGTGCAAGTCGCGGTCGTCCCTGCTGCTTCCAGTCGAGGGCGAGGAGGAAGCACAGGGGTCGCCGTCGGACACAGCACGGCGACGACAGACCCGGTCCCCGCTGGCACTGTCTGGTGGAGGTCTCGTCCCGGCCCTTTCTCGCGCCGTCCGGCTCGGAGGGCAGCAGGGGCTCCTCATGCGCGTGCTCCTCGCAGCAGTGTACTCCTCGGTCGCATCTGCCACCCGCGTGAACGACGCGGGGCCCGCGACGCCTGGGGCTGAGTTTGCCGCCGCTGCAAAGGCTGCGGGGGAGGTGGATGCCCAGGTCGTGCTCGGGGACCGCCCGATCGAGATCACTCTGCAGCGGGCGTGGGCGGCGCTGAGCCTCAAAGGCCAGCTCGCGCTCGCGAGGGAGGCCGCAGCGGCAGTGGCAGGCGGGCGCGACCGGGTCCAGGCCGCGATAGCGAGCGGGATGCAGAGGAGCCCCGCGGTGGCCAGCGCAGCAGCGGGGGCGGGGAGCGGCACGAGCCCCTGGGACGCGCCGGTCCCCGCCGCCTCGGACGTCGACAGGTGCGTCGACAACCCTCAGCGCAACACACGGCAGTGGCGGGGGCGTTTCGGACCCGCGCCGTGCCGCCGGCGCGGGGCCCCGCGTGCGCTCGATGCTGATGATTCGTCTGGACGGTGCTGTTGACGTGTGTGTGCGCGCAGTATGCTTCGGCAGGCGGCCGCTGCGTCGCCGGACCTGGCGCCGGTCCTGGGCCCGCTTCTGCACGAGCGCGACCTGTACATCGCGTGGAGCCTGAAGCGCAGCAAGGCGGTGAACGGCAACCGGTGCGTCGTTGGGGTCGTTGGCGCGGGACACCTCCGGGGGGTGTTGTACGCGCTCAAGTACGACTCGGGGGGGCGACAGCTGCTCTTCCGCGACCTCGTGGGCGGGAAGAACCGCAGGGGGGCGGCGCGGAGGGAGCTGGCGAGGACCGTCGCGCGGGAGGCCCTGATAGCCCTCGTGCTCACCGCGGCCTGGGTGGCGCTCGGGCTGCCCGGGTCCGAGGGCGTGTCGCTGCCGTGGTGATGTGACCGCTGACGTGTGTGTGCCGCGTGGAATTCACATGGAGACCTGTGGGGCGCCGGGCCCCGCTGACCGTTCCGGCAAGCCGGGAGGCATGCCACCGAGGCGACTAGTCGCAGTGCTGCTCCACGGCGCAATCCTGAGTCTGGCACGAATGCGTCGGCGGCCCACGGGGAGCTTGGAGCGTTCCGGCGGCGCATGCGCAGTCGTTGCCGGTCTCGCTGGTCTGGCCTGTGCAGTGTGGTCACGGTGGTGGGGTGCGCGGCCAATCGTAATAGGGGGCAATGGTGCACAGCGTGCAAATGACGCGCTTGCAGCTGGGCTGCGGATTGTAGCGCGGCACGCCAGGTCTTAGTTTGGGGGGCTGCCTCCGCGACAGACCTTCACGCCGCAGACGCACCCGCCGCCGCCTCCGTCCTGGCGGAGTGGGTTGCTGCCCGCGCGGCGAAGCACCGGCGCTGCGCATTGCGGCGACGCGTCTGTCAGCCACGCACGTCGGGCCTCAACGATCAACGCATGTCAGGCATTCTTGTACGCAGAGGGGGACTTGGGCGAGAGGGGGGGGGTACAGGGAGCACGTGGACTGAGACGCCCACAGCGGATGTGGTCGATGTCCCATTCGGGCCGCAGATACAGGCCCCGCGGATCGGGCTGGGAGGCACGTTGGCGCCGTGGTACAACCCGCTTGGAGTGTTGCACTGGTGGTGTTTTTGTCGCTGAAAGCTGATGCAGCATCGCTGCGTCACTGACTCTCCACGCGGCTGACGCGCGCGAGGCCCTCGGGCGTCGCGAGTCCGCCCTCGATCGCGCGGCGCGGCGAGTTTGAGTCGCACAGCATGCCCAGCGCCAGTGGCACACCCAGCTTCGGGGTGCCGGGCTCCGGGCCGCCCGCCTCGGTGCCGTTCGGCGCGAACCGCAGGCCGTGCTGGCTCCCGCCGGTCTGGTGCGGCGGCGGCACGCTCGCCTGCGCGGCCCGCAGGCTGCCCGACGCATTGCCCGACGCGTCGCGAGGACTCCCCCCCGACCGCGCCGGCGACCCGGCCCCACGCGCCAGGGACGCCAAACCCTGGTTGAGGCTCGCCACTGCGGGGATCCCGGCCATCTGCGTCCGCATCGGCGGGCTCGGGGACCGCTGCGGCCCGCTCTGCGCCGCACCTGCCGCCACCGCCGCGCTCACCACCGCCGGCGGCTTTGGCCCCGAGTCGATCGAGCGCGCCGTCGCCAGCTCCCCTGCGACCGCACCGGGCGCCGCGGACGCCGCCGCGGCCGGCTTGGCTGCCCAGAGCGGCGGGGGCAGCCTCTCTGGGGAGCGCTCGCTGGGCGACGGCAGGGCGTCGTCCGAGGCGCGCGAGTCGCGGTGCGACGGCGGCGGCGCGACGGGCGCCTGCATCAGCCGCACGGGGACGTCGCCGTTCGACGGCGGGCTCCGCCCCGGCGTGGGGGGTGTCCCGGGCGTCGATGCAGACATCACGGGCACCCCCTGCCACTGCGCGTTGCTGTCGGCCGGCGTGCCGACCGGCGTGCCGACCGGCGTGCCAGCCGTCAGGTCGGGCGCGAGCTCCGGAACGACGCCGTTCGCGCCGGCGGCGGCGTCGCTGCCCGGGAGGTGGCGGCGGAGGTTCTGCGCCGTGAGCACCATGGTGGACGTCAGCTGCGTGACGAGGCGCGGGTCCACGCCGACGGAGCACACGTCGAGCACGTCGCTCATGGCGCGCCGCAGCTGCGCCAGCAGGCCGGCGTTGGCGTCGTCCCCGGAGATGGCGGGGAGTGCCGAGGGGGAGTATTCCTCCTGGACGCCCCCGCGGCGCAGATCGTCCGCCGCGTGGCCGATTCCGCTGACCGTGCCGCTCACGGGCGTCCGGGGCCGCGTCGGCGGCGGCGCGGGCGGCAGCGGCACGCCGCCGAGAGCAGGTGCGCTGCGCCACCACCCCGCGCCCGCGCTGCCCTCCGTGTCGCGCGCAGGGCTCGCGGCGTGCCGCTTCACGCGGCCCCCGTGGTCGCTGTCGTCCCCCGTGCCGTCCGCGGCCGGCATCAGCGCGGCGGGCGTCGCTGCGTGTGGCCCGCGCTCGCCCAGCCTGCCGAGCTCCATCATCGCCGCGAGCACGAGATCCTCGCTCAGGTCGCGCGCCGACTGGCCGGCCGCCCCGCCGTGGTGCCCGCGCCCCGAACCCGCGCCGCGGCGGTGCGACGCCGCCCGCGCTGCCCGCCGCGCGGCCCGCTGTGCGCCGCGCCGTCGCGCCCGGACCCCGCCGGCATGCCGGAGTGGCTCGGATCCGGCGGACTGCGCCCACCCAGCGCCGCGTCCCTGCAGCGAGACCAGCAACAAGCCGCCTGTCAGCCCACAGAGGCGCCGCAACACCGCACAGCGCGGGCCGCGCAGCAGGCGGAGGAGGCGGGCGTCCGGGCGTACATGTCATGGCCTGCGTCGCCGTGCGGGTGCGACCAGCTCTCGCCGGCGCCGCGCTTCCGCTTGTGCGGGTGGGGTGCCGCAGTCAGGTTCCGCCACTTGTCCTTCAGGTCGACGTTGCTGCGGTGCGCGAGGATCGGCCCCAGCTCCGCGTCGTTCTGCACGAGCCGCCACTTGCCCACGCCGTACTTCTCCACGCCGTACCGCAGCGCCGCGACCTCCTCCTCGGTCCACTTCTGCTTGATCATCCGCAGCGGGGCGCCGACCTTGCGCTTCGTCGGACGCCGCTCGCGCTTCCCGGAGCGCACGGGCGACGCCGACGCGCGCCCGCCCTCGCTCTCCGCCGAGTCCTCCGTCCGCGCGGTCGCCCCCGTCACCCCCGTCACGGCGGGGCCGTCCACGGCGGCGCCGCCCTCGGTGAGCTCGTCCTCCGCGGCGTAGAGGTGGTCTGCGGGGGCGGGGGCGGCGGGCGGCGGGGTCGCGCGGGCGGGGTCGCGCGCGGGGGGGGGTCGTGCGGGCGCGGCCAGGGGGTGGTTGGCGGCACGGGGCGTACCAACCGCGCGCTGCTGGGAGCTGGCGTTCGAGGGCGGCTGCGGGCGTGGCGCGGCGGGCGCGTGGCGGGCGTGGCCGGCGTCGCCGCGCGGGCCGCGTGCGGGCGCGGCGTCGACTCGAACCGCGGTGCCGGCCCAGGTGGCGTGGAGCGCGTGGCCGTTGCCCGCGTGGTCGGCGTGGTGGCCGTTGGCCCCTCGAACCGCGCCTTTCGGGCTGTCTGCTTCGCTGTGGAGCAGCCTCGGGGGCGGCATGCCGTCGGAGCGCACGCTGGCGGCGTGGCGCCCGGCGTTTCGGTGCACGGGGGCGCCGCCAGCGGAGGCGCGCCCCCCGGCCGCGGTGCCGCGCGAGCTCTCGACGTGGCCGGTCGGCATGGCCGTGTCCTGACTATTGGTGATCCTGTCCTGCTTCGAGTCCGACTGCGTCGGCCTGTGGCCCTGGTAGCGCGTCCTCATGGCGCTCCGCAAGGGTAGCCCGCGCGCGGCCTGGACGGCGCCCTCCGCGGACCTCGCCGCGCACGCGGGCAGCCGGGAACTGCGACGCGTCGAACTGTAATGTTCCCGGGAGGAAATTCTAGGGCATCGACTGCCGCGAGCCGGATGCAGGGAAACCGCCACAGGAAACCCTTGCTGCGCGCGGGCGCTCGACGCTGGGGGCGCGCGCGCGGTCGGCCCCGCGGTTCGACAGATCAGAAACTTGGCTCGCCGGGCGGGCGCGCAGCTTCGCGCGATACCCTGCTACGAGGCGGGCGCGTCGATAACCTGCATGAGCACGCTCAACTACGAGCGCCGTGCCGCGCGCGGGAACCTGCACGGCAGCGGCGGGGCGGTCGGGGGCGTTCAGCGGGACACAGACGATCCGCGGACCGGCGCGCGGGGCCAACACGCCGCCCAGCGCGCCCCTTCAGCGCAGGGGGCCAGCAGCAGGTGCCCCTTGGCGGCAATCGGAGCGCTGCGGGCCACATTGCGCGCAGTCTCGGCGGGAACGGCGGAGAAGATGTGGGAGAGCACGGCGGTGACGCGCATTGCTCCGCACGGGCGTGTGCCGGACCCCAGCGCCCCCACCCTAAGCAGCAGTGGCATGTGTACTGCAGGGCCGGAAAAAGCTTCCCGCGGGGGGCTGCGGCGTTGCGCTGGGCGGTTCCGGGTGCCAGCGGGGGCACAGTCCCGACGACAGCGTCACCATGCGCGGCGCTCGCGTCAAACCCGTCCAACAGAGCAAGCCGTCATTGCCCCCTCACTCGGGCGTTCCGACGCCGCGGCTGCCCCGCTCGGCGCCCGTGCGGCATGCGAGGGCGACGAATGGCGAGGTTTGGATCGGGCGCGCACATTTCGGGTGCCGTCCTCCGTCGACCCGTGCGCTTGAGGCCTACTCGCTCGGCGCGGTTGGTCGCGGTGCGCGGGGGTGCGTCCTCTGCAGCCTGGGACGCGTGACGCCGAAGTCTCGGTTCCCTGCGAATCGAAGCGGCCGCGCGCATCCCGCCCATTGTGCCCCCACGGCCGAGACGGTCCCTCCGAGGGCCTCGGGGTGGTTGACTCCATACGCGCCCGCTCAGCGGCTCACCGGGGGCCCACCCGCCCAGCAACCACGCCTACGAGGAGCGCGCCACGAATTTCTCATACTCTCCGCACGCCCGTATAGGACCCGCAGGCCCGCGGGCCATCGCGAGCTGCTGCCCACTCAGGGTGCCCCAGGGATTTGAGCACCCGCCGGACCGCGGCCAGCGGGCGTCCGTCGCGCGGAGCCATGCCTGCGCGGGCGAGATCCGCTGCGTTTGCCCGTGTGACGTCCGTAGGCGCGCCGGTGAAATCAAAGGGCGCGGAAGTGCGGCATCTGTGTCGCGGCGCGCGATGGGCGTTTCTCGCGAAGTGGGGCCGCGGGGCGCGATCGTCGGACTGTGCGCGTCGAGGCGGGGCGTCCGCTGCGGTGTGCGATCGTGAGATCGTGACCGGCCGCTGCGCTCGCTGTGGGGCGGCGCGCTTGTGCCCGTCAGCTGGCCGGCGCACGCGCTGCCCGCGCGGCAAACGCCGCTCACTTCCTGATTACGTGTGATAAAATATCCGAAGCCACCTCCGGAAGCCACTTCCGGGCGGTGCGAAGCGACCAGCAGGCCGACCGTGCGCACAGGGCCCCCTCGATAGGATGTGGGAGCTCAACCACGGTCTTACGACTGGTGCGAGATTGCGCCATATGTACCCTGCCTCGCCAGCATCGGTCGCGCCCACGACGGGTGGTGAGTTTGCTGGCCCTGCCAAGGTGGCGGGCATCAGATGCCATCGATGGCGTGTCCATCACGAGTTCAGGGTCGCGCCCGGACTGCTCTCGGAGGGGAGCGGGTCGGGCGTGATGATGCGGGCGGCACCGGGTGAGGCGGGAAACCGAGCAGCCCCAACGCCCCGCCTCGAACGGCGTGAGGACAGCACGCCTGAGGCGCCTGGTGATTCCATCGCACTGGTGGTTCCGGCGCTCGCCCTATTGCACGGCGGCGCATCATCAGCCCCCCGGAGCACTGCCTCGCTGCCACGCACCCCGCTGCGCCCGGGCGTTTTGTGTGGCGCGGCGAGGCGCGAGCCCGCACCTTGCTGCGCGCCGGGCCGGCTTCGTGCGCTGTTTGCGACGCACCTGGCACCGGGCTTGCGAACGTGTGTGCGAGCGGCAGGAGAATGGAGGGCGCGGAGGCGCCTGCGCAGGCTGATGCTGGCGCCGGCGGGGCGGAGCAGCACGATGCGAAGCGAGAGACTCCAGCGCAGGCCGTGAACGACGATGACGAGGACCTGTTCGGCGAGCGTGAGGACGACCAAGGTGCGTGCTGGAGTCGCAGGCGCTGGACGCTCACTCCACGGCCATATGTTGGACGACACGCCCAGTTCGGCGGCATCTTCAGGCGGACGTCGTCTGCGACCGCTCTGCGCCCACCCCCACGGCATGTGCAGGTCCCGGGGCGGCTGCGCACACCAGTGTGGGAGCCCCGAACACCGCTGGCGGCAGCGCGGCGGACAATGCGAGGACGGACGCGGGACAGCACGATGCATCAGACCACCAAGCTGGTGGGACGAAGGCGAGACCCCCGATTCCTCTCCCACACGGCGCCCCGCGGCGCTGTCCGCCAGTGCGGGTTCACAGCCGTCCACAGCGCGTGACCCCGCCGCTTTTGGACAGACATGCGGCCGAACACGCTCTTCGTCGATATACCATGCCTCACCGCGACGGCAGCGCTGTGGCTGGAACTGGACACCCGGCTCTAGCCCAAGAGGCAACGCAGCGTGGTTGTACACGGCGTGCAGGCTGCGGCGGAACCAAGTGCGCAGGGCCAGGGCGCGGCCGCGGGCGGCGTTCCTCCGGTCGTCAAAGTTCGAACGGGTGCGCGCCGCCCCCCCGCGCCACCCACGCGAACGGTCCGTCTGCTCACACACTCACGGAGCCGCACCCCCCGCATGCTCGCAGCCGTGCACGAGCCCGCGCTGGAGGTCAACGAGGTGCGCGTCGCGGACGAGCGCGCCGCCGAGCAGGAGGCGCGGGCGCGCGCGAGCAGGTACACGCTGCGCGCCACCGCGCAGCTGGACAGGCTCAGCCCCCAGGTGCTCTCGGACGGCACGCGCAAGCGCATCCGCGAGAGCGAGGCCAAGATCAACGACAACTGCTGGGACTCCGCGGCCTGGCAGGACCTCCTCGACGCGGCCGCGAAACTGGGCACCGCCGACGCCGACGCCGTGGCCCTGCAACGCGCGGCGCACGACGAGCTCCTCGCGCTCTACCCGACCGCCGGACGCGTGTGGAAGGCCGCGCTCGAGCTCGAGCTCGCCGCCGGGCAGCTCGGGAGGGCCATCGAGCTGTGTCAGCGCGGCCTGGACTCCCCCCACCCGGTACGCCAACCCTCCACCCTCAATCCCCCCCTGGACGCGCGCATCGACCCGGCCGGCCCCGCCTCACCGGACACGGCCTCACCGTCGCGCGCAGGAGCTGTACGGCGCGTACCTCGCGCTGATTCGGCGCCTGCACGAGTCGCGCGGCCCCGAGGGCGTGGCGGAGGTGTGCAGGACGTTCGAGTTCTGCAACGCGCGCATCGGCAACGACATCAACGCGGGGGCGCAGTGGCGCGCGTACGTCGCCTTCCTGCAGGGTCCCGCGCAGGGCACCCCGGAGTTCGAGGCCCTCTTCGGGTCGCAGGAGCTCTCCGCGCGGCACGCCAAGCTGCGCCGGGCGTTCGTGTCGGCGCTGCAGGTGCCGCACGGGGAGATCGACCGGCTGTGGTCGGAGTACGAGGCGTTCGAGCGCGACGCGTGGAAGGACCCCTCCGCCGCGCGCAAACAGATCGACGACATGCTGCCCAAGGTCAACCACGCGCGCGCGGTGTACCGCGAGCGCGTCAGGGTGTACGCCAAGGTCAGCCTGAACGTCCTCGCGGTGCCGCCGGGGGCGTCGGACCCGGGGGACGCCGCCCGGGCGCTGCGGTGGAAGGAGGTGGTGCGATGGGAGCGATCCAACACGCAGCGGCTCGAGGGGGAGGCGCTGAGGCGGCGGGTGGTGCTCGCGTACGAGCAGGCGCTGCTGGGGCTGTACCGGCACGCGGAGGTGTGGTACGAGTACGCGCGGTGGCACATGACGGACCCCGCAGGCAAGGGGCACGCGGAGGCGGTCAAGGTGCTGGGGCGGGGCGTGGAGGCGTGCCCCGGCTGCCTCGCGCTGCGTTACGCGATGGCGGACGTGCACGAGGCGAACGGGGAGCTCGCGGAGGCGCGGGCGTGCTACGAGAGGGCAATTGCGCACGTGTGGGGTCCCGACCCGAAGGACCTCGCTGCGGCGGAGACGGCGGCGCGGGGCGGCGACGCGGCGGCGCAGGAGCGGCTCGCGGGGCTGCAGGCGCAGGCGCGCGAGTGCGGGGTCTCGAGGGGGGAGTTCGACCCTGCGTCAGGCGCGACGTGCTTTGTGCAGTTCATGCACTTCCTGCGGCGCACCGAGGACATCATGAAGGCGCGGAAGCTCTTCATCGAGGTGAAGAAGCGCCCCAACTGCCCCTGGCAGGTCTACGCCGCGGCGGCCGCCATGGAGGCGCGGCACAACCCTGCGCACGACAGCGTGGGGGTGGTGAACAAGATCTTCGAGATGGGCGCGCAGTTCCTGAACGACCCGGGCTACGTCAACACGTACGCCCAGTGGCTCGTGTCCCGCGGCGATCACGTCAACGCGCGCGCCCTGTTCAACCGCGCGCTCGACCAGGCCCCCGCGGAGACCCTCGCCGACCTGTGGGACCTGCGCATCGCGCTCGAGGCGGAGTTCGGCAACACGGACACGTGCCTGCAGCTCGAGAAGCAGCGCGCGGAGGAGCTCAGGGCCCGCTGCGACCACAAGGACGACACCGACGCGCAGGCGTTTGGCGTGCTGATGTTGCGCTACAAGGCTGCCGCGAGCTGGGCCGCGTGGCCGTGCTCGGCCCTCGAACGCATCCACGCGCGCCGCCTGCTCGGATTCTCGTCGGCCCCCGCGGAGCGCATCGTCGCGCGGGGCCCGCCTGCGGACCCGGCGCAGGACCGCCCAGCGCCAGCGCGGGACGCCCCTGCGCCGGCGGGCGCGGCGCAGGACCGCCCGCGGGGTGGCCCGAAGTTCGACCCGTCGCGTCCGACGCCGCAGGAGCGCGCGGCCGCGGCCCTGGCCAACCCGGACCTGCCGCCGGCCGTGGACAAGTTTCTGCGTTTACTCCCCCCGGGGGGGTCCTACGACGGACCCACGCTCGACGTGGAGA
This sequence comes from Pedinophyceae sp. YPF-701, assembly GCA_916048055.1. NCBI lineage: Eukaryota > Viridiplantae > Chlorophyta > Pedinophyceae > Pedinophyceae sp. YPF-701. Next base: position 120,109 of record CAJZHL010000012.1, on the reverse strand, counting down.
TGGTCATCGCAGCGCTTGAGCAGTTCACCGTGCCGCCGCCGCCGGGCGAGCCCGACGCCCCCGCGGCGATGCCGCCACCGTCGCGCAAGCGCCGCGCACCAGAGGCAGGGTTCGCCCCGCCGCCGGGGCGCTACGGGCCGCCGGGGGAGCCGCCGTTCGACCGCAGAGGGCCACCGCCGGGCTACGGCGACCGCGGCTTCGACAGGGGCCCGCCGGGTCCGCGCGACGGACCGTTCCCGGGCCGAGGACCCCCCCCTGGCGACTTTGACCGCCGGGGACCCCCCCCCGCGTACGGCGACGGGTACCGCGGCTACGACCGAGGACCGCCGGGACCGCCTGGCCCGGGCCCGGTCCGGAGGCCGCGGTTCGCGTGACAGCCCTGCGCCGTGGAACCACATGTGTACACAGATGGCTGTCCGTCGCGCTCGCGCGCCTGCGCCCGCACGGCGCAGTTGTGAGTCGCCCCTCGCGTCACGCTGTCACAGCGTCGCGCCATCTACTCGCGATCACCTGCGGCCGCCCTTCTTCTTCTTCTTTTTACCCCCCCCGGGGCGCGCGCCCTGCGGAGGCCTCATCACCGGCTCCGCCGCGTCCTCCTCCCCGCCCTCGACGCCCTCGACGCCCTCGCCCTCGCCCTTCCGGCCCTCGCCCTCTCCCCCGTCGCCCGCCTCCTTCTCCTCGCCCTCGTCCCCGCTGCCCTCCCCGCCTTTCCCCACGTCCGCGTCCGCGCCCCAGTCCTCGTCAAACTCGCTCCCCTCGCTCTTCGCCTCCCCCGCCGCCTGCCCCTCGTCGGCCTCGACCGTCGCGTCGGCCTCGGTCTCCGCGGCAGCCGCCGGCTCGGCCGCCGCAGCCGCTGGCGGCGCGTCAGCTGGTGCAGCTGCCTGAGCAGCTGGTGCCTCGGCGGTGGCGTCGGCGCTGGTGGCGTCTGCGACGCGGATCCACGGCCTGGTCTTCAGGAACGCGTCGCGCTGCTCGGCCGGGGGGACGGCTGGCGTCTCCTCCGCCGCTAGTGCCGCGTCCTGGGCCGGGGGGGCGTCCGCGGGCGGGGCGGCGACGGCCTCGGTGATGGGCGCGGTCGGCGCCGGCGGCGCCTGCAGCTCGAGCGTCAGCTCCTGAGTCAGGTCCTGGTGTTCCTCGATGTACTCCTTCTCAAAGACCTCGAACTGACTCAGGGCCTCGCGCACCGCCTCGAGGGGCTTCTCGCACTCCGTGCCCTTCGCCCAGTCGACGAAGCGCGCCAGCAGCTCCGTCGCACCGGCCAGCGACGCCCCGGTCTCGACGTCGGACGGCAGGTCCTGCGCCGCGGCTGCAGCACCCGAAACGACCTTGGCCATGCGCTGCACGGCCGCCTCGCACTGCCGCGCGGCCGCGTTGCCCTCGGCGAGCGCAGCCGCGGCGGTGCCGCTCGCGGAGAGGTACCGCCTGCGCAGCTTGCTGTACGCGCTGCGCACGTCGACGAGAATCGACCCCGCGACGTCCTGCACGCCCGCCATCGCGCTCTCCTGCCCGCGCGACACCCCGATCTCCTTCTTGAACACCCGGCAGTGCCCCAGCGCGGGCTCCACGATCGTCAGCCCGTGCGACAGCGAGGCCTGCGCCGCGTGCAGCAGCGCGTGCGCTGCGCCCAGCGCCGCCGCCTGCGCCTCCGCGGACCGAGCGTCCACCGCCGCGCTGTGCCGGCTCGCGCACGCGGCGACGAGCGAGGCGGCGGCGCCCAGGGCCGCGCTCTCGTGGTCGTGGTGCGTCTGCTGTTCCTGCAGCGTCGCCAGCTTCAGGTCGATGTCCTCCAGGACCTGCTCGTTGGAGCTCACGAGCAGCCTGCGCTCCTCCTGGACCTCAGACACCTTGATCGTCGCCTTCGCGATGCTCTCCTCGCACTCCTTGAGCTGCGAGAAGGATCGAACGAACACAAGCGCTCAGGGGGTCTGTGCGGCTGCCCAACACGCACGGTCGCACGCCGCGGCGCGCGGCGCTCCAGTCCGCCCGCGCACGCGCCGCCTCGCGCGCCCCGCCCGCCGCACCTGTTTCAGCAGCTCGGTGCGCTGCGTGTTGAGCTCCGCAAGCTCGTCCGCGTGCTTCTTCTCGCTCTCCCCCAGCTCCCTCTCCCGCTGCTCCCGGAACCGCACGCCCTCCGCGCGCTCCTCCGTCAGCCGCTCCGCCTCGGCCTGCAGCTCCTTGGCGCTCTCGGCCACGCCCGCCGCCGCCTCCTCGATCGATGTAGACGACCCGGCGTAGTCCATCGACGTCACCAGCGCCGCCAGCAGGTGCGACAGCGTCAGCGCGGACGCCAGCGCGGCGTCTGAGCGGCCGACCACGTCGCGCAGCTGCGTCGTGCGCTGCGTGGCAGTCTTGCTGCCCGGGGCCGACTTCCAGGACCCGGAGGAGCCGCCGTCCGACTCGATGCGCTCGGGGCCCTCGGCGTCGCCGGCGCCGTCGCCCTCGAGCTCCGCGAGCACGCCGGACGCGAGCGTGGCGGCGCGCGAGGCGTGCAGCGCGTGGCGCGGGTCCGCCTTGAGGGCTGTGACGGCCGCCGCCGCCGCGCGCGTGAGGTCCGAGGGCGGCATCTTGATCGTGGACCGGTGGCGCATGGCCACGCCGGCGAGCGAGATGACCGACTTGGCGATGGCGCTCGCGGCCGCGCTCCCGTCGGCGGCGGTGTTGCCGTCCTGGGTGGTCTGGAGCGTCGACACGAAGATGGAGGCGATCAGGCGCTGGTCCTCGGGGTCGGTGGGCGGGTGCGTCATGACGGAGCTGACGAGGCACTCGAGGGCGGGCGAGAGCAGAAACACGCCGCGAGCGTCCAGGTCCCCGTCGGCCTCCTGGAGCGAGTACCGCGCCGTCAGCGCCTCCTCGTAGGTGATTCCGAGGCCCCTGACCTCCGCGCGGGGCCGCGGCATCGCGATGTCGCCCTCGGGGGCGTCGCTGGCGTGCGCGTCGGGACACAGCGCGCGGAGCAGCGGCGCCCACTGACGCAAGGTCTGCGTGCAGGGGCAGAGGCGGGGAACGGGCTGTCAGGCGGGACCGAGGCGGTGCGTGAGAGCGAAGGGCCGCGCTCCAAGCAATCGCGGTGGCGTCGCAGGGGGCGCTACGCGCAGCAAGGTGCACGCAAGGTAGGTGGCGCCTGCGCCGCAGGGCTGGACGCGTCCGGAGTTGCATGGGCGCGGGCGGGCGGTGGTGCGTCTCGCCTCGGTGCGCTCGGCGCCCTTGATGCCCGCGAAGGCGATCTCGAGGCTCGCGGAGACGTCCTTTGCCCTCTTGAGGCGCCCTCCGGTCACCACAGCGCGCGCAAACCGTGTTCCGCTGGACACCGCGGTCTCCGCTCCCTTTCTCACGGCCCGGTTGACCTGCGGAGCATCGAGTTTCGGAGATGCGACGATGACACGAGGCGCGCGCCGAACGGGGAGTGGAGCGCATTCAAGATTCCCGCGGGGCGTGGCATTCCCGCACCCGGCGCCCAAACGCGATCAGCGCGGGCTAGGCAGGAGCCTGAGGCCTACGGGAACGGCAGGGCGTGCAGCACGCGGCGCGCGACCCCGGTAGTGGGGCAGGATTCGGACGCCTAGCATGCAAAACTGAAGTCGCCCTCGCGCCCCGGAAAAGACGGGACGGGCCGCGAAGCTCGATCGGAAGCATTCATCAAACACGAATCGGCGTCTCCATCGCGAGAGAATCGCCTGGAAAGCGTCGATCGGACCCACTCGGGGGGCCGAGCACAACCATCCCAGACAGCTTCGAGGCTCGCGCGCGTTTCGATGGTGCTGTGCGCGGGGGGGCGGAGCGGCTCCGTGCATCGGCGGTTCAGAAAGGAACCACACGCAGCCCTGTCGAGCTGCTTCTCGCGCGCACCTTCCCGAACATGCTGCCCAACCAGCCCGACTTCTTGCGCCGCGCGTTGCTCGTCGCGGGCGCGTCGGGCGCGCTCGCGGGAGCGTCCACCGCCTCTGTGGAATCATTCGTCTCGACTGCAGCGCTGGCGACCTCCTCCACCGGAGGCGCCTCGGTGCTGGGCTCCGCCATGCCTGCCTCTCGAAGGCTGTAGCGCGCCAGCGACGTCACACAGTCCAATTCGGGTCGTCGCGAGAAAAGTATCGAACGGTCTAATACCGCAACTGCCCACGGCGAGGCCACCGGCGCCCTCAACAACCCAGCAGGGTCCCCCGTCGCCCTTCCCCCCCCCACGTGGGCCTCACGGATGACGTGGCACGCGGCCCGCCCGGTCCCGGCTGCGACCCGTGCGCGCCGACCCCTCCCCGGCGCCGTGGCGACCCCCGCGCGTATCGACACCAGCGGTCCGGCGGCACCCCGGAGCGACAGCGGCGAGATTCCCTGCACGCGTACACGACACAGAATGTCACCCTCAGACAACGCACGCCGTCTCCCGCTCGCGCCCTGAGATGCGCGCCAGGTAGCGAGAGGCGTTCCCTTCCGTTCGGTGGGCCGAGCTCGTCTGGGGCGCGCAGCTTGTCTTTCTCCGGGCACGTGAAATGCGTCGTCGTCACAACCGTCATCGCCACGACCTCGAGCCATCGCCCGTGCTGCTCCCGGCCGATCCCTGCCCCTCCGGCGCGCAGGTCCGTAGCGGGCTACTCCGCGGGCGCCACAGCTCCGCTTCGTGCGCGTGCATCCAGTGCCGCAGCGCGTCGTAGAGGCCGACGTCCAGGCGCCGCGCCGACACGAGCGCCGCGAGCAGCTGCGCCTCGACGGCTCCGCGCCGCGCGTCGATCATCGCGAGCACCGCCACGCGCCGCTGCGCGCGCTCCAGCTGCGTGTCGCCTCGCCTGGTGCCCTGGCATTCGAGGACGCCCACCTGCTTCCGCGCGCTGTCCGAGAGCACGCGGACGCGCTCGCTGAGCACCGGGCGCGCGCCGACGCTGAGCAGGAACTCGACGAGCCGGGAGATGTCGACGCGGTGGCTGTACGTCACGCACGCCTCGAGAGCCGTCGTGCCTTGGCTGGTCCTGTGGTTGACGTCGACGTTGCCGCTGCTCACCAGCACCTGGGCCGCCGCCAGGCGCCGGTCGCAGTCCCAGTGCGTCTGCACGACCGCGACGAAGGCCTCGGACAGCGTACCGTCCGGCGTGCAGCCCAAGCCGTGCCGGAGGAGCACCTCGATCAGCGGCGCGTTGCTGTGGCTGCACGCCGTCCACATGGCCTCGCGCCCCTGCTCGTCCGGGACCGTCACCCCGGCCGCCCGCAGCGCGTGCAGGATGGTCTCCACATTCCGGGTGCGGCGCAAGCTGCAGGCTTCGAGCAGGGCGAGGTGGATCCCGCGCATGCCCAGCAGGTCCGCGGCGCGCGGATCGTCGTCGTGCACCAGCCGCGGCGCCACGTTGAGGTGGAAGTCGATCAGCAGCTGCAGCGTGGACGTGGTGTCCACGTACGTGTACTTGGCGGCCGTGCGGATGGCCAGCGGGACGTTCGCCACCACTTCCCAAACGTATTGCGAGCCGGGGGTCCCCGCGGCGGCACGGTCGAGGAGGATGCTGATCACGGGCCCCATGACGCGCTCCGCACACAGGCGCAGCACAGGGCCCGCGCCGCGGGCGCCGAGGTCAATCAGCGCCAGGATCGTCTCGCGGTACCGCGTGTGTCGCGGCGGGTCCGTGCCACGCCCGTACGCCGGCAGCGCGTTCAAGCACGCGGCCTGCAACGGCGAGGTGGTGCTCCAGTGCAGGCTGAGCGTCCAGTTCACGTCCGCGCCGTGCTGGACGAGCAGCTTGACGAGGTCGCAGTGCCCCTGCAGCGAGGCGCACACAACTCGTTTTACGCGCATGTGTCGCCACGCAGCCGTGGAGCGACCACGTCTCGGGATGCGCAGCGTGCCCGGAATGCGGCGCAGCGTGCGCAAAAAGCCGTCGCTGTGCTCACCTCGCGTGCCGCCACGTACAGCGGCGACAGGCCCTTGCCATCGTCCACGTCCACGTGCGCCCCGCCCGCGAGCAATGCCGCCGCCGATGCCAGGTGACCCTTCTTCGCGCACACGTGCAGCGCCGGCAGCGAAGGATGCCCGCCCGGCGTCGCGGCCTCCGTCGGCGCCCCGGCCTCGACCAGCACCCGCACCGTCTCGCACGCGTCCGCGCAGCAAGCGTAGTACAACGCCTGTTTGCCGCTGTTGTCCACGGCCGCCACGTCCGCGCCGGCCGCAACCAGCAGCTGCACGATGCCTGCATGGCCCCGGTGCGCGGCGACCTGAAGCGCCGTTCCGCCCTGAAAGTTGACGCGCGCGGTGTCCGCACCAGCCTCTAGCAACACCATCACCGCCTCCGTCTGGCCGCGTGCCGCCGCCGCGCACAGCGGCGGAACTTTCGCGCCTTCGTGTGTCAGCCGCGGCGAGCCGACGTTCGGGTCCGCGCCCTCGGCAAGCAGGCGGCGCAGGCTTGCAACATCGCCAGCCTGCGCGGACTGATAGAGGCTGGTTTCGGCGGCGCGCTGGCGGGCGAGGCGGCGGTCGTCGGCGATCGCGACGTCGGCGGCGCGGCGCACGAGCTGCGCAACCGCCCGTGAGTCCGCGTCCATGTGGCCCGCGAGCGCCGCGTCCCGTGGCTTAGCAGGTCGACGGGGCGGCGCCGTACGAATGCGCTTGACGTTCCAGATGTGTTGCGACGCAACGCAGGGTTGAAGAGCCGATGGGGTCTCAGCCTTGGGCGAGCGAGGGGAATTTATGCTCAGGGCTGGTGGGCCCGCCGAACGCGCATCAGGCGCATTTGAGCGACACTTGAGCGCAGCCCGGTGTTCGTCATGTCTATTCTCCGCAGAAGCGGCTAAAGCAACGCCGCAGGCGCCCGGTCTCCGACGGCACGGCCAAGTCGTTGGGTCCAGGTGGGCTCGGCTCGTCGCAGCGACTGATCCTTTCGCGCACGACGCACGTGATCACCTCTCACTTGACCCAGAGAATCATCACGTGGACATTCTGCGCGCAGAGCAACGAACGCACGCGGCATGGCGCAGCAGGGGGGTCAGTGCGACACATCCCTCTTGCGTGATGGCCTCCAGCATTGTGCAACAGGGCGTCGGCCATATGGCCGGTCCTGCTACGACGGTGCACAGGCTGCCGTGCAAGCGGTGTTTTAACCCGTCGCCGGGAAACGGACAGCTGCCGTTGCAGTGCCGGCGCACGACCCAACAAGGCTGTGCGACCGTGCATCCCAAGCGGCACTGATCGAGAGATGGTGTGCGTCGTGCATCACAGGCTGCAGCCGCAGGTGCGATCCGCGGCGGTCCCCAAGCACTTGCACACCAATCACTGCCATCAACAGCAACTACTTTGATGGGCCTCGCAGACCGTCAGCTCCCGCCCGCCTGCGCGTCGGCAGATCGTCCCTGCCACCGGTAGGCATCGTGCTCCCGCATCCACGTCCGCAGCGCGTCGTACAGCCCCACGTGCACCCTCCGCGCCGCCGCCAGCGCCGCCAGCTGCTCCGCCTCCACCGTCGCGCGCCGCGCATCCACCATGTCGAGGACGGCCACCCGACGAGCCGCCTCGTCCAGCTGCCACTTCGGCACCCTCTTGCCGTTGGCGGCCATCTTGACACGCTTGCACGACCCCGCGCACTGCTTGCGCGTGCCCTCGCCGATCACGGGCCGGGCCCCGAGGTCCAGCAGGAGCCGGACGAAGGCCCCCACGTCGACAGCGCTGCTGACCAGCACGCAGTGCTCGAGCGCGGACATGCCCATGCCCCGGGACTTGACCCGGCGATAGTTCACGTCGACGGGGCCGCGGGCCAGCAGCGCCCGCAGAGCACGGATGCGGCGCGTCGCCTCGCACCCGCGGTTGGTGCAGATCGCGATCAGCCCGTGGGACAGCGTCCCGTCCTTGCCGTGTCCCAGCCCGCGGCTCAGCAGCACTTCGATCTTGTTGGGGTCGCAGGCCCAGCACGCGTGGCGCAGCGACGCGTGCGCCAGGTCCGGCGGAAGCTTCCTCCCCGCGGCCTCGATCACCTCGAAGATCACGCTCACGAACTCCATCTTGCCGTTGGCCGTGAACGCGGCGTCGAACGCCTCTCCGACGCACACCATAGGGTCCACGCGGGGGGCGTCCTCGGGGCCCAGCACCACCAGCGCCGGCCCGACGTTCAGGTGGAAATCGAGCAGCTTTCGGAAGATCCCCGGGTCGCTGCGCGGGACGTTCACGCTCCTCTTGATGGCCCTCGGCACCGCCGACAAGATGTCGCGCACGTACGGCGAGCCGGGGAGCCGCGCAGCCGCACGCTCGAGGAGCAGCTCGACGATAGCGGACAAGTCGCGGCACTGGTTCAGGCACTGCAGGAGGCCGTCACCGGGGTCGCTGGCTCCGAGGTCGATCAGCGCCCGGATTGTGCGCTCGAACCGCGGGGGGGGGCTTCTGGACGGGATGTTGCTGATCGCGACCGTCAGGGGCGTGAGAACGGAGGTAGCGGAGAAGTAGTTCCAGTTCACGTTCGCGCCGCGCTGCGCCAGCAGCTTGACGAGGTTGCAGTACCCCTGCAACAGTGGCCCCAGCAGGGCGGGGGGTGAGCGAGCTCCATGACGAGTCTCGATCTCACGGACCCTCGTCGACGTGGCTGGGGTACCTATCAGCTCACCTGGCTCGCCGCCACGTACAGCGGCGACATGCCTCTCCCGTCGTCCACGTCCACGTGCGCCCCGCACGCCAGCAACACGCCCGCGCACGCCACCAGCCCGCGCTCCGCGCACACGTGCAGCGCCGGAACCTTCGGGTAACCCTCCGGCGTCGCGGCCTCCGTCGGCGCCCCGGCCTCGACCAGCACCCGCACCGTCTCGTGGTTGTTGCAGCTCAGGGCATGGTACAGGGCCTGGTTGCCGCTGCCGTCGACGGCCGCCACGTCCGCCCCCGCCTGGACCAGCAGCCGCACCGCCTCCGTCAGGCCCTTGCGCGCGGCGAGGTGCAGCGCCCTCGCCCCGTTCGGCGTCGCCCCCTCTGGTGACGCCCCCGCCTCCAGCAGCACGCGGATAGCCTCGGTGTGGCCGCGGGCCGCCGCTGCGCACAGCGGCGGGACGGTCGCGCAGCTGCCCGCCTGCACGGGCTTGCCGGCGTCGGGGTCCGCGCCCGCAGCCAGCAGCCGGCGCAGGGCCGCGGAGTCCCCGCGCTGGGCGGCCTGGTACAGGGCCGTCGCGGCGGCCCGGCGGCGGCGGTCCTCGTCGATGGCGAGGTCGGCGGCGCGGCGGACGAGGCGCGCGACGGCAGCGTCGCGGGCCGGGAACGTCCGGTCTACGGTCGCCATCGTGTCGGGTCGCGTTCGCGGCGCTCCGTCCGCCCGCAGGTGCAAGGAAAAATCGCGCCCAGGACCTGCGGCGCGAGACTAACGTGCGCATATCAGTGAATTTCGCGATTTTTGGTCTATCGTGACGCGAGGAGTAACAGAACGGGGCATTCTGCGCTCAAGAGCGACAATGCAAGCGCGAGGGGCTCCCGAGCAGGGCGTGGCGAAAGCACGCGCGCGACCGCGATTCAAGCTGAGCCACTGCGCTGTCATGCATGCTCTGTGCTATTCTGCGACGTTGATGACAGATTTCGGGGCTTATGCCAGCCGCGCACCTCCCTGGCGCAGAAGACAGAATTGAGGGGGCCAGGTGCGTGGCGCTCAGCGTTTTCGTCGCTTGCAATTGCTTTTGCTCGGCTGTCTGTATCCGCTCCGTTCCTTCCTCGTCATCGTCGACATCTGCCCCCCGCCTCCGGCCCCGCCCCGCAATCACCGCTCCCCCGCGGCCCGGTTCGGCGTGCACCGTGGCTGTGCCCCCCCCTGAGTCAGGGGCCGACTAGCCACTCTTGTGTGTTGCTCCAGTCCGATCTCCAATCTCCGCTCCGATCTTGGCGAATGTCGCGGAATCGCCCGGAAATCGCGCGAAGCGCTGGACTGAGTCCGTGTCCAGCGGGCTGTGTGCGGCTCCAATGACGCCTCGCGGGCGAGAGACCGGTAGTGCCGGCACCTGCTCAACACCAGTCGTGGTTGCCCGACTAGCCGCCCCTCGGCCACCCATGGACTCCCCGTTGCGAATGTGACGATATCCGCGCCCCTTCGCGACCGAGTGTGCCATAACCCGCTGGAGCATGAGTAGATGCGTCTCTGACGGCGGTTCGGAGGCGCTGCAGCCGGGCCTAGAGCGCCTGCGGAGGCTGCTGCCTTCCCATTTGCAAGCACCCAGAAAGTGCAACTTTCGTCGACCTTCTGGGTGTGTACCCGCTTGTGATGGACGATGACGATGACCAGGAGAAGGCGCGCGCGGTCATTTGCTCGCGTGCGCAGAAGAAGCGGCTGGTTCCGGAGCTAGAGCAGACCGCACAGTGCTCAGGGCGCTCCTTTGCGCTGAATTTGGGCGCGTGGCGTCGGAGTTGTCGCTGCGCAGTTGTGAGAACGTGCGTGAATGACGGACGTCAGATTCCGCGGTTCAGTGAGCTGCCGTACACGACGCAAGGGCGGTGGTGCACTGCTTGGTGGGTCGCGGAAACGGGGCGGTAGGCCGTTCAAACGCCGGAGTAAGCGCGCAACCGCGAAGACAATGTGCCCACGAGCGCGCTCCGGTGGCTCATGAAGGCGGAGCGCGTGGTTCACAGGCCGGAGCGGAGACTGGACTGGAGCCCCTCCGCTCCAGTCTCCAAGCTCCAGCCCAGACTTTGGATGTCGCGCACGCGCCCCAACACGCATGTCCGCGCCGGACCGCCGCGTCAACGGTTGGACTGGGGTCTCGTCCAACGCCTGCGCGGTCATTCGGGCGATTCCGCGAAAGTCGCCTCGATCGGAGCTCGGACTGGAGAAAGAAATAGGAACGGCTAGTCGGCCCCTCAGCGGGGCGTGGCGCGGCAGGGGAGGCGTCGGACGCGGTCTGCGTTGCGCATTCGTGCTGTCCGGAGGCTGAACTAGCTTGTTCTGGACAAGACGGCACGTGCGTGTCGAATTCTCATCTCATAGCGTCGCAGTCAACTGACGCCATGTGCTCAATGAGTACAACATGGGATGTTGCAGCTTGCATCGCGTCCCCAGTCGCACACGAGTGAGCCCGGCGCGTCTTTCCGCGGTGCGTCTTCCCGCGGCGCGGTCCAGCGTGACAGGAGCTGCGCGCCGTCCTTTACGTTGGTTCCACAAGTGTCGTCAAAGCCTCCGTGCCGGCAGCGCCGGGCATTCGTGCGGGCGAGGCCCACGAGCGATCGCGTCGTTTCAGAAAGAATCACATCATGCATTTAGATCCTCGGCACGCTCGTGGCCTGCTCCGGCCACATCAGCTCGGCCCTGCACGCGGCGCCGCAGGCTTCCACCGGTACCCCTCATGCTCCTGCATCCACGTCCGGAGGGCGTCGTACAGGCCCAGGTCAAGCCGCCGCGCGGACGCCAGCGCCGACAGCTGCTCCGCCTCCACCTGCGCGCGGCGTGCGTCGATCATCGCCACCACCGCGCAGCGCTTCTGGGCGGCCTCAAGCTTGCGCTGGTTGCTTGCGCCGGTCTTCCCGAGCGCGGCGACCTCCAGCAAGGATCTCGCGGTCCTCGCAAGGACGAAAGCCTGGCCGGTCAGGACCGGGCGCGCCCCGGCGTCGAGCAACAGCTCCACCAGCGCTGCATCGATGTTGTTGTGGCCACTGCAGCACTGCTCGAGCGGAGTGATGCGCGTGCGAATGCCCTTCTTCACGTAGTTGACGTCGACCCGTCCCGTAGCGATCAGCAGCTTGGCAGACTCCACGCGCCTCTCGATGGCCGAGTACGAACCGCACACCGCCACGAGCGCCTCGGACGCCATCCCGTCCGCGTCGAAGCCCACGCCGCGCTCCAGCAGCACGCCGATCGCGGCCGGGTGGCACGCAGAGCACGCCGCCGCCAGCGCACCCATCCCGTCCTGCACCGGGAGGGTGCGCCCAGCATCCGTCACCGCGTCGAGGATCCCCTCGATCACCGGGGTCCGTCCCAACGAGCACGCGTGCCTCAGAGCGTGTGCGATCGGCGCCATCTCGTTCCCGCGGTCCGCGACCAGCGCCGGCGCCACGTTGAAGTGGAACACCAGCAGCCGGGCCAGCACGTCCTGCGAGTACACGTGCCAGCAGGTCGCGACGTGCCGGATGGCCGTCGGGACGCTGCGGACGATCTCTCGCACGAACGCCGACCCAGGCGTCCCCGCCGCCGCGCGCTCGAGGAGCACCCGCACCGCGGTGAACATTCCGCGGGCTGCGCAGGCCTCGATGGCCTTCCCGCCGCCCTCGGCGCCCAGGTCAGCCAGGACCAGGACGGTCTGCTCGAACCGGCGGCGCGCGTGCGCGTTCGTGCCCCTCGGCTGCGGCGACACGGCCATGCACGCGGCCATCAACGGGGTCTGCGCGTTCCACTGCGTCCCGACGAACCAATCGACGTTTGCGCCGTACTGGGCGAGCAGCTGGACGACCTGGTGGTGCCCCTGCGCACACAACACAACACGTCCGTGTGGGTGGGAGGCGCCAAGGCCGTCAGCGGGCCGTTTGTGCTCACGCTGTCAACGCAGCGAGGCGGGCAGCGGCAGCAGCGGGCGTCGCTAGCACGCACCTCGCGTGCCGCCACGTACAGCGGCGACATGCCTCTCCCGTCGTCCACGTCCACGTGCGCCCCGCACGCGAGCAACACGCCCGCCGATGCCGCGTGGCCCTTCTTCGCGCACACGTGCAGCGCCGGCACCGAAGGATGCCCGCCCGGCGTCGCGGCCTCCGTCGGCGCCCCGGCCTCCGCCAGCACCCGCACCGTGTCGTGCTTGTTCACCGTGCACGCGTAGTACAGCGGCTGGTGGTCGCTGAAGTCCACGGCCGCTGTGTCCGCGCCGGCCGCCACCAAGAGCCGCACCGCCTCCGTCAGGCCCTTGCGCGCGGCGAGGTGCAGCGCCCTCGCCCCGTTCGGCGTCGCCCCCTCTGGTGACGCCCCCGCCTCCAGCAGCACGCGGATAGCCTCGGTGTGGCCGCGGGCCGCCGCTGCGCACAGCGGCGGGACGGTCGCGCAGCTGCCCGCCTGCACGGGCTTGCCGGCGTCGGGGTCCGCGCCCGCAGCCAGCAGCCGGCGCAGGGCCGCGGAGTCCCCGCGCTGGGCGGCCTGGTACAGGGCCGTCGCGGCGGCCCGGCGGCGGCGGTCCTCGTCGATGGCGAGGTCGGCGGCGCGGCGGACGAGGCGCGCGACGGCAGCGTCGCTGGCCGGGAAGGTCCGGGTCGCGACGGCGGACATCTCGCCCGGGCGCGAAGCCTGCGCCTCGGCGCGGCCCACGGAGCGCGAGAGGAGGGAGCCCACGGTCTGCAGAGCGCGGTGGACGCGAATGCATGTTCAGGTCAATCCCCAACGAAGAATTGTGCGACGGTCCATGACGCGCCGGACGCGGCCAGCATGTGCGAGGCACAGCATCACGAGGGAGCGCTTTGGGGAGCCCGTGCCGCGAAGAAAGACCATTCACGTGGCGAGCTGGCATATTCATCACCATTCTGCGAGGACTGGCACGCGAACGTCGCAAGGCAACACGCACCTCGACCTCACTGGTGCACCAAGTGTGCAGGTGGCGCAGTCGCGTGCGTGGCGCTCAGCGTTTTCGTCGCTTGCGGTGAAGGTTGCTCTTGCTCGGCTGTCTGTGCTCCTTCCTCGTCATCGTCGACATCTGCCCCCCGCCTCCGGCCCCGCCCCGCAATCACCGCTCCCCCGCGGCCCGGTTCGGCGTGCACCGTGGCTGTGCCCCCCCCTGAGTCAGCGGGGCGTGGCGCGGCAGGGGAGGCGTCGGACGCGGTCTGCGTTGCGCATTCGTGCTGTCCGGAGGCTGAACTAGCTTGTCCTGAAGATTTGTTTGATTCTGCGCTCCATCGACGCAGAAACGCGCCCCGCGGCGACGGCGAGACTGACAGCATCGGATCCGGCACCGCGCACGTGGCTCACACGCAGACGCTGCGCTCGGCAGCACGTGCTCCGTCGCCAGCTCGCGCAGCGCTACACGCTCTTCGCGCTCCACGCCAGGGTGCCGACCGCCCACTGGCGCCCGGCCTCGCGCTGAGTGCGGAAGGCCTCGCGGACGACCTGCATCATCTCTGGACAGATCATCTCTTCAGCGCTGGGCGCGGTCGCCGCATGGTCGCGCGGCCCGAAGTACGAGTCGTTCGTGAGCTCGGACTCCAGCGCCCATGGGGGGTTGGTTGGCTTGGCAAATTGCCTCACGCGCAGGGTCAGCTCCAGGCTGTCGATCCCGGCGAGCGCGTCCAAGCACCTGCCCAGCGCCTCCTCCGACGCCGCGAGCCGAGGCGTCCCCGGCCCACCGCGCGCGCCGAGCAAGTCCACGCACAGCAGCGCTAAGTGTGTCAGCTTCGGCAGGCGACCCAACTCCTCCGCCAACTCCGTGTACAGCCACGGCACGACCACCTCCAGGCGACGCAGCGACGGAGCGGACCCGAGCGCTTTCGCGGCGGCAGCCGCACGCAGAGAGTCCCCCCCGGCGTCAGCAGGAGGGGGATCTGTTGGCATGCTGGGTCCGCCGAGTCCGGGCGGCAGCGAGAGACGCAGGGTGCGCAGCCTCGGGCATCGCGCCACCAGCTGCCACGTCTCCTCGCAAGTTCCGTCCGTCGTGCCCGCGACGGAGAGGGTGCGCAGGTGGGGCAAGGTGCGCAGCTGCGCCGCCGTTGCCACCGTGAGGTGCGCGTGCGGAACGATGAGCTCGCGCAGAGCCGGAACCTTCGCCACGAGGTCGGACGGCAGCTCGACGCGGGGAGGTGCGGCGTCGACGTCGCCCGAGGCCGCGCCCATAGCGAAGTCGTGCGCGCACGGGCACCCCATGCGGGGCGTTGGCCCGTTGACCCAGCTGATCATGAGCCCCTGGAGGTGCGGAAAGCTGGGCAGATGCTTCAGGGCGCTCTGTTCGAGCGCGCGGTCCCTGTGTGCGTCGAGGATGGTGAGATGCTCCAACTTCCCCAGGGACCCCAGCAGCAGCACGTCCTTGTCGGTCTGCACGAGCAACGGGACGCACACGCAGTGCGTCTCGGTCAGATGCACTGGGAGGACCGTCCTCGGGAGCTGCCAACGTCGCAGCGGCGAATTGTGGCCCGTGGGTTGGAAGGACGCGGCCGGACCGGAACGGCCGGTCGTACCTCGAGGATGTTGTGTAGGACCAGGCGCCGCAGACTTTTCGCCCTTGAGCATGCTGTCACTGCGTGACTCGCCACCCGCGCCCTGACTGCGGGCGCCGGGTTCGCGACCAGGCGCAGGGCTTCGAGCTCCCTGCACACCTCGAGGGCGTCCTTGAAGTCGTCCTCCGCAGGCCAGTCGCACACGTTCGTCAGGGCGAGCCGCCGGAGGGTCTCCCGTGCCGCCTTGACGCAAGCGAGAGCGAGCTTCACGTGCGACGTTCCGTCGCGCGACCGCGGCGGCGTGTCCAGGTGCAGCTCCGTGAGGCGCGGCATCGTCGTGGGGAGCGCGGCGAACATCCGCGAGCAGCGCGCGCCCAGCGACAGCGACTCCAGGCGCGGCATCGAAGCGATGCACTGCATGATGTCCCTGGCCCTCTCGCTCGACGCCGAATCCTGCATGACCGAGTTGATGACAAGGCGCCGCAGCCCTGCCGCGTTGGCCCGCAGCAGGGCGCGCTCGACGCCGCCACGTCCCCAGGCGCCAGAGAGGTTGTGCGCCCCCCCCCCCTCTGGCCCGGTCACGAGCTCCTGACTCAGGTTCAACGGGTTGCCGGTGATGAGCACCGTCATGACGATCGCGAGCGTGTGGAGGTTCGTGATCACCGAGAGCTGCTCCAGGAGCGTCTCTGCGTGTGCCCACACCATGACGCGCTCGAGGGTGAGGGCCCGGAGGGCCGCGGGGCGCCACCCGCACCGCTGCATGCGGTCCAGCGGGATGCCCTGCTCGAGCGGGCGCACCACGGCCACGGGCGCGGAAATCGTGATAGACCTGCACACACACCATGGCGACCGGGGGCAGCGTGGGACGCCGGCGCCGCTGCGGACGTGACGATGTGGCCAGCTGCGGCGAGTCGCCCAGGGAGCGAATGGATCTTACGTGACGTTGGAGAAGGCGGCGGTGTCGAGGCCTTGCAGGCGCTGCGAGGTCTTCACTGCCAAGGCTGTTCCGCGCGGCAGGTCGTCGCCCAGGTCGTGGCGCGCGCCGAGTGCCGCCAACATCTGGTCTGAGAGCGGCAGGGGGGCGCCGAAATGCGTCGCCTCCAGCACGGCGCGCATGGCCGCGCGCGAAGTGAGCGCAAGGCTGGATGCATCCGAGGGGCCGATGTGCGCCACGACGCGCGGAAGAACGTCCGGCCGGAGCAGATTTCCGCCGTTGGAATGCGAGCGCCCTAGTTGGGACGCAAATTCCCGGTGAGCGTCCTGCCCATCCCTCCCCCGCGGGGCTCCAACCACTGCCATCGATGCCGGTGGTCGCCCGCAGAGGCTGCCGAGCGAGGCGTGGGAAGGCGGCCGCGACAGCCCGGACTGCGCAGTCCAGCGCGCGCCCACGAGCCAGCCCGTTGAGCCAGCGGACACTGCGTCCGCGGGCCTCGTCCCAGCATCGGGAGGTCGGACTGACGTGGTCGTTTCGGGGCACTTCGCGCCACCGCACGGTGGGGAATCAGGGCCGGCACGTCGCGCAGAGCGTGGTCTCCGTGTTCACGGCAAGACTGCGTCAGAGTGCGTCCTCGGCGGTCGGGTGCGAGTGGACGCACACTCCTTGTTGCCGCAAAGCCTCGCAGGGGCTGTAGGTCTGCTCCCTGGTACAATGCGGAGGGGCGCAGGCTCTCCAGGCCATTCGCTGGACTTCCTCTCGCGGGAGTTCGATGCGCTGCGGGCGCTGTACGAGCCGAATCTCCAGCCGCCCGACCCCTCGGCGCCCCTGCTCGACAACCTCCACAAATGCCGATCTCTTCTACCCGAGGACCACCCAGAGAGCATTCCGCACAGATCCGCGACCGGAGACGAGGCGCGCAAGGTGCGTTCCCGGGACGCGCCCGCCACTGAGCACAACAGCGCGCTCGGGCCCGCACCGTCGACCCGGAACCCGCCCACGCCGCCCCACAGGCCGCCCGCGAGCAACACAAGAGGCAACAGCTCGCGCGGACCGGCGTTCGGCAGCAGCGGGAGGCCAGGGAAGCCCTCCGCGCCCCCCTCCTGCAACGCGTCATGGACGTTTGCGCCCACCCCGGCCCGTTCGACGTCCTCCGCGCCGCCCAGCGGGCCGGCGCGAAGGTCAAGGTCGTCCTCCGCCACGCAGGTCCGCGCCCCGCTCCGCCCGCACGCGTGTACTCCGCATTCCACCACCGCCTGCCTACTGCACCTCACGGGCCGAACCCACGCCCGCCTCCTCTCGCACGCAGGCGGCGTGAGCGGCGTCGCGATGGGCCGCGTCGTGGCGTACGACAAGCACATGAACCTCGTCTTGCGCGACGTGGTGGAGGTGTCCACTGTGCGTGTGCGCACCTCGCGCCGCTACACCACGCCGGGGCGCCCGGACGCGAGCGACGCGGCGCAGGTGGGCCGCACCGAACCCGAAAGCGCATCGCGCCGCCCCGCAGCGCGCCATCGTCCCGGCGCGCGCCGCGCGGGGCCGCCCAAGAGCGATTTCACCCTGATCGTGGGCCGCCGAGGCTCTGCGTTGCGCGCCGAGCCGCGCGAACGAAACGGTGCGCGGGCGCGCGACTCGCGGATCCCTACGCAGGACGAGGACAGGGAGCTGCGGGAGCTGTACGGGCTCGCGCCGGAGGGCGGGGAGGCGCCGCCCGTGCAGGCCGGCGGCGCGGCGGGGGTGCGGGACCGGGTGCGGTGGGGGTGGCGGCTCGAGAGGCGCACGAAGCGGCCGAAGCAGATCCTGGTGCGCGGGGACTGCGTCGTGATCGTGACGCCGGCGGCGGCGGCGGAGCCGGGCCGCGGGCAGCAGGTGAGGTGACAGGCCCCCGCTCGTTGGAGGCTGGTGGGGCTTTGACTGCGCGCGGCGCCGGCGCGGGGCCGTCGGCGGCGCGACGAGCGTGCCGCCGGGGGTGTCTGAGTTCGCGGGGAGGTGCGCGCGGCGTCCGATCGCGGCGGCGGCGTTCGGCGGCACCGGGGGCGCGGTCGTCAACTGACGGGGGGGTCCGCAGGAGAGGCCAGGGCGGTTGACCGCGCGCCTTGTGCGCTGCGGGCGCGCCGGCGGCGGCACTATCGGCACGACCACGACTGCCTGGACCGTTCCTGCAGGAACATGGCACACGAAGCCTGAAAGGAACACCTGCAGGCGCCAGCTAGAGTTGCGACAGCAGACGGTGATCAGAGCCCGGCACGCAGAGGGTACGGCGCCCCTCCTCCCGCGGCAATGCGAAGAGCTTAACTAGACTATTCTCATCTGGCGCGTTTGATCCCGCGAAGCTGCCCCCGCGAGCCTGCTGGCGCACGTCCGTTAGGGCGACCAATGCTGGTCCCTCTGTCCCGCGCGCACGCTGCCCCTACCCGCGCGCCCGTAGTCTAGGCAGATCAATCACATATACGGGGGGGGAACGCGCCCACGTTGCGGCGTCCTGCGGCTCGCAGCGACGCGCAGCGGGCTCCCTCCACCACCCTGCTGGCTGCCTCTCGCGTGCGCGCCGCTCGAGCCGAGTTACGAGGCGACCTCCGGACCGCGCAGTGTTCATATGATGAAGACAGCGCGAGCGTTGAGTTCGTCGCTCGTTCGTGCCCGGTCGAGCCGCGAGAGCGGTGGTCCAACCTGCCGGCTTTGACCAACACCTGCGCAGGTTCGACGGTGCGAGTGCGCGCGCAAAGCCGCGCTGTGGGAACACCACCTTAACAACTAGAAGCTTCTCTCGATGTCTGAGACCTCGGGCTCGTACACGGGGAGGAGCTACACGTCCTTCGGGGCGTCGAGTCGTGGCTCGGACGCAGGCAGCGGCGACGACAACAACTCGCTGGACATCGCGTTCGGCGGCATCTTGACCAGCAACCGCACAGTGCTGGTGAGCTCCCGCACTCGACTCCCCGCGAGCGCGCCTCCACGGCCCCAGGCCCCGACTCGCCCCCTAACTGCTGCTAGTCCTTGACTCGCGGATCCCGCGCTCCCACCCCGGAGTCGCGCCCGCCGCGCCCCTCGTGCACCTAGTCCACGCCTCTCGCCGCCGTATCCGCGCACGAAGCGCACGTTTTCGCGGCCACCTGCGCGGAAACGCGCCCTCGTCCGCCAGCGCGGTTGCGCTGCCTACCACCGCCGCCCCGCGCGCACCCGCCCGCGACCCCCTCGTTTCGTCCGCGACGCGCGTCCTCCGCACCCACCTGCGCGAGACGCGCGCCTCGGCGGTGCACGCCGCGCCCCGCTCCGCGCTGCGGCATGCCCCGACCCTGCGCCCGCGTGTTGACCGTCTCCGCGCAGGATGACATCTTCGGGTATCTCAACAGCGTGGAGCGGTTCAAGTGGGAGGGTCTGCGGAGGGCGTACATCACGATCTGGGCCTACCAGACCCTCGTGCTCATCGGCATCCTCCTCGGTCCCTTCTGGGGCTGGGACTTCGACTATGAGAACCGGTGAGCCTCGACTGGGATGCTCTCCCGGGGTTTGACCGCGCACCCAGAGCCCCCCGCCGCGCTTCCCGCCCCCGCCGCCCGCCCGCCCGCTGCGCCCCGCCCGCAGTCGTGCTTTCCGCCGCCTCGCGGCCCGCGGTTCGCGGTGCTCGAGCGTGGCCCCGTGGTGGCGTAGTGCACAACATGGCCGCACCGCTCGTCCGCTCGCGCAGGGGGTGGCAGTGGGCGCTGCGCCCCACCCTCGGCATCCTCGCGTGGGAGAACGGCCGGGTGACGATGCAGGCGCTGCTGTACACGGCGCTCACCCTCACCATCGTCTCCTTCGTCGTGATGCTGCACGTGTTTTACAACACCCGCAACAACAAGCACGTCCACCCGGCCGAGAAGTACCTCATGCGCTCGCTCGAGGTCTCCTGGCTCACCACGTTCGCCATCCCGGCCGTGGTCATCTACATGCTCCCACTCGCGTGCGACTGGAGAGGCAAGCTCACAGGTGCGTCCCGCCTTGTTCCCCCCCCCCGCGCCCGCCCCTGGCCCCGGCGGCCCCCCGCTCCCACACACCCCGCGGCTCCGTCCGACGCGCAACCCTCGCGCCGCCTCGCACGCGCAGGCACGAAGATGGTTGCGCTCTACCAGCAGTGGCACGACATTGGCGGCGAGGACGAGGCGAAGTGCTTCTCCGGGGCCTACGCGCTGCACACGGTGGCGGCCATCATCGGCCTGACGATCCACATCGGCCACTACGGCATCATCCTCCTGAAGGACGTCGAGCTCGACCCCACGGGGCCCTTCCCCATGGCGCAGGGCTCGGTGACCACCGCGCTGCTCCTGGGCATCCTGCGCGTGGCCGTCGTCATCTTCTACCACCTCTTCGTCGGCCTCGACCAGCGCTTCGCGGCCGCGCTCGTGACGATCTGCCTGACGTGGTACGCCTACATTCACGTCCGGCGGTACCCCTTCGTGGGGCGCGTTGCCAACTACTCCCAGGGCGTGGTCGCCGGCGCCTTCCTCGCGATGGGCATCTTCGACTTCTTGCTCGGCGGCGACTCCAGCAAGTCGGGCACGTACTCGGCGATCATGTCGGCGTGCTGTGTGGTGTTTGGCCTCGCGATCCTCCTCATGGTCATCGCCCGGCGCCGGCACCTGCTCCGCGTCGTGCACAAGTTCAAGGAGCTCAAGGAGGTGGCTCCGAAGGCGCTCCTCGAGCCCAAGCGGCTGCACCGCTTCATCGACGTGGACGAGCTTGGCACCTTGGTGCGCGTGATCCGCCCGTGGGGCGTGGAGAAGGGCGTTGAGCCGCTCCCCGAGCACATCGAGGGCGTGCTGGCCGCGCTGACGCACGCCGGCGGGCAGTTCCCGGACAAGGCCATCTTGCCGCTCTTCGACGCTGCCTTCCACGCCTTCGTCCTGGACGACACCCAGGCCTCCCACGGGCACCTCGAGCGCGCCAAGGGGCTCATGCCGCGCGCCGCGGAGCGCTACCTGGTCTTCCGCCTGTCGCTCTCGCTCCGCGAGACCCAGGAGAACAACACGGCTGGCGACGGCGCCATGGACTGGATGTCGTACGTGGAGCTCCAGCGCAACCTGCAGGCCCTGAAGAAGCTGCACCGCCTGGTCCTGACGGAGATGAACGCGTTCTGGGGCATCTGCCTGCGCCGCGACTGCGGCCTGCACCACATGACGGGCTCGTTCAACCGCATCGAGGAGGTGGAGGTCCGCGCGGAGCACAACTACCGCGCGATGCTGGAACGCTACCCGCGCAACGTCAAGGTCCTGCGCATGTACGCGCAGTTCCTCGAGGACGTGCAGGGCAAGCAAACGCTGGCGCACCAGTACATCGCGGAGGCGGACAAGCTCGAGGACGCCAACAGCGCCCTGCGCGCCGACACCGAGGACATCTTCTCCGGCGGCGCGTTTGGCAAGTCGTCCGCGGTCGACGAGACGCTCGACGCCGTGGTGGTGGTGAACTCGGAGGGCACGATTCAGTTCGTGAACAAGATGCTCTGCAAGCTGTTTGGGTACAAGCAGGAGGAGCTGGCGACGCGCAACGTGTCGTGCCTGATGCCGCTCCCCTTCTCCGCGCAGCACAACGGCTACATGAAGGCGTACGCGGACTCGGGCGTCTCCCACGTCATCAACACGGTCCGCGAGGTTGTGGGCTGCCGGAAGGACCGCTCTGTCTTCCCCGTGCAGCTCGCCCTGACCAAGATCGCCCAGGGCGGCGAGGACGGCTTCATGGGCGTATTCCGTCAGCTAGAGGAGCACACGGAGTCGCGCGTATGGATGACGAAGGGCGGCGTGTTGATCTGCGCCAACCAGCTCTTCTACGACGAGTTCGGGTACGACTACACGGACATCGCCGGGAACACCTTCGAGTCATTCCTGGCGCACAACGAGGGCTGGCGTTCCATCTTGGAGACGGCCACTCAGAGCGCGCCCAAGGAGCCGCCTATCAACCACCCCGACGACGTGATCTTCAAGCACCGCATGGGGACGCAGGGGCGCGTGAATCTCACGACGAAGATCGTGGGGTCCGATCGCGTGCCCGTCGTCGTGGTGACGATGATCAGCGACACGACGGAGCAGCCGATGCTGACGGTCGACGCGAATGGCAACATCACCAGTGGCAACGCGGCCATGGCCGCCATGCTCGGTCACTCGGCCTCCACGCTGAAGAGGGCCAAACTATCTACCATCATGCCGGAGCCGTTCGGGCAGATGCTCTCCGCATGGCTGCGCACGGGTGGCATCGGCAAGTGCCCGCAGTCCCGCGGAGGCATTGTAGACCTGTTGCACCGCAAGGGCAAGGTGGTTCCGGTGGAGGCCGATTTCCAGAAGACCGACTTCAAGGTGCGTCGTCACCCGGCGGTTGCTTACCCCTTTGGCTGTGCTCCGATGTTCCTGATGCAGCGTGAGCCAAGACTCATGGTACTTTGCCTCCCGCAACCACCTAGGAATTGATGCAGTCTGGGAATTCTGCTCTTGGCGAGGAGAGATTCGTGATGAGGTGCCTGCCGATGACGCCGGAGCAGGCGCGTCTGCGCCGCGTGATGCAGCTCATCGTCGACACCGACGGACGCATCATCTCTTCGTCCACCACCCCGGCCTCGTTCGGCTGGACCGCCGGTGGTGTTGTGGACCGCTTCATGGAGGAGGTCGTGCCCGTCGACGGCGATCCGGGCGCGCTGGTCAAGCAGTGGCTGCGCACGGCCGGCGACCGCCTGCAGCACCGCCGCTGCTGCGTCATCTGTGCCGACGGTACCGAGAAGGCCGCCGTCCTCGACGTGATCCCCGACGTGGATCGCCAGACGGTGACGCTCAACCTGCAGAAGTTCAGCAACATCTGGTCGGTGATCGAGGTCACGGCGAACCTGGAGATCCTGGGCAGCGTGGGCCTCTTCAACTGCATGTTCGGTCGCACGATCGACACCATGGTGGGCAAGAGCCTGATCGAACTGATGCCCGAGCTCGAGTGCACGACGGTCCAGGACCTGGTCGCGGAGTCGAACGCGGCCGTCGCCGACGCCACGGCGCCCGTCGCCAAGACGGGCGGGATCAAGAAGCAGACAGCGACGCAGCTGGTCGGGCTCCCGCAGACGGACACCATCATGGCGCATGCGGACGAGCTGCTGTTCCGCGCCACCACGCAGGTCGCGGAGCGCATGCTGTACCCCAACCGCTTCATGGTCCTCGTCCTGCCGTACGGGACGGACATCGGGGCTCCGCTCAAGTCGTCGGTCCCGGCCAAGCCCCGCAAGTCGGGCAAGCCGCCGCAGCAGATGGTGTCGAAGAAGGAGGTCGCGCTCGACCAGGCGCGCATCTCGACGGGTGCGCGTATGTCGGCGGGCGTCGGTCGCCACGGCGGGCTGCAGCGTGAGGGCTCGCGCCTGAGGCCGCGGGAGGTCGAGAAGGAGGGCAGCAAGGTCGCCATGCTCACGGCCGCGTTCGAGGGCGCGGCGCGCGAGGCGGGGCTCGCTCCTGGGATGTCGGGCCACGGCGGCGGCGACGAGGACTCGCTGGGGCTGCTCGGCGAGCCGGACAGCCGGAAGAGTGGCAGCGAGATGAAGCAGGCCGTCAACGTGTGGGCGAACCTCGAGGCCGTGGGGACGCCGGCGCGCCCGTCCGTCGAGGACCCGGACGCGGTGGAGCTCACCCCCGAGAAGGAGGGCCGCATCTTGGAGTGGATGATGCGCGACGAGAAGGCATCGGGTCTCATGTCGGGGCAGACGTCGCGCCGCGGCGGCCTCGCTGCGGGGCCGTCGGGCAAGCACATGAAGCTCACGAAGGCGGCCCTGCGGCAGATGAAGGAGTCGGAGCGCCAGCTCAAGGTTGCCGCGCACGTGTCGGAGGACGATTCGCGCAGCCACAGCGCTGCCGTCGAGGAGGACCCGGCCGCCGAGGAGCGCGCCGTTGCGGAGGATGTCAAGGAGGCGAGCGGCCCTGGCGCTGCCGCCGCGGCCAAGCGCCTGCTCGAGGGCACGGGTGCAAAGAGGGCGCAGTTCCAGGAGGGCAAGGGAGGCGACGGCAACGCGTCCCCTCCGCGGTCCGCGGGCGGTTCCCACGCCACGCGTTCGCGCCTGCTGGTCGACGACGCCAACGTGCACGCGCGCAACGAGGGCACGGGGCTGACGGAGCAGCAGCTCGCTGACATCAATGCCAGCTTGTCGGACGGCGGCTCCATCGCCTCCGGCTCGATGACGAGCGGCATGTCCGGCGCTGGCAAGACGCGCCGCCTGAAGCGCTTCGTGCGGGTGCTGGAGAGCGAGGCCCTGCGCTGGCCGCTGATTGCCCTCCGCCGCTACATGATTGCGCTTGCAATCGTGCTGCTGGCGGCGCACTCGGCGTGCTTCGGCACCATGATCATGTTCCTCGACCAGCACACGACGCTGCTTCAGTCGGTCAACCTCTGCGGCGAGATGATGACGCGTACGGTGCAGGTTGCTTACAACACCCGCGTGCTCATGGCCGTGTACTCGGGCGTGTCGTACCAGACGATGCTGACAGACCCGACGCGCAACCTGAACCAGACGGAGGTCTTCATGTACACCGACGCCACTGCGCTGGCCAGGATCCAGGAGAAGATCTACGAGGACTCGGTTGCCGCGACGGACAAGTTCAGGGGCCCGCTGCTCGATCTGTGGGTGGGCAAGATGCACACGATCACCGTCATGACGCGCAACCACGAGGTCAACTCGACCATCTCGGAGCAGATGACTCTGTACGACCTCGGCGGCCTGTACGTCTCCATGGCAGTGCATCTGCTCTCGTTCTCGACGGAGGACAAGGCGAAGATGGACACGACGCGCGAGTTCACCTTCATCATCGAGAACGGCGTGCCGATTCTCGGCCCGGCGTTCGCGGAGGTCATCGACCTGTACACCACACGCGCCGAGGACAACCTGGCCAAGGTCAACGTCATCGCCACGGTCTTCCTGGCGATCGAAATCGGCTTCTTCACGCCGCTCGCCGTGTGCGTCGTCTTCAAGATGGTCTGGGGCCTCTGGCAGCGCAAGGTCCAGCTCGGTGCCCTGTTCCTGTCGATGCCTCGCTCGCTGGTGATTGAACTGGCCCGCGCGAAGATCACCGTGGACGACGACGACGACATCGACAGCGAGGAGGAGCGCGAGCGCGAGAATGAAGACGCGCGAGAAAGAGCTTTGGCCGAAAAGAAGAAGAAGGAGGACAACTCGGACGACGGCAACGCGTTCAACCGCATGGCTCGCTGCAACGTGCGCATCAACGACTCGGACATGCGCGCGGCCACGGCGCAGCTGCACCGCCGCCGCGGCAACTTCAAGTCGCACATCCGGCGCTTGACCATGCTCTGCGTCCCGCTGATGACGTGGGGCGTCATGGTTGCAGTCATCATCGGCGTGTCGATCGCCCTGGGCAAGACGTCGCTCAACCGCCTGCGTGCGACGCAGTGGACCCACCTTGAGTCCTACGAGGGCGTGCGCGTCATCTTCTACGGCCAGGAACTCTCGGTCCGCGCCAACCAGTTCATCCACAAGACGGGCATCTTCCAGGCCCTGACCGACACGCAGCAGCGCGACGCCATCGAGAGCATCCGCACGCAGCTGCTTGACGCATCGATCCTGCTCAAGGAGCGCCACCTGGACCTCGTCGTCGGCCGCGAGACCCCCTTCATCCCCGAGGGCTTTGTTGTTTCGACGCCCAAGCTGCGCGACCTGCAGTTCACCCCGCGGTGCTACTCGCAGTGGATTCCGTGCATCAACTCCACGGACCCGAACGCGCCGCTCGTGCAGAACGGCATCAACGACCTGGTGGCGGCATTCATCGAGAAGGCGCGCACGCTGGTGTACACGGACATCACGACCCTGGCACTGGTGGACGGGAACCCGCAGTGGTACTTCCTGTACGACTTCGGGCGCGACGACCTGGTGAACGCGATGAAGCAGATGCAGGTTGCGGTCGGAGACGACTTCGAGATGCTCGAGTTGGTGAAGACCCTGCACGTGATTCTCTTCGTGCTGACGGTCCTGCTGATCCCCGCGGCGATCTACATCGTCACCAAGCCGTACTTCCACCTCAACGCGCTTGAGATCAAGCACATGTCGCGGCTGCTCACCCTGGTGCCCAAGGCCAGCGGGGTGGACGAGCTCTTGGCCAAGATCCGCGACAGCCACGCGAACCGGAAGAAGCGGGTCACGCCCAAGTGGAAGAGGTTCCTCAAGCGCGTGTTCACGCGAGGCGCGAAGAAGGCCGAGGCGGAGGGCGGGGACGGCGGCGCGGCGCCCGCGGCCGGAGGAGGCAACCTTGCTGCCAAGGTGGCGTCGGGCTCCAAGAAGGAGAAGATGATCCCGTCGAGCAAGAAGGGGAAGTAAGCACGCGCTCACTGCACGGCGCGGCGCGCGCGCGGGTCCTCCGGGGCTCGGCAGCCGCGCAGGCTTGACGCCGTGACGCTCGCAAG
This sequence comes from Pedinophyceae sp. YPF-701, assembly GCA_916048055.1. NCBI lineage: Eukaryota > Viridiplantae > Chlorophyta > Pedinophyceae > Pedinophyceae sp. YPF-701. The sequence continues at coordinate 93,734 of CAJZHL010000012.1, read as the reverse complement.
GTGGGAGGCGCAACCTGCCGCCCCAGCTCCGTCGCCCGCAACCCCTCCGTGGATGCGTGACACCATGAGGATGACGGTCATGCATTCGCGCTGGGCGCATTCTTCTCGGCGGGCACGAGTCATCGCCGCCCCCTTGGTTCCCCCCCGTCCCACCCCACCCCTAAATTCCCTCTAAGGCCCGTTGACCACCACAACGCCGCAGCCATCCTCCCGGCCCACCAGCCTTCCCTCCCCCCCCTTTTCCCCCCTAGATCAGGGGGACGTCTTCACGTCGCAACTGTGCGGATGCCCGCACGGCTAGACAGACAGTGCTGACTCAGTAATACTGTACTGTAACACGAATCAGTCCCACGACCGTCTCGACGCCCAGGCTCGTTTGCCAGCGGCCCATGGGCCTCTGCACGTTGCGTGTCCTGCGCGGGTGTGTCGAACACTTCCTTTGCAAGCTGCGAGCGCATTCAAAACCCTCTGAGGTTTTCTGTTGACGCGACGTCGTCAGTCATTCATGCCACGGCGCGCTGATGCTGCATCACAGCGCCCCCTACCATCCCCGTCCGACGCCCTGGGCGCGGAACACGGCAAGCTGGTCGCCCCGATCGACCAAGGCCATTAGCAGAGCTCTCCGCAGCTTCCTTTCTCCCGCCTCCTCCAGCCTGCCTGCGAGCTCGGCGAGCAAGTCGTACGGCACCCACTGCGCGCCAGCGTGGTCCGCAGCGTGAGGCTGGTCCAGCGCCCAGTGCGCCGCACGCAAGCACTCGAGCGCCACCTCTGCGGCATCTGCAAGCATCCCTTGCCGCAGCAGCAGCCGCAGAAGAGCAGCAGGGTCGTGCCCAGGGCCAGCGAAGCCCGCCGTGCCGCGCTGCGGGCTGACCAGCATGTCCCGCAGCCAGCGAGGCAAGGCAACTGGCCACTTGTGTGCCGAACCCAATGAGCCGCTGCCCAGCACTGCGTCCGCAGCCGCCGCGACCACGTCGAGCGCCGGCGCAGCGCCCCGCAGAGACTCAATCGATACGCGCAGCTGGTGCCAGGCCTTCCGTGGTGCAGCCGCACGCGAAGGCGTTGCGTTGCGCTGCTGCTCTGCGCAGACCTCCGCCAGCTCGGAGACGGCCCTGCATGCGAGCCCGCGCAGCACTTGTGGGTCCTCGCGAGGTGGCACGGCTCGCGCGGCACCGCAGATCAGGTCCGTCGCCGCCGCGAAGTCCCGGAGTTGCACGAGGCGCTCAACCACCTGCGACAGGTCCCGGCTGAGCGGAAGTTGCGCTCCGCGTCGCGTCGCGTCGCGACATGCGCGGGCGAGCGCAACGTCCTGTTCTAGCTCCGACAGCGTCACGAGCGAGCGGGTCGCCCTGCCGGCGTCGCGGTGTCGCTGCCGCTGGGCCACAGCCGCGTCTGCCGGGGACTCTTGCGGCAGTGGCAGCCAGCGCTGCTCCTCGGGCACGAGGTGGAGCGCGTTGATGCACGTGATGAGGGCCTGGTGGGCCTCGTCGGCGGATTCCGCGCCCGCCGGGGCCTCCGCGGACAGGCGCCGTGCGTACTGGAGCATGGCGGCCGCTGCGGCGCGGAAGTTGTGGCGCGTGGCGTGAAACGCGTAGAGCGTGAGGTAGCGGCACTTGGAGGCCGCAACCGACGCGTGCTCCGCCCTCCGCGCGAGCACGTCGGCGACTTGAGCGGCTGTGCACAGCGTCTGGCCTGGCTGGGAGCAAGGCAGCGTTCCCGCCCAAGGCAGTCCGCAGACCTCCTCGACGAGCCCACGCGACAGCATTTGATGCACGAGGTCCTCGAGGCAGTCCCGCGCTGCGCCGCTCACCCACCCGGGCGCGCACACGATGCTGGCGTACGCGGACGCGTAGTCGCAGTCCGCCAGCGCCACCGCGAAGCGCCGCGCCCACACGGTCGAAGCCAGCGTCCGCGCGTCCTCGCTGTCCGCGCTGTGAGCGAGCGCCGCCTGCAGCGCGGCGTCGAGAAGCGGAGAGAACACCACCGCCATGCCAAGATAGCGAACGTGCTCAAACAGCTCCAGCAAGATTCGTGCCTCCGCGAGGTCGTCGGCGAGGCGCGCATGGCTGCCTACTAGGCACTTGAGCAGGTCGAGGAAGCGGTCCAGCGCGGCTCGGTCGCCCTGGGTGGCCGTGGCTGCAGCGCTGCGAGCAGCACGCAGCATCAGGTCTGTTGCCTTGCTGGCCGAGCCGTGGCGCTGGACGGTGCCGAGCATGCCGAGGGCGTTGGCGAGCAGCAGCGCGGGCTCGCTCTTCGACGCGCTGCCCGGGGCTCCGAGCGCGGCGAGCTGACTCAACCAACCACGCGTGGCGTCCTCAGGCCGTTTGCGCAGGAGGCCGACGGACAGCGACGACAACATGCCCGGGAGATCGTCGCCGAGAGACACGAACGCCGCGCACACTGCGCGGCCGAGCGCCGTCGCCGAGACCCCTTCGCGCGGCACGTGCAGCACCCCCCCCTCCCCCACCGCCTCCAACAGCTCCCACAGCGGCGGCGTCCCACGGAGCGCTCGCGCAGGGCTTGCACGAGCGCCAACGGACGCCGTCAGCGGGCTCTGGCCGCGGGGCCGCGCATCGATGTCCGGAGCCGCAGCACCGCCGGAGCGCAGGCGTAGCACCCACCGCACGACCAGCAGGCGCTGCAGGACGCCGAGGACGTCCGGATAGACCTCCGCGATGCCGTCGTCGCCGCCGGTCCGCGGAAGCAGCTTCAGCAGGGTGGCCAGCGCCAGCGCCTCGTGCACCCGCTCTTCTGCGAGCACTGACGCTGCTGCTGCACCCAGCAGTTTCTGCCGCGGATCGACGTCCCCGGGGCGCAGCTCCTGCGTCCCCTCTCGTGTAGGCAGCAGCTGCATCGCCAGCGCCCGTACCGTCGCCGCAGCGGACCCGCCGAGGCTGTCCACGGTCCTGCGCGCCGCCATCAGCACACGGACACGCAGGCGCGCCCGCCACCTGCCCGCCTCCTCGCGCTCGCGCTGGTTCAGCCCCACGAGCTCCGGCCCGCGCGTCAGCGACGCTGCGAGGTCCTCGACGAGCCCCGCGAGGTCCCGCCCTGCCAGCGCGCCCACCGACACTCGAGCGCGCAGTGTCGGCCCAATCAACTTGACCATGACGGAACATGCCTCGGCAAGCCCCGAATCCGCGCCGCCGTACGCCGACGTGCTCGCAATGCCGATCCCGAGGATCCCGCCCGCGCGACCAACGACGACCGCCCCCGCCGGGTCCCGCGCCAGGCCAACAGCGACATGACCCTGCTGCCACTCCAGCGACGCCCGCACCGACGCGTCCTGTACCGCCTGCGGGGCCACGCCGCGCTCCGGGTCCACGCCGCGCTCCGGGTCCACGGTCACCACACGGCGCGCGCTCTCGGCCGCTGCGGGTACGCCAGCGGCGCACAGGGATTCCAGCACCATAGCAGTTGCCTCGTCCGAGGTCGCCTCCCGCACCGCCACGCGCTCGACTGCCGCCCTCGGACCGCTCCCGCGCGCCCACGACACGGCCTCCTCGGCGCGCTCGCGCACCGTCTCGAACTCGACGTCTCCGCTGCGGGCGCGCGCGTCCGCAGATGACCACACGCGGACGTCGCCGGCCCGCAGCAGCACCGCAACGGCCGGGGTCCGCCCGGGCCCGGCGCGTGCGATCGCAACTGCCTCCCCCCGCACGTCCGCGGAGTGCCACTTCTGCGCGATGCCCGCGGACGTCGCGGTGGAGCCTCCGCCGTCCGCCGTGACGCAGTACAGCGACATGCCCGCGAACCGCCCGTCGGGAAGCGAGTGCGTGATCCCGACAAGCGCCGCGTCGCGCCCGTCCTCGCACACGAGCACGGCGCCGTCGCAGGCCGGCGTGGACGTGCTGGCGAGGCGGTCGCTGAACTCCACGTCCCATATCTCGAGCGCGCCGGACGAACGGACGACGGCGAGGACGGGGGACGCGGTGGGCAGGGCCGCAACCGCTGCCACGGACGGCCCGCCGGGCGCGCCGAAGATGCGCTTGTAGATGCTCTGGGGTAGGGACTCCGAGTGCTGCGGGGGGGGGGGTGTCCGGGGGGAGTGAGCGCCTGCGTTTCTGCGACGGCCCGCGGGCCGCATGCACCGCGGCCGAGGCGCTGGCGCAGCGTTGTGACGTCTGGGTGCCGGCTCCCGGCAACACAGCTGTCGAGGGATGGGATGGAAGGCAGCGGTGGGGATGGGCAGGGGTCGTGGCTCACCTGGAGCTCGTAGAACGGTTCGCCAGCCGTGGGGCGGTCCGAGTCGATGTAGCCGCACGGGATGGCGACGACGACGCCCGCGCCGTCCGGGGCGTTGCCAGCGAGGACCACGCGCCCGCTGCACACCGCCATGCCCGACACCTCGGCGAGCGCCGCGACTGTCGGGATGAGGAGACGGCGCGTCGCGTGCTCGACAGCCAAATTCGCGATCGCCGCCTGCGGCGTGGACTGCTCTCGCTCCTCCGCCGGGCTGGTGAAGCGTCCCTGGAGATCCTGCGGCCAGGCCCTCGTCCAATCACGCCCTGGGCTTTCTACCGGCCTGCTCGAGCTGCGCGGATCGGCCTCGCGGGGGAAGAGAGCGGGGATGGACCAACACACGCCGGCGCCTGTGAGCACGTACAGCCGCAGCGCCTCGCCCCCCGCACTCTGCGCGCGCACATCCACGGCCATGAACGGCGTCATGCCGTCCGCGGCACGCAGGACGACCGAGCTCCCTCGCAGCGACGGCCACAGCGAGCTCGTTTCCAGCAGCTCCATCTCGCCTCTCGCCCTCCGCGACCAGAACAGCGTCCTCTGGTCGCCCGGCGTGGGCCCCTGAAACACCACACATCCTGCAGCGCAGCAACGCGTCGCAGTCCGTGAGCCTCGCGTCACGAGCGCCGCGCGGCGAGACCCCAACGTTGCCGGGCTCAGCTGCGCGCCATCTCGAAGTACAGCGTGTGGCTCGCGTCAGAGCACGCGCCCTCACCGGACTCGCTCCCACTCCGACACGTGAATTCCGCGGGCCGCACGTCTCGCTCGCCGGGCAGCTCCACGTCGCGCCCCTTGTCCGGGCCGCTGCCAACCAGCACCTCCCGCAGCACGGGCATGTTGGCGGGCCGTGCGGGGTGCCTGCGAGCCCCACCGACCTCCTCGCCACCTTGGTGACGCGGCGCACCGGGACACGGAGTACATCTGCGCCGGTGGGGTCGGTTCGCGACCCACCCCGTGGGCAACACACAACTGTCAGGGCGACACGCCACTTCCGCCAAAATGGCGCGAGAAGGAATGTGGGCGCTGACTCCGCACGCCGCCCACTACGACTGCGGGCGGTCTGCAACGCAGGCATTCGCGTCCGCGGGGCGTTTGAGCCCTCGCACGAGCGCGCCACACAGGCACGCGAAAGCGGGTGCCCGAGTCAGCCTCGCCAGCGACCCCGGCATACGGGAGGCCCGAGGGACAGGCGCGCCGACGCCGCGCACGCAACGCCCCACGGGCCATGCTCCCTCCGCGCACAGCATCGCTCCCCAGCACCGCACATCACTGTGACTACACCAGCGCCGCCGCAACGCGCTCGCCCCGCCGCTCGAAGCTCACACGCGACGCCCCCGCCGCGCCCGCGCCGCCCGTCACCTCTGCAGCTCCAGCCGCACCCCGAACGCGTCCGACAGCTCCGTTTCCAGGAGCGCGTGCAGCTCCCGGCCGTCCCTCGCGTACACCCAGCGCCCGTTCCCGGCGTAGTCGAACCGCAGCGGCCCGCTGACGGGCGACGACGTCCATATCTGCCGGTTGGGCCCCTGCTTGTTCAACACGTACGTGCCCCTGCTGCCCAGGTTGACAGTGAGGACGCCTTGCCCGAAGTTGACGTCGCAGTCGTCGCCGCCCTGCACGTGCGGCGCGGGGCGCGTGGGCTCCGTCGGCGCGGCGCCGCTGAGGGGACCGCTGCGCGGGCGCGGTGCCGGGGACGGGGTTGAGGAGGGACAGGGTTGTTGGTGGGGCGCGCGGGGGCGGCGCACGTGCTCTTCCACGAAGATCTCGATGTCCTCGTCGAGCTGCTCGAGCGTGTGGTCCGCGACCTTGTTGAACTCGCCCTCGGGGAATTCCTCCGGGTGCATCACGCGTAACTGCCCCGCGTCTGAGCCAAACAGCCGGACACGGACTGGGCCGAGTGCGAAAACAGCGGAATCCGCAGTCGCCGATGCCGCGTGCGAATGGGTACTCCGTCTCTGTGGCTGCGCGGCGGCGGCGGGGCCGCGCCGGGTCTCGCGCGAGGCGGGCCGTGCTGCAGGTGAGGGAGAGCAGGCAGCTCCGGCCTGCCAGGCACCGCCTGACGAAGGCACCGCCATGGCTTCTTCGTCGGCGATGCGGCGGGCGAGAGCCCCTATGGCGCGGCCCGAGCGCGCGCCACGGAGGGCTGCGGCCATCAGGTCTCACTCCCACTGGGTCGCGCACGGCTCCAACACGCGATCCAACAGCTCCGCACCACCTGTGCCCAGCTCGACAATGTCCCTCCATGCGGCGCCGGCGCCGCACCTTCGAGGCGCGGGCCGCTTCTGAGGCCGGGACCTATTTACAGGCGTCAGAGGCCCCTCACGCAAGTGTGCGCCGCGCATTTCTGCCCGCGACGCTCCAGCGGCGCGCACAGCGTCGGAACGCGCCCGCGGGCGAGGGAGCGCAGGCGGTGGTTTTGCGGGGGCTCGATGAGCGGAGTGAGCCACCTGCGGTGCTCCATCGATCGTGAGGAGATCGCCCCGGAGCGTCCCGGCCGCTGCGGGACGACGATGCCCCGGGCGTCGCCCAAGATCATCGTGTACACAACGTCGCTCCCGACCACGCACAAGATTCGCGCCGACGTGGAGCGTCTCGGCGCCCTGTTGGCTGCCCTGGCACTCAAGATCGGCATCGAGTACGAAACGGTGCGCGCGGGCCGGTCACGTGCCATCGCTGGACGGTCTGCCTCGCGTCCAACCGCCCGCCGCGCCGTCGCATCGCGGGCCGCGTCCGTCGACGCGCTGCACGCCGGAGGTTGCCTTGTTACCCAGGTCGGTTGCCTCCGGCGCGGCGTGCTGCGGCGCCGGCGGCGTGCTGCGACGCGGGCGGCGCGTGCTTTGGGTGCGTGAGCGCGCTGCAACGGCGGCGAGGCGCTCGTCTCCGCGCCGTGCAGGTGGACCTCACACAGACGCCGCACCGGCGCAGCGAGATGCTGCTGGCGAGCGACGGGAACTCCGTGCTGCCGCAGCTACACGTAGACGGGAAGTTCGTTGGATCGTGCGACGACGTGCAAGAGATGGAGGACTTCGGAGAACTCAGGCCCATCCTGCTGGGCGAAACGCCAGCGCCGCAAGCGTAGCACAGCACGCCGCGCTCCCGGCCCCATCACCCGAGCGACCCACCATTAGTTCCGCCCATGTCGGACCAGGCCGTGCCCGACGCGGAGGGCCCCGCGGCCGGGCGCGCCTCCATGCTGAGTGCCGTGCAGCAGTACCTGGCCGGGCCCGAGGGCCGCGCGGTGTACGACGCGCTCCACTCTGGCATTGCGGAGACCCTCGGCGAGCCCGTCGTCGCGGACATCCTGCAGCGGTGCGTCGCGCTGCTGTGCGAGCTGCCCCCGCCTGCCGCGTCCTTCCCCGCCGACGCTCCTGTGCCGCCAACGTCGCCTGAGTCGCGAGCGATGACGTACGCCGACGTCCTGTGCGAGTACGCGCACCAGCGCCTCCACACCGGCCAGTGGAGCACCGTCGCCGAGCAGTGGCGCGACCTCTTCTCCCTCGCGACGTGCCTGAAGCTCGCCGCGTGGTGCGCGCTGCCGCCGCGACGCCAGGACGAGGGCGCGGGGCCCTGGACGGCCATGCTCAAGGAATGCGACATGGCCACGATGCTCGGCGGGCCAGCGGCGCGCCCTCTGGTCGACCGGCTGGCGGCGACTGCGCAGGACCGGGCCGCGGCGCACACCTCGGAGCCCGGACCCGCCTCCGAGACGTCGGCGGGGCGCAAGCGTCCGCGGTCGCCGGACCTGGATGAAGCCGGCGGGGCCGCGCGCGCGGACGACGACGACGACGACGCTCCCGCACTCCCCCCGGGGTCCTTTGACAGCGCACGCGGCAGCCCCGTGCCAGCGGCGCCTGCGCCGTCGCTCGAGACGTTCCTGACGGCGTACATGGCCCCCGGGGTGCCCGTGGTGATCCGAGGCGCGATGGACCACTGGCCGGCGCTGACACGGTGGCGCGACCCATCGTACCTGGACGGGGTCGCGGGGCTGAGGACGGTGCCCGTCGAGCGCGGGAACTACATGTCGGAGACGTTCGCGACGCGGCTGATGCCCGTGCGCGACCTCCTGCGGCACATTCACGGCGGGGGCGCGGGGGGGGGTGAGAAGTTGTACCTGGCGCAATACACCCTCTTCGACCACGTGCCGGCGCTGGCGCGCGACGTCGCCACGCCGGACTACTGCTCCCTGGGCGAGGGCGAGGTGCGCGCGGTGAACGCGTGGCTCGGGCCGGGCGGGACCGTGACACCCCTCCACTACGACCCCCCCTTCCACAACCTGCTGTGTCAGGTGGTCGGGCGCAAGTACGTGCGGCTGTACAGCCCGGACCAGTCCGACGCGCTGTACCCGCACCCGTCCGGCTTGCACACCAACACGTCCCGGGTCGACCTGGACCGCCCCGACGCGGGGGAGTTCCCGCTGCTGTCAGGGGCGTCGTTCCAGGAGTGCGTGATCGGGCCGGGCGAGATGCTCTACGTGCCGCCGAAGTGGTGGCACTACGTGCGGTCGCTGTCGCCGTCGTTCTCCGTCAGCTACTGGTGGGACTGACTCAGTCGTCGCAAAACACCCCCCCCCTCGTCTTTGCGGCTCCGCGTAGCAGCGGCGCAAAACCACTACCGATCGCATGTGACATCGAGCATACGCGACGCGCCGTCGGGGCCGCGACGTCGGCGGCGTTCACCTGGGCCGCGGGCGCAGCACAGCACGTGCTGGTGGCGCAGCATTGTACCGCCGAGCGCCGCCCCGCGCGGCTGCCGCACGCCCCGTCACGTCGCCCACGGTGCTCTGAGCAGGCTGCCGGCGGAGGCGACGTGACGAGGTGCACTTTTGCTGCTGTGTCTGACCTTGCGGACCCGGTCAGACCGGCGCCGCACGCTCCGCAACATTGCGCCTGCGGGCGGCCGTTCGCCGGAAAGTACCGTCTGGTACCTGCTGGGGCGCGACAGAGCACGCCGGACGGCGTGGGTGCGCAAAAGGATCGACTCATCACTCGTTTCGCAGCCGTGAGCGTTCAGCCGCGGGTAGCTGCCTCCGTTCGAACGCGCAAGCGATTGTTCGCGGCTAGACAGCGAGGTCCAGCCACTTGTGTGGACCGGTGCGCGCGCCAGCGGGGCAACTGCGCCGCCCGAGCAGTACATGCAGCGTAGTCGGGGAGCAACACGGACCATGGGCTGGAGATAGGTTTGGAAGCAGGGCCGATGTCAAACCTCCGGGAGGACCTCGCGGCGGTGCTGGTGAGGCTCGCCCGCGCCCTGCGACCGTCACGCCCGCACCGTGCTGTGCGAATTGGCCTTCAGGCCGCGCCCGGACGCTGCCCCGCGGATCTCCGCGCCTCTCTTTGCCCTCTGCGTGATACATCATGCGTACTCTGGCGTTTCCGGGCGGCTTGCTCCCGCCAGGAGGCCCAGGCGCGCCTGGGGACGTCCACTCTGTCTTCATGGGCGTAGCACCTGCATGCCTCTCCCGCGGGCTAAGCTCGGGACGTGTTGAGTGCGCTGGCGCCCTGTGCAACACCTCACGATACTCTCCGCTCTCTGCAGTCCGTGGACAGCGCCGCGGGTGGGCCCGCACCGCCCCGGCGCCCCGAGGCCCAAGTGCACGCTGAACGCGAGGGCCGCCCGCCGTCCGCACATGGGGTGCCGCCGGTGCACAGTCGCACGTCTGTGGCGTCGCGGCAGGGCAAGCGCTCGAGGGCGCCGGCTCAGCGCCAGGCCAGCGCGCGGGGCGGTGAGACCGACGCGTTTGGTCAAGTTGCGAATGCCAAGGTCCGCGCGCTCCTCCAGGGCGACGGAACGGACCGCAGGCGGGCGCGCGTGGCCACGGAGATATCTATGGATCTAGCGGCATCGCACTCCGCCGCGGACGCCGCGCGTCCTGACCGCGCCAGGACCCAGCCCCTGCACTCGTCGTCCATGTCCCGGCTCTTCGGCGCGCGGTCGTTCGCCCAGTCGTCCTCGCGAGGGCCGCCGCGCACGACGTTCCCGAGCAGCCTGGTCCACGCGAAGAACGCGGAGGCCGTGCTCGCTGGCTCGCCTCCCCAGCTCGGGCCGACCACCGTCAGCGCCGACGTCGACACGTACCAGCTGCCGCCGCCGTCGCCGCGCCCGCGCCTCGGCGTCGCGCTCGAGGACGCCGGTATCGTCCCGCCGGACCGCGGCGTCGCGGAGCTCAACTCGGTCGTCGCGCGCGAGATCGACTTCAGCGACGGCCTGCGTGGGCCCACGCGCGGCGCACAGCACCTCACGGTCGGCACGCTCACGGGGCGGCGCCCGGCGGCCAAGGCCCAGGGCGGGCACATCCGCGACGTGATCCGCGGGGCGGCGGAGATCAGCACGATGCGCTACGGCCTGGACCACACGGTGCCGCCCGGGATCACCACGGGCGCCGAGGCGGTGACGTACTTCATGCGCGGGAAGGCGAAGGAGGGGCTGCTGCTGTACGCGAACTTCGCGGAGGACCCGAAGGTGACGCTGTCGTGGGAGCCGTACAGCCTGGTGGTCGTCCCGCGCGAGGAGGCGCGCGCGGACAACTACTTCACAATCAGCCTGACGGGCGTGACGCACGTGGTGGACGGCGACGAGGCGTCGTCGCAGGAGCTCCCCGAGTGGCTGCAGGACCGCGCGGTGTTCAGCATGATCAAGCGGATGAAGTTCTTCACGTCGTTTCGGCTTCTCAAGGCCTTCAAGCGCTGGCGGCACAACGTGCGGAGCTCGGCGCTGGAGAACGCCCGCCGCCGGCTGTCGACGCAGTGGCTCCAGGGGCACCCGCAGCTGGGCCCGCACATCCGCGCCGCGGCCGCCGCGATCGCGGAGATGCACGCCAACCAGGCGGAGAAGCGGTGGGAGCGGGACTCGCGCACGGGCAAGTGGACGCAGCGGCCCTGGAACCCGTGGGTGGTGCCGCCGCAGGAGCTGCGGAGCTGGAAGCCCGGCGTGAAGGAGCTGGGCATCCTGGGCGCGCTCACCGCGATCGACAAGACGGCTCTGCCCGCCCAGATTGAGGCCACGCTCAAGTTCCGGGAGGGGGCGATTCGCGGCGCGACGGACGCGATGAGCCACCTGGTGCAGACGGTGGTGAACGAGACGGCCGCGATGGGCCGGGCGATCGCGACGGAGGTGGAGGAGGTGCGCGCGCAGTGCGCGGCGGAGGAGCGCAAGCCCAAGGCTGACGCATGGGGCGCGCAACTGACGTGGCGGGACAAGTCGCTGAGCGCGATCAAGGACGGTGGGGAGCACCGCTCGCGGCTCCTGGCCGAGGCGCAGACGCGCGAGGAAAAGCTGTGGCGCGCCGTGCGGCTGGTAGACCAGCTGATGCTGCAAAACATGCTGCAGCTGGCGACCACCGCGGTGACGACGTTCACGAGCCAGCTGCTGCGCGTCCAGGGCCTCGTGCTCGTCAGGGCGCAGGTCGTCGAGGAGGAGGAGGAGAAGCCCGAGGTGCAGAGCAAATCGCTCACGGGGCGCTTTCGCCAGCCAGGCCAAATCTCCCTCGAGGAACAGCGCAAGTTCGCGGCGCAGCGGCGGCAGCTGCGGCAGTCCATGCTGGGCGTCGACGGCAAAGGTGCGCCGCTGCGCGCCCCACGCGCAGGGCACCATACGCCCTTCCCGTCCGACGCACTGCGCAACACCCCCCCCCCCATCACGTCCGCACCCTAACTCGTTTCCGCCCGTTCGCCGCGTTGCAGACAATCAGGCGGCCCCGGCAGATGCACGCAAGGTCCTGGAGCTCGTACCGCGCGTGTCGACGCTGGAGCTGCACTTCGAGCACCTCGTGGCCAGCGTCAACGCGCTGGTGACGGGGTTTCCGCGGCTGGTGGCCATCAAGCAGGTGGTGCCGTACACGGAGTGGCACAGCTCGGGCGGGCCGCCGCAGAACCTCCCGACCGTGCGGCGCATCCTGGTGAGCCAGGGCGAGGACCCCGAGAACTACGTGCGCGCGGTGGTCAAGGGCGCGCGGCGGGACTTCCGCGGCGCCGTGCTGCACCCCGACACCGCGTTCTACTTCGAGCAGGGCCCGGACCGCCACCGGTTCGCGGTCGGGTGGAGCGAGCACTGGTACGTGGACAAGACGTCCCTCAAGGCCTTCCAGGAAGACATGGAGTCGATGAAAGACTGGCAGACCAAGCTGGCGGACGCGACGACGGTGGTGCGGTCCGGGCTGATCCACCTCGACGTGCAGGACGTGCGCGACAAGTTCCTCCCCGCGGCCACGCGCGTCGTGGACGGCCTCGCGGACCTCGTGGCGCGGTTCATCAGCAAGCAGTGCCGCGAACTGATCGCGGCGGCCTCGGACGCGACCGCGCTGCTCAAGGACCGCCCGAGCGAGATGGAGCACTTCCTGTCCTACATGACGGACCTCGCGCCGTACCTCGAGCCGACCGGGTCGGCCCGCGCGCGCCTCGAGGACCTGGCGAAGGGCCTGCAGGAGGCAGAGCGCCTGTTCGCGTCCGACGACCTGTCGGCGATGCTCGAGGAGAAGGCGCGGGCGAAGGCGGCGGGCGAGAAGCAGCGGGTGCGCGGGGACGCGCTGCTGAAGCGGCTCAGCGGGCCCGGCCCGGCGCAGACCACCGGGGACGTGTTGGCCGAGTGGGCGGAGGCGCGCGCGGCGTTCACGGAGTTCGAGGCGACGTCGCGGGACGCGCAGGACTTCGTCGATGGGTTCAAGGCGATGGCGCACCAGAGCCTGGCGCAGGCGGCGCAGGACAAGGAGCACGCCGCGATGTCGCTGCTGACGCGGGCGCGCATGGGCGCGCTGGCGTCGTCGGCCACGCGGCCGCACGCGGCGCTGATGGAGATCGACCGCATGGAGATCGACCTGCTCAAGCTCGACGACGCGATCACGACGCTGCGGAAGCACGAGGACCGTCTCGGCGGGGCCGAGGTGGAGGGCGTGGCGGTGACCATCAAGGCGGTGTTCCGCGCCCTGGAGGAGAAGACGAAGCTGTGGACGGCGCTGCGATCCTGGGACTTCTTCCTCGACACGATGCGCACGACGGAGACGGGCGGGACGGACCTCCCGAACGAGGCGTCGATCCAGGAGCGCGTCGAGGCGCTGGACGCCGCCCTGGCCCCAATACTCGAGCGGGAAGTCGCGCCGGGGGACGGCCTGGACTCGCTGACGGACCTGACGCTGGTGACGCAGGACGAGCACAACATGGCGAAGGAGAAGAGCGTCGAGGTGGAGTGGTGGAAGGCGGCGTGCAAGCAGGCGCGCATCCTGTGCAGCAGCTCGCTGCGCCCGCGGCACCGGACGCGCCTGCTGCAGATCCTCGGCCAGGATCTGGTCATGCAGCTCGAGGACGCGATCAAGGAGGACGTCGCCGAGTCGCGCCCAGAGTCCCCTGCGAGCGCGCAGAGCCCGGTGCAGAGCCGGCCGCAGAGCCCCGCAGTGCTGAGCGCCGCGCAGTCGATGCACGGTGCGCGTGCGGAGTCGCCGGAGAGGCCCGACAGCGCCGCGCAGTCGATGCACGGTGCGCGTGCGGAGTCGCCGGAGAGGCCCGACAGCGCTGCGGAGTCAATGCACGGTGCGCGTGCGGAGCAGCTGGAGCCGGCGAGAAGTGGGTTCGAGATCACTGCACTGCGCGCAGTTCGCAAGGCCGAAATCCCCAAAGCGCCGTCGTCGCTGGCGGGCCGGGGGCTCCCGCGGTCAGACTCAGCGGCGAGCAGCACTGCGCCAGCCCCGGTGCAGCACCGCTACCGACCGCCGCTGACCGTGACGGACTTCGCGACGTCCCTGCTGGCGGTGACGCGCCTGCTGAGCTGGCACCTCGCGGGGCAGCAGGCGCTGCAGCAACTGTGGATCACGGCGTCACGCGAGGCCGAGCTGCAGGGCGAGCTGATGCGGCTGCGCGGGGAGTGGAACCGCCTCCGGCTGGAGATCGCGGAGCCTGCGCGGCCGAAGGACGTGCGCGGCGGCGCCCCGTTCGGCGCGGCGACGTCCGGACCGCTCATGGCCACCATCACAAACATCCCCGACCTGCTCCAGCAGGTGCAGAACATCCAGACGCAGCTCGACAGCGCGAGCATGAGTCCGCACGTCGGCGGCATCGTGCAGGACCTGCAGCGCACCGAGCACGCCCTGAGTCAGGTGGCGGACTCGCTGGCGACCACGGGGCGCTTCCAGCAGGCGTACCGCATCGTCGCGATGGTGTTCGCGGCGTCGGCGGACGCCGGGGCGGACCAGTACGCCGAAGTGCAGGACTGCGGCGCGCAGTGGCACAACATCATGGCCATGGTGCGCGAGCAGCCCGTCGTGGCCTCGGCGTGCATGGACGGCGGCCCGCTCACGCGCTGCAAGGCGCTCCTGCAGCGCGTGCTCGCGCTCAACGAGGGTCTCGAGCGCGCCCTCGAGCACGCGCGCGAGCACTGCCCGCGCCTGTACTTCGTCGACGACAACCGCCTGCTCGACATCATCTCAACGGGGAGCTCCGCGCTCGAGCTTCCGCGCGACGTCGTGCGACGCGTGCTCCCGGGGGCGGTCGAGCTGTTCGACGTGACGGATCGCGGGTCGGAAGGCGGCACGAACGCGGGGGACTCGTCCACGCCAGCTGGGGGGTCTTATGCGGCCTCCAAGCGCTTCGAGCCGGGACGCGCGGTGACCGCGGTGCGCGGGGCCGGGCACGCCGAGGTGCTGCAGCTCGTGAAGCCCGTCGGCTGCGTGGTCGACAGCCCCGCGAGCGTCGCCGAGCAGCTCACCGCGCTGGTGTCGGAGATCCGCCGCACCCTGCACACCACGCTGCTGCGTGCGGTCGTGCAGCTGTCGCGCCCGAACCAGGAGGACGACCAGGACGCGGGCTTTCGGAGGTCGATCGTCGAGGACGCGGTGCCGCTGCGGCGCTCGCTCGTGTCGGAGAGCACGTCGACCGACTCGCTGGACATGGACTTGACTCAGGCGCCGCTGCAAATCATCTCTCTCGCGCAGCAGTGCGTCTTCACCGACCTCGTCCACCGCGCTCTCGTCCGGCAGCAGGCCGGGCAGGACGCCAAGGCCCTCCTCGCCGCGCAAGACGTCCTGCTCGCCAACCTAGAGCAGACGGTGGACGCGGTGCGCTCCGCCGCGGAAGCGGCCGCGCGGGCGCGGGGGAGCCGATTGGACGACGACCCGGGGGTGTCTCAGGCGGCTTCAGTGGACCGCGAGGCCTTGCTGCTGAACGCCGCGCAGGGGGTGTTTGTGGGAGGGAAGCTGAGCGAGCGGTCCAAGCAGGACGGGGTGCTGGGGACGGAGGCGGACGACAACGTCGAGGCGGCGGAGGAGGAGGACCGCGATCACGCGGGTGCGGTGGCGCGCGCGTGCCTCGGCGTGCTGCTGCGCTGGCGGGACCTGACGGACAGCCTGGTGGCGAATCAGGCCGACACCCCCATGGCGCTGGAGTGGGTGCGCCAGGTGCGGTACTACATGGGCGAGCAGGACAAGGAGACGACGGTCCGCGTGCTGGACACGAGCCTGCCATACGGGTTCGAGTACGCCGGCGCCGCCGTCGACCCCGGCCCGCTGATGGGCATCAACGCCTTCGGTGGTCTCGTGCCCGTCGCCACGGGGCTCGGGCACGGCCACGTTCTCGCTCTGCAGGAGACGCCGGGGAGCGTGAGCGCAACCGAGGCCGTCAAGGCCCTCGCGGGCGCGTTCGGGCGCTACTGCGTTGCCATCGGTGCCGTGCAGCTGGGCACTGCCGAGTCCCTGGGCCGCGTGGCCGTCGGGGCGATCGAGTCGGGGGCGTGGTTGTGCCTCGCGAACGTCGAGCGTCTGGCGCCGTGCGTGCTCTCCCACGTCGCGCAGAAGCTGCAGGGCCTGGTGACTGCGTTCCGGTCGCCGGCCGCCGTCAGTCAGACGACGGAGACGCTGCGACCCGGCCTGCTCGACAACGGGATGGAGTTCGAGCCGCAGATCTTCATCGGCGTCGGCTCCAGCGAGGGCGAGGCCGCCGCGGAGCGCGTCATGCTCCACGTCGGCTGGAACGCGCGGCGCATGTGTCTCACCACAGGCAACTCTGGTGTGCTGCTGCACGCAGTCATGCTCAGCCTCGTGGTCACCGACGCAGAGGACGCGGCGCGGACGCTGTGCGCGACTGTCGCGCTGCTCTCGGAGCACCTCCCGACGCGCCCGCATGTCCCGCGCGGGGACGCCATGATGCTGCTGCTGGCGCGCACCTGCGTGGCCCTCGGCCAGGCGAAGTACCCCGCCGGGAGCGCGGGGATGGAGCTGGCCTCCGAGGCCCTCGAGCTGAGCTGGGGCTCCTTCCTCGCGGGCACGTCAGACGAGGACTTGTACCGCACGCTTGTGGCGGATGTGTTCACGGACGGCATCGAGGAGGACCGCCCGGACCACCTCTCGAGGGCCGGGTCGCTCGTGAGCCAGGCGTCGCTCGCCGGCGGGACACTGCAGGCCGCGCAGGCGCGCGACCGTGCCGCGGCCGGCGACAAGACGGCAGGGGGGAAAGCCAAGGAGCCTGAGGCGACATTCGAAGCAGGGGTGGCGGCCGCCCTGGCGCGGCTTGAGCGGGAGGGCATGACTGTAGCGCCGCACGAGGCGGAGGTGGTGGCTGCGCTGGAGCGGATGCGCGCGGCGCTGGACTCGTCTAGCGGCGCGATGATGGTGGTGGGCCCGCCGTCGTCTGGGAAGTCGGCGCTCCTGCGGGCGCTGGGGTACGCGCTGACGGTCGAGCAGGGGGGGACCGCGGTGACGGTGGACCAGGTGTTCCTGGACGCGTCGTCCCACGGCGAGCTCCTGGGCATGCGTGGCGGGTCGGTGGAGGGCAGTGGGGGCGGGGGTGCGGCCTCGAAGCACGGCGTCCTGTCGTCCGCGCTGATGCAGGACGCCGGCCGTGTCGAGAAGGGCGACGCGATCATCAGCCGTATCGTCGTCTGCGACGTCTCCGCCGGCCTGACCGCGGCCCTGCGGAGCCCCTTCGCCGTGGAGGTTGAGGCCCCCGGCGACAGGGACGCCGGAGGCGGGGGCGGCGCGAGCCTCGACGCGGTGCTGCCGCTCCTGGAGATCGGCACGCTGTTGCTGAGCAACGGGTCGGTCATCGTGCCGCACCCGGTCGCGCGGATCGCCGTCGAGACTGACTCAATCAGCATCATGACCCCTGGGGTACTCTCGCGCCTGCCCGTCGTGTGCCTCAACGGACCCGCAACGCTCGGAGCGACGCGCCTCAGCCTCATACAGAGCCTGCACGCCGCGGGCGTTCTCACCGAGAGCTCGCTGCTGCTCGCCGAGGCTGTCGTGGAAGGCACGTTCAGCAACCTGCCGCCGGGGGCGCTGCCGGGCCCGGAGCACCTCGCGCTGGAGCGCGCGTGCGGCATCGCGGAGGTCCTGTTCTCGGACCTCTCGGCCCGGGTGCCGATCTCGCTCCGAGGCAACCACCCTCACTCGAACCTGACGCCCATGGACTACCTGGGTCGGTGCTGCCTCGCTTACGGCCTGCTGTGGGCCACGGCCGGCGCGATGGAGCCGGACGTCGGCAAGAGCGTGGCGAGGCTCGTGGACGAAACGGCGGACTCGTACAACTTCGTCGCCTTCGCGCGCAAGGTCCCTCCGCTCGAGCAAGTCATTGACGCTGACACGGTTGACTTCGTGCACTGGCCGGACCCGACCGAGACGCTAAAGAGCCCCTGGGCGCCGGCGGACCCGCACACAAAGGTGGCAGTGTCCTCCGTGGGCGCCAGGCTCCGCAGCGAGCTGCCGACCGAGCCGGGCTCGCACATTTTCATCCACACCGCGGGGACGCGCTGCGTGCAGGCGGCCGCGTGGCTGCACATGCGCGCCGGCTGGGCGCCGGTCCTCATCGGCCCCGCGTACTCGGGCAAGTCGGAGATCGCTCGCGGCATCACCCGCGGGGCAGGGAACCACCAGCTGATCGTACACCCTCTGGTGTCCTCAACAGGGGCGGTCGGGCTGAGCGGCACGCTCGCGGCCTTTCTGCACCAGGACCGCAGCTCGACGCTGCGCCCACACGGATCCGGCAGCGCGCTCCTGCTCCTCGACGACCTCCACGAGCCTGCAGCGATGTGCGTCCGCGGCGCATCCGCTGCCGCCCGCGGGGCTGCGGCGCGCCTGATCACCGCGGTGCGGATGCTCTGCGAGCTCGGCGAGATGGATCACGTCGGAGCCTCCGGGCCGAAGCGGCTGAGGCTGCAGCGCACGATGATTGCGCTGACGGGCACGCGCGAGGGACTGTGGCCCAAAGGGTCCGGGTCGCACCTGCGCGGAGACGCGCGGCTGACGACGCGCCTCGCGACGGTATCCGCCGAGCAGAGCCCGCTCGCGACGCCGGGGCTCGCGCCGGCGCAGGTCATGGCCACCAAGATGTTCGGCGAGGTCGTGAGAGCGGTGATGGAACCAGCCTACGCCATCCTGCTGGACAAGGAGCGCACGGACGGGGTGTGCACGGCCGTGCAGCGCGCCCTCGTCGAGCTCGCCTCGCCCAACCAGCAGGTGGCGAAGGCGCAGCGCAGCGCGGCGCTGGTGCCGCGCGCGATCGCCCTGCTGCACACGGTGGCGGTGTCGGTCTCTGGCTCCCTCGCCACGCGGCTCGGGCAGGCCCTGCACGGGCAGGTCACGCGCCAAGATCTGAGCCGGGCCCTGAGCAGCATGAGCATGGCGGCCGTGAGCGGCCGGCACCTCCCTTTGGGCGATCGGTCTAGCGAGGCGCTGGCGACTGCTCCCAGCCTCCAAGCCCTGCAAGCTGCTGCCTCGCGGTTCAGCCAGCGCATGCCGAGCATGCGCATCTCGCGGATCAACACGCTCAGGAGGAGGGCCGACGAGCCCAGCAGTCCGACGCTGGTGCGCACGGCGACAATGGCGGGCAGTGGCGCGGAGAGCGACGACCAGGAGGGGCCGCTGACCGCGATGAAGGCGCGGATGATGTCGCGGTCGTCCAGCCGTTGGACGAACGACCAGCTGGGTCTGGAGAGGGAGGTCGCGCGGGCCATGGAGCGCTCCAGCGCGGCCACAACGACGCTGTCATCAATGAAGCTCTCCCACATCGTGTGTCGGGCGCTCTCGGTGCTCTGGAACCTCGACTTCCCGGACCCGGAGCTGCAGAACGGGCTCCGGATGCACGCGATGCAGGCTGTGGTCCGGAACCTCGTCCCGACGGACTACAAGGTGGGCCCGCGGTCGGACAACCCACAGTTGCTGTCTGACCAGACTCTGTCGGGGCTCCTCGGCGGGTCGCGCCTCGAGGGCGGGATCTGCCGCGCGGTCACGAAGGCCGACCTCGACATCGTGCACGAGCGCATCGACGACGCCGTCGGCTCGGAGGCCCTCCGCGACGTGAACACTGGCCTGTGGTGGGGCCTGCACTGCGCCGAGCGCATGACGTGGCCCGGCGCGCTGCAGCTGGCCTACCGGATCTACGCGAGCTTCGAGCTCCCCTGGCCACACGCCGCGACCATCGTTGAGGGCCCACCGGGGTCCGGGCGCATGGCGGCGACGCGCACGGCGGCGCTGCTTCACCGCGGCTCCGTCGTCGTCGTCGAGAAGGAGCGGGACAGCGTCCGCGAAGCCTGCAAGCGCGCGGCCACGCTGGCGCTCGAGGGCGAGTCGCTCTGCGCGGTGGTCGTGCGCTGCGAGTGTCTCGGGCCCACCCCCCACCACTGGGTGCAGGGCCTCGGGCCCATCCTGGAGCTGCTCGAGGCCGAGACGCTGCCGCCGTACCTCGTCCCGGGCCTCGACGACAAGGCGTTCGAGAGCCCGGAGCCGAGTCCGCGCAAGGGCCGCGCGACGGCGGACGGCGGCGAGGCCGGAGACAACACGTACGAGATGCAGGAGCTGCGCATGGAGCTGATGGAGGAGATGGCGGAGGCGGTGCGCGCGAACCTGCGCTTCGTGATCGTCGTGCCGGCGAAGTCGGCGCCCGGGCTGATCGCGCACTGCGCCCCGCTCGCCGGGGCGGCTCTCCTGGGCGCGTGCATCCCGGGGCGGGACAAGCTGTCGAGCTCGATCAACGCAATCATCGCCCGGCACCTGCGGCCGCCGCCGCTGTCGCCGCTTATGGCCGCCGCGGACGAGGCGGGCCACCGGCAGGAGATGCAGTCCATCGAGGTGCAGTTCCAGCAACTAGCATCCAGCACCGACCTGACTAAGGTCTCCCGGGCCATGGCCATCCTGCACGACATCGCGGTCGCGTCGTACAGGGAGTGGGAGCCGGCTTTGGCGTACGCGACGCCGATCCTCGCCACGCGCGTGGCGGACGCGGCGCGCGTCTTCTGCGCATACGTGCGGCAGGCGGAGTCCACCCTGAAGGAGCAGTACGTGGCGCAGATGCTAATGTCGATGCACCTCGCGGCGATCAAGCTGAACCTCTCGGGCGCGATGTCGCAGCTCGAGCAGCTCCAGCCGATCCAGGAGAAGACGGTGGACGTGATCTCCTCGCTGAGCGTGGCCATCGCGCAGGCCTCGCGCCACCGCGACCGCCTTGCGCGGCAGATGAAGACGCTCAAGGACCGCGTGTCGACGGCGGGCAAGGTCGCCAAGCAGATGCGCGAGGACCTGCAGAAGCACCTGAAGGAGGTGCAGGTGAACTTCGAGGTGGCGCGCGAGGACCTCTCGGCCATCCCCGACGCCGACGTCAACGAGCTGCGGTCGTACCACGCGCCGCCCGCGATGGTCCGGAGCGTGCTCGAGGCGGTCATGTCGATCCTGGGCATGGACAACGACTGGGAGACGGCGAAACGTATCATGTGCGACCGCGAGTTGCCGCTGCACGAGCGCATGAAGCGGTACAACCCGCGGAACCTGTCGCCCGAAATCGTGCGGACGCTGCAGGCCTACGTCGTCCAGGACAACTTCAAGCCGGACGTCGTCGCGCAGGTCTCCCGCGCCGCCAAGTCCTTTTGCCAGTGGGTGATCTCGGTGCACAACCTGGGCATCGCCGAGATGCGGTTTGCCATGGCGGAGCAGCGCGTCCTGCAGCGCGAGTACGCGGTGCAGTGCACGTACTCGGTCATCAACGCCAAGCAGGGCGCGTCGGACACACTCCAGCTCCAAGTGCGCGGGCTGCAGATCCAGCGCGACGAGCACGTGCTCATGCAGGCGCGCCAGGAGCGGGCGCGCGCGCAGCTCGTGCAGAACATCCGCCGCATGCGCCTGCTCGCGGAGGCGCTCGAGCAGCACGCGCACTCATCGCCGGTGGACGGCGTGTCGCACCTTGCCGTCGACAGCAAGATCGCTCTGTTGCGGGGCGACGCGGCGCTGGTCGGGGCCGCGGCGGCGTACCTAGGGCCGCTGCCCGGACACCTGCGCGACGACCTGCTCGAGCGGTGGAGGGCCGCGCTCGAGCAGTGCAACGTCACGCACTCGAGCCATTTCTCCCTCCCTGGCTCTGCTGAGCTGCTCACGACCGTCGCGGAGCCCATGGTGCCGCCGAGCCTGCAGCTGACGGCCGGGGACCGCACGAACCTCATGCTCGTCGCGGTCGTGCCGGGCGTCCCGCTGCTGGTGTGCCCGTCGGGCGGGCCGCCTGCGTGGCTGATCAGCCTGCGTGAGAAGCTGCACTGGCAGCACGTGCGCTGCGGGTCCGAGTCCGCGGCGGCGCACGTGATCCGCGGGCTCCAGCAGGGCGGCAACATCCTTCTGCGTCTCACCGGGACCCACGAGGACGCGGAGACGATCCTGACGGTGCTGGACACGGTGCGCAGCGAGGAGCGGCTGTGGCGGCGCGTGATGCCGGACCTGAGCCGGCCCGGGCACAGGGCCTTGATTGCGTGGTCGCCGGGGGCGCCCGTCGGCCTCCCGGACTCGATCCACGACGCGCTGCATGTCATCGACTGCCGGCCCTCGCTGTCGGACCTCGAGGAGAGGCTGGCGCTGGAAGCGATGCGGATTCGCAGCCCGTCGCGGGAGGCGCATCTGCTCGAGGCGTACGCGGAGAACGAGGTTCTGCGCCGGCAGACGGTGTCGATGCGGATCAACCTCATCAGCGAGCTCATCGCCGCTGAAGAGAAGGCGTGGCAGGTGGAGGGGGTGCTGGAGGGGCTGGTCGAGGCCTCGCACGACAGCCTCGAGCTGCACCAGGCGCTGAAGGAGAGCCAGGCGATCATGTCGAACCTCCCCGCGACCTTCGAAGCGGACCGTCTGGCCTGCCGCTCTGTGGCCTGCGCAGTCACCGACCTGCAACAGCTCGCGCTCGCGGTGCCCGGCGCCGAGCTCGCGCTGAACGACATCGTGACGATCTTCCGCAAGGTTGCGGAGGCCCCGCTGACCTCGCTGGACGAGAACGAGGAGGAAGACAGGCAGGGGAAGAAGTCCGAGTCGACGCGCAAGCTGCGATCCGAGCCCATCATCCAGGCCTACGTGGCCGAGGTGGCGCGGAACCTGGCCGATGCGGACGCGTACGTGGCCGCGTTCGTGCTGTGGGCGGGCCACCAGACGGCGCAGGCCCAGGGGCAAGCGCACGCACAGTGGGTGCATTGGCTGCGGTGGTTTGTCGATCACGTCATGAGCGGGGAGCCCGCGGAGTCGGGCCCGGCGACGCAGCAGTCGCGCGTGTCGGAGCACGCGGTCCTGAGCGCGCGCAGCGGGGCGGCCCTGCCCGAAACCTTGCAGGTACAGCAGCTGGCCTCCTTGCTCGAGCGGGACCCGGACCGCGTGGCTCTCCTGGGCCTCACGGAGCACGTCTGGCAGAACGAGGACGAGTGGTGCGACGCCGTGTCCTCGGAGTCGCCCGCGGACCGCG
The DNA here is from genome assembly GCA_916048055.1 of Pedinophyceae sp. YPF-701. Taxonomy (NCBI): domain Eukaryota; kingdom Viridiplantae; phylum Chlorophyta; class Pedinophyceae; species Pedinophyceae sp. YPF-701. The sequence goes on along the minus strand of CAJZHL010000012.1, from coordinate 70,830 downwards.
TTCCGGAGCCGTGGGGCTCGAAGATGACGCGCATCCAAAAGGTGATGGTTCTCACCGTGCTGAAGCCGCCGCTGGTGTGGCAGCTGGCCAAGTGGTTCATCGACGGGCTGACGAAAGCCTCGGCGCTCAAGGCGGGGCAGGAACCGCCCGCGGCGGTGCCGCGGCCGCCGGCGGTCACCCACGTCATGCTGAGTGCTGCTGCAGGCAGCGCCGGCGCCGTCACGCGCAGCATGGTGCCGATCGTTGTCCTGGAGGCCGCGGAAGGCGTGCCTGTTGGCGCCATCCTGCAGGTGGCGCGCAACACGGCGTATGCGCTGTCCGGGTCGGCTGTTGCTATGGGTGCGTCCATCGAGGGGGTCAACAAGGACGCCAACCGGGACTTCGGGGGCGCCCGTGCGGTCGGCATCATGCTTGCGCGCGGCGGAGAGAAGGCTCGCGCGGTCGCAGTGTTTTCCTGCGGCGCCCTGCGTTCGCAGCAGCACGTGGCGCAACTGGCCGAGGCGCAGCGCTCGGGCCGGTGGGTGCTCCTCATGCACCCGGAGGACGACATCGCGGGCACGCTGGCGCTCATCCGCTTCTCGCGGTCCAGCAAGGCGAGCAAGGCGTTCCGGCTGTTCGTGTGCTGCCGGCCCGGGAGGGCGCGCCTCCTCGGGGCTGCGCTGGCGCGGCCCGTGCAGCGCCCCATCGCCGTGCAGCTCCCGCGGCACCCCACGAAGCTCGCGCACTTCCTCATGGACAGCTGGCTCAGCCGCCAGGACCGCGCGCCGCCCCAGCGCGGCGAGGGGTCGCTTTCGGCGATGCTGCGGCTCCTCATCAGCAGCACCCTGGCTCACCTGGCGACGCTCGCGTACGCGGGGGCGCACGGAAGCCCCGACGTGCCGCCGTGGGACCTGGCGCACCGCACGGCCGTCACGCTGCTCGACATGAGCCGCGCGATGACTGCCGTGGCGCACCTCACCACCACGCATTCCTTCCTCCTGTCTGTCGCCAACGAGCTGCCGGCCTATCTGGCGTTCGCTGGCTACGGCGGGATCGGTCCGGGCCCCGAGATCCACGCGGCGGCGCGGCGCGCCTTCGCGAGGGTGTTGCCGGCGCCCGGTCCGCAGGGCGAGCCGTACAGCCTCGTGCTGGGACATACAACGTCGCTGGTGTGGCCGCGCGATCCTGCGCGGGCCGCCGTCAACCCGATCATGGAGAAGATCTGGCGCAAGGATGGGCTCCCGGAGCTGCTCGAGGGCGTCATGGGCGGCCAGGGCGGCAAGGCGGCGGCGACGATTGCGTCCGCTGTCTTCCACGGTACTCAGGCACTGCTGCGCGTCCGCAAACCGGGCGACGATCGCCCCGTCACGGGGCCCCTGCTCACGACATGGAGCAGGCTGCTCGGCGCGGGGCACCACTTGCCGCACGAGGTCCTGAAGAAGTTGACACGGGGCGATCTGGAGCGCATGGCATCGTCGCTGATGGTAATGGCTCTGCGGAAGCCGGACCCGGGCTACTCGCTCCTAGACCCGCCTGCGGTATCGCCGTTGATGGCCGCAGCCGCGTTCCCGAAGCTGCAGCACTTCTACACTATTCTGAACAACATGGCAGAGGAGCTGTCCCTGATTGCCAGCCAAGTAGAGGACCGGCACCTCCAGGTGCTGCTCGGCTGGCGCGTCAACATCACGCACGTCGTCGTGCTCGAGGCCACCGCGCTCGCGCAGACCGCCGCCGGGGCCGCGAGCGACGTCAACGCTGTGCTGGCCATCCTGCCTGGAGCGGGCCGCCGGGCGTCGCGCACGTGGCGCTCGCCGTTCGCCCAGGCCCTGATCGGCGGATTCGCGGAGTGGGACCTCGCTGGCCACCCCGCGGGCGGCGGCACGGCGCGGTGGATCGCGGAGGTGCACCGTCGCGGCACTGGAATCCTCGACCTCGTCAGGCATGCGGAGCTGTCGGCGCGGGCTCACCCGCACGGGCCCGAGGGCTCCAGCGAGGACCTCCAGATGGACGACGGCGGCACGCGCGGCCTCATCGGGAGCGTCCGGACCGTCGACCTGTCGATCCTCAGCAAGCCCTCGGCGCTGACCATGGTCCTGAGCGCGCTGGTGAACCCGGACACGCCGATCGAGCACGCCGCGACGAACCGGGACGGCGGGCAGCCGAGCTGGGCGCTGAAGGCGCACCTCACGCCGATGCCGGTGCAGTCGGGCACCTTGATTGAGGGCGAGCAGGAGGTGAAGATTGGGTCGATTCTCCTGGGGGGCATCTCGCTGGTCGGGGCGAGCCTGGACCCGCTGCTGATGAAGCACGACGTGCCCGCGGTCGCGCCGTCGAGCGGGGAGTGTCCGCTGCCGTTCGTGGAGCTCGTTCTTGAGACGCACCGCTGCAGCCTGGATCTGGGGTGCGAGCTGTCGGCGTGGAGCGGGAAGGCCATCCGCGAGCGCGGGGCCGACGCGGAGAAGCTCACGGGGATCATGGTGCCGGTGTTCGAGCCCGGGAGCTGGCGGTCGGACCGGCCGTTGTTGCACCTGCACGTGCTGGCACAACCGTCCATGGCGGCGGCGGCGGGGGCGGTGCGGGCCGTGACGCGGCCGACGGTGAGGCCCACGGTGCCGCCCGAGCCGACGTCCAAGGCCATGAGGGCGTAGAGACCCCGGTTGACAGAAAAATAGATAAATACTGAAACAAGACTGAAATAGACCTAGAGATAGCACGTAGCCGCGTGTTGACTTCGACGCGATCAGCACAGCATGTGAATAGCAGCGAGTGTGCAAGGGAGTCACACGTGCTGCCCGGCCGAGCGAGTCGTGTCACTCGACGCGGGTGCAACCCCAGCTCCCATCGCCACCGCCTAGAGCTTCGCCTTGCCCTCCTCGACGTAGCTCACCAGCACCGTGATGTCGTCCATCTTGCCCCCGATGAACACGTACCCCAGCTGCAGCGCGCTGTACGCGAACGGGCTCAGGTACCGGTCGTCCGCGGCCAGCACCTGCGCACGCGTCGCCACCTCGCGTGCAGCCTCGCGCGGGCTGTGCCCCCTGGAGCGGGAGTCCGCGATCAGGTTCGCGACCTCGTCCACGTACATGTTGTCCCACAGCCCGTCCGTGGCCGCCACGACCACGTCGCCCGGCTGGACCTTGACTGCAAAGTCGTCCGCCGACTCGGGCGGGTCGTTGAACGGCTCGCTGCCCAGCTGGAACGGAAAGTTGAAGTCGTGCTGCTGCTGCGGCGTCACGAACACCGGCTTCCCCTCCCGCACGATCATCACGCCGGAGTCGCCCAGGTTGGCTATGTGCAGCGTGCCGTCCGCGCCCATCATCAACACGCACGCCGTGCTCGACCCGAGGCCCTCCGTCTGCGCGTGCGCGACCTTCAGCGCCGCCTTCGGGGAGTTGAGCTCGGGCTGCACGCCGTGGCAGGCCGCGCGCGTGTTCTCGCACAGGGCCCGCGAGTACTGCCCCGAGTCGACGCCCTGCTCCGCCCAGCCTCCCACGCCGTCCGCGACGCCCGCGGCGCCCCCGCCGCAGTCCTCGCACAGGAAGAACGCGTCCTCGCCGCCCTTGTGGGCCTTGTCCGGGTGCGGGATCATGAAGACGCCCATGTTGAGGTGCACGCCGGACGAGCCGTTGCCGCCCACGCCCGCGGCGCCGAGCGACCCCGGCAACGACCCCGGCTCTGCGCGAACAGCGACGGCGCGCGGGGACACGCTGGTTCATGATGTGGAGGTGGCGTTGGGCCGCTCGTTCGGCCGAAGCCGCCGGAGACGCGCGCGGGAAACCTCGCGGCCGCGGTGTGAGCAGCGGCAGGGTGGGGGTGCGGCTGCGGCTCGCGCTGGGGCTCACCTGCGTCACCGACGCTCTTCCCGGGTCCGTCCGCGCCGTTTCCGCGCACCATGACCGTCTCGGACGATTCGACGGACACGAAGCTCACGCTGACGCTCTCGGACGTGCTGCCGTTGCCCGCCGAGCTTGCCGCCTCCCCGCGCCTCTGCGGCGCCGCAGCCGCTCCGAGGTCCGCCTCCGTGCCCTGTCCCGACTGACGGTCCCCCCCCATCGACGCGCGGCACGGCACGGGCATCCGGGCGGCCCCCGCGCTGCGACCCGCTGCGAGCGCAGAGCACACCGACGCACCGCCCGCGAACGTCCTGGCGAGCGTCGCCTGCGCCGCCCCCTGGCCGGCGTGTCCGTTACGCTGGGGCTGGGACCCAGAAGCCCCGGAGGGCGGCCGCGGAACGGCCCGAGGCACCGAGCATGCTCCTCTGCACACAAGAGGCGATGCACGCGTGGTGCACGGTGAGATACCGGATTGACGGGTGCGAGGGTATGCAACGGGAACTCAGGGGTCTCCGCGGAGACGCGTACGGCGTCGAGCAGCTTCGCGCGCCGTCAGCAGCGGTGACCTGGGCTGGGGAGCCAGGAGCGTTGACAGCGCGCTGCTGGGCTGGAAATGGGTTGCGTGCCGCACGGCTCGGGAGCTCGAATATCCCCAGTCAGCCGGGGCGCTCGCTGGGCCAGGAGGCTGGCGTGCGTCGCGCGATGGCAGGGGCGGGCTGGTCGTGGACGGAGGGGGGGCGCGACGCGCACCTGGAGCACCTTGCGGCCCGGCCGTTGACGAATCGCATCAGACTATATCCGACAGCGCGCCCTGCCATGTGGCAGGGGCAAAGAATCCCGTCGGGAGTAGCACGCTCGTGCGCCTGGCCTCCGCTGCACGCAAACCAGCTCGCCCCGAGGTCCGTGAACGACACTACCTGTTCCGCCGGGCAACCCAGGCACCTCCACGCTTCGGGAGCCTCTACTGACCGCGTGCAGCTCCGCCCCGTCCCCACAACGCGCCGCGCGTCCGTTGGAGATTCCAGGCAGAGCGGTTGGCACACCCCCCCGCACAGGTCCCCGCCACCCACGCGCGAGAACCGCGCGCCCCGGCCCTCGACGCACGCGCATCCGTCACAGCGCGGTCTCGGCACCGTCCCCGTCCCGCACTGCTCCCACGCGCCGCAACACACACCCGTACGTCACGCGCAGCAGCAGCCCGCGCCCCGCCGGCCCCGCTCCAGCGCGCGCCCGACGCCCCCAACTCCACCCGCGCGTCCCAGCGCTTCGCCCACAGCCACGCGACGCGTCCCCCCGGCGACAACACCGCAGCCAGCAGCAGGCCTCACACGTCTACTAGTAGTGGGCGCTGCCGGCCGCGCGGGGCCGGCGCGGCCCGCGGGCGCTTACTCCGCGCCGTGCGCGCTGGCCTCGGCGGCCGCGGCGATCGCGGCGGTGAGCTCGTCGCGCTTGGCCTGCAGGTCGGCCTCCATGTCGCGACACGCCTCCTTCTTGCCCTCGACCAGCACGGTGCACGCGTCCATCGCGGCCTCCTTCTCGCGCTCGACGGCCTCCTCGGCGTGCAGCGCGCGCAGCGCGACCGACGTCTTCCGGCAGTGGTACAGGAAGACCAGCAGGAAGGCCCCGAACGACGAGCGCGGACACTCCTCCTCGAGCAGCTTGAGCCCCTCCTCCGTGTTCAGGCCCTTGATGTAGCCCCAGATGCGCTGCAGCTCCTCCGTCTGCAAGGAAACGGCACCGGCGCGGCACGTCAGCGCGCGGCGGAGCAACCACGTGCGCACGTAGCGCGCGCTCGCGCGGTCCTGCGGCGCCTGGCGGGGCCGGGCGGGGCGGCGCGCACCTCGAGCTTGGCGTAGGCCTCGGGGTCGTAGTCCACGATCTCGTCGAGCAGGTTCTGGCTCAGGCCCTTCTTGAAGTTCGTCCACGTGTTGAAGGCCTTGTTCCCCTTCTTCAGCAGCACCATCACCGCGCGCAGCACGCGGAAGGTCGTCGGCGGCGACCGGCACAGCGTGCGCAGGTCCCGCATCGCCGCCGCCTCCTGCCCGCGCACCGCGTCCTGCACCAGCCGCAGCAGCTGCATGCGCTTGTCCGCGCCCTTTTGCTTCTCGGCCACCACCGCCGACTGCGCCTTGAGCTCCGCGCGCGCCGCGACGCGCTTCCGCCGCTCCTGCCGCTCCTCCCACCGCAGCCGCATCAGCTTCTTCTCCAGCACGTCGACTTCGGCCTCCTTCCGCGCCTGCACGGCCGCGGGGTCCTCGGGCGGCTCCTCCGCGGGCGCAGCCTCGGCGTCCCCGCCCTCGCCCTCGCCCTCCTCCTTCGGCTCGCCCTCGCCCTCCGCCGCGTCGCCCTCCTCCCCGCCCTCGCCCTCCCCCGCGCCCTCCCCGCCCTCGGCCTCCGCGGCCGCCGGCTCCTCCACGACCGGCGGCTCCGTGTCGTCCGCCTCCTCGGGCACGTCCGCGTCCGAGTCCGGCTCCTCCTCCTCCGCGTCGCCGGACCCCGCCGCGGACGCCTCCTTCTCCACCGCGTTCTCCGTCTTCGACTTGGGCGCGGGCTTCCCCTTGGGGGGCTTCTCCTCCTCGGGCTCCTCCTCCTCGGGGGGGGGCGTCGGCGCCGCGAGCTCGCGCAGCATGGCCTGCAGCTCGACGCGCGCGGCGTACGGCGCGCGCGCGAGCGTGGCGCGCTTGGCCTCCTTGGCCATGCTCACCATCGCGGCCTCCACGGCGGCGGCGGCGCGCTCAATTACGTCGCGCTCCTCGGCGCTGAGCGGGTTGCCGTGCCCGGGGGGCTTCACGGTGTCGACGCAGAGGATCGCCTTGACCTCGTTCTCGTGCGAGAGCAGCGAGCGCGCGAGGAAGGCGCCCACGCGCGGGAACTTGTTGAAGAACTGCACCTCGTCGCGCTTCAGCATGACGTCGGGGAGGTACAGCGACGTGAGCTTGTCGTCGAGCATGCGGAACATCATGGGCTTCGGGTCCTGCCCCGCGGCCTCGCCCTCCGCCGCGGCCGCCTCCGCGTCCTGGGCGCTGGGCCGCTGCATGACCTTGTAGCGGCTGACCCAGTCCTCGCCCGCGCTCGCGACGACGTACTCGAGGAAGGCCTTGGAGTAGTCGAACGGCCGCGGGCCCGGCAGCTCGATGTCCTCGTCGGCCAGCTCGCCCTCCTCCTCCCCAGCCGCGCCCCCGTCACCCTCCTCCTTCTCCCCGTCCTCGTCGCCCTCCGCCTTGGCCTCCTCGCCCTCGCCCTCCTCGCCCTCTGCGCGGATACAGGAACGCGGAGCGCGCGTGAGCGAGGCGGCGGCGGGCGGACGAGGCCGCGGCGGTGCTCGCAGGGCCCACTGGGAGCAGTGCGGGCCGGCGGGGGGCGCGCGGGGCGCCAGGGCGCGCGCGGGCGCAGGCGCGGGCGTGCGAAGGACGCAGGCGTCGAGGAGCGCGCGTGCGGAGCGCGGAGGCGCGCCGACGTGCGCGAAATCCCGCGGGCATGCCCGGCGCCGTGGCGCCTGTCTGCGGCGCTGCGGGCCGCGCGGCGGCGCGCGGCGCGCACGCACCTTCCTCCTCCTCGGGGATCTCGGGCTCGGGCTCGGCGAAGGGCACGTCGGGGTCGTCCGCGCCGTCCTCCGGCACGTCCGGGGGCAGCTCCTCGGCAGGCGGCAGCTCCGGGTCGGGCACCTCCTCCTCGGAGACGTTGGCGACGTAGACGGAGTTCGCGGACGTGAAGCGCGTGATCACGTCGACGGCAGCCTGCCAGGCGCCCCACGTGTTGTCGTTCATGTTGGCCAGGAGCTCGAGGTCCGCGTTGAGGGACGCTGCGCGGGCTGCCTCGCGCGCCTTGGCCTCCGCGTCCGCCTCCGCCTGCTTCTCCTTCGCGTGGCGGTCCGCTGCCTTCTCGCCCTCGTACTGCGACATCTCGCGCACGTTGTCAGCATACCTGCGCAACCGCACCGGGCCAGCAGTGAGCAACACAGCCTGGGGCGGCGCTGCGCGCGGGAGCGCGCGACTGGGGCGCCGTTCGCACCGCGCCGGCACTGACCAGCAAGCTATCAGCGCGCGCGGCCGCGCGAGCGCTCGCTGGGGGCGCTGTGGTGCGCGGGCGGGGCGGGCAGCTGGACAGCTCGCGCGCGGCACGGGGTGGAACGCACTGTCGGAGCCAGTAGGCGAGGTACTCGACGGGGTCGCTGGGCACCGTCCTGCACGTCGCGGCGAGGCCGCGGGCCAGGATGTCGCCCACGGTGTCTTTGAGGTACTCGGATGCCATGGTGAAGAACTGTGCTGGCCCAGCCAAAAATTGCCGCGGCGCCCCCGGCCGTTGCTGTGCCCAGCTGGCTGTGCTGGTGCGTCCGCTGCGCTCGCGTCTCCGGGTCGGCCGCGGACCTGGCCTGAGAGTGGCCGCCGGGGCCGCCGCGGAGCGCCCATTAGCAGCGCTGTGCGTTGTACTGGGGGGCTCGCAGCGCTCTGGCTGCGGGCGCGCTCGCCGGTACGAGGGGTCCGTGCCGCCATGCGCGAGGCAAAACGACGGTCTCGGCGTAAAGGGAGATCCGGGCCGTGTTTGTGGCGCACGCAGGGTCTGGAGCGCACTGGTACCGGCTCACTGCAAGCGCACACGCGCGTTGTCCGCGTTCGTCGGGGCGCGCGGCGTTGGCGCGTGAAGGAGCGCTTCAGCGGCTGCAGGGGACGGGGAAACTCGAGGTCGAACGAATCCAGGGACCCAGGCCCTGGCCTGGTGTGGCTCCGTAGTGATGGGCACGGAATTCGCGGCACATGCGCTGGACCTCAAGGCTCCCGGCGCCAGCAAGGCCGTGAAGGCTCCGCCAGGCTTCCCCCGAGATGGCGCTGCGCTAGAGGTGCGGAGCGATCGACGGCGGTCCCGGGCCCTCACTGCGCACCGAGCACCTCACCCGCTGCGTCCCCGGGCGTCTGGGGCCTCGCCAGTCGAGCAGCAGACGCATGAGCCACGTGTTCAGCGATCGCTGACCGCTGCCCTGCGCATCGCAGGGTTCCGCGGGTCCCACGCCGGAGGAGAGCAGGAAGGTCGACGAGCGGGCGGCGCAGGCGAAGCAACGGGACGCGTGGGCCGCGGCGAAGGGTCAGTTCATGGGCGTGCTTCAGACGGGCCTCATGCTGTGGTTCTCGGGCAGCCACCTCGGCCTGTGGACCATCATGTCCACCTTCACGGCGCTCTCCAGCTCGCTCACGAGCATCGCGGGGGTCGTCAACGAGTTCAAGAAGTTCGAGGTGAGCCTGCCTCTCGCACACACCTGCCGCGCCGACCGCGCGCGACACCGTCAACGTTTCGAGGCACCTTGTGGGTGTTCAACGCCGTCGTGCGGCTCAAGCGGGGGTTCTCTGGCGCGGTGCAGGACTCCAAGGGGCGCGTGGACCTGCGCGGACCCATGGCGCTGTACGTCGCGCTCCAGCTCGGCAAGCTCGCCCTCGCCGCCAACAAGCTCGACACCATTGGCCTGCTGCCCAAGCAAGTCTCCGACTTCGTGTCTCGCACCGCCGTGCCGCCCGTCGTGGAAATATCCGCGTGACCTCGCCCAGGATCCGCGCTGTGACGCCGCTCCGCGTTCCGAGCGTCACGCCCCTGTGTCCACACCTCCCTCGGAATTCCAAACTTTTAACAGGGGCTCTCTCCGCGCACCTTGCCCCTATACGACGCGCGCGGAGCTCACTCTGGGGACTGCGACGTATCACTGGTGTCGGGACGTGCGACGATGCGGGTGACGGTGAGGCCAGCGGTGGAGCGGCAGCGTTTTAGCTTGTACTGGAAGGAGGTGATGCAGACCGCGACGGACCTGCTCGAGCCGGTCGAGGTCGAGATCGACGACGCTGGCACGGTGAAGGACCTCAGGGACGCGGTGGCCAGCAAGCTGGGGTGGCAGCCCGCCGGCGAGGTGCGTGCGTGCGTGGTGAAGTGCAGCTCGCTCCGTTCCGCCGAGGATGGCCGCGGCGAGGGCCGCACCGTGCCCTCATTCGTTGGAACCCGGATGGCTGCGGCCGCGGCGCTCCAGCGGAGCGGTCGGGGCGCCGTTGTCGCGGCCGAGGCAGCGTTGATGATTCCGAGGGCACGTTGTGTTGTTGCGTTGGATGCGATGTGCCGCGGGGCCGCGTCTCACGGCGGCGCGCGTCTGTTCGCAGCTGCTGCGGCTCGAGGGCTTCACGGAGCCGTGGGAGAAGACGATCTTCAAGGGCCGCCAGCTGAGCGACGAGACCCCTCTGGCGGAGGCCGGGGTCAATTCAGGCGACACGGTGTCGCACGCCCGCATCTGCCTCTACGCCGGTGCGTGGAGCCCGAGGCTCGCTGGACTGCGTTGCACCGCGGCTGCCCGCCGCAGCTGGCACGACGCGAGGGCTGACATTGAGCTGCACTGGTGCACATATGCCTGCGCCGCGTGTGTCTGCAGAGGGCTGGAAGCTCAAGGACAGCCTGGACGACGACGACTCGAGCGACGACGAGGACCTCGACTTCGACATGTACCTCCACGCGGAGCCGGACGGCAAGTTGCGGCGCCGGGAGCTGTGAGGCGGCCGCCGGGCGCTGCGCGGCCTCGCACGGCACCGGGGTGACACGGGCTCTCCCGCGTGTCGTATCTAGAGAGCTCGGACCGCTGCGCTGCCGCTCGAGGCCGCTGGCAGTGTTACAACGACGAGCGTGGGTTGTCAATGATGAGGGAGGGGGCTGTTGGGCCTAGATGCCCGAGTCCATGAGGTGCCGCGCGACCTCCTGGACCTTGGCAGCCTGCTTGCCGACGCGTGGGTCCGGCTGCTCGTAGATGCCCACCACCACCGCTGTCGTGGTCTTGTAGAACGCCGCGGCGTACCTGCGCACTCGCACGCGCGGCGGTGGGTGCGTGGGGGCGGCCGGAGCGTCGTGGCGGGTGCTCGCGGGCTGGGGCACGCAGTTGCGGCGAGTCGGGCCGCTATGGTCGCAAGTGAAGTCGAGAGACACATCGTGCTGGTTCGTGCGAGGTGCGTGTCTCACGTGCTCGTCTTCTCCTCGCCCCCGCGCTTGGTGACCACCCGGATGACTTCGCTGTCGGCCTGCGGGTACGGGGCGCGCGTCGGAGTGACGCAACGGGCGAGAGCTGCCCGCGCAAGCAGCCCGACTCCAGGCGACACACGGGCGCCGCCGGCCGTGCGATCCGCGCAGAGCGAGGCCGGCAGGAGAACAGCGGCTCACCATGACGCACGCGTACTTCTCGCCGCCGATCATGACGCCGGACGTGTAGACTGGGCTGGGGTCCAGGAACCCATCAACCACCTTCTTGATGCTATCCTCGGACATCTGCGCGGTGGCGAAGCAGGCGTGCAGCTCGACACTGAGAGATCGCGTCGACGCGGGGCGGAACACCGCGCTGGCCGGCGGCGGTGGCGCGCCGTGCCGCATTGCCTGCAGCGCCAGGGCAGGTGCCGCGTTTCCGCGACTTGACGGCGCTAGCGCCCCTGGTTTCATTGCTGGAGGTTTAGTATCAGTGCACGTGCGAGCGCTGGGGATGGCGCGGGGGGCGCAGTGCGCGTCCGCGGGCGTGCGCGGATCGACCGCGCTGGCCCTGCCAGCACATCACGACTCGCCTCGGGGAACCCCTCCGTCTTCGCCCATACCAGCCCGTCCTGGCCGATGATGGCCCCGGACTCCACCTTCGTGCCGTCGGGGTTTTCCGACACGATGAGGTTGCACCAGGCGTCCCACGACATCGCGACCTACAGCACGCCCGGCCGTCTGTGCGCTCCACACAACTCCTGGATCCACGGTGCAGGCTCTTACAAGCAGTGCAGGCCAGGCGGGACGACTCCTCAGCCAGGCAGCCGCCGCGCAGGTCCAATGGGGCGGTCAGCCTCGCGAACACAGCGAGCCAGACATCCCGGGAACAGCTTTTCTTTTTACCAGCGCCAACTGCCCCTGCTGGCCGGACATATGCGTGGCAGCCCGCGCACCGCGTGCCGTAAGGGCGGAGGAGTCGTGTCAGGCCGTGGACTGCATGCTTGGTGGACCCAGGAGGCGGAGAGCGCCGCCCCCGTGTGACGGAGCGCCATGAGCGCTGCGGACCTACTCGCCCTGCAGGTGCGCGTCGGCCGCGCTGCGGTGCTGCCGAGGGCGAGCCCCAGTGGAACCCTCGACGATACCGCCGCGCTGATGCGTTGAATCGTTGGATTCGCGCCGTGCGCACGGCGTGTGCAAGAAGTGGGTTGCGCGCTCCAGCAGGCCGCGCTCACGCGCTGCGAGCCTCCGAGAGTCGTCTCCCTGTAGCCCTCGCATTGCGAGGAACGCGTGAGCCACGCTGATTCGTGTATTTGGTGCTCATCCTCGAAGCACGCGCGCTGGTGTGCTCTGGCGGCTGCCTCAGAGCGCACGCACGGCCTCTTGCGCGCCGACGCGTCGCGCGGACGCGCTCTCTCGAAGCGACGTGCACTTCCATCGCGACGGTGCCCGTTCGGACCTTCCGGATCACCAGCAAGCTCGCCCAGCCGTGAGGACGCGGCACATTCCCTGCGAGCGACCACCCGGCCCTCATCGCCCTCTGCGCCGCGCAGGGCCACATCAAGACGGATCCGGATGGGTACAGGGACGAGTTCGACATGCAGCGCCGCAACTACGAGGCCAAGATGAAGGTCTTCCTCATGAAGCCCGCGCAGGACGCAAAGGACTTTGCAGGTGCATCACGGACCCCGCGCGACCCCCGCCGCGGCCCCGGCGCCAGGGGACGCGGCACGGGCGCCTCGATCGATCGCGCCGCGCTCGTTCCCGCGCGGGCGGGGTCGCTCCCGCGCGCGGTGGTGTGTTGTTTTCGTCGTGCAACTCACAGATGGGTGTCGCTGTCTTCGGGCCCCTGCGCGCAGACCTGTGCATGTTCCTGGCGCAGGTGTCGCACTGCTTCCCCGAGGAGCTCAAGGGCTTCCCGGGCGAGGTCATGGCGCTCCTCGACAAGCACTACGCCGTGCTGACTCCCCCCATGCGACGCTCCCTGGTGCAAGTCCTCATGCTGCTCAAGAGCCGCGGCCGCCTCCAGGCCACGGACATCTTCCCGCTCTTCTTCAGGTCCGCCCGCCCACCACCTCCCACCTCCCAGGCTCGACCGCCCCCCCGCACCGCACACACGACACCGTCGCACCCCGCCCGGCGCCCCCGCAGGCTGTTCCGGTGCCAGGACAAGGCGCTCCGGCAGCAGCTCCAGGGCTACATGGTCAGCGACGTGCGCAACGCCAACCGCAAGCACCGCAACGAGCGCCTCAACCGCGCGATCCAATCTCTCATGTACGGCGTTCTGGAGGACGACAACGAGGCCGCCGCGAAGAAGGCGCTCGCGATCCTGACGGAGCTCTACCGCCGGAACGTCTGGCGCGACGCGCACACCGTCAACGTCATCGGGTCGGCGTGCCACCACAGGTCGTCCAAGGTCATGCTGGCGGCGCTGCGCTTCTTCCTGGGGCTCGACCAGGCCGCGGACGAGGACGGGGCGTCGGACAGCGAGGACGAGGACGCGGAGAAGGACCTCGGCGTCGCGGGGCCGAGCAAGGCGGAGATATACAGCGCGACGAAGAAGGGCACCTCGGCCAGCAAGCGCAAGAAAAAGAAGAAGCTCGCGCGCGTGATGGCGACGCTCAAGAAGCAGGCGCGGAAGGAGCAGGGGGGCGCCGCGGGGGGCTTCGCGGCGCTCGAGCTCCTCCACGACCCGCAGGCGTTCGCGGAGCGCCTGTTCGCGCGGCTCCGCGGCGGGGGGGAGAAATTCGAGGCGCGCGTGGCCATCATGCAGGTCGTCTCGCGGGCGATCGGGACGCACCGGCTGCTGGTGCTGCCGTTCTACCCGTTCCTGCAGCGGTACATGATGCCGCGGCAGAAGGACGTCACGCAGGTGCTGGCCGCGCTGGTGCAGGCCTGCCACGACCTCGTGCCGCCGGAGACGCTGCGGCCGGTGCTGCGGCAGCTGGTGGACAACTTCGTGCACGACCGAGCGCGCGAGGAGGTGATGACGATCGGGCTGAAGACGGTCCGCGAGATGTGTCTCCGGCAGCCGCTGGTGATGGATGAGGATTTGTTGCAGGACTTGGTGCAGTATAAGAAGCACCGCGACAAGCAGGTGTCCGCGGCGGCGCGGTCGCTGATGGCGCTCTTCCGGGAGATCGCGCCGGGGATGCTCGAGCGCAAGGATCGCGGCCGCGGCCACGAGATCGAGCGGACGCTGGGGACGTACGGAGAGCGGAAAGTGAGCGACCGCATCGAGGGCGCGGACCTGCTGGAACAGGCGCTGAAGAAGGGGCTGACCCCGAGCGAGATCGGCGCGTCCGACGACGAGGAGGACGAGGACGAGGACGAGGACGCTAGCGGCGAGGGGACGAGCGATGGCGGGGATGACGGGAGCGAGGAGGGTGTTGGCGGCGAGGACGGCGAGGGGGCGTTCGGAACGGACGACGAGGGAGTCGAGGGGGACGGCAGTGACGCGGAGGGCGTCGAGGTGGAGTCGGATGAGGAGGAGGGGGACGCGAGCGACGGGGACGCTGATGGCGACAGCGACGGCGAGGCCGGCGAGGAGGACAGCGACGCTGACGACAGCGAGGACGAGCCGCAGGGCAAGCCGAAGCCTGCGCCGCAGGCGGGCAGCCTCGCGGACCTCAAGCGTCGGCTGGCGGAGGCCAAGAGAGCGAAGGAAGCGCCCGGCGAGCAGGAGGGCGCTGGCGGTGACGGGAAGGAGGCGGGCGACTCGAAGGTCGCGAAGGAGGGCGTGCCTGAGGACTGGGGTCGGGTGTTCTCGCAGGAGGAGTTCGAGGCGATCCGGCGGCTGAAGCAGCGTCAGACGGTGCAGGCGGCGATGACAAAGCACGGGCTGCGGACGGCGTCGAAGCGCAAGGCGGGCGAGATCGACGTGGACGACGAGCTGCGGGCGCTGCTGGCGCGCGGCGCGGAGCGCATCGCGGAGCGGCGCGTGGATGCGGCGGAGCTGGAGGGGGTGCACAAGCGGCGGAAGACCAAGGAGGAGAGGCTGGCGTCGGTGATGGAGGGGCGGGAGGGGCGCGAGGAGTTCGGGGCGGCGAGCGCGCGGCGGAAGAAGAAGACGGGCGGCGCGGGGCTGTCGAACCGGGAGAAGCAGAAGCGCAAGGTGGTGCCGCTGGCGGCGCGGATGGCGCAGATCAACCGCCGGCGCGGAAACAAGAAGCACGGGAAGGGCAAGGGCGGCGGGAAGCAGGGGAAGAAGCGGTGAGGGATGCGAGGGCGGGGACCCTTGCGTGTTTGACTGCGATCCGGAAGTCGCGAAAATCGAGTCACAGTGTCATCGCGGCCGTCTGCACTGTTCTGAACGCAGACGGTCGCTTCGTAACTTGCATGCTGTACCGTGCGGCCTCGAGACACCGGAACGCCCCTGTGGCGCGGCGTCACCGCAGCACTGCGCTTGCGTCCTCCTGCCGCGGCTCAGCTGCGGCGCTCGATCACGAGCGGGCCGAGCGAGTCCAGGTCCATGTTCATGATCATCCGCGTGACCATCTCCGGCTGCCCCCCGCGCACCGACAGCCGGTACCGCAGCACCATGTTGAGCACCACCATCTCCAACTGCATCTCCGCGATCGCCTTCCCGGCGCACTGCCGCGCCATGGCGCCGAACCCCGCCGTCGCGAACCGCGACGGCCGCGACGGGTTGCTCAGAGCGAACCGGCCCGGGTTGAACCGCTCTGCGTCCGTGCCGACGTGCTCGGCCATGCGACCCGTGGAGTACACCGACAGCATGATCTCGTGGCCGGCGGGGATGCGGTAGCCGCGCAGGACGATGTCCTCGTCGAGGATGCGGAGGTTGAGCGGCACGACGGGGTGCAGGCGGAGGCCCTCGGAGACGACGTGGTTGAGGACCGGCAGGCGCTCGCGGAGCGCGGCGGGGTCCTCGATCGCTGGGACGTCGCCCGTGCCGTCCCAGTCGAGGGCCTCGCACGCCTGCTGGAAGACGCGGTCCTGCCACTCGGGCGAGCGCGCGAGCGCCCACAAGATGTTCACCATGGCACTCGAGGTGGTGTCCACGCCCGCGGCGACGAGCTCCATCTGCGAGGACGGGCCCGAGAGAGAGCCAGCCAGTCTCGATCACGCGTCGGCAGGAGGGAGAACGGGGGGCAGGCGCTCGAAGCCAGCACGACGTATTTCGCGAGATTCAAGATGTGAGACGCGCACGCCCGCGACGAAGCTCGAGACATCGAAACACCGTTTCTCTGGCTCGACCGCGGGGCGGCATCTCCTATACTTGCTCCATGCGCACGCCGCTGTGGCTCGAGCGCCTGGCGGCGCGTCTGTGCGCAGCGCGCCTGTGCGTGTGCCTGTGGGTGCGTACCTTCATGACCTCGAGCTCCTGGTCGCTGAGCTTGCCCGTGGACGCCATGATGTCGAAGAAGGACGGCGAGCCGTCGTCGATCTCGCGCATCACGGGCACCTCCCGCGCGATGAACTTGCGCGCGATGCGGAAGACGTCGTCCCACGCCTGGTCCGACTCCTCGAGGGCCGTGCTGCGGTCCCACGGCCACAGCGAGAACATGAACTTCTCGCCCGCCCGGAACATGCCCTCAACGGCCGCCGCGAACTCCCCCGTCGCGGCGGGGGGGTTGGGCTGCAACGCCCCCATGCGCAGGTTCAGCAGGATCGAGACGATCGCCTCCAGGGAGAACATCTGCGCGCAGAACGTCCGCGGTGCATGCAGTGAGCCAGCTGTCGCTGCTGTGCGCCGCGCAGGCCCCGGGCGGGGGTGTGTTGCCCAGACACACTGACATCTCGCGTCTGTGTATGTGGGCTTCGGGCCGCGCTCACCTGCGACCGCTCGCGCACCGCGGCCGCATCGAGCGACCCGCCGTTCGCCTCGCTGGCAGCGGCCACGGCCGCGGCGTACTCGGCCGCGATGTCCTGGACGCGCGGGACGTAGCTGTCGACGATGCGCGGCTTCGACATGTTGTCCGCGACGCCGCGGTTGCGGCGCCACTCCTCGCCCTGGGTCTGCGAGAGTCCCCTGCGCCACACGGACCGGCGGGCGCGCGTGACCTCGGCTTTGATACAATGTTGGACCGGAAGAACATGGAATGGCTATAGGCGACGACGCTGGAGGGTGTGACGTACCTCGGGAGGTTGTTCTTGTCCCTGTAGTGCACGAAGGGCTCCTGCATGCCGCGGTTGGCCTCCTGCGGCTTGAACTTGAAGACCTTTTCGATGTCTGAGGGGTCTGAGACCATCACCGAGGTCTTCCCGGCGACCGTGTACTTGAATATCGGGCCGTAGGTGCGGAACCACTCGTCGTACAGCAGGTGGACCTTGTTCGGGTACTTGAAGAACTCGAACAGGTTGCCAACGAGCGGGTACACCTGCAGGAAGAGCAGTGATGGAATCCAACGAGCTCCTTGTGTAGGTGCAACAAACGCACGCGCGTGAGGGGGGCTGCGAGAGGGGGGCCTGACACCACTCGTGGATTCACGCCACGGAGACACGTTCGGACCGGCACTGTACGACGGCCGCGCAGGAATTCCTGCTGTCAGGTAAGGCATCGCCGATGCGGCCCAAGAATCAAAGTCCTATATTCCTGACGCGATGTCCATCTACCCAGAAGTACGAGGGTGTGGTTCGCTTGCCTTCGGGCCCGGAATGTCCTCGAACGGCATCGCTTTCGCGAGTTTCTGTGGAGAGGTGATGCTGCTCGCAGGGGCCTCCGTGTCCGCTGCGACCCGGCAAACGATCCGGCCGCCATGACGATGCGCAGACAGTCCAGTGCGATCCGTTGCGTCGTGGAGCGACCGAAGAGCAGGCGCTGCGGGGGCCCGCGGCGCCCGAGCCCGGCCCGCTGGCGCCCTGGGCACGCGCCCGACGGACCTGCTCGCGGAGCACGACGTCGACCTCATCGCGGAAGTCACGAAAGAGTGTCTCTGGCCGCCTGCGCGAACGTCCGGCCCAATGTCACCGGCCAGACCTCTCAATTTCCCCGGGACTCCCCCTCAGACGCCCCGGGGGCCCCGGCAGATCGCCAGCGATGTCAAGCGAGCCAGCTCGTCGCACTCGCGCGCGAGCCTCACCCCGCACGAGCCTGACGCGCGCTCAGCACCGCTCTCACACGCGGCAGGTCGAAGACGCCGCATGAAAGGAAACACCCCCTCTTCGAGTCTTCCGCTCCACGGTCAAAAACGTCGGCAGGCCCGAGCGCCCGCCGTCCCACACTCGGCACATCCGCCCCGCCCACCCCGGCGTCAGATCCGCGCTGGTTCGGGGCGGAACCCTGACGCAGTCCGCGCAAGGAGGGAGTCATCAAAGTGGTTGCTCTCCTCGCTCTGCCCGTCGCTGTCCGTGGCGCGCTGCTCCGGCTGCTGCGGCACCGTCGCGCCGGCGTCGACGGCGCCGTTGCCCGCCGGCCGCGCGTCGCGGCGCGGCGGGGCGCCCGAGTCATGCGCACGACTCAGTCCGTCCAGAAGGCTGCGCAGGTCCTCCGGCACGGACGACCCGGGCTGGAGCAGCGCCTGCGGAGGGCGATGGGGGCGGGCGCGCGACGTTGGCGTCTGTGGCGCGCGCGCGGTCCGCTGGGAAGAGGACGTCGTCGCGTGCGTGTGTGGTGTGTGCCCTGGCGGCGTGACATCGGGGCGCGGGCTCACCTGGGACGTGTTGATGAGCGAGGTGATCTGGGAGCGCAGCGGGAACTTGGCTGGGTGCGATCCGAAGGGGTTGTCGAGGAGGGAGTGGATGTCGAGCAGTCCCTGGAACATGAGGTTCGCGAACGCCAGCAAAATGTAGCACGAGACCCGGGAGAAGGTCCCGAGGTCGCTGTCGTTGTCCGCGTCGTCCGGCGCGTACGAGGCGCCCGAGAAGCCCACGCGCAGGACCGCGCCGAACCACGCGGCGAGGACCAGTAGGTAGAAGTGCACGACCAGCGAGACCAGCCAGACATAGGGGTAGGGCAGCTGGGAATTGACGTACGTGAAGATCGACGACGCGGACTCGATCATCGTCGCCACGCGCATCAGCATGCGCGTCGCCGTCTCCCCCGAGACGAGCGACGCGTCCGCGCACGCCAGGATGAGCGTCTGGCTCCACCGGAACGGCAGGAGGTACTTCGGGAGGCCGACGTCCTCCGCGGACTCGAGCTTGTTCCACTCCTCGCGCTTCACCAGGCCCTCGCGGCTCAGGTCCTCGAACCCGATGTCGCGCGCAGCCTTGGCCAGCGGTGTGGCCTGCCGGCCCACGGTCGTCTGCAGGACCGCTTTCACGACCCAGTTGAGGCCCTTGACCTCGGGGAAGTGCCGCGACTGCGCGTCCACCGCCGTGACGGTGAGCACGTGGCTGAGGTTGATCCAGCGAAGAAGGAGCGCCGCGGCCGTGAGGCGCTCCGAGTGCGTCACCGCTGGGTTCGACCCCGCGGACCCGCGGCGGACTGGCTGCGCGTGAGCGGCCGGCTGCGCTTTCGTCGGCCGAGGCGGCGGCCGGCCGGGCGGCACGCGCGGCGCCGGGGCAGGCGAGGGCGCCCCTGCAGCGGCCAGCGCGGCCGCACGCGAGCTCGGGAGCAGCGGCCGGTCGAGAATCGTGGTGGCGAGTAGCGCCGACTCCGTGACGTCGGAGTTGAGCTTGCTATACAGCGAGCGCACGGACCACCAGCGGCTGAGGACCAGGGAGACGAAGAGCGCGAGAATGAAGACCACGACCTGGCCGAGGTTGAAGATGCTGCCGAGGTGCGTCGCGCCGAACAGGGCGACGAAGTTCTCGAGGTCGTCTTCCTCGAGGCCGAGACCCGTGCCGTGGATGACCCCGCACAGGCCGCACAGCAGCAACGTCTGGAAGTGGAGCCAGGGCTGCGCGGGACGCGGGACGACGCGGCGGGCTCGCGTCGGACAGTGCTGGGGCGGCGGATGCGCGCGGGGCGGCCCGCGGCGGGGCGCGCGGGCACCGATGACGCGCGGCGAGCGGCGGTGTGCGCGATGAGCGAGGGCGTACCCGGGACATGATGGTGGCCTTCATGTTGCGCGGCACGAGGAAGGGGATGTAGCCGTACTCGTGTAGGTGCGACGAGCGGTACTTGAGCAGCCGGTTCGGATGCGTTTGCCACAGCACGTCGCGGCGTCGCTCGACCTTCGCGCCGAGGATCACGCGCGGCCCCTGGGAGGGCAGCTGCGGCGCCCCGAACACCTGGTACTGCGTCTCGTCTGCGCGGGTCGTGCGAGGGGGCGAGACGCGGTGACATCAGGACAGCGATGGTGACGGTGGACAGCGGAGGCGCGACGAGCAGCATCGGCGCCGCGATGGGCATTTGCGTGCCGGGGGACTGCGTCCAGAGCGGCGATCGCGGCTTCGCGGTGGGGCGCACTTTGCTCCGTGTCTCCGTGCAAGGGTCGCTCTGGCAGTTGCGCCGAGCCGCGCTCTCCGCCGTCCGCGTCAGCCTTCGTTGAGGCTTCCCTGGTGGGCTTGACTTGGAGCTGCATTCGCGGGGAGCACGCAGCGTCGTGAGTGTCTGCGTCGGGGCCGCCACGAGCCGCAGCGGCGCGCGGACGGTGAGCGTCCTTCACGCCCGCTGCCTGCCTGGCCGCGCGTGGCGGGGGGGAGCGCACCTGCAGCTGTGACGAGCTGACGGGGATATCGAGGTTGATGATGCGGGAGGGATCTCGCATCGAGCGCCCGATCAGCTGCGCGCGCGACGCCTGGAAAGCCGCCACGGGGTCCGGTGCAGGTGTCTCGCCGAGCGAGTCGGCGCGGCTCCGCCCCGGCTCCTCCTGCGCATTCGCCCGTTCCTGCATACTCCCGATGTTCCGGACGCCGGGGCGCGCGTCCGCCGCGCTGTCGACCACGACCAGGTGCGTGTGCTGCCCGTCCTCAAAGTAGATGTCATCCTGCGCGGACGACCCCGGAGCCGCCGCGCGAGAAGTGCCCACGCTCTGCCGGGCGATGCCGTCCTGCTCGGCCGTTCGCGCGGCGTCGGCCTCCCCGCCCGGACCGGGCCTTGCAGTTCCAGGCATGACCTCGCCCCAGCGCCGGAGACGCGCCTACCACGACCAGCAGGCTCCGGCGCCTGCCTCTGCCTCCACGGACTAGCCTATTTGCGGCCTCGAGGATCCCAGACAGTCTAGGCGCTATCTGCCAAGCCCGTGAATCTACCTGGCACTCGAGGCGGCCGTGGCGTCGCTACGCGTGCGGTGCTGTGCATTTTCGGTCGCGCATTGGGTCGCCCATACGATGCACGCAACTGTCTGGCTCCAGCGGGAGCGCAGCCCAGAACGACGGCCTCGAAACCCTTGTGGGCTGGCACACCCCCAGACGGCCTGAGGCCGTCGCGAGCCCGGGTGATTGGGGCAACGCGACGCTGGGCGGCAGTTCATATCACGTGCGTGCGTGGCCAGGGCACGCGTCCTTAGGAATAAGTTCACGCTCGGCGTCGCGCGGAACGCACTCTGAGAGCTGCGGAGTGCAGGGCAGCAGCGCGCACTTATCGAGGACCTGCTGCTGCGAAACGCGTCCCCAGTGAGACACCGGCATCTGTATAGACCTCGGCGACCGCTACGGGTATCGGTTGGCCCGCGTTGGCAGCGGAAACAGGGCGAGTCGTTGGGTGCAGCGCAGGAGCGTATGCGGCGGAGCTGACGGCTGCCAGGGCGCCAACTGGCAGTTCGGAACTGCCAACTGGCCGGCGGCTGTGTAGAGAGCCCGCCATGGCGCCTCTGCTCGGTGCGCCGCTCGCGGCGCCCGCGCAGGCGCCGCACGACCAGGCCGCAGTGGATCGCTTCAACTGGCGGGACCTGTGGCGCTTCACCGGACCAGGGTTGCTCATGAGCGTGGCGTTCCTGGATCCTGGGAACCTCGAAGCGGACATGCAAGCCGGAGCGAAGACGAGATATGCGCTGCTCTGGCTCCTGGTCCTTGCCACCGCCATGGGACTAGCCCTGCAGCTGCAGGTGCGCGGCGACGCCCCGCCCGCGCGCCGCGACGACCCCGCCACACGCTCTGCGAACTAGGCCTCTCCTGCAGCCGCGATACATGCCCGGAGCGCGGCAGAATCGCGAGATACTCGCCACCGAAGTCACCTCCCCCCTCATCCGAGTCGCAGGCGGCGCGCATCGGCGTGGCGACGGGCAAGCACCTGGCGCAGCACTGCCGCGAGGAGTACCCCCGCTTCTGGCGCCTGTTCCTTTGGGTCACCACGGAGATCGCGATCGTCGGGTCGGACATCCAGGAAGTCATCGGGTGCGCCATCGCGGTCCGCGTCCTGACGGGCGGCGCGGTGCCGCTCTGGGCCGGCACCATCCTGTCCGCGCTTGCCGCCTTCGGGATGCTCCTCATCGACGGTCTCGGCGGCATGCGGTCCATCGAGGCCCTGTTTGCCGTTCTGCTCTCAATCATGGCGCTGTCCTTCACGGCGATGTTCTACGTGTCCGGCGTGCCCGTCGAGGACGTCATGCACGGCCTCGTGGTGCCCGTGCTGCCGAAGGTGCGTGCCCGCCCCCCCCGCGCAGCCCTCGCGTGTGTCCGCAAACGCAACGGGGGTCGCTCACGCGGGGCGCGTGCGGTGTTCCGGCGGCCGCAGGGGAGCCTCCTGCAGGCGATGGCGATCATAGGGGCGATGGTGATGCCGCACAACTTGTGGCTGCACAGCGCCCTCGTGCTGTCGCGGTCGTCGCGGCGCACCCCGGGGGAGGCCACGGCGATGATGATCGGCGACAGCCGGCACGAGAACGGCAGGCCGCTGCTGGACGACGACGAGGACGACGAGCCGGACGCCGCGGAGCCGGCGGACGAGGCGGGGACGCTGGGGGGGATGTCGTCGGGGGGAGTGGCGCCTATGCACCACGGGGAGGACCACCTGCCGGCCGTGCCCGGGCCGCTGCAGCTGAGGTATTTCTCGATCGAGTCGGCCGCTGCGCTGTTCGTGTCGCTGATCATCAACGTGTGCGTGGTCAGCGTGTTCGCCCACGGCATGTACGACGTGAGCGGTGCGCGCCCGCGCATGACGGACGTCGGGCTCTTCACGGCGTGCGACTACCTCGTCGAGCTGTTCGGACCGAGCATGCGGTGGATCTGGGGGCTGGGGCTGCTCGCGGCAGGCAAGCCCTCCCGCGCAACACCGCAGTTGCCTTGTTGCGTGCATGCCACCTGGCCGGGCGGCTCACCGCGCGCGGGCGAGCGCTCGTCTGGCTGCAGGGAACGCGAGCACGATGTCGGGGACGCTGGCGGGGCAGTACGTCATGTCGGGGCTGCTGCGCCTGAGGATCCATGCGCAGTCCCGGATGTTGGTGACGCGGTCGGTGGCGCTGCTGCCGACGCTCGCCGTGGCGGTGCTCACCCGCGACGGCTTCGACGATCTCAACCAGATCCTGAACGTCGTGCAGTGCCTCGTGCTGCCGTTCGCGCTCGCGCCGACGCTCGCGGTGGCCACCTCCCCCCGCATCATGGGGGAGATGGTGTGCCCGCCGACGCTCGCCGTGCTGTCGTGGGGACTCGCGGGCTCCACGATCTTCATCAACTTCGCCCTGCTCACACAGGTACGCCGCGGTGCGATGCAGGGCTCGCTGAATCAAGGAAACTCGTCTAGCGATGTTCTGGTCTGGCTTGGTTGTTTGCGACGCCTACGTCTCCCCTCCCGCCCCACGTGTGTGCGCTGCAGGACGTGCTCCCAGTGGCGCGCCAAGACCCTTGGCTCCTCCTCCCGCTCATAGGGGGCTGCGCGCTGTACTCGGCCGCCGCGTTGCGACTAGCGACCATGCTGCGAGGCAGCGGCGCGAAAGCACGCGAGCGGGAAGGAGGGTGCAAGTGGTTGCCGCGGCGCGACGCTGCAGGGTACTCGGTCCAGAACGGCCACGACGGCGAGGACTTTGAGGGCTGGGCGGCGTGAGGGAGGCGCAGTTGTTACACGGGTGCATTCTGCGCGGCACGCGCGGCGATGTCGAGCGTGGTAGTCACGCCCCTGGTGGCCCGTCTCACTGCGCAGGCGGATCCGTGCCGCCCGGGCCCAGTCAGTGCACACGCCGCCCGCGATGCTCCCGCCCGGCTCGCTGGCCGCCGCAGCGCGAGCGCGACTGATCGAGGAGCTCGGGCTCGACTCCCGCGACGACTTCGACGACTGAGGCGGGCAGGGGGGACGCAGGGACCGTGGCTGCTGCGAAGCAGTGGCACGTGCACATCTGCTGGCGAGGGCAGCTGGGTACGTCGGCACGACGGCGGCGGCTGGCCAGCGGCGCACTATAGAGGTGGCGATCTGCCCCGGGCTGGCGGCAAGCACCGGGGCCGGCGGGCAGTGCTAGTAATTCGCTGACCTATAAGCAGTGCATACGGAAGGACACTAACTAACTGGGCCACGCGGTGAGCGAGGGGCACGCGCGTGGCGCGGCGCCGGTGCGAGCACGGAGGTCACACCGCGCATCACTCGCGTCGCGACTGTGAGCCGTCCGCGCCGCGTCTGCCCGCGGGGGCGCAGCACGTGTCACGCCGCGACGCCGTCCGCGGGCGGGTAGTCGTCCATGACGAGCTTGAGCCGTTCGTAGGTGAGCCAGAGCACCACGTTGAAGCTCCCGATGCGCGCGAAGTTGGGAATGAACCCCTTCCACAGCGCCGACACCCCCTCCTCCCGCACGACCTTCACCGCGATCTCCCACAGCCCCGGCGCCTCCTTCCCGCGGTTCGCCACCAGCCGCGTCCCCAGCACGTCCGCGGGCGACCCGAGCGTCGTCGCGACCAGCCCCGCAAGGAAGGCGCTGGAGATGTGCGTGCTGATGCCGTCCTGGGCGCCCATCTTCAACAGCTGCAGCTTGGCCACGTCGTACGTCACGAGCTCCGCCGAAGAGATGATCGCCGACCGCAGGAGGTTGGCCGCGAGGCCGCGGTAGAGTCCCCCCCCCACCCCCTCCGTGCGCGCGATGCGCTTGTACGCCTCGATCACGCCGGTGTACGCCTTGCCGTCCGCGGTCTCGGCGCCGGCGCGCTGCGCCTGGAACCGCACCTTGGCCACGTCGGCCGGGTTCGCCACGGCGATGCCGAGACAGCTCGTCGTTGCCGCAGCGGCAACCTTGCGCGTGGTGGACGGGTCCTCGACCTCGGGGCCGCAACCGAAGGTGCGCTTCACCGTGTCGTAGAGGCCGAGGCGCAGGCCCGTGAAGAGGAACTGCCTGCGCGGAGCGATATCGGACACACACGCAGCAATTGTCATTCGGTATTTGAGGGGGAGGGAAGATGGGAGGTGGCGCGTGGGAGGCTGCGTGGAGGCGGTGGCGGAGACAGAGTGCCGCGGCGCGGGGCGTGCGTGCGACCCGGGCGGCGGCGGTGGGAAGAGGCGTACCTGTGCAGTCCTGGAACGAGGCCCCGGAAGGGCGCGCGCACGCCTTCCTCGCGGACGATGAGACTCACCGTCTGAAACGGACCTCTGCGGGACGGAGTTGCGCGAGCGAAAGTTGTGAGCCGCGGCGCACGCGGCCGCGAAGGAGGTGCAGATGACGAGGCTGCGCTTGGCGGCCGCTCGACACCCCGCGTGTGATTTCGACGCAGCGGAGGACCGTGGTGAGTTGAGCGGAGGGAAGCGGGTGTCTCTTGCCTGTACTTGAAGTGCGTGGTCTCCTTGTCGCTGCCCATCCCCTGCAACTGCAACCTCACCTTCGCCGTGTCCAGCGGCAGCGTCACGAACTCCGCCCAACATGCTGCAGGGGCGAAGAAGAAGAGCGACGATTCAGCGCGTCGTTGCCGCCCCACAAAGCCGCAATTGCCGCAGCAGTGCGTGCCTCCAAGATGAGGGCTCGCGTGCTCTCGGGGCCCGCCCGGCCCAGGCACACAGCTCGCGCAGACATCATGCCGGACAACACCGCGCCGCCAGCATGCCGCTTGCGCCGGAACGCCGCGCCGGCGTCGCGAATGCGACGGCGGTCACGGCAAGGAGTTGGTTGTATATAGGGCGCGAATTGACACATCGTCTTGCTCCGGATCGCACGCGCAGCCGTCGCACCCAAACACAGCACGCTCAGCCATGCCAGGCGCTCCGGTAACACGCTGCCTTCCGAAGAAATGCTGAAACGCGAGGCAACTCATCGTCCATGCAGTTTGCAGGCAGCATCGTCGCGCCCAGAGCCGACGGTCGCGCCCTCAACGCAGGGCCTGGGCCAGATACGTTCATGGTGTTGCGATTCTGTGGCCCACAGGGGCCCGTGCTGTCGTGGGGCGGCCAGGAGACCTGCTCTGGAGCCTTACCTGCGGCACCGGACTGCAGCATCACCGTCCCGAGGCCCGGGCCCGGCTGCTTGTCCTTCCCCGACATGCTACTAAGCTAGGGATCCGCGCCCTCCGGCGCCGCGGCCCTCCGGCCGCCCCACAGCCCCTGCTACCCGTCGCCTCCACCGCACCCTGACCTCCAGCGGCCACGCACCGTGCGCGCGTCAACACCGGCGGCAAGCGAACGTCGCGTGCGAGGGGAGGCACGTGGCTGCGGGACGGAGCGAAACGACGCACTCGTCCGCCGGCGCCATGCCAATGTACCACACAGCGCAGACCTAGTCTGACCCGCGCCTGACTCAGCAGGTCGACTCCCCCCCACGCCCACGCGCGCGCACGCGGCCCGCGTGCTGCGGCGTCGCACGGCTTCGAGCGGCGCCGCGGCGTGCGGGCAGCACAAGGCTGAAGCTGGAGGGGGGGGCTGTGTGGTGGACACAGCGTTGTTCTGACGTCCTGTGTGGACCCGTCCGGCAGGCAACACCGCTCATGCGCCCAGCCGCGTCGGCGGCGCACTCGCCCGTCACACGTTCTCCTGCGCGAGCAACGCAGCGTCCTCGGACGCAACGTCCGCGGCGCCCGCTGCCAGGTTCTGTGGTCGCGCGGCGCGGCGCGGGGCGCGCTCCCGGTCGGTGATGAACGGCTCGAGGGCCTCCGCGAGCATGCGCCGCCTCTCGCTGGCGGGCACCACGGGGACGGTCCAAAGCCGCCAGTCCCCCCCAAACACCCCCCGCATGTTCTCCGGGCCGCCTCGGTCGAACGGCCAGCGCCCGGGGTAGTCGTCGGGGTACTCCACGGTCGTCACGTTCGTCCACGCCATGCGCAGGTGCACCCCCAGCAGTGCGCCCACCGCGACAAACAGAGAGGCGTCGACCACCACGGACATCTGCACAGGCGCAGGTCGCGGGACGTGAGGCGCGAGTCAGACAGGAACGTAGCGATGCGTGCATGTGGGCTGTTGCGGCGAGGGGCGCGGCGTGGCTGCGGCGGTGCGCAGGGGCGGTTCGACGCACCCACTTAGCGCTTGCGTCGCGCGGGCTGGTCTCGCCGCTGACCGCGCGCTCCCAGTCGAGGATGGCTGCGAGCGCCCAGGGCACCAGGACGAGGCAGGCGATCGCGAGCGCCGCCCACGTCCAGGCCATGAACAAAATGAAGTGTTTGTAGTTGAGGAGGCCCACGGTGTTGTTGACCCATATGCAGTAGTGGTCGTACTTCAGAATACACGCCCCGAGCACCGAGCAGTGGTGCGCGCGCGCCGGCCGCCACCTGCAGCTTGCACGTGCGAACCCACGCACCGTTCCGACCGGACAAGCGTCACGCCGGCTTGCGGCACGAGCGCCCGCGCGCGGCGCATGCGTGCGAGAGCGAGCTCCTCAGGCGCACCTGTTGCACTTCCGGCACCACGTCGGCAGGGCGGGGGAGTCTCCCTCCGCACCACTGAGCCGGTGCAGCACGCGCTGCGAGAGGCCGTCGGCCTGGGCGCCGGCGAGGGGATCCCAGTCCGCAGGCACACGTCCGGGGTCGATGCGCACGGACTGCACGTAGCTCCACAGGCCCATGAAGGTCACTACCTGCGACATCGTAAACAGCAGGGCGGCGCCCCACCACCGCGCGGCGCTCGGAGACTGGGCATGGCTGTGGCGCTCCTCGTGGGCCAGCTCAGCTCCGGAAACGATCGGCCACAGCGTCAGGACGACCACCGCGTAGTACGACACGGCATAGAGGCCGAACACCAACAGCGCGATGGAAGCGCCTGCGAGGTCGCGGGGGGGGGGACGCGCGTGCAGGCGGGTTCGGTGCTGCGGGGCGCGGCGGCTGGGAGTGGCTGGGGTGCGCGGGCCCGGCCGCGCGCCGCGCCTGTTGCATGCGTGTGCCGGGGGCATGTGCGATGACATCATGTGCGAGAGATGCAGTGCGGGGCAGAAGAGCGCGGAACTCACCTAGAATGCGGAGGCACTTGCACCATATGAAGCAGTCGCACTTCTGCATGGCGTAGCGCACGGCGCGGCTGCACGAGGCCGACCCTCGAAGCAACGCTGTGGCAATGGACCGTCGGACAGCTCCGCTCGCGCCCTCACTGCGACGTTCGCGGCGGGCGCGCGCAGAGGCGTCATCTCAGCTGCACGGCGTCGCGGGGCGAGAGCGGCGCGACGACGTACGGGCAGCGCACCCGTGGAGAGCCCAGCGCAGGAAGCGGTTGCCCCCGTTCGCGCGGTTGGGCGTGTCGTAGCAGCCGCGGCATGCGCACGCGTCAGAGAAGAGCTGGTTGACCGCTACGTGCGCCCCATCTATCATGCGCGGCCCTGGACCAGCGGCAGGCGCCGCGCGCCCTTGCGCTCAAGCCCTCTCGTTCGCAGACCTCCGCGAACGCCGCTTGGGGTCGAGCAAGTGCGCGGAAAGTTGTGTCGTCGTAGAGCCAGGGCGTCAGGACGCGCGAGCACGAGACGCGCAAACCTGGCCAGCAGCGACGCTACTTGTGCAAGTTGCTATGTCGAGGTATGCGTCGTTGTCGGCGCTTAATCTCGTACTCAGTGCGTGAGTGGGCTGATGTTGAAGCAAAGCTGTCCTGAGGGATGGTTACGGGGCGCATTGAGCTCTTCGGAGGGCTGTGGGGGGTGACGACGTCTGCTGTCTGGGGCCCCCGCCGTCTTGTCAGGCCCTGGGCGTACGCTGCTGCGGCGGCGACATAGCTTGGCGTCGGAGGTCGACAACGGCACGATCGTGGTGCACCCCCTCAGGCTCTACACGTAACCAGGGCCCGCTGGCTGCTCCTCACGTGCTAAAGAGCAGCTTCTTCAGCGAAGTCGGGGCGATATGTGGATTGGCTGACCAAGTAGGATGGTGTGAGCTGCAGGGTTCGAGGGCATCTCAGACAGGGCTCGATAGTGATCGGGCGCGATGGCAGGTGCGCCTGATAGCTCCAGATGTGTCTCTGGAGCCCTTTCACGGCCTGGTGACAGGAAAAGAGACGCGCACGTGGACCAGAGACCTTCCTGCGGTGCGAAGGATCCAAGTCGCTCGTCGCACGCAAGGAAGGCCGCGAGACGTCATCACGCGGCCTGGTTCCTCCGTGCTCCCCTGCACTGGTGCTTTCTGTCGCTCCTGGGGCGCGACGCACGGCGAAACCGTCAGCGACCCCGCGCAACGATGCAGCGCGCCAGTGCTAGCGCGGCCATCGCCGCGTCTGACGCGCCCAGGCCCATGTGCAGGCGCTCGCCCGAGTTCCCACGCCGTTTCCCGCTGTGTTTGCGCGACGCAGCCCCCATCCTGCCACGCGTACGGCCAGGAGCGTCGCCCGGCACCATGTACGGCGCCAGGCACGGGCAGCGCGGCCTCCCGGGGCGCGCCGTGCCGCGCAAGGTGCAGCGCGTGATGCTCCTCGCGTGCGCCGCCGTCGGGCTGTTCGGAACGTTCTTCATTCTCCAGGGGCACGTCATGGAGACGCTCGCGAGCGACAGGTGAGTTCCGGACGACGCCGAAGACTCCCACCCCCACCCCGCACACGATCAACTCACACAACTTCTCGCGCACGCAGCGTCCCTGCCGGTCGCCGTCGCACGCCACGCTGAGCCCCGCCGCGCGGTCCCACCCACTGCAGGCTGCAGCACAACTGGCGGGGCACAGATATAAAGCGGCACACGTCAGTCAAGGATGTCCTATCCCACGTGCACGGGTTCAACATGACTCAGGAGGACGCCGAGCGCGCGCGGGATTCCGACGCCCCCGGCGCGGACGACGCCTCGCAGGCCTCGCCATCTGCGCGCCACAGCCTCCACCAGCGCTCCGTCCTCGGCGCCCACATCGTCGAGATCAGCGACGCCGACATCGACCCCGGCCCGATCGCCGCCGCGGTCATCAGCCCGACCACCGGCGCGATCTCGAGCGCGTGGGTCGCCCAGCCGGCCGACGACGGCGCCCGCAGCGGCGCCTACGTGCCGCACAGCGCCATCTGGCACGGGATGTACGTGCAGGGTCGGTGGCAGGTCGGAGACGCGCCGATCGCGGAAACCTCGGACCGGTCCCCGCTCTCGTACCCCATTATGTGCACGTACAATCCGAGGGCGCGCGAGGGCGCCCGGGGGTCGTCGCTGCTCATGTACACCGCGGCTGTGTCGGCGGACGATGACAACGGGTTCGCACAGCGGCCCGACGGCGCGGTGGTGGACGCGGAGCGGCGCAGGCTGATGAGCTCGGGGCTGCGGCCGTCGCCGTTCGTGATGCAGTTCATGCAGCACCCGGCGCATGAGGAGATCGCGTCTGACGGCATCGGCAGCGTGGAGTGGACGCTGCCTGTGCGGGTGATGCTGGCGGGGGACGCGGTGAAGGAGCTGGACATGGACCACAGCTTGCACATCTCGTCGTGCGAAATGCTGGGCGAGTCGCAGTGGGTCGCGGTCGCGTCGTCGTCGTGCCAGGCGGTGTCGCGCGACTGCATGCATCACGAGGGCGCGGTTCTGATGCTCATCACGCGGGACCGCGGGGAGACGTGGACGGTGCGGCACATCCACGCGGGTGGCGACGCCGGCGGCGCTGCAGGGAACGCGATTCTGCACCGGGACCAGGAGACGGGCACCTCGTTGGAAGTCCTCTTGTCGCATCAACACGCAGCTGCCGAGGCGGGGCAAGGGAACTGCATCTCGGTGTCGGACCACTTCCCGGAGCCCGGGAGGCACGGGCTGCGATTCCACCCCTCGTCGCTGCCGTGTCCCGGGGCGCCGCTGTCGGTGGCCGCGACAGCAAACGGGAGGCTGCTGTTGACGTATGTGCACGCGCCGGAGCCGGAGGGCGCGGGGGCCGAGGGCGCGCGGCTGCGAAAGCCGCGGCACTTCCACCGAGTGCGCCTCCACAAGGGCGCGGGCTTCGACGGGTCCTCGATGCTGCTGGCCGACGTCGACCCGGGCAACCTGGGTGCGGCGATCCGGGGCATGAACGCCGGGGGCCGGCGGCGCAGGGTGTTGGGCGACGGTCTGGACAGCGTGGGGGACGACAAGGCGGTGGATCCGCAGGAGGACTTCGCGGAGAGCGCTGAGGACACGGGGTGGGTGTTGGCGGTGGCGGTGGCGGAGGACCCGGCGGCGCTGCACTGGTCGAGCGACGCGCTGGTGCTGGAGCAGTGGCTGCCGAGCGAGCGGGGGTGGCTGAGCAAGGAGTTGGGGTTGAAGAAGGAGCCGCGGGTGGGGCGCGCGGTGGTCCTGTACGACGGGTTGCGCAGCGTGCACGTGATGTACATGGCGCGCAAGGGGCACCGCAGCGTGGTGCAGCATATCGTGATCTTCGAGGAGGCGCTGCAATAGCGCCTCGGCTGCCGTGATCGCGAACCGAGCGGAGGAAGTTGTAACAGTAAACACAGTTCAGAAAGGCCAACGAATTTGCTGGCTCGGGGCGTGTGGTGCCCTGCAGTCCCTTGGGGCTGGGCGAGACAGAGGATCCCATCACCCGGCCGCACACCTCAAGATCTGCCTCAGAGAAGCCGCTGCCGCTCTGTTTGCGCTGTCGTCACCCTGGTCAACAACAACACGACTGTGAGCTACTCGTCCTCACGTGAGATGCCACCCGTCGCCGCACCCGCAGCGCTTCACAGGGCAGCCCTAGCGGCGCCGTCAGATCAGCTCGACCAGCAGCGCCAGGTGCAGGAACAACACGTACGCCGCTGCACCGACGCGTATCGGCGCGCTGCGCATGACGTTCGCCGCGCCCTTGTCCAGCGCGTCCGCGGCCTTCTTCACGCGCGGATCCGCCCGCAGGCTCGGCGGGAGCCGCAGCAGCAGCGTCGACGACGGCTGCAGCGTCACCGTCGCCACCCCGCTTGACCCCCCCTCCAAATCACTGTCGTCCTTCTTCCCGCCCGCACCGCCCGCACTGTGCCGCTGGACCGCAAGGTACGCCTCCTCGGCCTCGCGCGCGCGCCGCTGCGCCGCGTCCAGCTGCGACCGCAAGCCGTCCCGCTGCTCGCATACCTCGGCGAGCTGCTGCTCGTGCATCGCCACGAGCTCGCGCGTCCTCGCGCCGCTGTCGCCCGCCGGCGCCCGTGCGGACGCGCTCCGCAGCTCCGCCGCCTCCGCATGCAGCCTCTCGACCTCCCCGCGCAGCCCTGCCGCGTCCGAGAGCGCCGCATCCAGCTGCGCTTGCAGCTCCGCCGCGCGCCGCTCGCTGGCGTCGGCGTCGCTTCCGCGGTGCGCAGCCTGCTCGAGCTCCTTGACGCGCGCCTGGAGCTGCGCGACGGTGTGCTGCGCGCCCTCCGCGGCCTGTTGCCAGCCCTGCAGTTCGCGCCGAAGGTCGTGCACGCCCGCGCTGGCCGCCTGCGCTTCCGCGAGCTGCGCGTTCGCCTCCGCCAGGCGGCCGTCGAGCTCCTCCGCCAGCGCGAGCGCCTCCTCGACCTCGGTGCCCCCGCCGGCGCCCGCCGCTGCCTTGGCCTCTGCGTCCGCCAGCTGCGTGCGAAGCGCCTCGATTTCCGCACGCGCCGCCCCCTCGCGGTCGGCCCCCGCCGCGAGCTGCGCGCGGAGATCCTCGATCTCCCCCGCGGCGTCGCGCGCCGCCGCGTCCACGCGCTCCTGCCACGTCGCCTCCAATTGAGACTCCACCTCGCGCCGGTAGTCCCGCATCCTCGAGTCCCGGTCCTCCAGAGCGGCCTCGAGCGTCGCCACGGCCTCGCCCTGCGCCGCCGCCTCCCGCCGCGCCTCCCCGAGCTCCCCCTCGACCCCGTACAGCCGCTCCAGCTCCGCCTCCAGCTCCGCCACGCGCCCACGTGCCTCCTCCAACTCCACCCCAAGATCCGATCCCTCGTTCGCAGACTCCCCCAGCTGCGCCGCCAGGCGCTCGATCTGCGCCTGCATCGCCGCCTGCTGCGCCTGCGACGTCTCCAGCTGCCGCCGCAGCTCGTCCACGTTCCCGTAACTCGCCAGCTTCGCGGTCGCGGCGTCCAAGTCCGACTGCAGGGACGCCATGCGCTGTGCGGTCTCGTCGATGCGCAGCGCGGCGAGGGCCTCGGCCTGCTCGACCTGCTCCCGCGCCTTGCTCTCCTGCGCCTTGATCTCGCCGCGCAGCCGCGCCTCGGCCGCCTCCGCGGCCTGCTGCGCGTCGCTGCGCCCCGCGGCTGCGCCGTCCTCGGCCTCCTGCAGCCGCCGCGCGAGGTCCGCGCTCTCGGCGTCCTTCGCGGTGAGCTGCTCGACGAGCTCGGAGACGCGCGCCTCGAGCGACGCGATCTCGCCGCGAAGCGACTCGGCGTCCGCCGCCGCTGCTTCGCTGCTGCGCAGCTCCGCAGCCTCGCGCCGCGCCACCTCCGCGGCCTCGAACGCCTCCTGCGCCTTCGCGTGCTCGGCCGCGAGCTCCTCCCGGAGCGCCGCGACCTCGCCGCGCAGCCCCTCGGCGGCCCCCGCCGCGTTCGCGTGCGCTGCTGCCGCCGCCTCCAGCTCCGCGACCCTCGCGTCCCGCGCCGCAAGCTGCTCCTCGAGCCCGCTCAGACGCTCGTCGCGCTCCGCCAGCGCCCGTTCAGCCTCCGCCGCGCGCGCCCCCGCGTCACCGCCGGCCTGCACCTGCGACCGCAACGACTCCGCCTCCCGCTGCGCCCGCGCGACCTCCGCGCTCATCTCCGCCTCTCGCCGCGCGATCTGCTCCCTCAACTCCCGCACCGCGCCGTCCGCGAACGCCGCGCGCGCCTCCGCATCCGCCGCCCGCGCCTCCGCCGCCTCCGCAGCCCGCCGATCCTCCGCGCCGACCGCGTCGCGCTCCGACAGCTGCGCCGCCAGCTCCTGCACGCGCGCCTCCGCCGCCTCCTTCTCGCCCCCGACCTCCTCGAGCGCCGACCGCAGCGCAATCAGCTTGCCCTGCACCGCATCCGCGTCCTCCGCGTTGCGGCTCTCCGCGTCCTCCAGCGCCCGCTCCGCCGCCGCGGCGCGCGCCAGGGCCTCGTCGCGCTCCCGCTGCGCTGCCGCGAGCTCCTCGGCCGAGGCGCCGCCCCCACCGGAGAACGCCTCCTGTTCGTTGATGGCCAACAGACGCTGCAGCTCCGCTTCGATCCGAGCCTTGTCGCGCTCGAGCTGCTTGCCCTTCTTCACGGCAGCCATGAGCTTCTTCTTGTACGACTCGAGCTCGGCCGCGTGCGCGGCCTGGGTGTCGGCGTCGCCTGACGCGGCGGGGGGGGTCTCGGACTGCGTCGGGGGC
Organism: Pedinophyceae sp. YPF-701; assembly: GCA_916048055.1. Classification (NCBI taxonomy): domain Eukaryota; kingdom Viridiplantae; phylum Chlorophyta; class Pedinophyceae; species Pedinophyceae sp. YPF-701. The sequence goes on along the minus strand of CAJZHL010000012.1, from coordinate 36,697 downwards.
GTCTGCGCGGCCTGGGACCCGGGCAGGGAGTCGACGGACGGACGTGTGGACGCGGCCGTCGCGGCGGACGGCTGCGGCGAGCGCAGGGGGGCAGTCTGCGGGTGTGCCTGGACACGCAGCGCTGTGTCATGCGCCTTTGGGTCGGACTGTTGCTCCGATGCGAGCGCCTGGCCAGTTGCCGGGGCGTCAGGCGCTGGCTGATGCATGTTGGCGCCCTGGGGCTGCACGGCGACGGCCGCAGCAGCCGGGGCGGGAGCTGCCGCGAGCGACGCGCTCGGCAGAGTCGCGTGCGCGCCCTGCGCGCTGCCTGCGGCGGGTTGGTCCGCGGCCGGCACCGGGATGGACTTCACGGGAGTGGTGGCTGCCGACGTCGCCGCCGAACCCTCCGCGGACGTCCCTCCGGCGCGCTGGCCCTTGCGCCTCTTGAACTCTTCCAACTGCGGCAAACCGTGGCCATGCGAGAATGTCATGCATGACTATCTCGGCAACGTCGTCCTCGGGACATGATTGAATGGCGCGCACAAAGCGGAGTGCCAAACGCCGCGCCAGCGCGGCGCAAGGAAGGGGGTATGCTGCAGCATGGGGAACGGCTCCAGACCGGCGTCACGCACCCGTTTGAGGCCGGCAGCCCTCATGGCCGCCTTCTTCGCGTCCCCATCGCCCTGCATCGCGTACGTACGGCGCCCAGCGAGGCCCCGTCAGCCCCTGCGCGCCGCCCAGATCAAACCTCGCGCGCCCGCGGAACCGCCACAGCCTCTCGCGGAAGCGCCTCCCCGCACGCGAGCCGCGTCGAACGATGACAATTGATGCGCGGGTGTGGTGACGCCCTCGGCCCTCGAGCCCGTCCTCGCTCGGGAGGCCTCGGCCGGGCTGCCCCCCCCTTGACGCAGGCGGGACGACCGACACCGGCGCGCGCCCGGAGCGAAACCCGCCGGCAGCTGCGCCCCGTGGCCGCCCCCGAAGCCCCCGAACAACGACGCGGTCGGTGGCCCGAGCTCCCTGCGAACGCACGCGCTGGTTGCCGCACCGGCGGGCACGCGAGACGGAAGCGCACGCGCGGGCGGGCGGCGCGGTGCGGGCGAGCGTCGTCACACTTTGCGCGCGAGCAGGTAGATGCGTCTGTCGAGGTTCAGTCCGTCGAGGTTCTTCGGTGGCGCGACGAGCTGCAGAATGAGGCCCCCGAACGACACCAGCACCTCCGCGTGGACCTGCCCGCCCTCCCGCTTGTCGTGCACGCGGAAGATCTTCCCGCACATGACGTAGTCGTACGAATCCATCAGCGACGGCGCCTGCACAGACGCACACACGCAGCGTGGCGGCGATCGGTCTCGCGACACCACAGCGGCGCAGACGACCTCCGCCCGCGGCGTCCGTGCGCCGCAATGCGCGGGCAGGCCGGTGTGGCTGCGGCGCGTCGACGCAATGCGGTCAGGCGCGCGTGGAGGGCGCGTGTAGCTCCGAGGAGGGGTGTTATGTTGCGGGGGCCGCACCTGACCCTTGACGAAGGCCTGCGTCTGCCGCCCGTACTGGCCTTCGTCCTCGGCGCCGTCCAGGTCCAGCGTGTACGCGAGCGCGACGTTCAGCCGCTCGGCCTCCGCGACCGGGTAAATGTCCGAGTTGACGTCCAGCGTCATGCTCACGTCGAGCCTGCGGGGGCGACGAGCGGTGCGGCGCGCCAGCGCTGAGGCGGGGGAAACCGTGCAGGGCCACGGCGGGGGGCGTGCCGCGGCTCCGGCGGGGGAGTGAGCGCGTGCCGTGGTGCTGTGGTGCGCGGGGCAGGGGCGTGTGGCGTTCGGGAGGGACTGCGCGGGGGAGACACAGTCGCAGGGATTCTGTGTGGTTCGTGGCCGTTCGGGGGGCGAGTGGCCGGGGTCCCGGCCAGCGGCGGTGCGCCGCCGAGGGGCCTGGTGGCTCACCGTTCACTCTTGCCCAGCAGGCGCGACACCTTGTCGAACTTCTTTCCATCTGGGTCCACCTTCGTGATCTGAACGGAGACAGTGATCGCCGGGGCGGGAACGGGGGTTTCACGATGCGGCGCGCGTGCGGAGGCGGCGGAGCAGCGTGGCGGGCTCCCAGCACAGGAAAGTGCCCCGCGACGTGGCCGATGGCGAAGTCACGGGAACTTCGACGCCAGGGCGCGGTACCACGCTGTTGAGTCATGCGACCGCCGAGGGAAACACAGCGAATGGTGACGCTGCACGGCGTGGAATCGCGGTGCACGGACGGGCTGCTCCCGCGCGCGGGTCCTGGCGCGTAGCTGCGTACCGCGAACACGTCCTCGAACACCTTCGCCATCTCTAGTCTAGACTCGGCGACGGCGCCGGCCGCCTGGTTGCCCGCGCGGCGCTACCTGCCCGACCAGAGCACAGCGGCAGTCCTTTCGCCGTCTGCGGCTCCGCAACCCCGCCCTTCGCGCGCGTCAACCTTCTCTCGCGAATCTCCAGCAACAGCTCTGCGCCGACCCCACGTCCAAAGGCCCCCTAGACCACGACAGCCGCCCCGCCAACCACGACCCTGGGGGCTCTCACCACTCCCCCCCCCCCTGCGTAAACACCGCCCAGAACCCCTCCAGGCCGTCCCGTCTCCGCAGCGCCCGCGCCCTCGCGACCGCACCCCGTCGGCCACATATCTCACACGTGCACCAACAACCACCATTTCCCAATTGCCGTCCACCCCTCACCCCTTCTTCCTGCCCTTGCCCCGCCCCGCCTTGCCCGGCTTCCCCTTGCCCTTCTCCACGCCCCCCTGCCGCACCGCCTCCACCTTCTCCCGGTGCCGCGCCGCCCGCTTCTCCGCCTCCATCCTCCCAATGGCCCTGTCGTAGTCAATGATGTCGTCCGCCCGCTCCCGAATGATCCGGTCCACCACCGCCGACACCGCCTTCCGCTCCTTCCCGTCCTTCGTCACCACCGGCATCTTCTTCGCCCGCTTCCCCTTGAGCAGCACCTTGCGCTCCTTGGCGTCCTCCCCCGGCAGCAACTTGTCAAACTTCCCCATCGACGCCGTGGACACGCCCGCCTGCAGCGACGCCTTCTTCAGCTCCCCTACCGCGTCCTTCCGCCGCTGCTTCGTCCCGCCGCCCGCCGACCCGAGGCCCTTCCCGAGCCGCACGGTCGCGGGGAGCGCCGCGTTGCCGCCCACGCGCTGGGCCTCCTTCAGGTTCGCCTCGCGCTGCGCCTGGTTCTTCTTCACGCGCTCCTTCTTCTTCTTCGCGAGCTCCGTGAAGGGGTCCGAGCCCGGCACGTCGTCGTCCTTCGCCTCGATGATCTCGACATCCCCGGGGTCGTTGGCGCGCTTGTACCCGAAGCGGCGCTTCCACTCCCCCGCCGCCTCGTCCCAGACCAGCGTCGAGCGCTTGCGCTTCTGGATGCCCTTCTGCTGCGCGAAGATCTCCCACTTCGTCGGCGCGCGCGGCTTCGGCAGCGGCTTCTCCCGCGGCAGCACCGTGGTGGGTTTCGGCAGCTGCGCGATGCGGCCCTGGCCCTGCGGTGCGCGTGGGGGCGCTGGGCGCTGGTGGGCCGGGCCCGGCGATGGATGCCCAACAGCGGGGGCGCGACGTCGCTTCGACGTGGACGGAATACCATGGCAGTGCTGGCAGCGTGGCGCGGCGTGAGTTGAAGTGGTTGCGGCCAGCTTACCACGTCGACGGGTTGCGAGGGAAGAGAGAAGACCTCCTGGAAGAGGGACTGCGTGATGGCGCGGCAGCATTCGGCGAGGTGGCCCTCGGGGTCCTGCCGCAGCTTTACCAGGTCGACTGGGGCCGGGTCGAACGCCATGAGGTGCCCGAGGTCGACCACGAGGTCCCCCTCGTGTCGCTCGACATTCTCGACCCCGAGCAGCTCATCAGTGGCCTGCGTCAGGGGACAGGGACGCGTAAGTTGGGACTCGGAGTCGGTGCAACCGGCGCAGGTGGCGGCCACGCCGCATCGCGTGGAATCGCGCGGAACCGCATATTTCAGCGACGAAACTGAATCAGTATCAATGTATCTCGGGCAAAAAGGGCTTCATTTCATTCGCACTGCCACGACCTGGCCGGCAGGCGGGCAGAACGCTCCCCTGCGCACCTTCAGCACCGTGCCCATCGCTCAGCTCTCCCCGCTCCAAGCGGCCTGTCTCCAGATGACGCCGCGGGACATCGGGGCGGCCGCGCGCGGCCGCCCCAAAGGCCTGCGGGCTCCAAACCGGCGAGGGAATGGGTCTGACGCCGTCAGGTGCCCGGTCCGACAGCACCGCCCGCTACGCGTGGCACGTCCAACGCCGCCAAGCTGCGACCGCCACCATGGCGGCGCCAGGTGCGGTCGCGCCGCTCGCGTGGCCCCCATTGCGCTCATGTTTCCTGCAAACCATTCATCCCTGCTGTATATGTCACACAGAAAACGACCCTTCGTTCAACGACTTGATCGCCCGCACTACGTACGTGTCGTACCCTTTCTCCTCCAGGTACTTCCAGTCCGCCGGCTCCCACACATGCGCCTGCGGCCACGTGCACCAGCGCGTGTCTGACAGCACACAACGGCGGCCAGTGCTTCCGCAGCGGCGCGCACAGCGGCCCTCGCGCGTCGGACCATCGCTCGCGCTGCTCTGCGGCTGTCGAGCCAGTCTGCTGCGCGTTCTCGACAACGCGGGCCACGTGGCAAGCAGGTTTTGACAGTACGCATACCTTTGCTTGGGCGTCGAGTTTGAGCTCGACCTCTTGACTCACGGGCATCAGCACGACGGCGTTGACCGTGTGCGTCCCGACGTAGTCCTCCGTGTCCCAGGCGCTCCGTGGATACATGGCGTTGTACACCTGCAAGCGTCAACGCACCGCCGGGGTGCGGGCCGGTCGGTGGCACCCGCGGGCGTTCCGGAACAACGTCGCTGAAGAACTCCTCGTCTGTGCGGCTCCCTACTCTGTTCTGTCCGCGTTCCTGTCCCGCCGGGCTGCTCCGCAAGTCCTGCGCTGACAGAGAGATCAGAGAGCAGCTGCGCACCGCAAGCAGCTTGGCCGGCGTGCACTCGATCCCCGTCTCCTGCTTGAGTTTCCGCACCGCTCCCTCGAAGAACGACTCGTTCTTCAGCAGCCGTCCGCCCGGCAGCCACCTGCGTCGGCGAATGCAAACGTGTTCTGTGTGTCCTACGCAGCGAACTCACATCGGCGCCGAGCCGTAGAACAGCCGATCGGCATCGCGTGTCGACTGCGCCGCTGCAGCGCCGCCGACGCGCCGGTGCGCCGTGAGGGTCGCGAGCGCGACCAGCAACCACCGCACCAGAATCCCTTCGCGGGCTCTTGCACCCGCTCCACAAGCAGGAACTTTCCGTCCGCGCGCTGCACGCGGTTTGAGCCATCCGATCTGGACTGTCAGATGCAGCGGCGCGGCGGATATACATATAGTGCGGCACGACTGGCCTCGACCGGGATGCGTTTGGCGTCGCTGCGCACGGTCGCGGTACCTGGAGGACGCAGTCCACGCACACAATAGGCAACATCTGCACCATCTTACTGTACACGTCCGCAGTCAGCGTGCTGGGTCCCAGCCTCGGTGGCTCGCTGCAGTAATGCCGCAGCGTGAGGTCGGTGTCAGGACCGGACTGCGTCATCTCTGTCTGACCAGGCGCGGACATGCCAAGTGCACGCGCGGAGGCTCGCAGCCGCGTTGTTGAGTCCGCCGGGCGACAGAACGCGGGCCCGACGCTGTCCGCGCCCCGCGTCAGGGCCCAGTCTGTCCGCGCCGCGCCCTCGATGGCGCGCGTGGGCCGCGGGTGCGCGCAAGTGGCAGAAGGTTACGCAGACACTCTGTCTGGGGTGCAAGTCCTTCGTGTTCGAGGCTCCTTCTTCGCAGTTTCACATCGTTCCCCCTAGGCTGCCAGAACCAGACCCGTCGCGCGGGCTGTGCGGCCCGCTGGGCTCCGAACGCGATGCCGAAGGGTAGCAAGGGTCGCAAGAAGGCGGAGCCGCCGGACGAGGGCCTGCCGTCGGACATGGAGGACGAGCTGGACCAGTTCAGCAAAGGGCGTGACAAGGTGCGGCGGGGCCCGACTGCAGGGCGCGGTGCCGGAGAAGTCTCCTGCTTCAGGGCACGCGCACTGGTCGCACTCGTTTGCGGCGGAATCGTTTCACGCGTTTGGGGCCTGGTTCCCGGCCGCGCGCGCATCGCAAGCACCGGCGGCCGCCACAGCCCGAAGCCACGGCGCGGCGGACCTGGGCTCGTGTTCGCCCGTTGATGCTGCACAGCGCCATGGTTACACCGTAGTGCTATCCAGCAACCAGGCGGCGCGGCTTTGTTTCGGCGTGACTGCCCGTGCGAGCCATTGCGCGCCTACGCAGCCAGCGAGACGTCGACCCCGCAACGTCGGGGGGGTCGCTGCCCTCGCCCGCCGCGCGCGTGCTAGTGTTCGAGGCGTTTGTATCGGCGGCGCACCGATGCGCCCACGCGCAGCACGGCCGGCAACCTTATTGCCAAGACGAGGCCGCAACTTCACCTCGATCGTCGTTCGCCCGCGTGATGGACGTAATTCCGCGTTCCCGTGTCGTAGGTGGCCCTGGACGTCAACGACGACGTCGCCAGCGGCAGCGGCAGCGAGGGCGAGGAGGGGGTGTACAATTTGTCGGGAGGGGACGATGACAGCTCGGGGTCCGGCTCCGACGACGACGTCGACCTGGACGACGACGAGGACGACGACGAGGAGCTCCAGAACCTCAAGGCGCAGGCACGGCTCCTGCGCCGCAAGCTCAAGGTCGCGGAGGGCGAATCAGGTACAGTCACACGCGCGCACAGGCACACAGCACCCTCACGGCCCCGCACGCAATCATCCGAGCCCATCGCGGGCACGAGCTCGCGCACGGTGACACACTCACCACGGCGCGCGCGCCCGGTGGCGATGCAGAGTCGTCCGACGAAGAGGATGTGGCGAAAAAGCAGCTGCGTGAGCGTCTTTGGGGTGCGAGCAAGCGCGGGTACTACGACGCGGACGACGCGAGCGACGAGGGCGGCAGCGGGTCCGACGAGGACGTCGGCGAGCTCCCCGAGGCCCTGCGCATCCAGCGCGAGTCCATGCAGCACCTCACCGCCGCCGACGTCGGGTTCGACGACAGCGACCTGGAGCTCGGAGACGAGCCCGAGAAACCCGGCGAGGCCGCGGCCGGCAGCTCGGGGGAGTCTTCGTCCGGGTCCGAGGACGACGACTCGGACGCCGAGCCGATCCTGGAGCGCGTTGTCGACGAGGAGGGTCCGCAGCAGCGGGTGCTGGAGGACATCGCGCGCGACGCGCCGGAGCTGGAGGCGCTGCTGGGCGAGATGCGCGCGAGCCTCGCGGAAGTGCGCGAGCGCGTCAAGCCCGTGCTCGACGTCGTGAAGGAGGGCGAGCTCGCGACGAAGGAAGGGATCAGCTACTTGGAGGCCAAACACCTGTTGCTGCTCGAGTACTGCGCGCTGATCGCGTTCTACGTGCTGCTGCGCGCGGAGGGCCGGCCCGTGCAGGACCACCCGGTCGTCCCCGCGCTCCTGCGCACGCGGGCGTATCTGGAGAAGATCAAACCGATCGACAAGAAGTTGGCGTATCAGATCGACCGGCTGGTGCAGGCCGGGGAGCGCGCGGAGGAGCTGGCGGGCGCGGGCGGCGCGGGCGAGGACGGCGGGGACGGGGACGGCGCGGGCGAGGACGCGTACGCGGCTCCGCGGCCGGGCGCGCTGGTGGTGGGCGGCGGCGCAGGCGGGGAGGAGGGCGGGGAGGAGGAGGACGGCGGGGTGTACAAGCCGCCGCGGCTGAATCCGACGGCGATGCCGGAGGATATGGAGCGGTCGCGGCAGAAGCGGGAGGAGCGGAGGGAGAAGGAGCTGCGGCGGCGGGCGCTGCGGAGCGAGGCGGTGCAGGACCTGGTGGAGGAGGTGACGGGGGCGCCGGAGACGATGCGGCAGCGCGTGGCCGGGATGGACACGCAGGCGGCGCTGCGGGAGCGCGCGCGTCTGGCCGAGCGCGAGCGGGTGAGCGCCACACAGCGCTGTTGCGGCGCTGCACCTCTTGCGTCGATTCGTGCGCGCTGCGTCGCTCCGCGGCGGTCCGGGGGCGTCGCCTGAGCAGCGCTTGGTTCGTTCGGTGTCGTGCAGGCGGAGGAGGAGCTCATGATGCGTGTGCCGATGAGCAAGGAGGAGCGGAAGCGGCTGAAGAGGCACCGCCGGAGCGCGCTGGCGGGCGGCGGCTTGGTGGACGACATCGCGGCGGGCGTGGCGGGGATCGTGGGCGACGATGGCGGCGAGGGGGACCTGTTCGGCGGGCCGTCAGCCCAGAGGTATGGGGGCGTGGAACCAGCTTCGCGGCGCGGGCCGTCGGGGGACCAGGACCTGCCGCAGCGCGAGCATCTGTCGCAGCGGCGTGCGCGCGTGGACGCGAAGCGCGCGCGGGAGGCGGCGGCGGCGGAGGAGCGGGCGGCGGCGGCGGCGGCCGCGCGCGCGAAGCGTGGGACGAAGGACGCGTTCTACGAGGAGGCCGAGGCGGTGCAGCGGTCGCGGAAGAAGGCGCGGAAAGAGCAGTACCAGGTGCCGGCGCATCCGCCCGCGGAGGACCCCGTGGCGGACGGCAACCGCGGGGTCAGCAAGAGCATTTTGGCCAACCGCGGCCTGACGCCGCACCGCCGGAAGGACCAGAAGAACCCCCGCGTGCGCGCCAAGGGCAAGTACGAGAAGGCCAAGGTGCGCCGCGGGGGGCAGGTGCAGCAGGTGCAGGCCCAGGACGGGGCGTACGGCGGCGAGCTCACCGGCATCAAGAGCAAGGTCGCCAAGTCGGTGCGGATCTCGTAGGGCCCCGCCGCGGACGTGTGAGCTCACGTGCGAGGTCCGAGGGGGTTCAGGAGCGCGTCCTGCGCTCCAGAACCGTTCGCCGCATGCTGGTCGTCACACGCTGCGGTCCATCGCAGCCCGGTCTCGATCCCTGCGCGTTCGTCCGCCCCCGCAAGCAGCTCGGCCGCTCACTCCTCGTGCTCGCCCGCGGCGCCGCGTGTGTCGCCGCCCGAGTCCGTCCACTCGCTGTCGGCACCCCCCCCGAAGCCGTTGTCTGCCCACACGTCCCCGCCGCCCCCGGCCTCCGTCCAAGCGTCCAGGTCGACCGACAGCCCGCCCGACGGTGCCTTCGACGCGCCCGCGTCCGCGTCGGCGTCCGCCCACGCGTCGTCGGCCGCGGCCGCCCCCGTCCAACCCTCCCCAGCCCACGCCGAAGCGTTCGTCCACTCCCCCCCTCCCTCCTCCCCCCACCACCCCGCATCCCCAACGCTCCCCTCCACGCTCTCCTGACTCCACACCTGACTCCGCGACGCCCCCGCCGTCTCCCCTCGCGACCCACTGCGCCCTCGCGACCCCCCGCGCCCCCGCGACCCCCCGCGCCCCCGCCGCTCCTCCTCCTCGCCGCCCGCCGCGCCGTCGAACCACGCCGACGTCGCCTCCTCCTCCTCCCGCCTCGCCGCGCCCGCGTACCCCTCGCGCCGCGTCTGCCGCACCCAGTCCGCTCCGCGGTTGTACCTCTCCTGGTACCGCTGCTCCCGCTCGTTGCCGTACACCACGCGCTTCGCACGCCGCGCGTTCCGGCCGCTCCCCGGCGCCTCCGCGCTCCACGACCGCGGCTCCATGGTGAGTCCGAGCTTCTCCCGCAGCTCGCTCTCGATGGCCTCGCGGTCGTCGCGCTCCACCCACGCGCGCGCCTCCGCGATGATCTCCTCCGCCGTCGGCTTCGGGAACTTCTGCCCCATGATCGTCTGGTGGTCCTTGAACCCTGCGCACGGTGGTGACGCCGGGGCGCGGTTGGCACTTGCAGCAGGCCAGGGGGGCGCGCACAGCAGCGCGCCGCCGCGTCGAAGTCCACGCAGAAAGCAAAGCAGACGCTACAGAGCGCCGCAGAGGGCCACGAGAAAGCCGAGACCGACCAAAACACGTCGGAACGGACAGGAGAGAAACATTTGCGCAACCCCAACTGCGTCGCCCGCGACGCACAGCGCGTCCGCTCAACGCGGGCGGCCGGGCCCGGCGCTGCAGGTCGGCTGCGCGGCGCGCGCGTTGCGTCCTCACCGTTCACGGAGGGGTCCTTCATGAGGGTGTCGTAGAGCTGGTTGTCCATGGTGGCCCGCAGGAAGACGACGCCGCCGCCGCTGTACTTCTCCGTCCTGCTCGACGCGCGCCCCGTCTGCGGGTTGGTGTACTTGGTGGTCTTCTTCGGAAGCCACGTCTCGAAGTCGCGCGGCACCTTGCTGCCCGAGGCGTCGGCGACGGGCGGCAGCTGCGGAATGCGCGCGTCCAGCCGCTCCATGCACCGGCGCTCCTGGGGCTGCTTCACCCACAGGGCCCACCTGCGCGGCAGGCCACGGGAGGGCAACGGCGCAGGTAAGCGGCGCGAACAAACAACGCAACGCGCTGGGGGGCGCAGGACGCACGCGCTCTCGCGTTCAGCGCACGCGAGCGACCGGTCTTCGGGCGCGTGTGTATGAGGAGAAGGGGGAGGGCGGGAGCGCGGCGAATGCGCGACCCCGGCGCGCGCCCGAGCGGTGGGTCTGCACGCACCAGCACATCTTGCCTTCCCCGAGGACGCCGCGGTTCAACGTCGCGTTCGCGTCGACCTTCCGCACGACTGCCGACCCAGACGTGCGCCGGCTGTTCTCGCCCTTGATGTCGAGCGCCACCGCGCCGCCAAACGCCCTTTCAGCCAGTGCTGCCGTCTCGGTCGAGCCCTCGAGGTACCCGCGGCCCGCGTTCCTGCGCGCGCGGCGCCGCCCCTCGGTCGTGTTCGTGCCGTGCTTCTTCCTCTCCGCCTGCATTTCCGCCAAAGCCGCCTGCACGCGCGCCAGGCCCCACGGAACCACTCAGCCAAGTGCTCCTCACTGGCGAAACGCGCCTCTGGCGGCGCGTCGCGGCAGGCAGGGCAGCTCCGCCCGCGGCGCCGAGCAGAGCGGTGGCAGGGGCGCCCTGTCGCGGGGCCGCGGGGCTCCGGCGCGCAGTCAGCGCGGCGTGCGGTCCCGTGCCGGCGGGCGCCGCAGGCCGGACGTCGCACGACTGCCTCGTGCGGGGCGCGGTGGCGAAGAGGGCGCCGAACCTTCTGCCTCGCGAGCTCGTCGGCGTCCACGGCGCGCCACGCGGGCACGTACGGCGCCGCGTCCCTCGCGTCGGCGGGTGGCTTCGCCCTCGAGCCTCGAGCAGCCGCAGCGCGCACTGCGTCCCTCACGCCTGGCCGCGCGCCGCGCTCGCGCACGGCATTGCGACGAGGACGCGGCGGGACCGCACTCGCGACGCAATGCGCCGTGCAGCGCGCACGGCAGCTCCCGGCCCACATCCCGCACCCTTTATGCGTACGCACGCTCTATACGATCGCTCAAATCTCCCGCGCGCCCGCTCTGGACCTCGTGCGTGATCAGAGGGCGCAAAGTGGCCGGCGGGCGCGTGCGGCTCGCGGCGTTGGCGGCGCGCTGGGCGCGTAGGGGGTGTGGGTGGACAGGCCCCGCGCAGGGCCTGTTGAGGGTGCGGGTCGCGCAGCACATGGCCGAGGGTGCGCGGGGGTTGCGGACATTCGGCCCTCGCAGTGCCTCACTGTCTGTACGCGGAGACTCGTGGGACAGGCGGAGAGGGCTCTTCGCGGTGACCAGCAGCGGGAGAGCAGCAGTGGAACCGGGATAAGGGTCGCTGCTCGTCTCCGGATATCCGAGGAAAGACTGAAGTGCAACATGAAGGCTGTCCAGCTGGTTCGCAGGTGCGTCGCGCGTGCGCGGCACGTTGTAAGTGGTCCCGCGCGGCCCGGCGCGCGCGGGGGCGCTTCCGCCGCGGTGACCGGGAATCCACGGGGTTTTCATGCGGACACGCGCCGTGCCCGGCGCCCGAGGCCGCATTCCCCCGGGACCGACCGGGCGGCACCATCTTTCGCTGCAGCGGTCAACTGCGACCGCTTCAGACGCGTCGCTCCGCGACGCCGCGGCCGAACGCGCCGCGCACAGCGTGCGAATTCCACGAACACATCGATCACACAACCGCACCGCGCGCTGCCCCCCCGCACGTGCCAAGCTGCACCCCGTCTCCACAGAGCAGCAGCCTCCCGCGCGCCCGCCGCCCACAGCCCGCCCGCCCGGACCATTCCGCCCCCCCTGGGCGCACACGCCCCGCCGCAGCACGCCGCGCGCGCTCGGCGCGCAGCACGCGCCCCCCCCGCGCCAGCACGCCGTCGCCACCAGCCCCCACGGCGGCCACCCCAACCGCCTCCCTACGTTTCGACGCAACCGCGCACGGCCCCGGCGCGCCCCGCGCGACACAGCACGCACCGACCCGCTGCGCCCGACCCGCCAGCGCCGCGCGCGCTCCCGCGAGCGCCCGCGGCGCCCGCAGCGGTTCAAGCCCACCTGGCTTCTCAGGGCAGCTCCCCCCGCGCGTGTGCCTTGCAGCGGACCTGCGAGCCTTCGGAGACAACCAGAGTCTGCCGCTCGGGCGTCCCTCGCGCGGCCGTGCACGGCGCGCGGGCCCCACGGCTCCGTGCGGCCCGCGGTCGGCCTCGCCCTGCGCCCTCGGGCCAAGCGCGGCCAAACGCTCCGGCGGCACTACAAGGCGCTCGCAGAGGACGCCACGTCCAGCGTGGACGGTGACGGCGACGACAGCTACCGCATCGACTTCAAGAGCGTCGAGGACGGCAAGCTCACGGTGCGCGCCCGGCCCGTTCGACGATGGGCAACCGCTAGGGATCTCCCGGGCCGCACCGGGCCGCCCCGGCCGCCCCGCGCCCCGCCGCCCGCCCGCACGCGCGCCCCAGCGAGCGAGCGTGCCGTACCGGGCGCCCGCGCCGCTCGGCCGCCCGGCGGCGGCGCATTCCGCGCCCGCGCCCCACCCTGCGCCCCGCCCTGGTCAAGATCGCGCGCGCCCGGCGCCCCGCCGCAGCCATTCGCGCCCCCACGCCCCCCCGCGCGCGTACATTCGCACAGCCGACCCCCGCAGCCGCGCCCCGCCGCGCCCCGCGCGCCCCCGCCCCCACCACGTCCGGCGTGCTCGCGGCCCGTGCAGGAGATCATCGTTGCGGCGCAGAACGAGCCGGGGCTGCTGCTGAACGTGTCGGCGACGTTCAGCGTGGAGAAGATCCACGTGCACGAGGCGACGATCAACACCCTGGACGACGGCCTCGTCGTGGACAAGTTCATCGTGTCGCGCGACGGCAAGGCGATCCCGGAGGGGGAGTGGGACACGATCGCGGACGCCATCCGCGGCGTGCTGGAGTCCTCGCAGCAGTCCTCGAAGCCCGCGATCTACGGGCAGGTCGCCGCGGCAGAGCTGCAGCGCCTGCGGCCCCTGCAGGCGCAGGACGAGGACTCGGCCGGGTCGCTGGAGCTCGCGGCCGCGGAGCTCTCGCACGCGGCCGCGCAGCTGGTCGCGGTGGAGAAGGACCTGATCCGGCGGCGCCGCGAGGCGGAGGAGGGCGGCGGGGCGGAGGCGTCGTCGGACGACGAGAACGCGGCCACGGCCAAGCTGGAGCTGGCGCGCGCGGAGCTGGCGGCGACGCTGGAGCGGCGCATGGCGGCGATGGAGGCGCTGCTGGCGGCGCGGAAGAACGAGGTGAAGCCCGCGGAGCCGAGCAAGGCGCGCGGCGGCGGGGCGGACCTGCGCTTCGAGGGCGGCGGCGGCACCGGCACGGGCCCCGCGTGCGGCAGCGGGTACGAGATCATCCTGCAGGGGTTCAACTGGGAGTCGTGCAAGCAGCAGTGGTACAAGCACCTCAAGGGCGTCGCGGCCGACATTGCCAAGGCCGGCGTCACCGCCGTGTGGTTCCCGCCGCCGACCGACTCGGTCAGCCCGCAGGGGTACCTCCCGCGGGACCTGTACAAGCTCGACTCGGAGTACGGCACGGAGGCGGAGCTGCGCGAGGCCCTGCGCGCGATGAAGGATGAGGGCCTGATCACCATCGCGGACATTGTCATCAACCACCGCTGCGCGTCGTACCAGAGCGACGACGGCACGTGGAACAAGTTCGGCGGGCGCCTGCCGTGGGGTCCGGAGGTGATCTGCAACAACAACCCGCAGTGGAAGGGCAAGGGCGGGCACAAGAAGGAGGGCGACTACTCGGCGGCGCCCAACATCGACCACCAGCAGGAGAAGGTCCGGAAGGACGTGATCGAGTGGCTGAACCACATGAAGACGGTCGGGTACGACGGGTGGCGCTTCGACTTCGTGCTCGGGTACGACGGCAAGTGGACGCGCGAGTACGTCGACGCCACGGTGCCGCTGATGGCGTTCGGCGAGTACTGGGACGCGTGCAACTACAACGACGGCGTGCTGGACTACAACCAGGACTCGCACCGGCAGCGCACGGTGGACTGGTGCGACCGCACGGGCGGCACGAGCGGCGCGTTCGACTTCACCACCAAGGGCATCTTGCAGGAGGCAGTGCAGCGCAAGGAGTACTGGCGGCTGGTGGACAAGGAGGGCCGCCCGCCGGGGCTGGTGGGGATGTGGCCGTCGCGCGCGGTGACGTTCATCGAGAACCACGACACGGGGTCGACGCTGCAGCACTGGCCCTTCCCCTGGGACCAGTCCATGCAGGGGTACGCCTACATCCTGACGCACCCGGGGACGCCGTGCATCTTCTGGGACCACTTCTACGGCCCGGACAGCATGAAGAAGGGCATCCGCGAGCTCATCGCGGTGCGGAAGGAGATGGGGATCCACAGCCGGTCGCGCGTGACGGTCCAGGTGGCGGCGACCGACGTGTACGGCGCGACGATCGACGGGAAGGTCGCGATGAAGATCGGCCCGGGCGACTGGAGCCCGAACAAGGCCGGCGTCAGTGGCACGTGGGAGCGGGCGTCGACGGGGCACCACTACGCCGTCTGGAAGAACACCGACGCCCTCTAGGGGGGGGTCCGGAGATGACCCGCGGCGTGGCTGCGGGCGCGAGGTCCGGGGCCGCTGCGTGCGTGTAAGGCGAGCGTGCACGGTCCGCGGACACGATAGGGCTCGAAATGTTGCCTCACTGCAACTACATTCTTCACATTGCGCCAGGGCGCTCGCGTCCGCGCCCATGCGCCACAGCCGCGTCGCATCATACGGCCCCGGCTCTCCGCCGCATCCCCGGGCGCCGCCCCAGGCTCGCCTGCGCCCTGGCGCGGTTCTTCAGCTGCCGCTGACGCTGCCGCTCCTGCGCCTGCTGATCGCCGAGCCGCCGCCCCACTCCCTTCGACGATCCCCCTCCCCCCGCGCCGCGCCCGAGCGGCCGCCGTGAGCCCGTGCCGCCGCCAGACCCCCACCGTGGGTCCGCCTCGATCTCCTGCTCTGGGTCCTGCGCCAGCCCCGGACCCGGCTCCGCCCCTGTCGAGGCATCCTCGGCCGCTGTGTCCTCGTTCTCCGCCGGCCACGTGTCCTCATCGCCAACCTCGTCCCCCGACTCCCCGTCTGAGACGTCGCTGCCGTCCTCCGAGCCTGAGTTGGGCTCGGCAGAATCCGCGTGTGCACTGCCGTCAGGGGGGCTGGCGGGCTCGCCGCTTCCGGCGACGCTTGCGGGCTCCGCTGCACCCGCAGTATCGCTGCCCGCGGGCGGCGGCGCACGATCGTCGCTTGGAGGCGGCACGCTGCTGCCGCTGTCAGTGACACCGTCAGGCTCCTCCGGGGCGGATTCCGCGGCGTTCGCGGCGGCGGACGCAGCGGCAGCCCCATCCTCTGGGGCGGCGCCAAATCGCTCGTCGTGCTGCGTTGCCGGCTCCAGCGGCGCGGCCGCGTCCGCCCCAGTCGAGTCGCCATCAGCTTCGGCGCCCTCGCCCAACGGCGGCTCCACAGCGCCGCCCACGGGCTGCGCGGATGCGTCGCCGTCACCGGCGTGCAGCCCGCCACCGAGGCCCCCTCCGCCACCGTGCGCGTCGCCGGGGCCGCTGCCAACGTCCGAGCCTGGACCATCACCCGCGATGTTCTCGCTCGCATCGCCCGCCCTCTCCTCGCCGCCCGGCTCCAGCACGTCCTCTAAGCTCGCAGCGAACGCGTCGCCCGCCGACGCGCCGTCAGGGGCATCAGACCCCGCAGCCGTCGCGACCTCCGGTGCCGCTGCAGCATCGCCGACGTGTCCAGCCGTCACCTCCTCGCCTACGCTGCCGTCCACAGGGTCGCCAGCACCCTCCGCCACATCGTCACGCCGTGCCGCGTCGTCCCCCGCGCCAGACCCTCCGTCAGCTCCCCCAACATTCAGTCCCTCAGCAACGTCATCGTCGCCAGCCCCGCCGTGCGTCGGCGCGCTCGAGCCACCCGCGCCCCCCGGCTCGCGCGTGATTGCGTCGCCGGATGCGGGCGAATCCGCCGAGACGGGCTCACTCGCCGGTGCTGTGTCGTCACCATCTTTCGCAGGCTCTCCTTCACCCGCTGCCTCCGCTGCGTCGCCCCGCGCTGCCGGGCCGTCGCCTGCGGCGCCCTCTGCGTCGTTGCTAGCCGCAGGCGCCGCGTCGGTGCCGTCTTCCGAGGGCGCCGTGTTCCCGTTGAGGACGTGATCCGAGGCGGTACCGGGAGCTGTGTCGTCAGGCTTGGACTCGAGGTCGGCTGGCTGGCTCGCATCGGGGGCGTTGTCGCTGGTTGCAGCCACGTCCTCTGGCCCCGCGTCATCGGCGCTGGCGGGGTCCGCCTCCGCATCCGGGGTCGAATCGGCGGCCGAAGCGCCTGGCTCGGCGGGTGCGACCGTGTCCGGCGCTGCCGCGTCCGCATGGAACGGGGAGCCGCCGACAGGGGGGGCCGCGGACCCGGCTGCCGCGGTGTCGGACGGGGAGGAGCCGCCGTGCGGGACTGTGTCGCCCTGCGGGGGCGCCCCAGCCGCGGCCTGGTCTGAAGTCGGTGCCGCGCGGCTCGACACGTCCCCCAGGACGTCCCCGCCCACATCCGCGACGCCGCCGAGCACGCCACTGCCGGGCTGCGCCGACCCTGTCTGCTCCTGAGTCACGCCTGCGGAGGCAGCGCCGTCGCCCCCCGCGGCCAGTCCATCCGAGCCGCTGGCAGGGGTCTCATCCGCAGTGACGGGCGGGGCGGAGGCCGCGTCCGTGGGCGGCTGCGACGCGACGTCCTCGAACGCACCGTCATTCGCAGCAGCTGCGTCAGGCGCGCCCGGGGCAGACGGCTGCGTCGCCGCCGTCTCGAACGCACCGTCGCTCGCTGCGGCATGTTGCGCATCCTCTGAAATCGGGGGCTGCGTCGCCGCCGTCTCGACCGCTCCGTCGCTCGCTGCGGCATGTTGCGCATCCTCAGGCGGGGGCGGCTGCGTCGCGTAGCGCTCGACGGACGGCTCCGTCGTCGCGGGCTCCTCCGGCGCCTGGTACGTGACCGTGCGCTGCTGCGCGCGCCGCCCGGCCCGCGTCTGCATCTCGGCGCGCCGCTGGTTGACGCGCGCAAAGAGCCACTGCACCGCCGCGGCCGTGCTGACGTACCCGCGCGAGCCGCCGAACATCAGCAGCCGCGCCGCCATCGTCGAGCCCGACACCGTCACGGCGACGACCTTCGCGGCGACGCGTGGCGGCAGGAACCGGTGCAGGGCCTCCGGGGTGAAGTACTCCACGCGCTTGTTGACGACGTACAGGGACACGAGGAGGAAGACCGCGAGGCCCCCCCACAGCACGAGGCGGTCGATGACCTCCTGCCGCGCGAGCAGCCCCAGGAGGCGCCGTCCGAGGGAGATGTGTTGTTGCTGCCCGCGAAACTCCCCCCCCGCGCGGCGGATGCCCGCGTTCCCGCTGTGCAGGAGCTCCAGCCCGGCCTCGGACTTCTCGATCTCCTCGGCGAGCTGCATCCGCATGCGCCGCAGCGCCTCCGTCTGCCGCGCAGCCTCGCTGTGTGCGTCGCGGTCGCGGCGGGCGCGCCGCTGGACGCCCACGGAGCGCCGCTGGCCGGCGTCGGCGCTCGCGTTCGACGCCAGCGTCCCAAGCGGCCGCAGCACGGGCGTCGTCGCGGATCCGACGGCCAGTGCCTGCACGTCAACTCACCAAAGTGGCACCGTGAAGGCGCGCGGCATCGACGCGGCGTGCTGCGGCGACACGGCGCGCGAAACGGCCGCAGGCTGGCCCCGCTGGACATGCACAGGGTCCGCATGTGCGAACGTGCGGACGTGCCCCGCCAACGTTGCGTGCCCAGGTGTGACATCTTGGGCGGGCACAGGCGTTGCAGCTCGGGCGGGGAGCGTGGGGGGGCAGCGGCGCACCCTGGTGTTCTCGTAGTACGAGCGGAAGGCGGCGAGGGAGCGCTCCCGCAGATCGGCGAAGGCAAACTGGTGGGCCTCCAGGTGCTGGGCAATGCGGTCGGCGTCGGCCTGGTGCACGCACTCGTCGCCGAGCAGGCTCAGGTCCCGCATGACGAGTCTGTACTCGCGCAGATCGTCCACGATCCGGTGGCGGCACCTGCGTGTAGGGCGCGCACGGTGAGGTTGAAGTGGCAACTCGCCCGTGGGCGCTGGCTGTGCTCAGGACCTGGAGGTGCTCAGGAAGCGTGTTCATTTGATAGCCTGAGCGAGGAGGAAGGTGGCGAAGTGCGCGAATTCAAAAGACATGACGTATTAGGCCGCGGGTTTCGGAGCCTCAGAGGCTGTGGGCAACAGCTCGTATCGGGGTGTGTCTGTGGGGCGACGGAGCAGGCACTGCGGATGCGCGGCGGCCCGATCGAAACGGGCTGCGTTCGCGCAGACACGTAACGGAGCTGCGCTCCTGCAATGTCAGGGCGACCAGGGCCAGCCTGCTTCAGGGCGGGAGCGGGGCCAGAACGCTCTGAATAGCGCACCTGGGAGCTTCTGGTGCGTCCTCCAGGGCGTTCATGTCATCGAACCTCCTGATTTCAGCATCGAGCGCTGCGCGCAGGTTGTTGAGGCTCGCCACAAGCTCTGTCTCCTCAGGCTGGATGTCATAAGGGTCCGTAGGCGCGGCAGACTCGTCCCCCAACACCCCCTGCGCCTCGCCGTACCACGCCCCCGCCGGCACCTCCGCGGCGGTGGCCATCTCTGCGCCGCGGCCCCCAACGAGTCAACTCAATGCAGCGTAGCAGCGCGTGACTGCAACCAGCGTCGCCGTCGCCCCGCAGACGATGAAGGTATGCACGTCCGGCCCGACGTCAGCTACGCGCGCTGGCCGGCGGGGTCAGCCGATCAATGCGGTGCCAGCCGCCGCTGTCATCCCAGGTGTGGGTGGACACTCCCCGGCGACGTCCAACACACCTCGGCCGAGCTGACGCCGCGCCGGCGCGCCCGCAGCGCGTGGGCGCCGGGGCCTGAGCGGCCGGGGCACTTGCGGAGGCATTGCGCACCGCTCGTGCCGTGCAGGTGCGCCAGTGACCTCGCTGCGGGGCGTGAAGTGTGCAGCACTAGTCCTCCTGCTCGACCGCCAGCCCAGGTAGGTGGACGAGCGAAACGGACGCCTGCTCAGGCTCGGCGAAGAGCGAGGACCGAGTGACTGAGGCCGAGGCATTTCGAGCGCATTTCCACCCAGCAGCGCCTCCCGGGGCTCCACCGAAGGGCTGGGAGGGCAGGCCGTGCCACGGTCGCTTTCGGGGCGCGCGGGCTGGGTTGACGGGCTGCTGTGGTGCAGCACGAGAAGGTCTAGCTGGCGTGGGGCTCGATAGCTTGGCACGATGACCGAGCAGGTCCCCACGGGCAAGAAGCCTCTGCCGCGCGTCACTGTCAATGTGCGCCTTCGGCCAATACTCGACTTCCCGCAGCATGTGTACCAGGTGAGACCCCGGCACGACGCGTGAGTACGTCGCGCCTCAACGCTGAAGCGCCCTGATGCGAAATCCCGGGCGAAACCGGCGACGGATCCATGCGCATGCCTGGGCACGGCGAGAGCAGGGGCCGTGCGATGCGTTCCGGATGTCCCCTGGCCTCCCGCGTGTAGTTCATCGCGCTAGCGCGCCACCAATCGCGTTGCAGGTCCGCGGCAATGGCATTCTGGTGCGCATGCCCCGGGACGAGGCGCACCCCTACATGCGGTCCGCACAGTTCTGGTTCGACAAGATCTTCAATATCGACGCGACCCAGGACAATGTATACACCGGAGTGGGGCGCCGGCTGACGGAGGAGTGCCTGCGCGGGCAGGACCCCTGCTGCTTCGCCTACGGGCAGTCAGGTGAGCTTGCGACCCGCTCTCCCGCCCGACTCACGCCACGTAACGCCGCGGCGAGCGACGAGGCGCCACATTGCATCCGTCTCCGTCGCTTCCCATCGAGTTCGTCGCCTGGAACGCACAGCCCGCTCCTGCCCGCCACCCCACACCGAAACCGCCACCGCGCGCGGCCCGCGCCCGCAGGTAGCGGGAAGACGTACACGATGTACGGCAACCTGGCGTCGACCCGCGACCAGGGCCTCGTGCCGCGCTGCGTCACGGAGGTCCTGGAGGCCGTGGGCGTGATGAAGGACAGCGGGCACGCCGTCACCATCACTGCCAACTTCGTCGAGATCTACCAGGACCACCTGCGCGACCTGGGCAACGCGACGAACTTCTCCGACCTCCTCGGCATCCCGCTGCGCAAGGCCCGGCAGAAGGAGCTGTCGTTCAAGCAGGGCATGCCCGGGGACCCCCTCTTTGACTACGCGCGGCAGTCGCTCGACATCATAGAGGACCCGCAGACGAAGAACACGTACGTCAAGGGGCTGTTCGACGTCGAAGTGAACTCGCTGGCCGACGCGATGCACGCCGTGCGCTGCGGGCACGCGCTGCGTGAGACGCACATGACGGCCAACAACGAGACGTCGTCGCGGTCGCACACGGTGTTCATCCTGAAGGTGCGCATGGAGCTCGCGCAGGGCGCCGCGCGCACGGGCACGATCTCGCTGATCGACCTCGCCGGCACGGAGCGCGTCAAGAAGTCGCAGAGTTCCGGGCAGCGGCTCAAGGAGGCCACGCACATCAACCAGTCGCTGTCGGCGCTCGGGAAGATCATCCTGAACCTGTCCGAGGAGACGGGGGAGGGCGAGAAGAACTACGTGCCGTACCGCGACACGAAGATGACGCGGATGCTGAAGGACTCGTTCGAGGGAGAGAGCACCATCACCGTGCTGTGCTGCGCGACGCCGGACGAGCGGTCGCTCGAGGAGAGCCTGTCGACGCTCTGGTTCGCGCAGCGGTGCAAGTACATCGAGGGGTCGGGCAAGGTCACGGGCATCGGCGGCGACGCGGACCACGAGGCGCTGCGCAGCTACATTGAGACGTTGGAAACGATGGTGGCCAACATGCAGGACGAGAACGCGGAGCTGAGGGCGCAGGTCGACGCGATGAACCACGAGCTCGACGTGACGCACGCGCACTACAGCAACGTGCTGCAGACGCTCGGCGGCGCCGACGCGCAGGTGAAGGGGAGGAGTGTGCAGCTGGAGGGGGTGCCGGCCGAGGTGTTGAAGCGCGTCAACGTCCGCGCGGACCCGTCGAGCTGGACCACGCTGCGGCTGTCGGCGGGGTGCGTGCCGCGTCGACCTGCCCGCGAACGCGTTCTTTCCCCCCGACGGATTTTGATACTGCGAACCTCGATCGTTTGCCACAGCTTCGATGACTGCCCTGCTCTTTTGCATGGATCGATGCACCGCGGCGCACGGCCCGCGTGGCTCCCCGCCGCCGCGCCCACCCCGTCCTCTCCTCCCTCCGCCCGCAGGGGCACGACGAACACGGCGCAGCCCTCCGTCCTAGCGCCGACCAAGTCCAACGCTGCGTCAGGCGCTTTCTCCCTCGCGGCGTTCGCGGCCGCCAAGGACGGCCCGAGCACGTCGGACGGCCCCCGCATATCGAACGACCCGGACATCGCCCGCAAGGTCCGCGTGCTCGAGAAGTCGGCCCTGGAGATGCGGAACGAAAACCAGCGGCTGCACACAGAGGTGGAGGAGCTGCGCACGCAGCTGGATTCGGAGAACAAGAACAACACGGCGACGGTGAAGGGCCTGCGCGCGAAGATCGAGGCGCTGGAGCGCGAGCGGGAGCAGAGCGACAGCCGCGCGCTGGAGTCGCAGCGCAAGGTGCTGGAGTTCTCGCGCGCCGAGGCGCGGCGGCTGCGCGAGGGCAACGCGGAGCTGCTGGAGCAGCTGGCGGAGCTGACGCAGGCCATGCCGGAGGCGGCGGAGCTGCGGGAGCGGGCGCTCGCGCAGGGACAGGCCCGGATGGCAGAGGCGACGGAGAAGTTGAATCGCCAGCACCACAGAAACATCGAGTCGATCAACCGCGCGCGGGAGAAGGCGCTGAAGGACCTGATGTACCAGCACCAGCAGGAGATCGACGCGCGCATCGAGGCCGAGGCGCGGATGGCGGGCGAGCTGACGTCAGCGCAGATCGCGGCACGGGCGGCGCAGCACGAGGCCACGGAGTCCGTCACGGCCGCGGACGCGTTCGCGGAGCTCGCGGAGGCCATCATCTCGCGCGTGGCGCTCGGGGAGCTGCGGCCGCTGCCGCCGGAGGACGTACACGCGCGGCTCCTGTTGCAACAGTTGGCCGCGGCGGACGCCGCGGCGAGGGAGCCGGACCTCCCGGCGGTGAAGAGCGACGAGGAGGCGGCGCAGCGCCCGCGGATGCCGCTGGCGAGCAAGGCGACCGTGCTGCGCCGGAAGGCAGAGGTGCTGCAGCAGCTGGCGGAACGGTTCTTGGCGGTGACGCACGAGCAGCGGGAGAGAGAGGCGGCGGCGGCGGCGACGCGAGAGACCGCGCCGGAGGAGACGCGAGCGCAGCGGCGGCCCGCGGCGTCGCGGGAGCGCGCGCACGGCAACCGGCGTGGGTCGGCGGAGGTCCCCGACTCCCCCCGGAGGTCCAGCGGAGACGCCCCCGCGGGGGCGCCGCTGACAGGCGCGGCGATGGCGATGGCGAAGGCGCGGGAGGAGGAGCTGGAGGAGGAGGTCGAGCGTCTGCGGGCGGAGCTGCACAAGGAGCGACGCAAAGCAATCACGCTGCAGAGTGCGGTGAAGTCGCACCACCGGGCGGCGGCGTCGGGGCGGCCGCAGAGCGCGGCGCGCGGCAAGATGCTGGGGCCGTGGGGTCGGCAGGACAGCGGGAGCATCGATTTCGCGGCCATGCGGCTGGGCGCGACGACAGGGTCAGCTACGCCGCTGGCGTCGATCCACAAACAGCGGCTGTCGTTCCTGGACGCGCAGGGGCAGGGGTCGGTGCACTCGTACCAGAGCTTCACGTAGGCGGGCCGTGCTGAGCTCAGGCGACGCTGTAATGAACACGTCAGGGGGTATGTATGTTGGATTGGGTACTTTGGGGGCGGAGCAGCGTCACGTGCCGAGCAACAAGAATTGGCGAAGGGAATTGCATGCTGAGGGTCGCAGGAAAGCCAAGATGCAACGTCGTCGCTCAACGAGTGCAAGCAGGGTACGCTTCGCCCCCTCCGTGGTGCCATCGCGCAACGACAGCGGTGGAGTGCCCGCACGCACGAGAGAAGCGGGTGGAGCGCGGCGAAAGTCGCGTTCGTGACAGGCGTCCGCTGTCACATCCGTCGCGGCCGGTCAAGCACAGCGGCCATGCTCGTGGCTGGGTTCACGCGCCCTCCGGCGGCAAGCAGCGACGCCCCGTCGCTCGCGGCCAGCCAGCGGCCGCGTGCGACGGCCAGCGACCGCGCCCACTCGCCCGCGCCTCGACAATATCGGAGGCACACTCGTCTTCGGGAGCGCAGCCTCTCGAAAGAGCATGTTGTATCGAATATAGCACAGCAAGTCAGTGCCACGTCGCGCGGCGCTCCTGACGCACCCGCGCGCCGTAGCACGCTCCACGCAGACCCGCCCGGCCGCCGACGCGCCGCCCGCGGCCGGCCCTAGCACGGCGCGGTGCAGAACAGGTACAGAGAGTTCGAGGCCGCGGACGCGATGATGTTGTGCCGCGGGTGCCACGCGAGGTGCAGCATCTTGGCGCCGAAGTCCCCGAGCGTGAGCGACTCGAGCCCCGCGAGCCTGCGGTCGGGCGGCGCGCCCTTCTTCTTCCCGCTGGCGCCCTTGGCGTTGTTCACGCGCTTGCGCTGCGGGTCCCGGCTCGACTCGAGGAGGTGGTCGGGCCCGTCGTCGCACGAGAACACGCGGAAGAAGCTGCCGTACGAGCCCGTGGCGACGTGCGTCGACTGTCCGCTGATGCAGCACTCGAACTTGTCAAAGATGCAGTCGTTCTCGTACAGGTCGCACAGCTTGGCGCGGAGCGGCTCGTGGACGAGGAAGGTCTTCAGCGGGCGCGCCTCCATGTTGACGTCCCAGAGCTTGACCGTCATGTAGTCGCGCGACACGAGGTAGCGCCCGTCCTTGGAGAACTTCACGTCCGACACCGACGAGATGATCTCGGAGAAGAACGAGCGGCTGGGCTGCTCCTCCTGCTCCACGAAGTCGCGCTGGTGCTTGTCGCAGAGCGCCGCGGCGCGCATGTCGACCATGCGGATGCACCCTTTGCTCGAGGAGTAGACGAGCTGGTGGCAGTGGTGCGGGTGGAAGTCGGCGCTCGTGATGACCTCGGTGAGGTCCTCCATGTTGTCCGGCTTGATGTCGACGATGTTGAACGACTTGTCCGCGTGCTCGTAGTTCCACAGGTTGACGCGCAGGTCGTCGGCGCTGATGAACGTCTCGCCGTCGCTGTTCGGGGAGATGCTGTTGATGTGGTACGTGTGCGCGTTCGCGAACACGCGCTTGCACTTGGCCGTCAGCTGCACCTCCACGCGGAGCACCTTGGGCAGCCGCAGCACCGTTGGGCACTGCAGGCCCATCTTCTTCAGCTGCGCGGCGCTCGTCACCGTCGCGCGGATCTCCGGCGCGATGTTGAAGTGCCCGAGATGTCGCACCGTGCGCTCGTACACGCGCCACAGCCGCACGGTCTTGTCGTTCGTCGACAGCAGCAGCCGCCCCCCGGCTTCCCCCAGCCCCCACCGCACCTGCGCCGCGCGACGCCAACACGGACGAGTCTGAGCGGGCAAGCCACCAGCGGCGCCGAAAACACAGGTCCGGCTCGCGGCGGGCGCGCGGGCGCGCGGTCAGCATGCGCCCGGCAGCGACGCCCTGGGGCCCGGCGCGCACCTTGTTGATCTTCTCCTCGATTTCGAGGGATTTAAGATAGTCGAATTCGGGCTCGTGTGACTGGAACTCGGTGAGGTACCGGTACTCGTGCGGGTGCATCTGCGCCTGCGGCGCCACATCCTCCACCGTGCTGAGCTTCTTCTCGGCCGCGATCCTGCAAAGGGGGGGAGTCCGAAGCGGTCCTCGCGTCGGCGCTGAATCGCGCATACACCATACATTCCACGCGCGCAGCCGCGAGGCGTGGGGCGTCGCGGGCGCGCGGGACGGCCGGGGGAGGAGGGCAGCTCACCTCTCGAACAGCACGACTCTGCCGCCGCGGTCGCCCGTGGCTAGGTGCTCGCCGTCTCCGTCGAAGCAGACCTGCGGAGCAGAGCGGGGCGCGCGCGCGCGCGGCGTGAGAGCGCCGGAGGGCGCGCGTCGGGGTGCCAACGACCGAGGCCGCCTGGGCTGCCCGTGCAGGGGCGTTGCGGGCAAGAACGGGGCGGAACCGGGCGGGAGCGCGGGCGCGGACGCGTGTTCGTCGAGGATCTGCTGGATCCCGGGCGTCGCGCGGCACGTCGCGGGCCGTCGCGGGCGCCGCGCGCGCAGATGACCCATCTGGCCCTGCGGCTCCTGTGGGCGCGCTCGCGCGGCGGGCGGGGGGGGCGCACCGTGCTAATGATGTCCGCGTCCTGGATCTCCTCCCCCGGAGTTCGTTCCCCGAAGCATTGGAGGAACTGCCACTCCGTTGCGCCGTCCGAGACGCCGTCCCGGTCCATGGGCTCCGCCATCCTTCCGAGGCCTGACGCAGGGCGAGCCCGGCGCGCACGTGGGTCAACGCCGGCCGCCTGTTACTGCCCCTGCCGAGAACGCGCTATCGCGGCGTCAGGGGCACGCGGGCGCGGGTATTTGCCCTCGGAGCTGGAGCGTATGGCTGCTTGCAACCGCGACGGGCAACAGGGAGGCGGACCGCGCTTCCCGCCCGCGGAGCCGACGCCTCGGGGGCTGATGGGCGGCTCGTGGGACCTGCAAGGGGCAGGGCGCGGCGAGGGGGGCTGTCCGGGGTCGAATGCACAGATGGTTGACTGGCGAGCAGGGCCACAGGGGGCCGCACGACCGGGGCGGGCCGAGATCGGGGGCGCGCGGGGGCCGGAGCAGGCTGTGTGGTGGCGACGGCTGCGATGACGCGGGCCCGGGCGCCGCTGACTGACAGCGCAGGGCCAGGTGCGGTGATCATGCCCACCTTGTCGGCTCGCAAGGTGGGATCGTGGCCGGGAGGTCGCTCAAATGTACACGAATCGCATTTCCCTCCCAAATTTAGAACAATTCAAAGCCAACCGCCCGAAGAACAGCGGAAAAGTGCTACGGAAACGTCGCGTTCGGCTCTAAGCACCGAGTCGCTCCCCTCCCAACTCGACGAGAACTCCCCTATCGGAGCAACTGCGGCCCCGGGCGTCTTATGAATCCTTGGGCGCCCTCCCCGCGCCGCGACACCTTGTGCCGCCCAACGCAATCGCACAGCGCGGGCCCCTCACGGGTGGGGCCTGAGCTTGCCAGTCGCACAGCGCAGGTGCCACGCCCGGCCCGCCCGCGCCGTCGTTGCCTGCCCGCTCCTCCGTGCACCGCCATGCCACAAGCCGCACCGGCACACCCGGCCGAGGCCGAGGCGGCCCCCAGGCACACGCACTGGGCCTGCCGGACGGCGGCAGTCGGTGGCTGAGTCGTTCCCGGATAATCCGCAACCAGAGGCATGTTATGGGTCCGTAGGAGACCGCAGGGCGTCCCGCTGCCGCTCCGGGTCCGCGTGGCCTCCAAAAAGCGACGAAGTTGATGCTGACACGTTCAGGGCGGGCAGGTGACGCGACGCGCGGCACAGGAGGGCGAGCGCGCAGCCGAGCGGATCGATCACGTAGTGTTTGCCACGCACATGCATGAAACTATCCAGGATCGCGAAGGAACCACGTCGTTTTCGACGCATGGAGGGCACCATGCTTCGGGCCCGCCGGCGTGCTGCGAGGGTGGTGGGACCGGGGCGCGCACGCGTCGAGGTGCGCAGAACGATTCAGAGTCGGTGCAGGTCGCGCGCTTGATGACGCGACGGTCTATATATCACGACGCGAGCGCGCGCTAGGCCACGACAGGGGCGACGCTGCACCAGCGCGCGCGAAGCGCTGTGTGAGCCCGCATTTGGTTCGTGCCTCGTCGCGCGACGGTCCGCGGCACACAGAGCGCTTTCGGAAGGGGTGATTCGGCTGACGCTCGGGGCCGCGTCTCTGCAGCCAGGTGACGTCGCAACTGCGACGAGGGTCGCCCTGCGGCGCGATGGTGAGCGCGAGGGCGCAAGGGATGCAGCTCTGGCCCGAACTGGTCGGACTCGTAGGAGCGAGACGTCGATTCACAGTGTCGCGCGTGAGGCCCGTCGATGACGTCATCATTGCGATCGACACAGGGGACTGTCGCGGGACGTCCCATGTGTGCGCACAGGCACGGATGGCTACGAGGGCGCGCTCCTCAGGCCCAGATCGTCACTTCGAGCTGCCTGCCGAAGACTCTGCGTCCACACACACGTCGCCAGACCCGGGTGAAGCAACAGTTGGAAGACGGTTGGCCGCGTTGGGACAGTTGACGGCACTGGACGCGGGTTCCGGGCCAGCTCAGGTGAGGACGTGTGTAGAGGATCCCGGGAAACCGCCGGTCGCGATGGTTCCCGGCGGTCCCGCGATGTGCGCGTGGGCAGTGGGCTACGATGCTCCCACCGTCCCGGCCGGTCGTTTGGCGCGCCGCCGTGCCACGGCGATTCTCATGGGGCACGCACGAATTTAATACGAGAATCGTGCGCAGTCGGCGCGCTGATGTGCACGTGAGGACCGCTCAGTATTTTGTCACTTTGCCGCATCATTGTACGCAGATCATCACTGCCTCTCAACGGGCGAGTCGAACAAGCGCGTCGGTCGCCATGGCAGACAGCCCCTCGGGCGACGGCGCGGGCCCGTCACGCCCCGCGAAACGCGCGCGTCCCGACGACGGAGACATTGCCACCGCCCTGGAGCAGCACCGACGAATGCTACTGGACGAGGTGAGAGGCGCGGTGCGGGCGGAGCTGGCGGCGTCGCGCGGCGGCTCCGGCGCGGGCGCGGGCGACGCGCGCGAGTGCACGCTGGACGACCTGCGGTCGCTGATGGCGTCCAAGGGCCCCGGGGGTGTGGTGGACCTGCGGGGGCGGACGGTGGTGGGGGGCGAGGGGAGCGGGGTGGAGGTGCTGGAGCGGGCGGTGGTGGGGAACGGCGTGCTGCGGGGCGTGGCGGTGGAGGTGCATGCGGGCGCGAGCGGGACGCGGTTGGAGAGGGTGGATGTGGTGCGCGGGGGCGTGAGGAAGGGGGCGGGGGCCGGGGGCGCTGGTGAGGGTGCGCGGGGCGAGGGAGGTGGCGATGGTGGAGTGCCGGGTGGACGGGGGCTGCGCGGGGGCGGGGGCGGAGGGCGGCAGTGAGAGCGAGGGGGGGGGTGAATGCTGCGGGGTGAGGGTGGAGGGCGGGGCGGAGGTGCGTTTGGAGCGGTGCGTGGTGGTGGGGAACAGCGGGGCGGGGCTGGCGGCGGAGGGAGGGACGGAGGTGCGGGCGGAGGGCGTGGTGTGCGAGGCGAACGGCATGCAGGGCGTGGTCGCGGAGAAGGGCGCGAAGGTGCACGTGAGGGGCGGGCGGCTGTGCAGCAACAAGTGGAGCGGTGTGTTGGGCGTCGACGGGGGACGGAGGTGCGGGCGGAGGGCGTGGTGTGCGAGGCGAACGGCATGCAGGCGGCTGCAAGGGAGGGCGCGAAGCTGCACGTCAGCGGGCGGCTGTGCAGCAACAAGCGGTGCGGCGTGTTTGGCAGCGGCGGGGGCACGGAGGTGTCTGCGGAGGGCGTGGTGTGCGAGGAGAACGGCATGGACGGTGCGGCTGCGCAGAAGGGCGCGAAGCTGCACGTGAGCGGGCTGCTGTGCAGCAACAAGTGGAGCGGCGTGTGTGCTTATGACGTCGGGACGGAGGTGCGTGCGGAGGGCGTGGTGTGCGAGGAGAACGGCAGCGACGGCACGTGTGCGCAGGAGGGCGCGAAGGTGCACGTGAGGGGCGGACAGCTGTGCAGCAACAAGGAGAGCGGTGTTGCAGCAATGGGCGGGGGAACGGAGGTGTGGGCGGAGGGCGTGGTGTGCGAGGCGAATGACGAGCATGGCGCGTGTGCATATGAGGGCGCGAAGCTGCACGTGAGCGGGCGGCTGTGCGACAACAAGTGGA
Source organism: Pedinophyceae sp. YPF-701 (assembly GCA_916048055.1). Classification (NCBI taxonomy): domain Eukaryota; kingdom Viridiplantae; phylum Chlorophyta; class Pedinophyceae; species Pedinophyceae sp. YPF-701. The sequence continues at coordinate 7,499 of CAJZHL010000012.1, read as the reverse complement.
GCGGCGTGTGCGCTTTTGCCCAGGGGACGGAGGCGCGGGCGGAGGGCGTGGTGTGCGAGGCGAACGGCAGTCACGGCGCGTGTGCACAGGACGGCGCGGTGCTGCACGTGAGCGGGGGGCTGTGCAGCAACAAGGAGTGCGGCGTGTTTGCCATCGGCGAGGGGACGGAGGTGCGGGCGGAGGGCGTGGTGTGCGAGGCGAACGGCATGCAGGGCGCGTGTGCACAGGAGGGTGCGAAGCTGCACGTGAGCGGGCGGCTGTGCAGCAACAAGTGGAGCGGCGTGTGGTGTCAGGGCGAGGGGACGGAGGTGTCTGCGGAGGGCGTGGTGTGCGAGACGAATGACAAGCATGGGGCGGCTGCGCATGAGGGCGCGAAGCTGCACGTGAGCGGGCGGCTGTGCAGCAACAAGCAGAGCGGACTATGTGCGGATGGCAGCGGTGCCAAGGTGGACGCGGACGGAGTGATCTGCGACGGCAACGATAAGAACGGCGCCGAGGCGGCTGGCGGCGCGCAGCTGCATGTCCGGCGCGGCTGGATGTGCAACAACAAGCAGTACGGGGTGTACGTTGACGGGGAGGGGACGGTGGTGGAGGTGAGGGGCGTGGAGGCGGAGGGGAACGCGGAGGGGGACGAGCAGGTCGGGGGCGGGGCGCAGGCCGTGAGGAGGAGGTAGGCGGGCCGCCGGCCCGCGAGTGAGGCGCGCATTTGCTGCGCAGCTCCCACATGGCCCGCAGGGAGGCGAGGTGGGGGGCGGACTGTGAGCATGAGTGCATGTGAGGCGGCGGGCTCAGCGCGGGCGGGCGTCTGATGTATGTCGGAGCGGCGTGCGCGGCAGGTGCTGTGCTGTGCTGGGCTGTGGCCGACGCCGACAACGTAGCAAGGTTTACGCACTCTGTCACTCAGGCCACGTGCGCTGCATGGGTCCCGGGCGCGGCACCTGCGCGACGCCGCACAGCGCTGCGGCCCGGCCTCACCCGGGCGGGGTCGCGACCGGTGCTGCGGCGGGTGGGCTCCTGCGGCACAACAGGGGCTCGACCGACACGTGAGGAGGGGCGGGCGCACGTGCGGACGGCGGTGGAGGGCGGCGCCAGGTCCGCGCAGGCCCGCATGCACACGCGCGGCTGCCTCTGCGGCCCCCCCGGCGCCTCGTCGCCGTGGTCCGGGCCTGACACAGCAGGTGGGGGTGTGTCGCGGGACGTGCCGTGCGCGCTCGCAGAGGCGCGGGCGGCGACGAGGGCGCGTGCGGCGGATACATGCTGCCACTCGAGGCTGTCAGGGCGACGAACTAACCGTTTGCACATCAGCGCTGAGCAGGTTCCTTGTGCAATAGGCTGTGCGCGTCAACGTGGGCTGGGCGGTCGTGCTGGCGTGATTGTCGAGTGCGGTGAGGTGAGAGGGTGATGATGTGAGCACGGGCGCGAGCTGTTCTGGACGCGCGCGGTCCTTGCTGAGACGTGCGAGCGAGCCCCGCCAACTGCCAGCGCCCACCGCCTCGGGCTGGCGTGCGGCGTCGTGGAGTGGCAGTCGACTACGGGACGACGCGCGTTGGACCATGCGTGTAGCGTGGAGCCTCGCGCGCTGTGCCAGCCACGCTCATGAAGCACCTGCGCGACCCCCTGGCCGGTGATTGCCCAGTCCCATCATCTGTCCGGGCGCAGGATCGCACACGGAACGACTCTAAGCCAGCGGCGCGGGACGGCACGAGAGAGACGATGACGGCCGGGTCCTCGGGCGACGGCACGGGCCCGTCACGCCCAGCGAAACGCGTGCGAGTGGACATTGCAGACCTTGCGACGATGTTGCAGCGGCAGGAGGAGATGCTGGGCGAGATGCGAGCGGAGCTGGCGGCGTCGCGCGGCGGCTCCGGCGCGGGCGCGGGCGACGCGCGCGAGTGCACGCTGGACGACCTGCGGTCGCTGATGGCGTCCAAGGGCCCCGGGGGTGTGGTGGACCTGCGGGGGCGGACGGTGGTGGGGGGCGAGGGGAGCGGGGTGGAGGTGCTGGAGCGGGCGGTGGTGGGGAACGGCGTGCTGCGGGGCGTGGCGGTGGAGGTGCATGCGGGCGCGAGCGGGACGCCGGTTGGAGAGGGTGGATGTGGTGCGCGGGGGCGTGAGGAAGGGGGCAGGGGGGGCCGGGGGCGCTGGTGAGGGTGCGCGGGGCGAGGGAGGTGGCGATGGTGGAGTGCCGGGTGGACGGGGGCTGCGCGGGGGCGGGGGCGGAGGGCGACAGTGAGAGCGAGGGGAGTGAATGCTGCGGGGTGAGGGTGGAGGGCGGGGCGGAGGTGCGTTTGGAGCGGTGCGTGGTGGTGGGGAACAGCGGGGCGGGGCTGGCGGCGGAGGGGAGGGACGGAGGTGCGGGCGGGGGCGTGGTGTGCGAGGCGAACGGCATGCAGGGCGTGGTCGCGAGGGAGGGCGCGAGGCTGCACGTGAGCGGGCGGCTGTGCGACAACAAGCAGTGCGGCGTGGCTGCCATCCACGGCGGGACGGAGGTGCGGGCGGAGGGCGTGGTGTGCGAGGCGAATGGCAGCGACGGCGCGGCTGCGCAGAAGGGCGCGAAGGTGCACGTGAGCGGGCGGCTGTGCAGCAACAAGGAGTGCGGCGTGTTTGCCATCGACGGCGGGACGGAGGTGCGGGCGGAGGGCGTGGTGTGCGAGGCGAACGGCATGCACGGCGCGGCTGCGGAGGAGGGTGCGAGGCTGCACGTGAGCGGGCGGCTGTGCAGCAACAAGCAGAGCGGCGTGTTTGGTGTCCACGCGGGGACGGAGGTGACTGCAGAGGGGGTGGTGTGCGAGGCGAACGGCAATCACGGCGCGGCTGCACAGGAGGGCGCGAGGCTGCACGTGAGCGGGCGGCTGTGCAGCAACAAGTGGAGCGGCGTGTGTGCTTTTGACGGCGGGACGGAGGTGCGGGCGGAGGGCGTGGTGTGCGAGGCGAACGGCCAGCACGGCGCGTGTGCACAGGAGGGCGCGAAGCTGCACGTGAGCGGGCGGCTGTGCAGCAACAAGCGGAGCGGCGTGCGCGCTTTTGACGGGGGGACGGAGGTGACTGCGGAGGGCGTGGTGTGCGAGGCGAACGGCATCGACGGCGCGGCTGCGGAGGTTGGCGCGAAGCTGCACGTGAGCGGGCGGTTGTGCAGCAATAAGGAGTGCGGAATCAGCGCAACCAACGCTGGCACCAAGGTGGACGCGGACGGGCTCGTGTGCGACGACAACCTCAAGCACGGCATCCATTTGACGGGCGGCGCGCACCTGCATGTCCAGCGCGGCTGGATGTGCAACAACAAGCAGTACGGGGTGTACGTTGACGGGGAGGGGACGGTGGTGGAGGTGAGGGGCGTGGAGGCGGAGGGGAACGCGGAGGGGGACGAGCAGGTCGGGGGCGGGGCGCAGGCCGTGAGGAGGAGGTAGGCGGGCCGCCGGCCCGCGAGTGAGGCGCGCATTTGCTGCGCAGCTCCCACATGGCCCGCAGGGAGGCGAGGTGGGGGGCGGACTGTGAGCATGAGTGCATGTGAGGCGGCGGGCTCAGCGCGGGCGGGCGTCTGATGTATGTCGGAGCGGCGTGCGCGGCAGGTGCTGTGCTGTGCTGGGCTGTGGCCGACGCCGACAACGTAGCAAGGTTTACGCACTCTGTCACTCAGGCCACGTGCGCTGCATGGGTCCCGGGCGCGGCACCTGCGCGACGCCGCACAGCGCTGCGGCCCGGCCTCACCCGGGCGGGGTCGCGACCGGTGCTGCGGCGGGTGGGCTCCTGCGGCACAACAGGGGCTCGACCGACACGTGAGGAGGGGCGGGCGCACGTGCGGACGGGGGCGGAGGGCGGCGGCGGGTCCGCGCAGGCCAGCACACGCGCGGCTGCCTCTGCGGGTCCCGGCGCGTCGTTGCCTTGGTCCCGGCTGGGCCTGACACAGCAGGTGGGGGTGTGTCGCGGGACGTGCCGTGCGCGCTCGCGGAGGCGCGGGCGGCGACGAGGGCGCGTGCGGTGGATACGTGCTGCCACTCGAGGCTGTCAGGGCGACGAACCGACCGTTTGCACATCAGCGCTGAGCAGGTTCCTTGTGCAATAGGCTGTGCGCGTCAACGTGGGCTGGGCGGTCGTGCTGGCGTGATTGTCGAGTGCGGTGAGGTGAGAGGGTGATGATGTGAGCACGGGCGCGAGCTGTGCTGGACGCGCGCGGTCCTTGCTGCGGCGTGCGAGCGAGCCCCGCCAACTGCTAGCGCCCACCGCCTCGGGCTGCCGTGCGGCGTCGTGGAGAACTGGTCGAGCACGGAACAGCGCGCGCGGGAACGGGCGTATCGCGTGGACATGCGTGTAGAGCCAGCCACGCTCACGAAGTCACTGCACGAGCCCCTGGTCGGTGATCCCCCCCGTGCACCATCTGTCCGGGCGCAGGATCGCACACGGACCGACTCTCAGCGAGCGACGCGGGACGGTACACGAGACACGATGACGGCCGGGTCCTCGGGCGGCGGCGCGGGCCCGTCACGCCCCGCGAAACGCGCGCGAGTGGACAATGCGGACCTTGCGACGATGCTGCAGCGGCAGGAGGAGATGCTGGGCGAGATGCGGGCGGAGCTGGCGGCGTCGCGCGGCGGCTCCGGCGCGGGCGCGGGCGACGCGCGCGAGTGCACGCTGGACGACCTGCGGTCGCTGATGGCGTCCAAGGGCCCCGGGGGTGTGGTGGACCTGCGGGGGCGGACGGTGGTGGGGGGCGAGGGGAGCGTGGTGGAGGTGCTGGAGCGGGCGGTGGTGCGGAACGGCGTGCTGCGGGGCGTGGCGGTGGAGGTGCATGCGGGCGCGAGCGGGACGCGGTTGGAGAGGGTGGATGTGGTGCGCTGGGGCGTGAGGAAGGGGGGGGGGGGCCGGGGGCGCTGGTGAGGGTGCGCGGGGCGAGGGAGGTGGCGATGGTGGAGTGCCGGGTGGACGGGGGCTGCGCGGGGGCGGGGCGGAGGGCGACAGTGAGAGCGAGGGGTGGAATGCTGCGGGGTGGGGGTGGAGGGCGGGGGGAGGTGCGTTTGGAGCGGTGCGTGGTGGTGGGGAACAGCGGGCGGGCTGGCGGCGGAGGGGAGGGACGGAGGTGCGGGCGGAGGGCGTGGTGTGCGAGGCGAACGGCATGCAGGGCGTGGTCGCGGAGAAGGGCGCGAAGGTGCACGTGAGCGGGCGGCTGTGCAGCAACAAGGGGAGCGGCGTGTATGCCAGCGGCGGCGAGACGGAGGTGCGGGCGGAGGGCGTGGTGTGCGAGGGGAACGACCTGCACGGCGCGGTTGCAAAGGAGGGCGCGAAGCTGCACGTGAGGGGAGGGCGGCTGTGCAGCAACAAGAAGTGCGGCGTGGTTGCCAGCGGCAGCGGGGCGGAGGCGCGGGCTGAGGGCGTGGTGTGCGAGGGGAACGGCCTGCACGGCGCCGCTGCGCGGGATGGCGCGAGGCTGCACGTGAGGGGCGGGCGGCTGTGCAGCAACAAGGAGATCGGCGTGCTTGGTGTCCACGCGGGGACGGAGGTGGCTGCGGAGGGGGTGGTGTGCGAGGCGAACGGCATGCACGGCGCGGCTGCACAGGAGGGCGCGAGGCTGCACGTGAGGGCGGCTGTGCAGCAACAAGAACTGCGGCGTGGTTGCCAGCGGCGGCGGGACGGAGGTGCGGGCGGAGGGCGTGGTGTGCGAGGAGAACGACAAGCACGGCGCGTGTGCGGCCCGTGGTGCGAAGCTGCACGTGAGCGGGCGGATGTGCAGCAACAAGGAGTGCGGCGTGTCTGCTTTCGACGGAGGGACGGAGGTGACTGCGGGGGGCGTGGTGTGCGAGGAGAACGGCCTGCACGGCGCGGTTGCAAAGGAGGGCGCGGTGCTGCACGTGAGCGGGCGGTTGTGCGACAACAAGGAGTGCGGACTCTGTGCGGATGGCAGCGGTACCAAGGTGGACGCAGATGGAGTGATCTGCGACGGCAACGAAAAGCGCGGCGCCGAGGCGACGGGCGGCGCGCACCTGCATGTCCGGCGCGGCTGGATGTGCAACAACAAGCAGTACGGGGTGTACGGTGACGGGGAGGGGACGGTGGTGGAGGTGAGGGGCGTGGAGGCGGAGGGGAACGCGGAGGGGGACGAGCAGGTCGGGGGCGGGGCGCAGGCCGTGAGGAGGAGGTAGGCGAGTCGCCGGCCCGCGAGTGAGGCGCGCATTTGCTGCGCAGCTCCCACATGGCCCGCAGGGAGGTGAGGGGGGGCGGACTGCGAGGACGAGTGCATGTGAGGCGGCGGGCTCTGAGCCGCTCAGCGCGGGCGGGCGGCTGATGTGTGTCGGAGCGGCGTGCGCGGCAGGTGCTGTGCTGGGCGACGCCGACAACGTAGCAAGGCTTGTGCACTCTGTCACTCAGGCCACGTGCACTGCATGGGTCCCGGGCGCGGCACCTGCGCGACGCCGCACAGCGCTGCGGCGCGGCCTCACCCGGGCGGGGTCGCGGCCGGTGTTGCGGCGGGTGGGCTCCTACGGCACAACAGGGGCTCGACCGACGCACGAGGAGGGGCGCGCGCACGTGCGGACGGTGGTGCAGGGGGGCGGCGGGCCCGCGCACGCACGCACGCGCACGCGCGGCTGCCTCTGCGGGACCCGGCGCCTCGTTGCCTTGGTCCCGGCCGGGCCTGACACAGCAGGTGGGGGGTGTGTCGCGGGACGTGCCGTGCGCGCTCGCAGAGGCGCGGGCGGCGACGAGGGCGCGTGCGGCGGATACATGCTGCCACTCGAGGCTGTCAGGGCAACGAACCGACCGTTTGCACATCAGCGCTGAGCAGGTTCCTTGTGCAAAAGGCTGTGCGCGTCAACGTGGGCTGAGCGGTCGTACTGGCGTGATTGTCGAGTGCGGTGAGGTGAGAGGCTGGAGATGTGAGCACGGGCGCGAGCTGTGCTGGACGCGCGCGGTCCTCACTGCGACGTGCGAGCGAGCCCCGCCAACTGCTGGCGCCCACCGTCTCGGGCGACCGCACGGCGTGGCGCTGGGATGCTTGATTGCGGGCCGGCGCGAACGGGGACGATTGCATCGCGTGGACACGCGTGAGCAGCCAGACGTGCCCACGCAACAGCCGCGCGGGCCCCTGGTCGGTGATCGCCCATTGCACCATCTGTCCGGGCGCAGGATCGCACAGGGAACGACTCTCAGAGAGCGACGCGGGACGGCACACGAGAGACGATGACGGCCGGGTCCTCGGGCGACGGCGCGGGCCCGTCACGCCCCGTGAAACGCGCGCGTCCCGACGACGGAGACATTGCCACCGCCCTGGAGCAGCACCGACGGGTGCTACTGGACGAGGTGCGGGACACGGTGCGGGCGGAGCTGGCGGCGTCGCGCGGCGGCTCCGGCGCGGGCGCGGGCGACGCGCGCGAGTGCACGCTGGACGACCTGCGGTCGCTGATGGCGTCCAAGGGCCCCGGGGGTGTGGTGGACCTGCGGGGGCGGACGGTGGTGGGGGGCGAGGGGAGCGTGGTGGAGGTGCTGGAGCGGGCGGTGGTGGGGAACGG